>JBAMCF010000860.1:0-1234802 GCA_037075285.1 Drosophila lutescens
AAGTTTTAAGTTCGTTAAATAGACAGCTGGTCCTAATTCCTGTTTCAAGAACGTCTTGTGCTTTTAAATCTTTTTTCATATAAGAATCCCTGCTTCTTAAGAAACTGGTTTGTTCACAAACGTTTTTCTTCATTTCCTGTACTGGCTCCTCTGCACGCTCTGCAAAAGCGTTTTGCCCTAAATGATTTAACGAATCCAATAACGAGTTAAGTCCTAAGTTATCTCCTAAATTAGACCCAATTACAAAGTAACAGTTAAGGTTTCTTTTCCTACTGTTAACCTAATTCCATTTTCTAGTTCTTCCAAACCAAATATATTTTATAAAATATAACTTCGTCTATTTCATTAAAGGCTTTGCATTTGGAATATATGCAAACGGAAATCTATGAAATCTAACTTAGACTGCAAGTATTGGGGCAAAAGTTGGAAAAGAATAATAGCATCCACATATGGATGAAACATGAGCACCTATAGCATTGAAAAAAAAAAAAAAAAAAAAAAAAAAAAAAAAAAAAAAAAAAAAAAAAAAAAAAAAAAAAAAAAAAAAAAAAAAAAAAAAAAAAAAAAAAAAAAAAAAAAAAAAAAAAAAAAAAAAAAAAAAAAAAAAAAAAAAAAAAAGAGTATCGGCATAGAAATTTAAAGGAATAACAATATCGTTGGAATCATAATGTAAAAACTTATTTGAAAAGTATCAGTATTGACAAAATTGCTAAACGATTTTTTTTTTCATAAGCTCATGTTGATTTTTTAAAGTCATGTTCAAAACGTCGGGAAGTTCGAATAATGATTTTATTTGATACTTTACAGGCATAATTTGTATTTCAATTTTGTTAGGCATAAGTTGTGCTTTGCCTTTTTAATTTTAGGTACAAGTTTGCTTGATATTGTATATACAGGATTTTCATATAAATTTTTATCTTTTAGAAACTTCAAAGCTTATACTCGGACTGTATTAGCTGAAATGGATTCTGGCAGAAATCCAAAACATATTTAAGGATATAAAATGATAAAGTTGAACTTGTCAGAGCATCTTTCACTGCACTCGCTATTGGAGCCAACAGCTCATACTTTTTTGTATAAATATAATCTCATTTCTTGGCATACCCGGACGTGCGTGTAAGCTTAACAGAAAAATTAAACGACTCAACTTTCGGAATTTGTTTTGATAATCTTTGTATGCCTTTTCTATACTATTCGGTATAACAATGGATGATTCGCAATTCAAATTTGATGCAATTAAGAGTTATTGTTTTCAGAAATATTATTTTCTCAAAGTTTACATTTTCTGGTGAATTAATTCAGGTATGAGAGCTACAAATGTGCTTTTTAAATGCGGAATAACTTAAAAATAGTTGATCGCAGGAATTCGATTTGCATTTCAACGGGTCGTCTATGGTCGGTTTCTGGGCAATGAGTTAATTTTAAGTGTTGTATTAATGCATCTGCACACGACAAGCTCTGATAGCACTTGAAACAGGGATACATTTTCAGTTTACTCTTAAAACTCTTATTTTAACATAAAATTAAGCAACGAAGTTAGGTTAGCAGACTTTTCATCGTATGGTGTATTTATCATAAATATACTGTTGAATAAATAACCACGCAAACTCAGATGCCACGGGATATTTCAAGTTTAAAGTATTAAAAATCTTAAAGCATACATCAAAAGACTTATAAAGGATTAAAACTTATACAGTGATTTATCAAAGTAAACGAAATCCTGTCAAATTTTCTGAGCAGTGCCCTTCAACTATTAAAAAAGGCTGGGCTGTTTCGGAGTTTGAGTATTACTTGTCAATTAACTGTTGTATCTTATCCTGATAGTCGGCAATGTGTTGATTCAAGAACAAGACTCTCCTGCGAGTCCAGTAGAGAGAATTTTTTTCCCATATTGGTCCCTTTTACGGTGCCCCCACGAATTACTCGTAAGACAGATGAGCAATGCTGTGTAGATGTAGTCCTTGGAATCTGCAAATTAAAAATCTTATTAGATAAGCTGGACGGTAAAATTTAGAAAAACGATGATTATCATAAGTAAAAAATAAAAACAAAATAAAAAGGCAGAAAGGCAAAGTTATACCTAAAAAAGAATTATTACCAATGGATCCAGTGTTGAGCTGTCTTTAACAATTTAAGACACTCTTTGTTTTGGATGTGTTCTTCGTAAAAGTGAAAAACCTTTTCCTTAAAAGGGTCCCATTTGCTAGATAGAACGCCTTCTTTCTCCGGGTACATAAGATGAAAATCTATTTTGATCTATAAAGAAACAGTTAAATTGTTTTAGAATAGATTTCAAGTTGATTATTTATATATAAGAATTAAAATACTGAAACTACAAGGCAATAAACAAGTTTAGACCACCACAATGATACAAAAGAGTAAGAATTAAAAGTATATAAGAATTACCAAATCTGGAGCACGGCTATCAGCGTATTTCGTCCATTCCTTCATAAATTGAGGAGCATCTAGTATTTCGATGTCCTTCCTGCGTTGAGCATGGGATTCATGCCATTTGTGACGCACTGCATCCCAATCTGAAATTTCACGCTTCAACTCTGCCTTCAAAGCAGAACACGATATGTCAATAATATCGTTTTGAGGCTCCGATTCGTGTAGAATATTGGATCGTTTGCGCTTCAGCGACTTGGATCGTAGATTAGTGTACTTCCAATACAACTTTCCTGCTGGGTGTTTTTGTATTGCGTTCCGGGGCCTGTAATAGACGTCCTGAAATAAATTAAGTAATAATTAATAATAAATTAATAAAATACCGCAGTTTTTATTTTAGTTTTGTTTTATTTTAGTTTATTTATTTTAGTTTTATAAGATTTGTTTTTTAAGACGAAATTCAATTTCAAGAAATTGATATGTTTTAAATTTAGTAATGCCAGTTAAATCATCTATATATAGAATCAAAATATAACTTACTCTGTAGTTATTCTCCGAGGGAAAAATCGCAACAATTTCGTCCACAATCTCGGTAAAGTCGATTGGTTTTAATCTCAGCTTCCTAGCTGATGTGTCCTCTATAATAATATTAATGATGTTGTCCCTCTGATCACTTGTTAATTCTTTATTCAGCTTTGATTGGTCGAGTAAAATTCTCCCACGGGGATACCCTTTTAAAATTTCGGAAACCTTTTAAAAACAATAATTGTTAAACAAAATTTTTAGTTGATAAATACTACTTGTTACATACCAAACTTCGTTTTGTAGAACATTTAATTGAGTTTTCTTGGTCTTGTTCCTCATCCGGGAATTCAGGGTCTTCGTCGATTTTCTAAAAAAAAAGTTTTTAACAAAATTTAAAACAAAATTTTTACTTTACGTACCTGAGACTTGCGCCAGCTTACCAATTTGGAACGAAATTCCGCTCGAATGCCGATTTTATCAATAGCATCTCTAATGTCTTCTGTGGTCAGAAATGGTAGCGACTTATAGGTAATACCTTTACCTGCCAAATTATTGAAATGAAATAAACAAAATTCATTAGGAAGACAAACTTACGATTTAAATCATCGAAAACTTCAGGTAACCCAAATGAGGAAAGCAAATCTTTTAGTTGTATTTCGTCGTTTGGCTCCATCTTTGAAAAATTTATTGAAAAATGTTTAAATTTGGAAATGTTATTGAATAATTTAGTTTTTGGACTCAAAAACAAGCACTTTCTCAAGATGTTTTTTAATATTTTGATTGATATTTTATAATATTTCATTATTCAGATTTTAAAATGAGTAAAAATTAAAATACTTTAAAATCCTTTGTTCAAGCAGTATCTTACTTTGCTAAATAAAAAACAGAAAATGTAAATAAATCGGTTCATAAAACAATACTTGTTTTCTACACCACAGTAACTGAAAACGAAGAAGTGAAACATGAGAAAAGTGCTGAAAACCATGCCAAACAGGCGAAGGGAAAAGAAACATAAGCGAATAAAGCGATGGAGAACAGGCGAAATTGAAAAGAAGTGGAAAAAGTCCGGAAGATCACGCTAAACCGGCGATAATAAAGGAAAATGAAGTGAAAAATGTGCCGGAGAAACAGGGTCAAAAGGAAATAAATACACGTGAACGTCAGATTGAAAAAATAAGTTTTAACACGTGGTTTCATTTCGTTTTGGCCCGTTCGTCTGGTTTTGCGTTCTCCTTTTTATCGTGATCTTTCGAGCGCTTTTTTTCACTTTTTCCTTTTTCAACTTTTCACTTTTCCTTTTCGCAGATTCTCCATTGATTTTTCAGGCCAAAAAAAAAAGGAAAAAGCGCGCGCGTAAGATCACGATAATAAAGGAGAACGCAAAACAAGCCGAACGGGCCAAAACGAAATGAAACCACGTGTTTAAACTCAATTTGAAATTTAAACTTTTTCCTTTTTTTTCCATCTAGTCATTTTCCTTCAACCCTGTTTCTCCGAAACATTTTTCACTTTATTTTCTTTTCGACTGTATGGCGTGATCTTTCGCGCGTATTTTCACTTCCTTTTCGCGTTCTCCATTGTTTTTTCAGGCCAAATGTGACGAAATGGCAAAAATAGAAAAGAAAAAGGGAAAAAAGCGCACGCGAAAGATCACGATAATAAAGGAAAACGCAAAACCAGCCGAACTGGCCAAAACGAAATGAAACCACGTGTTAAAACTTATTTTTTTCAATCTGACGTTCACGTGTATTTATTTCCTTTTGACCCTGTTTCTCCGGCACATTTTTCACTTCATTTTCCTTTATTATCGCCGGTTTAGCGTGATCTTCCGGACTTTTTCCACTTCTTTTCAATTTCGCCTGTTCTCCATCGCTTATTTTTCTTTTCTCTTTGCCTGTTCGGCGTGATTCACACATTTCTGATGTCTCACTTCTTCGTTTTCAGTTACTGGCTTAAAAATCTCGTTTGAATAAATTCGGCTTGTATTTGTTCTTATAATGGAACCGCGTCCTAATTGTTAACATTTTTATATTTCCCTCCAACACGAAATAGAATGCGCACATCAAAGAAGAAACGCGGAAACAAAAAAATGTTATCACATAAAATAATAACATTTAGTAAATATTAAAGAATTATTTATTTACCTTTTCCCTTGAATATGTTTCACTAATTATCGTTTGTTTCACTTTTTTCACTAACTTTCGTTTTTCGTCCGATTAGCTGAGCCGATTACTTGAAAGTGAGATCTAAATTTTTTGGCAGCCGACATGAAGGGTAAAGTGCCAGTCACATTTGTGTATGCATGTGTATGTGTGCATAAGAAGTTGACCAATTCTGTCGCGTGCCGTTACAATACAGTATAGGTCAAAGTAATATAACTTAAAAATTTAAATAAATAACAAATAAATCAAAAAGGTTAACAGCAATGTAAATCCAATATTATTTATTTATTTCAAAATTAAATTATAAAAAAATTATTTATGGTGCCTTGCAAAAATGTTTAATGTACACATAGAAGTTTTATCTTTTTTGACAAAACATCAAAACATAAACAAATATTTATTAATATGTCCAGACATATTTTCTTGACCACCAATGTACAAAAAGGAATAGAAAAGGCAGACGCGCTTGCGTTATCCGCTTTGCGTATGCATAATTTGTGTGTATACTCACACATACATATGCACATTTTGCACACGGCCACACGATTAAACTGAAAGCGAAAATAAGGATAGACGTACGCAAAGCAATAGAAAAAGCGCGCGCTTTTGTCTTTATTTTTTGGTTGTGGCCGTGCACTTTTTGACAGTGAATTGCAGCATATATGTATGTATGTACATATGTATGTATACATGTATGTATGAACATACATATGTTTGTACATATGTACACACATTTGTAATTGTTATGGAAAAGAGGCTGCCGACTTTTAACTTAAAATATTCTATGTACATATGTAAGTACATATGTACATATGTATATTTGTATCTATTTTTCTCCTGCAAATTGATAATAATATAAAACATCTTGTTTACATATGAACATATGTATGTATGTATGGTTATAAATTTAAATTTATTAAATTCATTAAACATTATTTTAACAAATAAACATTTTTAGAGTTTTTCATATTCAAAATAATAGATTACATTTACCGGATCAATTTCGAAAGTTTTCAAAGTAAATACAAAACAACATTGATTATACTATGTATATTAGTTACTATTTAGAATAGTAAAAAGTACGATGGCCACTTTGGATTTGAATATGAGTATATGTTTTTAAATAAAATTCTCTTTGATTTGATTATTTTTATATTTGACCGAAGGTTTAAATATGCTTTTTATTAAAATCGATGATTTATTTATTTAATTTAACTATGAAAAGTAGTAAATGAAATCAACTAAAAAAATATTTGATTTTACTATGCGTTTTTTCTACCAGTGTGGGAGTTTCCCTGTGGATAAGGCACAGGTGAGACTTACTTATTTACTTTACGGTTAAAAATGTGTAAATGTTTTTCTCACACCGCCTGTGTGTTTGGATTGAAAACATTTACACAGCTTTGGCATTTCTAATTTCCACTATTCATTAGCTACCATATATATCTACAAACAATGATGCTACGCTCCATTTAGGGTCACATTTATCATTTCCCATGAAGGTGACTAATAGGGAATATTGTCAGCTCGTGTCTTAAACTAACCCACATTTATAAGGTGACCAAATGCAAATGACGCAGCCCTGTGATCTGGAAAATGCATTTTGCAACTGTCACTTAACTTGGCCCCAAATGCAGTGGCACGTTGCACGATTTCAATAAATCTGGGGCGTGTCGAACTTTTCGACTCATCGATGATTGATGGGGGCGTTTATGGGTTGGGGGCGTGGCAGGGGCCGGGGCACCCACAGACACGCGCTCCCCAAAATGCGGCCAATTAGTCAAACAGAAAGCGTTTTCGCTGCGAAGCTAGTCCTTGCCAACCCGAACTAATTAAAACACGCTGAGCAAACTCGACGGTTTTCGGGATGAGGGATTGCGTTTGGATTGGGGCTTTGGGGTTCGAGTTTGGGGTTTCGGGTTCGAGTTTGGGGAGTGGTGAGTTGTAATAAGCACGTGCCACTGGGATTAGCGAGGTCGGGACGTTTAGCTTGGGTTATTGATGGGCGTGCATACAAATTCACGTCCGGCGGCGGAAGGTCAGCGGTAATCGAGTGTGACAAACAAGCCAAATATTTGCAGGTATAACGTTGCCAAAAATCGGTAAATAAATTCAAGCTCACAAATGATTCATTCGCATTTCAGCTTAATTTGGCGTGATTAGCCACCAGGATTCCCGGTGCAAGACAATGGCTTATGGTAATTGCGATGAGCTTGGCTGGCAAGTAAAATTAGAGATAGAGAGAGAGTCAGCCAGCAGGCCGAAGCTATTGTTCTTGGATCTGGATAGTATATTCGAGTGATCTCATACTCGCGACATATGTACGGCTCAAAACCATCAAGCCCACTGAGCATGACCAAATTTGTATGATCTTTTTCTTGGGCGCTCGAGAACTCTGAACCCATTAATCATTTTAATATCTGTACATCTAATTACTGATGCTCATTAGGCATCGCTACCTAGATCAGACTTTGAAATGGCACATGCCATTTAATTATAATTAAATCCATTAGTGGTTTTACGCTAGCCTGAATAATATTATAATTATACCATAAGCAGCTTTTTAAAGTGTGATCAAACAAATAGGAGTGTGTTGTTTGGTTGTATAAATTGTATAAAAGCTGTAGTAGAGCATTAGCTCTTCGGTCGAACCACTTAATAACGTATTGACGTAACTTAAGCTTTTAACTCAACACCTTTTCCACTTAAAACCATTAATTTGTCGTTTTAATTATAGGAATCTATTGCATTGCTTTGGTCGAATTACTCTTGAGCAAAGAGCAAGACTCCAATTTTAATTGGCTTTAATTTCTTGGGTGCTTGAAAATGGCCGGTATCACTTGATTGAAAACCGAAGGTCGTTGACGGGTAGTGTGATGTCTAGAGCTAAAAATAGGAAGAACAAGAACTAGCCATAAAATGGGCTAAATAAATAATCGAACTGGTTTTGAATTCGATTACGTCAGAGCCACAGTACTAAATGGTTGGCGTAGCCCGTGCATCACAGCTTTAAAAACTATTGCTATTTACTACAAGCAAATCAAGCATTTAATGAACTGTGAGTACATAAAACTAGGAATTTCCTGGCTTCCGTATAACACATGGAAATTATGATTTCACTAACCGCAAAACTAAAAGAGTGAGTAAGAGTGGGAGTGTCAAGCCACAACAGTCGTGGGAAAGATATGCAGTATGTGATCACCCAACCTCAATTCTCGACGCGTGCCTGTGGTTTTGGCCTTAGAGAAATTTAATCCGAGCCAGACTTCAGACTGCAGGGCAATTGGTTGGCACGTGCAACATGCAATTAAGTGTATTACACACTCTGCGATTGAGAATGATTATTTTCTTTATAAATAACACTTGCGTTCTGGAAAGTGATCACGATGAGCCATGGGCAAGTTACAAAAAAAAGCTTAAGATTCATGACCAACGTTTCTACAATGAGTAATGCCGTCGGAAGTCCAGGTATCTTGGAATTCCCTAAGTCTACGACTGATAAGAGGGTTATGCGACGTCACTGAATGACGGTGAATAAGAATAAATACAACAGCAAATGGGTTAACAGCAAAATGGCAAATTAAGAGGAAAACGGAATCAACAATTAAGACCGAGGTAAATAGGGGCTCAAGTACAAACAAAAGCCGGGGATTCCCATGCTCAAGAAATCTTGAACTTGAAATATTTGGGAACCAAAGGGGCGCACATACACGCAGCACTCACCCCCACAGATGCGGACACGTGCAGACCTTTAATTATGTGCGAAGCGAAAAGTATCTTTTAGATACTTTGCGTATCTTTCAGCTCCAATGGAAACAATGAGCGGCGACGACACGTTCCGTTTGCTGTTGGGCAAGTTATGTGATGTTGTGCCGCGCTCTTAGCCCATTCTCATTCTCGAAAAAAGCAGCCCAAAGCCCAAAGACAAACAGCGTATGCGAGCCCAGAGCCCCGCACCAAAAAAGCTTACATATGTCGACGTTTTTTTGTGTTTTGTCAAATTAGCAAAAACTGGTTTACGCAGGTACTCTGCTTAGCTGGAAGCCCGAAGAGCGACGACTGGGGAACTTTGGGGCCAAAAAGACAAACAAAAGCCGTTTTGCTCATTAGCCGTCCTCTCTCCGCCGCTCGGCAGTCAAACAAACTCTGGTTGTCGTTTTCGCAGATATCAGTGGGATGAGCGGGAAGGTCGAGAGAGTTTTTAACCCAACCACCAAACAACATGGTGGGTGGTTATCAACCCATATTCTACCGAATGACTGATGTATTGCGGTACGAACTGTCATCTGTTCAGTCGGCCATCAAGTGAAGCAGAGCAAGCGGCTTACTTATGGAGGGTCCTCTGTTTGGTTGCCTCCGCCCGTTTGCCTGTAGTTGTGGGCAAAGATCTGGGACAGATCCAGTTTCTTTTAATGGCACTCTGTCTCAGGAGCATGAGCTCTGCACTTCCACGATCCGCGAAACGAGTTTAACTGGCTAAAAGGTGTTTTTTCCCATTTAGACGACTGTTCTGATCAATGACATTGTCCAGCGATAAAATCGTGATGCAAATTGAAATACTTATCTACAATTGTTCATTGGTTTGCATATTGCCTTACTGGCTTGGAGTGTAAGTTATAAAGCTGTTATGTTAACCTGAGTAATTATTAGTCCAATTATTATATAATTTTCTAAACTCGTTTTATGGCAATAGATTTCTGCTTTATGGTTAGACCGTTTGTTTAAGAATTACATATATCAGTTGTTGCAAAAATAAGAAGTAGAAGTAAAAACTAAACTGTTGCTGTATATAAAACAAGGAAGGAAGCTAGCTTCGGCCAGCCGAAGCTTATATACCCTTGCAGATAAAGTAAATACCTATAGTTTAATGACTAGATGGACTCCGCTATTGGTGCTGATCAAGAATATATATACTTTCTGTGGTCGAAAGCAAACTTCTGACTGAAATTATAATACCCTCTGCAGGGATATAAAAATTTGAAACACTGCATTATAGTAAAACAAAGATAAATTAAGTTGGATTCAAAAAAGAACACATAGAAAAAGAATAGTGATGAGATAAGAGAAACAAATAATTAAAAAAAAAAAAACTAACATTAAGTTTTGTATTTAAAATATAAAAAAGGTTTTAAAATATTTTTATGACTTCAGGCAGTGTTTTTACTCATCAAAAGAATGTCATGGGTTATCCGAGAACGTTTTACAGTTTAGAAATGAAAGAGATAAGGGAACGGAATATTTCTAAAAAATAATTTTATTGTTTTATTTTTTGAAATATAAAAAAAGTTTTTAAATACTTTTTCAACTTCAGACAGTCTGTTTACTCATTAAAATAATAACGTCATGGCATTACAATAGTTGTTGTTGTTCTTAAAGCCTTGTTCAGATGAAATATATGAATGTACATTTTTACGATTAAATGCACAATCAAAATTCCAGCATATGCTGGGTAAAACCATTTATGTTATCTTGAAAAAAATAAAGAAATTCTTTGAAATTCTAATTTTTGTGCAAGCCGGCAAAAACGGAGGGTAAATAAATACGAACTGGGATGAAAAAATGAGACCTAAGGGGGCCGAGGGCGAGGGAGAGGGATAAAAATAACAAACATGGATTAATTGCGCTTTTTATATGGAAATTTGCTGCACTCGCAAAAAGCGCCAGCCAAGCAGAAGGCCAACTGGTCGAGAGCCAGTCAATAGCCATCGGCCAAATTAGCTTAGCCAATAAACCAATCAGGAACACAGGAACACAATGCTCATAAAGCTCATGCCCCAGCCGATACATAAGTCAGACTGAGAAGTTGGAACATATCGCTGCTATATCTGCTGCAAAAAACTCACGATCCCACTTTTCACTTTGAAATTCACTCGGTATAACAGTTCATATAGAGCTTTTATTCATTTCTCTTGATTTCGGCAATTGAACAGATAAATTTTGAGTTCAATGGGTGCTATGCTTGTTCTTGATTTTTTTTGGCGCGGTGTATATATGTTCAATTATGCATGGGGTATATATATATTACGCTTAGCTCTTTGTTTGTATTTTTCTTGTATTGTGCTCACGTTTTTCTGTGTTTTTCGCTTTTTTATTATATTTTTTTGAGTGGCTTTATGCTTTTCCGCGGATCGCCACACAGCAATGCTTACTGCGAGATTTTCGACTTTGCACTGATGTGAGGTTCTCTGGTATACCACTTTATATGTATAAACTTCGAACTGGGTAAACAATAATACAAATTGAGAGAGTAAGAAACGAGAGGATGCAATAACAGCGATACTCTTTGCCGCTCTCTTAAAAGAAGCATTGTAATTGTTAGATCAGGCAACTTATTCGTAGCGGTCTGATCAAAGTCTATGCAAATTGTACGTCACACGATCAGCGTCGGTGGGCAAAGTCCTTGACCGACGTATTTCCACCAGCAACTCGAGTTTTCCAGACACCCACAATGCGGGGTCTTTGTGCCGGCTAGTGATTCACAGCAGGAAACCGACAGTGCACTTTCTACACAAGGGAATGCCTCTGTCAGAATCCACAGATGGTCGGGTTTGTAATTATGAGGGGGCACATTTAGATGCAACGCTCGACTAATTCGCAGTGTTTTAAGTCACCACCAGAATAAGCAGCCACCAGCGAGCCCCTTCAGAAGGCACGACCCACAATACAGATCGGGCACAGAAATATGTCACGTTTTCATGACTTTACGGACGCAGAAACGGACTGACAATGACGAATGCTAATTGCACTTTTCGCCATCTCAACGAAAAGCCCATTAAACAGCGCTCAATTGACGCTGGAGTTTTCCCATTCATTAATGGTACGAAATTATTGGCGTCGTGAAAATAAGGACCATCGACCAATAAAAACCTAAATGCAAATGAACCTACATACTTTATGGTTTCTTTAAAATAAAATGTTTCAAAAAGGTTTTATGAGGCCATTACGATTTAAAAACTTTTGAAATTGTCGTTGTTACTTACAAATTTCGTAAATAAACCAAGATATTTTTTACGAATATGACATTGAAATTCTGTTGGGCATTATTTATGGAATGATTTAAAAAAGATTGGTCAAAAAAATCAGGCCTCAAAAAATGAATTTCAGCTAATATGGCTTATGACCTGACCATTAAAATTATTATTTAAAAAAAAAAACATAATTTGTAATAGAGTTTTCTATGATAATTTATTTTTCTTAAAATAAATGTATTTCATTTTAAATTGTTCGATATAAAATCATGCTTAAAAGTGAAATTCATAGTAGATATTACATTTTCAATAGTAGGTAGTACTACTAGGTACGGATAGCCTATTTCTCGTTAATTCGTCGATTATATGATTAAAGTTTCTTGAAAGTTAAAGTTATTCGTTTTGAAAAGAATATAATAACTCTCAATTTTAAAAGTTTTTATACTCCCATTATAAAAAAAAAATTGACAAGAAGAGAGATACAATGCTTTAAATAGCAGCGCAACCAAAGCGAACATAAGACAGACGTTTTCTGATAGTGGCCGTGGTGCTGCGGGTAGCGCGACGTGCCCGCAACCACCACTGAGTTTTCGCCGCGGGTTCGAGTCCCAGCGCGGTCGATCTTATTACAATATTAGCGGGGTGAAAAAATAAAAATAAGTAATGAGAAAGAGTGATGCGATTTCATCATGGCATAATAGTTTGACTTTCCCATAGTCGAATAATTTCCGAATGAATCGCAGATTAATCCAGGGTTAATGCGCGTGTCTACTGACATTTCGAATAATGAATGACAGTGTTTCGTGCAATTTCCGTACAATTATAATTATTTTATCGTTCAATTTGTGTTTTTTATCGCCACCCAGCAACCACCAACTTTGTCGGTAAATTCACGCAGAGTGTGCGGCGAATCGTTCAGGATGTGAAGGACGAGGGGGCGCCCAGTGGAATGACGCGGGACGAGGTGATCGAGACCAATGAGCGCCTGCGGTCCCTGCGACTGCGTCTGGAGGAGTCCTACGAAACTGCCAAGAAGGCCCTGATCAACCTTATGAACAAGTACGGCGACTCGAAGAGCCAGCGCAACATCTTCCAACGCTATCCCATGCTCAAACTCATGATTAAGGTCAGTAAAAAAATGTAGAAATGAGACTTGTTCTTCTTTAACTTGAGATTTCATAAAAAACGTTACATTAATGTATTTTTCTCAAACATTTCAATACTTTAAGATAAGAAGAAGAATAATATTATAATTTTTAAATTGTGATTCACAATTTTCTTTAGAAACAACATTTTTTAACAATTATAAAATCTATTTTCGTTGAAAAAGGTCCACAACTCTTGATCTGCCCATTTAATGTCGTTGTTTTTTTTAAACAAATAAAATTCGTAGACTTACCTCAGACTTCTAACAGATCGCAATATGTTCCGGTACACTGTTGGATTGCTACTAAAAACAAAAAAAGAGATTTTTCTGAGAAATCGTTAAATCTTTTCAAGTTGATAAGTAATTCCGCATTCTCGCGCTGCTATGTGTTTAAAATTTTTTAACTGATAAGAATTTGCTTGTATGAAAAATGCAATTTAAATAATAACGGCTTGGGTTTCTTTCGCTTTACTTGTGTTGGATTTAAAATATCCTTTAAATACATTAAAATATAAAGATACATTTCAGTGCGGTGACTATTTATAAAAAAAATTTATTTCGAATAATTAAACAGCAACCACATGAAAATGAAAGTTCCTAACTCCATATCGCCAACAGGAAGTCATCCGCCTGGAGACCCAATACTGGACCCTGGTGGACATCCCGCGGCAGGAGAAGCAGGAGACGGTGCCCTCCTACGTGATGCGGGCCTGTTCCATCATGGAGAAGACCCAGAAGTCCGGCGAGGGAGTGAAGACCTCTGCCCGTTTGGCAGAGGAGGCGGCCGAGCGGCGGGAGCGGATGGAGCGATTGGAACGTAAGTGAAATCAGATGACCACTGATTTTCATAGCGCAATTAAAATTAAATATATTTTATACGGTGACCCACCGCACAGATATGACAACGGCCCAAATTGAGCACGAGAATACGCAGCTGATAAACGACTTGTACCGCTTGCTGAAAAAGTATCTGGGATTGAGACACCTCATTCGTGTGTTGAAGGTGAGTGAAACGGATGACAACTCTGAACTATATACTTATACCCATCTGACCCCACAGGAAGAGTACGGCAGCTCAAAGATGTATCCGATATTTCCACGCTACACAATGCTGAAGGACATGATAAAGGGCATAATGCATGATCCCGACTACATGGAGGTGTGCCACGAAACGCTGGCCAACGCCAACTGAGCCGAGGGCACCGGAAATGGCAGGCGTCGCATGAGTGTCATTTAAGAGGGCCCAAAAAACTAATAGCAATACCAATACAAACAGCAGCATACACGAACGCAGGACCTAGGACCTAGGAACAAGGACCTCGATGTGTATGCATGTGTGCTGAATTCGCATGCGAATTTCTGAGTGATTCCGGAGTGATTTAGAAATTTCCGAACAGCTTCTTCGAAGCTCCTCCACCCACTCCGCGATGTGAACTGGAGTGGCTTTCACAAATCTCTTTCGGCCCTTCTTCTAGCCAACACTCAATGGCAAGCCAAGACAAACTAATCAACTAACTTAGCAACTAACTAACTACACCCAGACCACACCACCACCCACCTACCACCACCAACTGAACAAGGAACTATTTACACTACATTATCAGATACAAACACTTGGATACTCTCCGGCACTAAAGTGCCAGCAAACAAACTAAAAGGCATTTATTTTAATGAACTTTTGAGATGAATACAATGTGAAACCTACAAAATACAAAATACAAAACACAAGATATTTAATGATAAAATAGTGAACGAAGCGCTCAAGAACGATGAACAAATATCAAATGGAAAATCAAACTAAACTTTGTGTAATTTGTATGTACTACTTACAATAAACTGAGCCTAGTATTATACACAAAATTATAGAACATGGAATATATACATACACATGTGAAGTAACCACACTAATCTACAGCAGTTGATAGGGAGCATTGAACCGGCGATGGCTAATGGCAATTTGAAAACTCCTTGGTTTGGCTTGACCTTGCCGGCGTTTTTTATTTCTTTCGATGTGAAGAACTGGTCGATTAGCCGCTAGCAGAATATTATACTAATTACCAATGTGTATCAAACTACATTAAATAAACCCCAAGCCTAGATGTATTACTTACCTAGTTAGACAATATAAGGGAAATATTCCCAATCGATGTGAGCTAGTACGAGAACACCTTTTAAGGAAACACCAAATCTCATATCCTAGAACCTAACTGATTGTTGATTTCCAGTTTTGCCAGTATTACTATTTCTATTAGTAACAAGTAAATGCTTTATGTGTGTATCGAAACGTTCAGCTTTAAGTCCTTTGCAACGCGCAAGCAACCCGAAATGCAAATGTGTATTTCATAAATTCAGTTGAGATGTGTGTATTCAAGGCTTTGTTGTTGTACATACCCTGTAGCTTTGTAATCCCCAAACTCAAGGACATAATGCAAACACTCGAATACAAAAGACCAAAGGAAAACCTAGACGAGCTTACAACTTTTTACGAGAGCTAGAAACCCACAATTTTCATTTATGTTATTTTTCCATAGAAAATCTATTTTATTTACTGCTTCAAGGGAGGCAATTGGAAAGAATTTCCAAACCAAATGAAAAGCCCTTCTGTACCACTATAGCTCTACTGACACACCCACCGATACACAGTGCATACATATCTGAATATAAGCAAATCAGAAACAGATTCGAAAAGCCGCAGCTATCAATGAAAGTGCAATTGAGTGCATAAATTACTCGAACAATTGTTTGCCTGTCCATTATATGCTTCACAGCGTCCGATTGCTGGTTAATTTACCCCCACACCAACTTGACGGACCCCTAATCATTACGACCGCTTGAAAATATATGTGCATTTATTATTTACCTGCCTGGCTCCCCCCAGCGTTTAGTATCTCGCAAACATATGATAGCGCTAGCCTTTCAACAACCAAAAGCTAAAAAACTGCTCCTGCAGAAAACAGTTTATAATAAATAAATAAAAATAGATAATTGTTGCAAAAATAGAAAATTAATTATGCAAAATCCATACTATAGAGTGAATTAACAAAATTTCATTTAGATCGATAAGCCCAAGCGAAGAGTTCTGTTGTTTGTGTAGTTAAATGTTGAGCATTAAAATTGAATTTCAAAAATGTTTGTTGCAATTTGCATATGTGGGCATAAAATAAATCAAAACAGTCGATGTTATAATGCGGAAACATATAATACTTAACTATGCAATTATAGCTAAACTAATTAAAACTAAACTGTAATGATCAGGTATTAAAGTTATGAAGTTTAATCAAAATAAATTAACAAATGCGTGCATGCGAGTGTGAGCGTGAGTGTGGCCAATACATTGCAATATAGGATACAGAATGTAACAGTTGGGGCAATATTGCTGCAAACATAAATACTATAGTTATATATGGTAAATGGTATTCGTATTATTATACAACTTATACACGATAAACAACATATACACGTGTACCCTACTTATACATACAGACCCACATGAGGAAACATGGGCAGTCGGTACTCCTACAAACCAAAAACTTCGTACAATTTTACCTTTTCAACATCTCAGTGTCTAACAAAAAGCATTAAATGTATTTCCGCAAGGAAAGTAATAATATATTAAATGTATCAGTTAAAATATGTGTCAAGACACCCGATAATATGAGAAAATTGATAAATATATTGATATGCAAAAGGATTAAAATGTTGTTTTCTTGATGGATATTCCTGAGTTTTCTTAAGTTTTAATTTTAAAATAATCGAAATGAAATGTTATCACATTAAATTAAATTTAGGGAAAGTGAAATATATTGTTAAGTTTTTATTTTTAAGAAAGTCATAGTAACTAGGTTCGCGACTTAGGAATTACCTGTGTGGGGTAATGTAGGCGTGGTACGCCCACAATACCTCAAGCTTTCTTTTTACATGCATTTTACATAATATCTAGCGACCTCTACCTCTGATTCCTAGAACGTCTGAAACATGTGCTTTTACATTAAAGCTCATGTAAATAAAACCCCAAGCACATCGTCTGGAAATCCAAATCCCCAAGTACTCCATGTCGCTTAACCAATACGCAGTTTCCCATAAAATGTTCAACTCAAAATTTATTAAATTTAAAATAATTAATATTACCAAATTTCGTCTTGGTGATTGTTCTTTTGAACTACTTTTTGGCATGGTTATGCTTTCCAGATGCATCGTCTTCTGAGGGATCCTCGGGCAAAGAGTCCACGGACATGGAAGAGCCCTTTGATTTGGAACTCGCTATGGATCGCGAAGAGTTCTTTGGATACTTGACCGCTTTGGTATTTCCAGAGCATTGTAAGATAAAGCGAATCTCGTCCAGAAGTTCGGTCTTGAAGTTCACCTGCCGATATGATTGCAAAATTAGTAAGGGTAATCTCTCTCTGTTGACAGAAGGGTAACAACATGCGGACAATAACTACCACAAAGCATTCTTGAGTATGGTACTGTTAGATTGAGTATTAGAGTCGCACGCGTTTTATGATATTAGAAAAATGAAATATTAAAGACGACACAGTTGAATAAGTAGTGAATGTATTTTTGGCTCCGAATTGTCGTTTTGGGGAGCTGATGAAACGAATCCGTTATTCAGATTAGGGCGACCTTTTCACCGCCATTTTTAGTCACGACAGAGGTGGAAATATTTATAGAGCGCCTCCCGCGTTACCTTGTTCTCCCGCGCACTCAAGTAGGCGCTGACCACAACGTTGACCAGGCCGTAAACACTGCCGAAACAGCTGCCCACGAACATGACCAGGTAGACGCCGCCCAAGTTGGCAAAGCCCAGCGAGGAGGCATCCGAGTCGGGGGCTTCCTGCGGGTTTTCGAAGGATGTCGGAGATGTCAGGACAAGCGAGACCTAAGTGATCTATGATCAACTGTTTGTGTGTGTGTGTGCATTGAAGGCAAGGCGAGCTAATCGGATCGTGAGGCGGGGCATTATCGAAGCTGGAAATTATCCTGGCGGATACCTGGTTCTCATCGCTGCGCTCCTTAACGCCCAGGACCATCTCGAGCAGGGAGACAAAGATGCCGAAGAAGGAGCCCACTCCCATCACTAAGAAAACGCCGCCCAGGTTGCTAATCTCCAAGGCCACGGCGCCGGAGTCCTCGTCCGAATCCTGCACACACCCACACATGCACGATCTGCCAGAGACTGAGATCAACCGCTAAGTTACTTACCGAGCAGGCTCCCCCGCCGCGCTTCTCCTTCCACCATTTGGTCTTCATCTTGGTCAGCACTCCCTGTTCCTGCATCTCCAGCACTGCCTGGCTCAGGGTGTCCCTGTACGGCCAGTCTGGAAAAAAGGATTTATAATGACATAAACTTTAAAAATACACTCTCAGCTATTCACTCTTTCGCATGGCTATGCCGTAGCCCTTCTCGTCCAGCAACGCGCCCACCTGGGTCAGCATGCATCGACGCTCCGTGATGTACTCGATGGTGGTCGACTCCATGAGAAAGGCGTAGTTGCTGTTCTCCACGCGATCCACGCCCTCCTGATTAGAATTGGTCATGTACTGAGGGTTGTCCCTCATGAATTCGTACATCCGTTGGTAGGTGGGATAGTTGGATTCCTGAAAAACCAAAGATGCATATCTAATAAAGCCCTTTGTTTTATAAACCTAATCTCACCTTAAAAAAGTTAAAAGTGGCACCTCCAGTTTTTGCGCCATAGTTAACACCACCCTTGTTCTTTGACAAATCATCGGCATCGTTGATGGGTGTTACCAAAGACTCGACGGTGAGAAAAGCCGCCAGATTAGCCGTATAAGAGGAGACCAAAATCAAGGTGAAGAACCACCAGGAGGCGGCCACAGCCCGAGTTGAGTAAGCCCTGTGGAAAAGTACAATGAATATGATTTAAGATTATAAAGCCGATTGCTCACTTGGGGGCCAGTTCAGATCCCTGTTGCAGCAGAGCGCCAATGGAGAACCACAGACAGTTGGCGAAACTGAACTGATTCTCCAGTTCCGTTGGCTCCTCGATACAAGGATACGGGTTATCCCATTCTGCCGGCGAAAGGCGACCCAGCACAAACATACTAATCGACACGCCCATGTAGGCCAGACCCAGCCAGAGCCAAACCTCTCCGGAAAACGGTGACATGAAGGAGAACAGCTTTGGGGGCTCCTTCATCGGCTTGCGAAATAGAATGCCGATTCCTGGAAAGGTTGCGAAATGTAAATTAAATGGTTAATACTTTAGAATGATATTGTTTACCCCTAGCCTCTGGTTTAGTTATTATAAATAAAGCGCCTAATAATAAGTTTATTATCGTTCTTACCCAGACTCATAAAGGGTATGGTAAAGTCCACGCCACTCTCCCGCTCCGATGTCATGGTCAGGTCCGTAATGCCCATGTCAGCGCGCTAATTAAATATGAAAGATTATTGTATGGCCTCTCTACATGCACGAACGCATGCATTTATTAATAGAAATGTAAATGCATATGTAAATATTGCGCATACGCCCGATGGACCATAGTAATAGAGCAATCTTTGAATTATGCATTTTAATTTACAAGGCGCACACACCGTAAAATTCATTGGGAAAAATGGTTTCAGTACTTATATAACTATAAAATATAGAATTTCCATGAGGTTCAAATTTTTGACTGATGTCAGCTTTTACTGATTTAAATTAAATGCGTTGCTTCTGGGAACATCGGAAATCGTAATTAAATAGAATGAAATGGCACAATAAATGATTATCAGGAATTGTTGGCTTTTAAACTTGTTGTGTAGTACACTTTTATTCTAGAAATGATTGTATAAGGAGATTTCCCGACTTTCTATAAAATTCGATTCTCTTGAAGGAAATTTTTAGTTTCTTCAATCCGATCAAGCTATGTGGTTTTACTTTAGCAGGTTACTAGCTGTTATATTGAGCATCGTTTGCTCAGGCAGTGCAGAAATAAATGATCCACTTTATGACTCACAAAGGCGATTTATTCTCGAAGACTTTCATAATGCGAATGTGAATGGCTTAACTAGGGAAAAATACATTCCGGATCTGATTTCCTTTTATCGTCGCTATCCTAACGATGTTCCTCTATCTGAAGTCGAAAGGCAACAATTTGAGAGATTCATCCAAAGCTACAGCGAGTACCGGAATGTTTTGATTGACGGAGTTCATCCACAAGGAGGAGCAATTGGTTCTATATTGGGAAATGTCTTAGGCAGACTAGGATCACGATATGTTACGTCTCTGTTCAATAACAAGAAGGAAGGTCAAGAGAGCCGTGACACAAATTCAACTAAACTACCAACAGTAGTTCAAAACTTTTCTTAAATGTCATTTCTGAAAATTGTTTAATTTTACCAAGTTTCTTTTTTGTGTATAATTCACAATTTAATGAAAATTGTGCAAAAAATATTTAATTAATAGAAAAAGAAATTTTTTGCAAATTTTAATTTGGATTTGAAGCTCACAAAGGTTAGTTTTCAATGCCATTAAGATATTTATCTTAATGCCCAAAGGCGAGAAAGACAATGTAAGGCCATCAGAATAATCGCTTAACTATAAACCCTATTAATTTGAGGCAATTGAAGCCAGAGGCACTCTGAAAATAGTCTGCTGTTTATAAGAGCATTAACGATTATGTTAACGATGGCACTTATGGCCATTCCATGTAAATCAATATTCACACAGGCGAAGCAAGGGATAACCTAACTGATTTAAATGGCCGCAGTGCAACGGATGTCGACTAGATTTATGTCATGGTGGCTCCGGCCCTTTACCAACTTAACCAAACTCACACTGTCCATTATCTCACGCAACATGCCATTCCATTCGCCCGTTTTAGGGTCAAGTCCGCCATACTTGTTGTCCAACTGGAGGCGCCAAGTGTAGGTGAATCCCAGCTTCTTGGACAGCTCGTCGATTAGCTCGATGCCAAAGCCCTCGAACTGATCATTGCCCTCCAGCTTCTCGGAGGTCTCCTTCAGCATTCCATAGGGTTCGCTCTTTGTTTTTTGCGTAAAAAGAAAGGGAGAAAGTCAAGGTCGGAGCTTAGCCCCTGGCGATTACCCACTACTCACAATGGCCGTGATGACGACGAAGCTTTTGTTCACCAGCGAACGCATATCCGGCTCTACGGAGTGCGCCGGGGCCGGGCGATTCTCCTGAAAGCCATCCTCGCCGCTCCATTGGCCAATTTTCTGCATACCCGAAACGGCCAGCTCGATGACTTCCAGCTCGAAATCCGTGCGCAGTCCCTCGTAGTCAAAGCGAATGGGACCCGTGAGGCCATTCAGCGTTAGCTGTGGAGCGAGACTCGTTGCATGAGTTATTCAGAATCCATGCACAGAAAAAATCGAAATCATATAAAGGCAGATTATGGAAGATTACGTCTAAAGGAATAATTTTTAAAATTAAGTTATACCTTCAAAAACTTTTAAAATATATTACGGATTTTACATAAGAGTAATAGAAAAAGAAAAAATTAGTTTCCCAAAAAAAAGAGTAATATCTATTAAGATTAAATATTTTCAAAATCTCTTTAAGAAAATAGAATTGGCAAATATATATTATTAATAAAATCTCTGTATAATTATGTTTTTTTTTAAATTTTTACCTATTATACTTTTTATATATTTTTTAGTAGTTTTTCTTGCCGTGCACCGACTTACCGATTTCATGTAGTTGACGAGCGTGTAGCCCTTGTCCCAGGCACTGTCATCGCCACAGCTGAGGGCCACTGGCCGGAAGTTCACATGCTTGTAGGTCTCGGCCAGCAGCTGAACGCCATCGTAGACCAGGGCCATGCTGTTGGTCAGGGGGCACGACACTGTGGGTGGGCGAGAGTCATAAAGGATAACGTCATTTATCATTTCCTGCCCCTCCCCTACACGCCCCTCCGTCGGGGCCATAAAAATGCAATTCAATTATTTAAATTCACTCATGCGAATGGATTTCGGATTTGCATAAATTGTCTAGATCCCAGGGCCACGACACTTTCAGGTGGGTCCTGTCATTCTTTCGTTTTTTTTTTTTTTGATTTACCGTTTTGGAAGGGTTCCTCGCTCTCGTACAGCGCCTTGGCCACCTCCTGCACCTGTTCGTTGTCCGGCGACACGAGGCGCAGACCCGTGATGTTGGTACCGGCGTGTTGATACGGCTCCAGGTCCATGGTGTGCCAGTCCAGGTTGCCGATGATATAGCGGTAGTCGCTGGTCACCAGGCCCACCTGCTGGGCCTGTTTGAATAGCTCCGGCAGAGTGTCCATCGAGCCGACCACAACGAATGAGAAATCATCGGCATTGCGTATACGCCGCAGTACATTCCGGTAGTTCCCGTTCAGATCCAGCTCATAGCGCCGCACCGTGACCGTGGGTCCAGCGGTGCCGTACATCTGCAGCAGCTCCCGGACGGTGGCCAAATACTCGCCCGTCTCGTAGATAATGGTGAAGCTCTCCCAGCCCAGGGCCACCACCATGTCCCGCAGGGCCACGCCCAGGGCGGCCGGATGTGGGTGCAGATTGATGGTCGGCAGCTGGGCCCCGAAGTCCCAGCGCGTGTCCAAAAAGGGCAGCTCCTTGGCGTCGCAAATGCTCATCGCGTGACGGGCGGCCAGGTTCGAAGTGGGCCCAAACACGGCCACCAGATTTTGCTGGGGACAAGTGGAAAATAATTACGATAATATAATACTAAGTCGGCAAATAACTAATATTTTCCAAAATCCATATCAAATCAATGCTTTGAAATGAAGCTAAATCAAACAATTTCAGTTATTTCAACATAAATTAACTTTTTCCTTTCTTCTTTCAGAGTGAAATTAAAAGTTCAATTGTCAACACACCCTGAGCATTTTGCAGAGCTTCTTGGAGGTCTCGAAGGAGTTGCCCGGCTCAATGGTGACGGACACCCCGTGCAGCTGCAGATCCTCGTTCTCCTCGTTCGCCTTGCTGATGGCCAGGTGGAAGATCTTCTCAAGATCCGGTTCGGTGTTCTCGTAGACAAGACCTACACTCAAAAAAAAAATCGACTAAAATCGCCCTTGGTTTTAGAAAATCGCCTATGAATTTGCTTTACTGGCGATTTTGTCTATATTAAAGAAAGTAGGTTTCTTAAATCAAAGGCATTTTTTTTTTTAATCACAAGAAAAAAGACTGCAATTTAGAAATTTCTTGCTAGAAAGTAGAAAAATTATTTCTTAGAATTTAGAAATAAAGGTTTTCTAAAAAATAGAAATACGTTTTTTTTTTAATATAGACAAATATTTTCTAAAAAACAAAAAAAATCCTCAAATCCAGAAAATACAAAAATCTTTTTTCGGGCTTCGGGAATCGGAATAATGCCCGGTTGTTTCTGTGACGCCACGTCCCCTGCCCTTTTGTTGTTGTTTTTCGTTCTTGTTTGTCATATTATTCGAATTTCCTTTAATTGAGCACATGGGTGGATGATGTATACATTTATGTAAATGCACTTGTAGTTTCAAATTGGAACTGTAATAGTAACTGAAATGAGTATACAAATTACAAATTATAAATATAAAAACCCAATAACTTACTATTTTGAGAAAAACATCTTGGGTCGCCCCACGCGGGAATCGAACCGCTTGCCTCACGGTTTGCAGTCAAGCACTCTACTAGCTGCGCCACGGAAGCATCACGTGAGGCGCTGTACAAAGTCTATTCACATTTTGTTCTCCTCTTTTTAGTCAAATTGATCTGGCTCTCTTCTAGTTATTCCCCCTAGTTATTCATTTAATTTTGCTCGTAAATATTTCATGATTAATATTAATATTTATATGCCAATATATATTTTATTATGGTTTAATAGTAACAGTAATTGAATGTTTCAAATTTGAAGAACCTAAACATCATTTTTACCAAAATATAACTACTCATGATTAAAAAAAAATGCAATACATTTTTTTTTATTAATATGTAAGTATTAGGGATAAAAAAAAAATTAAAAAAAAGACAACATGAGTTTTTCGGCTCGACGTGGGATTGAACTCACACTTGCGGCTATAAACTTGAATAACATATACATGCACGCACGCGTTAGACCCCTAGGCTACCAATAAAGGAAATTTTTTTCGATTTAAGACAATTTTTTCTAAGGCTTAAAAAAAATTTCTAAAAAGTGTAAAAGAAGGGAAACTGATCAAATAAGGTTACATTTTTTATTTTTTAGAAAAATATTTCAAAAAACAGACACATTTTTTCTGAATGTTAGAAAAATAATTAATCATTTTTTCTGTTTTCTAGAAAACCAATATTTCTATTTTGTATAAATATTTATAATTTTGACGGCGATTTTTTTTTGTTTTTAGAAAAGTTTAGTCTTTTTTTTTCTAAAATCAATGGCGATTTTAACCCTCAAATAAAAAAAGGAAGATTAGAAAAAATCACCTTATAATTTAGAAAAAAAGGAGTTTTCTGCATTTCAGAAAAAAAAATTCTAAAAAATTCGTTTAATAGAGAATTTTTTCTGAAGTTTAGAAAATGTTTCCTCTTTATAGAATATATTTCTAAAGCACAGTAAATTTTTCTTTTTTCTATATTTAAGAAAAATAATTTTTTGAGTGTACAAGCAGAGGAAGCCAATCAAGAGAGTGACACGATTCTTTCGCTCTTTGTTTTGCTTAGCGGGTTCTGTTTATATTTTTATTTGCCGAATTCGCCGTTGCCATCGGCAAACGGTGCGTATGCGGCATAAAAATACATGACACAATTGCATGCTGCGCTGCGGAATTCCTGCTTATGTAATGCGATGAAAAGTGCACTTCACTCACCCACATTCGTCCTTTCTGCGCGACATCCGCGTGAAGCCAATAGCAAACTCGTTAGGACGAAGCCAAGCGGAAGACTCGCTCCTGCTGATTTTATTCTCCCGGATTGCATCTCTCGAAATTCTCTTACCGCGAAATGTAATCAAAAATACATAAATTTTCTTCGCTTGGAATTCCGCAATTATTTCCAATTAATTGCGCGATTGTGCGCCGAACTAAATTTGCATTTTTCTGCAGGCTGTCCGTCGTGACCGGGAATGCGAATAAAAATGGCTAAGAGCACGAAAATACGGCCAACTAAAATCTGCTGTTGATGCGGCATCAGCTGATAAATTCGCCTCGAGTATTTTTAACCTCCCCGAGGTTTTATGAATGAACGTGTTTTTTGGCTGAAGGAAAAAGTTTTCCCTAACTTTCTCTAATTGAATCCCACTTCAGCTCCATTGGAGCCAAATCTTTGAGCTACTGGCAGCCAGATTAATTGGATAAGCTCCACCTTTTTACCGCCAATTTAACGCGGCACCTTGAAATGGATCCAAACGAAACAAAAAACAAAGTCAGACTGTAACGAAACTGGAAAATAAATCCGCCGCAGCAACAAAACGTGAGCAGCATACAATTCTATGGCTAATGGAACTGGACCCCGAATGCCAGATAACCGACTGAATGGGATTGGGTGTGTAGTACACAGTGAATAGTGTGGCATGAAACATAAATAAACAAGGCGAAAACGAAAATAGCCAAGTGCAGTGGCTGGCCAAAGGGGCCGAGAGATTGAAAACAGCTTTCCACCGAAATTGTTGTGGCACCACGGACGTGCAACAAGCATCGATAAGTGCAGAAGAACAAACTAAAGGACGAAAGAAAGTGAAAAGAGGGAAAAAGGGTCTGTCCCAATGGCTGTAAACAAATTCATTGCAATTCACTTGGATAGTTGGTTCGTGGGGCGGTTTTGGGTGGTGCCATCTGGAACTGTTATTGCTTCTCCGGCCAGGGACGTGCGACCCACTTGTGGATTTTTGAAGGCCCAGCACGATTTATGGGCCAGGCTTTGAATAATCCATTTAGAGCATGCAAAGCAGGGGAGGTCCCAAGCATCTCTTATTTTTAATAATGATGCTAAGGCTGAAATGTAAAAAATTGCTACAAAAAGCAACTCTTGCACACACTGGCAGCCATGCCGGAAGGTTTTTGTGTTCCCCACTTTCGGGCATGTCCTTCACACACACACACAATGCCGTCGAGGGACGAAAGACCAAGGGGACGAGGGGCGGGGAGCCTTGGAAAGGGGCGTGGTCGGGCGTGTTCGCTAGCAGCAAACTGTTGCTGTCAGCAGTGAATAAAACCAACGTCGACGTCAACAGCAGGCACCTGTCGTGACTCCAGCTCCAGCCCAGGATGCATTTATCCCCGAGCTGCGCATTTAAAATTAACGACCTTCAGTCCCGCCTGCAAGTTGCTACAAATCCCCGATCGCTCGACAACTCAAACTTAAGCCAGCACTTGAATTTATTCTCTGAAGTCTAGCTGCCACTTTGCAGCATTTACCAACAAAGATATTTTGATTTTTAATTTTTTTCAAAGATACTAACAAGCTTTGTAATGATAAAGTATCTCAGGTAACTGAGGTAACTTTCTTAAAATATTTAACTTTATTTATGTTTTAGTACTGGAAGTATCAGCCAGCGAGCTTTGTAAGGGTATTTCATTTTCGACTGTTTCTTTTTTCATTCACCATAGCTACTATTTTACCACCTGCATGGTGTTAAATTGCCCAGGAGCCATACGCTCGCATTTGCATTTACATAACCGTGTGCCGGCGTCAATGTATCTTGAGGATACGCATGCTGCATCCTGGCATTCTGGCACTCGCCGCGTGCCTCGGCGTGCATTCTAAGCCAGGCAAATCGCTGGCATTATGCACACGCATACCAGGACCCACATCCTGGGGCTCACTTAACCACACGGACACTGCGTGCATTTGCATAAGTGCTCGGGTCGAGCACTCCAGTGGCAATTAGTGCAAGTCTTTCGCAAATCCATTTTAGGCCCGCGGTTAATCTATAGACCCTTGTGGAAAAAAGACATTTTTTAAATATATCAAAAGTTTTTTTGGAAATAACCAGTCATTATACTTTAAATGCATGCATTTTTTTAAATTTGCCAATCATTTTATTTGTTGTGGTCTTAAAGTAGTTTGTTGGCATCTTGATTTCCCATTAATTTATTACCTACTCTAAAGAAAATAAGTCCAAGACTTAACTTAGCCATTTTAATAAGGCTACCAATATATTATCTGTATAAACAACTTATAATCATAATAATTTATAATTTATAATAAATTAAATCATATTTAAAAATATATTTTACACACGATATACATAGGTACTGGCTGAACAATATTTTCAGATTTATCCCACATCACATATAATTGAAATTATATTTTAAATTAGGTTGTTAATGGAAAATGTTTTTCATTTCACTTGTTAATAAATTAACCTAGCGAATTATCTGCTTTTGCAATAGATTATAAACGATACTGATTTATTTTTCCTTGACCCACTATTGGCCATATTTCTAATACGATTATCGGTCTAAATCCGCCCATTATTGATGGGTGGTGTTGTGAAATATTTCGACTGTTGTTGATTGAAGCTATTGCTGATTTGACTTCATTTGTTTTGCATTCTGGGGCATGCCAATTTTGTTTGCTCTGTCAATGCCAATGTGCCGAATTTATCCAGGGAAATCAAATGCACAATTTGCACTGGAAATCTGATTGACACAAGGAAAACCTTGGAGTGTGAAAGTTTATTTTGGGAGCCCTAAATGGTGGCGACGAGGGAGGTCACAACAGGTCTGTGAGTGTGCGGCTTAAAAAGGGACCATGGCTGTAAAGGGCTTCCATTCAGGCCTTATCGCTTAGGTGGCTTACCCAGCCCATTAGAACCCATCTTGTCGCACTGAGGAACTGGCAGTCCCCAAAGGTAAACAGGCAAACAAACCAGAAATAGCATGCAAACTGCTTTGGCTAAGTGAGGGGCGACAATTTGGCGCGTTGTCAAAACAAAGTGCTCCAGCAGATACAAAAATACATAGATACAAAATGGCAAACGTGTGCTTGTGTGGGCGAAGGCAGCCGCCAGACAAAATCAATTTGAATCGCGCCAGTCGGCCAGACAAACAAGGAGCATTCACGGCGTGGACAGAAACGAAACGGAACCACGGAATCCGCCAGAGAGTAAAGCCATCATCCACTCACACACTCGCGCGCAAAGTGATCCAAGCACACACAACCACATTCAGAGTGCCACACACACACAGATGCAGGGCGTAATGGCGCGTAAAGTGTTGCGCCATCTTAATGCGTGCCAAAAACCGCAATTCATGGCCGCGAATACTTTGAAGGGTAGGTAGGAAAGGCGAGAGGCTGATAAGAGGCAGCAGCGTTACCCAGATAGTGAGACGGGTATAGATACGAGCGAGAGGGCAAGAGACCGCAGCTGCCACAACCGGAAACGGAAATGAGCGGAGTAAGCAAGCGAAAGGCGGCAAACTGAAGGGTTTGGGCAGGGTGAATGCTCTAAAAGCCAACCCCACGCCTCACGACAGCCAAGATTTCATAGCAATTAGCAAAAGGCTTGTGTATTGGTAAGAGCAGAGAGAGAAAAATGTTTTTAATTTTAGTTTTCGATGGTTTCTTTATATACATAATGAATTCGTATCTCTATGGGTTAGTTAACTCTTAATTTAAGTCTTTTTCAACTCAAAACTAAGACATACAAATCCCAAGAATACAATTTAAACTATTTATTGAACAGAAAAATCATTACTTTCATTTACGGATGTGTAAAATAAATACTTTTCTTTTAGAATCTATTATCCTTTCAATTTAGTTTAGATAGATATAATAGAAATAAATAATAACTAATCTTAAACCAATATTTGGTAGTGAATAATAGTCCACTGACTATAGTTATTTATAAAATAAACCATTTGTATTTTCATAAAGATTTCGACTTACTCTTAATGAGTGACTCAAATGTAATAGAATTTATTTTTATTTGAAGCATAAAGGAAAAGGATTGAACTGGAAAACACGCAGATTGTTGTTTTTTTTCGCAGCCCGTGTCTGTGTGTATCCCCAGCTCTTCTCGGCCGTGTCAAAGGGCTAACGCAGTGGGGGGCCTTTCTGGAGGAGTAGGCCAGAGAGCTGCGTATTCGTTATTGCCCGCTGTTGTTGATTCAATTGCAGCGAGTGGCAAACAGGACATTTCGTGAAATGTTAACAGCGAGGGGCGGCAGCCACAGCAAACAGGTGAGCCTGCTGCCAGGCAGTCTGGCGTTCTGGTGCTCTGATGCTCTGGTATTCTGGCGGGGCCCAAACCGAGGGCCACGCAGAGTGGCCCATTTGGCACGAGGCCAAAACTGGCCCAGGCAGCTCAGCCAGGCCCAACCAGTTGCATTGCCCGCTGTGGCATGTTAATGTCAGTGTCACGGTGTCAAATTGTCAGCGCCTGTTGCCACTCGGAACGGGCTCTCCACCGCCCTGTTCCTTCTCCCTCGCCCCTTTTCACATACCGTGAAAAAATCAACCAGGATAGTTGGCATGCCGAGGCTCAAAGTATGTGCGACGCCTTAAAGTATGCCATGTGCCATAATTTGCTTTGACACGGCGGCGAACTTTGCTCCCAAAACGAAAAACCCACTTTACGCCAGCTGAATGCTAATGCTGCTCGGCCTGCGCTCCAGACGCACCATTTAGGCAGCATCACTGGCATTAAACAACACTCTGGCAGCGGGTAATCCAGCATATTGGCCATTAAGCATACGCACTGCGGACCCTCGTCAAATTAATAACATGCGGGCGGCGCAAGACGACGGGGCAACCCTTCAAGCTCATACATATGCCAGAAGTATCCGTGCACATTTTAGAAATTTAACCACTTGTTAAACAATAATATCCAATATCATAACACGGCCAGCGAGTGCGCAGGCCAGAGAGAGAGAGAAAGTGAGAGAGAGCTCCAGGAAAATCTGGCCTCTTCCCCAATGCATACACACCGAGGTACACCAACGGGCGAGTGAAAAGCGCTCTGCTCTTGGCCTGGCCAGAAGCCCCGTCAGTTCGACACGAGACCTGAACGAGTGCGGACGCGTTTGGCGGACAGAAAAGGAAGCGTAGGATATACCCAGGAAGGCTGTAAACAAACCCAGAGATAGTGGTGATTGTGATTGCACCAAGTTCGCGAGTGTTTGTCCGTGTGCTGGGCCATATGTGTGCCTAGATATTGGATATTAATTGGCCGATTAATTACCGATCCGACGTAAACCGTAGCTGGCACTAATCATGCCCGAAATCATCGAGCTGAACGTCGGCGGCGTGAGCTACACGACCACATTGGCCACCCTGCAGGCGGACAAGGGCACGCTGCTGGCCGAGCTCTTCGGCGAGGGTCGCGATTCGCTGGCCAAGGACAGCAAGGGCCGCTACTTCCTGGACCGCGATGGGGTGCTCTTCCGCTACATCCTGGACTTCCTGCGCGACAAGGCGCTGCACCTGCCCGAGGGCTTCCGCGAGCGCCAGCGGCTGTTGCGCGAGGCGGAGCACTTCAAGCTGGCCGCCATGCTGGAGTGCATCCGCGGCGAAAGGGACGCCCGACCGCCGGGCTGCATCACCATCGGCTACCGCGGCAGCTTCCAGTTCGGCAAGGACGGGCTGGCCGACGTCAAGTTCCGGAAGCTGTCGCGCATCCTGGTCTGCGGTCGCGTGGCCCAGTGTCGCGAGGTCTTCGGCGACACGCTGAACGAGTCCCGAGATCCGGATCACGGCGGCACCGATCGGTACACCTCGCGGTTCTTCCTGAAGCACTGCTACATCGAGCAGGCCTTCGACAATCTGCACGACCATGGCTATCGCATGGCCGGGAGCTGCGGCTCCGGGACCGCCGGCTCGGCAGCGGAACCCAAACCGGGTGTGGACACCGAGGAGAATCGCTGGAATCATTACAACGAGTTCGTCTTCATCCGGGACTAAGGGACTGCGACTGAAGGAGGAGGCACTCGAAACGATAGGAAACGAAAGGACACAACACCACCCAATCCCCAGCTCTGTATCGTTATTTTTCGTTATAACAACTTGGAAACCTCCTTAGCCATACCCATCAGTATTCCCACAGCAGCTCCAGCATTCTACGGATTAACCTTTATTAATGGCCAGGATAGGGCGGCTTGAGTTTCAACCCACCTCTTGATATACAAATGGGAACATTTCGAATGTACAACTGAACTAACAATCCACACTAAAGTCTAGAGAACTGTTGACACACATAGATAACCTAATGAGGGGAGGGCAGGCATCTGCTGATTTGACGTTTCTCCTTTGGAATTCCCTGCCTATGTAATACTTTGCTTTACGCGCTCATCCCATCAATCACGGGGGCCCATTAACTTGGATATTACGAGATGCCCTGCTCCCGACTCTTTGATGAACGAATACGAATTCGGTTTTACTGGCTGACAAGAAGTGAAAACAATTCGGCAAGTGCAGATAACAAAAACAAAGCGAAACCATTTTATTAGCCCCAACTTTTGTTGATGCAGTGCAGTGTAAACAGATGAGAAGAAAACATAAAACAGATCAGATCAGAACAGAACAGAACAGATTCAATGAAATAAATTCAAATAAGGCAAGGGCAAAAGGAGGGAAGACCTCGCCAGCTGGATAAACGTTTTTGTGGTCAATCAATCACACCGAAGTCACACTGAACAATTTGAAATACGGGTTACTCTTTGAAACTAACGAAATATTGTAGCAACAGATACCGCTAGCAAGCGAACTCAAGCGAATGGTAAATCTAAAGTTTTATTAGTCTAATAAAAGTCGAAGCTCGAAGTAAAGAATATTCAAATAGCGAAATAGGATAACGGCGAACAACATGTGGCCCCAAATATATGTTGACCGAAGCCTGCAATCCATAAAACTCAAAAACACAAATCGATATTAGAGAAGTACATTTACTATACAAATACAAACCAAACAACGGCTGTCACAAGATATGCCCTTTTGCAATAACTCTTGAATCGTTTCCGAGTCTAAAAAATGGCATGGCAAATACAAATATCCTTATTGTAGGCACCATTTGGCTCAGCGATAAAACCCGGTCCTGAAGCAACAATTGGAAATGATTTAATAGTGAATTTTAGAAAATAGCTGAGCCACTCACAAAATACCACTCTTCATTTACCCAATGTGGTGGTCAATCCAGAAAAGCAATCATCATTTACCACTCATCTTTCGAAGCCAAATGAGTTGAAAAGCTAGTCTTATTCGATATTATGATTTATTAGTAAACTGTAATATGAAATGCCAAAAACCAAAAACCAAATGGTCACAAGGACTTCCAGGATCACGATGGGAATACGACACAAACGAAACTAAATTTGCTGAACCTTAGGGCCCTCTGTTCTTATTGATTTTATCCACTTTCGGAGCGAATTCATGAAAATGTTTTTCGCTGACATATCTCGCATCGCATTTTCGACATTTCCGCAGGTTTGTTGTTGAATTCATGTCCACATGAAGGGGAATTTACGGAGCGAAGCGCTTGGGCGGAAATCTGAAATAAAGTGAAATGAAATGAAAATGCCGATGCGCAACATTGAAACAAAACACTCATGAAATATACGAACAAATTGTATAAAACTATAAATTCTTTAAATTGTGTGTAAAGAGGCGCGCTGCATATGTAATCATCAGCAATAACGTGGTAATATTCATGAAAGAAAACTATTAAGCTCCATTATATACTGACTCCTGACTCCTCGATGTGAGTTCACGACTCTTACACAGATAATATGAATCGTTATATACATATATCTATATATACCTAATTATATATTAAAACAATTGTCGATATTGAAAGTATCTTATAAATGTTTAGTACTATATGTAATTGAATCCAAGGCGACGGAAATGTATTGTATCATTAATTAAATTAAACTGAAACTAATTTAAACTAACTAAATCGAAATGTAAAATGTATTTAGAGAAGCGCAAAGTAAAACTGCTAAGATAGCCTATCAAAGTGCGACTAAGCAAGCATATGTATGTAAAGGGGTATAACTTGCGAAAAGCGAAAACCAAACAATAAATTAAAGAAACCAATGAAGCATGAAGTTGATTGGGGTGCAGGTGAAGTCAGGTGGGCAGGTGAGTTTCCATCCCTAATTTCGGGGTAAATATCTTTTTTTGCCCATCCCTAACTAATTAATAGGCTGTGGCCCACGAAATTTGTGCTGCATTATTAAATTCAATGAATAAATTCGCTGACATTGATAGCGGAATGTAAAATTTATGAGCTGCCAGCTCCCAACTCGCGACAGCTCATTAAAATTGACGGCTAAACAAATAAAAACAAAAATGCAAACACAATCATAAAGGAATCAAATATACATTGAAAATAAAACAAACAACCCAGTCGAGCCAACAAAAATAAGAGGACAAACAATGGCAAACAGAACTTTTGCGGGGGAACGGGGCAAACATCAGCCTCAAAAAGTTGGCTGGAACAAAAGTGTATATAAATAGCTGAGAGTCGGGAGGGGGAGATGAATGAAGGCGACCATTAAAGCGGCAGCAACAATTCCCCATTTGTTTAAATTCAAAGCAGGCAACAGTCATTTTACTAGGCTGTAAGGTCCTGCCAGAAAAAGCAACAAAACTGTGAGAAATGCTGAAATTAAAAGGGAAAATGCTTTCTTGTTTTTCGCAATTTCCCTGCTTTGTGTGTGTGTGTTGTTGAAGTGTGTGGCGTGCTTCAGAGCCAGAAAGGAATACCACTAAAAGGGAAGCGAAAGTTGGCGCCAATCGGAAGTGCACTGCCTAAAAGCAGACCCCGAACACAGACCCCAGATGAGCTGACGTGCCACCTGCATACTAAGCAACAGCCAGGATTTCTTTTTCCCTTTCGTAAGTGTGTAAGTGTGTAAGTGCGGGTGGGAGTGTCTGTGTAGAGGACGTGGGGAAGGCGGTTATTGACTGTGCGAACTCAAGATGTACACAATATGCAAATTGCGGGTCCGGAATGAGGTAAGATATCAGCCAGCTCCACGGTGAATTTTTGGTATCTGCTGTGCGCATATAAATTACAGGGCAAATACTAACTCTAAACAGCACTGGAAAAAAAGAACTTAAGATATTATTTTAAGTCGAATTGTTATTTTAAACAAAGACATATTTATTAATTTATTATTCCTACAAAGAAAAAATGTGTAACAATTTCTTTAAGCAAACTTTAATATTTTTTTTTAAATTTAAAAACAGAAATCAACATTTTTCTCTAAATATATTCAGACACAGAGTGGAAAGGGCGGCGGATGTGTTGTCGATTTCTGAGCCTGGGAAATGAAATGATGCCTTTTTGTCTCTTACGGTAAATTACCTTGATTTGATTTCGCCATAGCCAAGTTGCCCCGTTGATTAACATTTTCCCGGTGCTCAGCCGCTGGCAGCAACAAAGGCGCAGGCACCCTGTCATTTTCAATTAGTCCCGAAACGAAACGAAAAGAAAAGGAGGAAAGCGGTCCCTTAACCATCCATCCAAGCTGGAGGCGATACAACAAAAGTGTCATCTGCGTGCTTTATTAATTCATAAACATAATTTAGCATAGGTCGCGGCAAGATTCCTTAAAGCTGTCCTCAATAAAGGATCCCGTTTGGTGGGGAATATGCAAAGAGTTCCAAAAGTTTGAGCTCTGAAGGCTTAACTCGGTTCGTGGTTACCTTTATTGCCGAGCCAAATGGAAAGTGTCGCATATTTTCATGGGGCCCAATTTACACATAAATTACCATAGCAAAGATTAAATAATATTTAAGGGTTATTAAGGGGTAATTTGAAGTAAAGAAGTCGCCCTTGAAAGAATTTTCGACTTTTCTCCTTGAAGGAACGCCAGCTTCTTGCATGATTCCTATAAAAATACTTTTATGTTTTCAACGAAAAGGTATTTTTCTAAATCAATAAAATGCAACGATTTTCAGTACTATTATAACAAAATACTCTAAGAAAGTAATAATTCAAGTAATGTACGGAATGCCAAAGTCATTGATAATTAATTAATTATCTCATAATCATCAGACAGTTTTATGAGCAAAGATAAACCTAGTTCATAAGTTCATATATATCAGTTCATAATTAGCAGAGACCAATAAATCATGTTATTGATTTACGGTTAACTTCAGTGCTAAATGATATAGTGTGCTATCAGTGGAACTCGGATAAAGATAAGTGTAATTAAGATAAGCGGGCTTATGGTCAAGGGATGTGTGTTTGCAATTTGCTTAAATTTATTGGCATTTTCGCTTTTTATTACGTTGCAAACATTTTCCCTAATATCGCTAAAGCACAAACAAGCAAGTAAGTAAGTTACGTCCATTCGTACGCAAGTATGTATATACCAGTACTTAATTATTGCACGTCCACATATGTTGGCCCTCCCAGCATCCCACTCAGATATGTACATACATGGCCATAATGACCGCATCATTCACCATACAGACCCCCGAAACCCTATTTACAACTCGTATTGCCGTTAGTTTTAAAGGCCCACACGTGCGTGTGAACAGCGCAATGTGTGTGCTAGTACGAGAGTCATAAAATAACACTTGGTCCCATGAAGAAGAGCAGCGGAACTATAGTTTTGCCTTCGAAGCAATTTTCTACCCTTACAGCCAAATGAATGGTGCCTCAATATCAAACAAACTGAACTTTGCTCTTCAGTATACTTACATATAGTGTAAATATGTGTTATACTAAATCAACTCATTTAAAAAAAAAAAAACAAAACAAAAAATAAAAAAAAATCTTTTTTATATTGAGCTGCCTCCTGTGAGGGTTGAACTCACGGCCTTTGGTTTACGAGACCAACGCTCTACCACTGAGCTAAAGAGGCGCTGCGCAGAGCGCCGCCAAATGCCTTGTACAAGCTAACAGCGTATTCTGAGTGGCGCGAAGAGGGTTGTTGCTGTAGTAAGAATTATCAGCGAACAGATCGGGGGTTTTGATTCTTTTAATAATTAACGGAATATGTTGTTGAAATAATTTATTGTTATAAATAATTGACTCTTCAATAATATTTGTTTTAATGTTGCCAAACAAATTATTTATATGACAAAGATAAGAAATTAAGTAAATACTTATTTTTGAATAGTATATTAATTAAAAAAGGAAAGTAATTACATTTAAAATACATTAAGTTTTTATTGAAATTGTACCTTTTGACATGGTATATTTTCTAAGTAGTCCTTCTCATTAAAAAAAAAATAAAAAAACGTTTTAACTTTTGTTGCCTCCTGTGAGGGTTGAACTCACGGCCTTTGGTTTACGAGACCAACGCTCTACCACTGAGCTAAAGAGGCGACGAGGGGATCGGCGTCCAATGCCTTATATAAAATAACGATGTGAGCAGCCAAGAGAGAGAGAGCAAGCTGTTAGAATTATCAGCGAGCAGATCGTGAGTCATTTTCTTATTTCAAGAAGTTTTGTATTTTACTCAAATAATAAAATGGTATACTAAATACAGTGATCGCTCAAAAAAGTGAAGCAATAAAAACAAATAATAATTAGGAAATAACTACAATGTACAAGTTTATTTTGTTCTAATTTTTCCCAAAAACTATAACAACAAAAGTTGCGATCAAACGACCAAAATATTTGAACAATTTAATCTAGAATTGCCATAAGCAAATGTGCCAGAGAACATTCTATCATTTCGTAACGAAATTTTCGTTGTACATTTTCATTCTATGAAAACTATGCGCTAACTTAGATTATTTTGTTTAAACATTTTTGATCGTCAAATGTTTTGTGTTAAATGTTTAGTAATAAAAAAAGACAATCATTACAAGTTGCCTCCTGTGAGGGTTGAACTCACGGCCTTTGGTTTACGAGACCAACGCTCTACCACTGAGCTAAAGAGGCTACGTTCTTGCGGCCGCCAAACGGCACATTCAAAACCAACGTTGAGTGAGAGAGAGGATGTGAGAAAGTGACGAAGGAGCGCCTGCGCAATGAGAATATTTTGATTCTTTAGTTATTCTATAACTTAATTATAAACTCCGTAACGAGAACTTATAAGAACTAATATTAATAACAAAGCTATAATAAAGCATCAATAACTGCCGCTCTGAAAGTTAATTTTTATATCTAACCATGTTATCTGCTTGGTGTTTCAAGATAAGATATTAATTAGCTGACAACCTTTGAAGTCTGCCAGCAGAAGTAACATTATTTTCAGCAAACACACAGATAGTGGAGGCTATTAACTAATAGACCACCTATTTTGTAATTGCAGTATGCATTAGACAGTTAATATGTGGCTATCCATCATGATGCCCGGCCACATGCTGTGTTTGTTTGTTGTCTCCTGGTGTTGACCGTGGCTCACAGAAACATCACTCATTGTCAAAAGGACATACACATTCTGCATTATGTGAGTGCCACAAAGCGGAAATGCTTTGTGGCAGCTCCAAATGAAAGTATTTCCCTTTTTGCAGGCCCTAACATAAATTCAAATTTCTCCAGTCCTCAGACTCTTGTTGCTGGACAAAACACAAGCCATTTTCTGTTGCCCGGCCTTGGCTTTGTTTCAAGTTGAGCAGCCAATGACAAATTCACTTGTCACACAACACAATTGCGTTGAGTGATGGCGCCTTTTTCCAACCCTAGGTGGATGGAATGGAATAGCAGTGGAGAACGCCATCCAACAGATGTCTGCGATATGTGAGTGACAATTCTATTAGTTACAAATTGAACCGGCCAAGCCACAGGCAAAGATACACTGGGATAAATTTACTTATATTTTTAATTGTATGCTCACCCTCTGCTCACTCTGTAGATCCACAGAAATATTAAAACAGACTTATATTTAAAGCCTCCGAATTTCTTAAAAAAGATTATAATCTTCCTCGTTAAAAAAAAGCTTATTTAAAAACGTATTATATTATATATTTCAACAATCTTAAAATGAACAGCAAAGGTACCATTTAACTACTTTGTGAAGAGAATTGGCAAAGCATTTTTTAGGGTGTAAAGTCAGAACTTGGGCAAGGTCAAAACAAGTAGCGGTGGGGCACGCAAACGAGCCATTAACACCCGCCATAACTAGGGCCATAAACAAGAGGTCCTGGAACACAATGTCGGGGAACAACAACACGGCGCGCATACAATGACAATATCGCGATATGGCACAGGTAATTTTCGACCGGGGAGCAATATATCTCAGCGTCGATAAGGGTAGTTTCCTTTTTGCTTTAGTTGATAAAAACTATTAACTTGCTCTGAGTAACGAGAAGTCACAGTCTTTAACACGCATAAACATTGTAGTTCGACCTCCGTTGGGACTAACCTGGATAGGCTCGCTGCTGTATATAGTATTTACTTTCGCTGGCTGAATGATTTACGCAACGGCGTTGGCCAAATTAATTGCCACTAATCAAGTGATTTGAATTTTTCATGCACGCGCCTCGTAAAAGGGGTTCCCGGGCTCTTCTTCAAGTTCCCATTAGGAGGCAGCCTAAAACAATTTATGGTGTTTTATAGCAGCACTAATTGCACGCAAGCGCGGGTCCTGATTAATTGCTGTCAAAAGTGGAATTAGGAAGAGAGCTCGAGGCAAACACTGCCACATGTTTATTGATTTTCAAGCTGCAAACAGCGCCCTACATACATACATATGTACGTCTGTGATAAATGAAGCTAAACGGCAGAATTTATAACCAAACAGCAGGCGAAAATTAAAGAAAACAGCCCGAGAAGCACGCCCGAAAATCGTTGGGCCAAGAAGCTAATTTATTGCAAGCTGCCCAACGAGTTGTGACCTTTGGCATATGCCTCGAGAAATAACCCAACCCACAACCCCAACTACTGGGCGAAATGCTCAGATGGCTGTGGGTTTGCATCTTCATTTGGGGTTTGATTTTTTGAGATCTGGCCAAACTGTCGAAATTCCTCAAGCGGCAAGACCCATTCCTGATTAAAATATTTGCGGTTTGTGAGCAGTTACGATTGGTTAGGCAGGATGTAAGGCGCAGTCCTTGAATTACTCAAGTATTCTGTTCAATTCAGGGTCACCTCCATAGTTGGGCTCATTTACATTTCCCCACTTTTTGTTTCCCATTGTCCTATTAATTATTCCAACTTCCAGATGGTTAAGCTCAAATTAAGCGCCTTTCAACAGCTAATACAATTCGCTGGTCGCACGTAATATATATTTATTTATGGCTGGCCGTAAATCCAATTGCTAAAATAATCAAAAGTCATCTGAAACAAATTAAACGCCCTCGCCGCAGGCGGCCCATGAACAGAGACAGCAGTACTGGCGAGCTCCCCTAATGAGGCTCGAAAAACAATTTGACAAAAGCGGCGGGAACTGGCCAAGGCAAATTACCATAAAGAATGCATGAAATTTGCAATTAATAGAGCAGACAGTGGGGAAACGGAGGAGTAATTAATTGAAGTGCAAATAAACAAGGCCCGGAAACTGAAGTGAACGGAAGTGGTCTTTGTATCTGGCTCTCATGGTCCTGCTTCTGCTTTTGGTTCTGGCATTGGTATTGGCCTTAGGTTTTCTCCCCCAGAGTGCCAGTCGTAGAACAAAAAGTCGCCTGTCACTCAGTCAGCCAGTCAATCAGTCAGCACGGCTCGCATTCACATCCACATCCTCATATATTTGAATAATGAAATTACCTGGGATGCTTTCACTAGTTTTTGTCTTTTTTGTGCGGCGGCATAAAAAGAACAAAGCGCCAAACAAGCGACCAATACACGGGCGCAGGATTTGGAGCGGCAGGACATGGTCGTCGGTGTGTTATGGACGCGCCACAGGACCTACTAACTAACACCAGGCCGCACCCCTCGGCCATTGTGGTTTTGCTTTGTGCCAACGAACGTCAATGGCTTTGTGCCAGTGTCCGTGGGTCCATGGGTCTGTGGTGGTGTGGGTGAATGGCTGGGTGTGTGTGTGTGTGAACGGCACTTGTGACAATTTAGTTTTTCAGTTTTCAATGGATAACAGAACAAAGGGATGTGATGCTAACACGCCGGCTCAAGCTACAAAGTAATTTCCTTTGATTTCCATGTTTCAATAAAATAGTCGAAAGATCGGGTCTAAAGGTCTAAAAGTTAAATATTTTTGAGACCAACTTAATAGATTTTTGACAATAGAAAGAACGGTCTAGTGTTTCATTAATCATTATTTATTATATTTTACTTAATTTATTTAATGTTCAAACTATTATAAAAAGGTTTAAATATAAACTTTTCAATAAATTTACCTTTTTGGTCGCCACTCTGACATATATTTCTTTCCAACTCTTAACTCTCAACGCAGAACTACATTTCCGCAGAGACCCTAATATGTTTTCTTGGAAAATGCTTGCATGCGTCGAAATCCGAGTGGAATGGCTACATCTACCCATGATAATGATGACGAGGTTAAGGTCGACGGTGGCCATGCTGGCGCAGCAGTCAGAAAATTGCTTCGCATACTGGGAGCGAACATAAATATTGGCAATAATGTTGAGGACCGTGCCAGGTCATATCGCCCGGCATTGTTATAACTAACCCGAGCACCGAGCACCGAACACAGACCCGCAGCCGCTGGCGATTCCAGGAGACGACTCTGCCGCCGCCGTTCTAATAAATTCGATTAGTTTCTCCCTCACGAACACACACTCACGTATCGGACGTGAATTATTGATTCGTCCTTCGGCTCGCATAGCTTCATTAATAATTTCTCGATGGCATTTAAAAAAAGCAGAAACTCTGCGACTGGAACAGGAGCCGCAGGCGGAAATTTAAATGAAAAACCGAAGCGTAATCGACTTTAAGCCCCGGAAAAATGCTATCGACAGAAACGCGATTGTACTTTGGTTCGCAACTGAATGAAATTCAATCGGAATAAATGCCAACTGACAATGTGAAAACCTCAAAAGGGCTGGCCCTTTTTTTAAATGAGAAATAAAAGTAAATAACACAAAAGTCGCAGTCTTAAATGAACACACGCAAAACAACCGCAGGTCTAAATAAAATGGCTACCATGGGAAACGGAAGCGGAAATCAGCCGCATTTAAATTTGTCGAAAAGGAAAGAAGGCAAAATGAAAGAGCGCCGTTGTGTTACCAGCAAGCAAATTAGCTTTGAGGGCCCCAAAAAGAGGCGTGGCCGCGGAGGGCTGAGGCGGAACAGCCTAACTGCCAATTGGCATGAAAATTCAGGAAAAATCAAAGCAAATTAAAGTGAGAAAACCAAAACGAAAGTCACGAAGCCCTGGGAAAGCTTTCGCACAAAATGAAAATCCAGGAAGCCAGAAAAACACACACACACACACCGTACGAAGAAAAAACAGAAAGCAGGGGATACAAAAAAGAGACCGCAATCTCCTTGTGCTCTACAATTTATAACGTAAAACACATAAATTACGAATTTGTCACAAGAAATGTTTCTCTGTTAGCCGCTTTAACGGTATTTTGGAGCAGGCAAATGAAAATAAATCACAGCGCCCACGAGGAGTGAAGGCAGGCTTAAAGGCCCAGAAAGAGTGAGAGTGTTATAAGGGAAATTATTAAGACCTTCAACGCGGCGTATGAGTAATGTTGAGCCCGGCGCTCCCCTGGAAACTAATCCCCTGGCTTATCATGAGTAAACAGTATTCTAATGCTTGAAACTGAAAGTTATTCAAACGAATGCCAACTAATCGGTTTAGGTGTTGAGTAATCGCTTGGCCCAGCTATAAATTAATTTAATCTTACTCACTGATTGCCAGCTCTGTTCTTTCCAATCAATATAATTTTAATCTTGTATTTCAATCATGAATTCCAAGGAAGTACAAACCGGACCACCTGCTTGAACTCTAGTTTGAATTGCTTTTGCCAAACTTTTTGTATTTCGCTAAATTTACTATGCTGCTCAGGTCAGTTGCGAAACGAACGAACTTTCCGCCTGAAGGACGCAGGAGAAAAGCCGAGGAAGAGCTCTGATTGCTCTAAGAATAAAAAAGATAGGATGGGGGTGTGTCCCCATCCACAGATGAGTGCCTGCTGCACTTGCTGACTTTCAGCAAATGTAGTATATTCTTTCGAATGGACTCGCATTTGCCATTTTCCACACGTTGCATTCTGCCTCAGCTTACAAATAACTGTCGCACTTGGTTTCCGGAGATGATAATGTAATTAAAATGCCATTTTCTATGGCAAACAAGTGATATACATTCAATTATCGGCAGGCGAATTGGGTAATGGAATTTATGCTGCGTTCGAATTGAAATTCGATTATATCTCGCAAATATTTAATTAAATTCGTTCGTTTCCGTCCGGATGAGTGTATAATGAAATTTCCCATCCGCAGTTATCAATGGAAAAAGCGGAGAGAACTGCCAACGGTCATGCATATGTATATTCAATCAGTTGACCGACCTCAAAAAGTGGCCACCGGTTAAATGAAGTATACGTCGCGTGGGCCCAGCACAACAATGTAGGCTGAAGCGAAGAATAAACAGAGAAAAGGCAACAATAAGCACTTTTAACTTTGATGTTTGATTTCGGGGCAATTTGCAAAGTCAAACAGACCCAAGCGGCGCATTTTGCCACCGGTGGACAGCACAACAGCATATAATACAGCAGCTCCATTTATTGACTTTTCCTGCCCTCTCCACTCGACTCGGGAAACTTTCTTGCCGTATTCGTATTCGTACTCGCATTCGCCATAAAGCGCAGGCTGCCAGGAGGTTGAAATTTATGAAATTTTAGGGACTCACGCAGACCAGACCAAGGACCAATAAATCATTTAATGTGATCCCAGGACGGCAGGCGAAACAGGTGAAGGCTGCCGGAGCGGTCGGAACTGCGCAGGGCCCACCTGATGTTCGTTTCAACGTTTTCCGGCTGGCCCGAAAGGTAGAAAAGAACAAAAATAGCATGAAATAAAGACCTGACATTTCCGCTCGCCGGTGCACTTCATCGATAATGGTGTTTATGGGCTTATCAGAGTGAAATATATACGTTTTTCTGCCTAAATTATTCAATTAGCAGTTGCCGGACGGGACCAACGCTCCATTTCCCTAGTCGATCAATAAGTGGGGAGCATCTGCTTATCGGGGCGGAGCAGGCGGGGTCACCGGGGCGTGACCTTCAAACATCTTTCACACATTTTCCCTCCACCGGTTCGGCCCTGTGCTATTTTTTAAATGCCCCGCATTAGGTATAAAAAATGTAATAGGTTTCCTTTATGGGTCGCAGGCCTGGACGCCGTTCAGGTTTTCCCCGCCCGATGCCCAAAAAAAAGAAGGGGTTGCTTTAGAGACTGTCGGGTTGATACAAATTTCAGCATTTTATGACAACCAGCGGCAGCATTCGAAATTCGAATCGATAAGCAGTTTGAAGCCTTTCAGATTTCAATTGTTTCGCTTCCCTTTATTGTCGCCGTCGAAATTTTTTATGATAACCAAATCCATTTCGGTGCCATCAAAAATGAATGAAATGGTTTAAGAGGGAATATTCTGGCCGGAGATGGGGATGATGTGGGTAATAAATGGCCGAAACAAAGACTCAGAAGGAGCGAACGGAGTGGAGAACGCAATTCTTAGACATGCAAATGCATCCTGTCCCAAAGCAGCCATAAAATGGCCAACAGAAAACCAAACTTGCCCAATGGCCATGTTCCGCCCGCCTGCTCTCTCGTTCACTTATTATAAACTTCATCTGCATATTTGGTTATTTTCATGACTTTTAAGTGCCCGTCGACCGCCTCCAAGAGGCCCGGCTCAACTAATTTATTAATGCACAAATGCCGCTGCCAACTTTTGAATTTTAATTATTCTGCAGGCGGCTGAAACCGCGCAAAGCCAAAAGGGACACGCCGGAGGTCAAAACAGAAGGACCGGAAGAAATGGAAAGCATTTTGCTCGGCAAAGTAACATTAAAAATCAAGTTGGCAAAATGGAAAATCCACAAACGAAGCTCAGATGCTCTTGGAACTGCAAATAAAATGTGGGAAAATAATCTTATAAGTTTATTATAATAGCTTCTTAAATGATACGAATAATATTATTGGAAAATAATATTATAAGCTATATAGCCTTAGAATAACCTCTAAAATTCTTAAAAATTATTTTAAGACTTCTGAAAAACATTTTAGAATTTTTTCCACTGCTAAAAATCAGCCCTTGGACGCAAGAAAGTCAAGTTCACTGCTCAAACTTTTCCAGCAAGTTATTCGATTTTATCGTTCAATAAAAAACAAAGGTATTTGCTTCCAATTTTTCATGAAAATAGCTCCTGCATTCTGCACTCCACCTTCGCCTGTGCCCCATTCAACATTATTTGCCATAAAATCGAGACATTAATCAGCGATGCCATTTGGGACTCCATTATGGCCCAGCAGCGAGACAAAATACCTTCAGCATCGAGCACGAGGCTGTTAAATATCCAGTGAAATCGTCTAATTAAAAGATATACTGCCGACTTGAGTCGTCGATCCGAAGCGAGGGGAAAACGGGAAAATGAAAAGCGAGCTGGCCAAGCTGCAAGCTCGAGCGGATTGCCTAATCCTCAGCTACTTATGGCCCGGCTTGAACGTCTTTCGGTTCGCTTTGGCTGGTTTTTAGGGCTTTGTGCTCCCTCAACACGGTTTTATGGCCCAGGGCTCTTGAAATTAGCGCGTCCGCCGTCCAAGGACGAGTCCAGCCACCCCCTCCTGTCGGGCTGTCATATTGATTTTTCGCTTTTTTGGCCAAACTCTGTGGGAAAGGACCTGGCATCATAATTGAGGCCGCAATCTCCGACGTGCTGCGCTAATTAATTTTTATTGCCTTTAAAGCAAATGCGAATATTTAATCCCGTTTTCATCTGGCAGCTTAATTTATTCGCTGGCCTTAAAGGAAATCAAATCCATTAGAGGTCTACACGGCCATAGTTAAACTTTTGTTTAAAGCTTCGTGATTTATCCTCTACTCAGAGCTCACGGCAACATTCTCTTTCACTCTCGCAAACACAGTGGAAAGTAAAATTGGATTTCGTTCATATCCTTTGCATTTTGGCAACGTGTCAAGGGCAAGTTAAATTTGTTGAATTTCTAGAATTTCAGTCGACGGCCGAAAAGCAAAGCGAAACCTTAAAACTTGGGGACAACTTTTGCAGCAACTTTATAGTTAGATTAAAAGCATTTCCCGGCAAAATGGGAAAGTTCCTCCTCCGACTGAGGCTGACTGAGGCTGAGTGTCTATCTATGTAGGTGGATCTGTAGTTCTGGGTTCGCTGGTGTGTGGTAAACAGCCAGAAAGTCGAATCGGTTGCCAGACAAAATGGAAGTGGTGACTAGATGAAGCAAACCACTGCCGCCGGCAATAAAAATCTATTACATTTTGTGAGACACAACTTTGATTTTACGAACTGTCAAACTACACAGATAGACACGAAGGACCCCATTCCCATTCCCACACAGCTCATACATATTTATGTATCTGAATTCCGCTGGCGGTAGAGTGAAATAAAAACCGATGCTTCAAAGTTTGCTGTCAAGCGCAAAACTTATGCAATGGTTTTACGACGCAGCGCCAAAGGACATGGAGAGTATGATGAGCATCTCCTTGAAGTGTGCCATATATAATGTAATAAACATTAGGCACTCCTCCTGTTAAATCAGGTTGAAGACCTCGGAACATCAAAGGCAAATAGTTGATGAGAAATTTGGGCATTTAAAAAACACTCCAGTGCTCAAGTGGGTATTTTTGTGTATTATTCGTAAACGAAAGTAAGTGCTCTCGGATTAAGTCATTTGGTTGTACATAGTTATAGCCAAAGCCGATTCGGGTAAGCATATGTAAATCCTCGTCCTAAGCTCTGCATACATTTGCACAAGTCAGCTTTTCCAATTCATCTGTTTGATGAGCTCTCCGAAATCTGTTTTCATTTTTCCCTGCTTATAATAATGCCTAAGCAGCCATGGGACAGACAAGTGCTGGAAAAATGGAAAACAAAATTGGTGGAAAACATTAAAAATCGCTGGCAGGAAGAAAGTGAAAACTTTGACGTTGGGGGAATAATTTGTAGACCATTTGCTGGGATCATGGATGAAAAAGAAAAGTTTTTAATTTGTTCATCATGCCGGCAAAACTGAATTATCATTCAGCGCGGAGGTGCTGATGCCGGATTACCCTCATAAAGGAGGTACATAGATGGTTTTCCCTGGTTTTCCCTCTGGCCATGGCCAACTTGTGTACAATTGCACTGCCATCATGTGCAGAGAGCGGAAAATCACATGAAAAAGCCAACTTGAGCGCCCAATGGGGAAACTTTGCTCGGCGTTTATGTTAAATTTTGAGTTAATTAGTTTGATTTCATGCTTCAAGTGTCGAGCATCCACTACGGATTGCCAATTCCATTTGCCAACTCATTAAAACTTCTCCAAGTTCGCTGGCTCCCCGGTTGCCTTTCGAGATGCCTCGGCAAATTGGAAACGCTTTCTGTCGACTCTCGCAAATGAATGTCAAAACAGAAAGTATTCAAATGGCATATCTGACTCGCAGCCTTTGTCCTTCTGGGGTCCATCCTATGTACACAAATTGACTGGCAAAGTCAACTGGTTCGCAAAAGTTATCAATTAGTTCTGCCAAGATTTAATAAACCATGAACTTTTAATTAAAAGGGGGGAAAAGTATGCCAAAATGCTTAAAGTTTTTCTAGATAAAAGGGTTATGCTTTCAGGATAATCATTGGTAATTATAGTTTAAAGAAATATTTTAATTACTGGAACTATTATTTTTAAAACTCTTTAAATCCTCTAATGATAACAATGAAATGTACAATAGAAAATAATGAATTCTCATAACAAATATGTCAAAATTAAAGCTATTAAATTGTAATCAATTCCTGGTCATGGCACCTTCAATTCGATGATGGAAATTGAAAACAAGGTTTTTTCTCATTTAACAAGGTGGGGAAATGTGGATACACTTCCAGCCCGCCCATTACCGCATGAAAAACTCAACAACTGAATCAAAAGAGGAACTACATGACAGCAATGTAAATACGATATGTAACAGGTAATTTCATTGCGCCGACAATGACAATGGTCATGGTGATGACGATGATGAAGCTGCGGACAAGGATGCGAATAATTGTGGAATGCCATCCGACGAGGATGCCCGTGTCAATGTCAATGTACAGGCAACGGAGAGCAGACTACGGAGAACACGGGGACCGACATGTGGCTCTGATTAGTGCGGTTCAGCGACAGCAACAATCAATATTAATGCATGTCAGCGCCCAGAAATGTGAGAGGCGAATGTGCGCGTGAGTGAGCAAGGACATGGCCGTAATTATGAGCCCATCAACGCAATAGTTGGCTCTTGGCTGTTAATATTTCTCGATTTCCCGATGCTGACAGACTCGCAGACGAAGTGTGCGGCCTGGGAGGGGCATCCTCCTTCTCCACCTCCACCTCCAACGCCATCTCCATTCCATCAACGGCATCAATTGCCGCCTGGGAACAATTTGAGCAAAACTTGGCTTGGCATCCGAGGACTCAGACTCAGCTCCCTCGAGCTGACAATAAATATTTTCGCTTTGCCGACAGGCTGAAAATCAATACATACTTTTAGGACACAACACTCGCACACATTCTCGCAGATACACACAAAACTTTGGTATACATTTTCATTTTCATTCTCGTTATTGCACGCACTGTGAAAACCGAAAAACCCACCAAATTGCACCCACTCAACCTCAAACAAGCTATGCATAAATGAAATAAATTTCCCTACGTCACAAGGATACAGACAATGCAATCAGCAAATCGCTTTTGAAAACTCGGCCAGAGCATTTCGAGTGGGCAACTTCGGACAGTCACTTTACTTCGGAGGTTATTTAATGCAGATATTCCACAGAAGCTGCAGATGCAGATATTATGAAAAGCTGTAAAAATTTGTATATAAATAAAACTATTTCCAATAAAACTAATTAAATTCAGGCAATCTGGGTAATACTCAACAAAAAAGTAGAAAATTTTCCTTTGGATATTTACAATGAGAAATACTTACTGCAATAAGAATAAATAAGAACGGACTTTCAAACCAAACAACATAAATTGAGTAAATGACTAGCGAAAATTCCAAGAAAAATCTCCTCACTTTAAGGACTCCCATTTTTCGGTCATTGAAAGAGAAGCCATTTGGGGTGTAGAAAATATCACCTAAGAACTGTCCCAACTGTCAGTCTGCGGTCGGCCGGCGTTTCCTTCCTCCCGACTTTTAGCCCCTAAAATACCCAACTCAATTTTCAATCCGATACGACAAAATTGTAAAAAAAAAAGAAGAAAAAACGGAAAAGGGAAAGTGGGAAGCTAGAGGGTCCTGGAATGGAGGCGAACAAAAGACAGAAGTAATTTCGCCAACACTAAATCTGTGGCATATTACATGGGACACAGGCCAAAGCTGCCGAGAGAAATCTGATCCACTTAGTTGCCAAGAGAAAGCAATAAATTCTTATGAAAACAGTTGAGGAGCAGCGACACGTCCCAGTGCAAAATGAATTGAACTTTTGGTCAGCGTGGGGAAATTGCACTAATATTTGGGCCCACAGCCCGGGGAGTGGACAGCTGAGCCCCCGAGTTCGGTCGAAAGCAAACAAGTTCCCGTGCCTTTTTCGATATTTATGAGTGGGACGCGGGAAAACTTCACAGGGGGCAAAACAAGAGGCGAGCAAAATCAAATAAGCTCGTGCGATAGGCTCTGAATGAAAGTAAAGTGCAAAGAAGTCTGTGTTGTGTGTGTATGAAGTCCCGCAAGGACACTTGGCCAACACTGAGCTCATAAATTTCAGGCCGAATTTTCGCCGGTTTCTGGAAAGCTTTAAGCCAGAAAACGGCGTAAATGCGACAAACTAACACACAGACAGGTTGAGGCTAGCCAGATATACACGTAAAAAAAAAGAAAAGGCATTTTAGTCTAGGTAGTTTAGTTTAGTTAGGTATTTACTCAAAACTCAGTCCACCTCTTCAAGTACACATCTCATTTCACTATCCACGGGCCAATATTCCGAAAAGTGTGTTTATAAGATAGCTTACGACGCCGTCAACCACGGCCTTTGAAGAACTCTTGACCAAGTTCGCCGCATCTGTCCTAACATTTTCTGGGACAGCCCCCGTGGCGGATTTCATTATTCCCAGGATGTCCCAAACGCCTCCTTGGGCTGGCACACCATCGACGATCATAGTCTTCTTCTTGAAATCGCGCACCTGTGTGTTCAGTTGATTTTCCCTAGCGGCATTGGCTCCACCCTGGCCCTTGTATTTATTGTAAATACCAATGACTTCGTAGGCGATTCGCACCTGGGTATTGGCATCAGACGTTTGACGACTTTGCCGTTGGAGTTGCTGAAGCCTGTTGCGATCCACGTCGATCATTCCGGCCTTTCCCTTGCCCGCTAGGCAAAACATCATGGCCAGGACAAAGCTGAAAGTTTAACGGTCTTAATATATTGTGTACTTGGAATAATATTTTAGTTACCTTAGGCGTATGGCAAAGTACATCCTTACTTTCTTTACTTGAGAAGGTTCTGGTAAAATGATGCTGTCCACATGGAAAACATTTCTTTTATAGACAGCTCTTAAGAGAACTGGGAAATAAGGGAAAGCATTAAATGTGATAGTGATTGGATTCTGTGAATTATGTGTACGTTCATCAGGGAAATCTGATAGCGTTACTTCTTTCTTTCTTTCCTTACATATGGCTCTTGATTATGTTCAAGGGGGCAAGGGCCAAGGACTTTCCATGGAATTGATAATTCTGAAATCGTGACATTAATGGCAATCTGTAGTTGATTGAGCTCTGTAAATTCCAAGAAAGCTGAGAGTGATTTTTCTTACTTATCTGCTCAGTTCCGGGGTGAAACAACTTGCCTTTCAGTTGATAACACTGTGTTACAGCAAAAAATAATCTAGATGAATGCTAACAGATCATAGCATTAAGAAAGTATATGTCTTCTTTCGTTTATAACTCCTTTAAAGGAATCGTAGCATTGTTTAAAGTTTGGGTTTCTATTTTTAAGCATCCATCGAGGTAAATAAATAAAGGTACTGTTTTGTAACACAGTGTAATTAACAGTTTCGAATTATACTAATCAAAATGTAAACTTTTTTTTTAAACAAACATTTAACATTTTTTCTCTGTGTAAGGCCTATCCTTTGGCAAGGACCTTCGCAGCCGGTAATTGAAATTCAGTGTTTGTGTCACGACACAAAACTTAAACAAAACAGGAGGCCGCCTGGCAAAAAGTCAGCGGCAAGCAGCGTTGGCAGCCCACGAGAAGGACATTAAATTAAGTCTCCTGCCAGGAAGATCAAAGTTTTCCAACCGCACTGTTGCGCTCCCTTGACTTTGCATGTGTGTGTGTGTGTATGCTGGGTGTTCGCTTTACACGTGCTTAAGGAGCCTTTTGTTGCTGCAATAAAATGGTGAAAGGCAAAGCCAAAACACTAAGTCGACATGCAAAAAGGATACACGTTGTAAAAAGCGCATAAACTTTGCCGAAAAAGGGCAGGGACATACATACACTGCAAAATAGGGGGGAGGAATTGGATGGATGGCATAGGCCCAGGCCCAGGCCCAAACAAAAGGTAGCCGAAATTGAAGCAGACTTGATGGGCTGTAAATGGCAAACTTTTCTTTTCGGTTTTCCCGCCTCCACCAACTTTTTTCCCCGTACAGGTGCTAAAACTTTATCAGCATATGCGTGTGGCAAGGAAAAGCACTCGAAGAGAGCGAAAGATAGGAGGACTTCGGGGAAGGAAGCGTGCTGAAGTATCTATCCATTGTAGTCGTCGCCACGTTGTGCCTTATCTTTGCATTTGAATTAGACTTGTGCTCATAAACAAACGAAATTGAATTTTCCCAAAAACAGTTTGGCTTGGGTGGGTGGGGAAAACTGTTTTGTGCTGCCTAGGCTGTGATGGAAATGGAATTTCCAACTCCAAAGTGTATCCTTACATATATTTAGCGTAATGGAATGAGCCTTCCTGGATTAGGAAACTGAAAAAAACTCTGAAGATTAGCAGGCTGATGAAAGAATATGGTATAATTGTAACACAGATGCCCTTCAATAGTTATTCCATTTATGTACTCGTAGTTTATTTTACAATTAAACTGGGCCAAGCCATTTTCTTACCCCACCTAATGGCATTTCGCCAGCAACTAAAAAGTGTCGTTATTTCTTTCAATTTCCTTGCAGCCAAGAAAGTTGGCAGCACTTTAGTAGCCAAGCCTTTAAAGCCAGTCATGCCAAAAGTTTCGCCAATGTGCTTGGCTTGCGGGGTGGGGGAGCATGTTTTTGGCCATGTAAATAGTTGAGGGTCATGCCAATGAGCCGGGGTATGCTAAGAGGATATCCCAGCCGCTCCCCGCAGGATGCGTATCCTGTTTTGGCAGTCGACATCGCAAGAGCAGCTTGTGTGCCTGCAGGATATTTCATTTCGACGAACACAGCTCAGCTCAGCTCAGATCGACTCGGTTCGGTTCGGTTTTGTCTGGCTGTCTACAGGGGAAAACACTTGACAAGGCAAAAATGCTGATTTTATTTTGTGTGCCACATTGTCACATGATAATCAGGACGATATAGGCGATAATGTAAGAGCCCACACAGCACAGCAACAACAGCTGGATAAATCCGAGAGCCCTTGTAAGCAACGGCTTAGGAAAAGGTTGGGCCAAAAAAGGACACCCTGTGCAACAGGACAGCTTTTCACTGCCCCCAGGCTGAATTCTCCGCCACAAGTATAATTAGGAAGTACGGCCTGCTGGTGCTAAGGTCTTGGATCCTAAGTCTTCCTGGGGAAGAAGTGCGTTGCAGAGGCTTAAAGTAGCTTGGCAACCTTCACTTTTGTCTTTCCATTGTGCTGTGAACTCAATTTGCATGTTGTGCCATCAAATCCCGGTGACCCACTTGGTTTGCTCGCCAAAAAGTGAGTTAAATCCACAGACCGGACAAATTCTATAACTTTCACTGCCAAAAATGTATATAAAAAAGAGTTACGGACAAGAAATCTAGATTAAATATTGGATTTAAACCACCATAATGTTTTTCAATCTTCAATAGAGTTAACGAAAGTTTGGTATAGGAAAACAACGTGTAATTGAGGACAGGTGGTCACTGCAGTTGACACATCGATAAGCAGGTGTTAGCCTCGATGTGTTTAGCCGTTGTTATTCAATTTAATATTGCCCTGCAAGCTCCGGATCCTGTGAGTGTTTGTGCTGGTCTGTGTATGTTGGTTCTTGGGCGAGCATTTAATTAAACAAATTGCCAGCAGCAGCAGCAGAAGCAGGAGCAGGAGCAGCGTTGACAAGTTCAGCAAACAGGATGGGTAGACCGGGCGGGGAAAGGAAAAGGATCAACTTTACGACACATTCAGAAGTCAAATGCCACAGCTGATGGCGTTGATGAGGCGAGCACACACTAGTGTAGAGCCCACCGACACGGAAGTCCTGTGGCAGATGGCTGGGTTTGGGTAGGGGAGTCTCTCCGTAGAAGGACCCTGTCAGACGCTCTCGACACTTGCATGGTAATTACTTTCCACATGCCTTGTTTTGGCCAGACAATCAAAAACTTTCGCCAGGCGAAAACGAGTTTTTCTACAACACCGAAAAAAGCATTTTACACAGAAATAATAATTCCGAAAACTTTCCCAAAAAACATTCTCCGTCCAGTTCAGATGCCCGAGTGTTGATTGAATTCCACGCAAACTTTGTTGACCAGATTGAATGAATAAAGTTGCCGGGACTCCGTTCTTTCTAAATTTTTAAGTGAGCTCTTTATGGCTTCATCTGAGTGGATACATTTCGGTTACATAATATAACGCAGCGGGAAAAGTAGATCGCCTATAGATTTTAATTTTATTTATAAAATACAAAGTTGTTACACAAATTTATAAATTTGAGTATCAAAATTCCTTCTCATATAAAAAAGTCACTTCATTGATTTTGATCTTCTTTTTTTGACGAAAACCAGCCCTCGAACAGGCTTGCAAGACTTGCCCCGAGCTGTTCGAAGAATCCCGTAGCCACACTCTTTACCACTGGACTGAGGATCTTTCTGGCATACTTGCTTTTCACACCCCCTTGACTTGGCACTCCATCGATTAATATTTCCTCCGTATGCGGTTTAATAAACCTGTCGATCCTTTCCCTTTCTTCAGGCCTTAAACTGGGGGACATACGTCTATATATGTTAAGTAACTCCTGTATCCTGTTGATTTTGGTATTGTCATCCTGAGAAGTTTGGATAATCTGATTAACCCTAAGGCCATCAGCTCGACGTTGTTCGGCAGTATAGCCTGAGCAGAACGGACCAAGCAGAAGAAGTGCAAAGCACCTAATTGCGAAAGGAATTAAAAAAATTCAAATAAAACCAAAGTAAAGTTTTACTTACATTGTGGACATTATAAATTTCATGGTGTAAATACTTTGTGAAACGCTAGAGAAAACTGGACTGACTGTCTTGCAGCCCAAGATGCTAAATATATAGCCTCACATCGTTTACTGATAACAAATCTGCATTACATTATGCTTATATGTAAAGCCACATCAGTTGAATTTAATGAAAATGGTTTTTAATTCAAAAGCGATAAGGAATGAAGCAATTAAAGGTCCGATTTGAAAAATTGTTTAAAATCTTGAAAGATGTGTCCGCCAGACACATTTTAAAATCTTTTAGGGCGATTTTGGGCGTTAGGGGGGCGTGGCGCCTAGATGAAACAAACTTGCGCTGCTTAGGAAGCCCAAGAATATGTGTGGGTAATCCCAACTTTCTAGCTTTTATAGTTTCCGAGATCCAGCGTTCATACGGACGGACAGACAGACAGACAGACAGACGGACAGACGGACATGAATAGATCGACTCGGCTAGTGATCCTGATCAAGAATATAAATCCTTTATGGGGTCGGAAACACTTCCTTCTATCTGTTACATACTTTTGCTCGAATACAATATACCCTTTTACTCTACAAGTAACGGGTATAAAAATACCATTCAACGTATGTGTGAGTATTGTAAGCGAAGGTAAGTAGGCAAGACTGCAGAGCACATTATACAAGTTTTATTTGAATGCATAGGTTAAACATTTTACAAAATTTTGTAATTTTTAAATTACATTTTGGTATGCATAAATATATAGTTGAATCTCTTCTTATGCACACGAATATTCATTGGCATTAACCAGTGAATAATCTGGCAATGCTAGCACCGAGCTCTGAAAAGAATCCAGATGCCATGTCCCTGGCAACTGGAGTAAGGATCTTTCCAACGTATTTGGTCTTCCGTCCGCCCTGACTCGGAACTCCATCGACCAATATTTCATCCGTATGCTCCTTAATAAGGGTCTCAATTTGCTCCCTGTCTTCGGCCGACAAAGTTGGAGCTAAACGTTTATAGATGTCAAGTAATTCCTGGGTGTTCCTGATTTTGGCATCGTCGTCCTGGGAGGTTCGGATAATTTCAGCCACTTTAAGGCGATCGGCCTCACGTTGCTCACCGGTATACCCGAAGCACAAAGGACTTATCAGGAGCAGTGCAAAGCACCTAGTTGATTGCGCAAAACATTTTATTAATATTAAAAGTAAAACCAAAAATTGCAGTTACTTACAATAGAGCACTTGAGGAATTCATTTTGTTATAACTTTATGGAACGCTGAAACAAATCGAACTGATAGACCTACAACCCAGAAACAGAATATATAGCCCTGCGTTTGAAAAAAAATCATATTAAAACTGCTAAATTGCTGAGTCTTAACAAATCAGGAAAATCGCCAAATTGATAAGAATTATTTTGTACATATAAACGATTTTTGTATTGTAAACGAGTTCTCAGGAATTCTCACGAATGGTCATAGTCACAACAGATAAGAAAATCACTTAAATATTTTTTTTACATTTACAAAAAAAATACAAACAACAAGAACTGATAAGGTTGCATTGAAATATGCATACCTATATTTAAATGTATATATTGAACCGTTGAGTTCTGATGAATTTATACTAGTGTACAGATTAACAAATTTCCGTTGAACTTAGCGGGCTCTGTCATCGTGGAAAGTAAACTGTCTTTAATCAAATTAACTTATTTAAACTGACAAGCAAATGCACAGCGAAAGAAAATTTAGGAAATTCGAAGTAAAAGTAGCCTTCTTATTCCTGGCGCTGCTTATCATAGCTTCATTAAGCTTAAAGTAGTAAGAAATCTGTTTTAAAATTTTCATTTAAACACTGTACTAAATACTTATAAAAACGATGTTATTCCCATGCACTTCGTCCACATGTATTCCGTACATGTGAGCTAAATGAGGAGAGTCAGACTATTTATTTTAAGTGCCGCCAGGGCTAATTGAAACATTTACACTGAAGCAACTGCGCCTGGATAGCAACGGGATATGCTGGGAATAAAGTCGACACTTCAGCAGGATCTGGTGGCAATCGCACTGATAATACATTTTTAATAGACTCTCAACCGTTGTCGGCACTTGTGAGCTGGAATTACGCAATCAGGAGGACTCAGGCGAACAAGGACACGCAGCCAGATGTTTTGTGCAGGTACGACAATCTCGATGTAGCTAGATGTGGCTGTTGGCCCGCTTAAAATTCCCACTGACTGCCGGAATGGTGGGTGAGTTTTTCGGCCCCCTTGGAAGGGTTTGTACAGCGGCTGTTCAGCGAGTGCTAATTGCCTAAATCTATCCCACATGGCCCACACAAGCTGCCAATTTGTAGGCCGGCTCTTTAATTAGCTGCCTAACAGCCTGGCGACTAATTAATGAAAGCGGCAACAGCGGCTGCCGGCTGAGGATCGGGTTCGGGTTGGGGTTCAGTTTAGCAGGTTCAAGTTCAGCCCTTGGAATCTGTGTCAACAGTATTTGCATAATGCGGCCAAAAGGAAGAGGCATTGCATATATGTACTTAGGTGTCTGATTCAAGGATCCAAGTGCCGGCGCAGTGCAGTCCTTTGCATTTTTAATCAATACCCCTCCTATGTTAAACAGCAAAAGCGCGTGGCATGAATAAATTAAAACGATTTCGAGCTACATACGTTTCTTTCCCTAAGATTTATTACAAAGCGAAACTCCCGCACTCCAAACACTCGAGAGCTTCTCTGATGATGATGATGATGCCCCGCCTTCCTTCCCTTTCCGCTCTTCGATTTTCCGATTTCCCAATTTTCGGCTGCCGCCAAAGATTGTTGCATATCAAATGGCGCCTAAGTGCTGGGCGTGCGCCTCCAAACAAATCAAATCAGAAAAGAAAGCGCGGTGCTTTTCGGCTTTTTACGGCCCCTACTCCATTTATTTAAATTCAATTTTATATTAGCGGCACTCACTTTCGCCTTTATTACCAATGGAATGGCTTACAAAGTGGATTTGAGGAGGCGCCTATAAAAGCGGGCCGAAGCCAAAGTATAAGCCAGAAAGGAGGCGCCTTCGAACTGAGGATTTGGGGGCGTGTCCCGAGGGCTTCACTTCATCCATTCATTCAGCGACGGCATCCGATTAGCCGACATGGAATTAAATGGCGTCCTTACAAATTTGTTGCATATGCCACTGTCGCTCCAATGTGTCGTTCGTCCTTGCCATCAGACATGTGACATCATTGCCTGTCAAATGCTCTAAAAACACTAATAAAACGTCCTTGGTGTGTAGCAAAACATAAAGTGCAGGAGGAATGTGAAAGTGCTCTCACTGAAAGCTGTTTTGCTTTTTGTCCGCTTGAGACATCCACATCAAGACTTCTGCAATTAAAAAATTAAAATTTAATCTATAACTTTTGAAGGTTGCACAGTGAATAACACTTTCAGGCAGCCACTAAATTATTTATGTTTTAAAAGGTAATTTACTATTCAATCAATATATTTTACCCGACAAATAATAATTAATTAATTCCTGCTTAAATATGTTTTACGATTTATTAATCATGTACATACAAAGAGCCAACGTTTTTTTCGAAAAAGCAACAGTTGCTTATTATTCAGAACAATGACAAAGTATAGTTTTTATGGCTTACCCAAAGCTTTTTGTCTGAGCGGTAAACTTCTACAAAAAATAATAACAATGGCATGGACCAAAAAAGTAGGAATGCCAAGGCAAATTCTTTTGTGGAAAATATGGAAAATGCTATACGAAACTACACATCATGAGTAAGTAAAGCCTGGCATTTACATTCTTTTAAGTAAGCTCCGCCTGGAAAATGCATTGCATTTGCTTGACCAACGGCAACAGTTTTCCACTTCCCTATTTTCCCTTTGGTATTTCGCTTTCATCTCTCGTTGCCTGCGACTCCCTTGAAAACCGAATAGAAAGGGGATGACTAACTGCCCGAAAATGTATTTGCATTCATGCAGAATGTGAAAATATTTTCGAGGTCCTCTTGACCCTGGAATGCCATGGCTCCGGGCATAACCTTCTCATGTGTGTATATCTTACTTTGCATTATTCAAATTATTTAGCCTAAGAGTCAGACATGACAGGCGAACCTTGTCAGCATTCCCATGCGCATTGGGATAATAAAACCAGCCCAAAGGCCAAATTGAGGGGGCCAGACGACTGGCAGACAGTCGGGGAGTAAGGAGAGAGTCCAGAAGTCAGGTGCCTTTTTTGGCTTTCTCCATCTCGGTTGGTGTCTGCCAGCAGGCGAAATCAAAGTGCAATCTCATGCTTAAGACCGTGCTGGAACAGAGAAGTCACGAAGAGAAAGGCTGCCTGAAGTACAAAAACAATTGACCCTCCACGAACTAACTTTATACGAAACAAATAATGTTTTCAAAAATTCCCAATATAATACTTTGTTTGAGAGGTCTAAAATTCATTTAGATACTTAAATTATTACTTGGAAAAAGTTAAGAGAACATAGGAGTATATTTTTTAACCGTCCTTTTTGACTTATCGAGGTTGCCCTATACTGATGCTAATAATATGCTGCATACTTTCGGGAGCACCTGCTTGTAAAGTGCTTTCGCCATTTAATTTGAAATAATTACCGCTGAAAGCCAAGAGCCAACTATGTCCGCACTGTGTGTGTGTGAGCGTGTGCAATTTATACGTGTGCGTACGTGGGAAAATTTGTTGGCCATGTGCGCGTTATGTTGAAATTAATGAGCCAGACCATTGCTCTACTTCACTGCCACAGCGAAGAAAGCACGAAGGGAGAGTGCGAGAGGGAGGGCTGCTAGAACAGAGTGAGAGGGGAGACAGATGGTGATGAAGTCGCACAGACAAAAGCGGAAACAAGCACAACCAGCAGCTTCCGGCCAATGTAAATAAGGCCCTAACCGAAAACCCACTGGCAAAGATATGCATGATTACACACACAGGCATGGCGACACGGACACAAGTGCAGATACAGGACGAAGGGAACTCACACATACAGAAAACAGTACACCAGGAAAAACTTTGATGTTGTTTCGTTACACTTGGGAAAAAATACGAGATTTTTACTCCGCATTTATCCTTAAAACCTTATCCTGACAAGAAGTTACAAACCTCTAAAGATTTTTCTTGTATATCCGCTTAAGATAGCATCTGGCTAATAAACAAGATAGAGATTTTAAATTAATTGAAAATAATATAATTACTTTATTGTAAAATAATAATAAAATATTTTTTCTTCGTAGGATATAAATGGATAGAATAAACGTAATAACAGTATTTGTTCTATTTTATTCTAGACATTCTTATATAACTTTTTTCCAGTGCTGTTGGAGCTGGCGCATCTGACTGAACCAACTCATTTGCCAGGCAACAGAGCTTGATGATATTTGGCGCGAGTCGCTACGATTTTCCCGCAACGACATTCTGTATTTATGGCCGCACACACATGCATAATATATGTATGTGCGCGCGATTGTGGGTATATTAAGCGGCAGAACTGTTGTTGTGTGTTATTAATGGCCCTTTGCCTTTGTTTGTTAAATTGTTAATACTCCCACATTTACGCGCCTGCAATTCAAGTCGCCATTCGCATGCATTTCCCCATCACTGCAGCTTTGCATTGTCCTTGCTCTTTAAGCCCAACGCGGTCAACGGCATAATGAGCTCTCTGTTTTATTTATGCCCTTTACTCGCCGCCGTTCCGCTGGCTGCTTCCTTGTGCTGTTTAATCCTCTTCCTCTTCGGCATGGTAAAGGACTTTTCAAGGGGGGCGGAGAGGGGACGTCTCCTTGATTAAGGACGGGGTTCCAGCTTTTCGGCACACGATGTAAAAATTCAACACAAAATAAAATGTTTAAGTATGTATTTAAATATAATACAGGAATATCAATTTAATTATTTTGTAAATAATAGTTTTAAACATTTTTGAAATAAAAATAATATTTTTAAAACTGCTCTTGAAAAAATCTTGAGTTGCTTTGATAAATAATATATCAAAGTAAGTGGTGGTAGTAAGAAATTATTAAATAACACTAGCTTACAAAAGAATATTTATAAGGCGCAATTACAATAATTGCAAATTCTGTGAGTGTTGGACCCCTGGATCACGAAAATACCACAAACTTTTTTTTTCGATGGCACAGTTTTTTTTTAAGTTTTTCTTCTTAAATCTCGCTTCGTATTCACCCAATTGAGCCAGTTTTCATTTAATTTTTAAGTCAATAGATCAGAGTTTTACTTTGGGATACAGATCAATATGATTGGACAAGTAATACCAGCGCAGCTGCTCAACAAAGATGAAAAATTTAATTTTTGGTCGAAAGTAAGTCGGCTGTATATATCGTAAAAACTCGAAACAAGTCCGTTGAAAAATTACAATGGATATCTAATTTAAAGTTTAACTCCTAGCGAATAAAACAAGCCCGGTATTGCGATTCTTTCAACTTTTTTAGGTCGGTAGGCCCCAAATGAAATTGAATTAAATTATATTTCAAGTCTGAACCTATTCCCACGGATCTAACAGAATTTAAATTGTAACTTGATGGGACCTTTTTAAGATTCCTCTACCATGAAAGCTTAGAAAGCCCATCGTCGGCAAAGCAGTTAACTTTAGGGCCAAATTACCACGTTTTCCCACCAACGACCTTCAGGAGGAAAAGCTCATCTGCCGAAGAGGGTGGCAACCCCTATGGGCACGCTCTCACAGCATCCAGTGCGCAGCTGTTGGAACTGTCAGCCGGCTTTTGGATGCTGGACCACCCACAAGACACCCCACCTCGTCAGGCGATTCCGCAACAGGATAAAAGAAGGCAGATCAAACACACGCAGCTCAGTGGATGTCACATCCTCACAGAAAGCGTTTAGGCGGAAATTTCGGAAAAGTCAAAACATAAACCACAGGAAAATCAGAAAACACACAGCGAAAGTGCCGCCAAGTGAAAATGTTGAATATCTGCTAGATAAGAGAATCCAGCGAGTGACAAGTGATTGATATCCAGCGCGGCAATCATCTTAAACCGGAAACTGCCACCTCAAGCGATTTCAAGATGCGGTCAAGACGGGCTTTGGTCCTGCCGCTGCTGCTGCTGCAATTAATTTTCAACTGCCGAGAAGCCCAATCCCTGCCCGATATCATCAAGATTGGTAAGTAAAAGATTCAAAATCGATTGATAAAGTGTCCGAATTCGAGGGTCTGCGGCAAAAACCAGATGAAAACAAAATTCCGCTCGCATCCTCGTTACGTATCGATTTTTTACACGTCATAATCAAGAGCGCCGTTCTCTGTATGAGCTTGTGGGTTTGATACGACCGCGGGTGGGTGTGTTTGTGTTTTGTTTGTTTTTATTTGCGCACCGCGGGAGTTGAAGCAAAATATTTGATACATTTGCCCATGGACACTCGACAAAAAACACGACCTATAATTTGTAACCGCAGGTGGGCTCTTCCATCCCTCCGACGACCACCAGGAGCTGGCCTTTCGCCAGGCTGTGGACCGCATCAACGCCGACCGATCCATCCTGCCGCGCTCCAAGCTGGTGGCCCAAATCGAGCGCATCTCGCCCTTCGACAGTTTCCACGCCGGGAAAAGGGGTGAGTACAGAGTACAGAGTGCTCAAAGTGTTGACTTGGCCTGCTTTTCCACAATCCCGTCACCTTTCGCCCTGTTGCCTTTTTCTCTCTAACGTAAACTTCACCTTCACCTGATGCTTTCACCTGCATATTTGATTTGGACATATGTACATTCATCTCCTCTTTGTTTCCGCTTCGAGTTCCCTTGTCCTTCTTAAATTGACATCTCTTTGTTTCTATTTTTGCTTGGGCTTGATTTACCCCTTTGTTTACTTTTGCATTTGATTTGCGATTTATGATATGCTAATTGCTGCCTGGGGGACTACAATCCTTTTCAACTTCTGGTGCCCTTTTCAAAGGATTATAAAGTTCTAAACATCTGTCAAAACACTATAAAAATATTTCAATCTCTCAACGGGCACATTTATTTCTTATAGTCGATCTATTTTGTTAACGGAACTTTTATGCCCTAAAAATAATATTATCTCATATCTCATTTATATCATCACTATATTGTTTTGAACGGTATTAACTATAAATATAGACCAGAATATACATACTTATCTAATTAACAAAGCTTGGCCTTATATTGCAACCTTTTTTGGTTTTAGGAAAGTTTTTAGCTAGTCTCGATCGTTTATATATTATTTTACCATTTATCGGATTTCCAAATATATATTTCATATTGTTAAATATGAGTTGGACCCCCTTGAACAATCTATTTGGCTGTTAAAATGATTAAAACTTGCAAATAGCACTAAGTAAATTCAAAAAGAAGTTGCATGATATCACACGATATCAAAGCATTCGTCCGGATAAATATCCTTAGTGTGTGTGCCATTTGCAGTTGATTGTGGGTATTGGGTAGCAGGTGAAACTTCTCTGGCACTTGATAATCTTTAAAAGCTGAAGATGAATCGTAAAGCGGGCAAAAGAACGTGAGCCAACTGTCGAATATCCTGTGATAAATGAGACACAAATGACGCCGAAGTTGGCCCGAGTGGATGGCCAAAAAGGAAGAATACCTTGGCTTGGCCAGAAAGAGTAAACCACACTTTAGCACGGCAGTAACGAGGCAACGAGGTAGCCAGGACCCTCCACCTCCACCTCCACCCCCACATCCGCCCATTGAGTCCTGGGAGCAGGTTAACCGCATCACAGAGCCAGGACATCGAAGTGCAGGTGCACATGCACTTACACGTGCTTAGCGCGTTTGATGAGCCAAAAGGATGCTGACTGGCAGGCGGGGGAGATCCTTTAGGGGCTAAAAGGAAAGGCCAAACGGGCTAAACGAAATTATGTCATACCGAAGTGCAGTTTAAATATGCGAACGAGGCTAACTGAACATTGCCGAGCCAAAAGCCAAGCACATTACTGCGCTACTTGGGCGCGTTTTTACTTTTTGAGCCCCACAAGTCGTAGCCCCAGATTATCTGCCCCCCACAAGCAGATTGGATTGGGATTGGGAACAGAAAATCAATTTGCGACTTTTAAGCTCTTTGGGATTTGTGCTTCACTCAATTTGCCATAAGGCAAGAATGTCAGAAGTTGCTCCTTGCGATTCGGGATACCCCGCAGATATTTTACAGCGGTTGGGTTTGATTTTCCGTAAATGGGGTTCGGCAAACTAAGTTCGTCAAAGAGCAACAAATAACTGGGTAGCTAAACCTCAATTGCGCTGTTTGTCTTTCAGTTTGTGGCTTACTGAACATCGGTGTTGCAGCCATTTTTGGGCCACAGTCCTCGCACACCGCCAGCCATGTGCAGAGCATTTGCGACAACATGGAGGTGAGTAGTGGAGTAGGCACTGGGACTGGAGATGTCCCATAAAACCCTTTGAATAACTTTGAAACACACTCATTGCAGATTCCCCACTTGGAGAATCGCTGGGACTACCGGCTGAGACGCGAAAGCTGCCTGGTGAATCTTTATCCGCACCCTAATACGCTCTCCAAGGTAGGCAGGTGCAATTGCATCCTCCCCATGCCCATCCCCATCCCCATTCCCATTCCCAACCTCTTCCACTTCATTGTTGATGTTTGTTTTTGTTTTTGCTTGCTCTTAGGCTTACGTGGATATCGTGCGACACTGGGGCTGGAAGACTTTCACCATTATCTACGAGAACAATGACGGCATCGTGAGGCTGCAGGAGCTCCTGAAGGCCCACGGGATGACGCCCTTTCCCATTACTGTGCGCCAGCTAAGCGACAGCGGGGATTACCGGTAAGCCCGGCTAATCTGGCCCACATATCCAACCTATTTTCGTAGAATTGATTATGATTATTATTATACGACATTAAAATATAAATGTTTACTGTCGCCATCTTAAGAGTTGTATGCTTTTTTATTAGCTAGCTTTTTTACTACATTTTATAATCTTTAAGTTGTAATGATTTTTAGGTCGGTAATCGATTTCGATTATGGTTTGATTACTATCTTCTTGGTTCGATGAAATCACAGAATCTTTAAAGTACCTAGATTCGCCCATCAGTTGGAATTTTAATCTGGAATGCAGATGTAAAAAACTTTTAATTCAAATTGTATACTCACCATTACAGACCCCTCCTGAAGCAGATCAAGAACTCGGCGGAGGCGCACATCGTGCTCGACTGCTCCACGGAGCGCATCCACGAGGTGCTGAAGCAGGCGCAGCAGATCGGCATGATGAGCGACTATCACAGCTACCTGGTGACCTCGCTGGATCTGCACACGGTGAACCTGGACGAGTTCCGGTACGGCGGCACCAACATCACCGGATTCCGGCTGATCAACGAGAAGATCGTCTCGGATGTGGTGCGCCAGTGGAGCATCGACGAGAAGGGCCTGCTGCGATCCGCCAACCTGACCACCGTGCGCTCGGAAACGGCTCTCATGTACGATGCAGTGCATCTGTTCGCCAAGGCGCTGCACGACCTGGACACCTCGCAGCAGATCGACATCCATCCGATCAGTTGCGATGGCCAAAGCACCTGGCAGCACGGTTTCAGTCTGATCAACTACATGAAGATCGTCGAGATGAAGGGCCTGACCAATGTGATCAAGTTCGATCACCAGGGCTTTCGCACGGACTTCATGCTGGACATTGTGGAGCTGACGCCGGCGGGTATCCGGAAGATCGGCACCTGGAACTCCACGCTGCCCGACGGCATCAACTTCACGCGCACCTTCAGCCAGAAGCAGCAGGAGATCGAGGCCAATCTGAAGAACAAGACACTGGTGGTCACAACCATATTGGTGAGGCTAAAAATAAAAATTAATTAAATAATATTTAAATAAACATATTTATTATTCCTGAAGAGTAATCCCTACTGCATGCGCAAGGAGTCGGCCATTCCCCTGAGCGGCAACGATCAGTTTGAGGGCTATGCGGTGGATCTGATCCATGAGATCTCCAAGTCGCTGGGCTTCAACTACAAAATACAACTAGTGCCAGATGGCAGCTATGGAAGTCTCAACAAACTGACGGGGTAGGTAGATATATAATACATATATATATAATACTTTTTATTGTAAAACCCAACCTTTTAGTGAATGGAACGGCATGATCCGGGAGTTGCTGGAGCAGCGGGCCGACTTGGCCATTGCCGATCTCACCATCACCTTCGAGCGCGAGCAGGCGGTGGACTTCACCACACCCTTTATGAATCTGGGTGTGTCTATACTGTATAGGAAGCCCATCAAGCAGCCCCCCAACTTATTCTCCTTCCTGTCGCCGTTGTCCTTGGATGTGTGGATCTACATGGCCACTGCCTATTTGGGCGTCTCTGTGCTGCTTTTCATTCTGGCAAAGTAAGATTTATACTATCTATTAGAGGGACCTCTGATCTAGTAATATCTATTTTACAGATTCACTCCCTATGAATGGCCTGCCTATACGGATGCCCATGGCGAGAAGGTCGAGAGTCAGTTCACCCTGCTCAATTGCATGTGGTTTGCCATTGGATCGCTGATGCAACAGGGCTGCGACTTTTTGCCCAAGTAAGGGATTAATCCCTGATTAGTGTTCACCCTATTAAAGGCCATTTCTTGCAGGGCTCTATCCACTCGCATGGTGGCCGGCATTTGGTGGTTCTTCACCCTAATCATGATTTCCTCGTACACTGCCAATTTGGCTGCCTTCTTGACTGTGGAGCGAATGGATTCACCCATCGAAAGTGCCGAGGATCTGGCCAAGCAGACAAGAATCAAATACGGCGCCTTGAAGGGCGGCAGCACGGCTGCCTTTTTTAGGGTAAATTTAGAAAATATTATTAAGTACTATTCTCAACAACTATTCCTTTTACAGGACTCAAAGATCTCCACATATCAGCGCATGTGGTCCTTCATGGAATCAGCTCGTCCCTCTGTTTTCACAGCCAGCAATGGCGAAGGAGTGGATCGGGTGGCGAAGGGCAAGGGTGAGTTGGTAGATCTCTTAAAGAAAATGTTGGATTAATATTAAATTATTCAGGATCCTATGCTTTTCTGATGGAGTCCACATCCATTGAGTATGTGACGGAACGCAACTGCGAACTCACGCAAGTCGGTGGAATGCTGGACACCAAGAGCTATGGCATAGCCACACCGCCTAGTAGGCTTACAATATTCCTCAGTAGATCCTCGACTAACTGGTGATCAATTCCATCCACAGATTCCCCCTATCGCACTGCCATCAACAGCGTGATACTCAAGCTGCAGGAGGAGGGCAAGCTGCACATCCTGAAAACCAAGTGGTGGAAGGAGAAGCGCGGCGGTGGCAAGTGCCGCGTGGAGACCTCCAAGTCCTCGTCGGCGGCCAATGAGCTGGGACTGGCCAATGTGGGCGGCGTCTTTGTGGTCCTGATGGGCGGCATGGGCGTGGCCTGCGTCATCGCCGTCTGCGAATTCGTCTGGAAGTCACGCAAGGTCGCCGTGGAGGAGCGCCTGAGTGCGATACTGAACGAATGAGAAAAGTCGTAAGCCCGGGACGAATGGGTCTAGACTCTGGACGACAAAATGGGTCTCGGGAGATCAATCAAAAATGCTAGTAGAGAAGAGAACGTGCAATCCGGTAGAGCGTATATCAAGAGCAATAGACGAAATAGCCAATTTTCGACATCCCCAATCAAATGTTTACCGGATACTCGAATGAGTGACCAAAAATAATTAATGATGAGGGCATCGGAGCCACCAATGAAAATTTTGCAGTTTAAAGACGGTATGGAACCAGATATTAATATAGATTCAAGCCACATATTAGAGACATGTGTACACTGAGGCATATATATATTATATATATTTATACAGGTTATACTCCCCTTCGTAACTTACTCGTAATAATCATATACATAAAGTAAACACTAATGGAACCACAGCAACCACTTGCAACAAGTCGAAATCGTATTGCATTTATATTTGAAGGCATTTTTGGGAATTGACCTATAGGCGTAATTGTAGCTAAATTATATATAGACATGCATGTAACCAAGACGACAAGATCAGCGCATTCTTGACCCCAAGAAGCCGGACACAATTTACACAATCGAAACGAAAACGATATTTTCAACGGACCTAGCCAGTAGATCTAACCTAAGTGAGTTGTAATTCCTAGCTTAGACATACATATTAACCCATTTTTCTCCCGTTTTCCTAAACACTTCTGTCAGCCCCCCCTAAGATATAAGATTGTAAAATGTAATTACCGCTCATACAGGCAATTCTGACAAACAATTTCATAAAATACTTACAATTAAATAAAACAAGTTAACAGAAATTGATATCCTTCGATGAACACCTGCGTCTGATTTGACATTCGATGTGGTCGAGGACTAACCGCAAACCGTCAATCACCAGGCTTTTCCACTTTCCCGCCAATCAATTTTTCATGGGTACCGAACACGCGGGTTGGTTTTAATTGGGTTTAGTGTTATCAGCGAGGTAACCTCGTTGCCTCGGTGGGATTCGCTGGCTCAGTCTTCATTCAGAAATCCTGGCGATATGCAGTCATCAACGTGCCTCGTGCTCCTTCTTGGACTGCAGCTCCTAGTCCTGGTTCCGATTGAGGCCAATGACTTTTCGTCCTTTTTGAGCGCCAACGCTTCCCTGGGTGAGTTGGGATTTTAAACGGGTTTTTCCAAAACCATAATCATTTCTTGTTTATCAAGCCGTTGTTGTGGATCACGAATACTCGTCCATCCATGGCCAGAACATTATGGCCCATTTCGAGAAAATCCTGAGTGACGTAATACGGGAGAATCTGAAGAATGGTGGTATAAATGTGAAGTATTTCAGTTGGAACGCGGTGCGATTGAAGAAGGGTGAGGGTCTTTAATTATTAAAATGGTGAGATTGTTGAGGTAAACCGATATACTGCAGATTTTTTGGCCGCCATTACGGTGACGGATTGCGAGAATACCTGGAAATTTTACAAGAACACTCAGGAGACTTCAATTCTATTAATCGCCATCACCGACTCCGACTGTCCTCGACTTCCTCTAAACCGCGCTCTGATGGTATGGAACCCTTTCGATCCCAGATATTTTTTTTTACCTCGAAGCAATATTGATTTTTAGATACCCATCGTTGAGCATGGCGATGAATTTCCCCAAGTCATTCTTGATGCTAAGGTTCAGCAGATTCTTAACTGGAAGACAGCTGTGGTGTTTGTGGACCAAACCATATGTGTGTAGTATTTATAAATATGTTATGTACCCAAATCTCAAAGAGACTTCCCTGCTCTAACTATCCTTTTATTTGATCTTTTCTGAACAGTGGATGATAACTCGGTCCTGGTGAAATCGATTGTTCACGAAAGTACCACCAATCACATCACTCCCATCTCTCTGATCCTCTACAAAATCAATGACTCCCTGCGGGGCCAACAGAAGCGAGCTGCCCTTCGTCGAGCTCTGGCCCAATTCGCACCCAACAAACACGAGGAGACGCGCCAGCAGTTCCTAGTGGTATCCGCCTTCCACGAGGACATTATCGAAATAGCCGAAACCATGAACATGTTCCATGTGGGCAACCAGTGGATGTTCTTTGTGCTGGATAAGGTGCCTCGGGACTTTGATGCCGGCACTGTGACCATAAATCTAGACGAGGGCGCCAACATAGCTTTCGCCCTCAACGAAACCCAGCCCGATTGCCAGGACACACTGAATTGTACGATCTCCGAGGTGAGTCTCGCTCTGGTGACCTCCATTTCCAAGGTGACCGTCGAGGAGGAGTCAATATACGGCGAGATCTCCGACGAGGAGTGGGAGTCCATTCGCTTTACCAAGCAGGAGAAGCAGGCCGAGATCCTGGAGTACATGAAAGTATGTATTTTAGCTTAGAATTTTAATTTTAATAAGTAATTTTAAGGAACCTAGAGATTAATCATTTTAATATATTACGGCTCTCCCGAATTAGAAATTATAAATATTAACTATAAAAAGAACCGGTTAATACTACCTGTCCTTGTTAATTTTGACCAGGATTACCTAAAGACCAATGCCAAGTGCTCGAGCTGTGCAAGATGGCGCATAGAAACGGCCATTACCTGGGGCAAAAGTCAGGAGAATCGCAAGTTCCGCGCAGGTTTGTCCGGTATTCCTTCTCCTAAATAACTCCCACTCACAGACTGGATATAACAACAGCTCCCACACGCGATGCCAGGAACCAAAACTTCGAGTTTATCAACATTGGCTACTGGAGTCCCTTGCTGGGTTTCGTCTGTCAAGAGCTTGCCTTTCCGCACATAGAGCACCACTTCCGCAACATCACCATGGACATTGTGACCGTGCACGTGAGTCTTTGAGCCAGGAATATAATCCTTATTATTGGTTCAAATCGCTCGTAGAATCCTCCCTGGCAAATCCTCACCAAAAACAGACATGGGGTGATCGTAAAGCATTCAGGCATAGTCATGGAGATCATCAAGGAGCTCAGTCGAGCCCTGAATTTCAGCTACTATCTCCACGAAGCCTCCACATTGAGGGAAGACTATATGCTGAGCTCGTCAACGAACACCAATGAAAGCGTGAGACTCTCCTCACTTTTAGTTTGGTATCCCATCTGCAACCTTTTGTTCACAGGACGAGTTGGTTGGCTCAATGACATTTCGGATTCCCTACCGCGTCGTTGAGATGGTGCAGGGCAATCAGTTCTTCATCGCTGCCGTGGCAGCCACCGTGGAAGATCCCGACCAGAAGCCCTTCAACTACACGCTGCCCATCAGTGTGCAGAAATACTCCTTCATCACCCGCAAGCCGGATGAGGTTTCCCGCATCTATTTGTTCACAGCGCCCTTCACCATGGAGACTTGGCTCTGCCTGATGGGCATCATTCTGCTGACGGCACCCATGCTCTATGCCATCAATCGGCTCGCTCCGCTTAAGGATATGCAAATGTCCGGGTTGGCCACGGTTAAAAGCTGCTTTTGGTACATATTTGGGGCCTTGTTACAGCAGGGTAAGTAGTTAAAAGTTAACTTTTGCCAATAAAAACTATTTCAAAGATTAGATCTAAAGATAAACCAAAACCATTCGATATTAAAATTCCCCCCTTGGCAGGAGGCATGTATTTGCCGAAAGCCGACAGTGGCCGCCTGGTGGTGGGCTTCTGGTGGATTGTTGTTATCGTCCTGGTGACCACCTACTGCGGCAACCTGGTGGCCTTTCTCACCTTCCCCAAGTTCCAGCCGGGCGTAGAGTATCTTAACCAGCTGGAGCGCCACAAGGCGATATCAGAGTACGGCCTACGAAACGGCACCTTTTTCGAGCGGTACGTGCAGACGACGACCCGGGAGGACTTCAAGCACTACATGGCACGGGCCAGGATCTACGGCAGTGGCCAGGAGGAGGACATCGAGGCGGTGAAGCAGGGCCAACGCATCAACATCGACTGGCGGATCAACCTGCAGCTGATTGTGCAGCAGCACTTCGAGCGAGACAAAGAGTGCCGCTTCGCTTTGGGCAAGGAGAGCTTCGTGGACGAGCAGATCGCCCTGATTGTGCCGGCGCAGAGTGCGTACCTGACCCTGGTGAACCGCCACATCAACAGCATGTTCCGGATGGGCTTCATAGAGCGCTGGCACCAGATGAATCTGCCCAGCGCGGACAAGTGCAGCGGGAAGAGCGCCCAGCGACAGGTGACCAACCACAAGGTGAACATGGACGACATGCAGGGATGTTTTCTGGTCCTCCTCCTGGGCTTCACGGTGGCCTTTATAATCGGATGCTGTGAATTGGGTTACCGCCGCTTCAGGGCGAGTCGCAAACGGCGCGAGTTCATCAACTGACCTCTTCCTAATGTGTAAAGTAAGGGGTTCATCTAGCATTCTCTTAACTTGGAGTTCATAAACTATGTATCTGGAAAGGCAATTCTTATACAATAATCTCTAAAACTGAAAGTATTTCAATCAAGTGTTTCCCTAAAACGTACTGTAGCTGGTGCATAACTATAAATAAGTTTTGAATGTTTGAACCTAATTTTGTAATAACTGAAACTACAATTTAAATATAAATTTTGGACAACATGAATCAACTAACTAGAATATTTCCACAAGTTTCCTAATGGTTAAAGATGTTCTATGCTTAAAGACTATCTTTAAATTCAAAGAGATTAACACTCTGTACTCGCCAACTAACTAATCCATCTGACCTCTTGAAATTTGCAACATACGGGTTTGTTTAAAGGTTTGAAATTACTTTATGAACATCATATCAATCTGGAGTTAAAGGTAGAGACACTTGTTCATCCAAAACTCTCTATGTGGAGTTGGCGTTGGGGCCGCGACGACGGCCGAAGCCCTGGACGAAGTTCACGAACCGGCGGTTGTACTGGATCCTGCGCTTGGCGCGTCCGGTCTTCTTCTTCTTCTTCTCCTGCTTCTCCACCTTGGGCGTCTGACCCTTGACCTTGCCGGCACGGGCCAGAGAGCCGTGAACCTTACCTCCCAGCATGGGAATGTTGAGGTCCAGCTCGAAGGAGCTGAGGGCGGTCACGGGCGTATCGTTGGCCATGGTGGTGCCCTCGCAGTCGAGGCTGAATTCCTCGGCGTTGAATCCATGGATCGCGGCCAGTTGGTTCTACAGGTTGGTGGGATGAATGGAGACCACAATTAGGTTAGGAACACCCCTGTTTTTCTTTATTTATCCTCAGAACTCACCTTGACTCCGGCGATGGTGGCATCCTGGGAAACCTCCAGGGCCTCGATGGTCTCTAGTCCACGGACGAACAGCTGCATGTTGATTCGCTCTGCAAGATAACCATGCCCCATGCATTTATTAGTTTTCATATTGGCTTGTATGGCAAACACGTGTGCTGTTTGAAACCCAATTTCTCAGCCTTTTCACTCGGCTGACAGCCGGCACTTGGTGCCCCGCACACTGGGCCAACGTTCGCACACACATTTCACTCGTGTTTTCGCCTTTTTTGTTCCATTTTCTATTATATTTCGACAGAAATCACTCGATTACCTCTTGACTTGGTGTGCGGATCCCGAAAAAGAAAGATGGCGTCAGTGTGACCGCGGCTTCAAAAAATATACTTTTAATACCAAATTTATTTTATCAAATATACCGAAAATATTCAATAGTCGGTCACGGTAAAAGGCACAGAAATATCAATAGGACTATCGATATATGTATCGAGTTTTTGAATGTCTGGCAGCTCCATTGTGGAAAAGGTGGCAGGGCTGGTAAATTGAAAACTCAAAGTGTGACCAGTCATGGTTGGTATCAAAGTTGGTATTTTCTAACCGACAGACCAAGTTTAAAATTTGTAAATTAAAAATAATTGGAAAAAACTTAAATATAGAAATTTATAAATAAGTATTGTCCTGGTAGGCAGCTAGTTTCACTAAAATTTTTAATTTTTTTGCAAGATCTAAATTTTTGCATTATGTTCTCGAATCTAAATGTTCCCAAAAATTATTAAACTTCATTTTAAATTTTTGTATAAATGCAATTGGTAATTGGAACAGATTCATTGTTATACCATTTATTTTCAGTTGTCCCTTGCAATATTACACCAATAAAGCCCAGATTATTTTCATTGAACATGCAATTGTCGAGTCCAAAGGATCGCACACAAAGGATCGCAAAAGGCCAGTCTGGCTGACGCCCTATTAAGCCAGCATACCCCGCTTACCTCAATCTACGCAAAAATGGGAATTACGTTAAGCCCGCCACTAGTCCGCCCGCGCCCGTCTTGACCCAGTTTTTGTGGTCCTCCCAGCGGATCTTCTTCTCTTGCGGATTCTAAGTGCACATGCGCATGCGCATGCGCCTGCGCTTGTCCCTTGTTTGATCCGCTGGGAGAAAGAAAGTCCCTTTTGGGACCATGGGCTGTGTGTTATTCTACGCCATTAGAATAAATATTGCCGCATTGTTTGTCAAACAGGACTAGATTAGTAACATAAACATTCCGTCATAGAATGCAAATCATAAGCCGATTTGACAAATTTGCACGAATTATCTGTGTCTAATGAGTATGGCTTAGATTGTTCGGGAGCCTTTTGAGGGTCTGGACATTAGAAAGGAGGTCTTTGAAATGTTTTGAAGGTGGCTATATTGAGAGATATGTACAATGTATATATATGTAGTCTAGATTTTAGAGTAATCCTGTGATACCAGATGCGACATTTGATATTGTACTCAACCCTTCGGCGATGGCCACCTTTCGATGCTCATTTAAGATAACTAAATGGCACATGCGATCCTCTCTTCCTGTTGTCCACTTGGGCCGGAACATCCCAGCTATCCCCTCAACTCGTATGATCGGATTAGTTTGGGATCAGGGGCAGCCATATACTGGATTTGCGTAAACTCATTTGCCAGACCTTGTGGCAGAATCAGGACTCGGAAAACGCATCCGCAATCAATTCCCCCACTCTCTGGAGGAACTGCCGCTTTGTAATCTGATATTTTAGCATGTTTACAAACAAAGGCGGCGGAAAAACAAATTATTCTTGACCATAAAAACAACGGCAACAATTGCAAAATCGGCTTAGCCGCCCCTCCGTCTTCCTTTCGTCGTTTGCTGTTTTTCCGGCACGCGAATTTCCACATTTTCATTCACCTTTTTGTGGTTATTTTCCCATATGGGTTCGATTTTCGGCCACACATCCTAACATATTATCATATCTGTGGGGTCGGCTGCCTTTGATCCCATTATGCGAATGCCAGTTTACCATGGGAAAGAAAACTAGTGAAATCAACGAGTTTCCGCAATGAAATATTAAGTTACTCAATCCATATTCAATTTAAATCAGGTGAAATTGATATGATGTATTTTGCTAAAAATAAAATAAAAGCAGAAATGATAATTTAAATTTAAATACATTAAAATATTGAAAAGATAATTCCGTTAAGATGAGAGATTACTTGATTTTATTCATTATAGTGCAAAGAAAAGTTATGATTTCATTTTTTCTTACTTAGCCTTATTTATCAAAATAAAATGGTGTCAGGTGTGGACAACCAAAAAAAATGGATCTGTCCGCCTGTGTTATCATTTGTTTAATGTTAAACTTCAAAACTGCAATAGGCTAATACTTAAACACAATACTACAACACAGTTATAGAATTAATGCGTTTTTTCTTTTATTAAAAAAAATCATATTTAATAAACTCAAAACTAATTATTTAATTCATTTAACAGGCCGTTTACAAAACAATAAAGTTCCTAAAAGGAGTAAATATTGCATTTTTAAGTTTGACCCTGACAAGTTTGCGCCGGTAACATTTCTTGATTCATTTCCAGTGCTTAAAATTAAATTTCGGTTAATTTATAAATACATTTCTTTCTATCTTCCATTTGTATTAACTTCTTAAAATCCATAACTTAGATAAAAACACACAAAAATGTATAAATAAGTTTCAGGTTAAAATTAAAAAAAAAATTTGGTTGTTGAACATCTTGGAACATCGATTGTTAACATAAACAGTAAATCGATTTGATAGATTTTGGCTAGTACTAAGATTTAGGTTTTCCAAACAAAACCCGATATTAACCCAATTAACATTAAATAAATCGGACTCAATAATTGTAATTTTGTGAAAGAGTTTTAATGTATTGATTTACTTAGTCTAACTTAAAGACATTTTAAATATAATAACTATGTACAGAAAGCCACTAAATTTGGTATGTGAACCCGTAAGAAGTTACACAGTAACTGCAACAGCCATGGTGGAGCAAAGAATGCCGTGGATCCTCCTCAAACTTAGGCGACAACGATCATTTCCGGTTCCGGACTGGAGGCGTTCGAGGAGAAGGTGGAGTCGCAGCTCTCGTCCTTTTCGCGCTTCTCCCGTCGCTCGCGGGCCCTGCGATTCTGGAACCAGATCTTGACCCGCGTGTTGGTCAGCTCCAGCGACTCGGCCAGTTTGTTGGCATCCTCGGCGCTCAGATAGTTGGACTCCTTGTAGGCACTCTCCAGGGCCTGAAGCTGCTGGGGAGTGAAGGGGATGCGGGGCAGGCGACCGGGAGTCCTTTTGGCGGGGCCGCTTTGCCGCAGGGCCCTCGGCAACTTGGGCGGATGATAGCGGGTGTACTGCAGCCAGTCGTAGACGGGCATCTGACCCTCCGAGGCCGAAGCTGGAGGAGATCCATGAGGCTCCTTTACGGAGTACGTCGGTTGGGCATACGGATGGTAGGGCAGGCTGGCACGCATCCGCTGGAGGACACCCAAAGAGGCGTTGGTGCCCACATATCGATCGCCGGCACGGTTCAAAATATACTCGATGCTGAAGTCACTCATCCTTGTGCTGCGATCCTTTCGCTACTGCGGTCGAAGTGCTACTGCTGAGTTCGCTGCGCATCCACGAGCTATTTATCGAAGGACCTCCCATTGCCGCCATTTGCATCGCAGGCAGATAATATGGCCATCCCTTTCTGGAAGGACAATGAGATTGGCCTGGCCCAATACAAATCTCATTCGGAAGCAGCCAGCCGATTATTAGGCGTTTCCCATCTCCGACCAGGTAGAAGTCCTTCGCCTCAATTACACTAGACTACAAAAGTCTTGCAGTCTTAAATATTACCAATTCTTTAAAACTTTCACAAGGTCTTGCTTCAAAACTAATTGACGGAACTCTATGTTGAGTATAGAAAAGTTAAGGTAATGACACTTTGATGACCGAAACCGATTCATCAGAAATTAACATAAAAAATAAAATAGGCCCTAAAACGATTTTTAAACCTCAAAAAAAATCATCGCCATTGATAATATTTTAGGTGCCATTTTCTTAATCAGGGAGCTTAACTTTATCGAAAAACCAAGGCGTATAATTTCGATGATTTTAATTTTGTAAACTGGTGTAAGTTGCCCACGAAGGGCAATAAAGTGAACGGGCTCAATTGTCTTTGACTCCCTATTAAAGGTTCGCTGTGATTGAGCTTCTATTAAATTCTGATTTGGAAAAAAGTAATAATTAATTACATTTTTTAATTTGCTACCAATGGACTGAAGACAAAGATATGATATCTCAAATAATATCTGAATTTAGATTAATTATTTAAATATCGAAATACATTTTAACAATTCAATAAAAATTATACATTTTACAATTTAGCAAAACTAATTTAAAAGATATGTATTTGTGAGAAAAAGAAGAAAAAAACATTTGCATTTTTCTGAGCTTAAATCTAAGAACATTTGAGCTTCGGTGTTTTGTGGCTTAACTGAGCCTAACACAATTTTGATACTTTTTGATTTGTTGTAGGTATCGTTGGCGTTACATGGGGTGGTTCCCTTCCCTTCCCACTCCCTTAAGTGAAACCATCCGCTGCCATGTTTTGCCTCGAACCCTCCCATCCTATCAGATCTCAGTCCATTCCATCCCTTTCGATGGGAAAACAAGTTGAGCCTGATATATTTTGATGCGTGTATGTTTTGATTGATTCGTAAATTTGTTTTCATAACAGTTGCCTTTGTGGAACGAGTTTTAAGGCAACCCTCGCTGAGTTCTTAAAGTATCAATTACAATGTTAATTGAAAATAACCACTGGATAGCCAGCATACGGAAATATATAATAGAACACTAGCTAATTTGCAGAAAGCTTGTTAATGACAATATATGTATTAACCAGTTTTATTGTGTCGCTTATTTGAATTTAACCAATTAACTCATATTAAATTAAGAATACTTAATTCATCTTATTCAAGAATAACAATAAATGATGAAAAATAAGATTAGATATTATTAAAAATACAAATTTGTTAGATACTTGAATGTTATTTAAATTTGCAAACTTTACATATATCACTTTCGTTTATTGGTGTTGAATTGCACTGTAAATTTATTATGGAGAAGTAATACGATTACGATTTCTTTTCTGTCCGTTGAAATAAAAGTAGGTTTTAAACCTAGAAAACGAGGGTAAATTTCGAGCTTAAAACCTACTTTTAGTTAAACATACAGACGAGAAAACGGCCCAAAGTGTTGGAAAACAAACTTGGCAGTGATAATTCGATGAAAATATACAATAAATTTATCTTAAATCACCTAAGTTCCAGCTTAGACCAGCTAACAGAAATATTGGCAAAGATTAATGTTAATTTGTGCCGGTATCTCTTTTTAATCACAAGGCAATTACCCGAGTATCTGCCAATTGTCATGTAATTGTCAACTAATTTTCCATTTGCACAATCGGTAGGCCGCAATTACGCTTGCCAAAATAGTTGCCAGCATCTAACCATCGGCCCACAGATCAACCCTAGAGATACGTTTCCATACGCTTCCAAGAACAAAGGCCCCGAGATCCGACAGATTAGAGTAACGAGTCCTTTTTTGTGCGGTCTTGCGGTTGTCCAGAGTTCAAATCTAGAACTCAGCAGATGCAGAACTTTTTGGTCTCCTTAACCGACGAACAGCGTGACATTCCGTAGTACGAATCAAGGCGACTGACGCTGGGCACCCGGATGGAGATACTCTGATCTCTGGGATCCCACTTCACCGTGGCCTCGAAGATGGCGCTGCGAGGCTGGACACTCAGTTGGATTAGGTACTGATTTGAGTCACCCTTTTGCTGCACCGAGGAAATATGGTAAACCTTCAGCCGGCGGCATCGTTCAGCTCCCCTTTTGCCAGCCACAAAACTGTTGATGGCCTCCACCAGTTGATTGCTCATACTAATGGCAATGGGCTCCGTTGTGGGTACCTTGGAGAAGCTGTTGCAGGCGCACCAGTGATCCTCTATCCCGGCCTGGCTGCAATTCCGGGACCAGTCCATCTCCTCGAAGACGCTGTGGCACGTGGGGCAGCCGTCGGGACGAGGAAGCTCTTCCGGCGGAGAGTTCAACTCCAGGATGTGCCTTAAAGTAGCATGGATATCATATGGCGAAGTGAGGCGATTCCTGTTCACCTCCAGGTTGTTTACTAGTTTCGGATACTTCTCACGAATCCAAACAGGTACATAGATATAGATGAAGGGCAGCCGTTCGTCTACGAAACCGCTGTCCAATTTCCTCAATGGTCCAAATCTGGATCCGTGGTCGCTGAAGAAGATGATGATGGTGTTATCCATTGCACCATTTTTATCCAACGTTCGCATATACTGCACCATCTTCTCATCCATGGCGGAGGGCATAGAGAAGTCGTTGTGGCTGAAGGTGTTGGTCCAGAACATGCCGAAAAAGGTGCGGTTCCCGTTGACCTTGGCGAACTGGACCCCCAGGTCGTAGATGTACTCGGAGGACGGTTTGCGTCCCAAGCAGTAGGGCAGTTGACCCTCAAGCGTCATCTTCAGCTGCTTCTCCACGGCCAGCATCAGTGGTCTGCCGTAAACGTCCGTCGGCGGATGGAAGAAGCCCCTGCTCGAATAGTCGAACGTGGAGTAAACGCTCCAGTCCTCGGCGAAGGCCGTTTGGTAGCCCTTCGCCTTGAAGTCCTTCCAAATAAGCGGGCAGGCGTCCAAGCCACCCACCTTATCGGGCTGGCACTGTGCGTTGGCGAAGGTTTTGTTGAATCCCGTGAGAACCGCCATTAGATTTGGAAAGATGTTGTCGCCCATCTAATGGAGAGGTTTTAAGGTTTTTAATAAATTAAATTTTGATTGAAACAACAAATACTTTAAAAAACAATTCAGTCTTGATTTTAAGAATTCTTTTTCTCAAAAAAGTGAGAAGAAAAATACGAAAATCAAGCAGATTTTTTCTTGATTTTTTTTTGTATTACTCAAAATTCATAATTTGAAAGATTTTTATTTATTTTATTTGATTTTCAGAATTTAATATACCTTATTGTAGCCCTGAAGCTCAAACCAGCGTTGCTCGTTTAAGTACTCATACATCTTGGGCATCGTGAGTTCAAGGGTCATTCGCGAAATGGAATCGATGCCCCAGAGCAAAACGCTGGGCCTTTTGTGCGAAGTTGGATCGCGATCAGTGATGACATCCTTTTGGGGATGCACAAAACTAAAGGCATCCTTTTGAGACACTTTATCGTATGGAGGCCGGCGGCAATGGGTGATCATGGCAGTCACTTCAGTCGGGACCAGGAAGTCCTGCTGGAATTCCACACATGGTAGGAGCCTGCCGGGATATTCATCTTCAGTGTCCATCTCTAGAGCTGGCACCCTGGAACTTACTTGAACTGGTGGTCCGCCATGGTTCCTACTCCTGCTCGAACGATCTGTTTAAAGCAGCAGGTGCTGTTCTCGTTCTTGTGCAGCCTGTATGTACTGTCCGTTTCGTTGAAGTTCACTGTGATCATGTCGCGACTCTTATCACACACAATATAATGATGTTTCCTGTAGATCTGCAGGATGTTCCTGGCGAAGGGATTTGGATGGCCCATTTGGCACTGGGGGCTGTTAACAAAATATTTTACTCCAGATTTTGTTTCTAATGCATATGAGGATTCTGTATAATCTTCAGTATTCAGTACCGCAAAGGTAGTCTCGGTAAAATCCTCCGTCAGGACTTTTGTGCTTTTCTCCCTTTGCTCTTGGGTGGAGATCGCATTTTCGCTTTGAGGCTCTGTTATAAGATCCCATGATTTTTCGGTGGTATCTGTCTCTTCTCTAGCACTAAGAAAACTGGTATCCAAAAAATTCGATGATACGCTTGGAGTATTGACCGTACTTGTTTCCATGGAGAGCTCCCGAAGACTCAAGGAATCATTTGGATAAGCCACTGAGCCGCTCCCGTTCTGATTCTCTGTGGTACTCAAAGTATATATCGCTAGAACAAGAAGCACTACGCAAATAAAGCATATTTTAACCATCCATTTTGGAGGCTTCATTTTGCTGGGCAGTTCATCCGTTGGAATAAGTTCATATTTAATGTTCGTCATGTTAGAAATGACACAAATACAAAATTAACTTTTTCCTTGACATATAGTAATGTTGAATTTTTTATATGAATTAGTTCTGATAATGTCCTAATTCTTGATTTAGCGTTATCGACACCATTTCCACGAGTTATTAAGAACCGGACGCTATATGTCCGCTCAGTTTGCGATTTTATACCCGACTGCACCAACTTATTAAACGATAGCTTTCAATAGCTGGCAGTTATCTATTACTCACAGTAAGCACTCGAAAGTATTACCTTCCCATTAAAGCACTTGGGTACAATTTATTAAATTTTTCTTAGAATATAAATTGTATAAATTGCCCACTCCTTTTAAGAATAGTTAACTTTCCAAGGCAATAGTAATTAATCTATAAAAGGTTTAAGAACACCAAAATAAATAAATTAATAAAATAAAAAAATTTATTTTTTAAGATCTATAAGTTAAACTCAAAGAATAAACTAAATGTTCTTTAAACAAGAGTAATAATGTGATGTAATGCTTGTTTCATAAGTCAGCAATACCCATTATGTTAAAACGTGAGGTTCGAAACGTAATTTTAGATCATACGTGTGTTCCCCAATATTGCTTCGAATTCTTTGAAGATTACGTTCCCCCACACAATTTGTAATATAAAGTCTCCTAGTGAGCATATAGGGTTTAATGACACAATCTTTAGTAGGAGTTCTTGAGAATCAGCGATTCGAGGAATTCAAGCCGAAGATTATTATTGTTATATCAATATATCGTTGCCGTCTGCAAAGCTAAATTAAACAAATAGATAATGTAAAATAAGGTATGGAAAAAATTCTAAAACCAAGATTGTGTCAGTGGAACATTTTATGTTGGCTTTATGTTTCAGTTATAGAACTTCGACAGCTACCCAAATACCAAAAGTGCAAAAAATCTTTAAAGCAAAAAGTCTATAATAAAATTGCATGGGTTACAAGAGGCGATAGAGCGGGTCTTAAACGCAATACTTTTCTACACAAAATTAAAAAAAAAACAAAAAATACAAAATCGTTATGCTGTCACTGCATCCGAGGTTAAAAGTATACATTGTTCACAATTAGGCACGATCTTCACCAAAGCCATTGTAAGGGGTACTAGAAAAAGCTTTTGAGTTTCCCTTGCAAAATAAGTTGTAAATTTCCTAACTACAAATATTAAGAGGCCTCCCATCCCAAAAGTTATTACTGTTATTTATCTGCATGCATTGCAAATTATTAATGCATCTACAATGCAGTTTCTGAACTAGACTACGCTATCTTGAAGTATGTATGTTTTACAACCAGTAAACAACGTTTGGGACAATTGTAAAACAACAAATTTTAGCAAGAAAAACTTATAATTACCTTTAAAGCTTATTAGTTTTTCTGAGTGGATAAAGTAGTCAAAGTTGTCGGAAACTTCCGAAAAAGGCTGACGTCAAGTCAATATGGGTTGTGAGGTAATTAAAATGTTGTTGTAAATTGATAAGCTGTTGCAAAAACTAATAAATGAAGGTGAATTCACACTGCATACGGCATTGTAATAATTCTATTATTATCTGCTTACAGAATATGGATAAGCATTGATCAAATACACATTGAAAATGCTAATGAAGATCTATTGTTTTCAAAATATATAACAAGTATAATCAAAATCAAATTTAACTTGTAAAAATTAACTATTTTCTTTAATACAATTTTTAAAAAATGAAAGATGATAAATTTCACTCAACATTGTTAACAAAGTTTTGAAAGATTAAGATTACGAATAAGGGTAAATAGCAAAGCACTCATAGAGAAAGATGTATCATTACGTTTTCATTTCCGCTTTGGCCATGAAAAGTGAATCTTTAAGGTTTAAACGATTGATCATGCAGGTAATACGCATCAATGAATTCCGCTGCCTTCGTTCACCAAGGAAGTAAAATAATATGAAAATGCCCTTAAGAATACGTGCTGACCCTTGACCTTTAACTATGTCAGCGTTGGTAAACTCTCATCATGAGGAACTCTTTAATTTGCAACCCCAAAAGCATACAACAGACTTCAAATAAAATGTGATTAAAAATGAAATCTATTTCACTCACAAGCTTTAGATTAATTCTTGACTTAAAGACGTAGGAAAAAATCTTCACCTATGGATTTAATAAAAATAATACTCCATAATTATAAATTTAGCGCATGTTGGAAAGTAAAAATAAATACAAATAAAATATAAGAATCGTACATTAGTATGTCGTCCGTTGACACCAAAATTCGACCCAAAACAAGCTGTAAGGTATCGGGTTTTTAGTTTTATTTCAATAATTTAAGTCATTTAAAAATGTACATTTACAGTATACATAATCCAATACGTATGTATACACAAAACTTCATAAATAATAAAATGTTCAAGAAACGCATTACAAATGCTATGCATGTACAATATCTAAATATGCCAAAGATTACGTTGCGCCCCCCAGTTGACCACAAAAAAGGTTTACGGCACAGAGAGGGAGTAAAATTGCGGCCGCATCGTGGCAAAAAATACATAATTTCAGTTTCAGTTTGTTATACATAGCATAAATTACATAATACATTTAATTTGTAATGTCATTTCATACATTGACGTTTACACTTATTGTTCTGTTGACGACTTTTCGCTAAGTTATCTGTTACATATCTGTATGTTCGTATCGGCCTGCTAACGGCCGCATTGCTACTGTTGGTGAGTTGATTGGTAGGTTGGTTGGTTGATCGGTATCGCCATCGGTGCATCAATAGCCCGTAAGAAGATTAGATGCCCAATGCCTCAGATGCTGCACTATCGGGATACGCATAGTGCGAGCGATTGCTCATAACAATTTCTAATACATATGTATGGTAATATTTTCATCAACGACTCATTTACTGTATACGCAATCCGTAATGCGTCTCTAACCTCGCTGTAATGCTACATATACGTATCTGCATGTATATATATCTGCTTAACGACTTCCACTATTCCGCCTCGCCGGCTTACGCGGTCTCCACATAGTTGGCCGGATACAGGCCGACGCGCCCATTCATGCGTCCCTTGCACCAGCCTTGTTCGTCTTCATCTTCGAGCTTCTCGAAAACATCACCTGAAAGAGCGAAGAGTGAAAAGGGGTGAAATAAGCGGTGAGCGGTGACCATTCGAGATTATCATATGGAGGGCTTCCACACACCTTGCTTGAATGTGAGCTCATCACTTTCAGCGCCCTCGTAATCATACAGCGCTTTGACCGGCACGCCCGGCTCACCGTTGTCCACCAGCACGTTGTCGCCCTCGTCCCACTCCTCCTCCTCGTCGAACGGATTTGCATCGACTTTGCCGTTGCCGTTGCTGTGTATACAAATTGAAATCAATTAGTTCAATGAAAATGAGCGCATTCAACGCGACGTGTCTCTGGGCCAGCCAGATAGTCAGCCAGCAAGCAAAGCCAGCCATCGGGCAGTCCGAGTGTAATCCAAAACAATACAAACTGTTTCAACTTACGTTACGCTCGAATTGCGATTGGATGCCGCTGTTGCCGCCGTGGCCGCTGCTGCCGTTGCTGTCGCAGTGCCGGCAACTGCTGCCGATGTTTTGGCTTCCGATGTGGTGGCTGAGGATTGCGTGGTCGCGACTTCGCTCTTTACACTCGCTCTGCTGCTGACACTGCTCAAGGTGCTGGTGTTCTTCTTCAGGCTGTTTGTCGAGGGGTATTCCTGCTAAAGAACTCGGAGCTCAGTCTGATATTTTAATTACTCGGTAGTCATTCAGCTTACGTGCACATCCTCGGCCACAGGTCGCTGATTGATGAGCGTGATGGGTGCTGCCGGCAGTGCCTCTTTTGATTTGTTGCCCTTGGCAATGTCACGGAACTCCTCCGTGTATTCCTGTTAACAAAGCGGAAGTTCCATTAGGGGCTGAGCTGTGCTTAAGTTTAATAGCAAACTCACCACAAATGATGGCCAGTTCATGGCCATGTTAATACCATGATTGTTCGACCACCATTTCAGGTCTTTCTGCTGGTCCGCATTGTTGATCGTGTGGGAGAACTCTTCGTAGATTTGGGGCAGGCTGTAAGCGAGAATCGGTATTTTATAAAAGGTACTTTAAAATCGAATCGATATGAATTCGTACCTTTGCACTTTGGTGAGGTCAAGACAGGAGTGCACGCTGAACAGGATTTCTTTGAAGAACTGCAACCGCGTCTTCTCAAAGGTTTGGCACTTATCAAACACGGATGTCATGTCCTCAATGTACACCGAATTGTATTTGGTTATTTCGGCAATCGCCTGCTCGTACTTCTCGCGGCACTTTTGCACTTGATCTTTGGTCTTTTGCACTCGATCGTGCATTTTCTTCACCTGTTTAACAGAAATAAATCAAAGAATTAAAAATTAATTGAAATTTGGAATTCTTTTAAATGTAAACGTTTCTTGTAGAAAACAAGAGAGAACGCTATAGTCGGGTTGGTGTCCCGACTATCTAATACCCGTCACTCAGCTAAAGGGAGTGCGAACGCTGTACTCGGGTTGGTGTCCCGACTATCTATTGGGGCTAAAGGGAGTGCGAGGGAGATAGATATATAAACAATTTTGATTGCGTATAACTTTTTAATGAATGGTCCGATTTGAAAAATGTCTTCTACATTTCGATAGGTATTAATAAACACTATAAAATTGCGTTTATATATTTTTAAAATCTTAAAAGATGTGGCCTCCAGACACATTTGAAAATCGTTTATGGCGATTGTGGGCGTTAGGGGGGCGTGGCACCTCGATGAAGCCCAAGAATATGTGTGTGAAATCTCAACCTTCTAGCTTTTATAGTTTCCGAGATCTCAGCGTTCATACAGACAGACGGACAGACAGACGGACAGACAGACGGACAGACGGACATGGCTAGATCGACTCGGCTAGTGATCCTGATCAAGAATATATATACTTTATGGGGTCGGAAACGCTTCCTTCTAGCTGTTACATACTTTTGCACGAATACAATATACCCTTTTACTCTACGAGTAACGGGTATAAATATGATCTTTTTTGTATGGAATTTTCGTTTTCATAAAATAGTTGAAAGCTAAAGTACACTCTTTTTTTTAATAATAATATATATTTAAAATAAAAAAAATATATATTTTTGAGCTTCGTAAGAAAGCTACTTAAATTAATACAAATTCATAAATTACTTGAAATTGTTAACAGATAAAATCTATATCAATTATATGGGACTTAACCTTGTATTGTATGTGAATTGTAGAATCTTCTAAATATTGACATTTGAACATCTTTAGTCAGAATCCAAAATAGATATATCTTTCTTCATCATGGGCAAGTTTCTTACCTGATCCGGCGACAACGAGCTGTCGGCATTGGCATTGCGCTCCTGGTTGGTAGCACTGCGCTCCGTCTTGCAGGCCGAGTGGTAATCCGCCTTGGCCTTTTCGACCTTGGCCAGCAGCTTGGCCCAGGGCTTCTGGGCCTTCTTGAACAGATCCTCCAGGTCCTTGCGCTCCTTGATCTGCATGAGCGTGTGGTGGTAGTTCTCCTTCTGCCACGTCTTGATCTGGCTGTTGACATCGTTGCAGAGGTTATCCTTGATCTTCATGTGAACGTCGGAGATGCGCTCCGACTCGGTCAGCACGCCCTTCCAGGCCGCTTCCGAGGTTCCGTATTCCGGCCCTGGAACAAATCAAGTATGGGTTATATATCTCTTATAGCGATTCTCAATTAACAACAGATTACAAGCGTGTCGCCAAGTCGAGCTGTCTACCGCTGACGTCATCGTGGGCCCCTCGGGCACTGGGTTTATCTAATCAGCCGCAGCCGCAAGATATAAATGTAGCAAAAGCTATAGGTATGGCAAATATAATATGCTCGAAGGAATGAGCGCTTGTATGGGTGCTGCGCGATCGAGGAACATCGCACATTTTTGGCATTTTTTATTGGGCGCTAGCACACCGCTATCAAATTAATATGATGCTCGTCTTATAATTGGCAGTGCACGGAACTCGTTTGCCTAACGACTCACTATTCCCAATTCCCCCTGCCAAAACACACAGACAAAGATATATAGAAATTGAGACGCTTAGCACAGAAATAACTCGTTCTATTTTCCCGTCGCATTGATTTTTGAAACCATTTCAAGCGACGCTTGGGTGCCGGTTTGCTTTGGTGCCGGGCAATGGGCAATGGGCCACTGGCCAGCGCTTCTGCCTCTCAGTCTCGGTGTCTGTGACTCGTAGTCTATCTGTATATCTGTATTCTCGTATCTGTATCTTTGGCCCAGACGCAGCTAGGCAAATTCCGCACAAATACGTTGGCCAGCTAAGAAAATACGAAAAGAAAACTCGCAGGCGGAGGCAGAGGAAGTGGTAGTCGCTTTTGCAATTGCCCATTGCTGGTTACTGTGAAAGTGGACACTGAGAATTCCGTGCAGAGGCGGTCACAGAAAATAGCAGCTATAGAAACAGCAGCAGCAGCGATGAGGCAAAGCGCTTTCCAACTTTGCAAGCGCTGTACTCGATTTCATTTCACGAAGAAGCGCGCACACTGTGCCGGACATCCGCCAAAAATGGTCAGAGACCCAATTCCATAAATAAGGAATAGGAATGGACTATGGCTGTGGGCCATCAAACCAAGAAAAACCAGTGCCAAAGCAAGAGAACCCACACAAACGTTTTAAAAATAGGTTTCTTATCAAAAACAGGAGATGTATTAATGGAGCTTAACATTTTTAAGAAGGTCTGATAACTGAACAAGATCTTAAGATCACTCGTATCACTCCCTGCTCATTAACATATTTTAATAAATTGGGCCGGCAGTTTGGAACCACAGTGCGAAGCTTTTGCTGAGTACAACCGACAAAAAACGAGGTAACGAAAAACGTAAAAAAAAAACATTAATAGCTTAAGCCACTTATCGCACAACGGCAACAACAATGCTCAGAATGATGTACAGAATGTGGAAAATAAGAACAGCCAGTGGGCCAAATAAGTGGTGGGAATTCAACGTGAGCGGGTCACTTGATGCTCCACTGGGCTTCAAGCTCGTGAATGAATGTGTTAACAAATAGCAGGCTTACATGACAGATGTTGCCTCATGCCCACCAATCACCCACCAACAACCGCCCATCGCCCACCCGCTCCTCACTCACCTTTCTCAATGAGTTCACCCCATTTCTTTGACCAGGTGCGCAAGCTTTTCGCATATCCCTTCTCGATTTCGGCACGCTCCTGTATCAGTTGCTGTAGGTCATTGCAGAGTCTGCGGGCGAAATGAGACAAAAATCATAATAATGCAAACCGGTTTGGTCTTGGGTTTGGGTTCGAGTTCCGATGGATTCAGCTGGCAATGACCCAGCGGTCCAAGTGCTCGTACACAGAGAAAAACTACCAACTTGGTCATTAATTGTAAATAATTCATCTGAGTAAAGGGCCAATGGCACGTGACTACTTTCAAAATGTAATAATGTAATTATTGGCAAAAATGATATCATAGGTAGATTACTTTTACGTACAATCATGCTTATATAAATAAGCAGTTTTATTTTCCTTATAAGATATTGTTATTCAACACAATATGATGGAATTTCATGACCTACTAAAAGTTTAATACGATCAATTGGTATTCTACAAACGTTGATAATAAAAAAAGTACAGTGACCAATAGTGTTGGATGACCTAACAGATATAATAAGTATTTCTCTATGCATCAAGACTCCCTGGGGACTATCCACTCACTTGTATCCATCTTCGATCCGCTTGGTGGTGCGTTTATAGTTTCCTGGCTCCCAGAAGGAATCGCTTCCAGCCTGCAGGAGCTGATCATCGCTGTGGTGGGACATTTCCTGTGGGTTCCAATCGATATTAATCAATCACACACGCGGAGCTTAAGCGCAGTAATCATAAAATATGAGTTTCGGTTACGTAAATAGACGCTGCCGCCATAAACAACATCCACACAGCAGCAGCAGCAGTAAGAGCAACAACAAAAAAGGCTCTTTGTTTATACGCAAACTTGTATTTTCGTAGTGTTTATCTTGGTTCAACAAATCGTTTGTTAAACAATATACTACTTATGTACAGCCAAACGAGTCAAGCGCCGAGTAAATTAATTGTTTGCCTAATTTGATTCGATTAAGAAATTCCTGGACATTGATGCAACAGGCAGAACTTTAACTATTGGAGCTTTATCAGCGACCGTATTTCTTGTGGGTTTTGCCGAGTGTCCCCATTGATAAAGAATAGACTTATCACCCCTGACTCATTGTGAAACCTATATTGCACACAAATTATCACCTTGATCTGGATATTATTTTAAAATGTGAATAATAAGATATTTTGGCTACTTGTACTCTCTATATTTGTTCTTTCTTGCTTTCTATTCTCTTTTCATAATTTTATCAGTAGAGTATTTGATAAGTTTATATTAAAATTCTTAAAAAACAGACAATTATTTAAAAACCGTCTACTTATTATATGATTTTAATGTTTTGGGAAGTTTTTTATCTTAGGAGTTTTCCTGCATGTTTGCCTGCTTATGGTTAAATGATTTATAAAAATCAAATTGAAATGATAAAAAATATAGTTAAGATATGCTTCGACAGTCTGTTATCTGGTTCTAAAATAATCAAACTGCTTATCGTATCTTATCAGTATTTTCTTTCTGTGTAGGGTATTATTTTTTGTACTTTTCGGTGGGAAAACTAGGTATCTTATCAGAGGAGTTTCCCTGCATCAGCTGTTTGTAAACAATGCAGGCGCTTTAGGTTCCACTCACACACCCGCATTACCGTATAACTGTTATGTTATCAGCAGACATTGACCGGTTATATGTATATACATATTACAAATATACATAAGAATAGTAGCTGGAATTTAATCACCGCCACACAATGATGATGACGACTGGTGGTGAGTCGAGTATGGAATCTGGAATCTTGGGTTGACTTAATTTGGGCGTCATCGGAATATACGATGCGCTTACGGGTTTTCCTATCATCGGCTATAAATAAGCAATGCAAAGTCGCGGCTCCTTGCGATTTTCGTGTTTTGCGAGTGGAAATGGCCAACAGAAAGTTTACAAACAGGTTGACGCATACTTCGCATATTTGTGGAGATAGATAAGCAACTTTACGGCTCACACACACACTCGCTCGCAGACTCACGCACACCTAAACTAACACGTCGCACACTTGAGAGCGATAAGAAAACCCCCCGCCCCCTACCCCTGACCAATCCATCCCACCTCTAGGAAACTCGTTTATCTTTGAGATTGAACTTGTCTCTCCGCCGTTTAACTGTAAATATTTGCATCGTTTTCCAGTACGCCTTACATAAGGTTTTAGGGTGCTAGTGCTACGATTAAAATGGTTTGCTTTGCACTAATTTTTAGCAGGCGAAGCGTACGAAGAGCACTTGCTGGCCGATTGGATTTTGTTGTTGCCAGACGCACACCGACACGCACACAAGCACACACTCTCGGGCGCACACACACACTGCGAAGCGAAATTCCGCTACACCCAAACGCGTTTACACGAAATGTTCTAAATTGCGATCGCTTTCGTTGTTGCTGTTGCTGCTGCTGCGTTGCATTTCGAGTCGTTGTTAAATAATCCCCGTTTCTGTCTTTTTGGCAGCCAACTCCGAGCTAGGGCGACCACCTACCAAATAACAAAATAGCGTAAAAAAGCACTACAACTCGAGTGTGTGTCTGGAATCGCCAAAAACTAAAAAAACTATGTGTAGTATGACCGTGCGGCGTCCGTTACAATATACCAAGCGGCGAGCAGAAAAATACCAGGATCAAATTAAATTTAAAATTAATTTTTTAAGTAGTAGAATGTATTTAAATTTTTTTACTTAACGGCAACTGACACAAAACATAAATTGTATTTTTAAAAAGGAAGAACTATTTTATTTAAATATTAGGGTGACCATTTGCCACTATTTTTAATTGTTTAAATTTAGGTGGGGGTGGGCGTAACCGACAACTATAAAAATAAAACATGTTTTTCATTTCTTTATTAATTAAGCAGTTGTGGATATGCGAAAAAAAGAACACATGATATTACAGTCTAAGTTTAATTTAGATAAATTTAATAATAAAAGATACCTTATTTAAAATATAGATTAATTGTAAAAAACTTGTATTTCTTTTTGAGCAGTCATAAAAAAAGCTTTCCCAAATTCAAACATTTATCATGCTACTTACAAAAAGATGCAAAAAAGGCTGCATCATAATGTCGAACATCGCTTCCATTTTAAGGAGGAAAAACACAAGTATATGGAATTTGGAATTTTATATTTTGACGGAAATCTCAGAGGACCTCTTCCCGCGCCACATACGACAGCATGAACTCGATCTTGCGCACCAGCTGCGCCAGTTTAGTGCGATCCAGATCAACACTTCCGCTGGCCAGGGCGAATAGTTTCTGGAACTCAGCTTCCTGGGGATTCTTTCGCCGGCTCATTGCCTTTGTCTGCTGTAGGAGGTGGAGAACGTCGCTCAGGGCGGCCAATTTGTGGTCCCTCGTAGCCATTAACTGGCGGGCATCCTGCTGCAGTTGCTCGCGGCTTTCCACAAGAAAGTTCGCACCTGCTCCCGCACTTCCCACGGCGGCAGCACCCGCAGGACCATTGCCTGTGGTTATGGCCTCCATCTCGACGGAGACTATAGCGTCCTCGGCATCCTCAAAGTTGGTGCCATACTTTAAGGTGGCGCTAAGATTCACAAGATGAGCCACCGCTTCGCTGGCATTGGTTCTCTGTTCGCCGCCAAAAAAGCGAGCCACACAGGCGTAGGCGCTCAGGATGTTCCACAGATTGAAGTGCAGGCACGGCGAAGGAGTCTTTTTGCAAATGTCCGCAAAGTTGGCAATACTCGCATATATTTCCGGAGCAGAGCTCTCCTTCTTGGCAGCCTCTTCGGGTGTGGGAATAACCACTATCTTGGAGTTCTTCGGCTTATTCCACCAGGGCTTGTAGTCCGGCATGAGCTTCATGATGTCGCCGTTCGTGATTAGTTTCTGGAACTCCTCCTGCTCCTCCGCGGTAAGCCGGCTCCAAACCTCATCCGCATCGTTGATATCGACGCCTTTAAGTCGAGCTGCAATGTCTTCTACAAGCTCTTCTTCCAGTGGGTCTTCTGCTTCGAGACCATCCTCTTCCCCATCATCTTCTTCTGGCTCTCCTTCCTCGCCACCGTCCGAATCCAAGGGATTTTCCAATCCATCTGTATCAAAGTCCTGGGGATTGAAGCCTCCTTCCGATTCGCGCATCCTCTTCAATATGTCGTATATTTTCCTCACGTCCTCCTGGCTTTCCTGCGTTACCGTGGCTCCAGACAGTTCGTCTTGAATGCAGGATTTGTAGAATTCCTCAGAGCATTTGAGGTGCTCCTTGGACTTGTAGCATCCCACACTGCAGTAGAGAGCATTGCATTTGGGGCAGGTGTACTTGAAGGGCACTTCCCGACAGCTGCAGGAGATCAGATATTTTAGCTAGTTATCTTACAAGATACTGGTTAGTTACTCACAAGTGACACTTTTCTTCGCCTTCCGACATGGTTCAATAAAATGAAATAAACAAAATAATGCGGTCGCAAACAGCTGGTTTCTAAGTATGACCGCAATGTCATTTAGTGTTACCATAAAATCGGAAACGGTTTTTTGAATATGAATTTGGATAATTTTTTAATGTTTATTGTATTGTTTTTGTATTGTATTTGTATTTGTATGGTTTTTTGTAATTATTATGTGATCAAATCAATTAATTGTTGAATTTGTGATAACTAAGCAAATATATTCAGGATAACAGCAAATAGGACTATATACATATATTCTCAAAAAGTGTGTTATTAATATACTTAAAAGTTACGAAAGCTAATAATATTTAAATATCTTGTAAATAAGAACTCAAGCAGATCATTGTTTTTGAAACTCAAAATATCTACCTTTTAATAAACAAAATTTTCGTATGCTCAAAAGGTTTTACCTCTATTTATTAAAGCGATGGTATCGTGCTTAAATTTAAATAGCAATTTAAGAAGAATGCTTATAAAATCTATTTTAAATTTTTAAATATGACCGTTTTATCCACCCACGCATCGCGTTCAGTGTTACCCTCTCGACGGCCCGCGCAATTCCCGCGCGCAGTAGGACCGTCCGCCCGCGCCAGACCGCCCTCGGTTTGTTTTATAGCCAAGCGCTGGTGGAGCGCAGCCAGCACAGAATAATCACAACGTGTTCGCGAAAGACCAGACTTCGACTTCCGAGTGCCCGAGATCCGAGACCCGCGTTCCGTGCTCCGATCCGCTCCCATCCGATCTGATCCGTTCTGTTCCGCTCCGGGCAAATGTCAGCCACCAACGGCACGCACTACGAGCAGCTGCACCAGGGCCGCACCAAGATGTACAAGTCCAAGGTGGACGTCGTCCTGGGCGCCCAGTGGGGCGACGAGGGCAAGGGAAAAGTGGTGGACATGCTGGCCTCCGATGTGGACATTGTGTGCAGGTGTCAGGTGAGAAAATGGCATAACTGCTGAGAGGGGGAAAATCAAAAGCCCCTCTACCCAAGGGGCACTGATAACGCGCCGATATCCTTGCCCAAGGACATCCCAGCCAGCCTCCCAGCATCTGCGTATTTCACCAGATGAGCCACCTTTTTCCAACCCAACTACACACTATCGCTCTTTTCGGCCGCCGCCGCATGCTTTCCCATTTGTATTTATCAATTCTGCCGTCCCGCCATGTGGCTGCGTCTGTGTGTGTCCAAGTCCGTCCGTGGGCCTGTTTGTCCAAGTGTTCGTGCCGAGCGCGCATGTGTGCGCCTATCCCCCCTTCCCTCCCACCACCCATGTGCTGGTGTGTATGCCGCAGTGCTGTCCGCGCAGCGGTTTTCACGCCGCATCTGGCTTGTTCCGGAGGTCAGGAACTAGCCAGATGCAGCAGGTGCCGTAAGCCAAGATCAGATAAGGTTTTACCAAACATATTCCTCAGTTCAGTAGAGAACTTTTCATTCAAAGAAATGTTTTAGTAAACGAAGGTTGCTTTTTTTTTTGTTGAAAGTTCTTTTCATGCGATCGGTTTTTTTTTACAAACACTTTTTGCTTACTTTATAATAGAACTCCGACTCATTAAGTTAATGTTTATCCCAACTCGGGAACTTACTTACGGACTTCTAAGATATAAGTATTTGGAATGGTTTTGATTACACTCCCTTAAAGTTATAAAGACAGTTTAAGCCATTTGAATTTAATTTTTATTAAAAATCAAATTTTTTTAAACTGATATAGTAGTTTTTTAATATAATTTTGTTTGAAATAAAAAATCCATATAAAATCAAATGTTTTCAAATTACTGCATTATTTGTACCCTTCTTGTTTAATTTGAATTTGTTTTAAAGTCCAAACGTTCGCTGATCTTGGTTTCAGTTTCCTTCAAAGAAACGGTGTACCAACTTTTTCTACAACCTTTTTCAAGTAGAAGAAGTCCCATTACCTCAATACCCCCAACTCGATCTGGGTTGTTTAGCTATTTCCCCCAACAGCACTATTATTCCGTCAGCAAGTCTGCCAACAATGCTGGCGCAGCAAAATTCGTCACTGGTGCTGGCCGTCTCTTTCCCGCCTTCATCGCCGTCTCTTTCGCGGCTGACGTTAATTCCTATCCCCGTCTCTGTTTCACACATCTGTGCTGCTCGCCAAGTTTACATAACCGCCAACATCATTCACCAGAAACTTGGAGACTTGGTCGTGGAACCTGTGGAAATGCAACCCGTGCAGAATCACTGACTTCCCGACGAGCCATACTTTCCAGAACGCCGGGCAGGCTATGCAAACATCCGTGGGGATTAGGGCATTGCGTGTTATTAATGGATTGTTTATGCCGAGCAACTTGTTGATTTCTCAGAACCACCTACGCAGTTCAATGGACGATATGCCGCCGAGAGCAGGCTCCATCCATCAAAGTGGCTCAGCAGAATCGAAGAGGTCTTATCAGTGCGCCCCCTTATATAATAACATCCCCGGTTGATTATCGCACTGAGTCACACGACTGACACGCCCCTACGGCGAATCCGATTACGACATTATATGTATTCCGTATACAATACTCTCTATTCTCTGTTCTGAATTCCGCATATTGCGTCGCGAAAGGCCACGGACGGGAACTGGAACCGGGAACCTAGGAACCTAGGAACCCTCGATTGCGATCTCGCCATTTCCCCGTATCTTATCACAGACCCGGGCCATAAGCTATAAGCCCTCTCCTTGGCACCGCGTAAACATTTTGATTATCTTGTTTTTGGTTTTTAGCAATGATTTGTGAAGGTTCCAGAATTTTCACTCTCCTTCTGCCGCTAATCATTTTTTTGTATTCACCTTACAGTGTGTATATGTATCATATAGAAAACAAATTTTGTTAGATTAGCAAAATGTAGACATTTTTTGTACAGTTGCCAAAATGAAAAGGAAAAACACATTAAATTTCTCGAGTGCTTACGTGATATAGTCGTTATAGTTATCTGTATGTGTGGAAACGTTTTCGTTTATTGTCATTTGATATTTGTGGGCACGTGGGACAAATACATACATATTCCCCTTTCGATGGGCCCTGTGCTTTTCAATTTGCAAAATATACCTATATTATTTATTTATTTTTCACACAAGCTTTGTTTTTCTTCTCTGCCACCGATCAGGCAAAAGCAAAACAAATAGTGCTAATTTTGTATATCAACACCTATACCTAGTTTGTATACATATCTGGGAAATGTAGTGCTCATTTTTCAATCCGTTCTCTCCGCAGGGCGGAAATAATGCTGGACACACTGTGGTGGCTAATGGCACGGAGTTCGACTTTCATCTCCTGCCCAGTGGAGTTGTGAACGAGAAGTGCGTTTCCGTCATCGGTAAGTTGAGAGCCTGGACCTGGAAAATACAGCCAAGATCTGCAAGGATCGGTGCATATCTGACCATGAAAGCCAGCAAGAAAAGCGGGTCTATTCTATAGACTCTATAGAGATGAATATGTATCAATGAAAGTAAGCAGGCGTCATCCCATTTTGATCTAAATTTGAAATGTGTACATTGTACAGATATTTTTATTGTAGTATTGGCTTAAGGATAAACAAAGAACAAGTAATGATAATACAGCCTTTAAGTGCGCTTCAGTTAGTAAATGTTATTTATTGGTTAGTAAAATATATATCAGGGTTTGTCAATGAAAATAAGAAACCGATTGCTTTCCCTTACGCCATTCCACTTTTGTTTTCTCGATTTGAAATTTAAATATATATTCAGAATTTTCGCATACAGTATAGGGCGTAAGTATACGGTCTGTTGTCGGTTTGTTTTGTTTTTAGTTCTTACTCGCTCAGTGGCAAACTGAAATTGAACGTATCGAGCAAACATACATATTTGCAGCCTTATATTTATTCCGATATATGTGCATATATAAAGGCAGATGTAGGCGAGGAATTTCTGGCAAGATTTAGTGCATCATTGACATTGGCTTGCGGGTCAGTTGGTCTGTTTTTCGACTTTGGTACGCCGCATGCCCATGAAAATGAAAGGTTTTCTCTATTCTATTTCTGTAGATAAGCAATTGAGATAATTAAATCAGAGTTGGGTGCGGAATATATGCATGTATATTACATTTGTGTCAGTCCGTGCCGGAGTGACGTCACTGACTGTCACCGCCAAGGTCGCTTGTTTGTCAATATTTTCGCAACTTTGTCAAAGTTTAATCGATGTTGCAAGTAGGGTGTGCGGTGGGTTGTGGGTGACCTGTTTGTCCAGAGCAACAACCCAATCCGCACTGTCATCGCTTGTCACAAGACTAATTTATGAGACAGTCAGCAGCGAAACCCCATAACAATTCCCCCAGAGCTTTTGCCTTTTAGATATCGTTTATGACACTCAACCACAAACACACTCAGGCTCACATGTAGCGGAAAATTATTCTAATCAGGCAATTAACTTATTATTTTTAATTTCCCAGCCGCTGGGAGCTCAATTCCAAACGACCCCGTTCGTTGAGTCGGCTCGCGTGCCTCGGCATTATGATTTCCAAATTGGTTCCAACTTGCCTGTTTGTTATGCAACAAGTCTTTCCCCGATTTAGATATCAGCCTTTGAAAGAAGCCAAGTCTTTCGATTTGCCTAGCCATTCTTATGGGACTTTAAAGTTAAACCAAGAACACCTTATCTTGATTAGTTTTTATAGGGACTCTTGAAGAAAGTCCATGTATTGAAATTTAATTCTAGGTGATTAACGAAGAACGGTTATAAAAGCTTCAAGCGCAACACAAAGAAATTCTGAGGAATTTCAGACTTCGATATCAGTTTATCACTTCAAGTTATAGGTTCTATATTTTTTATAAACCCTAAGTAAAACAAGACATTGAAGTTACTATCTTCATTTAAAGATCCTTATAGATGATAGGAAAAGAATACAAAGGATTATACTCTTTTGATAATAAGAAGTCGAAAGAGTAAAACTAAAATGTTATTTTTTTAAGGTCCATTTCAAGTTTGTCAATTACCGAAATGAGTTCACTGCAATTGCAGAACCCAATATGGGAACCCCACACTGCCGTTGCAGTCGCATGACACAACTGCAGTTGGCTGGTTATTTATTACTCATTTAATGCACTGCTTTGCAGATGGGGAAATCCCCCGGATTAAGAACGAATACTAAAACTTTTTGGCTTGACATTTACAGGCAATGGCGTTGTCATCCACCTGCCCTCGCTGTTCGACGAGGTGCTGAAGAACGAGGCCAAGGGGCTGCAGCATCTGGAGCACCGTCTGATCATCTCGGACCGCGCCCACCTGGTGTTCGACTTCCACCAGCATGTGGATGGCATGCAGGAGGCCGAGAAGGGCGGCAAGTCGCTCGGCACCACCAAGAAGGGCATTGGTCCAGCCTACTCCAGCAAGGCCACCCGCAACGGCATCCGAGTGGGCGAGCTGCTCGGTGACTTCAACCTGTTTAGCGACAAGTGAGAGGAGTTGTGCCCGGGGAACTCGGGGAACCCAGATTCTAACCGCCCTCTTTAAACCCCCCCAATTAGGTTCAAGTCGATTGTGGCCACGCACGTGCGCCTGTTCCCATCGATTAACGTGGACGTAGAGGCGGAGCTGGCCCGCTACAAGGACTACGTGGACAAGGTGCGTCCCTATGTCAAGGACACAATTTGCTTCCTGCACACCGCCCTGCGCAACGGCAAGACGATCCTGGTCGAGGGCGCCAACGCGGCCATGCTGGACATTGACTTCGGCACGTATCCGTATGTGACGAGCAGCAACTGCAGCATTGGCGGTGTTCTCACCGGCCTGGGTCTGCCCCCGCAGACGATTGGCGAGGTGATTGGCGTGGTCAAGGCCTATACGACACGAGTCGGCGATGGGCCCTTCCCCACCGAGCAGCTGAATGTGAGTGGTAGCTTCGTTAATTCCCTCCGAAATAGTTTGCTCATAATCCCCTGTTCTGATGCAGGAAATTGGCGACTTGCTGCAGACGCGCGGCTTCGAGATCGGGGTCACCACCAAGCGAAAGCGCCGCTGCGGCTGGCTGGACATTCCGCTGCTGAAGTACACCTCGCTGGTCAACGGCTACACTTGCATCTGTCTCACCAAGTTGGACATTCTCGACACGCTGCCGGAGATCAAGGTGGCCGTAGCGTACAAGAAGCCCAGTGGCGAGAAGCTCGACCACTTCCCAGGCACCATTGCCGAACTGGGAGGCATTGAGGTGGAGTACGCCGTGCTGCCAGGCTGGCAGACATCCACCGAGCATATTCGCAACTTCAAGGAGCTGCCGGAGAATGCCCAGAGCTATGTCCGGTTCCTGGAGAGCGAGCTGAGCGTGCCCGTGCGCTGGGTGGGCGTCGGAAAGGGCCGTGAGTCCATCATCAACGTGCATTAGCCAGCTAGCGAGGGTGCCGACGTACTTATGCCTACGAGTTTGTGTATATGAGACGGAAACGCTTTGGAGCCCATTAGCCAGAAACGGCGCTTAAACTATCCAACCACAACTACAGACCTAACCCACAAAAATACAACTAATATTTCGACTATCTACAACATTTGGACACAAATTATTAGCCTATTGCTTCTTTAAGTTATATTTCTTAGTTTTGATGTTCACAAAATCATTTGGAGCGGTGCCGTCCGGGGCTCGCACGCATATATATACTATAACTTCTTGTTTGATGAGGACGTACTTAGTTTTTAAGATCATCAGGTGCAGTTTCAGATTTTTTGTATGCAAAGGGAAGCAGATATTTTTTATTGTACAATAACTAAATGATGTTGTTTTAATATTTAAATACAACAGTGTGCTCTGACTTGTGTAATTGTGTCGCAAGGTAAATACATTTTAAAGTCTAACATAAAATTGTGTTTTTTGTTTGGTAATTGGAAATGTTTATTAAATGGTACATAAATACATTTATAAAAAGTCGTTGGTACAGGGTCGAAAATATCGGATTTACATAGATAATTCGTGTTTTTCAAGGCACTATTGGTCAATTTTGGGGAATGATTAGGTTATCTTACAGAATTATGTAGATATTTGAAAATATTCGAAAACTTATTTTCTAATTGGATAGAGAACAGGTGATGCGTTTTAAGCATTTTAGTGCTAGACCCTTTCTATAGGCATTATTAGTCAGTTTTGTGGAATGATCAGGTTATTTTACACAAATACGTACAGATTTAAAAATATTCAAAAACTTATTTTGTAATTGGACGGCAGAGCCCTGCATGAATCAACAGTATGCCTAAATAGTTCGAAACATACGAAACCCTTAAGTCAACAGTATATGTGTTTCGAAACATATCGGTAGGATTCGTGCAGGGCTCTATTGGACGGAGAAGTTGTATGAGTGCATTATAAGCATTTTAGGCTGTATATACGTACAAATTTGAAAACCTATTTTGTAATTGGACGGATAAGTTGTATGGGAGCATTATAAGCTTTTCAGTGTTAAATATCTGTTTGAATTCCTCCATGCGGAGGCGCAGTCGGAGTAACACCTGGCTGAGGACGACGTGGACGACTTGGTTCAGGTGCAAAATAAGATTGCGCAGAAGTAGACGGCATAGCTGCCTCCTTTGCCTGTTCCTGATAGTAGTCGTCTCCGTATTCACTGACCTCCCGGTTGCCGATCTCGTTCAGTCGCTTGTACCTCTCGCGCCGTGCCTCCACCATGTTGAGTACTCCAGCCGGCATGAGGAGCACAGCTCCAACCACGCCCAAGGCAAATGACCAGCCCATGTCGTTGTTCTGCCACCCGGGCATCCAGTCTCGGGAATCTCCTTTAGCGCCGAAAATAACCACGGCAATAAATCCAAAAACTGAGCCCACAACCTGGCAGGATCCGATCGCCAGCAGCAGCACCATGTAGCGATCATCTGAGCGAGAGGTGCGAAGAAATGCCACAGTGAGTGGCACTATGATGATGCACATAACCAGGCACAGTGTGGCAAAGAATTGAACGGCTATGTAGAATCCGGGCAGCAGAAAGTCGTGTATGATGTAGTATTCCTCTTCAAAGACCCACATGCATCCGGTGAAGCGGTTGTCGTAGAACCTGTGTATGTCCTGGAACTGCTGGAAGCAAACTTCCCAAAGACCCAGGTTTGTAAACCGTGGGTTTTGTAAACGACCGTCCGTAACTAGCCAATAGGGCGTCGAAAACGCGATGACAAATAGGAGAACGGAGAACACGGACACGTAGAGTGCACATTTCGTGTTGTAGTTGGACGCCCCCATCGTTTATGGGCTAAAAATATTGCTGAATTCAATGATTTATTAAATAGTTTAGTTAATTAATTAGTTTACTTTACAAACACGCCCAAAGTGTGACCGTTACTTGAGTTCTGATAAATGCCAGATCAGCAGAACACATGATCACGGTGCAATAACGCCTGATTAAAGTGATCAAGTTTGTTTTCAGAAATGCTCAAGACAATTAAAAATTATAATTAATTTGGTGCTAGCTTATTAAAAGGTGGTTGAAAACTAAAAATCTACTCTTGAACATTTAAATTTGCAGGTTTGCCTCATAGTTTGGTTTTTATTTTCAACTGGCGACGGGTCACACCGATTTCTGGTCACACTGACCTGCTACCTGTTTGATTTCTACGTTTCGTTTAATTTATTTATTATCTTGTTTACTTTATTTATTTTTTGTTTTTCGTTAAGTGCAAGTGCAACAAAAGGTCCTTAGATATGGTAAGTAATACAAAGTTAATGGCAACTAACGGCAAAAGGAAAATGCTTTCTTTTTTATTATAACTGCACTTTCCACTCGACTGCCCTAATTAACCATTTTGTATTTATGCAACTTTCTATCCAACTTTTTCAATTATGTATTCCAGGCTCGCTACTTCAAGGAACAGGATATTGATGGTAAATTTTGCTACGACTCATTGATGATTTCATTCCGAAAACATTTCTTATCTTTAACCCCCAGAGTTCCGTGAATGTTTTTATCTGTTCGCCCGTTCGGGGCAAATCAACAATTTGGACGAACTAACTGTGAGTGGGACTCTCACCCCAAAAAAACAGAACACATACTAATGGTGGAAACTTCGTCATATTATCAGGTTATTATGCGTTCGCTGGGTCTTTCGCCGACCATCCAAGAACTGGTTTCCTACCTGAAGCAGAAGAACGGAAAAATGAGCTTCGCCGACTTTCTGGACATTATGCACCAGCACTCCAAGGTGGAGAGTTTGCCGGACGAGGTGATTGCCGCCTTCAAGGCAGCCGATCCTCAGAACAAGGGAACCATCTCTGCCAGGCAGCTGCGAAATCTCCTCCAGAATTGGGGAGAGGGTCTTTCCATGCGCGAGGTGGACAACATCTTCCGGGAGGCCAACGTTAACAACAATAGCACTGTGCGGTATGCAGACTTTGTCAAGATTGCCTGCGCCCCAGTTCCAGATTACTATTAGACTGCCTGAGCAATGTAGAGCGCTCCATTCTTACATTTAACAAAACATTCCAGTAACAAAGTTCCCCAATGGATTTCGCACAATAAAGCTGGCCAAATGTGTTTGGGAAAAGTTCTTGGTTTTTATTTGTACGCCAAACTTTCCGAGGTGTAAAAAAGTGGCATCTGCCGGTCTTAGTTGGCGATGGTGACCTCAACCTCTACGCCGGGCTCGATGTTGATCGAGGTGATCTTCTTGACGATCTCCGAGGGCGAGTGCAAGTCGATGATGCGCTTGTGGATTCTCATCTGGAAAAATAAGAATTTTAGAAAAATGTAAGTAAAAAGTAGAATATTGAGAGAAAAGGCCTTTTGCTATACACATGATGCATCATTTTTAAATATTCTTGTCGAAGTCGAAGACTATGGGAATACGTTTTTTCTGGGCAGATCGTACAGATACTGTGGAAAGATCGGTCCATTGATTTCAGTTCGGTACATGATGCATCACTACATAATAATTTTGTCGAATTCGGAGAGCCAAATTGTGAGGAATACCATCAAAGTGGACTATGAGAACACGTTTTTTCTGGGCAAATCGTACAGATACTGTGGAACGACTGGTATATTGCCCAACCACGATATCAGATCTGTCCATTGGATAAGAAGATCCATATTCATATAAAGTGAAACCCACCTGGAAGCGATCCCAGGTCTTGGAACCCTCACCACAAGGAGTCTTACGGGTGGTGATGCGTAGGACCTTGGTCGGCATGCGCACGGGGCCCTGGAAAACGGAAAAATACAAGAATTAGTAAGGAACTCCTTTATTGTTTGGAGCTCTTGTAGCCTGAGCCATGTGATATTCCCGCACTGGAGAAATTAGTGCGAGAATAATGTCCGACTCAGGCATTTTCTCTGGCATTTATTAATGACTAGGCTAAGCGTCGGGGGGCACGCAAAGCCTCCAGGTAAATGCTATCGCAAATTTCATCCTTGAGGATGCGGACTCCTCACCTTGACGCGCAGGTTCTGGTTCTTGGCACCGTTGATCAGGTCGCGGCACACGTTCTCCAGCGAGCGCACGTTCCTGGAGGTCAGGGTGATGCGGATGCGGTGCACAGAGGCAGAATCGCCGCCATGGGGCTTCTCAATATCCTTGGGTGCAGCAGCCTGCGGATTTGGCGGAAACACGGGTTAAGTGGGGTTATGTTGAGCGGCCATCACACGTGTAGGCCAATTGCGTGCAAAAAGGGAGTTTTAGCCGTTGCTAACTATCCACTATAGTAGCGTGTGCCTTGGTAACCCCATGCTCACCATTATTTAGCAATTTCCCTGGTCGAGGTATTCAAATCTTTTTATTTTGAGCAGCGCTGAACCAGTCAATTTGCTGGTTGAAAACGAAGAGGATGAGGAGCTGATTGAAATATGGAACCCTCGTTTGATCGATGTTTTGATAACTTTCCTATTGCTATCGATGGCGACTATCAATGCTTCCACATCACTATTTAAGTGCATTTTTTCTTAGGGATGGGAAATATATCGTGATATTTGTTTCCTTTTTGGCCGCAATGGCGCTGTCAAACTGTTATCGATATCAAGCGATATTGACGACATCGAACCATCCCTAAATCATAGGTCACCCCTAAATCGCAGAAATTAGGATGGCAACGCTTTTCGTTCAAATGGCAACTCTTTTCATTCAAAATGGCAACTCTTTCGTTCAAATTCAAACCCATGGACTGGACTATTTCTCAATAAAGTGATCAGCCGAAACCGAAATAATTAGAGAGTAGGCTTTCATTAGAACTAAAATAAAATTTATTTTCCGATTTTAAATTCAAAAATTAGCTTAAACTTTCTTTACTGAAATATGGGTAATTAAATTAAGAATTAAAGAAAATATTTAGGAACAAAATCCGCAGGAAGAAGGAGCAGCGAATCAGGATAAACATGACCTGCAAAATGTTTGAATCCGAATTTAACCGCAAATTTCAAATGTATTTACAACACCCGGAATCATATATGTAGAAACTGTTCAATATATTTAAAAGCGTACGTTACTTGTTATTACATAGCACAGTCTGAGTTCTTAGTAATTATTTATTGTGTACCCTCGGCTAGTGCTTTCCGCTTCGGGCATAAATTTTAAGATACAACGTTTTCTTACATTAACAAGGACATATACAATAACACTAAAAATAAATATAATAAATCCTTTGGAGGATTTAAAAAAAATACTCAAAAAATTTAGAGATTTTGAATCTTAACATCGATGTTCTGTTGCAGCTCTGTTGTCAGCGTTTACTAACACGCCATCTATAATAGTTCTGTTAAGAGTCAAAATTTAAAGTTTAAACCAGGGGTGCTCAAAATGGCCTTACGGCAGTGCACAACACACGCACACATGTATCGACGCCGTTTTATTGCTACAAAATGAACACTGGGAGAAAAAAAAAATTAAATTCTGAAAAATAATAATTTTGGTTACTTCACTTAAAAATTTACATTTGATCTAGAAAAGTATCAATATTTATATTTATTAAAAGGTCTTTATAATTTGGAATTTGAAATTATAAAATGCCTTTTGCGAAAATTAGTTCTTCCAGCCAACAAAACTTTGTGGCAAATTAAGCACTGACTTTCACATCTAAAATTTATTTCAAAGTAATCACTTGCCAATGCATCACTCATTTTAACGAAATGCCAAAGAAATACAATGAAATGCATGCGTCGCTGGTCCACAATAAACTAAAATCAAACTTAAATCAAATTCTATCAAAAACGCAGCAAAAAAAAGTGTCAGTGTAGAGCCGAGAACAAGACAACAACACTTTACATTGTGAGTTGAGGAGAAAAAAAAGTTCAATGGAATTTGTTGTTGGCTTGGCTCGCTCTTATCTATTACGGACAGCGACACAAAGAGGACTCGGGGTGTGCATAGGCAAGCATGGCAAGTGCACTGCCGTATGCTTAGTGCTATTACAAAAACAATTGTGCTCGTGTGCCATAGGAATGAGCACCCCTGGTTTAAACCCTACTTTAAATTTAACATGCGAACGAGAAAGCAGCCTTAAGTCAGCAAAATAAATAAATAAATCTGGGATCCTTCTAAATATACATGCCAATAGCTTTAGGAAGTCAGTTTTTCTTTAAAATTTATTAAAATTATTGAATAATATAAAAAAATCTAGGATTTAGTTATTCGCGATCTTTACTACATTATTTTGTAGTGTTAAGTTACAAATAAATACATTTTTCCTACAGCAGATTAATACCAAACTTTGAAAACACATTTACTACGCTTCTAGCTGTTTCTGCTTTCCCCCAAAGGGATCATCGTAGACCCTCCCGATCTCATAATGGCTCATTTTATTGCGATGGATAGTGAGTAGGGCTCCGCTCTTGAAGTTCTGCTCACAGACACCACATCTGTAGGCCATGGCAGGCATTTCCGGGTTGGGCGGCACTTCCTGATGTTGCTGCTGCTGCAGTTGATCGCCAGGAATTCGTTTAAGGCGCATCCGCTCAATATCCTCCGCCCGTCGCTGGCTGACCCTTGCGTTTACATAAGGATCCGGCGGGAAGTCGCCCTCGGCTCTACTGCCCGGAATCACCGGCTCGTGGTGTCCCTTTCGGTTGCGGTGAATATTCAGGTGCGAGCCGCAGACAAAGCTCTCCCCGCACACTCCGCACTGGTAGGGTCGCTCGCCAGTGTGCCGCCGCATATGGATCTTCAGGTCATTGGACTGCACAAAGCTCTTGCTGCACCTGTCGCAGGAGTAGGGCCTCTGACCCGTATGAAGCCGCATGTGCCGGGCCAGCTTGTTTTGCGAAATGAACTTTTTGGAGCAGATCCTGCACTCACTGGGCCGCTCTCCGGTGTGCTGACGCATGTGCAGACTCAGATCCTGGCTGCGCGGGAAGGCCTTTTCGCATTGGTCGCATTTATATGGATTGTCTCCGGTATGCCGACGAATATGGATGGTGAGGCTGGACACGGGAAAGCTCAGGCCACAATATGGACAATCTCGCCGCTTGGCGATCCGTTTCCGGGCAGAGTTTTCCGTCGTTTCTTCGGTTTCAAAGGCCGCTGCGGTGGGATGGAATGCCTGCATGTGTCGTCGTAGAGTGTCCTTGCGCTTGAATGTCCGCGGACAGTGCCCGCAGGTCAGCAGGCCAGTGCCGCTGCTCTCGTTGGCCAGGTTCAAGGCGGCCACGTCCGCCGTCAGTCTGTGGGCGTGCGAAAAATGCCGGGAGAGGGATTCGCTTTTGGCAAATACTCGTGGACAGACGGCGCACTTGTACATGAAGTTTTCCGAGTGGGTCAGTCGACTGCCCAGTTGGGAGGGCCGTGGATGTGTTAGTTCTTTGCCTTCCGGTTCCTCTGCCAAAATATTCAGCTGACCAGGCTCCTCCGTCTCCTCCTCTTGGTCCTCTCCGGGAAAAAAAGCGTCTTCTTCAGCCTCAGGCTGGAAAATTGCAGAAGTGTCCTGGTCTCCGAGATCCTCCAGTTCCACCTGCTCCTCCTCGTAAGTGGCGGGCAGGAACTCTTCCATATCAACTACATTATCTTGGCCAATCAGCTCCACTACTTCTACATGGGCTTCCTCCGGCTTGGCAGCCACCTTTTGTTGCAGGTAAAGATTCTGCAAAGTCTCCTGGGCGCTCTCCACCTCCAGGATGAACTCGTAGGCACTGATCAGTCGGCGTGTGCAATTTTGGCACAGCTGCATGGGCAGGTTCGGATCCGTCCATGAGTACTGATAAGGGAGCGAAGTAAGAATACCTTGACTATAGAGGTTGACATATGTGGATCCTACCTTTACTTTGGAAACGGATTCCAAGAGCTGCCAGAGCTCCATGCTCAGGTCGTTGTACTCGATCTCATCGTGGAGGCACAGATTGGTCTCGTGGGTTTCCAGGCAGACGCGGCACGTCTGGGCGGTTATGTTAATGTGAATCTCGGCAGTCTCCATGGTTTTGCAGCATATCGCAAAAGATCAACCACCTGAAACTTTGTTTATAACTTATTAGAGATGGAAGTTCATTCACAGCTGTTCCGGTTCGCAGTCACTTTGTACGTTTATGCGTGGAATGTTTCAAAAACATTATTTTTTGAGATTACTCAGCTTGCGTTTATAATTCATTATTTTTGGGTGCGTTTATAACAATGAGTTTTATGATAATAAGAAATAATAATATAAATTTAATTATTTAAGGTATGGGTAACATATTACAACTTAATCTTCTGATTTTGATTCGACCTATTTTATACGCCACATACCAAATTCGAAATTTTTTCTGACACTATTGCTTCAAAAATGAAAATCTAAATAAATACAATTCTGTGACTGGCTTGCAACACTAAAAAGTCACGGGGTCCCGTCACTTACCGATACTATCGCATTTTTGCCATTCGCCTCATCGCGCACACGCCCGCTTCACAATTCAAACGAACGGCATTTTATTTTCACAGGACCCGGGAATCGTGAATGTTTTACCCAATAGTTATTTTTTACCTTTGTTATCTGACCAAATTTGCAAGCTGTTAGTTGTCCAGTGCTCGTGTCGCCATGTCCCATCCGTCCGACCATGTGCTGCGTCCCAAGGAAAATGCTCCGGCCAGAAAGCCGGAAATGTCAGCCGCCATCCTCAACATGCAGAAAAAAAACTTTCTGCTGGGCAAAAAGGTGAGTGAAGATCATAGAAACCAGGTGAAGTCATTGTGATCCTCTAATCCTCGCTACAAAACAGCCCACCAGCGAGAACGTGGCTCCAGCCGGCAAACCTTTGCCAGGATCTTCTGGCGCTGTGATCAGGAGTGCGATGACTGGCAACCGTCCACCCACTAAACCAGGTCTAGGAGCCTCCAATTCCGCAGTGCCCGCAGCAGTAAGCAAGTTCCAGAGGCCCGCGATGCCGCCCGTTAAGAAGGCCACCTCAGAGTTTGTGGCTCCCGCTCCAATGGCACCTATCAAGAAGCCCGAAGTCGTTCCCAAACAGAAATCCCCTGTGACAGGTGCAGAATCCTCTGCAGAATCGGGTGCTGCAGTGGCCAGCAACTCTGGCTGCACCGCCGACAAAGAAAAAGGCAAGACTGGTGGGTACCTTATCTACTCTAATCCACTCTCAATCACGTTATCATCTCCTAATGTAACCTGCAGATGGACAGCCGCAGAAGCCCAAGAAAACCTGGGAGCTGAATAACTTTGATATCGGTCGTCTGCTGGGTCGCGGGAAGTTTGGCAACGTTTATTTGGCGCGCGAAAAGGAATCCCAGTTCGTGGTGGCCCTCAAAGTGCTGTTCAAGCGCCAGATTGGCGAGTCCAATGTGGAGCACCAGGTGCGCCGTGAGATCGAGATACAGTCTCATCTGCGCCACCCGCACATCCTGCGTTTGTACGCCTACTTCCACGACGATGTGCGCATCTATCTGATCCTGGAGTACGCACCACAAGGGACGCTATTCAATGCCCTGCAGGCACAGCCGCTTAAGCGGTTTGATGAGCGCCAGTCGGCCACGTACATTCATGCTTTGTGCTCGGCGCTGCTCTATCTACACGAGCGCGACATCATCCACAGGGATATCAAGCCGGAGAATTTGCTGCTCGGTCACAAGGGCGTCTTGAAGATCGCCGACTTCGGCTGGTCCGTGCACGAACCCAACTCCATGCGCATGACGCTGTGCGGCACTGTGGACTACCTGCCGCCGGAGATGGTGCAGGGCAAGCCGCACACCAAAAACGTGGATCTCTGGAGCCTGGGAGTACTCTGTTTCGAGCTGTTGGTTGGCCACGCTCCCTTCTACTCGAAGGTCTACGACGAGACCTACAAGAAGATCCTCAAGGTGGACTACAAGCTGCCGGAGCACATCTCCAAGGCAGCCGCCCACCTCATTTCCAAGCTGCTCGTACTCAATCCCCAGCACCGCCTGCCGCTGGATCAGGTGATGGTGCACCCATGGATCCTGGCGCACACGCAGTGAACCCATCCTCCTATTTTCAATTTGAGTTATTTCCTTTTAATTTACAGTTTTAGTTAAGGCTCGCCGCGTAATTTAATTATGGCATCTTAAATTTTCATTTAGCCAGATTCGAGAAATTAACATTTATGAATTAAGTTTATTATTATCAATAAAGTTTGTGTGTGTTTTCGAATGCTAGGCGAGTGTGTGTCGGTGTGTACGTTCCTATCTTATGTGGCTACCTATTCTCTAGCGAAATGAGTTGACGGAATTCAAATGCAAATGAAAATGTTGCGGCAGCGACAAAAACACAGGCACCATTGCCCAAATGCAGTGAAGCGAGATATTTTTATCACAGAAAACCAAGTACAAGGAAATATTGTACGCAGATGAAGAGCGCGAGAGTATATTTTTGAGATTGGCGAAATTATCAATGAAATGGTTTAGGATTTACCAACAGAAACAAGTGATGCCACTTTTGCGACCAATATTTTGTAAAGCAGAACCGAACCAGTCTTAATTTAAAATCAATTCCAGTTCAAACATTGAACTGGGACTGCCTTCAATCTCATTTCCATATTGGAGTATTGTATTTCCTGCGAGTTTTCGTGTTTTCTTTTTCATTTGCTATTAACGAAATGATAGTAGTCATGACGTTTAACTTTACTTATAAACTAAGTAGCTTAGGGCGTGCTCAACCCAGGATAGATTTCGATTTATAATCTCCAATTATCTTACAAATTCATTGATTGGTTTGCAGAATTTCATCTCACCATCATCCTTCATGTCCCTAAAATCTATAGATCATTGAGCACGGCTTTAATATAAAGGGTTTTCTAAGCCTTTGCACACATGCCGCTCAATATTAATAGAAAATTCTGTAACTTAATGTCTAATAACCTCGCCTCCCTTCTTGCGCGCCGCAACATTGGAATAGTCGTCCTCTGCAATTAGAAGAAAACCTTGCTGTGTATTTCCTTTTTTACATCAGTAGAAGGACTCACCATCTTGATCTTCATCCATGGCATCTTCCAGATGGATGCCTTCGGCAAACTCCTTGCCCTGGTCAGCCACGATTTCGTTGTTTAGATTGTCTGATTCGAGTAGATGCTGTGGCTGCTTAACGGCCACATCGCCCACATCGTCGTCATCGTCACCTTCACCACCTCCGCCTGCGCCGGCTGCCTCGGCCATCTGCTTGGCCGGCTCATCGGGCACGGGCCCGGGACCAGGAGCCGGCAATTCGCCATCAAAGAAGTTCTGACCGCCCCCAGCAGCGGGTAAATTAAAGCTAGGCTCGTTTAACGCGTCCTTAACCTCGTGGGCGCCCGAATCCTCCAGGGGTTTGGGTGCCACACCAAGATTCTTGTTGCTCTCCAGCTCATTTACGGCATTTGCGTAACGATTGTTGTTCTCGTTCTTGGGCAGCTCCTCGGCAGCGGTGTCTACATCGACACCGTCGCCCTTGTTGTCCGCCTTGTCCTCAAAGTTGTCCGGGATGGGAGCCACGTTTTCAGGAAGTTTGCGATCCGGCTTGGCTGGCGGCACGGCCAGAGGTGGAAGGCCGCTGCTGCTCACCTTTGGAGCCACCGATGCGTTCGGAGCATTGCCGGCTTTTTTGGCGGCCGCACCGCCCTCAGAGGCCTGTGTGCTGCTCTTACGGGGAGCGCTCAGCGGGGAAACGGGGCCGCCGGACAGCTGAGGCTCCTCCTGCTGCTGCTTCTCATTGAGCGATTTCGGCACAATCTGAAAGTTTTCAACAGAGTTTAGTATGAGGCTGTGGTTGTTGCGCACGGCGAAGGGCAGGAGAGGCAGCTGCGGTGGCTGCTCCTGGGTTCCGTCACCATTACTCTTTAGTGTGGAGTTAGTAGCTGCCATTGTTTGGTTTTGGTTTGGGTTAGTTGCTAGCAGATTTACCCCGCCGCCGATCCTGTAGAGGCCTTCACTCACTTGCACTTGGGCATCGAAGGACTTCTCGTTGCGTGGCTTTTCAATGCTGTGCGCCAGCTGGGCGGAATTGGAGTGGCGCGTGGTAGGCATCTGGTCGGCGGGCTTGTTCAGTTGCTGCTGGTGGCCGTGGGCCGGGGCCTCGGCGGGCTGAACCTTGGGCACATAGTTGCAGTTGGTCTTGAATTCTGCGAGAGTGGCCTCCAGCGCGTGGATCTTGTGCTCTCCCTCGCGCTGTTGCTTGTCCAGCTTTTCCTGGAGAACAAGAAGGTAGTTGGGAATATTCTGGAGCAGCCAATAAGAAAGATTACCTTCCAGGCAGCCACCTCGTGCTCTTTGCTGGCCTTGTCCTTGTGCAAATCGGCTAGGACCTTCTGCAGTTTCTGGTCGAATGCGTTCGTATCCTCGATGTGTTTCTTCTTGCTCTTGAGGCACTCGGCCTCCAGGTCGGAGTACTTAAGCTCAAGCACCTTGTACTTCTCCACCTGGGCGTCGAACTTCTCCTGGAGGGATCGCTCCGTTTCCTGCTGCTTTTGCACAGCCTCCGCCAGCTGACCCTCGTACTTCTCCTGCAGGCTCATCTTCTCCGTGCGCAGCAGGCTCATCCTCTTCTCGGCGGTCAGTTTCTCGGCATTGAGAGCTGTGGATTTCACCTTAATCAGTGAGCCTAATCAAAGGGACACGGCGAAATGGACTCACATTGCATTTGGACACTGAGGCCCTCTTGGAAGGCGCGGCTCTCGTCCAATTGGTGCTGGGACATTTGGTAGATCACAATCATCATGATGAGGACGATGAACATGCTCATCAGGATGCAGATGCGGACGCGCCCGGAACGCGCAAAACGAGCCGAACTCATTTTACACCCGTTTTAAGATAGTAAATTGCCAAATTATACCTTTTTTGCAGGAAAAGAATAGAATGTTTTTTTTTTTGCTTATGCGGGGTTAGAGATGGTCGCGTGATAGAGAGGGGCGCAGCTATCGATGCACTATCGGAATTTGAACCTTCACTTTATTTCAAAATAATGGTTAATTAAAATGTTTATTTTATAAGGATCAGAATTATTTTCAAAATTGAATTGGCAAATGAATCTAATTTACTAAATTCGCTACGACCAAATATGAGCGTTATGGTTATAAATAATACATCCAAAACAAGGTGTTTGAAGATTTCCGACGAAAAAAACAAGTTTTTAAAAAGGCTTTTTAATTTGATTGGATAGTGCCAACCAAAGATATTCAATAAATGTGGTAAATAAAAAGTATTAACAAGTACTTGACAAGGTGGTTGGTATTAAGTTACATCTATGGTTATTTACTATATAATTTACTATATAATTTAAAAAAAAATGAACGATCTATAATTTGTTAGAAATAAGATTAAATTAATATTAAATATAAAAAATTCAAATAGTAGGGTAAGCCATCAGGTGTGACCAGCTGCGCCTCGGACCACCAATACATATCATAGCCGAATTGAGCCGAAGATATATTTCAAAAGGTAGCACCACGGTCACTCGGCAGTTCACAAACGACGGCGACGCGCGAAGAGAATATCAATAAATAGTTTTAATTTAGCTTAATTTGCCCCTAAATAAGAGTTGCTGGCCGCGGCAGCCGTTAAGTTTACAGAAACCAAGTCAATTAATCGAGCTTTGCAGGAGCCAGTGAAAAGTGAGTTGAAAGTCGCGGGGGGTTCGGGGCCAGAGGAATTTGTTTAAACATTTAATGGACTGCGAGAGAGACACATGCGAACGCATATGTGCGAATCGTATCGAGAGAGCGGGCAATCAATTCAATTTAATAAAGGTGCTCGATCCTAGTGATAAACACGACAAATTACGTAAAGTCCGGCACAAGTGGTTGCCCGTTCCAGAGCTCCACTGCTCCCAATCATAATAAGTGCGCCTGCAACAATAGTAATCTAGTATCGAGGGGGTGTATCACCTGTCCGAAAGGTAAAGCACGCGGAGCGCAAAGAAAAAAACTCGCCATAAACTGTCGAGCCCCTCGACCCGAATTCTCGTCCATTTTGGGCAATAATCAATAACTGGCCTGCCATTTACCTTTGATGCCGCAATCTAAACTGCCTTTTTATCACCAACTGTTTTATAAAACGTTATGACTCGTGAGGTGTTTTGAACCCAGTCGTCCACCTACTTTTATTAACACCGAAACTTTAATGCCAAAAAAGAGCAGAGATAACAAATTCAGACGTTCTTATCGTTGCGCACTGTGGATAACCCGTTATTCGGCCTTGCCAGCCGAGCATATCAACAGATATACATACATAGTTAGGGCCGCCGAAAAAATGATAAACTTTTTCTATTCGCACATCTTTGTAATTGTGCTAACGAAGCAATTTTAACATTTGTTCGCGAGTGCAGCCTAATGGCGCCCATTGATATGCTGCTAATCTCCGTGGGGCCCCTCGATCATGTCAATAAACTTTGGATCCATTCCCTGTTTATCACCAACCTATAATAAATACCCCATCAGAATTATCAGTTGTTGAACATTCATAAATGTAAACATTTATTGTTTAATTGCGTTATCAGTGGTGAGAATTAATTTTATCGCAATATATTTCCTATCTTTGTGTGTATATTTTGTTGAAATTTTTAAATTATTTATAAACAAAAACCAGTTTGCACCAATTCTTTATATATCACATAATATCTTGTGTGTTTCGCAGAATGTCGGGCAGTGAAACCAACAAAACACCGCTGCAGCAGCCACAGCACCAACAATTCGCGTAAGTTATCAATAAACATTTCAATTAGCCTGCGTAATATAATCTCAAAGGCAAACAAAACATATTTGTTTTAACAAATGTAATATAGCACGGTCAAACAAAAACAACATCGGAAAATTACAATTGAATGCCAGCTATCCCATTTCTAGCAGCAAGGAAAAACCTTTTATATAGGTACAAAAACTTTAAAGTTTAAGCCACTTTAAATATAGGGTTTTTCTATATACAGTAGTTAAATGTGATGTAAAAGATGGTTTTAATGTAAAATCTTCAATCTACTTAAAATTTCTTAATGTGTTGTCAAAAATATTTAATCTTAGAAAATTTAGAATTATAATTTCTGTTACCGAATACCCACTGTACTTGAATTTATCATCGTTGAAGACTCGTCACTTGAATAGACATTTATACACATTTCATTTTGAAGTGCTTTGCCCTCAGCCGAACGACAATTTTCCCCATCCACCCCACTTTTCTCCCGTTTGGTTTCAATAAAATTAGGACAAATCTAAAGACAAGAATAGCAATACTATGACATAATATTATTGCATTTTGCACTTTGTTTTTGTTTTCGCTATTGTTATAAAAAAATGCAAACCCAAAATAGACCCAAGCTAAGACTAGATATATTCGATCGTACATATACACTGTGTGTTTTGTTGGCACACAACTAAATATTTCTTTCTTATTAATGGCCAACCCAATTGACCTTTATTTTGCTTTAATTGAAAGCCCAATTGTGGTATCCTAAGAACAGTGGTGGTATATGTGGGCCAAGTTCAGAGCCAACAAGACAATTGTTTACATTTTGTTGTTGCCGCGAGAATGCAAAGTTAACGCAGTGCAAATATTTGTCAATTAGCCAAGCATAATGAGAAACCGACCAACAAATGCCCTGATATCATTCCATTTGATTGCAGGCTGCTGCCGAAGATCATCAACGGAGGAATTGCTGGAATCATTGGGGTGACATGTGTCTTCCCACTGGACTTGGTCAAGACGAGGCTGCAGAACCAGCAGATCGGACCCAATGGAGAACGCATGTACAACAGCATGTAAGTAAAAGCTAACAAAAAACTTCTATATCTCAAGATCTTAATATAAAAATTATTCGAATAACCATCTGTCGGTTTCATGATGCCTCAAATAATAAAATTTGTAGTAATATCTGGCTTTTACGAATATCAAACATTTTGAAGATATTTTCGAATACCTGTTTTAAAATGTTTCTGTCAAAAATGTATCCAATTTTTATATTGCATTTTCTATTTAAAGATGACCCTTTTATAATAGTTATTTCTATTACATTTAGATACTAATTGACATCCCATTCTTATCACAGGTTCGATTGCTTCCGCAAGACGTACAAGGCCGAGGGATACTTTGGCATGTACCGCGGCTCCGGCGTGAACATCCTGCTGATCACTCCGGAGAAGGCCATCAAGCTGACGGCCAACGACTACTTCCGCCACAAGCTGACCACCAAGGATGGCAAACTTCCGCTGACCAGCCAGATGGTCGCCGGTGGCCTGGCCGGTGCATTCCAGATAATCGTCACCACGCCCATGGAGCTGCTCAAGATCCAGATGCAGGACGCGGGCCGAGTGGCTGCGGCGGCCAAATTGGCTGGCAAGACGGTGGAGAAGGTGTCGGCCACCCAGCTGGCCTCCCAGCTTATCAAGGACAAGGGCATCTTCGGGCTGTACAAGGGCATCGGAGCCACGGGATTAAGAGACGTCACCTTCTCAGTCATTTATTTCCCCCTATTCGCTACTCTCAATGATCTAGGTCCCAGGCGAAGTGATGGGTCTGGAGAGGCCGTCTTCTGGTGAGATTTTCTTTTTCTTTTCTTTGCTGCTTATATTCTTATATAAAAATATAATTTCCACAGGTGCTCCTTCCTGGCAGGTTTGGCGGCAGGATCAACCGCCGCCCTCGCGGTTAATCCATTCGATGTGGTCAAGACGCGTCTGCAGGCGATTAAGAAGGCCGATGGCGAGAAGGAATTCAAGGGCATATCTGACTGCATTACGTGAGTACCAGTAGCAAGTGCACTCATCCGCCAGTTAATCACTGCCTCTTTATCTACAGTAAAACGCTGAAGCATGAGGGACCCACCGCTTTCTTCAAGGGCGGTCTGTGCCGAATGATTGTGATTGCTCCTCTGTTCGGAATCGCTCAGACGGTCTACTATCTGGGCGTGGCCGAGGGTCTGCTGGGCGTTCAGAAAAAGTAGGGGGAATGGTATAGACAGACGCCAAGTCGGATTGACAAGACCGAAGCATTTTAAGTCTACTCTCTGAATATTGAATGTGTATGTATATCGTGTTTAAATGTTGTTAAAGCTGTCCATGAATGTAATCCGTGAAGTCTCTAAAGTAAGCTAAAGTAATCGAGCGGTGCGCTAGCCAGTCCAGTACCAAATGCTGTTGTTAAAGTTTTCCCCAATATTATACAATATGAATTTAGACCATGGCAGACGAAAACTGATGCTCCAATGACAATAAGACATAACAACATCAACGCTAATATTATGTAAATGTTTTCTTTTATATCATAGTTTATAGCTGTTGTGTTTGGACACTCTCTCTATTTAATCTTGTTTCCCGAGCAATCCGCTAGCCATGAATAATTGCCTCAAATTGTATTAGTAATGCATTTTCCTTTGCTGCTAGGCGAAAGTTTAACTTTTAGTAGCATCCAAGAACATGACTAGAGCAATTGTATGCTTTATGAAAACCGTCAGAAATGAACAAACGAAATATATACTATAACATGTGAACTAAAATTGGTGCCTTGCTTAAAAATATAATGGACCGGGTAGAACAAAAAAAGCCAGCGCAGTTCAAGTAAGCCCATTTCATTTAGCCTAGTGATATTATAACTATTATTATTAACTTCCGGACCTATCGCAGTGTCTTGCCTAAAATCATAAACGGTGGAATCGCCGGAATTATTGGAGTGACCTGCGTTTATCCACTGGATATGGTGAAGACGCGGTTGCAAAACCAGACTATCGGTCCCAATGGCGAGCGCATGTACACCAGCATGTGAGTGGGTTTTGGGCATGGATTGCGTGATCGTCGCCTGGTGGTTTATTTTCCTTCCGCAGCGCCGACTGTTTCCGGAAGACGATCGCCAGCGAAGGATTCTTTGGAATGTACAAAGGCTCCGCCGTAAACATCCTGCTGATCACACCCGAAAAGGCCATAAAACTGACGGCCAATGACTACTTCCGCTACCAACTGGCCACCGAGGCTGGGACTCTTTCGTTGCCACGGGCAACCTTGGCCGGTGGTCTAGCCGGGTTGTTTCAGATAGTGGTCACCACTCCCATGGAGCTGCTCAAGATTCAAATGCAGGACGCCGGTCGTGTGGCTTCGGCTGCCCGAGCAGAAGGACGGGAGGTGCAACAGTTGACAGCCATGGGTCTGACCAAGAAGCTCCTGCGGGAGCGGGGCATCTTTGGCCTGTACAAGGGTGTGGGCGCCACCGGGGTGCGGGACATCACTTTCTCGATGATATACTTCCCGCTGATGGCCATTATAAACGACAAAGGGCCACGAAAGACTGACGGATCTGGCGAAGCGGTTTTCTACTGGTCCCTCATGGCCGGACTTATAGGCGGGATGACGGCCGCCTTCATGGTCACACCGCTGGATGTGATAAAGACCCGGGTGCAGGCCGATAGGGAGAAGGAGTTTAACGGCATCGTGGACTGCGTCCAGAAGACCCTTAAACGCGAGGGCATAACGGCCTTTTTCAAAGGCGGTCTATGTCGGATTATGGTAGTGGCTCCGCTATTCGGTATCGCGCAGATGTTCTACTTCTTGGGCGTGGGCGAAAAGATTTTGGGCATCGAGCAAAGGAAATCGGTCTAAAAATAAATTGGTTACTGGGGGCAAAAGTATGCTTATGTCTAACATACTCTCCCTGAAGTGATGATTTTGTTATCCCCGACAATGTTCAAATGTTGGTGTTTTAATGAAATTGATAAAAATTGTCAAGTGAATTGACTAGTATTTTAACAGTAATTTCTATCAATGTTCGATCTCACCGACTCTAAATTTGATTTTAGACTTTCAAACTTTGTAAATGAATTTAATACAAGATCAATTAACATTTCATGTGTGTATTTGCTTAATGGATCTACATGTTAAACTTTTATAGTCGATTAGTAATTTTGAAGAATCAGCCCAGGGTTGATTGCAGCCCATCTCTCTTATCACAAACCACCTTGAACGGATGCCAGGACTCCTTTCACTCCCAAAATCCCTCCGTTTCCTTAGATCACATCCGCTGGTCGGCTGTTTGGAACCGCCGCATTCTCCGAATTCAAGTCTACGTAACGAGAGCGATGCCAGTGAGCTATTGCAGCTCGATACCAGTCCAGAAAAAGAGCCTGCCGGTAGAGAACGATGCCCATTTGCAGGATAATGAAGCCCATGATAGTGATGAGATTCATAATCTCCCACTCCATGACAATCACGAACACCCAGATGAAGTATACGCGTAGGCCATCGGCCAACAGGCGGTTGGCGCTAGAGGAGTACATCGCAATGAAAAGGCCAATAAAGTTGTACAGGGCGCACGAGACGGTGAAGGCAATCAGGGCCGTAATCAAGGAGGGATTATCCTTGAGTCCCTCAAGGAGATCACTCAAATCGTCGAAGACAGCGCGCGAACTCTCGCTAAAGGGACTCACGGCAGGCATGAAGTGCATACAAATGGCCAAAAGCGAGGTGATGAGCAATCCGAAAATTCCCTGCCAACCGGCAGCTTGAAGAGGGGCCACATTCGAGGTCTTGAGCTGCTTCTCCTCGTAAACATACTGCAGACCGTGCAGAATTTCGGCGATGATGATGAGCAAGTCGCCGGTCAGAATGGCTTTCTGGTCGGTGTACGGCAATGAGACCAGGTCGTAGCCAACGCGCTGAACGTCCATACTGACGATGTTGAACACGCCACAGGAAATGGTGAAGATGGCCAGCCAGTGGCGCCTAGTGAGCGTGTGGTTCAAAAACATGGTACTAAAGATGCCCACGAAGACGAGGGCGGCGCCTGCAGGGTGGATGAGTCAACGTGAGTCACGATAAGCTAAGTCTCAGGCTGATAGACGTACCCCTTATCATCTGGAAGCTGGTGGCGTATGTCAAGTAAAGTCCGGTGAACAGCAGAATGGAGGCTATCGTATCCAGCACGGTGGGCAGGATCATGCTCAAAGGGCTGAACTCGCTGCTGTCCGGCGTCAAGATGCTATCCAGATCGGAGATGACCTGCGGATTGCAACATTTTGTAAAATGTTAATGGTTTTCGTTTAAGCAATTGGAATATTACCTAGGAACTATAGATTATTTTAAATTTAAAATCCTTAAATGATAAAATGATCTTCTCTTTAAAAAACAGTTATTCTATATCTTTTCTTGAACTATCATACAGATCGACTTTATAACCGGCATTAGTACTTACTCCCCGGCGATTGGAGATCAGGCGGATCAGCTTGAAGACCACGAAGCACAGGAACTCGCCGAGGAACATGAGCAGGGTGAAGACCACAGGATGCTGGAATCCGTGGAGTTTTCCATCGCTGCCAATCACCTGCTCTTGGTTGGCCCACCTGCAATACACGCACACACACAATCGGGTGCATATTTGTTTAGATCAGCGGTCGGCACACGCATACAACGACATTTTGTTTTATATTTGTGTGAGTAAATTGCACCGGGCTGCTCATCAGTGTGTGTGTGCAGACCGCTGTTCTACAGTGTACGGGAGTGGCAGAGGATGGGCAGAACATTTTCCTATGCTCACTTAATAGGACGCTGCCGATCGCTGGTTTAGATGTTTTTTTTCGTGATATTACCAAAGGTTTTCCCGCACTTACTTCACCACCAGAACGTTGAAGGTGCCGCTGAGCACAAAGATCAGCGACAGGAAAACCCGATGATCCATTCTGCGGCGGAAAATTAACTTCTGGGTGCAGTTTTCGCTAATTTGATTGACAAATATTGACGTTCTTTGTGCAATTCGGTTTTGTGACTGCGCAGTGATAAGTGCAAAAAAGTGCGGCCAGGTTGATAGCTGACTGCCCTTCCCCAGTTCTATGTGATGCACTCAAGTAGCTACAGCCACGTAACGGTAACTCCCTCTTTTTCAAGGTTAAACCTTTTATTAACTGGCAATTTTTGCATCGAGTAGTGCGTATTAGTCTGTTTTTACGGGACTTTTGTTTATTTTTTTTTATTGAAACAGTGTGCCCGCTTAGTGTACCGAAAATACTGCGTAAAATATACTTTAACTGCAGATTAAAGTCAAAAATGTAGCTGGTCATACTTTAAGGCATCTAGTTTGTTTTTGAATTTCGCGGGCTTTCTGTAGGTAATACTTAAGAGAAATAAAAAACTGTAAAAAATATAATATCATTTCATTTGGATTAATATTTAAGATTGAAGCATCATTTAGAAAAGAATTCTCTTAATGTATTTTATAAAAATCCATTTTTAATTTACCTCAAAAAATCTGTAAAATGGAATAAAAATAATTTGGGTGTATTTTTGCAAAGTTTTTATTTAACGCAAACTTAAAAAATATCACAGGATATGAAAAACCATTTAAATGAAAATACATGAAGTGGTGTTAGTGCATCTGTCGCCCAATTGCCATCAATTTTTTTGCGTTGACGGTTGCGTCGTATTTTGTGCTATTTTCCTGTAAAAAAGTTAATAAAATTGTATAGTGACAAATAGTAAAGGATATTTCCAACAAGCATTAGCAAGCAAAACACAAATGGCATCAAAAAGCGTGTCCTGTCGTCTCACCTGTACTCTGAAGTGTTTTTCAAGTGTTGTGATCATGTTTTTGAGTATCTTGAGTGTAGTGCAGTGTGTGGGTGTTCCTAGAGCTCGTCTCGGGATTGCGAGGACGATGGCAGGGACACCTCCTCGACGGAGCCTAGGTGTATGGTTCTATTTGGCCGGCTGAACTTTGGTATGTATGCGACCGAGTCGCTGTTGCTAACCACCGAGTTGTGTAGATGTTCCGTGGGTGCCGCAGGATCGGGACTTGTGAGTGTGATTTTGGAGCCAGTGGCCACCCTGTGGAATGTATGGTTTTGTGGGCTAGTGAGAGGCTGCGGTCAAAATAATAAAGCTGAGGAATTCGGGATAACGACCTTCTACTAAATAACTTTCTGAATTATAAAGTATGAAAATTATTCTAACACAGAAAAAAGGATACCACGTTTTTCCAAGGTTCTATTTTGACCTCATCTCTATGTTGTGTTCCCTTAATATTATTTTATAGGGTTAGTATAGCGCTACTTGGCTGATATTAGTTTTGGGGGGCAGTAAAAAATGGCTTCAACGCTCTTGTACCTTATGTACAGCTTTTGGAGGTGATTCTAGTCGAAGAGAAAAGTTCTGAGAGTGGTTGGAAGGTTCTATTGGCGCTGGCGGGCTCCACCGCGTGCTCCGCGCAATTTTTGTGGGTTTCTATTGCAGATCAGAGATCGTAATCAGAGATTCGGACTCGGATCCGCCACCTTACCTGTCCCTGGCCTGCATGGTGGCCTCCACGTCCAGGCTGCGCGGCTGCCGGAAGTCGCACTCCAGCGAGAAGGCCGAGTCTCCGGGCGTGATCAGCTCCGGGTCGTTCTGGATCACCACGATGTTCGTGTACAGGTCTCCGTCGCGGAGTGTTTGGCACTGGTCCAGCTGGAAGTTCATCTCCATGGAGCGTGATCCCTGGCTTGAAGAGGGCTTCATGAAGCACGGCGCCGTCTGCTTGTAGAAACTGCCTCGCGTGTACATCACACCCGTGAAGGGCTTTTCCGTCTCCAGCACCACGTTCATCGAGTCCGCTCCGCACTTCAGGTTCACCTTTTGAATGCCCTGGTCGCTGCCCTCGATTTTAAAGGTGTCCGAAAGGTCTTGTTCCCAGATTTCTGCAATAGGGCGAGACAGTTGAATACTTATATGACATTTAAGGTAGTTTATGGAGGGTATTTTAAAGACCTTTTATTTTTCAGGAGATTACATTTAATCAAGCTATATAACTATATACTTTTTAAAGAGATATGTATATATGAAAAAACAGTTTTTTAACAAATCCAAAAAAGTATATTTTGAATTTTTAAAAATGATTCTGTTATTACAAATGTACTTTGTGTAAAATAAATAGATGGACATGCATTTTCATAAGAAAACTACCTGTTTATTTCCCTATTGAAGCAATACAAATTGTGGATGTTCTTTTTTTATTTACTTTAAACGAAATAAAATGCATTTTATATTTTAAAACTTTCTTTTAAGATTTATGAACCATTACTCTTAATTTCTTTTGTTACACGCTTCTAACTGATTTAGGCTTTCTTTATAGAAATAACCGTTACTTCCACATGGGCCTAACATTTTCAGGCATTTTACCCAACGAACCGTTGAAGTTCACTCATCTTTTAGATAGCCGGCATTATTGAGCCCCGCTAACCGGTTTTTGTTTATTTTGGTCTGGCTAGAACAACCCGCAGCAAAAGAATTTCTTCACCCAACCCGGATGAATCAGCCACAGTCTTCTTTCGACAATCTTACCTTGATTTTGATGCTTTTGTTGCTTATTGGCCGACACGTAGGGAGCCAACAACAAGTTGCAGGCGAACAAAAGCAAAATGCCATTCTGTAATCCCGACATGTTATTGCACTTTAGTATTATCCAACACAAAACGATATTGAGGTATCGCGGAGTTTTCGTTTTGTAGTTTCGGAGACGTGTTTACGCTGCAAGCCAAGATTCGAACTGACGAAGCCACTGCGCATGCGCAGCCCATATAAACGCTTCTCAAAAGCTCTGCTTGCTACGGCTGAGAAAAAACCCGAGAGAAAGAGGCGACTAAAGAGAGAGAAAGAGGAGATTCAGCGGAGAGCCAGTGAGAATTTGGTCAATAGCTGAGCATAAAAATATTTAATTGTACTGCGCTTTTGATAAGGCGAAAATTTATTGGCATCGCCGAGTGGGAAAGCGAAAAAAATCCATAAAGATGGACAGGTTTCAGGAAATCGGAGCACTGAATACCCATTAAAACATTTACACTTTATAAAATATAATACGTTAGTCTAAGCTATTAAATATGAAAAATTATTAAGGTGTGAGTTGTGAGCAACTGAAACCGAAAATTCGATAAGGTCTAGGTTTTTATAAAACCTTAAATCATTTAGACTTTATAAAATATAATAGGATAGTCTAAGCTATTAAATATGAAAAATTATTGAGTTGTGAGCTGTGAACAACTGAATCCGAAAATTCGATAAGGTCTAGGTTTTTATAAAACTTTAAATCAAATTGTTTTCAAATTGTTTTAAAATTTTACAATCGTTACTTTTAAAACTCTTAAAAAAAGTGTGAGCAAATACAAAATACCTTCTGCCAGGGTATCAATATTTATTTAAAGCGTCAGTTTAAGGAAAACAAAATGCTGCATCGGTCCAAAGACATTTCCGCTTTTCGCGTGTGGCATGTGGATTTCTGCTGTGTTGCATTCGTTTCGCATTTTTAGCGCTGCATTCAACCGATTTTTTTCGTTGCCGTTCATTATTCAAAATGTTATTAAACTTCCCCGTTTTTTGCGACTGGCTGCGGCTCAATTCGGTTTCGGTTCTCCTTCATGCAACCAATTTAATAATTTCGTCTTGTGGCTTTTGTTAGTTTTCCACCTGCCTTTTGTTGTTACTTACATCTTTTGTTTTTCGTTTATTGCGTTAATTAAAGTGTAATTAGTTAACGTTTCGGTCTGGCCAAGCCAGCGAAAGGTGGAAGTGGTCGTGTTTAATATTGGCCAAAAAATGCACTTACTCTGAGATATTCGTGGCAACTCTGCCCAAACATGATTAAGTTGTTATGCCTCCTTGTGATTGTGATGCTCGATGCCGGCTCTAATGGATTGTGGACTTTGGAAAATGATTATTGCATTATTTTTGTTTAATTCAAATTATTTTAATTATTTTTCGTTTAACTATATAGTAAAGTTACAATTTGTAGGTTTGTATGTCCAGCTTAAAAGTTCGAAACCCTATTTTGGGATTATAATAAGTTTGATTATAACATCAAATTTTAATTACAACCAAAATACAAACTACCTATAGTGTATAGGTTTAGGTTTTAGTGTATAACTTACCTTACCCATAATTTATTTCACCCGATTGTGATTTTTGTTTGAAGCACTCTCCACTTATCAGTTATCACTTATTGTTGTTTGCTATCTGCAACAATTATCATTTCGTGATTAAGCGCTTATCAATTTCCAGTTGCAAAATAAATTGATTTTTGCCTTTTCAAACAACATCAAGTTCATTTCTAGGGCGTTTTAAGACCATTTTAAAAGGTCATCCATGGAAAAGAAAAGAACAAATAATTTCGAGTTCAAAATCTTTATTAATCTCGTTCTGATTTGATTACTTCTTCTTCAAGGCTGCCCAATACACCTTCAGTTCGTTGCCCTCCCAATCGAAAGGTTTGGTCAAAACACTGAAAAGGAAAAACAATCAATTTACATAATACCTTGATGGAGAGGATCGTGAAATTAGCCAGCACATAAAGCTGGGGAAAAAGGTGGAAAATCGCCGTGGAGCACGAAACGAAGAGTTGGAGAGACCAACAAGTTCAACCTGGAGTCGGGGGGAACCGAGGTGGTCAGTAATTGACGGGGAGTGGAAGCGGGGAAGAGGTTGTCTGGTGCCTACTGCACCGATGGCCAAGATTGACAATGATCGTGCCACACACTCATATGTATACGTATGGACAACTAACCGAGGAGCCGACCCCCCCAACCGCAGGGAAGTGGAAATGATGTAATGGTAACATCGTATCCGAGTTGCACAATTTTCGCTGTGCCGCTTTCGGTCAACTTCCGAGTCGGACACTCACTTTTCTTTCAGATACCGCAGCACTTCCTGCTCCTTATCGTTGAGGCCCAGTTCGAAGGCCTCCAGGTTGATCCGCAGCAGTGGGCGCGTCTGCATGCCCGTGAGGAAGGTGCTCACCCCGGGCAGTCCCTTCATCGTGTAGAACATGGCCAGTTTGCCCAGCTCCACGCCGCGTTCCTTGCAGACCTCCGACGCCTTCCGGGCAATGGCCTTCTGATCGTCGCTGGCCGGATGCCAGGGCTGGGGTCCGGCATTGGTCAGCAGTCCAAGGGCGTGGGCAGCAGCGCAGATGACTCCCAGCTGCTGGGACTTGAAAAAGTCCAGGTACTCCAGGAGCGTTTCATCGGTCAGTGTGTATCTGGCATAGGTGAGAACAGTCTGTAGGAAATAAGAAGCGAATCATATTACATATTTAAAATAATGTTTTTGCTTATACACTTACATCGAATCTTCCTGCCGCTCGGGTAAGGCACTCTTTGAGTATCGAAATCGGATAGGCAGACACTCCTATGAATCTGGCCTTGCCCTCCTTAACCAGCTGCTCCAGAGTTGGCAATGTCTCGTTGATGACAATGTCCAGATCCTTGGCAAACTCGATGTCGTGAATCTGAATGACATCCACATAGTCTAGGCCCAGCAGCTTTAGACTTTTCTCCACGCTTTCGCGGGTCTTCTTGGCGCTGAAGTCGAACATGTTCTCGTAGTCCAGTTCGTAGCGAGCTACTTTGGTGGCGATGTAGTATGATTCCCGAGGCACGCCCTTCAGCGCCTGGCCAAGGACCTCCTCAGAGCGACCCTGACCATACCAGGGGGCGGTATCAATGTAATTGATGCCCGACTTTAGCGCTTCATGAACTGTCTGGATTCCCTCCTCCAGTTCAAAGCTTTGAGAAAATTTGAGTAAAAAGTTTATTAATTATATGTTAAACATGAAATTTTTAAAATATTTTTATAAATAATATTTTTAAAAAATTTGTATAGATCATAAAATATATATTTTTTCCGTGTACGAGTATAATTTAATTTCAGAAGATTTCTCTTACCCGTAGTTGGCGCACAGGGCGCCGCCTCCGAAAGAGACTTTTGAGACTTCCAGGCCGGTCTTTCCGAGCTTGCGATATTCCATGCGGCGCACCTTCGCCTCATCGTGGAAACCCTTCACATAGGTGGCCGGTAATGTTCCAGACATTTTTGATAGTCCCTGTATATTTCGCACTCTGTTGAAATTCGATCGCCCGTCAGAACAGTACTGGCTAAAGATTGTCATATATTAGCTTATATGCGGGAAATCAAAGAGTGCCCATTTATCAGAGGGAGAGAATAACGATGCGGAGAGAATACAGGAGCGGTTTTAAAGTGTTTATACAGATTATACACACATATGTGCATTAGGGCGGTCCACATTTGTATGGAAAATTTTAAGGTCATACTCTCACCTGCCTATACGGTGCGCATTGTGATATTTAAGGTATACCAAAAGAAAATTTTTGAAAAAATCGCGTTTTAGGGTCTGCGAATTGGTTTCAAAGTTTATTACCCATACGCACTGTTGCCTTCGATCAAAAAGTTTTTTTAATCAAGGTGGCATAGATTTCAAAAATTCATTTGATGTTTTGCTCTCCCTTTTCTTACAAATTATTCCAACGAAATCCATAATTTGACAGGACTAGAAATGGGAGAGCTGTTATACGTATCTAAATCCCGAAAAAAAAGTTTAGTTTTCACTTACATTTTTTGCTAACCTTAATATACCATGTGAAGCGGTGAGAATGGAATTTCATTTTTTGGACCGCCCTAATGTGCATATAAGTAATCAAAATGCAGAATTAAGAGTGGATCAGCGGGTTCTAAAGTTCTCTCTTCTTAGGCTAAGAACGGCAGAATATTTTGAAGAGCGTACCTTGGAAAGAGAGGCTGGATAGAATTATGCTTTTCTACACAGTAATCGGTTTTCATAGCTTTCTTCTCTCACTCTCTTGCCGCTCTCACTCATTTCTCATCACAAAAAACCGTCATTTATCAATTTGAGGGTTTTTGTAAACAAATGCTAGAATACTTCGAACACATATAAACACTGTATAATCCACTTTTACCAGGTATAGACACCTGAACCTGCCCTGAGCTTATCTTGGAATTAAAAATTATAGACGCATAAGAAATTTATTTCCATTTGAACTTTAAAAAGGCCTTTAATAAGAAATTTAATTTTAAAAAACAAACTATAAGTCCCATGTATAAAATCCATTTTAAAAAACGTTTACATTTTTCTATGCTATTTCATTTTTAAAAATATTTATTTTATTAAAATATTTCGTTTTACATATATTCAAGTTAACTTCAAATCCATTCTTCCTGTATTTTCCGATGATTTCCTTGTCGTTTAGAGCTCAAGTTCGATTGCCCATTTCGAGTGTCCACTCATTTGAACATGTTAACCGTGGATAGAGTGGAGCCCCAGCTATAGGACTTTGTGAAAACGCTGAAAACAATGAAAGAAAAAGTAATACATGCATTTTGGCGATTGGAATGGAGATTGGACTTGAACAGTCTGGACTGGATCGAGTGGCCATTAACCAGTTTGGTCAGGCTGAGGCCAAGTTCGTGCCCGTGATGCAATTGCTAACACCAAATTCGACTTGCACAGTTCCCTGTTCAGACTACCAGCCAACCAGTTGGCCAACTTACTTTTCGCGCAGGTACTGCAGCACTTCCTGTTCATGGGGAGTCAGTCCATCGAAGACGGCGTCCAAGTTAATCCGCAGCAGCTCTCGATTGGGGATCCCGATGAGGAAGGTGGCCGCCCCGTCAAGTTGCATGCTGTAGTACATGGCCAGTTTCCCCAACTCGACGTTCCTCTGCCGGCAGATCTCGGCTCCCCGTTTGCCCACAGCCAGGAGTTCCGGACTGCCGGGATGCCAGGACTGAGGTCCAGCGTTGCTCAGCAGTCCCAGTGAGTGGGCGGCGGCACACACGATGCCCACGCCCAGCTCCTGGAAGGCCTTCATGTGCCGCAACAGGGTGTTGTCCAACAGGGTGTAGCGGGCATAGTTGAGCACCACCTGGATGCGACCCTTGCCCCGCTCGGCGCACTCCTTCAGCACGTCCACGTCGTAGGCAGTGATCCCGATGAACCGCGCCTTTCCCGCACGCACATACTCTTCGAGAACGGGAATGGTCTCGTTCAACACGATGTCGAGGCTGGGTGCGGCGTCCACGTCGTGAACCTGTCGAATCGGTAGAGTTAGTTTATTAGTCAGTTATACATGTGGTTGAACCCACCTGCAGAATGTCCACACGCTCCAGTCCTAGCAACTCCAGACTCCGTTTCACACTCTCTCGAGCCTTGGCACCCGTATAATCGAACATCTTCTCCGGATCCAGCTCGTAGCGGGCCACTTTGGTAGCTATATAGTAGGCCTCTCGCGGAACATCCTTCAGCGCCTGGCCGAGCAGCTCCTCCGATTTACCTTGGCCATAAAAAGGGGCTGTGTCTATGTAGTTGATCCCCGATCTGATGGCCTCCTGGACCGTGCGAATGCCCTCCTCCCGATCGAAGTCGTCGGAGAAGAGTTTCGACAGGGTGGCTCCACCCAAGGCAATTTTCGAGACCCGCAGACCCGTGGAGCCCAGTTGGCGGTACTCCATACGACGCACCAGCTCCTCATTGTGGAAGCCCTTGACAAATGTGGCTGGCAATGATCCCGACATCTTCTACTGTTTGGGTGACGAGCTAAAATAGTCGAAATGCCTAGAAATAATGCCCTTTTATATGCTCTGAGCTCTGGGTTTTCAGTTGTAGATAAGAACTTTCGGTGTACCTATTGAAGTGTTTTCAATATGTATGAGTGGGGTTTATATATAGATTCGTCTCTCTTTGCAAGCTTCTCTTCATGATGGGCCAGGGAAGAGAATTCGCACTCTTTAACACACTCCCGGTACTCGTAAATCATAATTCGCTATAAGGTACGGTACTGATAGGTACATAAGTACATATGTATATGACTAACTCTTTCTTTTTTTATTCGGTATTTCATCTTTCTTCCTATAAACATGTTATCTTTCATAGCACCATCTTTAAAACTGTGTAGTTGAACGCCCTAGAAATTGTATAACTAATTTTTATAGCGATTACTGGGTATCCCAAAGTCAGTTCCAGTGATTTTTTTTAATACTATTTATTTTATTTATCAGAGAAGATTCTGAGCTGGTTGTGGCTTCCAATCAATTGACAAATCGTTAAGAGTAAATATAAATATATGCTTTATTTATCATATGCATGAGATAGGGTCGAGCACTCCTCTTCGCTCAGAAGAAGACATCGAAGTCACCCTGTGGCTGATAGCCAGCTCCGGGGGGGATCAGCTGAGGTCGCTGCTGATTCTGGCGCTGTGGCCGGGGCACGATGATGTCGTTGATCTCGTGCAGGATGCCGTTAGTGGCCACCACATCGCACTTGGTGACGCCAGCGTTCTCGATCTTCGGGCGGCGATCGCGGGTTATGCGCAGATGCTGGCCGGAGATGGACTCGATGGAGCGGACAAATGGCCAGTTGGTGGGTATTATGCCGGCACAGCAGACTACATCCTCAACGATGTGGGTCTTGACCATTGCCACGGGATCGCTGGGCTTGGATCCCTCGCCGGATTCGGTCAGCTCCTCAAAGACATCGTTCTTGGGCACCAGCAGGGTGAGACTCCTCGAATCGTTAGACAGCAGCTGGGTGAGATTGGCCTTGCGAACCAGTTCCAGGAACTTGCTGTAGTTGGGATTGGCTTCCAGAAGCTTCAGCATGTTCTGTGGGAAATTAAGCAAAATTATAAACAATAGGCATTATTATGTTAGATCCTCATATACAACTTACATTCTTGGGTGGAGCCAGGGCGCGGTCCACCTGATGGAGAACGGAACCACAGCTCTCGTCATCGAAGTGCACCAGGCGGGCGCAATTGACCGTGGCGCGGTTCATCACATCCGAGAAGAGGGCGTGGGTGGAGTAGAGGTTCAGACGCACACTGGATCCCGCCACAGTGGGCAACGATTTCTCCGACAGATCGCAGGTCTTGATCATGGGCTTGACCACATGGTAGTTGAGGAACTCCAGCAGATCGAGATTGTGGTCCAACAGCTCCGGCTGATCCTTGAGCATGCGAGCCCACTCCGTGTGCTGAAGGGCCTTGTCGGTGGGTGCGAAGATGGTCACGTTGTCCAGATCATCGAACTGATCGTCATAGCCGGAGGCCTCCAGCAGACGCTGGAAAATGGTCAAGTTCTTCTGCGACATTAGCGAGGTCATGGGCAATGCGGACTCGGTGGGCAGGATGGTGTCGATGACGTGCAGGACCCCGTTGGTGCCCATGATATCGGCGTCTATGATCTTGGCCAGATTATTGATGTAAATGGGAGCGGGCCCAGTCTGATTTGCAGCCAGGTGGGTGCGATTGAGGAGCAGGGGTTCTCCCAGCAGATTGTAGGCTGTCGTCTTGGCGCCCGGAACCGTGGCCAGCGAACAGAAGGTCAGGTCCAGCAAGTGGTTCTTCAGGATGTCTACGGGTTGAATGGGGAATGTATAATAATTTTATTGTTATTATAATACTATTATTAACTCACTTGAGGCACAACCACGTCCCTCCTTGAGGGCTCGTCGCAGATGCGGTTCCAGCTTGTCGAAGGCGGCATCGGTGGGCACAAAGATGGTAACCGGCTTGTCGTCCTCCAACATGGCACTCAGGTTGGTCTTCTCCAGGACGGTGCGCATAATGGACATATCCGCCCGCTCCCTGATGATGTCCATGATGTTCTTGGTCAGCGGCTTGAGCACTCCGCCCAGGGTGTGGACGAGGGCCTGCTCCGAGAGCTTGTCGTGCTTCTCGATGGGCACACAGTTGGCGGCATAGCGGTAGGGCTCCAGGTTCAAGGCCGCCGGCAGCTGGTAGCTGTTGATCCGAATCTTCTGGTCGGGCAGCTCTGTCTGCAGCAGCTTCTCGTTTGGCACATCCTCCAGCTGAACTTCGCCCAGGACAGCGTGCAGTTTGTAGACGGATGGCTTGGAGGCTTCGGATTTGGAATCTTCAACATTCTGTTGGATTTGGAGAACAAAATTGGTTGGTGTTACTTGATTATACATTTTAAAATCCGTATCCAAGGTTCAATATTCTACAAAATTTAGTTGGAAAATGTTTTTGAATATCCCACAAATAATTTTTATAATTAAAATACCCAAAAAACCCATTAAGTGAATTATTTTTTCTTGAATCTGGTTTTGTAAGATCCAAAAGAAACTGTCAAAATCTTAACAAAAATCATGCTAAAACTATTTCTTTAAAAACTGATATTTTTAATGTTATATGTAGGGTATTTCCCATGATGTTTAGTGAATAAATATTATTAGCCATATTACATTCTATACATTGCCTATATTGACTAGCTATCTTTGTAATGACTAAACAACTACTCACATTCTCTTGCTGATGGTGACCGCGATACTCGGTAAAGGCGGCGTCGTTGGGCACGAAGAGGGTCACCTTCTTGCCACTGCCTCCGCCGAGCATCTCGGCCAGCTCGCCGGCAGTGCGGGCGCTCTCGAGGAACTGCTTGGCTCCCATGTCACCGGCCGTGGCCTCCACGTCCTTGATGTCGATCTTCTCGCAGGGCGTTGTGAAGTCGGCGTTCCTGGGGCGTCCATATCCATAGCAGCACTGGCGCGTCAGCGTCAGCGTTTTCTTCTTGCCGTTTTGATTGACGCTGCAGGGGAAAATATTCCATCAGTTGGTTAACATTAGGTAATCATCCCCCCGGTAACCGTAACCCACTTACATCTTGGTGCAGACGTGCTTGTTGGGCTTCTCGGCGCAGGAGTTAACGCTGAACTGGAATTGGCCAAAGAGTGGGGATCGCACCACGTTGGTAACACCATCACGTTCCTGGCCAAAGGTGTCCACTGTTTCTTCAGCCTCCGTCTCGGTGGCCACGGTCTCGTCTTCCTCTTTCTCGGTGCACACATTGGGTCTGAAAAGATCGCAAAATTAGCTGTTGGTTAACTGATTATGGTGGTAATCGTTGGGGAAGTGGACCGGTTCAATAGTTCACGGCTTTGAATTATACCATAATGGTTACAAAATATATTTATTTAAAAATAACAATCCGATAATATAATAATCCGAGCTTAAATGGGGCACAATCTTTTTGTAGAAATATTTAATAACTAAATGTTAAATAATGGTTAAGTACTCTTGTTAATTTTTCTAGAAATTCTCTTATATCGTTCTTTAGGCAAACCCACAAATTCCTTGCAAATTAGTTACTCAAATATCAGAAGTGCAAATTCGAATGTCAATACCCATCATTTTGGCTCAACCCCATATATTTATTAGCTCATATCTCCGAAACGAATCAAACTTAGTTGGTTCATCAGCACCCGCTAACCGAGTATTTGCCAAATGGATTTGCACAATGATCCGTCATAGAAAGCCTAGTTGTACTATACAAACATACTTCTATATAAAAGCGCTCGTGTGTTGGCCCAACAGCTTTGCCAGTCCATCAATTCAATTATGGCAACGATGAGACTGCTCGTATTTTTGTTTTTGAATGCGAACTCATTGTGTGCGTAGATTTTAGAAATTTCCCACTGAACCGTAGATACAATATACAATATGCAGCTAATTTTTCAATTTGCCACATCTCTGACTTTCATTTTACTAGGCCCACAACAACGAGTTCATCGCACACTGCGAAAACGGCGACGAGTTAATTTCACAATTTTGAAAAGTGCAAGCTCGGCTGTACAAACGATGTACATGTGCACTTATCCAATATAGTCACTATATATTCATTCACATTCCTTATATACCGTGCCCAACTGGTTGGACAATTAATCGAAGCAACAATCGAGCCCTGGAAATATTAAGCAGCCTCAGCTGCTAGTAATCTTGGATGGAGAATGATTTAAGTAGGTATTTATTATTTAATTGATATGCTCGATTGCCCCTACAATGGCGATAAGCCAGCCAAGTTTACACAATTAGAGAATACTATTGAAGACACAATACATTATACAATCTCGTATATTTAATAGGTCGAATGAACTTGACATTGTGCTCCCTTAATTGCCAAATGCCAAGAACGGCCAAGTCAGAAGCAAAAATCACTCGTGTGCGGTGATTAGGAAAGACGCGAATCTACTGACCATAACTGGGGGAATTTTCAGCCATCAAGTGGGGGAAAATGTTTTGAGATCGATGGTACTTACCCCTTCCACCAGGGCTCCTGGGCAGCACCAAAGCCGAAGCCGCCGAAGGAATTGAAGAACTCATTGCCAAAGAAGGGGAAAGACTGCTGGAAGAATATGGCCGGATTTGGAGCATTCACATCCGTGGTTATGGTGTCCACATCTGCGAAATAAGGAAACGAAATTAAACCATAAGATTAATGTCACAAGAGAATACATTTTAATTTTAATTCGACTCCGGAAATTAGAATTAATTTTGTACGTTATAAAATATTTCTACATTTTTAGAAAAATATTATTAGTGAGTCGAAAATATATTTGACTAAAATTCTAGTATTTTTTAGACATTCACCTTTGTTTAGTTTCAGTTTAAGCTCTATTTTAAAGGCCTAGGGGTTTTTGTAATTGAGTATTTAGGTTATAAGTAAGGGAATCAAAGTTGAAGATAAAGGTGGACTACGTCTTAGATTTAATTTTAGATTTAAATGCAGATTTAAATTTAGATTGACTTGTCTTTGTGTTGGCAAAAACTGCAAAATATTTTAATTATAGGAGCAGTTTTTATAACAAAAAATACACAATAAAATCTATTTTTAACTCTAAATTAAATATAGAGATTGCTGCACTTACTGAAAGGCTTCTGCTCCACACCGCTTGGTGTTTGGGGAGCGGGAACGGTGGCTCCCGCTTCCTGGCGTCCCTGCGGCGACTGCTGGTGCTCCAGGGGCACGAACTCGGTGTCGAATCCGCTGCTGAATAGTGGCAACAGGTGAGAGGAGTGGTGGGGCGGGGCCAGCGAGGCGGGTCCGTTCCAGACGCTCGCCATCCGCTGCGAGGCCTGGGCATGCATCGGATCGAGTGGTGCAAGTGGTGCGATTGGCAGGGGCGCAAACAGATTGCGATGCAGCGGCAATGGGTGGGTTAAGTGTGGCATAAAGCTGCAGATTGGGGGGCGGTGGGTGGTGGTCGGTGGTGGGTGTAGAGTGATGTGGTTAGTGTTACTGTATACATGTTTGCTGGTCGGTGCCTGTGTGTGTTCTCTTCATGCAAATTCCATGGTGAGCGGAACGAATCGAAACGGAACCGGGACCCAATAATTCATATGCCTCCATTGTTCCCTCGCATAAAAAGAAGCTCAACTCTACCCCTACAAAACTAAATATCTATATGCCAGAGTATATATACATATGCTGATCGTGCATATTGTTTAGGTTTTTTGCGCAGCATTTACCTGAGCCGCATATTAAGCGCCTCTCAGTCGAACTCTTTATAGAATCAAATGGAAATAGCTTTTTAAGTGCCGAAACAATCGCTGAAAAAAGGCAAACAAAACTTGAGAAATGTTCCTGCACTTGTCATCCATCAACTGAGATTTATGTCAACGTATTTCGGTTTTTTCTGGGTCTCCCAATGCATTCGAAATCTAGTCAAGTAAAACTGACTCAGACACTTTCTATGAAGACCGAGGCGTTAGCCAACTTCAAAATTTTTTTCGCTGCGGGTCATTAAAATTCGCTTGGCGGTAGCTAATTAAAAAAATCTCATAATAAGTGCTAAATGAAAAAAAAAAAACAAAACGAAACTAGCTGGAAATAAATAATAAAACAATAATGCCCGAAAAGGCCAAACGTAAACAATTTGCTCGGCTGCTGACTTTGAGGTACTTCTGCGTATCCGATTCTCTTCTGGTTGGAGTTCTGCCTTCAGGTGACTCATCCGGTCGGGACGTGATCAGTAGGGCTCAAGGCGGCTTGGCCAGATTTAAAGGCGAGCTAAGCCGACGAAACAATATTGAGGCTTGGCCGTTTGCCAGATGAATGAGGTGCCAGATTTGCTGGGAATCACTTCTACGATGTTGCCTGATGAGAAATGCACTCAGACTGAAGCTTGATTTAATCTTATGTCCATCAATCAATTGATCACTCAAATGACAATTGAAAAATTATAACTTATTTTTGTATTTACAACATAAAAATAAATAATTTCTAGAGATCAAAGCTTTTAAAACTGTTCTGATTCTTAGTACAATTACACCATGTAACTAGATATCGGACTATATGCAAAACCGGATTCCTGACGTTCTAAACGTTTTTGCATATCAGTCGACGTCTAATCATAACCTCTTTTGGTGTTTCAGTATTTATACCCGTTACTCGTAGAGTAAAAGGGTATATTCTATTCGTGCAAAAGTATGTAACAGGTAGAAGGAAGCGTTTCCAACCCCATAAAGTATATATATTCTTGATAAGGGTCACAAGCCGAGTCGATATAGCCATGTCCGTCTGTCCGTCTGTCCGTCTGTCCGTCTGTCTGTCCGTCTGTCTGTCCGTATGAACGCTGAGATCTCGGAAACTACAAAAGCTAGAAGGTTGAGATTCTACACACATATTCTTGGGCTTCCCACGCAGCGCATGTTTGTTTCAGCCGAGCGCCACGCCCCCTCTAACGCCCACAATCGCCTTAAACGATTTTGAAAGGTGGCTGGCGCCCACACCTTTAAAGATTTCGGAAAAGTTAAAATGCAGTCTTACTGGGCTTATCAATACCTATCGAAATTTTTCAAATCGGAATATTCGTTAAAAAGTAATGAGAGATCAAAGTTTTATATCGGGTATATAACGGGTATCTGATAGTCGGGGCACCCGATTATGGCGATTTATCTTGTTTTAAGATAAGATTAAGATTAATATGGAATTACTTTCCAGCAATTTTCCAAAAGTTACATAACATCTTTCTCAATTTATTGGTTTGTAAATGATTTATGAATGCTTTAAATATAGGTTTGGTAAGAAAAGTTTTCAAGCTCTCCTTTGATATCTTTAGAATGCATGGCCAATCTGTAAAACGAATAAAATTTGTAAACAAACCACATTCTGTCCGCTCGAAGCCAGAGCGAAAGTCATTGGCCACAGACGACCAGATGATGAATCAGAAATTTCCAGGGAAATGTTTACGCCGAGGGCAGAGATGTATCCATCCAAATGGCTGCCTGATTTAATTAAAGCGCAGCCGTGGCAGGCAGAAGCAAAACATTTAGAGAGCTAAAAGGGGGAAATACGAGACCAAAAAGCAAAAACTCAAAAACAAATTGTGGGTGACCCACTTCGAGGGCAGATTATACAGTTTTTGGGGTAGTCTTTACCTGCCCACAAAATACATAGCACTTAATGCCGTGTCAAATGCCAATTGCTTTCAGGGCCAAACATTCTGTGTCAAAGATGAGCCCTCCGGCGGCCTGAACCCAAAGGTTGCAAAGTCAGCCAAGTGTGGAGCGGCCCAGAGGACCAGAAGATCGAAAGAAGAAGATGTGGATGTTGAGGTTGCCCAAGTCCCGCGGTGTTGCCCCACTTAGGTTGCACATTGTTCTCCGGCGATGCAATATCTTTCGCAAAAATAAGATAAATGCAAGACGGCAAAGTCGGCAGACAGATCGTGGCCTTTTTCATGTTCCCAATTGCGCCGAAGAACCGACCGAGTTCGATTGGGGAATCATAGCCACAAAATCTCTTCGACTCAACAGTTTCAGTTTAAGGTTTTATCAATTGAGGTCAATACTCGCCGGGCTTTGGACTTTCTTTCTTTCTTTCCGGGGGGAACTTTTCGCTCTTTCAGCGCGCCTCCACCACCATAAACATTTCGGTCAACTTTATTTGCAGTTTCGTTTAGCGGGCGAAAATTTCTCCAAGAACAAACAGGGCTCGCTGTCTGCGCTTGGTAATGTCATAAAAAGCACTGAACCCGGTATTAGCCAACATTTATGTGGTGTCATTGGGTTTTCGGAACCCGTGAGGATCGTAAAACATGCTTGCGCGTATAAATATTGAAGCTTGTAAAGAATTTTAAAGTTCTTTCACATGTAAGCCTAGGTATTCGGTGTGTTTGCTTTGGTAAGTAGTTGTGACTGGGTATCTGGGCTAGTCTACTGGGGGAATGAAGGAATTTAGGGTGCTGGGTTTACTTATAGTTCACCTGGACTTATCAGAGGATTCGGAAGAGGATCCCGCCGAGTCCTCGAATTCAGCAACCTCATCAGAACTCGAACTGGAATTCAACATTATATTTATTGGGATAGGCTACTAAGGTTACTACAGGAATTAAGCTGGTAAAATCGGCGATTATAGTTCGCCATTTCTGTGAAACCTTTACCACTTGATCTGTCAATTCATGGTTTTAAAGTTTCGGATACTTTTTAAACACATAATTATTGATTCAATTTAGGAATCCAGTTAGTGATTATTCAGTGTTGTTATTTATCATCAAATAAATCTAACATTGTAATCGGAACTACTTATTAAGAATGGTATGCTTCCATAAAGGACTTGAAATGAACTGAGATACGATTTGTTGAATGATTCAATGATACGACATAGGTTATATTCGACAAGTTTTCGATTTTTGATAGGTTTTAGTGTTTCTTTTTCAGGAACCCATTAAGAGTACAGGCATTCTGAGCATTTCAAATGTGTTCCGATAACATCAAACATTTAGTTCATGCCTTATCAAAGAATGTCGATGTATGTTAAACAGCAAACCAGCAACACAAACAACTCAAACTACGTGAAATGTGCATGAATCGAACGCTACACAGCACGAAAAAAAGAGTCAAAATAATACTCACTCGCCGTAGAATGGAACCGCCTGGATCTGGATGGATCCCAGGAGGAGCAGGCAGGCCCACAGCCGTAGCATGTTTGGTATCACAATTTGGAGCCTCAGTTGGGAGCTAAATAAGTAAGAAAGTTGAGGTTGCTGTAATCAAAGGGAGCTATAGCTGGAGCTGAAGCTGAATGGCTGGATGGATCCGAGAAATTTTCACTGCGCTGGAAAAACAGCTGAGGCGGCCAGTGGAGACCAGAAAATACAGGTTTTCCACGCAGCACTGCACTCGCGTATGTAGGTGACTGATTTTGGGAGTGAGAGCGACGGCCGACGAAGAAACTTTTCCACTGTCTTCACGCATTAATTGCGAATGTATATTGTGCCTGTCACTCATATATAATTATTGTCAATTGTCTTGTCTTACAACAAATTGGCACACACTCAATTATCAAATGTCTCTGGCTCCTGGCTCCAGCCAGCCATCAGCTACCACGATCACAGAAACAGGCACTCACGAATAGGTTGGTAACAGGTTGCTTGATCCGACGATGTTGCCGCTACAAGTCGCAGTTTAAAACTAACTGCCCAAGAACGTCGAGCATCTGGTATTTATAAGCTGCTCTGCCTCAGTCGCTGCCTATGCCGATGCCTCTGTCGATGCCTCTGCCGATATCAGCGCTTGGTGATCGTGGAAGCTTTGGGAGAACGGAGAGAACTTTTGGGGAGGCTTCGAGATGGGGTATACCCCTACTTGATGCGGGCGGAAGGAGGTCTGAATGATTTGTGAAAGTGCCAACAAGTAACGCACTATATAAGAAAGTGTGCGAAACGGAGCAGTTTTATTTCATTTATTATTTCGAATAATCCGGGAATCAGGAGTAAGTCTATTTATACCCGTTACTCGTAGAGTAAAAGGGTATATTGTATTCGTGCAAAAGTATGTAACAGGGAGAAGGAAGCGTTTCCGACCCTATAAAGTATATATATTCTTGATTAGGTTCACTAGCCGAGTCCACATAGCCATGTCTGTCTGTCCGTCCGTCTCTATGAACTCTGAGATCTCGGAAACTACAAAAGATAGATAGTTCGGATTACCCACACATGTTCTTGGGCTTCCTATGCAGCGCAAGTTTATTTCAGCCGAGCGCCACGCCCCCTTTAACGCCCACAATCTGCCACAAACGATTTTAAAATGTGTCTGACGCCCACATTGTTAAAGATTTCGGAGAAGTATAAATGCAATTTTGTTGTCTTTACTTATATTTATCAAATTGTAGAAGAAATTTTTCAAATCGGACTATTCGGTAAAAAGTTATGCGCGGTCAAAGTTGTATATCTCCATCTCCCTCGCACTCCCTTTAGCTGAGTAACGGGTATCTGATAGTCGGGGCCATCCCAAAACCATCGCCCAGTAAAACGATTGTTGATGAATAATAAATAAATAAATAAATTATAGTTATTGGTGGACCGTTAGAAAAACCGGCCATCTCAACTTTAGGAATATGAACAAATAGAAGGTATTTAGCTTATATCTTATGAAATTCTTAGAAACTAGTTCAGGTAAAACTGCAGCTGAAGAGGATTTCCTACCTGAAAATGGTAGCCAGTTGAGGGGCGCACTTTGAATTTCGGATATTCCCGTAACCTATAGCACTCATCAATCACTGTTGATTCTGGTCTGTGGCCTCTCGGGCCTGTGCCACCTTATTAGGAGTCTGCTCATATTTTGAAACTGTTCCGTTCGGCTTTTATTGTTTTGTATAAACAAGGTGTCAGCGTGTAGTTGAAATTGTATTTCTTAGAACTGTGAGAAGACTTTTTAATGTTTTTTTGGCATTTAATTGCTCATTGTTTTGATTTTAGTCAATTTCATAAACCTGTTGTTCCCAAATGACCAGACTCTCTATAAAATATTAGCAAAAAGAAAGGGAACTTTGGGTAACCGAAGACTAAATACCCCTTTATACAAAAGTTTTCGTTTAGTTTTTGAAATAAATATTTATTCATTATTTACAATATTTATTTGTGCTATTTATGTAGGTGTATATATCTCTTGTATACGTATATGTACCACAATGAAATGTATTCTTTAAATATATCTTGAAAATAAATAAATGTTTCCCCTTTTTCTTTTTAGCTTGTGCTCTTCAATTTGCTCTAGTATAATGTTCTTTGTAATTTTGATTAAAAGTTTACACTTAGATATGCAAATAGTATAATTGAACCCACTCAATCTTTGAATCATCATTTAATTCCAATTAAATTTACAAAACATTATTTGCAAGTCTCGTTATACATTAAGCTGAAATTGTGTGTCAACTAACAGAGCAAATCCTATCCGTGTTTATTTTTGTGTGTCCGTGTTTGAAATAATCTCCAGCCCAGTGATTATTTGAAACACTCATGTGATCCATTCTGTTTCCATATCTGCTCTCCCGGTCCCCTACGTCCATCCATTCTTGGTTGTCTTAGTTTCGTAGCTCTAAGAGGAACTTCCATCAAGATCATTTTAATAATTCAACAATGTCTACTCAAAGAGTGCTGTGCGGATGAAAGGAAAATAACATTATAAAACAGAGTAGGAATTAATTAAGTGGGATTCCCAAACTGAAGAAGGAAATGAAAAGAATAACGAGTAAACTTGAACTTCAGCAGACCATAAGTTTTATTTAATTAATTAATAATTAGACGAAATTTAATGGAACTAATAGGAAAATATTTAAAAAGTGAGGTCTTACCTGATCGTTTGCCCCGCATTCCTAAGAATCCGTTCGGCGCCCGCTTCTCTCCCCAGAGGTAGAGCCATGGATGTACCAGAGATTGTTGCTGGACCTCCCCGTTTCCGATTCCGTTTCCCTCCAGATCGCTCTTCTTTCCACGCACAGCCACAAATTTGCTGTTGAAGTCTGCAAAGCGCTGCTGTTTTCCCCTCAAGTCGTAGGACTTTTTAAAGAAATTGTGCAAGAACTGGGCGCTATTAGATCTTCAAATCTTTTTATTTATGTGAAAAGCAATACGGTGGTCGCCAGATTTCAAAGGATAATTTAGAAACGAAAATTGTTCATTTAATGTTACAAGGCATTTTTAATACATTTTCATAAGTAATTAAAATGTTTTAATGAATTATCTATGAAATAATATCTTAATTATCACTTCAAATTCTGCCGAAGTTATTACTAATTTATCTTCATAAGAGATATTAAAAAATAATTATTTCGCATTTTAAAATAATTACAATTTTATTTACAGACCACTGTAATTGCAGATGCATGGTATGTCGACTTACCTCTGAGAGAGCCGCTCGCTTGTAGTGCTGGTGTGAGACATCCTTTTTGCCGCGCATCCCCACGAAGGAGTTGACCGGCGCCCGCTTCTGCTGGAGCTCCATGGCCTCATCCGCTTCGGCGTCATCGTCGCCGGCCAGCAGAGCGGGACGCTTGCCGCGCATGCCAGTGAATCCTGTGGGCGCTCGCTTGCCCACAGAGGACCCATCACCGGTCGCTATGCGCTCGAAGAAGTCCTGCAGCAGGCTCTCCCGCAGTCGATCCTCCTCCAAGTTCTGCAGGAAGTCGTTGATGCGGGCGTTGACCGGGATAAATTTCTTGCCGCGCATCCCGACAAAGGCCAGCGGCGCCTTCTTCAGCCGCCGTCCGTTTTCGGAGTAGTAGCTGTCCGCCTCCTCGTCGGCGTAGTCCAAGGGATCTGGTCCGGACCCTGGGCCCAGCCAATTGCCCTCCGACGTATCCCGCTCCTCGTCCTTCTTGCCCCGCATCCCGATGAAGCTGGACGTGGGCGCCCGCTTCACCACCCGGCGCGGTTGATCGTCTTGTGGCGGCTGTGGACTGGCGGAGGACTCGGCCTCCGCATCCGCCGCACTGGAAGGTGCCGTCAGCAGGAGCAGCAGCACAAGCGCCACCGCTATCAAACCGCTTTGAGGGCGCATTGGACGTAGCGAGCTTTTGGGCGGGCGGGAAACTCAAATGCGCAGCTGGAAAAGCAAACTGCAAAAAGGGGAGACCATTGTGTAAAATTACTTAATTAACAAGAAATTAGGAAAACACATGTTAATAAGCCAGCATGTTTAAACAGAAATGTAAGCCCGGTTGAAATATAATATAGTATAAAAAATATAGCGTCAAATAAGTTAGAAAAATTACTAAATAAATCTTTGGAAAATTCTTTAAAATCTTGTTCTTAATTTTTTGTATTGCAAAACATTCCTAATTTCATACAGTAAAAAGCGCATATAAAGCGAAACCCTTCAAAAATGTTTTCCATTTCATTTCCTGTTTTGTTTGCTTTGATTTTGTTTCCTTGTTTTTTTGCATAAACTTGTTTTAGTGCACTTAGACTCACAAATTCCCCGTGGCGGCGTCTACTTGACCTTTTTTGTAGTCGTGTTCTAGGTCAAAAAGGGGGCATCAGTGGGTTAAGGGGCTTGGCAGGAAAAGCGAATGCATGGGGGCATTTCCACAGAGAAGAACATCTTGCTTAAATATGCTTAAATTATAATAGCTTTGTAATTAACATTTCTTTCTTTGCAATTTAAAGCCTTTAAAAAGGGTTGGCATTTTTATTTGCAATTTTCCTTTAAGGAACTGCATACTTTAAGTCTGACCTTATGGAAGAACACAAATTCTGTGTATCGTTATTTCGAGTTGTGAACATTTTTGTGGAAATATCCATACACATTTAGAAGCTGGTTGTTTGGGGAGATGCAATCGAGTGCAAATGTAACGGTTGCTGATGTTGCAATTTATAGTCCCCAATGCAAACACATAGGAAGACAGGGAGGAAGCTACACTTTACAATTTGTAATTCACTTCTGAAATTCTGAAATTTTGAAAACTTTAAGTTTATAAAGTGGATATATTCGAAATTGTTTTAATGCAATTAGTACTTAAATGTAATGTATCTGATAAAGTGCTTTATACATTTACTTCCTACATTCTTTTCTGCCGTCATAAAGTTCAATAAAATTAAATACTCTAATATTTCGAAATCTTGAATAAGAAATATTTTGATAAACATTTTGTGTTAACAATGTAAGACTGCTTTTAAGATTTTTTCCGTGTAGTATTTCGGGAGCAGCATCCCAGGCCACGAGTATCTCTAACGAGTTGACGCCACGCACGATTATGCCACGCCTTGTAAAGTCAAATTGGCATGCAAATGCCCCTGGCCCGAGGGCTAGAACCAGGGGGATATGGCCGGGGATATGGAAATGGAAACGGTGTCTACAAGCTGCAACAGGAGCAATAGATGCAAAAACTGTGGCGACGTCTAACGATGCGCGCAGGAAACAACCAACATGTAATTCAATTGATTGCCACCGGCGGCGTCAACCGCAAACAAGCAAACATTGGAGCTTCGAGTGGAAAAGAGCAGGAGCAATTCAATTGAACTCAGCAAAATGCATTGCAATTGAATTGATGTCGAGTTTGCCACAATCAACAGGTTGCTGGGCACTTAAGACTCATCACTGTTATGATTACGACGCCTCCATGCGACTCTGTTTGCTTCTAGTTAGAGTGGAGCTTAGGTGCTAAAGGCCCTAAAGTTTTTTGTTTTCTTTAAAGCTTAAATTATAATATCAAGGAGCAGAGGAATGGAACTAAAATGTCAAAGCATCAACACATGTCTGTGGAACTTTAAGGAAACAGTGGATAAGGGGGAAATTTTGTTGTATATATAATTTTTTCAAATTACAATAGGTATGTAAAATCCAATAAAGATAAAAATATATTTGCAACTTAACGATCAAAACTTTTTTTTAAGAATGTAAATTTTATAATCTCTAAGGATAATATTATCTATAAAAAGATGGATTCGCTTGTAAATATTTTTAAAAATATAGATTTTAGTAAGTACCTATTATCCAAAAAAAAAAATGAATTTCCTTTCCAATGTAATGTAATTTACCTGCTTATCCCACTGTTCAGTGTCCGACTAATGCCACTAAAGTTTGCTGCTGGCGGGCTTCCGGTTCTCGAGCTACCTGGCCCCGGCTCATCAAGGCACGTCCTGGCAGGACATCAGGACACCAGGACATTAGGCTGACAGCAGGCAGTCGGACAATGGACAACTCCCTCCGCTGCCTTAATGCGGATTGCGGATAAGCTGTTAACTTGGCCGTGTCTGTTGTCTAATTGTCTATGTAGGCCGTGTGTGAGAGTTTCACTTCCAGTTGCCTCGGGGTGTGTGCGCCTCCCAAAGGACACTTTAAACTGCCGACAGGCGTGTGAGATTAAAGACGTGCCAAGGAGTCCTACGCCTAGATTTACATTCTGGCCAACACATTGTGTGCAGATGGGTTTGTGTATGTGGGCGGGTAATATGGGTCCATTAGCCCAGCTGAAGGGGCCTACGGTATGTGTGTCCCAACAACAGACGAACCGAATGAGAGGCCCAGCAGAAACGTATGAAATTAATAATAAAACAACATGGAAAATTCACTTTTTGGCCAATTGCCTGCGGCTGCATTCCCATGTCACCCTATTTTGCATGCGTTGGGGGGCAAGAGTCAAGTTTAGGCCAAAGCAAACACACACCCAGTTAATGCATAAAAAATGAGGCGTGACTGTATTTTTAGATCGACTCCCTGTTTTACCAGCAGCTGCAGCCCACTTTCGACTTTCCATCGGCATCGGGACATGCGTGTGGATTTTAAATAAATTTACATTAATTTTTTTGGGAAACGACTTCGACAGGCCTTAGGACCACGGGCTATTGCAAAACTCTAGATTGATGCAAATAAGAACCTATTATATAGGAATAGGTTAAAAGTCATGAATTATCTGATGTGTTAACCAATAGAATATATATTGTGGAAAACCAATTCAAAAGGGCTTAAGAAAAGGGTTGTTTTATTACTAATACACAGAGAAAAAAACGGAACAATATGGGATTGATATTGTTTCATATCAATTGTTCCATAACCAAATGGGATGATTTCAGATCAATATGGTACAAAATCATATGTTGGGAAATATCATTTTGATATGAAAACAGATCGGACCAAAATTGATATGAAAAAATACCCGAATGATGATCATTTTTGGTGTTTTTTTTCTCTGTGGCCCCTCTTTAAAAGGATCGAGAGTGCCCTATGTTAACTCTTTTCAAAAAAGCTAGTCGGTACATGACGATAAAATACATTCAGATTGGACATCGTTTGGAAAAGTCACCACTTTACAATTTATCAAAGAGATCATGTTTTCACTAATAAACTAAATATTGTACAGAAGCTTATCATTATACCCGTTACTCGTAGAGTAAAAGGGTATATTGTATTCGTGCAAAAGTATGTAACAGTTAGAAGGAAGCGTTTCCGACCCCATAAAGTATATATATTCTTGATCAGGATCACTAGCCGAGTCGATCTAGCCATGTCCGTCTGTCCGTCTGTCTGTCCGTCTGTCTGTCCGTCTGTCTGTCTGTATGAACGCTGAGATCTCGAAAACTATAAAAGCTAGAAGATTGGCATTTTGCATGCAGATTCTAGGAGTTCCTACGCAGCGCAAGTTTGTTTCAAAAAGGTGCCACGCCCCCTCTAACGCCCACAATCGATTATATACGATTTTAAAAATTTCAATATTTCGGAAAAGTAAAAATGCAGTTTTATTGTGTTTATCAATACCTATCGAAATGTAGAAGAAATTTTTCAAATCGGACCATTCGTTAAAAAGTTATGCGTGTTCAAAGTTTCTATCTCCATCTCCCTCGCACTCCCTTTACCTGGGTAACGGGTATCTGATTGTCGGGGCACCCGACTATAGCGTTCTCTCTTGTTTTTTTCTACACTCCCACAAATTGTTCTTAGCACTCGAAATGTTGCCCAACAAATGTTGCCGCTGCGGTGCAATTGTTCTGGCCTCATGTTGCCAGTCGCGTCTTCGGTTCTGTTCCGTTCTGCACTTAATCGGGGTTTCTGGTCAATGCACGATCAGTTTGAATTCGGACTTGAAGCGGAACGCTTGGCGCACTTTCCACCTCCCTACTGTCGCGATCGCATTCCGTGTTTCTATTTGGTCTGTGCTCTAGATCAACGCCAAAGTTAAATACTTCTTCCACTGGGTGTAGTTGCAATCACCGAGGTGAGTGCCATCCGAATAATTGGAGCTTGATCAGCTGGCTTTTTCCACTAAACCTGGGCCTCTCCTCGAATCAAAAACAAAGGGCGATCGGCGACTTTCTCGCCTAATTGTCAGCAAAGTCAAAAATGGAACACGCAGCGGGGTCCCAACTTTGAAAAGTCGGGCGGGGGCTTTAGGTGGGGGGCATGCAAAATAATCTATTTGGGTCAGATGCCTAAAATGTACTACGCTCGTTAACGTTCCCGTTCTGATTTTCCCTTTGGTTCTGTAAAATATTTCACTTTGTAACTTGGGTATCCAGTGGATACTATCCACACAAGGGGAAATTTGTGTTGGAATCGTATTTATGAAAGGTTAATTGCACTATCAGGGCTGGTATTTCACAGTTCAGTTGGCAAATAAAGGTGCCTTTGGGTTATCGGGATTGAATTTAATGATCGCTCTAAGAATCATCTAAAGATAAGAAGAAGGGAATCACAACATGTAAATCACAGTCGAGAGTACGAAAAGAAGAAGTAAAATAAATTAAATGCAATTTATTATTTTGTGTCAATCAAAGCATATATAAAACGGGTTCTAAGTTAAATCTTCTAATCAACTCAAATACATATTTGAATTATTTATTCTTGGTTTCGCAGCATTTCGTTTAAGTCATTAGAACACCGAAAAATAATTGAATTCAATGAACTCTTTGACAAAATTAGTCAATTATTGCATTTTGAAATAGTTGGAATTGAACGAGAAAAACAAATAATAAATGAATCATAACACAAAATCATAAACTTCTCCAAGCGGAAAAAGTTTATAATATTTTTTGGATAGCAGTCAAGCATCAGAGGATAATGAATCACTAAAATGTTTGTTTCACGTGCAGAATACACATTATGTTGCTTGGAAAAATACCTCATGGTTCAGTGTAATTAAAAGAATCCGCATTGAGAGCAAAAATAAAAAGAAAACACAAGCACACGTAGCATACATATGTCAAATCGCATAAAATAAAGACGTTGAGGCGAAGAAAAAATTTATGGCGATAAGAGTGAATTCATAACAAAGTGTCCGAATGCTGAAATAACAATCCATTATTACTGCCGAACAGCTGCTGTGGAGATACAAAACTTTGTGTGAAATTCAACGCTGCGAAAGAAGAAGCCAGATTAAATAATTGACTTAGGCTGAGCTTGCATTAATTAATGAGACCCGATGGGAATGCAACAGCAGACCGAAAAGAGCTCCCCCCTCAAGAAGTCCAGGAGGGTCTCAGTAAATGGAATTAATTTCAAACAATTCATAAGCAAAACAAACAAAAGATTCTATCATTTTGTTGTCACTAAGCAATTGAGCCGTGAACTTCAATTGAAACATCCCAACTGAAACGGGAAAAGCTTTGCACTGCGATGAACTCAACTGAGCCGAGCCGAACCGAGATGATTTAGATTGATTCTCTAGGAAGCGGAACGGGTTAAGACTCTGTACTAGCCGGAAGAAAAGTCCCGGGTCTGGGAATAGGGAAAACAGAACACTTTAAGAAATTAGGTTTATTATTTACCATTCATTAAATAATGCCCATGAGACATCACTTGTATTTAGAAAGATTTTAATACAATGTCACGAAAAGTCAAGATACCCGTTTAACCACATCTTTATGTTAATTTCATTGTATCGATTTTATAACGTATTTTATTGCATTTATACTTTAACTGAGAGTTGAAATTACAAAGTACTTTTGGTTTGACACCATTGTAATCGTTAGGGGCTTACTTATTTCTTGGAGCTATAAAGATAAAGGTACCTTTTCAATTATTTCGTGTAGCACTATCAACGTTCTAAATGATGTACTGACAAGATATACCTCCCAATACAAATTAAATCAACAAGAAAATAATTGTCTTCGATTTAAAAGATCCAATCCAATGTCATTTGAAACCAGAACGTACTAGGGGATGGGGGATTTAAATTAATATGGCTATTTATTATCAATACTATCTCTATCTCCCCTCTTAATCCAAGAATGAAGTTTTGTTTGGTGGGCCTGGTGGCACTTTTCTCTCTACTGGGAGCGGTTTCAGCGAATCGCACTTTCACGGTGGACTACGACAATGATCAGTTCCTCAAGGATGGAAAGTCCTTTCGATTTATTGCGGGCTCCTTCCACTACTTCCGTGCACATCCAGCCACCTGGCAAAGGCATCTGAGGACCATGAGGGCCGCCGGTCTCAATGCGGTGACCACGTGAGTTTTTTCTGGTCTATTAAACTCCTAATGGTATTGTATTGAGTAAATACTAGCTATGTGGAGTGGTCATTGCACAATCCACGAGATGGCGTTTACGTCTGGAGTGGAATTGCCGATCTGGAGCACTTTATACGCCTGGCTGTGGGTGAGGATCTGCTGGTCATTCTTCGCCCGGGTCCGTATATTTGTGCCGAGCGTGATATGGGGGGCTTTCCCTACTGGCTGCTCCACAAATACCCGGGGATTCAACTCCGCACAGCTGATGTCAGTAAGTAATTAAATCTTAGTTAAGCTTGAAAAAATAAATCACACTTAAGTTACGTTCTTAGGTAAAGTTTTTGTCCCGGAAGATTGTAATTACGATTGTTCAAAACTAAGTGGCTAACTCTAAATTTTCCTCAGATTACCTAAGTGAAGTGCGCATATGGTATGCCCAACTGTTTGCCAAGATGTCCAAGTATTTGTACGGCAATGGAGGACCCATAATCATGGTGCAGGTGGAGAACGAGTATGGCTCCTATTTCGCCTGCGACCTGAACTACCGGAACTGGATTCGCGATGAGACCGAGAGTCATGTCAAAGGTCAGGCGGTGCTCTTTACCAACGACGGACCCAGTGTGCTGCGCTGCGGTAAAATCGAGGGTGTCCTGGCCACTATGGACTTTGGAGCCACCAACGATCTCAAGCCCGTTTGGGCCAAGTTAAGAAGGTACCAGCCCAAGGGTCCGCTGGTTAACGCCGAGTACTATCCCGGCTGGTTAACCCATTGGACGGAACCGATGGCCAATGTGAGCACGCGATCGATTACTTCCACATTTATGTAAGTTGGGTTACATTTTTGGTCTCTACCCCCAGAGGTGTTAAAAATTTGGGAAGACGTCCTTCTCATTTATTTGAGAATAAATGTTCTTGAAATCAAGACAAAGATATCTTGAACTTGAGGTGAAAGTAATCTCGAATTATTTCGATTTTGAGAATTTGAGATCGAATCGGACTTAGTTCACTTTTGAGATAGAGAGACATTTTTTTATTGTAAAGAGCTCTTTCATAAAAGGTGTTTCAAAATAACTTAATTTTCCTATAGATTACCTTAATGACTTGGACCTATCTTATCTTAATGACTATGTAGAGTACTATTTCAATGGCTACGTCTTACTTATAACTCCGCCTTACCTTTCAGAAACATGCTGGACAATGGTGCCAGTGTCAACTTCTACATGTTCTACGGTGGCACTAACTTTGGCTTTACGGCCGGTGCCAATGATATCGGACCCGGGAATTACATGGCGGACATCACCAGCTACGACTACGATGCACCGATGACGGAGGCGGGGGATCCCACGCCCAAGTACCAGGCCCTGCGTCGTATTATTGCACGCTATCTACCCCTACCCGATCAACCCGTGCCCGGACCCGTTCCCAAGCGATCCTACGGAACTGTGCGGCTGATCAGCTGCTGCAGCCTGCTTTCCCCCGAGGCCAGATCCCGACTTTCCACAGGATTCGTGCAGTCGGCCAAACCAAAGAGCTTCGAGGCTTTGGGGCAGTATTCCGGTCTGGTGCTCTATGAGACCTGGTTGCCCAGCTTCCAGCGAGACCCGAGTGTTCTCCACGTCCCCGGCATTGCGGATCGAGGCTACGTCTATGTGGACGGGGAGTTTGTGGGTATTGTGGCCAGGGAAACTCCTATATTCGAGTTGCCACTGAGTGCGAGTGCCGGACGCAGGCTGCAGGTCATTGTGGAGAACCAGGGTCGCCTCAACTACGGCCGTCAGCTGAACGACTTCAAGGGAATTCTGCGAGACGTGCGACTAGACAAGCAGGTGCTGAGCAATTGGAATATGACCCAGTTTCCGCTGGAGTCGTACGATAATCTGGAGCAGCTCATAACCCAGTCGGATGAGGCGGCGCGTCAGGGTTTCCAGGAGCTGAAGAAGCTGCGGACCATGCTGCGCTCGGGTCCCGCCATCTACTACGGCCAGTTGGACATCCAGAGCGAGGCGGAGCTGGCGGACACCTATCTGGACATGTCCGGCTGGGGCAAGGGCATTGTCTTTGTGAACGGCGAGAATCTCGGGAGGTATTGGCCCTTGGTAGGACCTCAAGTCACCCTGTACGTTCCGTCGCCGGTGCTCAAGGTGGGCTCCAATCGACTGGTGGTGGTGGAGTACCAGCAGACGCCCACCTCACTGGAGCTGCACTTCCGGGACACCCCCATTCTGAACGCGAGAACCGTTTAGGTCCCGCAGGTCTAAGGGCCCTAAGCGACGTGCATCCATACAGCCATACATCATGCATCATTCGTTAATGTAGATCTAAATGTAAATTTATGCGGTTTAAGTTCTTTGTGAGACATTAAAGCGACTCCGAGACGGACGCGTCCTGTCTGCCTCGTTATCCCTTTTGTAAAAGAGACTCATTAAAGCCGTGGGGCCAGGCGGAATGGCAGAGTGGCAGGAGGCCTGGCATGTGTGACCTTTGTGCCTTGGCCAAATTAATCCCTAATGATTGAAATTGAAATCCTCAGAAATGCGCTGATGATGAGTCGTAAGTCAAGGCGGGTCGAAAAAGGAGCCGCGTCTTGGTTCGTTGATTTTTAGGTAGCTAAAAGTTTTTTTATGACAGTTACGAAAACTCTCTCCATTTCTTTCCAGGCAAGTTGCCCCAAAACATGTTGGATTACTTTTGTTGATTTATAAATGAGTTCATGTTTTAGAATTTACGAAATATTTAGGTGAAGCTTTTAAGGGTTTTCAAAAGTTTTGGGACTTTAAGTACTTTCTTTTCCATTCCATTTGAAAACACTAAATATTTGTCCCTCTTAATTTTGTACTATCAATTAATAGATCCGTCGGTCTTTCCAAACTGTCCTTAAACTAGAATTAAATATTTACCTAAATTCTCAACCTGGAAGCGACATTGCTACTCATTTCAGAGAATCATTACCCGGAGTGTTCCGGGCCAGAGAATCACTCCCCACTCGGCCATCTCTTGATGCCGTAATGAGTCCGCCAGCTACAGTTGTTGGCCGGGTTAATTAGTCCTGGCTCACACACTCACCTGCACTGGCTTACATTTTAAAGGTTCCTTTAGGCGCAGCTGCAACTCAAGTATTTGTGTATTTGCTGGCTACACATGCTGTAATTGCCCTGTTCTCGTTGTCCAAGTTGACATAAAACAAGTTAAGACCCGGGGGCAGTTTTAAAGCGCCGCCTCATGTCACCCGTGGCCACCCAGTATCCATGCCATATCCCCAGTCGGTAGTGTCTTTTTGGGATGCCGTTGCGTGCTGCCACCGGATGTGTGCCGACCCATCCCGATCCCAATCCGGAATCTGGACCCCTGCATTGACGTTGCCTTTTATTAGCTTTGGCCGCCGGCTGCCAATTGATGACGGCCATCCTCCATAAACAATGTTTCTGCTCTCGCCGGACCGAAATAAGTAAAAACAAAAGAAACTTGACTTTGAAAATGCCCCAGAAGTAATCACCCAATCATTATGTGGATCTTGTCGGCTAATCAGGCCAATTAACACGTTCTCAGGAAAGTTTAGTTCCAACAATAAATCAAATAAATCGCAGCTTTCATGTGAGGAATTTGTGAGAATTAAGTTAAAATTTCGCTTTTTACCCTCTTTAAATTGGTTGGAAGCCACCCAAGAAGTTTAATGGTCAAATGTGTTGTCATAAAAACTTGTTGATGATATTGAGCAGACCCCAGAGATCAAATAGGATATTAAATCTGATGAGCAAGCTGAATTATTGCACTAAACACGCTGAACCATAAAATTTTAAATGTTTTGTTTTTCCGCTTTATTTTTTGACAACTGTATTTTATTTTCACAGAGACACTTTTTTTAGTTGCACATTTAAAGTTGAAGAGAACAAGTGGGAAATTATTTCCTTGAATAAATAATTTGTTATTTCAATATAGAATTTTCCTAAAAAATTGATGTATAATTTAACTCATAACTCATTTAACTCTTCTTCCAAATTGTTGTCCAAATTTGTTTTTTTTTGTCACTAGAAAGTATTGCTGTATATGTTTTACAAAAAAAACATATTAAATTAAACCTTATGTCCTTTAAATAGCGTATTTTAAGAAACGCTGATCTATACAAATATTTTGGCCAACTTATACATAGAAAATTCAATCCGAATAACTTTCGGAAAATAATAGAACTATCATCCCTATTTAAAATATTTAATTTCTTTGCAAATAATTAAATTTAAATGACACTTACAAATATGTCCAAACTGCTTTAGAAATATCTCTCACTTTCGGTTTTATCTATGCGTTTGTTCAACTGCTCGCGTAACGAACGCCCCGAGAAGTATGCAACAACTGAGCGACAGATCGGAGCGACAACGGCCCTTTATAAAAGCTGGGAAGGATAAAGCCGAAACAGGAAGGCCGACCGGCAGGACACGAAGGCGAGCACGAACACGAGGCCTGTGTGTGTGTGCTCGTGCATATCAACAATTGGTCGAATAGAATCTGAAGCGATACGAGGTGTGACTGTGTGTGTTGTGGGTTGTGGGTGTCTGTGTGTTGTTCCGGATGTGTGAGCTCTTTTATGTGGCCGCCACTTCACCGTGGAATAAAAAATTGCCCGCTCGCCGAGCAATTGAATTGAACGGAAACTCTGTTTGCATATGTGAATAAAACATATGCAAAAAGTAGGCGAAATGCGAAAAGGCAAATCGAAAAAATGAAAAGCGAAATGAGAATGGAGCATCGGGCGACTGGCAACTGGCCAACTGCAGAGCCAAAAGCATATATAAGGAAATATTAATTTCGATTCCCGTTTTTCGGTACTCATTTTGCTTTTGGTTTATTTTAATATTTATGATTTACGTTATGCATACGAAATGCCCAAATAAAAATTATGCACCTTGTTGATTTTGTCATGGCTATTTGTCCAAAAAATTTGTAATTAAAATTATTTTCATATGCCGCCCATAAAGCAAACAAAGAGGAATGTCCTTAACAACAGAACAAAAAGGACTGTTATTCAAAATAATAATTTGCGGAAATGCAAAGAAGATTATGCATAAAAAAGATATTTTACCACGGTGCTTTTTTTAACATTAATGCAAATGAACACTTTTTCTTAAATATCGTTGTAAATTGGTTTACGACCTATAAGCAGTTTAAGAAGACTATTTTAAATGAGGAACCATTTTAAATATCATTTAAGTGATTAAAAAACGTATTAAATGAAGAAACAGTTTTCTTTATGATTTAATTGTAGGAACAGATATTGATGCGATTTTTAAAGATATGACTATCATATTATAATAGATATTATTTAAAAAACACTATGTATTTAAGACTGACTAATATGACTGTAGATCTGTAGATCCATCGTTTTAAAATAATTTTAAAGCGGACATGGGGAATTATCTCAAATGCGTCACAAGCTGAGCCGGGAAATTCGTTTCTGCCAGATTTAAACGAGCCCCGACCATCAACAATGCACTTGAGGCGAGGTCGCGGCATTCAAGATAAGACACCCGCAACACCCACGCGCCACTCGGAAAGGCCAAGTGGATGCCACACATCCGGGGGCCAGATTGTTGCAACTTGCAGCCACTACAGCGCCAGTTTTTCGGTCTAAAATTAAACGTGGAAGCACCGCTATCGCCGCTTCCTGCTGGCCTCATCTTATCTGGGCATCCTTAGTGGCGCGATTTCCTTCCGCTCCTCCGCAATTGAGTCGTAAAAGTTACAGTGTACAAAGCCCGCCAAAAATATGCATTTAAATTGCAGCTGATTTCGGGGCAGAAAATAGCCAATTCCTCACCCCTGCTCAATTAGCACATTTTCCAACTAAGCGAATCGTTTCGGTGGTAAAACTCCCACTGCGAGTTCTATTGCCCCAGCACAATTGACGCAACAAATATTTGCTCCAACCATTTTGGTAAACATAATTAGCATTTAATTAAAATAAAATGGCCCATCCATCGATAGACAAGCAATTTGTGATTTGATTATCGAAATCAAATAAGACCGCCGCAAAGCCCGTTCGCTTGTGCAAATAGCCGCCAATTGGGAATTGGGAACAGGACGAGATAAGGTCCTCCAGCGCTGGGACCAGCTGATAACTGCGGAGCACGGACGTTAAGTGTGCGATTGATTGGATTATGGCCCTTTGCAGCGGATGACATTTTATGGGTCAGTGATAGACAGTAAATTGATTTTGTTTCGGCTTCGTTGCTCTCTATTTTTGGATGCGGTTTTGCCACCTGTTGCTCGCAAATTGTTCTGCTGGCGCAGCGTTTTTTGAGCAGGTGGTGCAAATTGAATTTAAAATTGCATTCCGCGTGTGGGAGGTGTACAAATATAAAGGGAAGGGAAGCACCTCACGCCCAACTGAGTTGCAACGAGGGTAAGTCGATCGCTTCGGAGTTTTCCGCAAAAATTATAAGCATATGGGAAAAGCTATAACTTCCCTAATAGATTGATAAATAGTTATTTGGAATAAGATACAAAATAGTTATTTTTAAAGTGATAAAAATAAGTTTATCTACAACTATGGGATGTTTGATTCTATACCTTGTAAGATCTTTTGACCTATTTATAGGATAAGTTCAATAATTTCATCCTCTGCAAACATTTGTTTTAAAGTCTATGAATATTTGTTGTATAAAATATATAAAACAGCATGAAAAGTTTATTATTGGCTAACAACCGATTAAGCTACCCTCGCCACATTTCCCACTTTTTTTGTCATTCAGATTGCTTTGTTATTTGTCAACCATTTATTATTGAGCAAATAAAACGTATCCGCCGCCCATATGGATGGTCGAAACACAATTGATTTATACGATGGACGAATTTCGATATTGAAACGACAAAGGGAGTGTAAAAACAGTAAAGAAATTAAAGGACACGTTTTTAACTACCCTTTTAAAAGAAAAGAATAGATTCCTGACAAGATATTCCGTTGTTTTTTTAATAATCAAGTAAAAAACAATCATGTTTTTAAATAATTATCGAATATTTGGGTATTATAACAGTTATAATATGATAGTTTTGATGGGTTTTTATTATTCATGAAATTAGAACTTTTGAAGAAGATATGTAGATCTAGAACAGGGACATAAAAACATATACTAACGGAATAATTAGATAATTTTTAATTTAAGTAACATATATTGAAAATCAGTCTATTATATCCCATACCAAAATTAGCAACAAGATGGTTCCGCGAAGAGTATATACGCTTTCGGTTCCATATGTATTGACTATTTTAAATTTAATTTCCCTTCAACTTTTAACTTAGCTGCGGAGCAACAACAACAACTTTGCAAAGAGAAAGAGAACAATAAGTTAATTTTCACAGAACATGAATTACACATGTTTTTATTTAAAGGATTAAAATTTTAGTGAGTATTTAAGGCTAGGCGTAGAAACTAAACAATTACATAACTGGAATGACAAACACTAAAGAACCGTGAGTAATACATGAACAATTTTGATAGAGCTGGAGGAGCTGAGCTGAGTTGCATTCGAGGCGGCCGCACAAGGAGCCGCTAAAGCTTGGTTACACTCAACAATCGTATCTAGGCTAGACTACATCATTTCAATTCACATAAATTACCTAAGACGAGAGTGGCTAGAAAAACGTATTTGGCAGGCCCACCGAGCGGGCTACTCGATCCGAATGACCCCGGCACCGACGCCGCCACTGTGAGCGCACATTGGCGGCATAAAGGTCCACTTATCGGTCTCCGGATCGTACACCTCGACGGTGGACAAATTGGACTCTCCGTCATAGCCGCCAATGGCCCACAGTTTGCCCATGTTGGCGGCCAGGGCCACGCGCGACCGTTTGCAGTTCATGGGCGTCACCAGCTTCCAGGTGTCCGTCTGGGGTTCGTAGCACTCTACGGAGCGCAGGAATGAGTTGCCGCAGTAGCCGCCACACACATAAATCTTCCCGTTCAGCGTAGCCACACCCAGTCGACAGCGTCGATTCAGCATAGGCGACATCTTCACCCACACATCCTCGTTCTGGTCGTACCGCTCCACCGAGTCGAATATAGACAGTCCGTCATGGCCGCCAAGGGCGTAGACATAGCCGTTCAGTTGGGTCACACCACCAGCCGAACGATACTTCATCATTTGAGCAACCTACGAGTAGGGAAATGGGGAATTTGGATCATTATTCATTATTCTGAAAAAAAAAAAGACATTGACTCACCGTCTTCCAAGTGTTGGACTTGGGGTAGTAAACTTCAACAGTATTCAGCGAGGTGACGCCGTCGTAGCCGCCGCACACGTAGATACAGTCATCCAGGGCGGCCACGCCCACGGCACTGCGTTTGCAGAGCATGGCACATCCCTGGGACCACTTGTTTTTCCGCGGATCATAGACCTCGACGGTGGATAGGCGTTCGGTGCCGTTGAAGCCACCGAAGGCGTAAAGCTTGCCATTCAGAACGGCCACGCCCACGCGAGATCTGACGAAAAATACAATAGTTAATAAGGGAAAGAAGAAAAATATAAAATTCCACCACACCCACCTCATCATGGACATCTGTTCGCCCATTTTCCACTTTTTGGTGAGGGGATCGTATATCTCCACCGTGCTAACGGATTCCCCAGTGCTGGCCAGTCCTCCCACGGCGTATATTTGACCGGTGAAGAACTCCCCCGAGCGCTGGCGAGTGCGGAAGCTCTGCAGCAGTCCCCTGCGCTCGGGCATCAGGTGAAAGTCCTTGGCCTCGTCCAGGAGATCACGGCACTGGTGCGAGGATCGGATGAGCTCCTCGCGTGCCACACGATCCGCGAGGAACTGCGGCGACAGCAGTGGCAGGCGTACGGCAGCCAGTACTTGGGGGAACAAGTCGGAGCGCTTATCCTCCGCATACTTCACCCACTTCATGCAGGCCTCGAAGATGACCTCCTCGGTGCGAACGTTGAGCTCGTCCCGGCGCATCAGCTCCAGCAGCTGTTCGCAGTCCAGGGAGAGAAACTCCTCGGACTGCGAGACTTTGGCAAAGTTTTGGTCAATGTACTTATCGGCCGCGTCTATCAGCTGCCGGCAGATCATGGAGTCGGCAAAGGTGCGGATTCCGAGGACATTGTGCGGATGGAAGCGTGAGATCAGAAAGCTGGCACAGGCATCACGGACGTTGGACAGCTGCAGGAACGAGGCGCCCACCATGAGGCTCTGCACGTTCTGGTTGTCGATGCGCACCTGGCCGCTGTAAACGTAGTTGATCAGGCTCTCCAGGGCACTCGGCTCGATGGCGCTCTCCTTCATGGTGATCTCCTTGATCCGACTCTCGGCCATGTTGTTGGTGAACATCGCATAGAAGTACGGAATGGTGGCAGCCAGCACGACGCGGTGCGCGGAGAAGGTCTGATCTTCAACCTGCAATAATTCGGATGGCGTTATATATTTAGACAACAGATAATGAGCAGCGTATCTCTAAGCTGCGGATGATTGATTGCTCCGTTCTCCGACCGACCACCCACCTTCAGGGTGACATCGCACAGCTTGCCCATTCGGCGGATCTCCTTGAACAGCGGGAAGCTCTCGCCGAATAGCTGATCATGCTTGTAAACAAAGTACTGATCCTCCAGTTGGCTATTATCACTCAAATCCATCACTTCCGCGGATGAAGAAAATGATAAAGGACACAGTAGAGATGCCAAATGTTTGCTTACTGCAGTGCTGGCGATGGGCGGCCAGCGACACAACTATCGATAGTGGGGGCGGTGCGATAGTTTGGAATTACGGTAAATATTGGCCTGTTCACACAGAGGGGGGTTTCGCGACGGTATACTTTACTTTTTTTACGGTACTCAGATGAGCTAAGAAATACATTATACTACTTTCCTTTAAAAAAGGCGCCATGTATAGGCTAATTAATCTCCCAAAATTGGCCAAATAGTTGCTAAAAAGATGAGATAGTCGAATCGTTTGACAGAAGTTCATACAAATTTGAAATATTTACAGAATTCCCAATGCTGCATATAGGTAACATTGATCCATTGTTTATCAGAATTTAGATTTAAAACTGACTGTTACCTACACTTTTATAGGTAGTTCATTATCGGGGGTGTAGCAGAAATATTTTCCAAGCAAAATCCGCTATAGCTCGGGTCATTTCCTATTTTTATGATATGTTTTCATATCTATAGCTATTTATCAGAAATTCTCTAGTTATTTGTTAAATGAATACATAAATCTTTCTAACATTTTTAGGTGACCTCTAAAAAAAAGCTAAACAAAAGCAAGCTCAGCTCTGTCGATAGACTCGTCAATCGACCCTGCCTATAAGTGGGCAGTCCCGATTCCGAAGCGCAGCCAACTTCACTCACGTCGCTGTCACGAATTACAATTTTTATAAAAAAGGAAAGAAATTGATCACTTTTTAAGGGCGTAGAAAGTGTCAGTGTCGTGGGAGAAACGCAATTTTCGAGCTGCTAACGTAAGTACCCGACGCAGAGGCACCAGAGGAAGACCCATTTCGCCAATGGCGATGCTAATTTCCGTGTATTTTTTCGCCATTTCTTTTTTCATCGCCTGCGCCATCGTGCTGTTCTGCAACTGTGTTGGTCGATTGTACGTTATTTTTTCTTTCGTGCGCATCGGTGTGCGTGCGATTAAATTTTCCCCTTGGCTGGTGTGCAATTGAAACAAATTGTTAATTGTTCAACGAAATCCCAGGAGGCGTACGTCGCCATCTCCGCACATAATTGATTTTTAGCATACGCATTTTAACCAGCCAAACGCAGTTGCGGCCCCTTGTTAAAGCGGCAAGAAGGAGAATACAAAGAAAACGGACAAAAAATGACGTCTCTGGAGCAGAATCGTTTACAAAACTTCAAAAACAAAGGCAAAGATCAGGATGTGAGTAGTCAATCGTCGCCCCTCGACTGGGAAACAACATATATATAAAATATTTGCGATTTCAGGAAATGCGCCGTCGCCGAAACGAAGTCACCGTGGAGCTGCGAAAGAACAAGCGCGAGGAGACCATCCTCAAGCGCCGCAATGTGCCCAATCTGGACTCGAACACAGACGAGGACGAGCAGGTGCCCACGTCAATCAACCTGAAGAAGCTGGCCCAGGCAGCCGCTGATGCCACCAAGCCGGAGCAGCAGCTGGCCGCCGTCCAGGCTGCCCGCAAGCTGCTCTCTTCGGACAAGAATCCACCCATCAACGATCTGATCCAAAGCGACATTCTGCCCATCCTGGTGGAGTGCCTGAAACAACACAATCACACAATGCTCCAGTTCGAGGCCGCCTGGGCCCTGACCAACATTGCCTCTGGCACCTCGGACCAGACCAACCAGGTGGGTTTAGTCGCGCTGCTCTCTGCCTTTTCTTTCGCTTAAACATAGGATAATCGTCTCCAGGTTGTTGCCGCCGGTGCCGTGCCGCTCTTCCTTCAACTTCTCAACTCGCCCGCTCCCAATGTCTGCGAACAAGCCGTCTGGGCCTTGGGCAACATCATCGGCGACGGTCCTTTGCTCCGCGACTTTGTCATTAAGCACGGTGTGGTGCAGCCACTGCTGTCGTTCATCAAGCCGGACATCCCCATCTCATTCTTGCGCAATGTGACTTGGGTGATTGTGAACTTGTGCCGCAACAAGGATCCGCCGCCACCGGCAGCCACCATCCACGAGATCCTGCCCGCACTCAATGTGCTAATCCATCACACCGACACGAACATCCTGGTGGACACGGTCTGGGCCATTAGCTATCTGACTGACGGCGGTAACGAGCAAATTCAGATGGTGATCGAGAGTGGGGTGGTGCCTAAGCTGATACCGCTGCTCGGCAATAATGAGGTCAAGGTGCAGACCGCCGCGCTGCGTGCTGTGGGCAATATTGTGACCGGATCGGACGAGCAGACACAGGTTGTGCTCAATTACGACGCGCTCTCCTACTTCCCGGCCCTGCTCTCCCATCCCAAGGAGAAGATCCGCAAGGAGGCGGTCTGGTTCCTTTCGAACATCACCGCTGGAAATCAGTCTCAAGTGCAGGCTGTCATTAACGTGGGCCTGCTGCCCAAAATCATCGAGAACTTGAGCAAGGGCGAATTCCAGACACAGAAGGAGGCCGCCTGGGCCATTAGCAATCTGACCATCAGTGGTAACAGGGAACAGGTCTTCACTCTGATCAAGGAGGGCGTCATTCCGCCATTCTGTGACCTGCTCTCGTGTCAGGATACGCAAGTTATCAATGTAAGTGGCTCATTTTGAATTCGTTTTGATAAGATAAGATATTAGTTACTCCTTCTTTCCACCGAATTAACCTTAATTTTCTTTTCTCACAGGTTGTTCTTGATGGCCTGAACAATATGCTCAAGGTGGCCGATTCACACGTGGAGGCAGTGGCCAACTTAATTGAGGAATGCGAGGGTCTGGCCAAGATCGAGCGGCTGCAAAGCCACGAGAACGTTGAAATTTACAAATTAGCTTATGAAATCATCGATCAATACTTTACGGATGAGGTGAGCTATTAACTTGTCCTGCTGAGAACGGTTTTTTTAAAACCATTTTATATCTTTTACAGGGCGAACAGACTAACATGGCACCTAGCTCCGACGGCACACAATACAACTTCGACCCGAATGCCGATAAACTACCAATGAACTCATTCAACTTTTAACGATCCAATCCGGAAGCAGCCGTAGTAGCAGTGAAGTGGAAACCAAACGCGTGCAACACACATAATTTGGCGTTTTTCCGTACACAATCCCTTGTGTATGAAAACCCGACGAGCCGCCAACCAATTCACATAATAATAGCATCATAATTTGTCCACCACACAGCAGCAATTAGACAGCCGGGTTCATTTTAGGAACGAGGATAGGAACTCGGGAGGATACACAACGGCAAATCAGCTGCATCCGTTTTAGCTTCTCTCAATTCTGTGTTATCAAAATTACAAACTCCAGACACTCATACACTTGTGGGTGTGTGGGTGTGCAATGCAAGGACTAATCCGATTGAGGTGACTCTGCTATAGATCATCCAAAATATATACACACAGGAATGAAACAAAAAACAAAATTTCAAAAACAATGTAGAACTATTTGATTTATATGGAATTATTTAAATATGTACGCTTCTGATTTGTAATTGAAATTACATATGTATACATTTCTAACATGAAACGATAAAAGCAAAAGGCCACTCATGGGTTTGTTTCCAGGCAGATAAGTTAAGCTAAGCGGAAATCTATAAGCACAAGTGTGTCTAGTCGTTTCGCGTTTCAACGCAAGGCGTTCGAGGTGTCGGCCGAGTTGCTGTTAATTAGCATTTATTCGAGCTAGTGCGTCACTTGAGCACGTTTCTTATTAATGCGCAATTGCCGTTTACCTTTTGTAGGGCAGCTAAAAAAACAGTTCTCACATGGAAACAGATCCAGTAAATATTTATAAACAATCCGATCACCCATACAATTGGGATACAACAGAAGGAGTGGGGCGTTTCCTCAACTGGTGGACTGTGTTTAAGTTAATGACTCATCTGAAAGACATCCAATCTTTGCATCTTGAGGTGAGTGCAATACTAAAACATTAAAATTTAAATCAATTAGGATTAGTTGGATTATTCAATATTACAAACTTAGCTTGTAAACATGGTAATAAATATTTTTTATTAATTAACAGGTTTTCGTACGTTTTTTAAATACAAAAAAGGTTAAAGATATTAAGGTCCCCCTGGCGGTTGTTTTTCAAACTATTTTATTTACATGGTGCTTACATTTAATCTACATGGGTTTTTACAATTGATTTCCAGTCCTTTAAAAACGTACTTTAACTTAATGGAATGCTTATCTTAAAAATAAATAATATACTTCTTAGCAGTGGCAAAAATATACAATTTTAGACTTCTAATATTTTGTTTATTTACATAAATGCCAGTTCAACGTTTACTAACACTAAAAATAGAGACGATAAATTCAGCCAGTGTTTTTCGTGCGAAAGCTGTTAAAGTGTAATGATTAATTTTTATATTTCTGGAATTCGTGTTATAAGTTTAATTTATAAAATTAAATTTATTGTATAGCAGAGCTTTAAAAGCTATTTTTATTATTTGTTTGTAAGGTTTTGCATTTTAAAATACCCACATTCGTGATTAAGTGCTCATCGCTAATATCGCGTGACTCCTAAAAAAATTGCATTCAAGTGCTATTTATAGATACTTTGCACTTGTATTGGTCGTGCTGCATTTATTGAGACACTTTTGCTTCCGTCAACATTTTGCTGCGGAAATTGGCACACTCTCTTCAAGGTCAAGGATGTTTTGAGGCAGCTAATGAACTTCCCATCGGGCAAAAACCTGTTCCTGTAAAGTTCAGATACATATGTACATGACTTTAGCAGTGATTTAGAAAGTCAAGAGCAATTCCTTAACGTGTCATTATTAAACACGTTAGTAAATAACCCTCTCAGCTGTTTCACTTTGTTAGTGTGTGGGTGGGCTCTCTCTTTCGTCGTTGCCCTCTCACTCTCGCAAAGCTTTTGGCTTTTGTTGTTTAGCATTTCATTTCATAGCAGATTTTATTTTGTGATTGCCAGCCAACGAGTTTGGACGCATAAATAATCATCCGCTAGGCCCGTGGAATTTTTTCGCACAAACGACAAAATGTCATCCGCCGCAGTTCAGCCACCCCCGCCAGTTCCACCACCACCACCGCCAACGGCCGCCGCCTCCGCGGGAAAGGGTATCCACTCCAAGCTGTACAATGGGATGATTGGTGCCGCCGACAAATTCGTGCCCGCCAAGCTGCGACCACTGTGGATGCATCCAGCTGGTAAGTCCAATAACCTTCAGTCCCACATAGATCTCCTCTCAAATGTCATCTCGTTTACAGGTCCAAAGACGATATTCTTCTGGGCACCCGTCTTCAAATGGGTAAGTTTACGAAAACCAGACGGAAGGGATTACATAACTCGGACGACGCTCGACCTTCGCTGATTTTCATTATCGCACACATACGTTCACTATAAATCCGAAACGACGGTAGACAAATCTGTGCGCAGGTGCCATTAAATGAAATTATTTGATTATTTCGAGCAACCTGCGCTTGATAACTGACTGCTTTTGTGTTTGTGCGCGAAATGCGATTGTTTATTTGAATTATGGAGCCCTATAAAGAAAGGTTCCGGAATCCAGCTTGAAATATCTTTTACAATACCAAATACAATTGCAAACGTTGAAGAATTTCTTAGTCACTGTGAGAAGCCATCTCCCGAGTTGACTTTATTTGTTTATGTTTATTTTGATAGGTAAAATATAGATGTGGTATTTTGCGTCTCGGCAATTCGAAATAATAGAATAATTCTTGAAAATTTCTACATATTTTGAAAAACACTTTTTAAAAGCACACATCTTTTAGTTCATTTAAATATTTTCAATAAATTTAATGGATTATATTGATAGAATACAGCTTTATTTTGAAGTTCCTTTTTTTTCGATAAGTTCTTAACATGGTCTTCAGGAGTTTATGATCAGCTTGGGACACATTTAACAAATATTATTGTTTGGGTATACCAAATTCTGTTAGTTGCTTAGAAAAAAGACAAAGAATAAGTCGAAAGTAGACAAACTTCCTGAACATAACCAACTTTAAAGGATATTTTTGAAATTTTCTAAAAATGTTTGTATCTCTTGCAGGGTCTGGTTGCCGCCGGTCTGAGTGACCTGGCCCGTCCGGCCGACTCCATCTCCGTGTCCGGATGTGCCGCCCTGGCCGCCACTGGCATCATCTGGTCCCGATACTCGCTGGTGATCATACCCAAGAACTACAGCCTGTTCGCCGTGAATCTCTTCGTGGGCATCACTCAGGTGGTGCAGCTGGCGCGGGCATACAACTACCATCAGGGTCAGGAGAAACTGAAGACGGAGCAGGAGTTGCCGGCGGCGCAGAATTAGAGACATATCGAATCGAATACCGGTGCTGTCCCCTACATATAGACTTTAATCGAAATGTTATGTACATACATACAAATCCCACAACGCACAACGTAAACGAAAGGATTAAGAAGCTGTGTTCGCAGATCGGGCATCTGCGTTTTACAATCTGTTAACCATTATTATTTATGGTCTATCGCCTTATGGACGTGATTCGTATTACTTAAGTTGTAACTGTGGAGGCTTTGCGTATAGTTTTATGAATACGAAAATTGGACAGATTTTGATTGTCAAAAAATAAACCAATATATTGTAAGACTGTAGACACTAGATAAACTTTCTTATCTTAATTCTTGGATTGGGTAAAATAGGGAAGCAAAAGTCAAAATAATTATTTAACAAATCATCTTTGTATTTCTTAAAGGGTTTAACATGTGGTGTATAAGCTTTAATTATACTTGCCTTTATTGATTTTTATTTATAAACATGCTAATTAGCGGAACTTAATAGATTGATCTCAATTAAAAATCAAAAGCTTAATCTACCAAAGTTTTTTTCAAAACCAGATATAACAAGTAAATAAGCATCATGTATGTATACGCCATGTGCACTAAACCTATTTGCACATTAGTTGAACGATACTCTTTCTGAGTTTTACACAATACTTCACACAAATAGAAATTAATTATAAACAATTAAAAGGCCTTGCATAAATTTCTCACCTAGGTCAATATTAATTGCTAAAAATAATCTATATGTTTAGTTTTATAGTTAGTTTACTGCTAATATGAACTGAGAAAAGGGGGCTGGCTGATAATGCTGGTGATAACAGGAGCTCTAAGCTAATAATACTAGAGAAACATAAACATATGTCGGTGGACCCCAGACTTTTCGGAGAGCTCAGTTGTTGTAGTTGGGCGCTTCGCTGGAACTGTTGTGCTTCAGGTTTGAATTGGCACTCTACTTCCCACTTGAACGAGTGGAACTTTATCGCATCCCCAATCGACTGCTATTCTAACGCTTCTAATCAATCACCCTTTATATTATATACAACTTGATTAGAGGTAGGTTATAATACATTTGCTCTCGATTTGCGAAACTACATCAGTTTCTCTTTGGAACTTTGATCGGTTGGACGTTGCAGTATTAAGGAACTATCTTTCAGTCGGAATGTCTGCCGCACCTCCCCCTCCAACACCTCCTTCTACTGCTCCAGCTTCCGCCGGAAAGGGTCTTCATTCCAGGGCGTATAATGGCCTCATTGGAGCCTGTGACAAATATGTGCCCGCCAAGATGCGACCACTATGGATGCACCCAGCAGGTGATATTAGTGTTGCTCTGAAATAAAACCAATTTTATGGGATTTTTTATTTTTAGGTCCCAAGACCATATTCTTCTGGGCTCCTCTTGTTAAATGGGTAAGTTTAGAAACCTTTTACATAACTGTAAACCCAGCGTCCTTAGTCAACTTCTATTATCGCCAAGCTGATAAACAAATCTGTTGTGTTTTATTATTATTTGTTTATTTCTCCGCAACCTGTTCAGGCTCGCGATAAATGATATTTTTGTTCCCCACGCGCGAGATTCTGATAACTAAATGATTGTGCGGTTTGTTGTGGCTTATGGAATATTTCATAACATTTGTTGTTGTGGCTGGGAGAGAGCTTTGGCAACATGCCATGGAGATTTGCAGTCAATGGGGGGACTTACCCTGTATTATCAGCCTCATCTCTCTAATCTACTGGGTGCGCACCCATTCAATTTTCTACTACAGAGCCTCGTTATCGCTGGTCTCAGTGATTTGACGCGTCCTGCCGACATGATTTCACCCAACGGATGTCTGGCTCTTGGGGCCACGAACCTCATTTGGACGCGCTACTCCCTGGTTATCATCCCAAAGAACTATAGTTTGTTCGCAGTGAATCTCTTTGTGAGTCTGACGCAGCTCTTCCAACTGGGACGGGCCTATAACTACAGGTGGGAGCAGTCAAAGCTGGAAAAAGCTGGCGAGGAAAAGTTAGCCATTGAAGGCAGTTTGTAGTTAATCAATTTATGTGCATTTTTTAGATTTCCCTAAAATAAATGAAATTATTTTCTAGTCTGAATTTAAATAAATGTTTTAAAAAGTAAGCGGTTTAACGGTCAATACATTTTCAGCTTTCGATTTATCAGTAACGAATATAGCTAGAAAAAAAGGAAACTGTTTTTTAATATCTATAAATTGTAGTAGTAACTTTTTTATTTTTATTACTGTTATTATTAATATAAACATTTTTGTTTAAACTTTAAACAGAATAAATTCAAATCAGCTGATAAAAAAAGCTAAACTTTCATCACTTTTGATAAATCGATAAATGTAAATAAAACCCGGCGAATTCTTTGCTGTTGGTAATTTCTTTATTAAATTGAACAATAATAAGTAAATAGTTAATAAAATGGCTCTTGTGGACTATGGAGGGAGCAGCTCCTCCGCCTCTGAAGATGAAGAATACACCGAAAGCTTCCAAACTCCAACTTTGAGCACCCTCAAAAGGTAAAGTGGTTTTCTCCAATGCCTGTGGATTTCTACATTTAAACTGCTGAAGATCGGCCCTGCCCACAGCTGCCGCCATTTTGGGACCCAAGAAACCGAAACCCGAGGAGTTCGTCGAGGATGTGGTGGATGATCCTACCCTACATGGCGGACGCATCCGCAGCTTCAAGCACGAGCGAGGAAACTGGGCTACCTACGTCTATGTGCCGGCAGCAGCCTGTGCCGATCAGCTGGAGGAGTTCCAAGTCGAAGCCATTGCCCATTTGGAGCCCCACTTGGAACTGCAGGCCAATGAATCACTCCATTTGAGTTTGAGTCGAACGGTGGTGCTCCAATACCATCAGATCGATGAGTTCTCACGATCCTTACAAACAGCTCTTAGCAGCTCCTCGGGGTGAGTCCTTAAGCTTGGAAGTAAGTTATCCAAATAGTCATAGAACATCCTTTTAGATTTACCGCCACTTTGCAAGGCCTGCGAATCTACACGAACGAGGAGCGAACCAGGACCTTCATTGCCGCCCCCTTGGATCCTGCTTTTGTGGAGAAGATGACTGCCATCCTGCAGCCCATCGATAGGGTGATGCTCGACTACCGGATGCAGCAGTTCTATGATCCTGCCTCGTTCCATGTCAGCCTACTTTGGTGCTTGGGCGATCAGGAGGCACTGCTGAAAGACAAACTGAAAGAGCTACAGGATCTCCTTGAAGATCAGGACACTCTTCCCCTGGCAGTCAATGAAGTGCACTTGAAATGCGGCAACAAGGACTTTACTTACATGCTAAAATAGACTGTGGATATTGAAATGATGTTTTTCCTTAAGATGTTTGGAGACTATGCAACCTTAGTATCTTTCAATTTATTATATCTAAAGTTTTACATTTATATTTATATGCATGCTGTTCTCAATTGTAATGTAGAAAAATCTTATATTATTTTTATTAGGCATTACAATGTAATGTAATACTTTAATATACGAACATCACGAAGTATATTGTTGAATGAGCTGTTAGTGCCAGATTACCATTCCAAAGAAGTTAATCGTATGTGAAGCTTAAGTATGAGAAATACCAGGTTTACCTTTTAGTTAAGTCCCTTCTTTTTGTTGCCATTGCCCTGCTTGGCTGCCTGAGCCTGCTCCTCCAGCAAACGCTCCTCCTCCAGCTCCAGAAATCTCTGCCGTCGGCGACCGAGTGGCGTTTTCGACCACCAGGATTCGAAAGCTTCCTCTTCCTCGCGATAGACAGGATCACGAGAGCTGTAAGCATGAAAGTTATGAATGCTGGAATTTGTGCCTTTATACACATATACCCACCACAGGACATTGATCAGCTCGGCATTGGTGAGTGGTTGGGTGCGTAACTGAAGCTTCCGCTTGCAGGTCATTACTTCCTTGAGACAGGCATCGATGGCTCCGATGGTATAGCCATCTGAAATCTTGGCCATTGCACTGGTATCTAAATTAGATATGCCACCGGAATAGTCGCTTTTGGGAGAACAAATAAATCAGTTGATATACGAGAGTTTAATCTTTAGATTCACTTACTGCAACAATGTTTTCCAGGCGTGCGACATGGCTCCGTAATCAGGTCGTGGAATATAGATAAACCGATTGTAGACGGATTGCAGTAGCTTTTGGTCCGCCTCCCAGGGCAAATTTGAGGTGCCCACGAAAATGACCCGATCTTCGGGGGCAATGTTCTTGATCATCTTGGGCAGATCCTTCTTCAACCGCTTTGGATCTGTGCGATCCGTCTTGGGGATTTTCTTCATGAAAGGTCGCTCAGCATCGCCCATGTATATGACAGCTGGTTGGAGCAATCGGGACACCTTAAGGACCAGGTGAATTAGCATTATAAGTCCCGATTTGCCAGGATACTTTCCCACTATATTAGCCGGGGTCAGATCGAACAGCACGGCTCCCACCTCAGTGCAAATGGCGTGGAGCAGGGCTTTCTTTCCTGAACCCCTGGGTCCAGCCAGTAGAATGGAGCGTATAAGCGGAGTGCAGTTGTGGATGGCATCCGATCCGAGTGGAAGGATGCAGTACTCCGTCAGGATCTGGCGGATGTCGCCCGGTGAGGGATTCGTGCCATTCCTCGCGGTCAACGCCTTGTCGCCGAGGAACTGTTTCATTTTCAGTTCCGGGTATTTCCGTATTATGCCATTCGTGACCAGCTCTTCGTACAGCGACTCCGTGGTGCGATCCGGCGTAAGATCCTTCTCCTTCTTCTTTTTGCTCTTCTTGCCGGAGCGTCGTGTCTTCTTGCTGCTCTTCTTGACCTTTTTACCGACTGCCGTCTGCAGCAGCTCGATCTCCTGGCGCATTACGTCGTCCACGGCGCGACGGAACTCCAGCTCCACCTCCTGATACTTGTCGCTGTAGATCATGTCCTCGTAGGCCGCCTGACTCAGCACACCGCTTTCATCCTTGTCTCGCCAGGTGTCGTTAAAGCTGAAGGGATAGGATAGGTGCATAAATCATTCTTCATATATGTATGTATGTACACTTATTTATGTAGTAATTTAAAAACCGATCTCTTAATAAGTCCTTTAAATATTTTTAAATAATATCAGAAGGATATTTTACTTACAGATCTATTTCCGCACGGATGTCTGGCAGGCAGACTGACGGTGCCGGCTGGAAGCTAACTTCCTCCTCCTGGTTTTCATTGACGTTCAGGTCGCCGCTGCGTGCCGGCGACTTCGACTTATCCTTGGTCTTTCGCGACTCCTTGGAGGATCGGGCCGACGAGCGGCTGTGTTCGCTCTCCGTTCCAGGTCTACTGAAGATGTGCAAGGAGCCCCCCTGATCCTCGGAGGGAAAGTCCGGCAGCTTGCCAGTCTTGTCGTAGCAATCCTTTACCCAGGCTCGAATCTCATCGGCAATGTCCTCCTTCATGCTGGCTCCATGCTTGGCCCGGATCTCCTCCTGCAGGGCGCGCTGCCGCTCCTCAAACTGCTCGCCGTAAAGATCCTGCGCCTGATAGCGCTTCTCGTTGTGCTGCAGCTTCTCCAGTTTCTCCGCCCGCTCCTTCACCACAGCCGCAGGTGGTGGCAGCATCCCAATCAGGATCATCTCCTCCATCTTGCGACGCCTCGTGATCCGTCGTGCTGTGTGGCCACGCCACATTTTCTGTATCTTCATGGCAGCCAAGAGACCGGAGTCACTGCGTTCCTTTTCGCTGCGCTCTTCCGACTTACCCTTTTCCTTGAGGATGCGGATCTCCTTCATGAAGTGGGCACGCAAGCGTCCTTGACGCGCCCGCTCGTGCATCTGTAGCATCCGTATGGCCTCTATCTCGGTGGTCACCGTCTCCTCCATCTCATGCTCCTCTAGCCAGCCAAGTTTTACTAGGATCTCCTGCATGGTTTTCTTGCGGAACTCAAGCTCCTGTTGGCGTTCACGGAGAAAATAGCGGGGAATCCGCAGCTCCGTCTCCATGGGCGTGAGGCGCAAGCGCTCCACCACCTCATCGTTGTAGCTGAACTCCATTAGGTCTATATTCACGAGGTCGTGCTTGAGCTCCACCACACGACCCAGACAAGCGTCCAGTAACTTACGGACCAACTGACGCTTCTGAGGCTGAATCATCTGTGGAAAATTCAGGAGCGGATACAGGACCTCTTTCGGAATATTTGCAGAGCTAAATGTCGTGTACCCACATTATCGTATACATCTTCCAACCGATTGCTCAAGCATATGTAACGCAGATAGAACTCGTACAGGCTCGACTGCAGCAGGGCCTTGGCATCCGCATCGGCGGCGACGGAGCCGACTGCGGCGTTCATGGTGGCCACCGTCGTCTCCACATCCTGGTGCTGCCTTTCATAGTCGATAGTCGACAGCAGCTCGCATTCATGCTGCGATTGATGCCAGATGTCGTTAAAATATGTGCTGGACATGGTGATCAAGGATTCTTCAGTGCAAAACTAATGACATTGTTTGAACCACTCGGAACGTTGCCAGGCTGTTCTTGGAGTTGCCAAGGAGTTGGTTGCCATACAAGGGTGGAATCATTACAAGAATAGTAGCCGGTTAGTAGTTTCGTACACATATAGCTGAATATAATACACTTTGTTTCAGGCCTTGCCTCGAAATACACTCGAGCACAATAATAAATATGTTTACAAATATATTACATGGAATACGCTTAAAAGGTTATATAGTCCAATGAATTTCAATGGGTAGAATAATGTTTGGAATAAGCTTAGTCAGAAATCCATTTCATTGATTTCGGAATCAAGCTATCTTTACCTTTAAACATTCTACCGGATATCTGATAAGGTAGAGTTTAAGGTAATTGAGTTAGCTCTCCGGAAAATTTGAATTGAATGCAGGATTGCTTAGAAAATGGATTTTGCACATACATATGTAGTTAATAAATAGTTAACAGTATAATTGGGGCTAGTCAAAATAGGCTTTTAAATATTATCCGTGGAACAGTACTTGATCATGGATTTGGTGTGCTTAAATTGAATGCCGCTGGTAGCGGCCATGACCTCTTGGATAAAGCTCTGGGAGTTGTGGATGGTGGTGCCGCCTAAGATGACCCTATATCCGGTATTGTTCATTTGATGTACGGCTAAGGCCTCCTCGTACGTGGCTCCGCCAATGATGAAGACCACCACCTCTTGGGGTGGTCGTCGGAATGGCACAAGTTCCGAATTTATGGCCGGGAAGAGGGGATCCAGTTCACGACCCTTAAAAACATCCTCGAGGGTCTCCTTTAGCAGGGGAGTGTGCTGAGTAAAAACATTCTCCACTCCCTTGAGGCCTTTTATCAGGTTTCGGGTCAATTTCACGGCATCCGTGATTCGCACCATGTTGAACAGATCTCCCTGGCGCACATGGGTTCCAGCATACTCGATCAGAGAGGGCACCACAGCAGCTTGACCTCCGCGCGACTTAATGATCTGCAGCAGTCCGGATGTGTCGCAGTTGGCATGTCGCTCGTAGCGCAACGCATAGAGTGCGACCAGCTTGAGAGCATCGTCGATGGAAACACGTTCGTCCGCGATTAGTTTCTTTATCCGCTGCAGCTGGGCGGAGTGCTCGGCCTTGCAGGCGATCTCCTGTTCCAGCTCAGAAACCTCGAAGAGATTCCGCTTGTTGCTCAGCGCCGAAAGTTCGCCAATCACGCACAAATGCTTCTGCACGGTGCCGGACATTTTCTTGAACTGCGGATACGACTCAATGAAATTCTTCATGTCCGATATGCTCTCCACCTTCTTGTGGTCGTTGGCCTTGCGCTGGAATTCCTCCATCAGTTGCTTGATTGTGGACCCGATCTCGCCGTAGTTGGCGTACATGTTATTGCCATAGAACTCATCCTGATCACCGGATAGAACTAGCTCCTTAAAGTCCTTCGGTACGTTGGGCCGATTGGATAGGTCCAATCGATTGTTCTTGATGTGGAGCAACTCGTGGACCATGGCCTGGTAGGTCCACTGATGGAGCAGCGGCGTCACTGGGTCATCTCTGCGGTCCAGCACGAGCAGTAACGGCGGCGCAGCGCCATCCATGTTGGACCGAAAGTCGAACAGCGACGACTCCTTGGTGATCTGCTCGTAGATCAGCTTGGCCAGGAGCTGAGCTGCCTGGGATCCGGCTCGGTAGCGGATCACTGGGTTCAGTTTCAGGGACAGCAGGACTGCTGTGATGCCCTGCATGCTGCGGGTCAGTGCATCCGGCAGCCAGTTTAGGTTCGCCATACAGTTGGGAATGTTCAAGGAGAACAAATTGGGGTTGACGCACAGGTAGTCCGCATAGAGCTCCTTCACCTCCCGCACCGACTCGGATTCGTCACACTCGGCCAAGTACTTGATGTCGGTCCGCGGAATGATGTTGCTGAAATCTATTTAGGGGATTTAAGTACTACTTATAAACGAGCTTCTATGACCCGCTTACATATGTAGTAGGCGCTATATTTGGGATTCCTCAGCTCGTTGGCTAGAAGTTGGATATTCTGCTTGGTGGGCCGAATGAACACAATGCACTTGAGGTACTTTAACCTTTCGTTGGACCTTCCCGAGTCCAGGCGCTCAAACAGATAAACCTCCCGCTGCAGCATGTCCGACTGGCTAAAGGCCATTGAAATGATACTGGTCTGCAATGATGTGGATTTTCAGAATAGAAGGTACCATACATACATATGTCAGGGTTTTTCTGGGCTTCACTTACCGTCTCCTTGTCCAGCAGGATGATTTTCATGCCTGGCCCCGACTCGGAGCACATTTTCTCAATGTACAACTTTATGCCGCTTATAAGATTCATAATTGCTAACTAATAATTTACTGCCCAAAATTCCAAAATATAATCTTTTTTTTCGCAAACAGATGGGTTAGAGATGGCCGAATTTCGATAGGTAAGTGATAACACTGTTGGCAATTTAGCGAAGTGCTCGCATATCTAGCTATTTTAAAAAGAAGCTATGAAGAAGAAATGTTGAAAACTTTTAGCAATTATACTTATTTTTTAAATGAATTTTTCCTCGAACGAAAAACAAATTTTCCTTTTCAATAAAAAAATATGTATAAGGGTTTCTCTGAGCTGTTAAACTTGTTAATCTTGAGGCTGTTGAATCGTTTAAAACTAAGTGTTTACCTTATTTTTATGAAAAAAAAACACTTTTTTTAGCCTTGGTACATTAGGGTTCAAATTACGCGCCAACATCCGTTCGATAACGATAAAATATGATTGTTGTTGTCAGAGTTCAGCGATGGCCAATTTACAAAACGTGCGATTTGTTTACAACGCGATTTGGATTTTATTTGTATAATATAAATAGAAGGCAACGTGAATTGATATTACCTAAATAAAGCAAAAATGGAGGAGGTCCTTGACACGATGCAGCTGGAGAACATGCAGTGCGATGTGTGCGGGGAGAAGACCTTCCAGGAGCGAGAGGGATTCTACTACTGCGTGGAGTGCGGCACTCAGAAGGATCAGATTCGAGCGGTGGACATTACCGCCGAGGAGAACTTCAATGAGACCACCGCCGGAAAGTACGCCTCCAGGACGATCCGCCAGCCAAAGGATGTGGCCAAGAAGGAGGAGGACAACGAACTCACCTCTTGGGAGTTCTACAACTACGTGCTGCGCGGCTTCCTCCAGGAGCTGCTCAACATGGGCGCCAAGCCGGAGCTCAAGCTGATGACCCTGCAGGTTTGGGCGGCCTACATGGGCCGCATGGAGGCGGCCTTCTGCCGGGGCAACAGGATGGGGCAGCCCAAGCTGAATGTGAGGGCACTGCTTAGGTAAGTTCTTGACTCCAGTTTCCATATAACCAAGATACCAGATCATATCTTAAAAAACCATAAACCATCTCTTGCAGAGATGCCCGCATCATATACAAATACAAGCCACCTAAGGTCAATAGAGGCAAAAGGAACCGATTGTCCGGCGATCCAAATGATGAGCGCTCCAAGTTTAGAATGTGGAACAGGACGAAGGTACTTGAATGCTCAATTAATCGACTTTATTAGCCTGAACCTGATGGTACATAGAATGTTTTGGGGAACAGCAAGGGCAGTAGCAGGACGAGGGTCCGTTGATAGGCACTATCTATTGGTTCCTCTGAAGCCTGCTCCACTGACACCGAATCTGTGGTGTAAATAATATGTAAAGAATCTCAAATGTGATATAGAATTTTACTTACCCTCTATGACTTCTGGAGCTCCTGGAGCAGGCTGTGCATAAACCATTGCCAAGATGGCCAAGCAAATCAGAACCATACGAAGAGACATGTTTGTTGCAAGTTAAGCTAGTGAACTGATATTAGCTTGGTCATACTGGTCTTATATAGATCCAAAAGCTATGTAAATGGCATAATTACCTAAGTCATTAGTGGTCTTCCACCTCCCATTACTCTTTATCAGTAGCTACTCTAACACCTTGCTCCTATTTGATCTTTCCAGCGCAATCTCGACGCCTCCGGTTACAAGAAAGGCGGAGAAGGTCCTTCAGAGTCCGAGGGGGAACAAAGTCTCGCCCTTCAATGGTCCGTGCATGCTCGCAAGTCCCTGAAGCGCCATATGTCTCTGAAACATCTGGATAAGCACAGTCGGGACAGCAAAGCCAGCATGTCGTGCCACGGTTTGCGACCCAAAGCCAAGACACTGCACGCCTTTGAACGCAACATGTACTGCCTGAACATCACCAAGTTGTACATTGTTTTGGCCATTGCCCTTAACATGGTGGAGGACGACATACAGCTAACGGACCTGCTACGGTTCATTGATGAGGAGCACTTGACCAAGCGATACATGCTCTCCTATCTGCCCGAAAATGTGGCCACTAGGGGAAAGGCGTTGCTCAACGATATGGAGTTTGGCAACCACAAGGACAAGTGTACCTACAGGGTGCGTATTTATAATCCTTCTTTTAAAACCAGATATAAATATTAGCCTATTTATTTTTTATTACAGCTTCTGCGTCTTAACATAGCCTATATGTCGCGATACATAAACCTGACTGAATTCCAGAAACCGAACCTGCACTCCCTGGCCGAGCGCTATGTCTTGGAATTGGGCCTTCCCCCTCGCCTAGTTAAGTACGTGGGCGAGCTGATCGACCTGTATCCGCCAAAGTTCGCCAACGCCATGGGTCCACATTCGTACCCGCAGTATGAGGCCAGGACTATGGCCTACATCCTTTACGCCATGAAGTTGCTCTTCGGTTTGGATGATATTAAGGAGCAAAAGATATCCGAATCGGCTGCAAAAATCAACGAACAACTACTGGAAGCCGGCGGAGCTGCAGCTCCTTTCCTATTTGTTTTCACCGAGTGGATGCAGTTCGTAGATATACGGAAAGTAATTATCTCACATTACAACCAGAGCTTTGCACGTCGCTTTGGGGTACCCACCCAGATGGGTAGGCAGGTGGATGACATCCTGGTCAAGGAGCGGAAGGTAAAGGAGCTAGGCTACGATGAAACACAGGCAAATCCAGCAATGCAGCGCCAGCACGAAAACCTGACCCACATCTTCGAAACAATGCTAAAGGATCACTTTGGCGAGTCGAGTCAAGGAAGTATAGAAAATGATCGCATTGAATTCCAGCCCAGTCTGACTCCCGCTCACTCCTACTTCAAGAGAATCCTACTCCAAGCCTCGCGGCCCGATGGTAAGAAAATGAGCTTAAGGATTCCAGACAGCATGCACGTGGATCACTCGCAGCGAGACCTTGATCCCTTTGTTCTAGAAACTAAAGAGCTCTCTCAGTACTTGGCTCAGCGTGGTCTAAACCTGCGAGTGGAGGAGGTCGCATGTCAGGAGGAGATCCAAAAAGTAGGCTTATTCCGTCCACTGCAGCATGTGCGAGGGGACAATCGGGAATTCCGCGCCAACTGTGACATTAAAACTGAGACGTGGATTGGAGAACTAAAAAGGAAGGAAAAACGGCCGGACTTTCGATTCATTCAGCCCACTGGACAATATCATCCTTTATATCTGAAAAAATTACAAAAGCTTAAGGGAAAGCGTGAGAGACTGGAGATAAATAATCCTTACTGGGAGATAACCAAGACGCCGAGCTTCCTACTCAAAATGAATGATAATGACGTACTACTAGACACTCTAAGCTCCCTGCAAACCTTCGACGAGGGGAGCATGGATCCATTGAACGTCCCTCTGGATCAGCCCCGTCGTCACCTGGAAAAGAAACAGATTTCCAAAGAGCCAGAGAGGGAATCAGACGAAAGAATGGATGATTCAAATGACGAGTCGCCCAAACAAGAGGAACTATTGCTGCAAGTGTCCAACTTTGATTGCTGGCTTCTGCACGGCTATATGAAAAAGATTCGGCAGTCGGACAAGAGGGAGCTGCGCCAACTCTTTTCCTGCTCTTTTCGCTGGATATTGGAAACCTGTGCCGCAACCATTGGCGTGGAATGGGACGTGCTCTACGAGCAGCTGATTATCCTAGAGGTAATGTTTCACCACAGCATTGGGGACTGGAGCAAGCACAAGGAAGTGCTATGCATTCAACACGATACACAAGCGAAGGACATCCGAGAGCTGTCTAGGACGTACAAGGAGTTCTGGTAGAACTTGTAAATTTCATAGGAATAAGAAGAAGCAGTTTTAAATACAAAATATTTAGCGTACATACATATAAGGTAAATTTAATATCGACCATACATTAATCTAATATTACATTTTCTGTAATACCTAAGAATTTTGTACTCGAAGATGAATAAGATTTTTGTTATTTAATAATTAAATTCAAACTATAGCGCTTTTTTGCCAATGTATCGATATGCTGTTGGTCTATCGATATTCTAGCAAACCGCGTTTATTAAATTATTTAAATAACATTTCAAGTACTCACCGTTCTTTTGTGCGATTGCTTCTCAGGTGGGAGCAAAATGGGATCATTATTCTGGTTAAATATACACGGATTAAATAAGTATTCTCTTATAGACTGCCGCATTATCTTCAACCTGTACGAATTTCTGAGGACGGATGGGATTGTAGATTAAAGCTTAAACATGACACGCCCTCTATGGCAATAACTTGAGACCAGGAAATAGTACAATCCGTAATATATTTATTAATTTACCTGTCCATAATGTCAATAGTAGTTCCAAAGCAGCATGTCAATGATTAGTTGATCAAGTTAGATTCTTACACATGTCCATCTGTCTATTTCGAAACCATCTGTCGAAAACCATTCACATTGAAGATAATTAACCAAGACTTGGTGAGCTTATAGTGGGAAAGATCGCTCCAGATGATCTATAATATTTGTTAAAGATATTTAGAAAGGTCGTGTAATTATATTTCTTAAGATACATGTTTACACTACTTCAAAAACTAATAATAATAATACTTCATTAGGCATTTTATTTATTTTAAAGGTTGGCAGGGTCTTAAATAATAATTGTCCTATCAAAACTCGAACGATTTATTAAGTTACAATACTATCTTCTTGACCGCGACTGTGTGAGCGAAGGCACATTAACATCAATATCAATAGGCAAATTAGCGTTTATCAGAACAACAACAATCACATTAACAGCAACAATGCGTGTCGCGGTTTTGTTTACAAAAATCTTCTTCAAAAGAGAGCGCCGGCCCCACGGTCATCAGCGCCTCGCCTCTCTCACGGAAAAAGAGCGCGAGAGCAGTTGGGGATACAGTGTAATCCAATTAGCTAATTTTCCGACAGATTTCTTTAAAAAATAATAATACAAAAATGTCTTAAAAAGAAAAAGTATTCTACACAATTTCGCACATCTTTATTACACTATTACAATCCATATACATTATTTGACAAAGTTATAAATGGTAGAACGATTTTTTTGCAAAACTAGCATACGTGTCGTATGAGTAATTTTTAAGGAAACTTTAAGAGACCTTATTTCGCAACGCCTAAAACTTATAAAAAATCAAAAAAGGTGACCCCAAATTTGCTTACAATACTTGTATTGCTTTTCCTGCATTAATTGAAGTACCCACTTCTGACTATATTACACCAATACCTGCGTTGGGTAATAACAATTTTCTACCCATAATACCTTGGAAACATTTAAAAATAGATATTCTGCATTGCTGCATATTCTTCACAATCTGCCACGGAACTCTGATAGAGATCAAAGACAGAAAAAAAAGTCCAACACACACTAAGGGCTAGATCGGCTTTTCGAAGTTTACCGCTCTGGCGACGCTATAATTCCCAACCAGTTATAGCGCGGCTTGCATAGTAACCCACTTCGATCGTTCCTCTTCGCTCCTTTTTGTGTGTTGGCATAATGCCGACGTCTTGGACTTCTTGAAGTCTAAGCCGGCATGACCTCGAGTTAGCTAAAAACTTCTCTATATTTTTTTTACTTTTTCAAGTACCCATCTAGCTATATCGACTGCGAGGAGCCCGGCATCTCTGGTGGGGAGCTAGTGAGAGTGGGCAAAGAAATCATAGGCGCGCATTCGCACGGCGCGTTCAGTGCTAATTTTAACGTCGCCGCGTTGACTGTTTCGTCTTATTGCCTTGATGCGGTTTCCTTATTTTTCACTTTTCCACTTGCTCCGAGCACTGAATTCAATTTAAATTAGTTCACATTGTGCCTTTGTACGCCTTTTGCCCGTCCAGTGTGATAACAACAATCGAAAGCCAACCGAAGTGCCCAAGAAGTGCAGCGAAATCGGATGTGTAGACAGGAATTTTAACCGTTGCAATGAAGTAGAAGAAACGATCTCGAAGCATATAGAAATAAAAATAAAAACGGAAAAGAAATCAGATTCAGAATTTAAAAATAGCCGAATGCATGGCAAATTATGAGAGATCTAAGGACGGTCAATTAAAATAGTATTCGGTGTTGTCTGTGATTTTTTCGAACTTCTGCTGGTTTTTGAGCAGACTTTGCTGGTGAGTTTTGGGCTTTGGATATTATCTATATTAATATGCGCGCGTGTGGTTTCCATTCAAACGCTACGAATATGGCAAGACAGCTGTTTCAATACCGACCAAAAAGTAATGCTGAACTGCTAAGAGCTTAGCCTGGCCTGTTACGTCAACCTTTTGCGGGGGTTTTGGGGTTTCGATGACTGTCTACTACCATCCGATTCTGATTCTCCAGTTTCGCCAGCCTAACGCCCCTATCTGAACCCCCATAAACCCCCACAAAGGAGGGGGCTGCAAGTCTCACTTGTTGACGTTCTTGGCGGTTTTTGAGGTTAACAACATTTTCAGGCCGCTTTGTTTCGCTCAGAGACAAACAATAAACAACTATTGACTCGCACTGGCCATGTTTAGCGGGCCGACTTACAAACAATTAATAGCTACTATTTTGTCACTTGCTGACTCTTATGCCAAAATATTTGCCTAAGCTGTTCGCATTAGCAAATCGAACAAATTGCTGGAAAACGAAATACAAAAAACGGAACGGCTAGCACGCGCATTTATCTTGATTCCAAATCCATGTGACTATATCATTATTTGCGGGCTTATAATTTGTTTTCCCAACTGGAGTTTGTCAGCTTCTATTTGGTCCTTTACTTATTTGATTCTTTATTGATACAGTGGAACCTCGCTATATATACAAAATATACATAAGGTTTAAGATCGTATTGTAGGAAAAAATATAACCCAAACTTAACTTTAAAAAGAATTGAAATAAAATTAATTTGTATGACCCATTTTTAGTAAAAAAGAAGTTCCATTGGAATTTTCTTAAAACACCAATTTCATTTATTTAACTGTGTAATTTAAAGGAACTGCAATAGTTTTTATGTTGCAATGAAAATTTCTGGAAAATTCGGTCGGTCGAGCGTTTGTATTTTGGTACCAACGCCCACTGAATGAGGAATATGAGAATATGTTTGCCAAATGCTAATTAGTTTCATTATATCTAGCCGTCACGAGTGAAGTGCGGATGGGGAGTTTGAGGGGCCGTGAAGTGTATTAATTGGATGAGCCGAAACAGTTTGATAAGCACAATATTGCTTGCCATAGATATAATCGGACATATGGTAGCAATCACGTTCGCCCGTCGGAAAGTATATCAATCCTCCCCCCAAAAAAACAGCAGTCCTGCGAACCGCCAATGGATGTCAAACCGAAAAGACACCATGATGGACATATTATAGACAGTTTGGCAAACGGGAGCGTATGAAAGGCTAAATATAAACAATTCTAGGTATGACTGCGCCCTCCCCCGCATTTTCCAGCCACAAGCCCCCACATTGAAGGCAAATTAGGCAAACCAGACGAGAAGGGTTGACAGATCCAAAAATAATCAAGGCAGCAAAGATTTGGCAGGCGTACTGCCTCTACCTGGTTGGACTTTGGATGATGAGTGTGCCAGGAATTGGGAGCTGGGAGGGTGGAGAGTGTGGTCCCAACGGGTCTCGTGTGGCACATGTTCAGGTGGCTTTAAAACTGTTGGCACACTTATTTTTAGGACCTGAAAGTTTGTGTTGCTCTCTAGCAGAATTAAGAAAAACTTCAAATAACATATTTTTAAAATTACTGATTTACTGATAAATTTTTTATTCTATGTTAAAATCCATTTTGCTTTATTTATTCAACATTCAGTTTACGGAACCGCCTCCATATAAATCATTTCACCTTCCTTTGATATGCGTAATGCTAATGTATAAAATTCAACACATTTAAAAAATTCGTTTATTTGTCTAATTTTATTTTTGAGTTCCTTTTCCCGCTTCCGCTGCCTGTCTTTGTCATTTCCCGAACAACTAAATCTCGGCATGATATTTTCTTGAAAAATGCGCTATTTGTTTGTTATTGTTTTGGCTTTGTTGCTGCTTCTGCTTCTGTTTCTGCTGCGATTCGGGGGAAAAGAAAAGCTGGCGCTTGTCTCTGCACCCATTCACATGCCACATACTTTTAATAGACCTTTCATTTCAGTTGTTTATTTTCGTATCTCTAGTGTTCTGGCAGTTTATTTTTAGGCTTTAGTGACACCTATGGGAGCACAGTAAAAATGGGTTATAATAATTATATTGCTTCTGTGAGTTCACGTTATAAATATGCGCATTTTGTAGAGCTCAAAAATATTGCAGTTCTTCAATAAATCTAAAAATACTATAAAAATATAAATTAAAAGCACGAACTATTTTGTGTGTATTTAAAAACAGTGCGTATACTTAATATTTTAACAAAAACCTTTCTCAATCGTAGGATTTTCAGCCCATTAGGCTTCACTTTTTTGTAGCTTTGATAGGCGTTATAATCTATCGCAGTTTCTCTCACCTGGTGATCACTGTACTTCCCAAACCGAAGAAATGGAAAGATTTTTAATTCGCGATTGCCGCACTCACGTTTCTACGGGTACGCGAGACATTGAAGACGCAGCCCATTAATTGGATTACAATTCTCCGCATTTTCCCTATGTGGTTTTCTTTTGACTTCTTGTTCCGCACGTTGCCGTCTGCTTCTTTCTTCTTGGCCATTAGTCATGCATATGTTGCGGCTCTTCAACTTGTTGCGTACACCCGATTTTGCATATGCCACACCTCGACCCTTCCTGCCCCCTCTATATAACAGATATATCTATATCCCTCCTTTAATGAACGTGGTGGAATTTCGCCTTCATATTGTAACTGTATATCCGTGTTGTGAAAATGTGTGAAATAAATCGTACACAGAAACACATGACATATGTGTGAACAGTCGAGGTCGAAAGAATATGGGTGATATTTTGGGCGTCCTCAAAGTAGGATGTACAAAGTTAACAAAAAAATCAAGCCAAAATGAATTGTTTTTTTAATTATTTGAACTAATAATTTTTTTATTTAAATAAAAGTTACCATGCGAAGTTACCAGAACCAACAAGAATTCAATACCAACAAGATATGGTGGTAGTATTATGAAATTCAATTTACGTTTTTTAATTGTAAACAAACCGTACGTCATACTGTTTTGGTTTTAGATGAAGAATTCAATTTATGTATGGTTTAAATAGTTTATAGCAAAACAAAACCAAACATTAAAAACCATATTATTTTGCAGTATTTTTTAAATATTTGTGACCTTACTTTTATTTGTGTTTACTCAAATAATTTAATGATTTTTCAACTGTTTGTTTGACTTTCTCTTTTGTAAATATTTTTGGGAATGCCTCGGAAGACGTTATCTGTTTTTTTTTTTTGGTATCGCAAAAAGAGGCACAACTATAAATGCGACCACAACGATTTTGAATGTACACATGTCCACGAAAAGCCACATTAAATATGTTTTTGTCTTTTACAATGTTTTGGCTCGCTGGCTGAAATTTTCCACTCTGACGTTTTCGCGCTGCCTTCCGAGTTCAAACTCAAATATTTGAGCTGGAGATTAGCGAAATTGCCTTTTTGTGTAATTGTTAATTGGAACGCCAGCCAGCAGCCTCTTTGCATTGGGCTATTTATCGCCCGAAAAATACGAAAATTCAGAATATTATTTCGACTGCTGCTGATGGAGAGAAATAAATTAAATGGAGATCAATAAAAGAGAAGAGCTAAGCATGAAGACGAGGCCAAAAACGGCGGACACACCTCTTGGCTGGCCAAAAAAAATCAAAAATCAACCAAAAATTTATCAAACACGAAGGCGGCGGAATTTAATTCAAACCGAAGGCAGATGTTTTGTTCTGCTTTGCACGCAGGCGTAATTTCTAAAGTAAACAAATGACAGGAGACGATTCATTTGCACAACCCATTTGTGTGGTGAGAGGGGTGGCAGGGGGTGGCAGGCGGTTCGACAGGTGTTAATTGCCCGACAAATTCAAAAACACGCAGCCCGCTCATGCGACGAAGTCGCAGACTCGGACTCGCAGTCGTACTCGTATCCAGACCCAGGCCCATGCAAACATGCATTATACAACCGGTGTGTGCAGTCGAGTCGCTAATAGATTCGACCGTTCAATTTGCTTGCAGATCGTCTAGGCCCAACCCATCGGCACTCGAAGCCCCATCTATACCCTCCAAAAACCTAGTCCCCCATGGGTCGCTGGGGCCGGCAGAGTCCGGTGCTGGAGCCGCCGGACCCGCAGATGCAGAACACGCCCACGCCGCCCACTCTGCCGCCGAGGACCTTCATGCGGCAGTCGAGCATCACCAAGATCGGCAACATGCTCAACACGGCCATCAACATCAACGGCGCCAAGAAGCCATCGAGTGAGTATTACCCGTAATATTTTATCGTATTTTTTAGAATTTTAATGGTCGGTAAAAATCTTTAAATCTATAGAATTTAATGGAAAACTCTTCTGCAGAGTTTATCTATTTTAAAGTGGCTTTTTAATTGGGTTTTAAGTGAGAGGGATATATTGTCACTTCATTTATTTTTATTCTTGTTCTTTCAAATCTCCCGCCAAATTACCGTTAACATTAACATGGGCGCCAACAGGGTTCTGTTGCCGCGCCACCGCTTTGCAACACTGCCCGGCCGCCGCTGGCCAACACTGGCCAAATGCAACGCCGTTCGCCCAGCGGCAATTCGGTAGCTTGGAACTCTTATTGTAAAGTGCGAAATTTGCAACAAAATTTGTACTTCCATTTTGCGTTGGATTTGTCGCAATCCGTTAGTCACTAACTAAGTTAAAACAGCGAGCGGAGCGTGCGGGAGTGGTCCGGCAGCCGTGTAAATAGTCCCAAAGTGCGTGCGAAGGCGAAAATCGAGGCGGAATGCCGCTTGTGCAAATCTGAAAGCCACACTTACTCGCATTAATATTACGACGCAACGACGAAGCAGTGCAGCAAAAGAGGCGGCAAAAACGGGAAGAAGAGGCAGCGCGCAGAATGTGAATCGGAAACAGAATCAGAAAACAGAAGCTTTTTGGCAATATTTGATTTTCGATTGCGAATATTGGATGGTAAAATTAGGCCGAGCACAGGAGTTGCAATTCTATCCTGGTTAGATCACGCGGCCTTTGCTCGCAGGCGTAAAATAATAAGGTAACTATTTAGTGTTTCCATTTTGAAGGTTAGATTTCGCATGTATTTTTTGCTCGGAATTCGCGATAAAACAAAGAGACAAAGCAAGCGGCGCAAACGTGTACGTGTGTCTGCCCCTGTACATCTGTGTGTGTTTCGTATTTGTTTGGCAAAATGCAATAAATAATAATAATTGTGGATTAACTGGCAAATATCTCGTTTTATCGGTGTGAAGTAATTTTTTGTATTCGCTCGCAACCACCGGCTGCACTCGCTCTCTCTCTTTCGCTCGCACACACACATGCATAAACGCACGCCAAAATTCTGCCGCTGCGCTGCCGCCGCTGACGTCGTCGTGAAAAAAATTATAATTTCCCCTACCTTTGCAGTTCTTTCTTCCCCTCTACGTGCTTAAGTTGTGCTTAACAAAAAAATACCTAATTAACAAAGGAATCAAATGCATATACAACAACAAAAACCAAAGTGTAATCAAAGGAATAAGTGAAGAGCAGAAAATCGCGCTCAGCTTTGAAACTCCAAAACGGCAGCTACAACAACAACACCCGCGTGAGACAGAGACGGAGCTAGAGCGCGAGCGCAGCTCCTTGGGCCATCTTTTGTTCTTGTTATTTTTGTTGTCGCTCCGTTTTTCGTCGCTTTCAGTGGTGTTGTTGTAGTTGTTGTTTCTGCGGCTGCTTAAAAATCGACGCAAACTGTTCAACTGAACTGTCATGGCCGGTAAGTTTAATTCTCTCTCCTGCTCTGTTGCTCTCCTGCCCGCCTCCCGCTCTTCGCGTTCGTCACTCGCATTTTGTGTGGGAACTGCCAACTTTATTTGAATACCCTGGAATCGGGTAATATAGTTTTTTGGGTCTTATAAATTTGTGTATTTAATTTTTTTTTAATTATCATTATTATGATCAGTAATCCGTCAATTTTATTTAAATTTTGTTCGTTCAATAATAATAGGTTTGTAACAGTTAGGAGTATCCCTGAAGTCTAATCAATCGTATCACTTTTCTTTTTAACATTTAAACAATTTCTTATTACTTTGTCTAACAAAGTTTAACACGATCAATCAAATCATTCCGAAAGACCATCATAATATTCACAAGGCCGCATTTGGAATAAGTGCAAGGTTTGGCATTTCCTCGATCTATTTTCGCTTTGCTGAACATTTCGATGTTGGCATTAAATTCGCCCAAACAGCCGATAAACAAATTCAGTGAGAAGTAAACAAACTAGTCAAAAGTCTCGAATGCGTTAATCGAAAAACAACTTTTCCCTATCAACTAGCATTGATCTTTGCACTTGAACGAAACGCCGCCAGCGACGTGAGCGGCATGCGAAAAAAAGAAAGAAAAATTGACAGGCTCCCGCCGCCCCTTGTACGGTTTTTTTTAAACAAATGACCGCCCCCGCCCCCGCCCTCCAATTGCATTATCTATTTGAAAAAGCCAGATGGAAGTAAAGCAACTCGTAAAGGTAAAGCACGATTCGTTACGAAAACAGTGTGCATCCGATAAGAGGATCTGTACAAACAGAGTTAGCTGTACCCTCAAATCTGATAATTACGCATTTCTTTACATTTTATTATACCAAGGGCCTTAAGTTTTGAGATCTCCAAGCATATTTTATTTTGTTTGTTTTGAAACCTACGTTTAAAAGTTACTATGTAATTTTATTTTCTTTTCTTTCTTATATTTTTAAATCAACAGGTAATATTTTTTAAGTTTTTCTTTTCAATTACCCTAGTTCGGTGGTCCCTAAATATTCCTTAGTTTCTAATATTCAATGTCCTTCTGCAAGAGTATAAAATTGATTTTGTGCACACATTCTCGATACAACGACACAATTGGCATAATTAAATAATAAACAATTGCACAAGTGCTGAGAATGCGGCGTACAAATTGGTTCGGCCAATAGATATAGAGCCCTCTAAACTGGATCGTGTTTTTTGCCATGTGCAAATTGAGTTAGAGTCGCAATGGACCAAAGGAAACCCCTTCCACCCCCTCTATTTCATTCGATTCCCCAGTATGTTCCCAGCCAACGTGACGTCGCCCAGGTTTCTAGATTCTTTTCGTCGCTCCATGTGATGTATGCAAAATTATTTGGCCATTTTATATGCAGTGTCTGCGGGATTTTCTTGAATAGTGTATCTGCAAGATACGCACAAGTGGGCATGGACATCTCCTAATGGCCTGCACATGTAGAGAGGTTCAACAAAACAATGTCGGACGAACGGACATGGACATTACATAAGTTTATGATGTTATGGACTGGCCCGAGACTCTCGCTTGTCATATGAAAAGTGGAGATTTTGAGAGGGTTAAGTAAAGAGGGCGGATTGATGTGTGTCTTAGATTAGATTGGATATGGTAATTGGCGGGGGAACGGCGAGGTGCTATAGGAACGAACGTTAAGGCTCTTTTGTGCTCAATTTGCAATGCAAACTCAAATTGACCGAGAAGCCAAACAAGCTGAGATCATAACTAAACAGTAAATCAATAATCGATTAGGTGGGGCCTATACTATTGAGTTTTCTCGGTACATTTTACCCAATAAATGGGCTAAAAGGGGAAGCATAATATGTTATTTCAAGTGCTATAGTAAGAAAACATTTCTTGAATCAATCTTTGCTGCCCCTTCCCAAAATACTTTCCCTCATTAATAATCCCTAACCAATATTCTTAATTGCTCAGCGGTTCAGTCATGCATACAGATTATTTCTCTAGCGCTTTCCTTTGAGGAAACTTATCCAACTGGGCTGCCAAAAAAGGATTTCCCTGCCTGCTGTTTATTTGCCCCTTTGCCCATTTTCACCTTGCCTTCTGTATTCTGTATTTGTCAGTCAATCAGTCCGTTCCGCCATTCTCTAGGTCGTTCAGTTGTTCCTCTCTATAGCGTATATAGACTGAAACCGTGATATTGTAGATAGTGCGGTGGAAAGGGGATGGAGAGCTAGCTAGAGCTTTCGGCTTAGCGGCGACATCGCGTGGTTGTGTTAAATAATTGTGTCAATATTTGAGTTTCATTATTTTGTTCCATTTTGCGGGCGCTCATGAAAATCTACTTATCTCTTTATGTACGTTTATATAATACGATCTAACAAATAAATAAGCTAGCAAGCCACCCAGCGAGAGCAGTTTTATTTTGTCTTTTTTTTTTCATCTAGGAAATCCTAGCGAAAAATTCTATTCTAATTGTTTGATATTTTGGCGAGTCTTTTTAATTAATTGGTGCTGTTAGATACAAATAAATAAGAAAAATGTTATGATAAACAGCTTTATAAATGTTTTGCATGTCACATTTTTTATTTCATTCACTAGAAATTGCAAGAAATTTAATAATTAAAATTTTCCATTTATTACAAAACTTTTGTTTTCTTTGCACATTTACTTTGGGTTCAATGACTCAACAACTTTAAATGGCTGTGTGCATTTGCGTGGGCCGGTGCGAAACTCACATATAGGGATCTAAAAATAGTATCGTAATGCCGAGAAATATCAGCAAAAACGACCGAGTTATGACTGACTAATTGGGCGACTGCCTTTGATCCTATTACAGTGCAGGGGATCTCGGTAGCAGCAGAGGCGGAGTAAATAGTTGGAATAAATACAATTGCTGCGCCTCGTCAATCACATCACATCATGACGTCGTCAATGGCAGCAGGCAGGCGGGCAGACGGGCAGGAAAAAGCCAACAGACTGCCAACAGCCAGCGGATAATGAGGTCACAACACATGGGACTGGGCTGGGCAAGGGCTGTGCCAAAGAAATCAAACAAACAAAGCCCAATGAATATTTGGGAATGATGAAAAAATTGCCAAAATTCGCAAACAGCCCCAGAGGCATGGGCAAAAACAAAAAGTCAGTGGCAGATACAAAACGAAAACGTGTACGATGGGACTGACAAACATTTTTAATTTTACTAAAAATACATTTATTACAATGTCAGCATAGCCAAAAGTTATATTATTAATTAATTAATTAATTAATTAAATACATATTATTTTAGGAAACTTTTGTGAACGCGGATCTGCAGTGCAGAATCAACGCATTTAGCTTAATCTATTTCTAAAAAATATTGTATACATTTCTTTCAAAAATTAATAATTTATACAGGTTTATTTAAATGGATACTAACCTTTATATGGGGATTATATGCATTACATTGTTATTCCAAGTTTATTTTTGAACTACCCACTGTCAATGAAAAGGGAAATACATTTTCCAAACGCAATGCTCCCATTATGGAATAGCAGTGTATAAAATGGGGTTTCGAATAAGGAGGACAGCAGCAACGTCATCGTTTACACAACGTACCGCAATCGCTAAAAGTGGCTGTGCAGAGAGAATTGACAAACAAAGGGGGGTGGGGAGTGAGTGGTTGTGGGCTAAAAGCAGCGAGAGCAGGGAAACGGAAAGAATATTTGGCCAAGAGCTTAAAGGGCTTTAAAGTGTTGCCTATCATGGCCCAGACGACGACGACGACCAGTGTGGAAGGCCGAGTATGGCGTCATTAGCAAATATTTGGGCAGGCCCAGGATATCGTCGTCATAGTTGTCCTTTCTCTCACCGCCTATTGATTGTGGGCATACGTACATATGTATGGGGTCTTGGAGCAAATCAAATGTAACATTTACTTTCCTAGCCGCCTGCCCTTACAGTTTACAGTCCAATCGAATTGGCATTCAGCGAATCGAACTCGAGCTGGCCGAAGGTGTCAACTCGCATACTCATCATTTGGTCCTGCTCTGTCTTTTCAGGTAATGGAGAGGCGTCCTGGTGCTTCTCACAGATTAAAGGCGCCCTAGACGATGATGTCACGGATGCGGACATCATATCCTGCGTGGAATTTAATCACGATGGCGAGCTGCTGGCCACTGGTGACAAGGGCGGTCGCGTCGTCATCTTTCAGGTGAGTCTGAAGGTCCTCTATGCAACCGTCATTGAACTAACCAAATTCCCCAATTGCAGCGTGATCCTGCCTCTAAAGCCGCCAATCCGAGACGCGGCGAATACAATGTCTATTCGACATTCCAATCGCACGAGCCCGAATTCGATTACCTCAAGTCGCTGGAGATTGAGGAGAAGATCAACAAGATTCGGTGGCTGCAACAGAAGAATCCCGTGCACTTTCTGCTCTCGACCAACGACAAGACGGTCAAGTTGTGGAAGGTCAGTGAGCGCGACAAGTCGTTCGAGGGCTACAACACAAAGGAGGAGAACGGCCTGATCCGGGATCCACAGAATGTAACGGCCCTGCGAGTGCCCTCCGTGAAGCAGATTCCGCTGCTGGTGGAGGCCTCTCCACGGCGCACCTTCGCCAATGCACACACCTATCACATCAATTCAATTAGCGTTAATTCGGATCAGGAGACCTTCTTGTCGGCCGACGACCTGCGCATCAATCTCTGGCACCTGGAGGTGGTCAACCAGAGCTACAACATCGTCGACATCAAGCCAACTAACATGGAGGAGCTAACGGAGGTGATCACGGCGGCCGAATTCCATCCGACCGAGTGCAATGTGTTTGTGTACTCGAGCTCAAAGGGCACAATACGATTATGTGATATGCGATCGGCGGCGCTATGCGACCGGCACAGCAAACAGTTTGAGGAGCCGGAGAATCCAACGAATCGCAGCTTCTTCAGCGAAATAATCAGCTCCATCAGCGATGTGAAGCTTAGCAACTCGGGTCGCTACATGATCTCCAGGGATTACTTGAGCATCAAGGTGTGGGATCTGCACATGGAAACCAAGCCCATTGAGACCTACCCGGTTAGTTTTTACTCAATCTAGTCTGGTGTGTTTTTCGCAAGTCTAGAAGCACTGCAGATTAGAGTACTTCTTCGGAACCCGTACTAACGTAACGTTCTTAATCAATAGGTCCATGAATACCTGCGCGCCAAGCTGTGCTCGCTGTACGAGAACGACTGCATCTTCGACAAGTTCGAGTGCTGTTGGAACGGCAAGGACAGCTCGATAATGACCGGAAGCTACAACAACTTCTTCCGCGTGTTCGATCGGAACTCGAAAAAGGATGTCACGTTGGAGGCGTCCAGGGACATTATCAAGCCGAAGACGGTGCTGAAGCCACGGAAAGTTTGCACTGGCGGCAAACGAAAGAAGGATGAGATCAGCGTGGACTGTCTCGACTTCAACAAGAAGATTCTGCACACCGCCTGGCACCCCGAAGAAAATATCATCGCCGTGGCTGCGACCAATAACCTATTCATATTTCAAGATAAATTTTAGCCAACACTCTTCACAAGAACCACACCATACGCCACAATCACACCAGCAACTATAACTACAGAAACACCAACAACTACGAACACGCCTCATTCTAATGTTAAATCTTTCAGTTTGTTTCAAAAGCGTTTTCAAATTTCACTTGCAGTTAAATTGTTCGCCTAACACCATTACCTCAGGCCACCTATCATCCAAGCCCCTTTTCCCCCATTCTCCGCCCGCCCCCCGAAAACCAAAATCAACACAACAACCTTACATCATATACATAATGCCATAGCAAAAGCTTTGTAATGTATTTTTGCGCTAAATGCGTATAACGAGAAACAAAATCAGAAGCTTAAGAGAAGGAAACAAATTTTTATACATAACATTTATAAATAGTGAAGCGTAAATTTGATTTCTTGTAGCGCAATTCAAAAGAAAAACACAGTAAGAGTAATATATTAATGATAGCTATTGATTTTCCCGAACATTTTTGTAAAATTAGCGCAAGCGCCGAAGTATTTGTAATAAAAGATAATAATATACAACATAAAAAACAACATTAAATGCATACTGTAATATTTTTTCTGTTCGCTTGTTAAGTTTACGATGAAAAGTCAAGAAACCTATGCGCCCTGTTTGCTCTTCTTTATAAATATAGACTAATCACGAATTTTCGATTGTTTATTCGTTTGACAACGTTCATTCCATGCAAAAAGAGACGATGAAACGCGGTGCTCATCGATCGACTATGTCTCATTTTAAATCTCATCAACAACACGTCAGCAATCGAACAGCCGGAAGTTGCCTCAGTCAAAACAATTCAAAATGCTCATTTAAACACTTTAATTCACTAAGAATCCAATGCTAGATCAGAAGGCAGAAGTCAAAGAAGAGGCAAGCGCGGAAAGAGTATGAAATAAATGCATTGATAACGTATGCATCGCAGTAAAAATTATACATACATATACATAAAAAAACGCAGCCTAAGTTTAAAATACAATTTAGTGTTCTCAATTCGTATAATTTAATATCTATCTAAAATGAGAAAAAAAGAAAACAACACTATTTTTATACGCTACATTTAAGCTAAGTATTGCTACTTTTAGTTCAACTATGCGTGCGTGCGTCCAAGACCAATTCTCACATATAGTCTGCCTGCCCCTCGGCCCCGCCCCCTTTTTCATCGGTCAACGACTTTTCCAGCCCGTCTATTGTTTTGTAAAGTTTCTTTTACCCATTGTCATGTTTTCCATAAAGAACTATAAACAAAACTGAACCATTTTTATAGGTTATCTAGTGTCTAGTGTTAACAAAAAAGAAAAAAAAACAAAAAAATATATAAACACAAACCATAAATGAAAGTAAAAGTAAATAAATAACGATGCGCTGAAAATGTTAAACGGAAAAACTCTGAAAATGTATGGCAGCCAGTTCAAAACACTGAAATGTAAACGCATAAAATGATGAAATAAAAACTAAAACAACATAAATTGTGCTTCTTATGAGAATAATGATACATTAATAATATTGTATTTTCAATAAACTAGTTATACGATAACGAAGAGTGCAGCGGACGAGCAGATATAGAAGAGAACCTTAATTGTTTAGAAAATAAGAATCCATTTAAAATTGGTTTTGACCTTGAGTGAAAATACAATTTTTCCAGACATTCGATATAAATGTTTTGGTTGCAAGTTTCTTATTCTCAGTTAACCCTCTTATTCAATTTTGTTTGCAACGCACATATTTATTCATTAATCTTTGACATGCCTTTTTGTAAATAAAATCGCAACCACAAAAGAGAGAACTTAAAACTTCAGAACATTATTCATTAAATGAAATAAAATCCAAAGCAGTCGAGTAGAGAAACTGTTGCAATTGCTGTTCAAATGGAAACGCAAACAGACAACAAATTGCAATTGATTAGTTTTAAAAACATTAATTGAATTGCTATTCAAAATAAAGATCTAATAAAAGCAAACTTAAGGATAAAGTTTAGTTTTGCAAGCAAGAAAATTGAGAGAAATAATTCAAGTGTGTTTTAGTAGGGATACAAAATGGGGAAATAATTTTATTTATTTTTGATTTAATATTTTCAAAGCTCTGAAGCACACCTCGCATATTTCGAATGCAGTGAGTACCGTTATGGGAACTCTTGGCCATTTCAATGCCAATCACGCATGCGCACGGCCAAAAAGAGAGGCGGAGAGCAGTGCTCACTTAACATGGCCAAGACGTTGGAACTCCGAAAGAAACCTACGCCGAAATAACGGCGGCTCAAAGTCTCAGTCTACTCCGATCGGTTGGACAGTGCGGTTCGTTTTTGATTTCGGCTTCAAGCAAGAGCCACGGAAAAAGTAAAAAATATAAAAAAAACGCCGGAACTGCTGCCTAAACCTGTTTTGGCCAAGTGAATACAACAACAATAGCAGCGAAAACGCATGCAAGTGACGAAACGACCTTAAGCAAAAGCAAGAAAAAATTAAAAATAATTTACTTGGCTCTCAATTAAAAATATTTTACATATATTTTTGGAAACCGCAGGCGGTTTAGTGACGCAGAAGACCAGTGAAAACCCCAAAATGCAAAATGATGCTGCGTGAATAAGCGGCCAAGATAATATCGATTCAAGTATTGAAAAAATTCAAACGTGGCTTAGGAAGTGGGAGTGGAAGAAACAAGACCGGGCCAACAAGAGAAAGAAACACAATGACATTGAGCAACAAAAACAAAGGCGGCAGCAATGTTCTTTGTCTGCGATTGCAGCGGCAATTATTACTGGTTGTTGCAACGCTTTTCCTGCTCTTACCCGCAGCCCGTGAGTTTAAAAAACTTATTAAAATGCAATCTTAAAAAAGAAACAAGCAAAACAAGGCAAACTGCAAAGGAAAGAGAAATTTTCATTGGCGTTACGCTCGAGACGGGGCGAAAACAAATTCACTTTCGTGTAAAACTAGAGAAACTGGTCTAGTCTTGGCTCTGACTCGCAGAGCGCCCGCCAGGCGGCGCCACCTGGCCCAGTGGCAGTAAATCAGAAGCCCAAATTGTTGGCCTATTAGTCAGAGCGAAAATTCAAAACGAGTTTGTTGTCACAGTCTTTCGTTTTGCGATTTGTTTTCTTTTGGCTTTATTATTTTTACCGGTTAATAGTGTTCATATCTAATTATTATTTAATTAGTGGCCCAGGGCGAAGAGGAGGAGGAAGGCCCGTATCGCGGAAAATACCTGGGAAAACTCAACTCGTACCATCATCAGGTGTCCGGCGATGTGTATGCCGTAAATGAGTACACCTTCCTGATTGTGGGCTTCAACTACGACGGCAACGGGGCGGATACGTTCTTCTGGTCGGGCGCCAGTAATCGTCCTGGTCCCCAGGGATTTATTGTGCCCGATGAATTTGGCAAGTAAGTACAATTTTTTATAAATATTAATTAATTCATTACAAAAAGCTGTTTACTTAATGGCAATCCTTGATATATTATCTGATAATATTATTATTAATTTGTAGAAGATAATATTAACATAAAAATGCTATTAAAAGTACCCATTATTAAACATTAAAATTTTTTTTCATTAAACAAACAAGAGTTAACATTGGAAATGTTCCAAATAATAATTTATTACCTAATAATGCACAACCGTAGAACCAACATCCTGGATCGTTACCACAACAAGGACTTCACACTGTCTCTGCCGGATCGAAAGAAGATAACGGAAATCAAATGGCTGGCGGTCTACGACCTGAGCAGTCAGAACAACTTCGGGGATGTCTATATTCCCGAGGAGTTTGAACCACCGATGGCCCAGTTGGGCGGAACCTTCTCCAAGCGCAGCCACAACGTGAGCAGCAGCAGCATCGAGATCCTGGACTCGAAGACCATTCGCATCAAGGACTTTACCTACGACGGGCGTGGCAAGCGCACCTTTTTCTGGACGGGAGTGGGGGCACAGCCTTCTAGTCGAGGAAGCAAGCTGCCCGACGAGCGGGGATAGTAAGTATTTAAAGAGAATCATAGAATCTAATAACTAATTTATTTACTTACCGTTTACAGCCTTGATCCGATTAGGAAATATAACAAGGAGACTATTGAACTGGAGCTGCCTGGTGATAAGACCATCTTTGACATCGATTGGATTAGTGTTTACGATGTGGCCGACAATGAGAACTACGGCCATGTCCTGATCAACGATGGACTGAATGTTCCACCCTCCCTAGTGAAGGTTACCCCTTATATATTCTCACTGCCCAATTGCCGGCAGCTGCACAAGGATATGCAAGTGTCCTGGGAGGTTTTCGGGCCGCAGATCACATTTCAACTATCCGGCCAGGTGGCTGCCAATGATTACATGTCCTTCGGCATATCCGGATCGGATGTATCCAGTCAGATGATTGGCTCTGATGTGGTGGTGGCCTACATTGACGAAATCAGGGGTTACACCGTGGACTACAATATCACTTCGCTGGCGCCTTGCGTTCAGGTTTTGGGCCAAAACAAAGGAGTTTGCCGGGACGATGTGGTCGGTGGATTGGATAGCTTCCAGTTGAACACATATAGCCGCAAGGATGGCATCAATACGATCAGTTTCAGGCGGACCCTTATATCATGTAAGTTATAAGTTGTATGTTAATATTCATTTCCATAATGGCTTTCCTCATTTTAGCTGATAGTGGCGACAAGGAGATATTTCTAGATCGCAGCAACTACGTGGTGTGGGCCTTTGGCCAGTTGGACTCTAACAACGAGCCCGCCTTTCACACTTACTATCCCAAGAGCGATATCGTAATAGATTTTAACACCACGGAACCGGTTAACGATTGCTTTGCCTTCACCAAGCAAATGGAGACGCCGCCTCCGCAGTTGTGGGAGCGAACCAGGATCACAGACGCGTAAGGATCATGTCCCTGTAACAGGAGAAATATAAATATAACTAATTTTTACTTTCCAGAACTGTACGCACCTTCAATGCCTATTTGGGTCCCTCTGGAGGACTTCGTGGCTATCAGGGAATAACTGGTCATGTTTCCAGCGGCTTGGCCTGGTACATCAACGGCTATATGATCCCTGAGCTTTACCTAAAGCGTGGTCTGACCTACACGTTCAAGGTTAGGGGTGGTAATAATCCGCACTCCCCCGAGCACTATCATCCGTTGGTCATCACCGATGATCCTCAGGGAGGTTTCGATCGATTGTCGGATGCCAAACAGAGTGAGATTCGTGTATTGGCTGGCGTGGAATTCACCAGAAGAGGCAGGCCCAAGCCCACGGCTGCTGGTCCCCTGTGCTTGTCCAGATATCCACCTAGTTACGATCGTCGTCTGGATGATAACTTCCCCACATTCAAGAAGTTCAATCGATCGCTGATCACCGAATGTGTGGATGAGGCACCGGCTCTGTTGGAAATCACACCGAATATCACCTGGCCGGATACCGTTTACTACAACTCCTTTACCCACGGTAATATGGGATGGAAGATTCACATCGTGGACAGCTACACCAATCTGAGGAGTGGAGCGAAGGCCGTATCATGGTCCATATGCATCATCCTGCTGCCTTGGCTGGTGCTTCAGAACTGACTGTTTTCTCATTCTTAGATTCTCCTATTTAGTGTCTTAGTCTAAATTAAGCAGTCACAATCTATGTATTTAATACGCGTGTGTAGAATGTATGCTCGATGTTGTGTATATTATTATTTAAATGATATTTAAATACAGAACTGTGTTGTACTTTAGAATGAAAGAAAGGCGTGGATATTCTGAGGCTGCATAAGATGGAGTGGTTTGGAGTGATCCAAATTTATTTGAATAATTTCAGCCTTGCTTTTGTGAAGATTTCGAGGATATGAAATGAAACTTGCGAAGCTAATCATCCATGTGGCCACAAAAAAGCATTTAGGAGGTGGGCTCTTCCTTCTTTCGCGGCACTGGCCTTCCGTTCTTCCAGGGAGTGAACTGGACATGGCTTATGTTTCGCTTGGCGGCCTCGGCGCGAAGTTCCAAACGGAGAGCCTCACGAACCACGCGGGCCGCAATGTTAGAGTACTGGATATAGGTAAGTCCTGCGTCCCTCCAGAATTTCATCTTACTCAATTTACCGTCTCACTGGAAAGTTTTAAGAAGGAAGTATTCTGCAATTTTCAGTAGATACTGCAGGTAAAGGACTCTACCTGCTTAGGGAATGAATACCAAGGATCTGAGATAATATAGGTTACACCAGCTGCACCCGAATGGATTTCTTTTGATCCGACAATTAGAAATTCTTAATAAGAACTTAATTCCTTGAATTACGATTGTAGAATGACAAAGCAGGTTGCACGTTTCTTTTTCAGCCCAGGGATACCGAACAAATCAGAAAATTTGAAATGTGACTTGATTTCGATAAAAATTTTAAACCAAAATCGATATTTTTAATTTCAACACTTCTGCTATCTTCGTTTGCAAAATATTTAAGTATATAAGGAATTTTTAAAAATATCCATGTGTTAATCAATTTTGTATTAACTACCCTGGCGCATAAATAGATAAAATTAATAACATCAACCATTCGATATTTGATAGTACCATTTTTCCATATAAATGCCGTGTCATTCCCACATATTCAAGGAGCGGCTAGTTAAGTTTTCTTTGCACTTGCGCACTCGGGCACACTAAGTTTCGATTGATTTTTTCCGCACGCAAAGCTAAATTTTAACGGAAATGAGTGCTCCTGATGACAAAAGGATTGCCGAGGCTGAGGCTTTACTGGGACAGGCCGACAGTGCCGCGGATGAGTATGCCAAGGCTGGTACGTATTTCAAGGCTGCAACTGCATACCGAAACGCCAAAAGCTTGGATAAGAGCAAGGACTGTTTTTTGAAGGCCATCGACTGTTACATGAACAACAAGTCGTGGTTTCATGCGGCCAAGTCCTGCGAGCAGATTATCCTGCTGGCCAAAGAAACAGATACACTGTCCGAAGTTGAGGAATATGCCAATAGGGCTTGCACTCTCTATCAGCAGCACGGATCTCAGGAAGCAGCTGCCGCAACCTTGGATAAGGCCGCCAAGATGACGGAAGCCAAACATCCTGAATTGGCCCTGGAGTTCTACAAACGCGCTCTGGCGGTCGTCTTGATTGGGGACTCCACCCACCAGGCATCGGAATTCGCGTCGAAAGTCTCCAGGATATTGGTCAAATTAAAGAAATTCGAAGAAGCCAGCAAAGCCCTTAAAAAGGAGATAAGCCTTAATCTACAAACGAAATCGTACGGACAGGTTGGACGTTTGGTTGTTGCCTTGGTACTGGTGCAGTTATCACTCGAGGACTCCGTAGATGCCAAAAAGACCTTCAAAAAGTGGGGAAACCGTTGTGATCCCCAAGAGGTCAAAACTCTGCAAACACTACTGCAAGCCTTTGATGATGAGGACCCAGAATTAGCCGCCAAAATGCTGGCAGCTCCGTTTATCAGGCATATGGATGTGGAGTATGCCCTTTTATCCAAAAATATTCCATTACCTTCGGGTATTAACTAGAGAAAGAAGGCGAAGACAATACTGGATCTTTGAAATAGTTGTAGTAAAAGATCCTCAAGTAACAAAAGCTTTAAAATTGTAGAAACACTGTTAAACATATACATAAATATAAAGTGTTAATAAAGAAAATACCTCAGGAACATGCCTTGAAGAAATACATTTTTTAATCATTTTTAAACATATCTTACTAATTTTTTATCCCAAAAAAACTAAATTTGTAACTTAAAACTTTACACACATTTTACTTTACACAACTTTTCTACATATCCCCAAAACTATACCTAGAAATTGTATGTCAGATTAAAAGTAGCCAACATTTTCGGTCCTTAACATTTTATAAAACATTTTCAAAATTTCCTTCAAGAAATAAATTTACAACTTTAACGAAAAATCTTCCAAACATGGTTTTTAAAATCCACCAATCTGTAATGTACAAGGATACAATATATATTGATATATATACAATTGATCCTGAATATATTAGGTTCATATGGATTACTTCTTCAGCTGAGTTTCGGCGCTCTCTAATAGACCATCCAATGAAATATAGTACATATCAGTACAGTATTCAGGTATTTGGAGTATCCGAACTTAGCTTAACGGTAAGCTTTAATTGTATTTTAAGTTAACAATCGGCTTATTGGACTCTAGATTATTTTAGGACTCTACTCGGTGCTTGTCTCTTCCGCAGATAAGATATTGTTCAGCTTGTGTGTATAATTAGCTGTGCCATTAATACAATAAACCACCGGACACACGCTTCAGTTTCAATCGCAGTTGGCCAAGTGTCATTTCGCAACGAACAACGATGATTAAGTGTGGCCAGCAATAAGCGAAATCAAATTGCATGGCCCGCTGTTATTGTAGTTGATTTATTTAGAGTCCATCCAATATCAATTAGCGTTATCAGGCAGCGCAATTGGTCAGTTGACGCTGGCAGTTATCAGTGATTTCTGAATACTATTCGGTGATAAATACTTTATTCCCGTTTATGGAGTCCCCATATTCAAGGAATCACACTGACCAAGAGCCCTAAAAGTGTTTATGCCAACCTGGGGTCTTGTGATAAAATATGCAGAAGAATGGTTCACCATCTATTTTTGGACTACCTACAGCGCCATAAACCACCGATATTGGTCAGTGTGAACTTTAAACGGAAACAAGCGGTCACTTTCAAGTTGCGCATACGCCCCGTTTACCCAGAATAACAGGAATCCGAGTGCTTGTAAAATGTTTCATTTATTTATATGTGATCTTTGCACTTAACGAACTTTAGACAAACTGACTAGCTGAATGGTTGTTCTTGTTCTGGTCTGCATTACAATTAATGAGTATAAATTGTCTGGTCTGACGTTGCTCTCCTGTGTCGCCGGTTGTTGGATTGCTATGATATAGTTAGGTAGTAAACAAATTCGTTGTGTTGTAACGATTGATTCTTTGGTACGAGTATGTCATTGGCTGCTCTCTCTGCGATGTCCATCTTAAGTCTACAGCAGGTACTTCTGGCCCGCCAGCATTAGGGTCATTAGGGTCAAGGATACGGAGGCTGTGAGTCCAGCTGCTCCCGATCGATCCTCGGGCTGCTCGACCAGGACGACAGCTCGGTTGTTCTCGCTCTGCAGCTCCCTGTAGTTGTTGTGCAACTGCTTGCCCTCCTCGTACTCGATCTCCTTGAACTCATTGACCTGGTCCAGGGTCACCGGGAAGGTCTCGGTGAGCACAATCCAGGTCACAGCCTCGGCGCAGGTCGGCGTCGTCAGGGAGCCGGCGTAGGTGAAGTAGCTCTCCACACTGGGCACCAGATCATCGACGGCCAGGGAGTCTGCCACCAGGACAGGCTTGTTGATGCTATCGTAGCTCTTCACGGCTCCCAGACTCTTGATGATGCTGCCGATGGCCTCATTGGGCGTATTGGACACATGGTACAGCACTCCGATGACCACAATGCCATCTTTGAAGTTCGCAGCCATGGTCATGTTGGGGTAGATGGTATTCCGGTGCACGATGTGCACTTCCAGCGGATACCGGATGTCGTTGATCGTGTGCTCCGACCACCAATGCATGTGGATCTGCTCCACCACGAAGTCATTAAGCAGGGCGCCACCACTCAAGGTCAGTTCGTGATCGAAACCAGATAGTTGAACTGTACAGATGAAGATAACAATAATTATTTCATGGGATATTCCCGATTTGTGGAATCTTTGAAAACTCACTTGAATGTCCATTGTTGACCATTAGCAGATTTTTCTGATGCTCATCGTAGTTCTCAAACTTCAGGGGATCAAACTCGCCCTTCAGACTGCCCTTTACATGCAGATTGATGGGACTTTGCTTCTTTCCACTATCGCAAAGACCGCCCCATTTTGGAAAGGCTGTGGAATACAAAGATCATCCATCAATGTCAAAATCATCCGATTTTCGTATTTTTTATTTGAGTTCAAATTTTGATAAAGACAACTTTTGTATCAATTAGAAACTGTAATATTTGGCACACTCTGAATTTCTATTTAAAATTAAATGTCCATCAATTCAACTTTAACAATTCAACACTGGTTAGGTCAATTTATACTCCAATATTTATAATTGATATCCATTCTGGCAAATTTTCTGCACAAGCAAAATTTTTATTTGAAATTAACTGGTCATAAATCAAAATTGAAGTAATTAAACGCTCTTTTGTCAATTGAAAACTCTAGGCAGAAGTTCAGTTTCCGCAGAAATGCGCCCAAGTAGCAGTCCGAATTTATCATTATTCATGTTCAATTTGCATACACAACAATTTGGCCCAATTGAGCCAAGCTCGAGCCGAAAGCGTGCACACAGATGGATATATCCGAGCACATTTGGATCGCTCTGGTATGCAAAACACTTGACAATGAGTGAGCCAGAGCTACCTACATACATCGCATCGCCGTGGCGTTGATTAACTAATTTTAGCAAATAAACTCGATTGGCTTTACTTACGCTCATCCTGGTTGTTGTCCAAGTCCGGGTAGCCCCATTCGTTGGCCCAGCTGAGGGCCACAGAGCAGCAGACTGCAAAGAGACGAACGAACGGGTGACAGATAAGTATCAAGTAGCCGCCGTGTGGGACCGCGAAATGGGAACGATTTAAATAAACTTCAACTTGACCGACACACAGAATGCTTCGGTGCCAGTGCCAGCAGCAGCAGAATAAAACCAAAACAAGCTCACTAAAAACTGCACCTCTTGATGGGCCATAAAAGCAATGGGACTGGCAGAGGGTCAATCTACACAGTTCTACACTTGGCAGCAGCCTCAAATGAAGACTCGCCACCTTGCACTTGACTCGGCTAAAAATAACCGTGAAATTTATGATTTCAATCACATATATTCCCGTGTATAATGGCCAGCGATTCTGCAGACTGAAAATACATAAACGTTTCATTAACCTGCAAATTGGGCACATATTTTCTTCGCTTTCTCCTCCTCCAGTTCGGTTTGGCAGTGCTAAAAGCATTTTGACATCGCACATCAAAATATCAACTAAATTTAATGCGTGCGGTTATTTTAGACTTTACGATCCATTATGGTATTTAAAAACCACCGAGCCATCAGCATAACTCGCCATCCGGGTGATCTGTGATCAAATGAGCGTGTTTATTAAGCCGTATTCAACATTAATGGGTTAATAAAACGGCCGACAACAAGTGTGATAATTTATGCTCTGTCTTTAATCTTTTTCGAGTATTTATGCTTGCCGCCTGGCATTTTTGCAAGTTTGCAAGACAAATGACGAGCGCAGCTGCGAAAGTAGAGTACTAAATATACCCAAGTATGAATACTATATGTTGTATATAATCGCTTTAATATACTTTTTGCCGGGCGGCGTGCTCATCAGCTGAGGTTTCCTTAGTATAGTCTTCGGTCGCCCTGTGACGCACTTATTCGGGGGGAAAGATCTCTGAGTTATGGCACTGCTTGATTAAGAACAATATTTCATTTTTTAATGATTTTTTAATAATTTCCCGGCAAGTAGGGGATTCTAAATGAATTTGTAGCTAAATTGTATTGATTTGTATTGTATTGTATCAAAAGTCATAAAGATATTCCTTTTAATTAAGAAGCGATCACAAGACTTAATGGCTGGAACGTGAGTGTGTTGAGGTACATATGCATCTATTTGCGATTGGGTAATGAAATTTCCGTCAGATGCCAAATAGCAAGGAATCACTTGATCTCGAAACCCTGCAAGTAAATACTTTTCCACCGAACATGCCACAAATGTCGGGCAGCCATTTAAAATGCAATTAAATTTGCACATGCAAACGCCGCACAATTAGATTTGAGTGCCCAAAGCTTTGATATCTGATAATGGGAAATGTTCTCTAATTTGAGGCCCCGGGGTGTAAAAGTTAACAAAACTGTAATTGCAAACGGGCGCAGTAAATGGGGGATAATCATGTGAAAAATCGCGCAAAATAAACAGCTGCAATTGCAAGTGGAAAATGCACTCAACCTCAACCCGTGAAGGCGTCAAGTGAAAATACATATCATTCTTTTTCACATTCTCCTGCTCTTGAGAGTCGAAATGGAAATTCTTCGCTGCGATCTTCTGGCATTGGAACGACAACTTGTCTCAACTGCTGTTTATTAAATCATTTTAGCCTTGTCAACAGAAAAGAATCGAAACAATTTCGCTGGCTCAGCATTAGCGATAAAGACCCCGTCTGTCGTATGGGTTCTTTGGCGTTTTTGTCAAATCACTGTGGTATCGAGATCCCCCCCAAATAAATAGAGCTCTCGGTGATTTTCCAGGCCAAATTTTATTTACATTTTACTGAGCGCCATAATCAAAGATATCTCCCACCGATAAACGATTTCGGGAGTGCACGCGATTTAATGTCCTATTGTCTTAAGATTGGGTGGCTCGTAAAGCCTGTGATAGGCTGCGATGTCCAATAAATACACCGCAGGTCATGTGAATGCAACCATTAAAATTGATTGACGTTATCGGTTGTCTAAATAAATGTGCAATAAATCAAAATTCAAGATAAAGACGAAATTATCTATTAAAATGCGTGAAAGGGCAATAAAATAAACAAAAAGATAATTAAATATTTTATGATTGAACAAACTTCCGTTTAGAGAGAACACAGATAAAGTTCATGATAATTGAAGGAAATAGACCAAATTTAATATTATAAATTCAATTCCTTAATAAGCAAAACGTGTGTAGGTGGAACGTCACTTCTCCTAGAATTAATCTAATCTGCCGAACGGGAACATAATTCTTTCAGCTGGCATAATCAGCCGAACACCCAGACTTTGGTTTTTTCTTAATTGCCTCGACATTGTGACGTTTGTCTGGCATGATTGCCATAAACCTTTGATGAGAATTACTTTAGGGGTCCGTGGCTGCATTGCTAATCGATTTGTGGGGGAGTTGGCTTAAAACTTTCCATCATAAGCCAATCGACTTAATGGACTTCGGATTCGCATTGCGAGCGGAAGACCGAGCAATGGATGTTGATAAACGCGTGGAAAACAAGCCGAGCAGATAGTGGTAAGGACGGCAGATAGCAGAGGGTCTTGTGTGTGCAGAGAAGTCAACTCAGCGGCAGATGACTCTATATATAAATAGGAAGTCAGTATTGGCTATCGGAAAAAGTGAACTGCGGAATGCAATTTCACTTTCGCCCGACAACAAAGGGAGTCAAAAGCAAATACAAATAATCGCTCTAGTGCTTCCGATGGTTTGGCGATGAATGGGGGCTTTATAAAGAGGGTGTGTACTATCCAACAATTGCTTGTTCCACAGCTATCTGAAAATAACCAATCAATTGGAACTCTGCTCTACCAGAAGTTAGTTAAATCTGTTGTAAAATATTTACAACAGTGTACTACTTCAAATTGTTGCTGTTGCGAAACTAAAAAAAAATATAGAAAAATATATATGAATAATCAAAAATAAAATGATGCATGGTCGAAGCCCGGAAATTATTACTAAATAAATAATATGAAAAATATAAAATTTGACGCACTGCTTGAGCTGAAACACAGAAACAATTTAAAATTCCAGGCATGAATAATTTTTTAATAGATATTCTATTTATATAGAATACTAGCAAGTGTTATATATTTCAAAAAAAACATTAAATCTAAAATGGTTTATTAACGACAGAATAATCTGATGTTGATAACTGTTTTCTACAAGCACAGCATTTTGAAAAGGAAAGAAAAATATCTCTATATTGGCATGTGTCTTATCTTGGACACAAATAATTGTATCACTTTGCTGATAGTGTTGCAAACACATACGAAATTAGGTAGATTTTTACACACATAAGTTAACGGATTCGGCTTAGCTTATATATACTTTTAATCACCTGTCTTTATGTACACAATATATCTCAGCCAGAAATCGCAGCTAATCGGGGAGTGACTACCTGACGAGTAAGCAAAGGCGATAAGAAATGGCGCCTTGTGATTAGGCTTAATCGAATCTCGAAGGGGTCCATAAACCCGGTCGAGTTAATTGCCAATTAATCGTTTAATATGCATTTCCCCCCATACCCCACTTGGAATTTCCCCTTATCAGCAGGCATCTAATCGGTTATCGGTGATTTCTGAAGCACCATCTTGGTCACATAAAGTAGGTATACTTTCGATTATCTCGATTAGGTCAGCAGTTTTCCCACCCATAAGTCGCCAGCTCCCCAGCGTGACCAAATACTTAGCTTCTGCTGACCTTATCACTCAGTCTGCCCGCAATGATGGGGCGTCTGTAACTGTATCTGTATCTGTATTAGGCGAATTAAGTGGGTATTTTCCGAATGCCCATGCCCGCACAAAGTCAAACAAGACGGCAATAGGTTGTCTTTTCGCTCAGATATATCAGTTCGGGCGCGTGATCCCTGTCCAAAGTTCTGTGAAGTGCTTTGAAGTACTGATGTGACGGCGTTGGCTTAGATTTAAGATAGGCCCCGAAATGTGTGTCGGGGTTTCTTAATTAGATATGGCGAAAAGCCCCCAGTTTTACGGTGTTACATAGAGAACATAACTCCAACTTTATGGCTTCTTTGTAAGGGTGAATCATTGTTCAGGGATCTTAACCATAAAGAACCATCCCCAGATTTGAATGCTTGATTATCTATATGAGAATCTTCGACAGGATGAAGCCAATTGACAGGCTGACCGATCGTGTATCGAATTCAAATTCAAGCCCCCCGATCTACATTTATCTGGAAAATACCCAAGCCCATCTATCCGTCCACTTCCGATGACAATCACCACTTCCCCTGGCCAGAGAACCTGTCCATTGTAAATCATAAACGCAAAAGGCCGCCCAGTAATTTACGATCCCAGAGTGCTATCACTAGTACATTGTCTATACCATCTTATCCGCTCAAAACGATCCGAATAATGGCAAGGTAAATAGCAAAAATAGAATAGAATGTGGATAAATGTGGGATCAGCTAGCAAGACGTGCCTTTTCGGAGCTATCGGAATACGTATACGGATATGTGGATAAGTTCTATATGGGCGATAAGTACAAGAATCCAATTAATAGCGCCTCCGATTTGAGTCAGTTTTTTTGGGTAAGGTGATTCACGCACGAGTAGTTAAATAACTTTGATTGGCTTTCGGTGAGTCACGAGGGTGATATGTAATATTTGACAGCAATAAATTAATTACCTATTAAGGAGAGGGTGCTGAAATGCATTTCTGTTTTTGTTACGGTTTACTTGCGTCAAAAATATATATTTTTTAAAAACACTTGTTATATCACTGTAAACTTTATTTGGTTTTTAAACTTTTTTTTTCTTAGAGGCTGCCAGGCAGGACACTGAACCTTTGCGGTCTCGAATCGAACTCCATCGGCTTTTGGAGCGGCACGCGTCTTTTATAACGGAACCTCCGAGCGGCGGGCCAAGAACGGAGAACCAGAACCCAGCGGCGGGGCGGTCAGGCACAGAATGAAAAGCGGTACGAGCATCGGCAATGTGCACACGCACACAGCCGCAAACGGCAAAGGCAAAAGCACACCCCACACACGACACACCGCACTGCACTCACACAATTGAACTCGGAATTATGGCAACGTTATACGTTATACGGAGGTTTTATGTGCTCGTTACATTTTTTTCATACTGTTTCGTGGGTTTTCGGCTCATTTTCGTTTTTCCCGATTTTTGTCAACCGAAAATGAGCAGATTTAGCAATAAAACCGAGAAGGTGAAAACTGCAATTGCTGCGCTGCGCCGTCGACGTCGCGGCTTAGAGGCTGATTAATTGATAAGCAGGCAGAGAAATGCTAAACGAACGGTAATTGCCAGCTGAGCGAGAGCGGGGCAGCACTCGGACTTTCTGACTCTCCTCCCACACTCGCGAAAATGAGCACACTGAGAGAAATAAGATGACGTTGTTATGGGAAAGGAAGACAGAAAACAAAAAGTGATCGGAAATATTAGTGATATATTTTGGATCGTTAGTTGAGAAAATCCATCCCTGGTATTAAATATTTTTGCCATTACTGTAACTCCTTTCACATTAAAATGATTTTCAAAATTATAATTACTTACAGACTTTATCCAGAGCCTCAGGCCTTTTATATTGCTGGCTTAGCAAAGGATTAGTACTGAAGTGCTACTACCTGTACATATGTATATGAGGGATCAGTGCTTCAGTTGCCTCTTGAATTTCTCTAACCTTGGGAATAAGTTAAAAATGTTGGCTTAATACATTAACAAAATTTACAATTAAATTGTTTTTAGTACTAATTGAGAATTATTTACCGTATCCGATTCTTTTGCTTTTTGAAGTCTAAATGCAAGTGCAAATACGTTAAGTGCGAATTTACTTTACGTTAAACATGTAAATCGTTCATAAACATCTATGTCACCTTAATAAAGACCTTGTAAAATGTACACGAATATTGTGCTCAGTGCATTTCGCTCAGAGGAAGTGACGTATCTGTCAAGATCGAGATTGTCACATTTTGGCAAATAAATTTCAGTTGATCTGCTCGGTTAAAATTAGAATTAAAATTAATTTAGTGGCCCGAAGTGACCAATTGTTGCACCCGTGCAATGCGATTCTCGTAGAGCAGAGAGACAAACAAGAGACAACGCTATAGTCGGGTTGGAGTCCCGACTATCTAATACCCGTCACTCAGCTAAAGGGAGATGGATATATACAATTTTTTTGATTGCGCATAATTATTTAATGAATGGTCCGATTTGAAAAACGTATTCTAAATTTCGATAGGTATAAATATACACAACAAAATTGCATTTATACTTTTCGGAAATCTTTAAAGGTGTGGGCGCCAGACACATTTTAAAATCGTTAGTGGGCGATTGTGGGCGTTAGAGGGGGCGTGGCGCTCGGCTGAAATAAACTTGCGCTGCGTAGGAAGCCCAAGAATATGTGTGGGAAATCTCATCCTTCTAGCTTGAATAGTTTCCGAGATCTCAGCGTTCATACAGACAGACGGCTAGTGATCCTGATCAAGAATATATATACTTTGTAGGGTCGGAAACGCTTCCTTCTCCCTGTTACATACTTTTGCGCGAATACAATATACCCTCTCTCACTCTACGAGTAACGGGTATAATGATTCGACAATTGAGTGGGACAAATTCTGGGGTGCGAGCGAGATGGCGACCGTTGGCTGTCGTCGCGGATGTTTTTTTTTCTTTTTGGCCTTTTGTTGACCACTCCGACGTCATTAAAGTGCAGTTAAATGTGCCAAAAGGCAGAACAAAAGTCAATGTCAAACGGCAGCTGCTCTCGTTTTCCTAGAGAGTTAAATAGGGGTGATAACACATAGGGGGAGTGGAAAGGGCGGTTTTGGGCGAGGGAAAATCAAAATGCATTTCCGCAACAAATCGCCGCTTTGACAGTAATTACCGCCAACACGAGCGGTAATTTGTGACTATCGAATTGCGAATCTCGATACCCTGTAGCCGTAAAGTTGACGACTTTTTAATGGAATCGTTATTTTTCTAGCTGCAAAACGGGAAAATCGCTTGTACAGGGTGTTGCTGTCATACAGACTTTTGATTTTCCCCGCCCATATAAAGGATTTAATGGTGACCATTTAGTGGATTGGCCATGAATTGTTGCAATTTGCTGGCACAAATACCGAAATGACATGCGATTAATATACTGTCGTGCTCTTGGCATATTAAATATCCTTGTTATTCCCTAACTAAATTCATAAAATCTAAAAAATATTATTATAATATTTTTATTGCAGTTTAGAGTGCTTAGAAAATAGGAAAAAGTGTGAAAATATTTAGAAACCTGTTCTTACTTACGAAACCCCGCCTGCATTTAGCATTCTGTCAGATTTCCCCCGTCCGATCTGTTGAAAATTTATGAAAATGGGTTTATAAATAGAATGCACTGCACCTTTATCGGCCACTCACCATCGGCTGCATTTAATGAATGGAAGGGCAACAAAAAAAGTTTAAAAAAAAAGCAAATTCAACAAGCGTGTTGACAAAAGGCGCCAAACGACGTCACGCGATTGCGGGAAATCAAAGGGGCAAAGAAATGGCAAATAAAACACCGCATGCTGACAAATGGCGCGCACTGGTGACCCCAATACTCGTTGCAATTACAAACACAATTACATTAACGGGAAACGATGTGGCCAGCAATTCTGCAAATTAAAATCGAATCGAATCAATTGAAGAGCGTCAAACATGTGATTCAATCTGCTGATGGGCGAGCAATTCAATTAGGTCGTTAAAAGTCAGTCAAACAAGTGAGCAGTCAATGGGCGGAGCAAGCCATAAAAATCTATCAATTTAAATTCAAAGTTGAAAGGCAGTTATCAGAAAATTCAATTTCAAATAGTAACGGCTTTGCGCGCTCTCCCTGCAACCCTGTCCCATTGTGACCCAGCCAGTTTCCGGCACTCTGGCAACGCCCCATAAATTGACAAATAAATCTAATAGTCGAATCACTCGATGAAAATCTATTAGCTAACTAATATGTCTTAGCATTATTATTGTACCATTATTATAAGCCTTGCTGAGTTTTTCAACTTTATCATTTAGTACACGTATTCTTGATCACCATATAAGTCAGACAACTATAACCTATAACTCTCATACTTTTAGGAATATAATTAGTTTACTTGTGAGTTTAAATCATAATTTGTTTATCTACAATATACAGGTAAAATAAGCCTCTTCGATGACGACGAATCATAATTAAAATTTGTTTTACATCAGTAATAAACAACAATTTCTTATGGGCCATTATTTGCCTTGTTATTTTATTCTTTTAATTCAAGATATTAAAAAAAAAATCGAACAAAACCGGGTGTGCCATTCAAATTCATTCAATTTTTGCGCCACAAAAATCGAACCAAACAGTCGCACAGGGTGATTCGAAAATTAAAAGGAGCTGCCACCTTGTTCAGTTTTTCTTAGTGCTACCGTATATTTGAGTTTGCCGAGCTGCGAAAGTGTGCAAAAGCAAAACGAAGAGAACGCAGCGCAGCCGAAAAAAAATTGAAGCAGCACAGCACGCGATATATTTTGTATTTTCAAAGGTTAAAGCCGCTTTCGAAGGCATCCGCCGAGCGCAAAAGAAGTGCAAAACTGCCGGCCAGCCGTAAGTTTTGTAATCTTTGCAGGCATTTGTGTATTACAGCCGCAAAAAGCGCTGGAAAAATTTTGCAAGAACCGAAAAAAAACGAAAAAATTTTGCACATCGTCGGCGGCAGCGACGCCCGCTCCTCTGCCGGCAGCGGCGGCGACGCAGCAGCGAAAGGGAGCAGCTGAAAGAGGAAAAACGAACGCTGATGGATTTTCTCTGACAAAAAGGCGAAAAACGGAAGCAAGTGTGGAAATTATGTGTAAATTCGATATGTAAATTCGGCATGTGCCGTTCAGTAGTGTGCGTGAAATTCTTATTGGAAAAGCGTGCTCATCGGTGTGAACGAACGAGCGAAGCATTTCGGCGGCGGCGGCGAGAGAGAGAGGAGAGGAAGAGAGCGAGAGAGCGCGCACACGCTTGGCCAAGGTGGTGTATGTGCGGCGGCGGACACACACACAGAGGAGGAAAGACAAAGAAGAAGAGGAAGCACTACGCTGCTGCGCTGCCGGCAAACTCGCTGCCGCAGTCGACGTCGCTGCCGGCGTCGCAGCTGGCTGCATTTTTGTGTTTAGCCAGGAATTTTGGCCCCCAAAATAACTTCAAAATGTTCTTCTATTTTCTTTTTTGATTGCCCGTGCGTCAAAAAATATAAGTTTTCCCCCTGCCGAAAAAAAAAAAATACCGAAATCCAGAAAACAAAACCATTCCATTTTTTAACGCTTTGCAGGCAACATTTAAGCAGCCGCAAAGCAAAAGACTGATTTGATTACAAGGAATTAGGAGCAGGAACGCGAGTATTCTGCCACTGCACACACACTGAATTGTGGGTATACCCTTGCCACCTATCATATCTACACATCTCTTGATAATACGACAAACCCCCGCAGGAACACCCCCCCGATAACGCGGCAAACTGCAGTCGACGGGGAAGAGTAGGGAGTTGAAGGCTGGGCAGCAGCAGGAGGGACGGACGGCGAAGAACCACCAGAACCAAGAAGCGAGAGGCCACCACCAAAACAAAGCCGATAAACCCGGAGGCACTGCGTCCAGCAACATGGAAGATCTTCTCGTGGAAGTGCGGCTCGACAATGGCGCCTACTACAAGGTGAGTTGGTTGAACCGGCAGAGGGAAAGAAAAGAAAAGAAAGGGTTTTCCGAGAGAGCGAGAAAGAGGGTGGAAAACAACAAAAAATGAGGCAGGGAGTTGGGGCAGCAGCTGCCTCAGTTTCTAATTTCGTGGATTTTAGCTTTATTTCTATAAATAAACAGCAACATTTTGAGTGGAGTCTCGACATCATCGCCACCACCACCACCACTACACCAATACCATCGTGCATACACCAACGCACTCACGCACACTGCGTTGTGGGGGTGCCGGCGTCGACGCTGGCTGCGCTGCCCACTGACGTCGGCGGACATTCATATTTGTTGTTTTGGTGATTTCCCTTTCTAAACGTTGCAATTTGCAAAGATAAGAGCCAATTTACCCATCCTAATTCGCGGTTAAGTGATTCACCTGATTAGATTACAAGTTTACGTGGATTTTAGGCCTGTAATTCGCTTCATAAACCAAGTTTAATTGAAGTTCAACCTCTTCTTCACAATATCATCATTAAATCTATTTCTTATTATTATATTTTGGTACAAAATAAGTCTTAAGGTAATTTCAAATTTAAGTTTATCTATCAAAATATTTCCTGTAGTAGAATAAAGCCTACTTTTATTTTTTGACACCTTTTATAGAACAGTTGGTCTTCACAGTATCATCATTAAATACATTTCTTATTATTATATTTTGATACAAAATAAGTCTTAGGGTAATTTGTAATTTAAGTTTATTTTTTAAAAATGTTTCCTGTGGTTTTTTTCTACTTTTATTTTTTGGCTCCTTTTATAGAACAGTTCGTCTTCACAGTATCATCATTAAATCTATTTCTTCTTATTATTTTTTGATACAAAATAGGTATTAAGATAATTTGTAATTTAAGTTTATCTATCAAAATATTTCCTGTGGCTTTTTTCAACTTTTATTTTTTGACACCTTTTATAGAACAGTTCGTCTTCACAGTATCATCATTAAATCTATTTCTTCTTATTATACTTTGATACAAAATAGGTATTAAGATAATTTGTAATTTTAAGTTTATCTATCAAAATAATTCCTGTGGCTTTTTTCTACTTTTATTTTTTGACACCTTTTATAGAACAGTTGGTCTATGCAATCATATTAAACGATGTTTGCTATTGCTATTTCTAAACTTAATTGGCCAAAACGTTATTATTTTTAATGGTTTTATACCATTTCATTGTACAATGATCATTATAAATTAAATATACATAGTTAAAGAACGGTATTATATTATGAGACTCTAACTTATCACTGTAATCAAATTATTTTAGTTTTTATCGTCCATTGACATACTAAGGGCCTTTTTCTCGTCTGTTTGTTAAATTTAAGGTACGGTTTAAACCATGAAATTGTATGAGAAAGCGGAGATTAAGCCTTCCTTTAAATTTAACAGAGGGACGAAAAAACGGGCCTAAGCCTTTAAAAAGTTAAACCATGTTTTCTCGTCCGCATGTTAAATTTAAAGGAGGGTTAAAACCTTGAAAATCCGTTTGATCCTAAGAATATCCTATTTCGTTCGGAGAAACTTCTGGAAAACTGATAGATTAGCGAGGAATATTTCGCATTGCGTTGCCTTCGATTTCAGGGCCCGTAAACAAACCAAGTGCATATAAACACACTCGCTAGAGCGACTTCCCTGATGATGATGATTCAGCAGTTGGCTGTTTGCATTTCGGATAAGGTTCTACGACTACTCGCTTATCGGAGATATACGGTTGCCCATCCTCTGGTGCCTTTGCGTTTCTCGATTTCACATTGTTCGTCGGCCATTTCGGGGTGGGGCGATAATAAAAATATAATTCATTTACATATACACCATCAGTTTGTGCCCAGCCAAATGGGGACTATCGTAGGCAATAGCCGCACTAATGACACACATTTCTCTCTCTACTTCTATGCCTCCCTATGCTGCTGGCCCTGTCAATGCTCTTGTATTTCATCCGTTTGCTGCTTGCCGCCGACAAAAACAACTGAAAACTGCAAACTACGACAACAACCACACAGGGCCAGGTGACATCTGTCGGCGATGATGGCATCTTTGTGGATGTGGACGGGTAAGTTTGTTTGAATAAACCAAACAGATCTGCGAACAGGGCAAACAACAACTTTTAGAACGTATTTTCTAACTAATTTGCAACGATTAATACAATCAGAGCAGCAGCAACAACCACCGACGCGACTTCTTGGCATCCAAATTCGAAATTAGAGACGCTGGGCACGCATCATTTATGTCGTCCGTCCGCCATCCGCCATCCACTTCCCCACCGAAATCCCCGATCTGCGGAATCTCTAATTTGGCGCAATTTGTTAAACGCCAGTGGTGCCGCTGCAGCAGCAAAAATAGTACTTCCTTAGCAGAAGAAAAGCAAGAATAGAAAAAATAAAACTGCCGACAGACGGGCTGACTGACCAACGCCATCCAAGACTGCCTGTCCGCCCCACTGACTTGGGAAGTTCCCGAGTCCCAGAGGCAATCTTTCCGAGGGATGGAGTGGCGGAGGGGATGGCTTCCATCTCTGCCAAAGCTGTCAAGTGCGAACGACAAATGCCACTAAGCAGCGGCGCTGACACGGCGGCCAGCGTCAAAGGCGCGACTATTTTTAACCGCGGAAAGAAACCATTTATATTTATTTATTCATTTCCAATTCGGTTATGACGCTCTGACCGGTCGTCTTGTAACTAAAATGCTTATCTTCGGAAGCGTAGTCAACCAACAGGTCAACTATCTTGAAATTAATATTAAATTATTATCATGAACCAACGAAAAATCTCAAGTTTTTATAATGGTTATACTTTATTAATGGTTATATTAATGGTTATACTTTAATTACTGATCAGTGAACTAAATTTAAATGATGTATGCAAGATTTACCTTTTTGCCTTATGGGAATTTTGATTTATTATTATAGCCCAACAAATTGATTTGACTTATGGTGTCTCGACCATTTTAAAATTTGGTTGTCATTGTCTATTTTTAAAAGAGGAAAAGGTGGCTCTGAAAGACTTAAAAATACCCTATTTTGAGTTTTTAGTGTTAGGCAACCAGATACCATTTTTTAGAAATTTACATTCCAAGAAACTAAAATAATTTTTTATGAATTATAAAGTGGTTTTCTTCAAACCCTTTCAAGAGAGTATAAAATTGTCGTTTAGCTGTTTTTAATTGCTGCTGTTTTATGCCCCTTGTTTTATCTGTTTGAGTTTAATGTGCTGGCTGCATTTCTTAAAGAAATTTTTGGAACGAATGTTTTTTCTTCGTTTTTAATTTAATTTGGTTGTCTACCATCCACTTGAGCTGAGCAGCTGGATCTAAATTTAGTTGCGCCACTATCCTGTCCGACTGCGTGGCATTTCCGATCTGTGTTTCTGGGCGGGATTTGGGTTTGGGTATGGGATGGACATGCGTCTGCTGTGGCACTCCCACAATGGTGGCTGTTGTTGCGACTTGGCTGGCCCTCTGCCAGCGGAGCAGCTGCAGTAGCAGCAGCAGAAACTGCAAACACCTGTCCGCAGACTCTTATGCAAAAAATAACAAGTGTACCTCTAATTAATTAAATCTGCTTTCTCCGCACACGCATTGTGTTGTGCTGCAGCGTGCCCGAGGTGATGAAATATCCATTTGTGAACGTCCGCCTGCCGCCCGAGGAAGCCGTGGAGGTGGCTGCACCAATCTTCGAGGAGGGCATGGAGGTGGAGGTCTTCACGCGCACGAACGAGCGCGAAACCTGCGGCTGGTGGGTGGCCATCATCAAAATGCTCAAAGCGGACATCTGTGCGGTCGCGTACATCGGTTTCGAGACGCCCTACACCGAAATCTGCGAACTGGGCCGCCTGCGCGCCAAGAACTCGAATCCGCCAATAACAGCCAAGTCCTTCTACCAGTTCACGCTGCCCGTTCCCGAGGAGTTGCGCGAAGAGTAAGAGCTCTTCATATATTCCTCTAAAATGCTTCTAAACATCACGTTATTCCGTAATAATAGAGCCCAGAAGGATGGCATACACAAGGAGTTTCAGCGCACAATCGATGCCGGTGTCTGCAACTACAATCGCGATCTGGACGCCCTGATCGTCATCTCCAAGTGGGAGCACACTCAGAAGCGTGCCAGCATGCTCAAGGATATGCATTTTCGTAATCTCTCACAGAAGGTTGGTGCTCGAAATATATTATTAAACTATTTTGTATCTAAACTTTATTTTGACTTGCAGGTTATGCTGTTGAAAAGGACTGAAGAAGCTGCCCGTCAGCTCGAAACGACTAAACTGATGAGCCGTGGGTAAGTAACATACAGATACTGATGGGAAAAAGATGAATAATCAAGACAATTATCCACCTGATCTCTGTTAACTATAATAACCATCCTCCTGCAGAAACTACGTTGAGGAGTTCCGTGTGCGTGACGATCTCATGGGCTTGGCCATCGGCTCGCATGGCTCGAATATTCAAGCGGCACGCACGCTGGTCGGCGTCACCAACATCGAGCTGGAGGAGAAGTCCTGCACATTCAAGATCAGCGGCGAGACCGAGGAGTCCGTGCAGCGTGCCCGCGCCATGCTCGAGTATGCCGAGGAGTTCTTCCAGGTGCCCAGGGAGCTGGTGGGCAAGGTGATCGGCAAGAATGGACGCATCATCCAGGAGATTGTCGACAAGAGTGGCGTGTTTCGAATCAAGGTGAGTGCTGTGAGTATTGTGCGCTAAACGCGGGCCAGGTCTAATCTTTTTCGGTCAGATCGCTGGCGACGACGAGCAGGACCAGAACATCCCACGTGAGCTGGCGCATGTACCCTTTGTGTTCATTGGCACCGTGGAGAGCATTGCGAATGCCAAAGTGCTGTTGGAGTATCATCTGTCGCATCTGAAGGTGAGTTCAGTCCGAGCAATGGCCATTTTATGTGGTTAATCTAATCCCCTCGTTTGCGTTGCCTACCTAGGAAGTGGAACAGCTGCGCCAGGAGAAGCTGGAGATCGACCAGCAGCTTCGCGCCATCCAGGAATCCTCCATGGGCTCCACACAGAGCTTCCCAGTGACGCGGCGCTCAGAGCGCGGCTACAGCAGCGACATCGAGTCGGTGCGCTCCATGCGCGGCGGTGTCGGCGGCCAGCGTGGCCGAGGACGCGGCCGTGGTGGTGGTGGTCCTGGTGGCGGCAACGGGCTGAACCAGCGCTACCACAACAATCGCCGCGACGAGGATGACTATAACTCGCGGGGCGATCACCAGCAGCGCGACCAGCAGCGCGGCTACAACGATCGCGGCAGCGGCGACAACACCGGCAACTATCGCGGTGGTGGCGGCGGACCTGGTGGCCCCGGTGGTGCCGGCAACAACAGGCGCGGCGGAGTCAACCGCCGGCCGCCACGCAACGAGCAGCAGAACGGCAGGGACTATCAGCACCACAACCACACCGCCGAGGAGGTGCGGGAGACCCGTGAAGTGAGCAGCGTGGAGAGAGGTGAGTTGCGTGAATCATGCTGCCAATTTGAATCAATTATTTGAATCAATTTATTTCGCGCGCTCAAACAAGATACAAAGTGAATAATCGATCCCCTCTCCCCTCAATGGACATCATGTGGGGTCAAGAACACGAGAATCTGTACAGCAAGTTTATTAGTTTTTAAAGAGTATTACGTTAAGGACTGTTTCTCATTTTTCTATATTCTTAGGCTTCTAATTTAAATAAATTAAATGACATCACCTTAGTTTTTTGTGTAACTTATAATAATAAACTTATTAAGAGATTGAACATATTCCACACAAATTTTGTAATTATTATTTTAGTTAAAAATGCATTTATTTTCTCCATCGCTTTCGACTAAGGGGCGAATTAAATCGAGTTGCAGGCACTGGGTTTCTGTAACATAGACAATGGTGCGCATAAGAAATCAAATTTTACAAACAAAGTCCCTAAAGTCCAAACATCCTCCTAGTTTCTTCCTTTATAACGTTATTATTATCTTATTTCAATTGATTTATTAGTAAAATGCTAAGAAAAAGGACAAATATGTATTAAAACTGTTTCTGAGATGGCTAATTTATTTATAATTTTCAACGCTGTTTTGGTGTGATACAAGGTCGTTTTGTGTTGTGGAAGTTGATCCATCGCAATCTGTTATATTATCCTGGCTAGTAGTGCACGCTGATACCTGAAACATTATCCTCCTCTCCACAGCGGACAGTAACTCATCGTACGAGGGCAACTCGCGGAGGCGCAGACGGCAGAAGAACAACAATGGACCTAGTAACAGTGAGTAGAAGGCAATGGCCGAGGATTAACCTGGGCCACAACTCATCCCATGTTGATTTTGCAGCAAACGGAGCGGTGGCCAACAACAACAACAAACCCCAGTCGGCGCAGCAGCCACAACAGCAGCAGCAGCAGCAACAACAGCAGCCACCGGCGCCTGTGAACAAGGCGGCACTGAATGCCGGAGATGCCAGCAAACAGAACAGCGGCAATGCGAACGCCGCTGGCGGTGCGAGCAAGCCGAAGGATGCTTCACGCAACGGCGACAAGCAGCAGGCGGGCACACAGCAACAACAACAGCAGCAACAACAGTCGCAGGTACAGCAGCAACAGCAGGCGCCACAGCAGCAACAGCAGCCAAAACCGCGACGCAACAACAAGAATCGCAGCAACAACCACACGGACCAGCCATCCGCACAGCAGCAGCTGACGGAGAATGTCAAAAAGGAGGGCCTGGTCAATGGCACATCCTAAGCCAAGTGGGCCTAGCGGTAGATGCAGCAGCAACAACTAACTGATGGGAAGAACAACATGAACACAAATTGCACATCCTTCAACGGAGTAACAATGTTGTATGCGCAGCGGGGGCAGTTTAATATTCATGTCGTTGGTGATGTTGAATATAGCCGCCACATAACACAACAAACACCAACCACAACAACAACAACAACAACAAGAACAACACATCCAAACAACAGCAGACACTAAAACAACATCTTCAGCCAAGAACAGCAGCCACTAACAAATTGTTTGAGAAACTATATGAGTAACTAAAAAAAAGGAAAAATTAAAATACATGAAATATGTAACAAATGTAAAAGCATATACTAACACCCACACAGGAGACACTCACACATAAACACACACGGTTCGAATTATACACAAAAAGGAAAAAAGAATAAAAGAAAAACCATGCCTAGGCTTATAATTTGAATTGAAACTAAAAAGCTTCAATAACAATCAAAATGAATTATATTTATGTATAAAACAAATTCAAAGGCAATTATTAACAAGCAAAACGAACGAATCGAAAGGGAAACATTGAATATGTAAACTAAAACTTTAATTCTAATCCCGGCAATTAGCGTAGTTTTTCGAAAAGAAAATCTAAAGAAAACCTGGCGAAACGGGCGCTTCTAAAGCGCCCCTTGCGTCGACTTGAAAAGTTTCTAGTTATATGCATATTATAATAAAACGAGAATAATATAATTGCATTTTTTGTTTTGTTTAAATTAATTTTAGTTGAGTCTGTCATGTGTTTTTGTGTATAATTCGTGCATGCAACAACTTAATCGCCTAGCAGGTTTTTCAATTTTACCATCATTTTTGTATTATTATTGTTTAGTTAACCATTGTAAATGCCAGGGCGCGTTTAGGAGTTGCTTATAAAATTCAACAAAGTAAACGAACGCGGCTCCAGACAAAAGCCAAGACAAACGAGTTGAGTTGTTGAGGTGCGAACGGCGGCAATGGGCCTGTTCGTCTTGAGCTTTTGCAGCGTTTCATTGTTTATTTTGTTCGTTACAACATGGAAATCCTCTCTTATTTGTATAATGTTGTATTTATTTACTATTATTAACACATACACCACACTCACCCGCATACTCCATAAAAATACACGAAATTCAACTCTCACACACACGCTCGCTCATACAAACGCGAACGCGAAACGCATTGAATTTGATTTTGTTTTATAAATATATAATTTACTTCGCCAAACCTACAAAGCGTATACTAACTTAGTCCTCTATTGAATACTCTTAAATTATTTAATGCAAGTAACGTGCAGAGTCGAGAGCATTAAACACAATCATCGAGAAATGCGAATCATCTGAATGAATCCATAATAGAAGCCCCAACTAAGGAATATAAATACAATGTAAAGCCACCATAAACCATCTAAGAACGAACAGCAAGAAGCAAAACAGAACAATTCTTCTCTCTTATTTGGAAGAACAGTGTCAATAATATGTAAGAAAAGCAAGCAACACATTTTAACATACATTAAAGAAGGAGATAATGATAGCGGTACCGATAAAGATAAATCTAAATAATGTTGTGTAATTCAAATTAAATAAAAACAAAAATCCAACAAAAAGAAAACTGCATAAAAAACATAAACGTAATAATATAAATATAATGAGAAAACATGTGCGATTTAAATTTATTATTTATATGAAGATGAACTTATAAAGAATAGAAATATAGCAAGTAAATTTTATTAATTTAAAATTTATATATATAAAACAAACAAACCATCAAACTAAAGACGTGCGAATTTATTTAAGTTTGTATGGCCGAATGTAACGTAGATATTCCGCTATCCTCTTCTTTCACATGGTGATCATGTTCCAAGGATGACCCAGAAAATGAGTTATTATATCAGTAAGCGAGCGGGCGATCTATATTATTTATTTAGCTACAACTAAAAGCCGATAATATTCAATTTGTATTTTACTGTCTAAAATTAGTGCTAGCTACTGTCCATGTGGACCTCTATCTAGTTGATTTTGAATATGAAAGATAGCTCAGTTGAGTGATGCCGAATTCAACTGGTGTTTGGAGTAGTGATATCTGCAGTAGTGATGCTGTGCTTCATGCCGTGATTTAGTTGGATTAAAAGCTCATGTCTATCCAGGGTCCAGGATATGTCCTTCCGATGGGATTGCGTGCATCTCCCTCCACCTTCTCCTCTACACCATTATCGTTGCATTAGCTTGTCGCGGCGGCAGTGAAGATAGTGGCTGTGAATTGTCAACGGCAATAATTGGCTACACAACCAGCTAACCACACTGCCAAAGCGCATAGCCAATTGAGGTTACTTGATTGTGGATGGCACTAATTTGGTCAATTCGTTCGGGATCTTGATGATTGATGGTTGGAGGAAACACATGGGGAACGGTTATTTTTAAATATTTTGTACAGAAACCGAAATCGATTTTACCTCACCATTTTACCATTGCGGATGATTTCGAAGAAACTTCAGTTGGTCGAGCTTTTTGGCGCAACGAGCGCCACCTTCTGGCCAATGTTGGGGTTTGGGGGGCATTTGGGGGGATTTCCCGATATGCTGCTTTTTATGCTACGTTGCGTGTCGTCAAAAGCTTTTCCGGAAGGCGTCGGCGGGGGCGTGGCAGAACCATAGCGCTGTAAAATATGCAATGTTAGCCTTTAGTTTTAAAATCAAACTGTTTTTGGGAAAATAAGTTTAAAGTTCTGAATGTTACCCGTTGATTTATAAGGTATATTCCTCCCTAGCTCCTCTCTAATGACCCAAAGTTTCCCGCCTTTCATTATATTATGTACAAGTGAGTGCAAGCCAAGCTTAGATCGTAGTCAAAGACCTCAGTGGCACAATTGCAATTACTTTAATTGAGCCAATTAGAGTCGGAGTGCCCAAGGTCACCGTAAGCTCAACGATGTCGTGGCTAGGAAACCTTGTTGCCGAAGGTTTCATCTCCGTGCCTTTCCATACAGTTCATTGCTGGCCGCCCTTAGCATGCAAAGTTCCCTTGGCGAAGCAAATAAAACCCACATCATACATATACAGTGGAAACTCTTCATAGAAGACATTCGTATTCATACTTTATTTAATTCTTTATTTATACAACAGTGTCTTACAATTATTTAGCTTAAAATGTTAACTTATTTATTTCTATTTTAGTTTTAAAATCAGTTTTGAGAAATCGTTCGTCACACTATCACAAAAATTGCATATTTCATTTATTATTCGCATTTTCTTGCATTCGGGAAGATTGTACGTTCTGGAATGTCGTACCAGATAGTGCATTTACATGCTTCAGAATATTTCAGTGCAAATGCACTCCTGACACGCAGCCCAAAACCTTCAGAGGATGCATTATCGTTTTATCATTTATAGGTATATATATATTGTTTTAAACTGAAACAAAAACTAAAATTATGTTCAGCACGGCGTCGCGTTTGGCAGCTATTGGAACAGTCAATCGATCTTCTGGTGGCTAATACTGGATTGGAAATGACGAGAACGGAAACCGAAAACGAAGGTGGTAACTCCAAAAGGCAACAAACAAAGCTCAAACGCATGCAGAACTAAAAGTGAAGTGGACGCGGGAACGGGAATGAAACCGAGTACAATGAACCATGAGCTGAGAACCCGATCCCAGTGCCCACGGAGCAGGTGATAAGGAGTCGCAGGTGCCAAGGTGCGCAGCTGATAGTGGATGGGCTTTAATCAGCTCGGATCGGGGGGCGATGTGGGTAGTAGGAGTGCTCGGGGTGTGTGTTCAAAGTGGGTCGATGCGGATCGCTGATTGCCGATCGCCGATCGGTTATACAAGTCGTTTGTGTGTCACCAAATGTCATTCGGCCTGGGTTGTGTTTTTCGGCCCACCATCAGTCAGCACAATGTAAGCTGGTAAAAGCTAGGCGGAAACTGAATGAAACCGGCACCCCACTTTCCCAAGGGGGCGATAAGATAAGCAGGGCGATTATAAGCTGATTGCTCAAACGAAGTAATCCAGTGCCGAATTCTGTAGGAATATGTACTCATAAAGGCAGTTCCCAATGCTTTCTGGAGCAGAGATTCATTTCTATTCTGGCGAATGGGCGCAGTTTGGCCAATGCAGCCTTCAATTTCGACTTGCTTGGCTGCTTGTTTAACTGACTCGCCAGAGGTGTGGCCCATAGGCACAAAATAAATCCAAAAACGAGGCCAAAACATTGAGCAGGCATTGGGCTCGAAACAAACAAAGGCAAGAAGTGAAGGAACAAGACCAATGCTAACAATGATTGTAGAATAAAATCCATAACCAATGAATCTCGAGTGGAGCAGCGCACAACTGAAATTTCGCAACCGAACATGACTGTGAACACACTGCGTATACGCGATGTGTCATCTAAATGCACACATGCACATATAGAGTGGAATATCTGGCAGATAATAAGCAGCTTTAGCTTGTAAAATTCATAATGTGTGTAACCATTTAGTCTTTAATCGCGTGCCAGCGAGTGAGTGTGTGTGTGAGTGTTCCAATTTCGAAAGAACAAGAGCCCGGGCAATTAAATAAATTATTGTTCATTTGTGTCGCTGTGTGCGCAAGTGCGGTGTATTGATAAATGAAAAGCTAGCTCATGAGCTTGAAAAGCGTTAACTGATTAAAGAAACGAAATGCGCCTCCATGTGCCCGCCCGTCAAATCGTTTCGTTCGCTTCCATGTGCGTTAAATGGGTTACATGGTCGACCTGGCAGTTGAATGAAAAATTTCTAAAATGCCCCAAAACACCTTCCTTCCACTCTCATTCCACCCATTCTCGCTGTGCGCTTCGCCTCTTTATGGCCCACTTAGTGGCTCAGTTATAATTTCATTAGGCAAATGCTGAGCATTTTTCATTAGCACTTCATGAACCATTGGCCCCTCGCCTGCCAACTACCTCCCTCCCTCCCTCCTTGCAACACGTTTACTTTTATCTGGGTCATAAAAGCTGCCACTGCCGCAGCAAGCAGAGTTTCAAAGAAGTCGTCGCCACCGGAAGTGACCCGAAGTGTTACCAAACCGAAATAGAGGGCCATAACGCTACTTAAATAAATTACTGTTTGACTTGGCCAAAAAATAATTGCACGAGCCGAAAGAATAAGGTGAAACATGAAGCCAAAGCGTTGTGGTGGTTTTTCTAGTCTATTGACGCCTATTAAAGCTAATAAATAATAATTAAACAACGATTTTTTCAATATTCTAAATAAAAACTTTCCATTACCCAAGGGTAAACAAAATATTATTCTTTTTTTTGTATGTTCTTTCAAAACATATTGACTTTCAAATTAGAAATACCACAATGAAGGGTATTAAATGGAATTAGCGTTCCCCCGGTCGCATGATCAGCCGCACAAACTAAAAAACACGCACGCTGATTCTGCTAAATACACACTCGACTGACTCAGTTACAGATACAGATACATCCATACATCCGTGAAATTTCGTAGGCTAAGGCACACGCGCACCCGCAAAGGAGGAAAACCTATGTGTACGCTGCGTATACGTAATCGTAGGACGCGGAATGTTTGCCATTCGATTCTTTATCTGCAGACGCGAAACAACAACAGCCAGACAGTTGAATAAAAAACAAAACCAAAATGGGAAGCCAGCCCTTGTCTGGCTGGCCACATTTTATACAAATTTTTGTGAATGATTTCTTTTTGGGCGTTCTTCGTCAGTTTGTTTCGGAAATGGATTGTTTGCCTGGCAACAGAGCGATATGGAAATGTGGCCACGATTAGCTGGAAGTAAGAAATTCCATCAACCTATCTCGCTTTCCGTCACCATTTGCGTGGCTGCCCCAGCGGCATTTATAAATAACAGAGCCCACAATTGACGCAGCTAACTAATGACGAACGCTGCTCAAGCATACAGTTTTTTGCTCTTTTGCCTTTGGTTTTATGGCAATTTTGTCTAAAATTAAAAAGAACAAAGCGAACTAAACTGAGTCACGCGTTTAAGGCGTGATACCTAGTGAAAGATCATTATGATCAGCGCTGCGTGCGTAAGAAAGAAAAAATTGGGAAATAGGGAAAGGTGCGAGACCAAAACAATAATAAAGTTAGACATCATTTCTCTTTAGAACGGCTGTTCTCCTTCTAGGAACCACAACGAAAGACTACCCTCCACACAGCTAAATAATGCAGATACTTTGGGCAACTTTCTTTGAATAACTGACGACTGAATGCATCAAAGTTTAAATTGTTTTGCCAAGAACAACAAACGGACTGTGACTTGGCCGAAAGACATCGATAAAACCAAAAACCGTGTCTGTGTGAGGAGGAAGATTTGTTGGCAGGCTTAAGTTGACCCAAATCGCTATAGACTATGCGCTATAGGCTGTAGGCCTCAAGCAGTGGTGGTGTCTATCGTATAACAACGTGCCGTGTCTTTTGCCTTCTCGGTGATGTAATAAGTGGCAGGCGAAGTGACACACAAGTGTGCATTGAATTTGCAACACAAAAGGGGGCGTCGAGGGGGGTCGAAAAGTGGGTAATAGATGAGTTATGCAGTCGGCTATAAATTTGTCATCCTGCTGCATTTTAGCCATATTTATAGAGCCACCATTCGACTTAATTCAGCGGGAAAACTAATAAATGTCAGCGTTCTGGCAAATAAATATAGATAAATTTCACTGCTGCTGCTGCTCTTTCTCTCTCTCCCTCTCTCTCTCTCTGTTTTTCTTTCGCTTTGTGGCATGGCAACATTTCACTTTTCATTTTAGCCTGCAAATGAACCGCCCTCCAATCCACACCCTCCAATCCAAATCCTTGCCAATGTGCACTGCATTTGGCCCGGAGCCAAAGAGAATTTTTATTTTTGGCTCCTTGGCTAAGCTCACGACTGCAGCCAGGCCATGGATGGTGCCGTGTATCCGATAGATATACCCCTACTCTTGGGCCAGCCCAAAGTTATCTGGGTTGGCTATACTATATGCGAACATGACGGCCCGGCCTGACTACAAAAATCAATAATCGGCGTCACGAAGCCCATCCAATTGTAATTATCGGAGGTGCCAAAAAGCCCATTTCAAACTAATCAAACTGCAACTTGGAGGGGCAGTTGGCTACCCTTATTCTCCTTCCTTCCTTCCCCCGCCGAAGAAACTGGGTCATAACACTGACCCAATTTCCCTTTTACATAACTGCTATAGAGCCAACTGCGAAGAAGGGTGGCAGATCGACCTCCAGGCGGAGTAGTTTGCAGGCTGCTGCATTCGACCTTGCGGTCCGGGCTGAAGGTCGCATTTGTTAGCCAAAAGGCAGCCAAACATTTCACAATCCGCATATATTTCGTTTAAAGAAATACAAATTCCGAAACTTTGAAATATCTAGGAGCAAATGACTAAACAACACGTGATTCATTTGGGGTTTTTTTTTTGAGTTTTTGAGTTCTAAGCAAATACGCAATGCATTGCTAGACCTGGCTTATCAGCAAGTGCTTATCATTCTAGTCTGGTGGACTGACAAATTAGGAGTCCCAACTGACTAACTATATATGTGGCCAATGATCCATCGCAGACTACCGCAAGCAATGATGTCATAATAATATATATATGTTTATGGGGGTCTATAGCGATGACAACTTCTGTCTGCTGCCGGCTGCTGATATCAGTTAAAGTCCAAAATCCAAATGCTAATTCAACAAGAATCCGCGGCATTCTGGGCAAATGTTTATGAAAGCAAGGTATATGCCTATTTATAAATGCTGCTGGCTGTGTTTATAACGAACAACAGACTGCAAAGTCCAAGGCATTTCGAAAGGAGAAAACAAGTAATATTTTGATAAATTCGTTTCAATTTCAAAGTTTTCGTTAGTTTATGTTCAAATTTTAGCAAGCTGTCTCAGCTTTAAACTGGTTTTCCTATGCCATCTTGACATCAAATCAATCAACGGGGATTTTTGCCATGAATCACTGAAATATTTTCGTATTTCTCTGGTAAAGATAAGCTGTTTCTTCATCGCTTCTGTTCGCTTTGAATTTGCCTGGGCTTTGGAAATATCTGTTTGTGTTTGCACGCCTGTTTTCTGTGTCAAATGCATTTTTCAGTCATCCACCCACACGAGAGGGGGTGGAGAAACAACAAAAATCGACCTCATAACGCCCACCCACACAGGTGAATGGTGTGAGTGTGTTTTTTCTATGTACCGATGTACCGATGGCCTTATGTAAAAGTCGGTTCGTTATTTTTACACAAAATATTGCAATTTGCCCACTCACACGAGCACATCACGTATACGTACTGTGGGCCGGGTACACTGTGTGTGTGCTCGCATGGCGAAACCGTGCAAGGTCAAGTGGCCGAGTGTGAGTTGTTGCTCTCGGATTGCAAGTGCCTCCGATTTAATTGCCTCGCCTGAGTATCTTTGTATCTCTCCCTTTTAAGTCGCCGAAATCGAGGCTTTAATTGGAGATTTCACTTGGCCGCAGAGTTAAGCCTCATTTCGAGCATCTCTCTTATATAAGATGACAGCAAATTGCACAGAGAGATGCAAAGAAAAAAAATAATAAGAAATTTGGGTTACAAGCGAATGCAGCGATACTAAATTTAAAACTGCCGCTGTGGCGAGTGCGAGTGAGAGAGAGGGAGAAGGCCGCTGATTGTTTTAAACAAATTGCCCGACTAGACACAAAAAGTTACTCAGTATGTGTGAGCGAGCGAAAATGTGCAGTGCACGGCCATTGTTTTTAGTTGTTGCTGGCCAATTACAGGGTGTCTCTCTGTTGTGCCATTGCATAATGCCCAGCGAATTGCAATTGCAATGGCAGATGTGCAGCTAGTCGACTGATATTACGTATACGCCACCGAAAAAGACTCTGCTTGGGTTTAGGTTTGGATTTGGATTTGGTTTGTGTTGTGTTTTGAGTTTTGAGTTTATGCAATCCGTGGGGTACAAAATCACTAGATGGATGGCTGGGGTAAGCGCAGTTAATCAGCTGTTCGCCGTGGATCGATCGACTGTCCGACTGCTGGCTGCGCCCCTGCGACTTCCGCTCGTTGTTGCCGACTCGATGGGGAAATGAACACTGAAGCTGGCCAGCGGCAATTGGCCAACTGAAAAACGGACGTCGCCGAGTGCAGCGACGGCGACGTCGGCGTCGACTGCAGCTGCGTTTTTGGCTTTCCTTCGTTCTGCCTTTCGCCGTTGTTGTAAAAGGAAAACTGTTACAATTTTAGGCCAAACGCGACGCGAACCGATACCGTTTTGATGGCCACGTGTGTGTCTGTCTCTCGTGCGCCAGTGTGTGTGTGCCGTGCTTGTGGTGTGTGTGTGTGTGTGTGTGTGGCAAAGACGCTCTAAGGTGAAATATACTAAATGCAGGGCGGAATTTGTTGTGCAAAATGTATTTCTGTCTCTCGCTGCCAATGCAGCTGCCACAACACAGCACACAGGCGCACAGCGGGCACACACACCGACTTCTTGATTCGCGGCTAAAAACTGAAAACTAAAAAGTCAAACTACGTTGCTCTAACGCTGAAGCGCAACTGTCAGCTGCTCGGCCCGTTCAAAAAAAGCGAAGACGCTCGGGCGCTGCGATAAAGCTCTCCCTCTCTCTCTCTCTCGGTTAAAGCTCTCTCCTCCCACACACACTCACAGAAATAAAGTATACGCACAGCGGAAACGAAAAGCTTTTGCAGTTGCACATGACGCAAACTAGTTCTCTTTATCTATTCTCCTCCCTCTCTCTCTCTAGCTGGCCCCTCTCTCTCTCGCTCGCACAGTTGCAGTTTAATGTTCAAGGTGATGTTTCTGTGTGTGCGTTTGTGACCGTGTGTCACAGTTTTTTCTCATTCTTTTTTGCGAGAGAGATTCCACAATTATGCGAAATTATCGATCAAATTTTGTTCTAAGGTCAACCTTAAATTGAAAATTCCGCTTTTCCACCGCGATTGTTCCGCCTGAGGCCAACAGCTGCTATCGGAATTGTTAATCTCGTCATGCACGACCCGAGGCATTCCGTGTGATTGGTGGCCCAACTGTCATTATAATATTAATTCGATAAAACGAGAGCTGGCACACGATCTTGGGCGATAAACGATTTCAAGTGTTTCGACAAACAGACGAATTTGCACTGAAAGTGCATGGAAACTACCTTATACGTTTTCAAAACTTTGAATCACAAGAGTCTGTTAAAAATAACACGAAAATTAAGGGATCTATAAAGTAATCAAATAACTATTAAGAAATTCAAGCTTGTATCACAGCCAGGATAATGTGTTGATATAGGTAAGATAATTGAAAACCGTTAGGATCATACAAAATTTTTTATTTTCTGGACTAGCGAATAAAACATAAAACTGCAGTTCAGGTTTATTTCATTAGAAAAATGGGATGGCTTCAAAAAAGTATTTAACTGTAATCGTTCCCCGTCGATTAATGACTTAATTTGCTGCCCCGTAAACCTGTTATTTCCGATGATAAAACAACGAACGCTTGATTTCTATATCCCTCGATTGCGTAAGCCGTAACGCTTAGCCATTGTCTATTATTTGAGTGCGAGTTTTTATTGAATTTGATGGCGTTTTATATGCGAGCACTTCAATCGCAGCTAATTTCATCATGAAACTTGTCATGAGGTCACCGAAAGGCGAAACTGCGTTTGAAACTGGCTTTAATTACCCTCCAGATGATAATTGTTTGGCTAGCCCCGGGGCAAAACATGATTCTACACTGCAATTCGACCGAAACCGAAAAACATCATGGCAGTGACAGAACCCAGCGATTGCATAAGGCGCAAGAAGAAAGAGACTCTTAAATGCACACGTACCATACGATATACCATATACCATATACCACATATAGTATAAAACACGGGGGAGAAAGGAGAAATTCGCTCGGGCAGAAAATCAATTTCGTTTTCCTTGACCTCAGGGAGAAAGAGAAAGACAAAGGGGAGTGTCGACAAAGGATAATTGACGGTCATTTGAAATGCAAAAGTGACGAAAGTGGCTGCAGCCGCGAGCAGGCAAATGTCGAAATAATGTCACCAAGTTGCCTTTGCACAGCTGCTGCAGTTCCTCGGACCAAGAACCAAGAACTCTTGGCCAATTCAAATCGCATCGCATTGCATCTAGTACTGGTGCCACTGTGTGAGCCAAAAAGCCGAAGCGAAACGAAAATAGAAAATGCCAAATGGCTTTCGTTTTGCAGCAAGTGCACGCGACTCGGCGAAAACGGAAAATCCGAAAAACACAGAAAAACGGTCGAAAATAGATATTTACGATGGTATAAAGTATAAATCACAAACAAAATCAATTTGCAGCATGAACATCTTTTTTAATTGTTTATGCCAGCGATTTCTAAAGCTGATTGCAGAGATTTCACTCATTACTACGGACGGTTTGCTTTTTGTGTGGGGCATAATTAATGATTTCAAGAGTTTTCAGAGCGTTGCATTCGATGCGCCCATCATCGCACCTCAAAACCTCAAAGCCAAAGACCCCTCCCCCTCGATGTGCGTGTGGGTGGGGGGTGGTTAAAATACATTTAAATTAAAATGAAAATCGGAGCAAGCGGAAAACCAAAGCCAAACGAAAAGCGAAATTATAATTACTCTGAATGTGTAACAAGAAAATGCTGAATATAATCATATGCAATTTTTGTCTTCTCACTGATTATTTTCTTAAACGATTCTTAAGTCTTAAGATTATTTTATTCAAATTCCAATTTATCTCTTTTCATTGTTTTCTTTTCTGTTTTCTTGGGGGAGAAATGAATTCTTTGTTGAATCGAACTGAAGCTTATGGCTAAGAGAACATCATTTTAGTATGGCAAAATTAGGTTCATAACGGAATGTAAGAAACAAGTAAACGAAATGAAAATTATTGATAAATTGGACTTGCAAAACAAATGGTATTGTCCTGAGCAGGAAACTGGCAGATCTGAAGAGAGACTTACCCAGGTTCTGAAGATTCGGATGGGGGCTAGTTATCCTCCTCGGTGTTACTGGAGCTGCAAGGATGCCGAACGGCCACTGGATACCACCAGCTGTGTTCACTTGCTTGCAATTTATTCAAAGCGAGCACAGGGTGTATCCCAATGGCAGTTGCATATGGAAATTTTGCTTTTCGCGAAAAGCTCAGCAGGGACACAAACCACTTTTCTCGCTTTTCCCCAAGCTGCAGATGAAGTTTCCACAAGAGTTTTGTTTCGCTGCACTTTTAATAATAAACCTTGTACATTTAATTCACTTTTCAGCACACTCTTCGATTTTTAATATGTATTTTTTAGAGATGTTTTTATGAATTTGTTTTTCACCTTTTTCACTCTGCATATAATATAAGTATAATTCCTAACTAACTTCTATAAAAATGTTTTATATATTTTAAATTTAAAGAATATTAAGGCAAAGCACAAACAAACTAGGCTATTAACTACACAGAGAAAATTATGAAAAGTTTTAGGTGCAAAATAAGGGGTGAAACATTTTAAAAAGTAAAACGCTTCATACAAATTTTATTTTACTTTGCATTTTTAAAACGTTTTCATTTTTATTTTTAAAACGTTTTTATATGAAAACGGCACCTAAAACGGCACCTAAAACGGCACCTAAAACGGCACCTAAAACGTTGTATACTCTGTGTACTCTATTTTTTGAGTAAGTATTTTAATTTCACAATCGAAAGCAATGGCACTCTAAGTTCATTTCGAACTTAATAATGTCTCATATTATCACTTTTAAATTTTAAAGTTTAGTTTATTTAAAAAGGCCTTATATTATTTGTTGAACCATTCTTATTTCCATTTGTATTTTTTAGTACAACGATTTAATTTCAGTTTTGTTTTTGTCTGTAGTTAATTATACCTTTCGTCTTTAATATTCTTTACTTTAATTAACTGATTTTATAAATATCCCTTGCACTTCTTGAACTGTGTTATTTCCTAAACTTTTCGTGATATTTAATTTATGGACCATCTGTGACGAATCCTTTCGCTGGCCCAACTGGACCTCTTTTCAGTGGGATAACCGAAGTGTTTTTGGCGTGCATCTCGTCTCCGTGGGTTCTAGAACTCGGCTCCAAACAGCTGCCAGCCGACTTGTGGGTTGCTCTATATAGACGAGTATACATATGAACAGGGGATAGCCCCGCTCCCCGAAAAGGGGCGTGTGTATCCAAGTGCTGCCCACGCGTACTGCCGAATGGGTGTGGAAAGGTCAAGGTGCAAGATAACAACAACGAGTGTTGCATATGTGTGTGTGTGGAAGAGAGTTCGGTTCGTGTCGTTTTCAGCTGCTTAATTATTCAATTTTAATTGCCATATGCTGGCGTGCGTCACTTGAGTTGAGTTTTATGTAAGTACACACACCATATTGTTGGTATTTTCTCTCCTATTTTTGGGCTGTGCTAATCAATTCTCCACACCTGATTTTGCCATTAGGGCGACGCGCCTTTAAAATGAACTTGGAACGAACCGCACACACACACACACACAAACACACTGAACGGGACACGGGATACGGGGGATAACTAGGCGTATGCGTGATGCTGACCTCATCGGTCCGCCCGCTCGTCACCGAATAAACTTGGCCAACGTTGGCCAAAAGGGAAGCTGCAGCTGGGCTCGCACAGGTGGAGGTCGCGCCCGCCTTCCACTGCCCTTTTCCCGCTTTCCAGCCCCGCTCTTCGTCCGTTTTCCACCCGCTTCCCACTTCCTATCCCCCTAAGTATGCAATAGTATGTGCCTACAACAAAACAGCAAACAGTTGGCCGACGCCGGCAGCGACTGCGCTGCCTTAAGCCGCCCACGCAAAGCTGCTCTCTCGCTCTCGCGAAAAACAAAAGCTGCGAGAGCGAAGCTTGCGCTCTGCTCTGATTTTGTTTTTGTTTAACTTAATCAATGGCAAACATACATACCTTTCTCTGGTGCTCTCTCCCTCGCCTCTCTCGTTTTGCCGGCAGTCAAAAGTTTTCAAGTTCAAGTCGCTGCGCTGAGAGAGAGCGCATGTCTGCTTCATACAGGCTGCCTCGCTCGCACACCCACACCCTTGTGCAGTTGCATTTCGATTGTTGTTCCGCCTTTTCGCTTTTTGCTGTCGTCATGCAAAAATCAACGAAATCGCACCACCCCTTTCCAATTCCCGCCCACCTCCTTTTGGCGGCTGGTTGCGGGGGCGTGGCATCCCCTTGGACTTAACGCTGCTCAGCTGAACTGAACTGTCGCTAATTAAATTTCCATGCTGACGCAGCTCACCACCCTAAAAATAAACAAACAAAGAGATTTTTTTGTTTAGAAGACCATCGATAAAATGCAGGCTAACATTATCGATTCCGCAGCATAGGAAAAGCGCTGGACAATGGTCCGTCTATAAACAAACACTTCGGTTTGCCATTCGTTTGCACATTTTATGAGGGCGCAATTTTCGTTGGAATTTGGACACACCACACTGGGAATTTCTTTAATGGGTTTCATAGGTTTTTAATGGAGATATATTGTCTAAGACAAAGAAGATCCTGAATAGTTCTTCATACTTTGAAGAACATTTTAAATTTATAATTTAACGTTATTCATATTTCCGGAAAGTTATAAGGGTTGAATGCAAATTGGATTATTATTTACATCATTTGTAAATTTTTTTAGATTTATTAATATATTTTCAGTAATTTTCGTTTTTATAGAATAAAATCAGATTAAAATCATAGAAGATATACCAAATAAAAAATATCATGTAGCTTAACTAATTTCCAAACCTAAAACATTCCATTTCCTAGCCTTTCAGATAGATTCACCCTGTTGCATAAATAGTGGGGAAATAGAATTTTATTTTCTAAGTTCGCCCCGCCTTAATGACCGCCCACTCAAGGTCTTGTCGAGTGCATTGCACATTGCATATTGCCTATAGCACTGCTGGTGCAACGAACTCGCAGCTATGCAAAATGGAATTTAGTTTAATGTGCTATTTATGTGCCTGTAGAATTAGTTGTTATGCCAGTAATTTCTCTAGTTTTAGTACTGTTACATCAACTTATCAAATAAATACATAGCATTTTTTGACTATGGGTTACGCCCAGTTAAGTACTCCCCCGGAAGAACAAACATTTTCTTGCTGTGTGCAGAGTCAATTGCGAGGTTTTGGCGATCGATGTTCCAGCTTTTTTTGTCGCTGTGTTTACTGTTGAGCTACGAGTCCATTAAGTAAGAACTCGCTGGCGATTAATTAAATGGCCAACAGAAATTCTCGTTTGGCTTTGGCAGGTAGTCAGGCAGGTCGAAAGGGGGTGGGGTGATTGCAGTCGCCACTCAGCGTAATCATCAACATCAATTCAATTAAAGCTCCACGGGTGTATCGCGTGTGTGTTCGTGTGTGAGTGAAAGATAATAAAACTGAGAGGCAAAACGCATAGGGCAATAATAAGTGCGAATAAGTGTCGCAAAGCGAGCGACGAGAATCAGCTTTATCAACTACACCAAAAAAAAAACACCTCTTTATCAAATGCTACGAAAGATATTTGAATTTGTTGTTCCATTTGATTGCCTATGATAAATATGGAAGAAACAGCTCTTTGATTTTTGAAATGATTCCTCAATATTGTTTTCAAATATGTGCGTTCCTTAAATCATATCATTTATTTTTATTTCTGTGTAGATGACGCTCCACTGTGCGAGTGACAGAGAGCGAGTTATGTTTGCTAGCATTTTATTCCTTTGCCAGCGAATGTTTGCCGCCGCCACTTTCTGGTTTGTTCTTCGTGCTCTTCGCCTTTCCTTTCGCTTCGTTGTGTGTTTGGTGCTTCTGCTTTTTGCCTTTGCTTCCTCTTTGTTTGCCGCCGCACGTGTAGGCGTCTCTTTCTCGCACTGAAACGTGCCAAACTGGTTTGCCACACACAAATGCACATGGGTACAGCACAGCACTATGGCAACTACGTGTTGCCAGCTCGCTCGCACTCGCCGCTCAAGTGCTGTATGTACAACTAGTATCTTAACCTTGAACTTGAAACACACACACGCACGCACACAGAGGCGGAGAGGAGAGAGCGACACACTGAACGAACGGTAAGCACGCGATGCTGACGCCTCTGCCGACGTCGACAGAGCTTTCTGTGTGCCGCTCTCTTGCCTCTCTTCTTCTTTCTCTCTCTCTCTCCTTCCGCTGCCCATTTTAAACTGCAGCTTACGCGATGCATACGTAATATGGCGAACACCTGGGCCGAGTCATCATCTTCCTCTAACCCTATATAGACTGTCCGGTCCGGGACCGCCCCCCAAAAGACATCACCTCTTCTATCAACATCCCCAAATGCCACATCTACATATACACTCTCAAATGACGCCACTGGGCAATTAAAAGGGTGCACAGAAAGAAAACCCCTCAAATTAATGATTTTCGAATTTAGACATTCTCGATATTGGAATTCTCGTGAAACTAGATACATATGTAAGTTTTATCACAAAATGGTTCTTCCCTGGACTTATTTTCCTGTTAAACTTAAGTTTTCAGTTCAATTACTACCCATTCACAACAGTTGACAATAGCTAGGCTCAAACTTATTCTTTTTTAAATTAAGTGATAACACAAAGTTTACAAATCGATCATTCTTTTAAGATTTTAACAAATTTCACTTAAATTACGTATACGCCATGGTTCAAAACAATCTTTAAGTGGTATATTCTTATTAAGACAAATCAACTATAAAGTTATTAAGTGTCTTTAAAGTTTTCCAAGATAAATCTTTTCGAATAAGAAAGGAAAATTCATAAAAATAATTCATATACATTAAAATGAATGATAAATTAAAAGGTACAGAAAGTACAATCTATCCAATCTAATGTATAATCTTATAACGTATACCAGACGTCGATCGATTTCGAATATATTTGTTTTCGGTGTAGCCGTGAAGATGACTTTTCCTGCCCAACCCCACAGACCCATCCTAGCTTCCGTAATTCCGAAATGAGTGTGGGCCGTGCGGAGATGGGGCGAGAGTTACGTAAACGAATTTCGAAATCCCATTTACCCACACGTATGCAGATGCACACATCGATGAACTCGTATCTTGTGCAAGCAAAAGCGGCACGCAAAGCTAAACCCGAGTCAAGTTCAGATACAAAACACAAAAATATCGCATTGTGTAGGTTGGTTTGCTGTGGTTTTCCACTGGTGGGTGGGGGAACGCCGGGAAATTGCACTTGGATCTTGATTGACTGCATCACATAGCAGTATTTTGAGTGCTGCCTTTCTGGGCGAACGTCAGTTTACAATTTCACAGAATTGTTTACCGCACTCGGCCGATCGTGTGTCAGTAGATAATCTGAGTCACTCATATACGTACAACATCTGTACATTAGTTGGCCATATAGAATATAGAAGCGCTGATCTGCTGATGACACGTGATGCAATCGGGAATCAACAGGCTGACTGGCTGGTCGTAAAACTACAGAGTTATCCGAATGCACAGCATTTCTGTAAACGGTTTCGTAATAAACACGGTTTTTATGGCCCTTTAGATTGATGGAAACAAATCAGAGTTGAATAAAGGGATCTATACCTGATCTTTAGACCTATCGCATAGAACAAAGACGGTTCTGAAAGGCAGTTTTAATTACCGACTTTGTTTTACCTTTGCAAGTGCAATCTAAAATGCAATAAAATTACTTTTACTTAGAAGATTGTAAAATTAAAATTCCTATATTTAAAGTTTCGAAAGCTTAGAGTTTCGAATGTTTTGAAAAATTTTGATTATGTTACACTTATCGATGATGATTAAAAAAATGTTTAAGATCATTTTCGAAACTTATTTACCTAAAAATTTCTTTGAAATCCATTTCCATTTTCTGATTTGCTTATATTAAAAGCAAATCCTCGCGATTCACACTCCCCATTAGCGACAATTGCCAGCAAATTAGTTTCTAATTGTTGGTGCCGAGTGAAGTCATAAACAAGTTGGGAAGCCGACAAACAAAATGGCAACACACACACTCGCAGGCAAATAGAGCCATCATCATTTCGCGCAAAGTTCCCGAGAATCATAATTCCCTTTGGCCAAATTCCGAATGGGTTTCGCTGCCTTTTTTTTGTGTTTGTCTGGTACATATATGAACAAACGGAACTGTTTTCGCATTTGTTTTGTTTATTTTCGCCGCTGCTGTGGCTTTTTTCGCGATTATGTATTTTTTTCTTTGGTTGGCTTAATTTGTGTTGTTTATGTTATAAATAAGTTTTGATATTTCTGCAAATTCCGGGCAAGAAAAACAAATGATTGGGAGAGATGGCCAAAACATATTGAGAGCCATTGTGAGCGTGTGAAAGAGAGAGAGAGAGTGTTTTTTTGCAAACAGGGGTGCCGGTGGGATTTTATCGAGGGGGGTAGCATTTTTCAAGAGTAAGTCTTCTAAAAATGGTTTGATTTATAGGGCAGTTAGAATAATAATGTTTTAATCATTATATCGATCAACTGAGTTAGCAAAGTTGAACTGGAAAACTTTTCAGTTATTAATCAAAATTAGGGGTTTTTAATTTGGGGTTCAAAACACTGCTACCCCTTTTGACGCGCCCCTGTTTGTAAAACTTAGCTTTTAGCAATTGTTGACTGTATTTTCCGCAATCACAACAACGGTGGGTGAATGAAAGGCGGCGGGGGTGGCGGATTGCCTTTGATGACGCCGTCAAAAAATGTTAGCTACGACGCAATTCAGTTTACTCACATTCTGGTATTTTCTGCCACATTTCTTTTTTGTCTGTGTTTGTATTGTATTTTTCTAACATGCACTTTGTTTGGTTTTCCGGGGTAGAATGGTGAACTTTTCGGCAGGATGTTTGGGAAAGTACCCCTTAATCCTGGTGCGAACTTTTTTTGTATTTTCTTATCACATTTTAAAGCGTTCAGTATTGAATTTATTATTTTATGAATTATTATGAATTTCAGCTCAATAGCTCGGTTCAAAGGCAAATGTGATCGGTTGAAGGTGCCGCTGTTTAATGTCGCCGCTTTTTTGCCTGCCATGGAAAGTTCTCGCCTCTGCCGCAGCGCTGCCGCGGCCGGCGTCGACGCCGGCAGAGCCTCTATCTACCAGCGAATACTCTCTCTTCAGCGCTCTCTTTCGTCAAGTTTTTCGATTCTTCCTGTTCCTGTTTCTTGGGCCTTCTTCCACTTTTGCCCTACTGCCCCACACACCTCTCGAAAACCCGAAAAGCACATGTGACTCTCTCCGCAATGGCCTTCAAACGGGCTCTCTCTTCGCTCGCTCTCTCTGCTCTACCATTCTTTCATTCATTATTCTCCTCCCCTTTCGTATCCCATCCCTAAAATGTATCTGTATCTGCGCACTTTTATCTGTGATTGCAACTTACTTTTGCTTTTTGCGGATTCCTGTTTTTATTGCGACGCTTTTCTAGGCAAAGCAAAGCAAAACAAACCGCTAAAAACCAATTCAAGGGTTCGAGATCCTCATCCCTTGATCCTGGGGGAAAGCTCCACGGAGCTTTAAAAGCTCCACCAAGGATTACGAATATGCATACATTGACATTTTTAATTAGGTTCTGAGTAATTTAGATATTGATATACAATCAATACATTATAGATAAATTAAGATAGTCCGATTTTATTATTTTTTGGACCTAAAAACAATGTATAATAAAGTGCAATTTTGGCTGACGAAATCTTCAAAATACTTAGACTAGTTAATAACTCACCTTTTATGATCCCCGTTGATTTTAAATTTCACTTCCTTCACATTTCGTTTCAAGTTTTTCATTTTAGTTTTCACAGACTTTTTTTAAATTGGTTTTCGCATTGTTGTTTCTTTATATAAGAACTCACTGGTTTGGGGTCACGAATTTAAAATATGTAGTTGTGAAATTCACTTGCATTCTCAAATCCATTCCGCTTTCTATCTTTCGTTTTTCATTTCCTTGATTTTCGTAGCACACTGTAGAATGCCTTTTAAATTGATTTTAATTATTTTGGACATAATTACCATTTTTGTTTTTCTTCTTTTTTTTTTTGATTTTAATTTGACAAGCACTTCTCCTAGAATTGAACACAATTCATTTGCAATTATGCATTGTTAGTCGCTGTCACATTGTGAGTCGGTTGGTTTTTGGGAAAATTCAATTTCGCTGTTGATGTCATTTGCGTGTCTAAATGGTAACGAATAATAGAGGGATTGTTTGCTGGCTTTTTTTGAGGTATTGTACGTAGTACTTGTTGTTGTGTTTAGAATTCTTCTGGTTCCGATTGGGAATTTTCTGGGAATGGAGCGTTGTTGGCAGCTCGCCTGCCGCACTTTCAATGCCAACGGGCAGAACAGCAGAAAATGGCAGAGCCGTCGCCGTCGTCGCTGCTAAAAAGCCCGAAAGCTTCCGATGCGAAGAGAGAAGAAACGAGCCAGTGCGAGAGAAAAGGGAAGAATGGGGCCCAGAAGCGGAAGAAAGCTACATGGGTATGCCCATGTGTACATGTGTATGTGGGGAAAGGAGCTCAGCGTCCCACTGCCGGAATATAACTTGTATATTCGTACATATGTATACCATTTAATAAGGAAACTCTGGCAACAAGCTCAGCTCAAGTTCAAGGATGTTATGTAATAAGCCGAGGAGAGAGCTCTAAACGAAGTGGTGGTAGTGTAACTGCAAGTAGGCAACTCTCTCGCAGTAACACACACATATGCAGGTATTTCTCATCTGATCCCCTTTCGCTTTCTCACTTGCCCTCTTTATCGCCGTCTCTTTCTGGTCCGCCCTGCCCTCCCCCACCGTCTCTTTCCCTTCCTTGCCATGTACTTGCAGTTTAAGTTGTGCAGTCTGCCCTGACGCGCCTGGTTTACTGCCTTCGCCCCTGCACAGTGGTCACCCGATAAACAAGAAGGATTAGTGTGCCCATTAAAACTTTTAATATAATCAGCTAGGTGTACCAAAGTTTAGATTTTTTTATTTTTGTTTATTTAACTGCGATTTGTTTCATTTTCTTTTCTTGTTCGTTATAATTCACAACCAGTTCGCCCTCTTGGTATACGGAGATCTTTTGTAAAAAAACTACATTTAAATTTTGTACGCTACTTGCTCTTTCAAACACAGATATACTAATTTCATAACTCACTTGCTTTAGTTCTAAAAGAGTTTGGAGAACTATAGTGTTAGCTTTTCCTGTAACCATTCTTATTTATGTTCAACTTCACCTAGAAGAATGCCGTGTGCTCGAGTGCCCACTGTATGTGCACTTAGTTCGCTGTGTATCTGCTGGGTCTGGGCTTTTCGGTTCGTGTTCTGGGCCTGGGCAGCGAATTGTATATAATTAGCGCATTTATTGACTAACCGCCGCTTGCAACACAAAATGTTCGTAGCAACAAAAGGCACATGAGTAGTGATAGAGGGAAATACAATAATTACTTGGCTTACTGGCCTGGCCTCCCAAGTATACGGATATTTGCTGTCATATATATATGACGTAGGTGGGACCAGCTAATACATATGTACACGGAACATGGTCATGCGATTTCGATTGACAAATGTGCGTGTGCTGCAATTTTCCACCGGCTAAACCAGCCCCCAAAATCCATTTCATACATCGCCTCTTTGGGGTCTGGTTGCATCTCTTTCTCGCCTGGATCTCTCTTTCTAGTAGCACAAACAATGCTGGCATTTCGATTTTAATTTCTTAATTGAATTTGTTTGGGGCGCAAGTCGGCATATGTGTGCTTGTGAGCGCAAGAGAACACTGTCCGCCATGTTTGTTTAATTGTTTAATTAAATTAAATGCCCTGACTGCAACTCTTGCATACCTGGGCCACTTTGTAACGGTCGCATCCGCAGATGTATCGCTAGAATCGCTCGTAGGTGCCATATTTTCAGGTAAGTACATATCCCTAACGATGCACGAACGTACATACATATGGATCTATATCATCGGCTATATGCAACAGATGTTATTGCATGTCGGGCTGGGGACTTTCATAACTTACCAACTCGTGCGCCGTTTTCTTATTTCTTATGTCATGCGCACCGCGGCGTTTTAAAGGGTTCTCAGATACGGATACAGATGCAGGAACACTCACAGATACATATACACACTCGCAGATGCACTGGCGCACACCGAAGCTTATATAGTGGCGAATATATGGACCCATATACGAATACATAACAGCTCGTCCGATATACACACACAACCGTGGCTTGCACTTCCACTGGCACAGTCACCACCGACTGTCTGTGCCCAAGTTTTCTGCCAGTAGCGGGGGGAACTTTTCCCTCGTTAGCACTGTGGGGAAATGGGGAAAATCGCATTACAGCTAACGAGTAAATTTCGTTACAGCTGGCCATTTCCAAAGGAAAGTAGAAAAAAGATTTAAATATTCTTTAAAGAAATCAGAAAAGGATTTGTGATGATTTGTGGTTCCAGAAAGCCAAAGCTACTATATAAAATATAATACTATTTTTTGATTTGATGAGCCAGATATTTTTATAAACAAAAATACCAGTATAGATTTCTTTTTATTTTATTTATTATTTTTTATATATTTTGTAAGCCATTCCATTGTGTCTTTTCGAGAAAAATATAACAAAATTTAAGGACTTTTAAAACCAAGTGGAATTTCCGAGAGTTCATTTCACGAAAAGGATTCTACTAATTAAATTAATTTACAAATTTGTCTATAAAAATGCTTCAAGAATTTATTAAAAATGCTTCTTTGGCAATAAATTATCATAAAGCCGAATATCAAGTATACGTCAGGTATGACAAATTTAATCGAAAAGGCCAATTGCTACTAAAAATAACCAAAAGCTGAGCTCAGTTGCGCTCGAAATTGGCTGCTCGGCTATAAACCAGATTTAAGTGCACACACGTATGTATTTATATCCCGGCCGAGTATATACATTTGTATTTCTGTATAGAACGGCGCATCTATTATAGAATGTGTATGCTTTGGGGAAATGTGTGGCAGAGTGGGAGGGCTACCTTTCGCCAGCACTGTGTAGGCAGCTGCTGCTGATTCTAGCGATTCTGCTGCTGCTACTGCAACAACCGCCCTTTTCCCTTCTCCTTTCGGCGGCGCATGACTGTAGTAGGTGACCTTGACAGTGAACTTGAAATACATGCCACAAGGATTCGCTTTGAGTGAAGTGACTCTCTCTCTGTCTGTCGTTGTGTGTGTGAAACGCTGTGGAATGGAACGAAGAGAGAGAGAGAGAGCTTTTGCAAAAGTGAAAATGCAACTGTGTGCGGGGAGGGGTGGTGAGTGGGCTGTATACCAGTATATAGCTGGCATATGAATCATCGCTACTTGCGACGTGTTGTCTGCAGTCGACGTTTGTGAAATATGTGCCAGAAATTTCGCTTTCATGTTTCGCCTTCTGCAGGGGAAAAACAGAAACAGAAGTAGAATAAAAGAGAGCGAGCGGGTATGCAGCTTTATGCAACGGTAAAGCTAATGGCGAGCATATGTTGGCTGTTGCACTGGACGGACAAGTGTGCCAAATGAGTCGCATTTGCATTCCCATTCCCATTTCGATTTCGGTTTCATTTGCTATTTTCTGGCATTCCCCTAGCCTGCACCGACTTTGATATTGTGCATTCAACTTTGACATTTGGGCGTTTATAGCTCTCTTGTAGGGGGTGGATTTCACGTATGTATGTATGTACATATGTGCAGAGCCCCCTCAATCACTTCCCCTGACGAAAGCCATGCACATTTCCTGGAAGCTGGCTTGAGAATATTTACGGCCTGGCAACATGGCGTATGGACGATATCTGCCCATATTCTCAAATTACGAATAAGAAAGCGACTGGCTGACCCAATTCCATTCTACGCCAAAGCTGATTACTTTTCTTGATCATAGCCCAGTTAACAGAGACCCCAAAAATGGCAAGCGATCTCAAAGTCAATTAATCAAAATGCATTTCCAGCATGAGAAATGTTATTTTCAAAACCAATTAACACGGACTCTCACCCACAACCGCTGACACACACTTCTAAGCTAAATAAACACAGGAAAATGCTGTTGGAAACTGTTGCTAAAATTATAAAATAGAAAACGAAAAAAAAACGGTGAAACTGAAATTTGTATCTGTGCGATAATGAATACGTAGGCCAGCGGAGATGAAAAGATGCAAAAGTGGGCAGAGAACATGCGATACAAGCTGTGAATGCACCGGAAAAAATAAAATTAACTCTTGAAATCTGTATTCTGTATAGGGGCTATCCAGAATTCACCGAATAAGGATTCTTAGAAACTCAATATCTCAGAAAAAAGCATCGATAAAAATACGATAAAATAATATGGCTAAAAAATGTATTCATTAAGGTTCCAGAAAAATTACTTATAAACCACAATTTGACCAAAAATAACCAATAACTTATTCCTATTATATTGATATTTACATCGAAAATCACTTCGAATTCGATAACCTCTTCGTGCTGTGTAAATTGAAATGGATATAATTCTGTAGGTACCTGTGTAGTTTGGCCGGTGGATTAATCCGAGGGTAAGGGAAGCTAAGAACATGAAATTGCATTTGAAAATTAAATTATTTTCGGTAGTTTTCCATATCTGCCAAAAAGAGCGAGGGAGAGAGAGAGAGAGTGCACATCACATGAGCGATTTGTATGTGTATGCGGTAACCTTGAGATTGTTAGTTGTTCGCTGGAAAGAGATAGCTTGCTTTGGAGGGAGAAAGAGAAAGGGAGAGAGCAAGAGCGAGAGCGAGAGAGGGGGAAATGCAGTTTGCGAATTGCGTTTGTGTGCTTTCAAACTTTTCGCTTTGGCACATTTCTTTGCGACGTCCGGCCATCTCGCTCGCACACTCGCTATCTCCCTCGCCTAGCATCTTGTTGTTGTAGTTGTTGTTTGTGTTTCGCTTGCTGTTTGTTTTTTCCCTTTACTTTTTTCGCTTTTCAAGCGCAAATGCAATTCACGTTCAAGGCCATGCCACAAGTATATATATTTATACATCTGTATAGAAGTGCGACAATGTGTGTGTGTGTATCGTCAGATGTCAACTATTTTTTCAGTACAGCCACAGATACAGATACATAAAGCTGCCGCAGATACACACGCACACAAGTGCAAGTGCACACAATCAATAAATTGCAACTTCTCTGTTTTATCTCTCTTCCGTTTCTTTTTCCTTTTTTTCTTGCCCTATCTCTGCTTGTCTTTCCTCATCGTGTTTGCCAAAACTTAAGGGAAACGGAATGAATTTCAATCAAGCGCATTTCCTAATAAAAATAAACAAAATTGCACTCTGGTATACACAATACGAATATTCTAATTTGAACCCTTGATTTTGGTATGGTATGTATATTATTTATTCACTTTTCATATGATAAGATGATATGGCAGAACGTATAAGTAGGTGCCCCTGAACTATAAAGATTTAAATGCATAATTTTCCACCCCACTGCATCATTTATTGCACCCATGAGGGGGCTGGACGAGTCATATTGCTCATCCCCCTTCATTACCCCCCTGTATTATATAAATTGCTGTCAAATGGCAATGAGAATGGCATGCAATCAAGCGTAAACTATAGAGAAATACCAATTATGGCAGATGCTAAGACGTGTGGGTTAAGTGGAAATTTTCTTATCATAATAATGCTGAAGCTGACCTTGGGAATTTTAATATCGCCAAACGTTAATGCTATGCGATATATCATTTTTTAAATCTTTACTATATTATCAATTCTGAAATACCCCATTTTCCGTCCTCAACATCAGCAACAAGTGTACGTAGCTTTTTAAAGAGTATACAGTGACTGACATTAGGCAAATAAGTGGGAAAATGTAGTTTTCCCAATACAGAGAGGCAGAAGCGGTAATCAATGGCAACAACAAATCTGAGTAGGCTTCAAAACTAAATTAATGACAGTGAAGTAACCAAAAGGGGCTCAAAAGAAATAAATCTAAAATTAAATGTGTTAATTGATTAAATTAAAGTTAGAAATTAATGATTAACATTCATGAAAATTTAAGTTAATCATTGCTTTAAGTGAACGTCCATGTCCTTGGAATGTTTTTGATATAAGACATATATAGAAAGTGCAGTTGTGTGTAAAAACTACGTTGCTCTTTACTTGAAGCGCAAATTTTAATGGCACATTAACAAATAAAGCGAATTTTAATTGCAAATAGCTTCGTAATTCGCATTTGGCGTATCAAATTAATGCTTAATTGGGGATTTCACTTACTGGGCTTTCAATTTACCGACGGAAAATGTGTCAAGGAAATTCCTCGCTCCCTGCCATATGGAAAGCGAACACGGAAAATGTTTTAGGCAGGCGCCGTTGGAATGCAAACAACACTCGATGATGAGAAATTCTATTTGGGGGGCAAGGTCATGGCTGCGAAGAGTCGCTCTCTTTCGCTCTCCAGGGGGTTTGGGGAACCACCCAGTTTTTCCGTTTTCCGACCGTGGACAGGGAGTGGGCGTGGTCGTAGGCGTGGGCGTGGGCGTGATGCAGCAGCAGCAGCTGGCTTGGCATCCTGCAAAGCCATTGACGTGGGCCATCCCCAGAGTGACCCATATGCGTCACGCCCGTGGACTTCCTGGGCGCTGATGCCAGTGAAAAGCCCTGTTCTCGGCCATGTTCTCGAGTTCTCAGATTCTCGGCTTCTCGTCTTTCCGTCTTCCCCTCCTCGATGGCTCTAACTTACTTGATGGCCACTCGCCGCTAATTGCATCCTGCGGCGCTCGTCGGATGCATACGAAATGTCATTTGCACAGTATATATGATTTGGCCAGCGGGCAGGATCCAAATCCTTCGTAAGCCACAACAGATTTCACCAGCTGTTGGCATATTTTATGCATTTTAAATAGATTTCTATTCGGAATGTGCGCACTGATTCATGACTAGCAAAGTCAGTAGAACTAAGTAGAACATAGACCTATTTGTCTAATAAGGTGTTACTTCCAAAAGATATTATCTTGAAAATAAAATTTGATTTTATAATAAACATTATTGTAAAGAGTTGGGAAAATTACTTAAGTGGAACTTTTCAAAAATATAAAGCAATATATTTTAAGATCTTATCACATACCTAGTAGGTATTACCTACATTACAATATCAGTGTTTCTAAAATATTTATTTCATTCTAAATCATCACAGATTCATTTCGAATCATTATCTCTCTTTTGTCCAGTGACGGATTTGGGATTTGGTGGTGGGGGGAATTTTTAAAATAATATCTATACCCGTTACTCGTAGAGTAAAAGGCTATATTGTATTCGTGCAAAAGTATGTAACAGGTAGAAGGAAGCGTTTCCGACCTCATAAGTATATATATTCTTGATCAGGTTCACTAGCCGAGTCGATCTAGCCATGTCTGTCCGTCTGTCTGTCTGGATGAACGCTGAGATCAAGGAAACTATATAAAGGATAATTATCCTTTTCTCACATAAGTAAGTTTATTTGACAAAATCACCTTAAAAGGATTAAATGGTTCACAGTGGACTCCATTGTTTAGATACTTGGTATGCAGACCAGAGGCTTTAGATAAAATTAATTATTGACTTGGCTTATTGCCTTATTCGTACACCCCCTTAACCCAGTCGGCTGGACTGCAGTCCACCTAATAACAGGGCAAAGGCATCGACTCTAATGTCCAGCCTGCATCGTACAAGATATCATCAAGACCATTGTATGACGAATAAATAACACTTAATTTTACACAATGCTGGCGGAACTCAAGGATACAGCAAGTTTCGAAACAGGGCTTTCTGAACACCCCCGTTCCAAGCACTTTTCACTCAGGTAGTGGTGTTTATAGGTAAGAGCATAAAGCAATTTGCTCCCGGATTCGATAAAATCTATTAATCACATTCTTAGCCAATTATGTATGTGAATAGCATCATCTTCACCTGAGAAAGTGTGGAAATTGTAGTTTAAAAAGCTTTAAAACGAACAAGGCCAGTGAATAGATTGGTTCAAGCCAGTGGCGGATACAGAAATAATATTTTTATCCGAATTTCTTCACCCGACTGTTGGGGGTTGTGTACCCCAAATAAAAAATATAATTTTCCCAAGCCATCAAATTGTCGACTTGATCCATTTAATTGCCACTCTCACAACAGCAAAAATAGACACAACTGACTGTTTTATAGAAGTTTTACTGTTAAATAATAACCAAAGCAAAACTAAACTCACGTAACTGTTTTTTATAGTTGTAAACTTTTTTATATATAGTTCCGTAAATAATTTAATGACTAAAGTTCTGTTTTAAATAAATTACTGTATACGTTATTCGCCAAATGTTTTAAATAAGCTAGCTCTTTTTTACAATCCGTGATGATTAAGCAAATCAACCAACAAAATTTGGAAAATTTGTACTAAAATTTTCCTCCCAAAAAATGCAGATTTATTGTGTTTATCGAAATGTAGAAGAAATTTTTCAAATCGGACCATTCGTTAAAAAGTTATGCGTGATCAAAGTTTTATATATCCATCTCCCTCGCACTCCCTTTAGCTGAGTAACGGGTATCTGATAGTCGTTCTCTCTTGCTACTTTTTGATTTAGACCGGAAAAGCGAGTGCTGCCAGATCGTCAAAATGCATTTTATCTCTTTACACCCACTTTCTCAGTCCCCAAAACGCCCCCACCTTTAACACCCTATAAAGTTCCACCGATAGGGGCGCTGCTAAAAGCTCACCCAGAAGCTCAGTCAATAAACCAACCTTTTTAAAGAGGGATGACAACCGAGCTTTCCTACACCCCTTGCAATCCAAACTTACCCTTGAGTATGGAGCACTATCATAGTGCCCACAAATGTTGTCTTTTCCACCTCTAAACATTGGTTTAGGGAGAGGAAAGAAAGGAGCTAGGGCCACCCCATCCACACCCCCAACTAGATTACGCATACGCAACGTGGGCTGGTGTTTGACAGGCAAAATCACAGCATGATTGAAAAATTGCAATTGAAATTGCTCAGCGATTTCCGCAAGTCAAGACAGTTGGTAAGACAAACAGATGAACAGAATAAGCGGACAAACCGATAATCAAAGTGATATCCCAACGACCGAGTGCCATTGTCATTGAGTGGGATACAAATTGAAATTGTGACAGTTTCGCTTGGGGGAAAACTGACCACATGTCAATGCAAAGCAACTTCAAAGCGACGAAATGACGGACGTAGCAAAACCGAGTGGGCGTGGTCGGTATGGAATGAGGAGGGGAGGTGGTTTTGGTGGCAGGGGGCAGGGGACAGGGGGGACTGGGGCGTAAATGCAGGCTAATAGCAGGTAATTGAGGCAACAATTTCGCATTCACATAACTGGCAAATGAACAAACCATTTGCTGCACTGTGTGAGCCAATTTAATTGGGCGAGAATTCATATGCGAAATAGTTTGCCGAACGGGGTGGAAATCATTTGAATGCCAAATGACAATTAGCATTTGTCGTTTGTTGGGGCCAAAGGCCATAACCTCCTGCTGACAAGTTGGGCTGCTTTAGACCAAGCTCACAAATCAATTGTGGTCAACACACATGTGGGAAATAGTTAATTGCCAAAGCTGAGACGTCTTTGACCCCTCAAAACAGCTATTGAACTCGGAATTCGCCGTGTCGTGCACTGGGAAAAATAATTCCATATTTTATATAACTTTAATCTAATAATCCCATGAGCAATGTTAAAGGTAATAAAAAGGCGTAAAGGCAAAAAACTGTTATCCAAATTACAGAATTTTTAACTACATTATATAACTGATATATAAAAAAGACCGATCATTGTTCCACAGATTAATAAACTTATAAATTAACATTATCACTCAAGTATAATTTCAGTTAAGTTTGCTATTAATTTTTTCTTTCTGTGTGTTTTGCATTAGCTGACACGACAATTAGTGCACTTATTATTCATGACGTGGGTTAATTGCCACACTTAAACCCAACTAAAAGGGGAACGATTGGGGGCTGTAAGGCCCCTAAGAAGAAACCCAAACCTTATCTCGAACAGCAGATAGCAGATAAAGTTGTTTATGATTAAATCCAAAGAAGAGGGCGACTGTGAATCAGTTTCAGCCAAAGTTCGACAATGGTAACCACACAACGGACCAAGGAGATTTGCCAAATAGTTCGGCTGAAGTCCACGCAAGTGTTCCTGGTGGCCGGAACATGTTTGCTAACCGTTATGGTCACACTGCTCTGCATTGGCCTTATGACCCGGTACGAGGTGGAGAACGAGGTGGCCAACGTGGCGGATGTGGACTATTGGAAAGACAAGGTGGCGCCATCGCAGAAAATCTGGTATGACAAGGGCATCGATGAGCTCAACGAGGCGCTGAGATCTTCCGAGGGACCACTGTACCCCAGAAACGTGCGAATATTTCTGGTACAGGGTATCGATGGTCGAGACTTGGCGGCCCTTCGGTTTCCAGCTAGAGATATGAGCCAGGGAAATGCCAACTTTATTTGGGATCAGTTTCCCCATTTGGTTCGCTTGAAGAACAGCTGCAGCCAGCAGTTTCCCTGTCAAGTGGCCAGGGTTTCCAGAGCCCTGTGGTCGGGAGTTCCTTTGGATAGAGTCCCCGAAAGTCAGTTAGATTGTGGGGAGTTGCTCAACGAAACAGAAGTTCCGCTGAGTATTCTTCGCCAGGCTCAATTGGCTGGCCTGCGAACTGGTTTCGTGACCACACAAAGGATAACAGGATCTACAGGAGCCGCCTTGGCGAATACCTACAGCAACTACGAGTGCGATGAAAGAATGCCACTGGGTTCCTCCGAATCAGGTTGCCAGGATATAGCCCGTCAGCTGATCGCCGGAGAGACAGGCAAGTCCCTGAACGTAATCATTGGCGGCGGTAGGCAAGTGCTGAGCAGTCTGGTGCCCGTGAGCAAGTGGGATCCTGTGGATGAGCTACTCTGTGAGTCCGGCGATGGACGCAATCTGTTGAAGGAGTGGAGAAACCACAAACTCAGGCAAAGCAAAATCAAACCCATAAAATTCGAATTGGTTCAGCGCACCGATGAGCTGGAGACCTTGAATGCCAGCAGTTTTAATCATATACTGGGCATAATGGCAAATGGAGACTTAAGTGGAAATGCAAAGGCCCCAAGTCTACAATTAATGGTAGAAAAGTCCATAGAAGTGTTGCAAAAACCAGGCCAAGGCTATCTACTCATTGTGGAGCAGTTTATTCAGTCGGGCATGGACAAAAGAAAGGAGCTGCAGCTTCTGAACGAAACTCTGGCTAACCTTCACAAGGATCAGGATGCTCTTACTCTAGTTCTCTTGACCAATGCCATCTATCCAAGGCCAAGTCTGGATGTGAGTGAGGAAACGGAGACAATAGAACACCTTTCGGATACTTTCAAGGCGTCGGAATTGGAAGTCCAACATAGACTATATGAAATGCCATCGGAAAGCTTACTTTTCGCTCGGGGTAAGTCATTTTCTCCTTCATATTAATTGACTGCAGTTATCTTTATAAATTCCACAGGACCAAAATCTGTAATTTTTCATGGAATTCGAAAGGAAACCTTCCTAGCACAGGCTGTTTCCCATGTCCTCAGCAGAAGTATAACTAAACCTTAACACACTTTAAAAGGGTTACTAGTAAAAACGGAACTGAGGAAGAAGACAATTCAGGCACAATTACTTGATTAATTAATTCAGTGGCGTAAGCGTCGTGCAAAATAATTTACTTGTAGAATAGTTATAATTGATTAATTATGCCTAAAATAAGTGGGTGTAAATAATAAATATAAATTTTGGACCAATTTCGGGCAATACTTGTTGTGTAAAAGGGTATACAGTACTCGTTGGAAATTATGTTACGGAACGCTGAGATTTTGGAAACCACAAAAGTTAGAAAGTTGGGTCCTTCTACGCCCACCATTCATTAATAAGTTATTAGTAAATAATGAAATCAACGCTAGATGGCGCTGTTACGCCATGCTCGGAGTGAGCCGCTTTGCTGCTTACATATCTCCTTCTCCCTCGCACTCGCAGTCGAAAAACTCGACTGTAGCGTTCTCTCTTGCTTGTTTTTGCTTTTCAGTACCTTTCTCTTCTTCCCCTTTCAAATAAGAACTAAAATTGCAACCCAATACCCCAAAGAAAGTCTTCCCAATCTTTTGATTGATTTATTAAACTTGAACTAGAGATTGTTGATTCAATGCTTCTAATAGTTGGTAAGTCACATGATAACATTGCCGCCGGACTCGACAGCACTCGCCGTGGCAGTTGCAGTTGCATTTCCCGCTGCACTTCCGGTTGCCGTTGAAGGAGCCACCCAATTGAAGGCGTGTCCGCCGGAGGACACAGCTGCAGCAGCTGCCACTTGTCTGGTACTTGTTGCTGCCGCCGGTAGTCCTGTTGCACTCGTTGTGGCAGCAATGCGGGGCACGGGCCGCAGGACATTCGTATTGGGATTGGGTCATTTGACGGGCATCGGAGGCATCAGTGTTTGGGCCACATTCGACAGCTGCCTCAGGTGATTGGCCTGCACGTACTGGAAGGCCGAGGAGCGCTCCAAGTGCTGCGATAGATAGAACTCCCCCAGCGAGTAGAAGCGACGCTGGTCGAAGGGCTGGAAGGGAAAGCCGGGAAAGCGTTGTCCGCCCGCATAGTTCTTACCATTTGGGGGCGGATAGATGGGCATGCCGGGCGGAGGGCGTGGCAGAGAGGTGGCGGCGGCATAGGTTGCGGCAGACGAAACTGCTTGACCTTGGGTCTGCTGCTGCAGCTGGACATGATCGGGCAGTTGGTGGCCATTGATGGCCAACTGCTGCTGCTGCTGGGCCTTGAAGAAATCCAGATTTTTGAGATTATCCAACATCTGATGGGAGGCCTGGTGTTTCTTTAGGTAAGCTTGACTGTGGTTATGGAAAAAATAAAGCAGAAAAACACATTTAACTCCGTTTCAGTGAGTAAATTAAAGTGAAATAATTACGAAATTAAACAGATTTAATTAATAATATCAATTCTTTAAAGGAACTATAATTGGATGGGCAAACCTATTGTTACATTTTTGGTAAGTGCTTAAATTAAATCTTAAATTTTAGACTATCTGTTTTATTTGATTCCCATTCAATACGATTTTACTCACCGTCGGAAGGTCTTTCCGCATAAGTGGCAAGGATAAATGCCATCGCTGGCATCGTCGCCAGCTCTTCCCGCCTCCTGGATAAGATCCCCCGACTCGACGAGTCGCTTCTTGGTGGGATTACCTGGACCGCCGGCGGCATCCGCTTTGGGTTTGTGCCATCTGCGATGCGAGGCCAAGTTGGCCGGGCAATTGAAGACCTGTGAAAGGGGAGAGGAATGTTGAATTTCCACCAGAATCTCTACCGACCAATTAACCAACCTTCTCGCACTCGGAGCACTTGTACTCGATGTGGACGATGCGGGGACAGCGGTGCTGGGCCAACATGAAGGCGTCGTCGTAGACGGTGCGGCAGAGCTGGCACAGGTAGTCGCCAATCTTGTTCTCGATGCTGGCCAGGATGGCCTTGGCTTCCTCGGTGATTTCCACGACATTGAAAGCCGGATCAATGTCGCCTTTGCGCACCACCAGCTCCTCGTCGTCGCGCAACTTGCGGATGATGGTGCCGGAGACAGGACTTATGGTCTCCTCATCGATGGCCATGTGTTTGCGGAGCTTCGACCTCTTGCGTTCGGCCTTGTGGGGGCGAGAAGGAGCAGGAGCAGGAGCAGAAGGAGCGGGTGGAGCTGGAGGATTAGGAGGCGGTGGGAGACGGGGAGATCTGGTGTCCACCCTGCTAGCCACGCCACTCAAATCTGTGTAGGTTTTCCCGCTGTTGCTCTGGACCTCCGCCAGTTCGCTGACCTCCACCTCTGGCTCCGGGAAATCCCGCTCGAAGAGCCTGGCCAGACCATCCACGGCCTGGTTATGCAGCTCCTCATCCTCGTAGAGCAGCTCATTCCGTTTCAGCGCCGTGGTCTCCAGCAGTTGGGCCTGCAATCTTGTGGCTGGATCCAAAGCCTCATCCTCGTCATCGTCACTGCCCAGGACATCCACGAACACCTCCTCCTCCTCGTCCTCCTCCGCCTGCCCGTCGACCTCATCATCGTCGCCATTATCGCTGACTTGAACTTGCAGTGTCTCATCGTCGCCGCCGCCCTCGTTGACTTCCTCCGTGTCCGTGGATTGCCCGTACTCGTTGTAGTCATGGGAACTGACAACTGTTTCATCCTCGTCCTCGGTCAGCACAATGGTCTCATCCTCCACGTAGATGGGCGAGCTGACGCTCGATTGACCCGCCGGAATTTGCTCAAAGTTATTTTTCGTCCCGTGAAAATGACTTCTATTAAAGGCAGCGCCCTCAAAGCTGCTGCGTATGGCATATTGCTGATGATGATGTTGCTGGTGTGGTTGATGTTGCTGCTGTTGCTGTTGCTGCTGTTGCTGTTGCTGCTGCTGCTGCTGCTGCTGAGGATGGTGAAAGTAGCTGCTGCCTGACTGCATTGACAGGTTCGAAGGTCCTGCAGGAGCTGCAGGACTCGCCATGTGCGGACGCCACAGGTAATTCTCCTCGGACATCAATCTCTGGCGCTTGCGGGGCGGCGAGGGCGTCGAGGGTGGAGTAATTGGCACTACACTGGCCGCAGCCCGCAGAGAAAGGTCCAAGGGGGAGAGCAGCGAAATAGCCGGACGATGCTGGCCAAATTGCGGAAATGTCTCGTTGATTGCTGGTAATGCCCGGCACTCGACAAAGTGGGTGGTTGGCATGGATGGGTGGCCCTGGAGCAGAGCGGGCATTTGCTGGTGCTGCTGGCCAAGATGCTGCAGCGACTGGGGAAGATGGGGATGCGGGTGCGGGTGCGTCGGCGGATTCATGTTCATCATTTTTCTCCCCTTTCTATTGCGTTTTGCCGTCAACTTCTTGGTATTTCATTTGAAGTCCTATGTTCAGTATTTTGCTCGGCCAACAAAGTTCGAATTTAAGGTTTCGATTGGAATTAGCTGAAAATAGGAAATTATTAATTGTATTTAATGACGTAAATAGTACATTTTGTTTTATACCCGTTACTCGTAGAGTAAAAGGGTATATTGTATTCGTGCAAAAGTATGTAACAGCTAGAAGGAAGCGTTTCCGACCCCATAAAGTATATATAAAAGCTAGAAGATTGGCACTTTGCATGCAGATTCTAGGAGTTCCTACGCAGCGCAAGTTTGTTTCAAAAAGGTGCCACGCCCCCTCTAACGCCCACAATCGCTTATATACGATTTTAAAAATTTCAATATTTCGGAAAAGTAAAAATGCAGTTTTATTGTGTTTATCAATACCTATCGAAATGTAGAAGAAATTTTTCAAATCGGACCATTCGTTAAAAAGTTATGCGTGTTCAAAGTTTCTATCTCCATCTCCTTCGCACTCCCTTTACCTGAGTAACGGGTATCTGATTGTCGGGGCACCCGACTATAGCGTTCTCTCTTGTTTATATTAAATTTATTCGTAAATTTATTATTTGGATAGTTTTTAAACAATATAGATACCAAAATAACTTGTTTTTAATTAAACTCTGTGTTTTTTGATTTATTAGAATTCTTATCAGTTTTACTGTCGCAATAAATTCAAAATATAAATTTGGTAAATTTATTTTATAATAGTTTTTATAATTAAACATTAACCCGACAATTAATAATTTAAATTAAAAACTAGGGAATTTGTAATGTATCAGAAAACATTTTACTGAGTATTATATAGTGTTTTATATTGGTAGTAATAGAGTATTAAGTCTTAAATTACGATTTATTGTAAAGGTTTTAAAGACTCACCTGTAGGTTCTTTAATTAACTCTCTATATAGGTAATTGATTTGTATAGCACTTTGATATTATTTCACAATCCTTAGATTTTGATTTAAAAACTTCACTGGCTTTTGTGTTTGTTATAATAATTGTTTATATTATTATTTCTTTAGTTGCTCAATTTTTGATATTTTCTTTTAATAAATTTGCAAAAGCATCCCGAATATACATTTTTCGAAAGCCCAAGGACTTTGCCGTTAACTTAAGGATTTTCCGTGTCACGCAACTGACCCGCGGCAGGCTTCCAAGAGAACTGAACTGCAGACGGTCACCTGTCGCAATGCTGCCAGCTGAAATTGGGTTTGAATGCGAAGCCAATGAAAGGCGGCTCAGGGCACAACCACCCACCACCCACCACCCACCACCCATCCACCACCCACTGGGCACCCACATTATTGAACGGGATGTGCGGCTCTCGCTCTCTCCCTCTCTCGTTTGCACCTTGCGGCGGAATCCTGAGCGCCCTGCTCTGGGATTCGCCGGGCGGATGACATAGCTCGACAATCCCACCCCCGGACACCCACGCAAGTGGGCGGTGCGCATGCGCAGCCACGCCCACTGATGCAGGCCCACCAGGGGGCGCTGCATAAATGTATCATCTGTTGCTCCACTGGGGGCACGCTCATTGGCAGCCTTCTGCGGCATGCCACGCCCCCGTCCAAAGTCCGGAATGGAATGTCATTGAATTGCAGATGAAGAATTTCATTGCACTGCGTTGGAGTTTTAACCCAACCACCCACAGCCCACAGGCCACCTAGAAAAGGGGCAGGGGGTGGGGCAGGTGGTGCCTTGGGGCGTTGACAGGTGAGTGCGCCTTTTGTTGCCAGCCCCAGGTAACCTTACCCCGGGCCTCCGTTCCTTCCGCCCCCTGGCATCATCACGGTCAGCGTTGTTCAGACATTTTAAGAACCAAAGGATTCTTTTTGTGGTTTTGAAAATTTAATGCAGCTCCCCTCTGGCGTTGCGAGTGAGTTTCCAAAATGGCGTCAGCTTTTGGCCAAAAAAATTAAGCAAGTCGCTGGAATTTAACCAGGGCATCAAGTAAGAAATAAAAAGCTGCCTAATTACAAATGATGTTCATATTATATGTAATTTTATTTTTGTACTATATTAATTAACGCACTACAAGTTTTATTATTTTTATAAAATGTACACATAATTCCATATCCTGGTCTTTGTGTATTTTAACATTTAATTTTTTAATTTGAATTGTTTAATGCACTAACATAATGAGATATGGTTAATACTCTTTGTACATATTTAAGAATAATTATAATAAAACTTCGTTCTGGAAAAAATGTAAAAACTTAATAAAATTAATAATATTTGAATACCAAATTTCTTGAAAAAGTGCCCACTTTGTTGGAACTTAAAAGTGTTTTTCTGTTTCAAGATTTTTATATATCTTTAAAAAAAAAGTTAACAGCTTGTCATTCTCCTGTTTTAAGTTATCTTTGGTTATCCATCCCTGCCTTCAATTGCAACTGAATGCAATTAATTAGAGAAACGGTCTACAAAAACTTAATTAAATTGTTGCGTCGCGACGCCATCAGGAGCAGCCTTATCCGCATCCGCATCCGCATCCGCAGCAGCGTCAAAAACAATTCCGACTAATAAACTGAAATTAAATTACCAACTTTTATACTCCGCCGCACAAGAGAGTGAAACAGCGGCTTCGCAGCTCAATAAAGGGGGGGAAAAATGGTTTTAAAAAAATGGTTTATTAAGTTTTAAGCCTGGCCAAGATCTGTTGTGGCAACGAGGTCAACCAATTTCAGTTTGCGGCTTCTCCTGGGCCCTCGGCTAATTGTCGCCTTGTCAGGGGCTCATTAGCATAGCTCCGTTCTTTGTAAGTCCGCCTGCTCCTGACACTTGTCTAAGGAAATGTTCTTAACGAGAGCGCCAAACCGTTTGCACTCATTTGCATGGAGATTTCACGGGCTAATTGCCCAGGTGGTAAGGCAGGGTATGGTATTCTCGTCCAAGTGTCGGATTACACACGTAACAATTCGGAGCACCCCGCAACATGTCGTACAAAGTACCACCCCATCCATTTGAAATTTTTGGTGTGCTCAGAGGGTTGGTTTACGAGTTCGTTGGTTGACTTGCGGTCGGCGGTGTCTGTTTACACAGCGAGGGTTGGGTAATGGGCTCTTAATTAGGCTCATATGATTTTTGAACATGGATTTGAGATTTGTTTGCCCATGCACTCGGAATTAAAGTAAAAAAAAAAATAAAATACCCGTATAACGTGTAATAATTCATACAATTTGTTATTTTTTATTGCATTTATTTTTATTAAAGTTATGATTTCACCTTTTTACCTTGTTATGAAACCAATATTTATACTCTTTTCTACACAAAATTGTATTTTTCCCAATTAAAAATTGTATTTAAAATAAATTTGATTTGTTAATACATTTTTAAATTTTATAATACTTTTTATTTTTTAATGGAAATTTTATGCATATTTTATCTTCAATTTTTTTTAGTGTACATTTAGATAGTATCCGAACTATATGCTTCATTGGACCGTATCTCTTATTGAATGTGATTGAAAAAAGTAAATAAATAGATTTTATCTGCTAAATAGGCATTGTTGGAACTTATACTTCTAGCTATTCAGCGCTCAAATCCCAAATTAACCTCTACGTGGACTTCAACTTCGCCCCTCCAAACGCCATCTGTTTTCAAGTTAAACTTGAGTTTGTAGAAACCACTCGGAACGGGAACCTTAACAATCATATTATCATTGAGTACCATTCCGTTCACTATTATATCATGCTGGAAATTAAAAAAATAATAAAATACAGTAATAAAAACATAATTTACTTTAGGATATACTACCAACATTGTAGGGGCAGGAATGATTTATATTGCTGAAGTTTCGTATACCATCATATACCAAGTTGAAAAATGGATGGCGCTTTCGGTTTTTCAGGAAGCTGCAAACATCAACTGTGACATTGTACAGGAAGGGCCTGTAGCCATTAAATCTTCGGAACAGGCTAAGAACGCACTGAAAGTGTTAAGTAATTATAATATTGTAATAATCAGGTGATATATTTAACGTACCGTTGAAGTGTTTATAGGCAGCTGATTGGCCTGGGCATGTAAATAAAGACCCACAATCCCGCGGCCCAAGATCTTTAATTCACAACGCCTAAGCTCACAAAACGATTTTTCATAACACGTACACTTGATATTGGTAAATTTAAATAGAGCATCTGAATCGCGTAGCAGCCAAATGATGACCACATATGACCACACTCTGATCGTATTCCTTTCTAGCCTCATCGTCGGCCAGCAGTTCGCAGTTCATTGAATACAAAAATTAGCATGAAATTGCATTAGCTACTAATACCCCTTACTAGTAGATTTAGAGCCGTTTCCTCGTCCGCTAGTAACTAGTAACTAGTAGTAGGTTTTAAAGACTAAATTTCCATATCTGTCCCATAGGGAGTAAATTATTCACGAGAAAATGTATTTATTTCAAATTTAGATAGCGTTTTTAAATTTATTAATCATGATATGATTAATTTATTAATTATGATAGGTCGGGAAGGCCTAACATATAAATATTTATTGTTTTCAGGTTCAATCAATATGTTATTTTATAACTTAATATTTATTGTTTAATATTTTGTATTTTAAATACAAATAATATTAAAACTAGCAGCCTTAGCCTATTAATTAAGGTTGCATTTTATAAATAATAGTTATGTAATATAAAAAAATTATTTAAAATAATTTTGATTTAACGAATAAATTTGGAAGTTATAACATTGAAAATTATAAAAATATTCTCTGATATTAAAAAGTGTTATGTTTTTTGTTTCTAAGTGTAATATTAGATAACATCCAAACCATACGCTTCAGTGGACCGCAGCTTAAATTGAACGTGATCGAAAAACATAATGTTAAATGTAATGTTAAAAATGATTCTAGTTCCTTATCGATCAAATCCCAAATTAATCTCTACAAATACTTCAATTACGCCCCGCCAGACGCCAATTGTTTTCCAGTCAAACGTAAGTTTTTAAAAACCAGTAGGCAAAGGAAGCTTTACCGTCATGTTATCATTCAGTACCATTCGGTTGGAGGAAGATGGAGATATAAAATTTTGATCGGGCATAAATTTTTAACTTTTGTAGTAGCTTTTGTAGTTTCCGAGATCTCAGCGTTCATACGGACGGAAAGACAGACGGACAGAAAGACGGACAGACAGACGGACAGACAGACGGACAGACAGACGGACAGACGGACATGGCTAGATCGACTCGGCTAGTGATCCTGATCAAGAGTATAAACGCTTTCTTCTCCCTGTTACATACTTTTGCACGAATACAATATACCCTTTTACTCTATGAGTAACGGGTATAAAAATCATTGTTATAATTTCCAAAACGATTTGGTAATTATTTATCCGAAGAGAAATTTGAATTATCTTTTCTGTTTTATATTAAATATAAACTATGTGAAACTAGCGACATTTGCTGATTGAAAATAGTAAACTCTCGTCGATAATGTTTTTTATTTTCGCTCCTAGCGCTCAGCCCAAACAACTTAATTCTGTTGAACAACCTGGCCGATTGAAAGTCACTCTGGTGCAACATTAAAAACTTCCTGTAAGCCACGTAGAGGACAAAACGCTATTGACAAACCGAGAAGTCGGGGGACTTGAGTCGCCTCGTCGGAGACGTTGATGACCTTTGGGCCAAAGTTCTGGCCAACAAAAGGAGTAGCCTGAGCCGAGGGCAGCTTTTAATTAGGGTGGCATGAAAGTATGCCCGAGGCCCGGCGCTCGATGCGATTCTTATGCAAATGCTTTTAATTACAAAACTGTGAAACTGAATTACGCAACATTGCGTTATTTAAGTGAATTATTTTGAGGCAGGTTCGTGTGTTTAATTGCCCAACTCAACGCCTTTTTAATTGTCAGAAAAATGGCCCAAGCTGCATTTTAAAGTTGCCTTCGAAGGCAGCTCGAAATGGAAATTCAATTCGGCAAATTTTCCTGGACAAAAGCTAAGAAGCTCTAATTTCGATGACCTGTCCCATCGGATTAGCTCAAGTATTTCCCCACCAAATGCCAATTTCTTTGAATAAACTATGTGTGTGTGCCATTGACCTCTTGCTTTTGCCAAATCGAATTGGAAAACCATCTCTCCCCCAAAGAAAACGGAGGCTAATAGAAAATGTTTATAGATAAAAAGGCGACAAATTGAATTTGCAAAGGTCACACATAAGTGCGACACTCGATGGCAGGCATTGGCACTTCACGTTTGTAAGTACCTCCCATCCCTTACACTTTTCCCCAACTTGCTGGAATTTTCCCTTCGCCATTCGAGATTGAAATTGTGATTTCCATTTCCCCCCCCCCGACCTGAGATCTATATATTTCGCATTATTTTTGCCAAATTGAATTCGCAAAGTGATTTGATTGTGCGTTAAGAAAGGCATTATGGAAGCCAGGGTGTGTGACCCATGTCGGGCAACCCCTTTTCTCGTATAAAAAATAAATTCTGTGGAAAATAATACGCGCTAAAAACCGCATTACGGATTTTAATTAACAGTGGCGAGAATATTTCAAGCTCCATTAAAATATCGTATTACCAATGCTTTTTAACACGTTAATGCTGGAAAGGGTTTTAGTGGCTTACGCTTGGAACGCTTTTACCACAGTTACGTCAGAGTTACGTGTATTGATTGGCCATCGAACATATTGTTTTTCTATTAATTATGGCCAAATTGCGCATATGGCTTCGGGGAGGACCAACCGCAGGGATCCCGCGGGAAATCCACAGAAACCCCCCCGAGGACGAGCACACACGCAAGTCTCTATATTCTCTGCGGATAATCACCATAATCGGGCATGCACTTTAAACGATTTTCAATATGCTCCCTGCTCCGAAGCGCATGACGCACAATGGAAAAGCCGAAGCGGAGGAAAATGCGGAAAACTCGAGGGCGACCGGACAGCAATCCGCTTACAATGCAAACGGGGGGTGAACGGAAAACGAAGGACACACACATCCTGTAATTACACATCCTTTGTTGTTGGCAACGTTTATTCGGGGACACTTGGAACTCGCATCTCGGTGGTCACCTGGAGGGCAAACACCTTCTCGGCCGTTGCCTCAATCACCTCCACGAAGAACTTGTAGGTGCCGTTCTGCAGGACCTGCGGATAGATGTCCTTGGCGTGCACATTCTTCAGCGAGTAGTTGCCCACGCGCACGGGGCACGCGATGATGTCGCTCAGCTGCATCTGCGACTGCAGGAAGTACTTCATCATGGGGTTCCGCGAGAACTCGGCAAAGAATCCGCACAGATCCAGGTCCCGCATCTGGAGCAGGGTAACGAAAACCACCCTGCCCGACGGTCTTACCCGCAGCTTTATGTTAAAGGTCAGGAAATTACTGCCCAACTCTTCGCGAAGCGAAACAACGATATCGAATTGGGTGCGACTATCGTCGATGTGGGACACCGCCTTCATGTAGCGAGAGTCTCCGAAGATGTTGATGTGATGGATGCGCAGGATGGGTTTCTGAAACGGGGCACAACTGTAGATCGTAGGCTGGGGAGTATGATTAGTACCTGAGCTGCTTCCTCCTCGTCCTCATCCCACAAAGACTTTGTGCCCGTTGTGTTGCCATTGACAATTTGAAGCAGCGGAAAAAACAACGCTAGTCGAACGAAGTTCATTTCGCAATGAGGGCACCCATCAGGTAGCGTCCATCAGGTGGTCACGGTCCATTCCTCACTAAAGCCTAATGATAGGCATTTAATTAATGAGCCCATTCTCATTGATTAACCCCAGAATGACAGTGGGTTTTTGGAGTGTTTACCTAAAATATTAACTATGATAAAAAACCTAAACATAAAAAATAGTTTTTTACTCCGTTTTTAAACTATTAATAATTCCTTTTCAATAAAATACAACTTTATATTTATTAGTTGTTAGCTTGCGGTTTGATCTCTTTTATTTTCTTGTGTACTATACTTATTCCATTTCCTTGTCTACAATATATACCATCGAAGTGACTTGGAGGGCAAACACCTTGGCAATCTCTCCGATTTCCTCGACGATTTCGGCAAAGAACTTGTAGGTGCCGTTCTGAACACCTTGCGTCTGAATATTCCCGGCCACATCGGTGTTCAACAGGGAGTAGTTTCCCACGCGGACGGGACACACGATGATGTCGTTCAGTTTGATGTTCTTCTTGAACATAAACTGCAGCATCGGATTCGAGTTATACTCGTTGAGGAATTCACAAAAGTTGATTCGCCTCAATTCGAATAGTTGGAAGAAAGCGCCACTTCCTTCGGGCTTTACGCGCACCTTAATATTCATGATGAGATGGTTGCTGCCCAGCTCATGGACCATCTGTACGTATAGATCGAAGTGGGTGCGATCGTCGTGGATGTAGGTCTTGACCTTCATGTAGTTCGACTCCCCGAAGGCATGAATGTGTTTTATGGCCACTACAGCTTTCTGGAATGATCAAATGGATTAGTCTATTAGTTGGCCCATCAACAAGTACGCACCTTGTCACTCGAATCGTATTCGGTGAGATAGGAACTCGGATCGCCCAACACTTCGATGGCCAGTCGCAACAAAGTGGCAGCCAAAACCCAACCGAACCGACCGACTTCCATTTTGCAATAAACCGCAGATCCTTTCTAAACTTGTTCACGGCATGACTGGACAACTGAGAGTCCAAAAGAGCTGAGCTTTTATTTAATGTTGTATAATTTGGCTAATTGTTATCATCATGACATCGGTTCGGGTGGCTAAATTCGAGTGTATTTCTAGCCAAGCACGTGTAAAGTTAATCACGAGTGATTTTAGTTAGCTTAGTCATGTCCGGCCTTCAATGACATATATGTTACCTATTTTAAATTGTATTTATATTATTTATTACCAATTTGCAGTTTCTGGCTATATGTCACCACCTAGTCAACGACTCAATTAGCTAACCGTCGGATATGTGCTGCCATCAGGGCTTGTTCATTAGAAGCCATCACCAGCAGGAAGCTTCAAAGTGTTGAAAAGCCAATTAGCTTTGAGCGCCGGAAGGAAGCCATAGGAGCTGTGCGTGTAAATGGAGGCTAACTGTGGAGCGTTGGGAAGTTTAAAGTCTTGTAAAGAAAAACCGCACACATCCACCTGACCACCCACCACCCACCACCGTCTCTTCCCTTTCCCGGAGCTGCGTAATTTTCTGCGTCATTTAATTAAGCCGATTCATGGCGCCCTCGTCAAGCGTGGTGAATTTAGTCCGGCTAAGCTGGCATGGTCTGGCCCACACGCCCACATGTGCCACGCCCCCTCCCCCTCCCACATCCCCCTCCACCTAGGTAATTAACTCAGCCGTTCATGTCGATTATTTATAATATTTCCCCCTAATTATTTATTCATAACTGCTAATAGTGTTTGTCGGGCTTAAGTGCCAACAGCTTACGCGCTATTAATTGGCATCGCTGGATGTCCATTACCCAAAACATTGATACAATGTCTTGGCCATATAAATAAACTAGGATTCTAAGCCCCCGAACTGGGCTTCTTGACACGTGTGTCGGCCAGGAAGCAAGAGATCACACGATTCTCGTCATCGGAGTCCAGGAGGCGCACCTCCAGGCGAGTGGGCACCTCGGGTTGGTTATTCGTGACCGGGAGGAGCAGCTGATAGGTCACATCCTCGCCAGCATCCAGGGGGCAGTAGGCTCCATGGAGCAGGTTGCTGCACACATTGCCACGGGAAGCCTCCAGGTCATAGGGAATGGTCACGCCCAGTGAGGTCAGGTGCACTTCGGCCGACAACCTCTTCATCGTATTGCGAGCTGTTCAAGAGAGGAGAAAAGATATGATTCAAGTTTATGACAAAAGTGGGGTGTTTATCCAAAGGAAGTTAAGATTTCTGGGAAATGTTAATTGTTCTACGATTGTATTAGACTAAAGAGTGGTCTTTATCGAATGATATATAAACGAATTATTTTATGAATCCAGTAATTATTAAAAGTTTGACTATAGGAAAAGTGATTATTATTATTATAATTATTTCGCGAAAAGGGATTAGCAAATTATTTAGATACTATATAAAGTGGTTATTGTTATTACTCCCGGAGAAGTAATTATTAGCACAAAAAAATACTTAGTTTATAGGGCAATTAAAGCCTTTAAAAATGACTTACTGGCAACAAACTGAATGTCGATCTTGGCCTCGGTTCCCTTCCACAAATCGCAAGGCAAGGCGTCGCAGTTATCAATTTGCACCATCAGAGGTTGTGGATAGCTGCTGTCGGAACCTGGAATTATAATAAATAGAAATTGGTTTACCATTACAAAGGATTCCTTAGGCTGGACTCACATTGTCTAATTGGCGTGTTGGCTGTGACGAAAGTCCACATAAGAGGAATCACCAGGCAAAGGATGCACTTCTTGAAGCTGTACATTTTGAGGATTTTTTTTGGTGGCTTGTGTTTACTTGGAAAGCACTAATGGTATTGTATTCCAGACTCCCCAATCGCAGGGGTATTTATACCCGAAATGGGCAAGTTGGTACTTCTGCACTCGCATATTAATCTAATCGCTTTTGGGCTTTGAACGTTTGCACCAAAATTACGTTTGATTTGGCTGACTTTATGGCGATTATTACGCCTTAATCGCACTCAGAGGGATCCTAGGAACATTTCTGGCCTGGAAATAAATGGTAAGCATTATGATGTCGATTAAAAAAAACGTGAGCATATCATACATATGGAAACATATGTTTTGAATTCCGGAGATTTTACTATTCTTATCGGTATCGGTATAAAACACTTGAGCATACCAATATGTTATAAACAAATTGTATTAGATTATAGGTATTGTTATTAGATTAACATATTTTAATGGTTCGATTCCAGTGCTTGAGATAGTAAGAGTGGTTACTCATCCAAAAGCATATTTTCTTGCCCATTTGGTTTCCCAAAACCTTAATGACTCATGTGCGCAAAGAAGCCTTTTTAGTTGGCAGCCATAATAGCCATTAGCCAGTACATCTGAACTCGACGAGTGCAGAGTCGGCTAAATTTGGCCCAGATAAGATGGCCAACAAGAACGCACACCTGTTGTGTTTTTAACCAATTCCAGGTGCATTTGCACGCAGGCCAATGAAGGCAATAAAATTAGCAAGCGATTAGCGATGATTTAGTGGAACAAACCGGGCAGCCGAGATTACGAGATTACCAGATTGCGACATTATCCACTCGTTGCATACTTTCGGGCCAACAACCCTCCGCCGATCGACATTAACATCAATTTATATGCATAGCCAATTTGTAGCAAGTTTTATACAATTTCTTACACCCACTTGACTCGTCGAGAGCGAAAACAGCAGCAGCAGCCGTCAAGGGGGGCCCAAATTTCATCAATATTTCCTGATTTTGTTCGCAAATTCAACTGTTTTATATGCAAATTAGCTAAGCGATTTCGCCCCCGCCAGCAATTGATTTTAAAATGTTTACGTTCCTCCGTAAATGGGTAAATGATGGCAGGGATTGCGGGGAGACTTGAGCACTCAATTGGCCGAGACATTTGTTTAATTTGCATTTTTATAATTAATTTGAGCGTTAATGAAGTTTTAATTTATTTTTAGTGAATATTTCCTTTTGGGGGTGAAAATATTCCTCTCAACTTTGCAACCAGCTCTTACAATCATTTCGAGGCAATCTAACTTCAAAAGCAAACTCATTTACAGTTCCCGGAAAACCTCTAGGTATTTTCCTTGGAATTCCAACTTGTACTTGGGTATACCCAGCCAATGCCAAAGGGAATCATGGGCGAAAAGCCGAGCTCTAAAATTATGTAACTCGAGGCTTTCAGCTAACATTTTAATTATACGCAGGCAGCCAGAAATTTAGAGCGACTGGCACAACATATTTATGCAAATTAAGCAAACTTCTTTTCGCTCGAAGTGGGCACATTTCTCAGGTGGAAATTGCGTTGCCAGGTGAGGAAGGGAGAGAGGGAGGGGAGGGAGCAGGGGCAGGACGAGGTCTTAAATGCCAACACGTCGGGGGAAAATTACTCAACAGCCCAGAGAACTTGTTGCAACGCATGTTCCTTCCGATTTCTGATTGCTGATTTCGGGAAACATGAATTTCGCATTCACTTAATTACAGTGCCAAAAGCAGAGCAGGCGCAGCAATTAATTAGCATCCCTGGCCGGGCACGTTGACATGCTGGAAAAATTTAATAAAAAACATTTTCGCATGACGGCATATGCAAATTGCTATTGGCAAATGAGACGCCGTATCAAAGGGTGCAGCAAGGCGAGAAATATTCGCCCTCTCCCCATCCGAAATTTTCCAGGTGGAAAGTGCGGAAAAATTGTCTCAAGGCCAGTTGGTCACCTGGTTGACCACAAGCAATCATAGATTTTTCCTCGTTAAAATGCAAACACATGAGTGCACTAAAAAAACTATAGCCCTTTTGATTTAGGGGTGGTTTCGACCAGTGCTGCCAATTTATACGATTTTTTTTAAAGATTTGCCATTTATCTGTATTCAAAAATGTCTTTAAATACATATTGATATTTTCGAAAATTTCTATTATTCCCTGCTTCTTTAAAGTTAAGTTATTAACAGAATAATGATAGAATTCAAAAGAAAACTGGGTAATATAATGGGCAGCACTGGTCCTGACCCCATCGACAGCACCTGTTGAGGGGCAAAAGGGCCAGGGTTCATGGGCAATTGGGCGTGCCCTTTCGGAAATTCCGTTATTAATTGACAGCACACGGCAGTTCCAAAAATTTAATGAAAAATTAACAACACGAAAATCAAATTGCCGCCTAATTGAGACACAATGGACGCGCCAGTTTGTCAGTTTGTCAGTTTGTCGTTTGGTATTGAATTACGTGCAAACAAATATCAAATTGAAACAGAACAGACATTCGGGTGATGGGTTGCTCGGCTGATGGGCTGATGGGTTGTCGGGGGAAAGGCCACAGGACTGGCGTGACAAATTGTTTGGCTTTGGCGCTGGCATTTAATGTCCGACTTGATTTGACAAATTAATTGAGTTAGCCGGGTTTCTGGGCGGGGCTAGTGATAACCAGTCCATTCATATAAAAAGCTCTGTAAGCCTGTGGAAAGTACTGCCTACTTTTGCGAACCGACAAAAATCAATAATCAAACTCTTAGTTCCGCTTTCAACCACCCCCTCCACACATTATTGATTCCCCGTACAAAAAAAAGGCACATCAAAGATAAGCCGAACATCCGTGAAATACATTTGGGAATACGTATGCAAAAAAGCGGAGAGCACCCAAAAGTGCAAACCGGAAACGGAAACCGAGGCAAGTGGAAATGTTTGCCTGCGAAAGTATTCGAGTATCAGATTTTCCGGCCTAGATAATTGCATTAGCTGACACCGAGAATAGATTCCCGGAATCAATGTATCAGGACTCCTCAAGCTGATGCTAATCAAATATTGCGGTTCCCTGAGATCCATTTCGGATGTGTGTGTGTCGGGGATATTTTTTGTCCTGCAGGATTTTCCACTGCTTTGACATATTAAATAATGTCACAACAATTACATGTGAGGAGCGACGACAGTGCCTGGGCAGGAAAAAAGGGAAAGGGAAAGGGGGAGGGGGAGGGGGAGGGTGGCAAGTTCAAAAGCATTTCGAGAAAATCTCATGCTGCGCTGCCGATGTCCACATGGCAAGTCACCACCAACCATCCGAAATGTTGCAAAATACTGGCGAGGGTGGCCCAAGAAATATGTAGCAAAAAACATAGTAACAAAAAATACAATTTGAAGTTCGAGAAAAAAAGAAAATTTATTAAAAATAAATAATACTAAGTACTAAGAGTATAAAAAATGTGTTTACTTAAATCATTAAATATATAAAAAAAATAAATGCTATTTATTATTAGCATTGAAGGACTTGCAGAGATAATAATATATTCTCATAAAATATTTATTTATTAGAGTATAAAAAATGTGTTTACTAAAATCATGAAATATATAAAAATAATAAATGCTATTTATTATTAGCATTGAAGGATTTGCAGAGATAATAATATATTCTCATAAAATATTTATTTATTAAGGAATTTAGCAAAATGGTGTAAATATTTTGCTAAATTAATTCTATTCAAAAGTGACTGAACTCTTCAATCTCACCCCTCTATTCTTACCTTTCGGAAAATTCGCGAACCGTTGAGTGCTGCTTGGGTGAAGTTCCAGGGGGGAGGGGCTCTTATACTTTCCAGCTTACTCCTCGTCCGCTTCCTTTATACTCGCACATTTTCCTGCCCCGCCGAAGTTCCATTGTCAGTGGCTTTGGCCGAGGCTCAAATGTCTGTGGGTTTTTCCATTGCCATCAGGGGCTTAGTGGCCTGCCTGCGGAGTGCTCTGGGATTTATTTGGGCCCTTCCTTTGTACCGGGGTCCCGTGAACTTGGCGATGAAGTGATAAAATGCTGCTGCTGCTACCCGATTTCATAATTTTACGATCCATTCGCATTGTGGTTCTAATGATGCGAATCGATGTACAGATTTGTATTGGCCAAGTCTTTATTTGGGTAAGCAGATAGGGAGCATCTGATTATTGGTTAAATAATTTCTTAAATTATAAGGGTAGTTTGCTTTCATCTTAAAAACCTATTAACCTATTGATATAAAAATAATTATTATTACAATCATTCTGAGTATTAGATCTGGAAAGTTTTGTACCGGGAAACTTTTGATGGGCAGCAAAGAAATCAGTGGTTACTGGCCCGCGATTAGATAGGCCAAATCCGATCGTATTAGCCGAGAAAGAGCTCGGATCTGGCTATAAAAACGATGTGGGCACCGTTGGCCGAAAGCAATTCGAACCGAGAAACATGCTAGTCAAGGCGTTTATTCTGATCTCCCTGGGACTAATGTCGCTGGTCGGCGCCCAGCAGGAGTATCCGGCGACGGAGGTGAAGCGATGTAAGTTCAACCACCGGAAAAACCTATAATATCCCTCTAAACAACCGATATTTCCTTTTAGGCTCTGGAAGTAAGCCCTTTCCGCTGGAGGTGCGCGTTCATGGCTGCGTAACTCCGCCCTGTCAGATCGTCAAGGGTTCGACGCAGAAGTTCGAGATCGACTTTGCCGTGGATAAGTTCATTACGAAGCTGACGACCCTGGTGAAGGCCACCACCCTCGGCATCATCACGGTGCCCTACGAACTGCCCGCGGATGTGGCTGCCGTCTGTCCCAATCTCCAGTACGGCGCCTATTGCCCACTGTATGCCACCGAGGACGTGTCCTATCTGTTCACCTTTCCCATCGGCGAATATCCCGAGATCGGGGTGAAGATCGAGATCTATCTGGTGGATCAGGACAATGAGATTGCCACGTGCTTTGTGTGCGACATCAAGGTGGTCAAGGGCAATGGCGGCACTTCGGTCTACGAACTGGATTATCTCAACTGAGTTTTGGGGCAAAGTTATTCATCAATTGGTTTAAATTACTGTGATATGCCATTCATTTTTTTCAAAATCCATCGCTGAGCTCAGCCACGATGTCTCATGAATATTTAATACAATTTTAAAAGCTTTACCCCCACATAAGAGGGTGGTTCCCAAGTACACACACATCTTATGCGTTTCCCTTGGGGTTGGGCAAAACAAAAGGTAACTTCGGTGTCTGGCATTTTTTAGGACTCGTATTACAATGCATTCGATTGGCCATCGGCGCTATCTGCACACGCAGCCATTAAGGTGTAAAACTCAAGTGGGCGAAAAGCTATAATCGAATCAAATAATAATTCACAAATCTCGCGTCTGATTACCCTAACACACCTGGTCAGGCCTGGCCATGCGAAGAAGAAGAGAAATGTACCGGGCTATCAATTTCCATTTCCCATAACACGACTACTCACCCACATTATCAGATTTATTTTCAACGCAGGTTGCACTGTAAGAAACCTCAACTTGGATCAAAGTAACATTTGAAATACTTATGTATTTATCGCAACAAAAGATAATGTAAGTGAAATAATGTAATAAGTAAATTAAAAATTAGATTTCCCAATTCATTTATATATTTAAGGAAGCCTTTCCTTAAATAAATTATATGGGCATATCTTATTTCCACTAAAACTACCCCTAATATGTATGTATCTATTTCTCTAATTTAAAGAGGTTTCCCTCTGGAAAATGGAAAAACTAAAATACAACATTATTAGTTTTTAATCTTTCAGAATAGCCGTATGAAGCGACCGCATAAATGATAACGTTCTATGGAAACACTTCCCATTATAGTGATTATGATTATGATTAGATCTTGAAGTAATCGCTTCCATAAGCTCCATGAACTACTTAGTTCTCGGAAAATACAGTGCTTTTAGGCAGAAATTCTCCGAGTGTACAGTTGCACCCAGCAAGACGACTATCGCCTTATCACGAAGCCCCAACTTTTGACCATATGGTCAACGCGATCTTTCGGGCGGTCAATAAATGATTATCACGAAGATTTTATTGGCAATTTCGCTACTGGTGGAAATAAATTACTGGACTTTCGGTGCAAACAGGAACGTCACAGATGACTGTATATAAATAAGTACGAGTGGCGGTGGAGTCTATATCTAATCGGGGGACCCAGAAATGTGTTAATCCGACGACTGATTGGACGGGTACACTGGAATCCGTGACGTCGACGTCGCCAAGGTAAACAAATGCGCTTATCGTTGCAAGACTTTTGGGTTTATTGTTTGACAAATAAGTGGCCATATTCAGTCGGGCCAAATCAGTGGAGTTGAGTACATCGTCGCATTAGAGGGAACCGGGGTTCGCCCAGTCCAGCAGGAATCCCTCCCGTTGGGATTGGGATGCTCCAATGGCTCCCTTCCGGATTTTACAGCTCACCACAAAGCAGGTGATCGGTTCGTTTTGGGCATCGTTCAGTGTGACAGTGACGTCCGCCGTGATTTCCGGGAACGAAGGCTCCACGTAGAAGTTGAACTGGTAGGTAACATCCTCGTCCTTATCGATGGGACAAATGGCGCCGTACAAGAGGTTTCGGCACACATCGGAAACATCGTCGGGCAGCACATATGGCAGATTCATGCCCAACACCTTGGCCGTTGTGGTGGCCGTGATGCTCTTGATATTGTTGTTATCTAAAGAAGATCAAGGTGAGAACAACATGGATATATGATAGAGTTCCTTGAACTTACTGCCCAGGAAGTGCACCTCCATTACGGCAATGGTTCCCTTATACACAACGCACGGTGGCTCATCGCAATCCTTGATACTTACATCCAGTGGGAACGGCTTGTTTTTGCCTAAAAGAAAAGCAACAGGTGAGCTCATAAGTAGGCTATGATTTTCGAGAATATAAAACCAGATTAGCTGGCTACTGATAAGCCATATCAACTTGGCCAAGTTATACTCTTGTGGACTTTTATTTTCACTCGAAGGTATTTTTAACAGTAGTTCTTAGCATTGCACAGAGATTATGCTTAAGACAAAGTCTGTGAAATGAATCACCAGAATGGAATTAACTCAAAGCCATGAATCAAATTTGACAGACAACGCTATTTAAAGACCGAGTTCAAAGTTTAAGGATACCTGGTGACCAAATAAGACGGATTAAGCTACTTACACTGCTGGACATTGGTGGCACTGACGGTGGCCAGAATTAAAGACAAAGTTACAACGATTCGCAGCATTTTTCTCCCTGGGAAACTCCTTTGATCTTTTTTGGCAGAAAAGTTTAAAATGTTTTGAGTACGCGCGCACGCAGATGATAACCGTGAATGGAATCGATGGGGCCGGTGGAGAACCTTAAATAGCCCCGTGTCCGAGCGATGACCAACGGTTCGAGAGAGCAGTTTATCAGGCTATTGGCTATTGATACGGGGCCGCCACGCAGGTGTTACAAAAGAAAACACTGTGGCCTGCAGGTGTTGCGCTCTGACGAAGAGCAAACAGCGCCGATTTGTATCAGTAAATAACGTAAATTTGGCTGATAACTGGGGAGAGTCGAAACTACAATGTTACGGCCAAACAGGCCGGTAAACAATGCAGCTATGTGCTCGATATGTAAACGAGGCGGGCAAATCCCTTTAAAATAGATTAATCAACTTCTAATTATAAACTTCATAAGCTCAACAACTTTAATTCGAATTGGCCGGCGATTGGTTTGTTATCGATCTCGATTGTAGCAATCGATGTCATTACAAGGATGTCATCTCTAGCTGTTCAAAAAAAAAGGTAAATAAAATACATATCAAGGAATCTTATAATGGACACCAGGAAAGAAGAAGTGGAGCGCCTCCTGGTGAACAAGTATCCTGGTCTGGAGGCCGAACTTCAACCTAGTGGTTCTTTTATCATAAGAGGCGTTATTTGCAGCGAGGTAGGTTGATAGTATTCCAAATATGCCCGCCAAACTAATGCTTATCCTTTAATCCAGGATATATGGCATCGCCTTAGGCTCTATTTACCTCAGCACCCAGCTCTCCAAGGCTTCCAGCTATATGTGCAGGAGGGCTTGGAGTACCAGATCTACACATCGGATAACCTGAAGCTACAGGATGACTGGCAGGTGGAGGATTTGCTGGACAATCTGGGAAAGGTTCTTCCGGCCAAAAAACCCTCAACAAGTTCTAAAAAACCATGGCCACAGGGGAATATATACGAAGATATCCTGGCCCTGCACAAATCCAAGGAGTTCCGAATGCAAATCGATGAGGACTCTTCACGGCTACGTTTCAGCGATTTTAGCGACTACGAGCAGCATTATCTTGAGCTGGAGATTCCCTCTCTGCGCCTGGTTGAGCACAGCCTGCCAGAATGCGTACCTTTTGGTGAAATGCTGGCCAAGAATGCTGGAAGCCTGGAGGAGGCACTCACCCTTTACCGCAAGCTGCTGGAGGAGCTGCGTCCCTTCTACGACAACTTCATGGACATCGACGAGCTGTGTCACGTGCTCCAGCCGTCGCCCATCACCACCAAGCACAACACTCGTGTGTTTCCGCTCAAGGATCGGGTCTACTTGAAGTTGACCATCGGGGATCCCTTCGCCTGCGTCGCATCCATGGCACTGAAGATCATTGGGCCCACGGATGAGGTGGCACGCCTGCGTCATGTGCTCAGCGATGGCCTGGGCAACTGGGACTCCGAGTTGGACATCCATAAGAACCTGCTGCGCATGTTCGACTTGTGCTATTTCCCCATGCCGGACTGGTCAGATGGCCCCAAGCAGGATGAGGAGGACAACGAGGAGCTGCGCTGCAACATTTGCTTTGTCTATCGCCTGGATAATGGCGATGTGCCCCTCGTCTCCTGTGACAATCCGAAATGTGTTCTCAAGTGCCATGCCGCCTGTTTGGAGGAGTGGTTCCAGACGCTAATGGACGGCAAGACATTCCTGGAAGTCTCCTTTGGCCAGTGTCCCTTCTGCAAGGCAGTAAGTATTTCTTCCCATAGAAAATTTCCAAACATTTCATTGCTTTATCTTTTGCAGAAGCTGTCCACCTCCTTTGCGGCACTTCTGAATGACTGAACATTGTAAAACCGAGCCCATATAACTAATAAAGTCAGTCTTTAAGGGTAACTTATTACAGAGAAGCTTTATTTTCAAATAATCTTAAATATCAATTAGGTATAATTTACTTCAACTAAAGAACATATATGCATTCATATGTAGATCAATCTTTCGGTTTACATCCACGCCATCAGACGCCGTGGGTTCTACTAAATGTGGTTGTGAAACGAATTAAACAGGTCCCACATGAGGGACCGCATTATTCTCCGGAGGCTGGACGACGCCAGCAGCAGAGTTGACAGCTGAGCAATCGCTTCACAACGCGCCAGCCTCATTCCAACTCGTTTGTGATCAGCCGCAGCATGTTGCGCACTACGTAGGTGCTGCCATTCACCGGCGTGTTCTCGCTGGCCTTTCCAATTCGCACGCTCGAGCCGGCCAAACCGAAGAACAACCTGGGAGTCAGGTTGGGCTGCACCGCCTTGAACTCCCAGCCGACGTGCTGGGCACAGAACTTGCACAAGATTATGTGCCACTGATAGCCGGGGAACCAGCTAAACTTGGTGGACGGCTCGCCGCTGTAGCCGATGGCATGGGACATCACCCTGTACACGGTGTTCGTCTCGTGGATGTAGCCCTCTGTAAATTATGTATACACTTGTTAGGCCCCCATTGGGTTTCTCGAACAAAGGCAAAACGCTCACCTGGATTGCAGTATTGTGTCTGCACACCGTGCTTGGACATGGCAAAGAGATCCGCGCAGTGGGCCAGGCTGCTGTTGCAATACCGGCAGAAGAAGAGCGACTCCTCCTGGAACGTGCTCCTAATCAATTGGAGGCGAGTGTTTACCGAGTCCGTGAGGAAGGTCAGACGCATCATCTTCTCGGTCAGGTGGAGATTTCGAACCAGCCAGAAAGACAACTGGATGGGGCATTTTGGCATGGTGTCTATCTTCTGGGTCTCTAGCCTCTGGCGTGCGCGCTCGACGATGGCACTGAAAGAATACTCCTGGCAAGCATCAGCCGGCCAGGGAGTGCTGGCCAGCTGGAACCTCTGATACTTGTCGCGCATCGAGGGAATATCCCGAAACCTGGCCATCGAGCCCATATCAACGGATTGAAGTGGTTCCGGCAGGAAGTACTCCGGCAATATTTTGACCTTGCTGAAGCATTTGCTGGTAGGATTGCGGGCAATGTACTGCGGTGGCCTGAAAGGATACCAGTGGGCTAAAAGGGTGTTTTAAAATAAGCTGCCGACCCACTCACCCCTGTATATCATTGCAGTTGATGACGATGCGCTGCAGTGCTCGGGATTTGTAGAAAACCAAACCCCGGCCGCTTTCGCCCTTTTCGTAAATCTGGCAAGTGACGCCGTACAGCTTGTGCGGATTATCCTCCGGCGGCTGCATCAGCGGAAAGCCCACGCCGAAGATCAGACCGTCCAGGCCGGGCATATCCTCGTCGAACATTCGGCCGTCGATCATGAAGGGCAAAATCTCGCCAGGAAACAGGATGTGCTGGTGCAGAAAGATGAGCATGTGATGGGTGCTGCCCACCTCCAAGTAGTCGACGCCGGGAACGCGACTCAAATGGTTGCCGAAGTACGAGTGCTCGGCCGCAAGATTGGTGTCAAAGCGCACTCCCTCCTCCAGTTCAATGTCTATCGGCGGACGTGGTGGTGGTGCAGCCGCCGGGTGATTATCTGACTGATCGGTGGCTTCCTGGCTGGTCTCCTCACTCGTGCGACTGCGTCGACGCTCCTGGCTAAAGACCATGCTGCGCACGCGCTGCAGGAAGTTGTCCCTGTTGAGCAGGGCGGCGATTCCGCCATCGCGGTTGCGTGCCTGTGAGACCAGATTATCGACGGCGGAGCGCAGGCGGTTCTGGGGTATCATCCAGCGAGGCAGGCGCTCCAAATCCGAGTCATCTGAATAAAAAAGTTGGTGTTAAGGAGGAATAAAGGAAACCAAAGTCTTAAGCCAACTCACCCTCACTTCCTGGACTCTCCAGGGACATGTCGCTGCTGGGATGACTGCCCTCGCTGGCGGTGTCGTCCTGCAAGGCTTCCTCCACCATGGCCTCCTGATGAGCATCCCCGCCCTCCTCGATGGCCAGTGGATCCGGATCCTCGAAGACGTCCTCAGCCCGCGGTGCCTCCTCCTCCTCCTCTACAGCACTGTTCCAAGCTTGCTCCAGCGATTCCACCTGCCGATCCTGGAACGCCTGTGTTTGTGCCTGTTCCTCCCGTTGCACATCTGCATCCTCCCCGTGCACAGAATTGATTTCTGCGCAGTTTGAAATGGTCAGCACGTCAGTTAGGAACACTATTCGATGGATCTTATATAAGCACACCCACCTGAGGTCTCCTCGTCGTCCATTAGAGCCGTTCAGTGTGTGTGATTGCTTCGTTTAACAGGTGAATTCAATTTTTATTTATTTACTATTTATTTTGACAAAGGAAAATGGTGGTGCGCTTTCTTCGATAGGCATCGATTGCTTAATTGGACACCAGTGCTGAAAACACCTTCATTTTTAAAACTTGGGGTGAGTTTGGCGCGGAAAAACTATGAGGATACTTAAAAAATATATATTTTATTAGAAACTTTTATATTTGTTGAAACGCAATTAAATAATAAAAGCACAGTAAGATACGAAATATTTTTGTAATGAATATTAAGAAATATTGACAAATTAAACTATAATTATTAAAGTAAAATAATAAATAGATTTCAAAAGTTTAGTTATAATTTTTTTGTTTTCAATACAACTATTAAAAGTCTGGAAATTGGAAATTTTTTTTTTTGCAACATTAAATTAGAAATAGTTTAACTCAGAAAATAATACTAATATGATTAGGATTAATAACAACGTTTTTTAAAAGCAATCTTCCCCGCTCAAATTCAAATTTAATTAAATCCCAATCAGACAGCTTCCTGTCTTAATTAAAGTCATCGATAGGCATCGGAGTTGAATATCGATTTCGAGCACCAAGAGCGGATTTAATGGGATCCAATCGGAAGCTAATAAGCAGTTTGGAGCCGATCATCGTCGCGCTGTGTTATCTCGATTTGCATACCCATAACTCTCTCTCGATCGAACAATGATTAATATTAATCCGCGACTTGTGCTTTGCGCCGTGATCTTTGCTCTTATTGGGAAACTGGCAGCCCAAATCGCGTTTGTCGAGGACCAAGACATTGATAAGAAGAAGGCCAATCTAGAGGTGATAAGAAACCCCAAACTTGGAAAGAAAAGCCTCGAGAGACCTCGGCAAAACCCAGATCTGAATACTCTTCCTCCTGAAGACTAACATTTCTTAGCTTTCTATACCAATAACCATTTAGAAAACTTTGAAAATGTTTTCGAAAAGAACACTCTTATAGTTTTATTCCCATTTTCGTGAAAGAATTTACATTTAAAGTTACCTAAACCAAAAGATACCTGTTTAAATTATTTATGCGAAACTTGTAATTACAGAGAAATTTGTGTTCTTATAACGAAATGGTTTTTATGTAGGTTAAACTTTTCGATAATTAACTTGTTTGTTAGTACATTTAATTACAATAGGATAATAGGATCACATTTTTTAGAAAAATATTACATAAATTAAAATCAAAAAATTGTCAACACCTCAAATTAAACGATTGCTTACACCAAAGTTTATTATTTTACCGCCCCATGTTTTCAAGATTATATTTCAAAGCCTTGTACATAGTATTAGGACTTCTTGGTAGAGTATAGAAGACGCATCGGCAATAATCAATCAGATGTCTCCCTCACCCGACTCCGAATTCTCCTCTTCCCCAGGGTCGAAAGCCACTCTATTCCCCCGCCCGATGCCCCAAGCACCAGCTTCTCTATCCGGGGGACCAGCAGAAGCAAAACGACTGGGTCTGCGACTGCGCGCCAGGTGAGCCATCCATAATGGATCTTCAGCCGCGATGACATAACAATCTGGGTACTTCCCCTTCGATAGCCACACTGTACTACCCAGAGACCGATGCCTGCTATCCGGCCTATCGGCAGGGACCCTGTGAACCCGGCCAGATGTTGGTGCTCTACAAGGACCGGATCATCCCGGAGTGCATCCGAAATCCGTGCAGCAAGGACGGACACTTCATGATCCGCGAAACCTGCTACGAGTTTGGCAACACCAAGAACGAGGGCAATCCGTGTCCCTACAAGGAGGCCACCTTTGTGCTCGGCGTGAATCCCACCAACCTGATGGTTGACTGTGTGAAGCTATCGGTGCAACTGGAGACGCGCATCTCGGACACGCCGGAGCAGGCTCCGCCGGAATACTACATCGACCTGGCCGAGAAGTGCGCGCGCGGCAGTCGCCTTTTGGCCCAAGGAAAGTGTGCCTAGAGGATAACAACTGGGGATAAATGTAATTTGTGCTTAATATGTGTGTTCTGTTTGGTGCTGTAACTCCCAGTGAAGAACTTCGAATTTGCTCAATGTTAAAACTAAGTACAAAATGATTTTTGGATTACATTTTTATAAAGACCAGACTTTAATTCAACAATAGTATCCAAAACTAGGAACTGGCTTTCCTGCGACTCTTGGCGGGTGGGTTGGCGGGTTCGGGGCTATCTTCCTCGAGCATTTCCTCCGCTTCAGCGTCATCCTCCTCTGGCAACGTGACGCCGTCCTCCAGGTTTTGTTCGTCATTGGCAGTCTCTAGCTTGAGCAGCGCGTTTTCCAGCGAGGCCAGGAAGGAGCTCTCGCCGTACTCCGGCCACTGGCGAAACTGACTAAATAGCGTTAGCATCTGACTAGGACGAAGATCTCCGAACTGGGTGTAGATGTTGACGCCAGGATAGTAGTTCCTGGTGCTCATGGAGGTGCTCTGACACGAGTACTGCGGCAACTTCTTGGGCAACTCATCCGCATATGTAGGCGTCACGGGCTCGGAGGCGTGCGGATTGATGATCAGCCGAGGTCCACAGCCTGGCACCCATTTTCTACAGAAATATAGAGTCTTGAAATGAAAATCCTACAGTTTAGCTTTGACTACCTACTCCAAATTGGGTATTATCCTATTTCGGCGGCTTACAAAGTTCTGTTTTATGAAGAACCAGAGGGCGGGTAGGTCCTGGGACTGGCATAGCTCGTGGAGATTACGGCGCGGTGAAAACTTTACCAGGTACAGGTACTCCGGATTGATGGACCGCACCTTGCCCAACTTGCTGCCCTTGGTGGGACTGTAGACTGTCTGTTGAGGCAAGAAATCCTCGCGGGGCACCTTGGCAATGAACTGGTGCTCGAAGAGGATCTGGAACAGCACGCTGGTCGAGCGGTATATAAGATAACCAATCTCATTGTTGCAGGTGAGGTGCTGACAAAGGGAAATTTATGACATACGCGATAATTAGGAAACGATTAAAGTATTTACTATGTAAATGGGCGGCGGCATGGCGAGGATCATCTCACAGCGTCCGAGATTAAAGAGGCTGGTCTGGAAGATGAGCGAGTTGATCAAATGCTTGAAGAAGGGATAGGAGCCGACGGCGCCGAAGACCAGCATGTTGACATCTGATGGGAAACAAAGGTTAGGCATCACGCAAGAAGATACCACATTAACTCACCATCTGTGAATGCTTTCTGGGGCACATCATTGAGAAGATCCGCTACCCTGGAGCCTCCGTCCATTTTGTCCATGTAGACCAGCTTCCACAGGTTCACGAAGTCACCCTGGCGCACCTTCACACGCTCCGGATAGAGCGTATGCAGCTCCTGGATTCTGGGCATAAAGTGATCCATGCTCTCGAGCAGGATTATCCGCCGAAACTGGGATTCCCGGTCCAAGAGATGCCGCGTGAAGTGGCCAGCTCCGGAATTGAGTTCCATTACAGTATCGCAGCCGGAGCTCTGGAAATGGGGCTCCAGATGCTGGCTAATCCTTTCGGCAGCCTGTGCATTCGCCACATACATGTGGGTGGGAACCTTTTGCCTGCGGTTGAGCAGCTTCTCCGGGAATTCGCCGCTATACCGTGCCACCAGCTCCTTCCTGGCCTTGGTGCCATAGTTGGCCCTGGCCAAGGACCAACTGCATCGCAGGGGCAGCATTTCTAGAGATCTTTCACAAACAAAATCAGTACAAATCCAAATCCGAGTTAACTTTTCGTTTGTTTACATGCAACAGCTGTGCTGGTGTGCTTTACAACACTACTCGATTGTCGATAACAAAACAGCTGTTGCCAAAACAAACCACAGCTGGCTTTTGGTTATGTGCATTATTTTTTCGGCTTCCCTCGATTTCACGTGAACTTTTCTTTAGCAGCTAACGTAAATAAAACTCAACTTATTGACGGCATGGGTCAGGTGGTTTCCATGGTGGCCCGCAGGGCGAATCGCTTTAATGCCGAGAATCGCGCCCATCGCATCCTGGAGCGCGAGAAACCCACGCCGGCACCCAAATTCGATTCCAATTTGAGGGACATGGAGCGCACCTTGGAATGTGAGTTATTAAAGTACTTAGAGTGATATTCAGATAGAATTCAATGTTCAATTTGCCTCCCACAGTGGATCCCAAGTTCGTGGACAAACTGAACATGAAGGACTCCAGCTTGGATGGGCGATTGAAAAACGTTTATGTAACGTCGCAGGATCGATTTGTGAGTTGATGGTACTGGGAGCTTTTTCGATGGATAATGAAACATATACTCCCTAGATCAAGCGCGTGCAGGAGCGGCAGGCAGCGGAGGCGGCGGCCGACAAGGCGGAGCAGCGACCTCTGCCCCTGGAGCGCAAGACGCCGGATGACCACGAGTATGGCTACCTGGAGCCCACGCGCATCAGCCCTGGTCATTGTACACTGCGCCAGGCGCTCAAGTTCATCAACGACCACCAGCTGGATCCGGAATCCTGGCCAGCCAAGAAGATAGCCAATGACTACAAGCTCAAGGAGCCTCTAGTTGGTGAGATTAGCCAAAGAGATAGTATCAAAGTACGTCAGACCAATCGTTACTCTTCCAGAAAACATCCTACACTACTTTAAAACCTTCAATATGTACATACCTGACCAGAAGTACAAGGATACGATGCTAACTCAAGCCACGCAGCCCCTTCTGCGAGTTAAATCAAACCCTGAGGGCACTCCGTAAATAAATCACACTTGTTTTTCGTTTTAAACCTACGCTTTATTGTGCGAAATGGGGATCACACAATGGCATTGGGCGGACAGTAGTATATATTCAGGGATTTGTCTTCGGAGGCGGACACCACCTTGTCGTTTCCGGGACTATAGCGAACGCCCCACACCTGATCCGAGTGCTCGGCGAAGGAGTGCAGGCACTTGCGCTCCGAGGTGTCCCACACCTTGACGGTGCGATCACTAGAGGAGCTGGCGAAATGTTTGCCATCCTCGGAGAAGGACACGCACAGCACCCAGGAGGCGTGGCCCGAGAGGGTGCCAACGACATCCGAGTGGGTTCTGCAAGGAAATATTATTAAATCATTATATAAGTAGAGCTGCGAACTAACTTACACATCGTATAGCTTCATGTGGCCATCATCCGAACCAGTCAGCAGCATCTGGGAGTTAGGCGAAAAACAAAGACTGCGAACGGGCATGGCATGACCCTCCAGGGTCTGGACCACCTTGCCAGCCGCCACATCGAATATGGTGATGATTCCATCGATGGCTCCACTGGCTATGTACTTTCCATCCGGACTCTGCAATTTCATACATACAAAATCTAGGCAAACTCTGTTTTCCCTTGGTAAACCTTACGTAGGCAATGCTAAGCGTGTATTTGCCATTCTGGGCATCCAGCGTCTGCTCGGCCTTTCCCGTTTCCACGCTATACATGGAGATTTTGCCGTCATTCAGGCCGGATATCACGTATTTGTTGCACGGCGAGAATCCCACCGTCCAGAGATCTACGGGTCCGAAGGTGAGCAGGTGTTTCTTGTTGCCCGAACGGGCATCCCATAGACACATTGTCGAATCCAGGGAGCTGCTGGCAATGGCTAAAAGAAAGGGTAGTTACAAGTTATTTCATTAAATTGGTGAAAGTAAGAGGATCTTTAAACTTACTCTGTCCATCGGAGCTGACGGCCACGGAAACGACTCCCAGAGCATGACCCTTCAGCTGGTGGCGCAGCTTCAAGGTATTGTCCTCCCGCAGATCCCACACCTTGACCAAGTCGTCCAGACCGCCGGTGACTATGAAGTCCTTGGGACGCGCCTCCTTCTTGTCGAAGTCGAAGGGATTCTCCTCCTCGGGCTCCGTGCCCGCGTCATCCGGATCGGCGGTGTCACGGCCCCAGGAGCAGGCCCACAGCGCATTGTCGTGGGCATTTTCTTCTTTATGAAGAAGCGAAAACTTTGGGAGGGATGGAGGTTGTAAAAACGCCACACTTCTTTAGATATTTACTTACCATTTTGAGAAAATATTTATTTTATGCGATCGAGCTCAAAATGTTTTCGATAACACCGTATTATTTTGCGTCAACAACAGTGTTGAAAAGATTATACAGTGGGCATCCACGGGAAAATTGTGGTCAGTAATAAAAAATATTCAGGGTATTCCCTAAACTGTTGAATTTTTGAATTTTGGTCAGCTGTTCCATACAAAGTCAACTTTCAGAAATTTCAGCAATTCAACAGCCTCGAGGCTGTTCAAAATTTTGTTGAATCGTTGAAAACCAGACTTGTCACCTTATTTTACTAAAAGTCATGGCAACTCTGCAACATTTTACTATAATCGGCTTGCATTATTAACTTTAAAATTAAATTAGAAGGTATATTAGTAGTTCTTCTTACCTTAAAACTTTTCAACAAATAACAGCTGTTTGAAAATTCAACAAGAAGCATTTTGGGTTCCCTCAATTGCTGAAATTTTATGTTGAATTTTCAACTATTCAGCAATTCAACAGTTTGATTTCCCACGTTTTAATTAAAGATAACCCATATAGTTCATATAAACCCAGTAGTGAAATCAACTGTTACATTTTGGTATATTTTGGCATAATCCCTCTTTCCCACCACTGCCCCACTAACGGTGTTTAGCCGCTGCCCACACTCTGGCCACACTGTTCATACCCGTCGAAAAAAACCGAGGAACGAACGTCGCGTTTTAAAAAACAAATCCCCCATCGACTCGGACGCGACTCTAAGCGACTGGCGAAAAAAGTGTAAGTGACGGGTGCAATTAGTTGGCCCACGGTGCAGCAATGCCCGGATTTACCAGTGCGGTTATATAATGCGGATATAGTGCAGAGGACCCGAACCGCCGCCGTTACGATACGAAAAAAACAAAGAACGTTGAATCGGACCAACGCGTGAGTTCTGTTTTTCAGTTCTCTTTTTTTCGTCGTCGCCGCCGTGAATCGAATATGTATTATTTTCCTCTATGGATCCGCGTGTCTGGAATATATTAATAAACTTTCTCAGTGAAGCCTCGTGTGCGTGTGTGTGCGTGGGGGCGGGTGTGTGTGTGTGTGCTTAATGCAGCAGCATATTATTTATCTCCCATATCATATCTCTCGTCAAAATCAGAAACGCGAATGAATGATTCATTTTTATGGCAGCAGGACTCGCCTATTTGTGCACTTAACCGAAATAAAACAGAGGAAATACATATTTGCTGCACTTTCCATGTGTTTTCCGTGGTGTGTTTGTTTTATTGATTCCCATTCTCCCTTCCCGTTCCCCTTTTCCACCCAGCTTCTACTTCTCCTCTCTATATAACATCTATATTCGCGCCTGCCCCCACAACTTCGTTTCCGATTCGGTGTAAACAATAACGGCAACCGGTTTTCGCGTGCAACTTTATCTTTCTAATATCGCTTCTTCTCTTCCTCTTGTCTCCTTTTCGACTATAATCGCAATTTGCCGTTTCCAAAATGATATATGCAAACCCCTTCGAATAAATCAAACAGTTCCAGTCGAATCTGTAAATTATCAAGGTGAGTCTCAAGCCGGTGATCGATAGTGCTGTATCATAATGCCCAGGAGATTTGCATGTTTATGTAATCGTATCCGAATGTTATGCTAATTATCCCACACATGCCAGAATGAATATTTCTAAAGTTTCTATTCATCCGCCCAGAAATGATAAGTCTACTTTACTCCATAGCTAGTATAAAATTGGTATAGAATTTTTATTTGAAAAAACTTTCCATGAAAATATGAAAACCCTTTCGAAAGCAATAAATGTGGATGAAGTTTTTAATATTTAATTTTAAGTATTTAATGGATTTCAAGAAATGTAATCTTAAATGGCTAGCAAGAAAGGAAAAGATCTAACGAGGCTTAAATGTTCGAAATCCTACTGCTCTGCTCCATTTCCATTCATTTTTCTCGGCCTACCCATTAGGTTTGGAGGATAAGAATAAATGTTTGCTCTTAAGAGGTGCTCCAGAAGCGCTCAAACAAAAAAAGAATGGAAAAACTAGACCATAAACATAAATGCATTTCACAGCTGCCATTAGTGCGCAACTTTTCACAATCGGCCAGAAAAACCGGCGCAAAAACCAAGTGCGACAAAATGGAAATCCAGGGCAGGCGCAAAAAGAAAATGAAACAGTGGCAAACTGCGGAAAAAGCCAAAGCCCAGGCGAAATGCACTCGGAAAATGGATGAAAAACCAACAAAGTTATTAGTTGAGGTGGGAAGAAGCGGATCTCTGAGGGATCGGATCGGGGAAAATGCGAAGTCAAGTGTGGAGAAGCGCTCGCTGGGAAAAGCGTGACAAAGTCAAAAGCAAGGGGCGAAATTGGAGCAATTTGAGACAGTGTGATATGACATCATTGTAAGGGGCGGCGTATCTCAGGGGGCGTGGCAGCCCCCGACAATGACAAGCGTGGAAGTTTCCCCAAAAGAAAAGAAAACAAATACGAGCCAAACAAGAAAGCGGTGGGTAGGGAAAATTATTGCCAAACCAGCACAAATGTCATTAGCCTTGACATTATTTCAAAGAAATGCAACAACTTACAAGAAACTGCCATTAACAAAGCGAATCAAATGGGTAAAAGTTGGAATTTGTCGTTGCTCAATTTAAAAGCCATTGATATCTAATTCCCTAAGAACTTTATTACTTCAATAGAGTTCAATTGAAAAATTATGGTACTATATTTATAAAATGTACCCATTAATCCATTGTATGGGCTATCCTGTCTTGAGTCCCAAGAGAAAACCAAGTGAGTCGCAATCACGAACATCCTCTGATAACAATATCGCTTGAATAATCGCCATTCGTTGAACCCCCTCAGTATGTAGGAGCATTGACTTTTAAGATCGTTCTGCTGGCGGGGCAATTTTCTTTACACCAATCAAGGCAGCGGAGAAAACACGATGGCGTCAAGTCATGACATTGCACTGGCAAAAGCACAAGAACATTGGAAAAGCACTCTTTCGATTCCAGTAGAAAGCAAATGCCGCCCGAAACTTTTTGCTTGACTGCATAAATATTTACTTCTAGCCCGATCGCATGGTCGAAAGAGTATTTAAATCTAGAGATAAAATAATGGTAGGCCCATTGCTATTTTTAAGCAAATGTTCATAATCAAAGTTGAGATTGGTGTTGGGGTTTTTGGTCATTTTCGGGGGCTGGAATGTTGTTTTAAGCCTCAGCCTCGAGAAACACCTAATTGGGGCTCTAATTGAGGCCTCGGTTTTCAGGGGGCACGTGTAAAGTGTGACATTTGTGATGAGTGTGTGCTTTTCACTAGCAACTTTTGCTTTGGGACCCTATTTATGGACGTTGGTTCTCAAGAGGCGTTAATGGCATTTGGCCTGATAGCTATAGCAATGGTCATTAGCACATGTTGTTTAGAGTGCAGATGTAACTGGGTTTCCCCTTTTGCAAATATGTGGCATCAGGGAAATATAATTTATCTCTGGTGCCTGAAAATGTTATTAGAATATTCTGTAAATTCTTGTATTTTTCCAAGGAGAAAGAGTAGGTTAAAGGCTAATAATAGTTAAGCTGCAAAACACTCCCACTTTCGTAAACCCCTACGCAGCACTTAAGCCAACTGCAATGCAGTTTGACCTTTGTTGGTGGAATGCCATAAAGTGCATTTTTATGACCGCAATGTGTTAACAATTGCTGGTGAAAAAAGGACAAGGAATGCAGGGTCTTCCTCACTTGCGAAGCACTTGAAAAACCATTAAACATTACTCCCCCGGGACACGAAACCCGAGGAGCTATGTATCTATCTGCCCTTCTCCCCCATTAACCCATAAATGGGAAATTGATATCGTCCAATGTGTTGTGACACTGATAAAATATCAGCCAAATTAGATAAAGTTGCGGCCAAGGACAGGCTTCTTTTTCACTTACTTTTACTTATATTCCAGACACCTCTTTTCAAGTCGAAGAGAGCGCGTAAAATTGTATCTTTTATCTTTAGCAGAAGGCAGAGTTCAGCATTCAGTTTTTCCCCGCCAATACGGTTTCTTTTTTTTTTCGCATTGGCCATTTGTGTTTTTTGTACTTCGTTTGTTGGCCTTTCACGTTGATAGGCTTTTGTGTGCTATTAATCGCATTTTTATCGCCACTTTAATAACATATGCCGCGCGGTTGGGAAAATGGGTTGGTTTCGGGGAGATGGGGAGTTTTTGGGCGTCAATTAGCTGTCGTCTGGGCCAGGCACTTTCACAATTTATCAAAAATACATCATCAAAGTGTCCACTGTACGTTTTCAATTTCATACTTTTTGTTGTCTGCGCGGCGCATTTCTCCCTCTTCTGGGCAGGAGGAGTTTTATTATTAATTAAAAACCTGACAGACATCGCCGTCATCACGATGACCATGACCCAAGTGGGTGAGCTCCTTTGTTGTGTTGAGTTGCTTTTTGTGCTGCTTGCTTTATTGCAAAAGTTCGCTGCGCCGGTGAATAAGAATTTGCTTGTCTATAATTCAGTTGAGACAACTATATGTATGTACTTACAACATGCTACTTTTGTTACGCCCCGCCTTTTGTGCCGGTGTTTGGGTTTTTAATTTGAGCCTCGATTTTCCAGTTTTCAGCCAGTCAGGCATTAACTTTGCTCATTTAGCCACTCGGCTCGGTTTATTCACTCAGCCACTCATCGCATCCACTCACCCGTTCGTTTCATTCATCCATCTATCGTCTAATCAGCCCTTTGCCTTCTAGACCAAGTTTAGGAGCCGGTTGGCGAGCTCTCAGCTCTTAATATGATTAAGTTTTTACGCTTCGACAGCTTCTAGCACGGCTCACTCACCTCCTCGACATATTTATAGTGTCATTTCTAGGGTTTTGCTTGGCACATAGGTATACAAAGGCTGAGCTACGTTTCCAACTATAAGTTTTTCAATTTCCCAAGAAGTTTACGTTGGAATCGGGTGGAAAACATGGGGGATTATCCTGAAGCTCCGTGATGGTGTGATAAGGGCAGGGTTTCTCCAATTTCGTGTCCTAATTCAAAGTAATTTTTGGATATCATGTTTAAAATGAAGTGCATTAGCCTGTGCATAAGATGTTTTCACATATGTATTATCTCAGTATGAATGTATTTCTTTTTTAGTATACTTCTATAACAATCCTATTTTTAAAGTTCTCTTTTTATCCCAGTCCCTTTTTTGTTGGGCAAACTGCAAGTGGTTTATTGACTAAACACTTTTTGCAATTTATTGATTTGAATCTCCATGCAAACAGCCCCGGCGAATGGCTAGCAATTTCTCAATTGAAATCATCCAAACAAATTGCATTTGCAAGATCTATTCCCCGGAGTCAAAGCGAAGGCCAATTAATGGCAGTGAACAAAACATTGGCTCTTCAATGCAAATTGCAAAGTGCTGACAGGCGACAATGTTTGATCGCACCGAGAGATGGGGAATCGGGGATTTGGGTAGTAAACATAAACAGATATTTCCAAATGGAGCTCATGTCATTGGCACATTCCGAAATTCGACAGTCGCCGGATGTGCCCCTGTCTAAAACAAAGGCGGGAATGTTCTGGGAAACTATCGGAAACCTTACGGATACATTTGTATCTATTCATTTCTGCACTTTCAAAGTAATACATAAATAGGGGGTATATTGTGGTCCCATATGATTCACTTTCCTTAATTATTCACAATCGTCAGGGATCGAAGGATGACGTATTTTGGCCATGACTGAAAGCCAAATTAGAAGATCAACTAATATACTTTTGCACTTGAAGAAATTGTGCTTAGATAAATATATTTTATTGTTTTTTTTTACTTTAGTTTCTTATAAGGAAGCACAATTTGTATTTGTTGATGTTACTAATGATCTTCTTCATATTAGTTTTTTAAGCCAAGTGTTAATTATGTTCCATTTAATAAATACCTTTTCCTCTTTCTGTTTTCAGTGAACTAAAACCATAAGCTAACAAATCATATATTTCGCCTTCCCACCACAAATGTTTTCGGCCAGCAAAATTGCTTGTTAAGGTGAGTTGTTCGAAATGTATAATTATATATTAAATTCACATACGTATTAGTGTAGATTGGCATATGTCAGTGACTAAGAGCCCCACATTTAATGACTGTTAATTGCTGTTGGACAAGAGCTGTTGCCTAATCATGGCAAGGCGATTTATTTAGAATAGATTAGATATTGCGGTATTTGGTTGTATCAGGAGATATATTTCTGCCCTATATTCAGATAAAATTTACTACATTTTTGAATGATAAATGCTTAAAATAATTAACAAATATTATATAATTTCCGTTTCCGGTGCCTGACATTATTCTTTGGTGGTCGAGAGCACCTGGATTTTTAAAGTCGGTCCCACCTGCACTCGGGTATCAGTCCTCATAACCCTGCCTCATGCATTTTTAATTGGCAAATGCTGCTCGACACCCAATGAAAAGTCGTCTTTTATTGGCCAATGGCCAACTTGAAAAGGGCAAAGTTTATTGGGACAATAATACAATCGAACTGGGGGAGAATCGACAATCGACGAGAATCGAAATCGAAACCCGGCAAAAACTATTTTTAATTATCTCACAGCATTTGGCTTTGACAGTTTCAGTTTCAATTTCTAGCTGCAGTTTTTCAGTTTATTCAAATTGATTGAGGCACCACCCACAGCAAAACCCACCCATATTTCACCGAATTCCTAACAAGAAATGAAAATATAAACATCTCTAACTGATTCGATAAACACGATCCGGGAACATAATGAAAGAAAAAAACTTTCATCGGTGGAAAATTTGTGTAAAATTTATTCTGCCCACAGTCTCTGCCCCTTTCTTCTTTATATTTTTTTTTTTTTTTCAAATTAAATTTATTTCTTTTGCGGCGACTGCTAATTTTAGCGTGAAGAAAGCTGATTGCATGGGGCATTTGTATTTCGGCTCTTCAATTGCCATTTCATTTATATTTTTAATTACGCAGAGCGATCTAGAGAGAGATCCCTCCGCATTAGCTTTTGTGGCTCTTATGTGCAATTAATTTTACCATTTGTCACAAAAAAACATAATACTATTCCCGTGGTTTCACATATTATTTTGTAGTTACATTTTAATTTTAGTTGCTGCTGCCGTTTTTGTTGCCGGGAAATGTAATTAGCTTTGCGGTGGGTTTATTGAACTGTGGGTTGAGCTCTCCAACTACAAACAACACACAATACACAAAACATACACACAACACAAACTGCGGCACACATCGGACATGTTTATGCGTTTCGAGCTATTTACGGCCAAAGGTCCCGGCCACAAAAAATATTGATGTTTCCATAGACATGCCCAGTTCATTGCCATATGGTGGAAATTCTATGGTTCAGGTAGTTCTTTGGCGCTACGTATTCCCCATTCCAAAGCGCCTGAGCTTCAGGCAAACTGGTTTGCTGATCTAATAACTCCCACAAGCGGGCGATTATTTTGTCTAATACGCTTCGTTTTTGAGGCCAGAGCAATTTTAAATCAATTTCTGATCGCGATTTGTTATGATTAGGAACCAGTGCGGGGTTTAAAAAGATATGCAAATAGATTTTAAATCTTAAATCAAATCAGTTTCCTTTGTTGCTTGCGGTTTCCTTTTATATATGGCTTCAATTAAAATTTCAAAACAATGTAAAGCAAACAAATCTATTATCACCTGCTAAAAAAACAACAAGGCGAATGCGATTCAGCGAATACCATTTCCTTATCTATAACATGTGTAGTTTAATTTAATGATCGGCGCCTAGTACAAACAAACGTTGCTGCTCTCGTTTAGGGGTTCCTTAGCCTTATAAGGCCTGCCGTCCGACCCACTCTCATTAGTCGCCTATTGAAGTCGAACTGTGCTGATAACAATTCGCGATTGGAAATCGACCTGCGGAAGGTGTTGATGCGATAAGCACGTTCACATTTGGGGCGGCCAAACCTTGACCAACTAAATTGGGGCTAATGAATCAGCTGATTGATCACGAATCGACTCTCCGATCCGATTCCGATCCATATAAGGTGCCGGAGTCGCTGGTTTCGAAAGGTATTTTCTTTTGCTGCCGCCGCCGCTTCGCTTTTCCAGTCGGCAAACGCAAATCCAATTATCAATCGGATCAATTGGAAAGTCGGGGCCGCGGCAACCGCAGTCCAATAAACGGGGCGTGTCAGTGCAATTAAGGATGGCAGAAGGGCGGATCGATTTGGGTTCCGTTAAGGAAAGTAAGCCCCGGAGCTGAATGCACCGAACGAAATTTAATGATCGATTCGCTGGATCGTTTTTGCAACAGATATCTTGAATCTTTAGATGTAAAGATTGAGCTCTTTTTTTAATTACTATTACAATATTATTGTAATGTTCTTTTTCGAAAAAAGTGGTATAACAAGTTTCCTTTCTAAGTTTTCTAAGTGCTGAAAAATAAATTTAAAATATTTAAATATTTTGTTTTTAGAAAACTTAGGGAGTTTAGAATTACCATAAGGTTTTAAAAGGTCTAAGGCCAATGTGTGACTAAAGGTTCTTGATAAACTTTTGATCAGCCTCAAAGAATTGTAAATGGAATTACTTTTTCGAGAGAACTCTCCTTATAGCTGGCATTTCCCATCTTTGGATGCTTGGCTGCCTCGTGTTGGGCCTATGAAACAAGTTTTTCCCTCTCTCTCAGTCTCTCTTGGTAAATCTGCCCATCTCTTTCGGCTTTTCTGGTTGCGCATGAATCACTTTTTGTTTTGGTTCGACTCCGCTTTGCTCGGCGCTTTGTCTTTTCGAAAGGTAACTAAACTATGTACACACAGCGAGGTACTGTTAAAGGGCTTTTGGGGGCTGAGGGGTTCCAGGGAGCCGGAGAAATTGAGTTTATGACGTTTGCACTTAACCCCCAGTGGAAAACATGGCACAGTTATCATTCGTTAGCTCTCTGCCCAGCAGCGGAAGTTTGTCGGTCGAGCGTGAATCGATCCACGCAGCTCGCCCGGCATTCGTCACTAATTCATTCATTCGTTCGCCCAGCCAGCCAGCTAGTCAGTCAGTCAGTCAATGGAATTCGGTGTTTCTGTATAGTTTTCCATTCCATTTTTATTTGCTGCTTGATTGCATTGCCAGCGGATATTGGCAATGCAACTGGGAGACCCAAATAGCGCACCCACAAAATCCCATAGATCCCCCCCAGAGAATTGCGAAATAAATAGCCTTTGTAATCCTTGATTCAATTTCCTAAAAGTCCTTTATGGTTTGCAAAATTTCAGCTGCAAATTAGTTTTGTAACAAGGCATTTTAAAATTCAATTACTGAAAATAGAAGTTCATAAACGAGCTTAATATTCAATATTGAAATTAAATAAAACATCACAATAAAATTGCAACCTCAAAAAAATCATTTTACTTATATTTACTTTAATTTGTTCCACTTTTAGTGGCATGGCAAAAGTGTTTCTATAAAATTCAATAATCAAAAGCGAAAGAGAGTTGAATATGTGGAGCCGTCGTCACTGGTTCACGGTCAACTCGTGCGCCTAATGACAGCCAACGATTTTCAGGCACATAATTACGCCAGCAAACACAAGAGTAGAAAAAATTAAAATGAAAAACACAAGTAACCACTGCAAACAACTGTTTCATTTACATTGTGCAGAGTCATGGAATCTGGTCAATGAATCGCACTGAAATGCTCCTCATGCCAAGAAAACAGAAAAAACAAAAGAGAAAAAACCGAAATTACCCAGAGCACGCCAACACACACAATCCACGATAACCAAGAAGTCTGCACACGCGATGGCAAATCTCGTATGGAACACTATAAGTGCCACGCCCACGCCCCAAATGGCCCGGCTTATAATGGCCACATTTATTGACCACAAAGTAGCAGCAAGACAGACGAACAAAAACGGCCACAAACAGCATATTTCATGGACCCATGTGGGCAGGTGTCTTGACTCTCAGTGTCTGAGTGTCCGAATGCGTGGGTGGCTGGTAAGCGCCAAAAGTTAACCATTATTAACAGTTTATTAAAAACAACTCAAGTGGCCAAGGTAAATAAAAAGCAAAGAGATCAGGCTAAGCCGAAGCACGTGCTGCCAGAAAACTGGGCCAAAAAAGAGCACACCCGAATAAAAAACCACCTCAAAAGGTAATGATATAGTAATCAGTTAAATGTATGAAAACACAATAGAGAACGGTATAGTCGAGTATTTCGACTATCAGATACCCGTTACTCAGCTTGAGGGAGTGCGAGGGAGATAGAGATACTCAGTCGTCAGCGCCATCTAGTGGTATTTCATTTTTTGCTCATACATTTCTACATTTCGATAGATATTATAAACGCAACTAAATGGCATTTAAACGTTTACAAAATCTGTATAGATGTGGGCGCCAGGCTTTTTTAAAAGTCCTGTGGGTTTACGAGTGGGATGAAACAAACTTGCGCTGCGTAGGAAGCCCAAGAATATGTGTGATTAATCCCAACCTTCTAGCTTTTGTAGAGTCCGAGATCTCAGCGTTCATCCAGACCTTCATCCTTTCCCTGTTACATACTTTTGCACGAATACTCTTCGAGTAACGGGTATAATTCGATTTTTAATTGTGGAGAATAAAAATATTTGTAAAAGAAAACGCTGAAATAAAACATAAAAAAACCAACATGTCGTATGAGTAATGCTAAAAAGTTCTTAGCCTATAATTTGGTAACAAGAATTAAGTTTATAATACCATTGTCAACTGGCTTTACCCGAACTCTTTGTAGTCTGCACCACGTTTTATTAACCTTGTTCTCTCGCCAACTTGCAACATTGTACCACATGTCGTATGAGTAATGCGAGGCATTTAGAAAGCGAAACTTCGCCACTACAAAGAGCAGCATTCCTGAGCAAATTGCAAATGCTAAGTGAGAGCCGTGCGGCATCTAACAAGATTCTTTACGCACACACTCTCAAGAATCGAAAGAGACGGCGAGATGGGTCAGAAAGAGTCGGCACTATTTATCGATTTCGGTTTCAGGCAAAACTTGTTGCTCTCAGCCTCGCAAATCAATTACGCAATTTTACTCTCAAGCGATTATATATTTAAATAAAAACATTTTCTCATGGCAGCCAATTTGATAAGTGGAAAAACGCTCATCAATCCGTCAGTCGACCGCTCCATCACTCTGTCAAGACACAGAACTTTCCTCAATATTTCATCTAAACGAAAGTTCACTGACTTTGGTTGTTCAACAAAACAGAAAAAAAGAATGTATGACCCAATAAAGAAACTCGGAAAATGTGCGTTGATGCGCAGTGGAAATATATGTGGACTGTCAATGGAATATATATAAATATATCGTAACAATAACCCATGCTAAACATACTGCTACTCAAAAAGATAAACAGTTATGATCTGATGATCAAAAGTTTTAATATTAAAATGTGAAAATTATATAGTATCATTCGATTCGCATATCAAACAGTCAAATAAAACAGATCAAATACACATTTTGATTGGTTATAAAGCTGTTTTTCTTTCTGTGTAATGATGATGGGGATTATGTGGATGCTGATTAGACGGGCAGACCAGCCAAATGAAATGAAACTTTATCGGATTAAATTTATGACAATTTTATGGACAGTGGTCGAGTGGTGGTGCAGATAGAAAGAAGGAAGGGGGCTTCGGTTTGAATCAGTTACAGTGGGGCAATCAAAATTCCTTTCGGAACGCCTGCTGCTGTTTGGGCAACTTCCTTGAAGTTTATGGCGTGTTGCATGCCTCGAACTTCCCGAGGCATGAAAAGAGTGTGTGTGCGTGGAGCCCCCGAGGGGGAAGTTGCAATGTTCGATGCATGCCCCACATTATACGGCTCGGCCAGATCTCTGCCAGACCTCGCTGCGTTTTTCATTTCTCCTCTAGAGCTGCTTGACAGTCCATCCGTTCGCTCGTTCGTCCGCCTGTCTAACGGACTGCCTGCTGCCTACCTACTGCCTGCTTGTCGTGTGCTCACTCAATTAGCGCTCAGAGGACCGAAACAGCAACTGAAACTATAGCAATAGCAAACGCAGCTACGATTGCAGCGGCCCGAGGATTGTGCAAATATTTGCGCATTTGACTGCAAACTGCAAATGAAATTGTCTAACAACAGGCCTCGAATGTGTTCGAAACGTTCAACAATTGCTGGGCGGCTTCTGCTGCGGGTGAGGCTGCTGTTGCTGTTGCCTTTGCTATCGCAATGAAAATGCCAGCGGACAAAGAAATCGAATCAAAATAACTACAGCCGCAAAACAATGCTTAAATATAAATAAAATTGAATGTAAAAATAGTTGCAGTTGCACTTTAAAACTGATGGCTTTGCTCGGTTGGTTTAGCTTTCGATTTAGATTGTATTTCGGTAGCTCATCTCTTCAGAATGCCGATTGCTCATATTACTCAGGTTAAAAATTACCAAAAAATATAGAAATCATAGACTTTTTATTGGTTAGGTTTTCAGGTTTCCAAAGAACTAATACAAATATATTTTAAAAATACAATTTTTAGACATATTATTTTTTAAGTGTGCCTTGTTAAATAATCACCTAATCGCTTGGCAAATTAGCAACTTAATAGCTAGCATTAATTGGCACTGGCAATTCTGTTGTCATCGCAGAACTCCCAGCGATCTTTTATATGAATCGGTGATATTACTCATACGCCTGGTGTGCGGTCGAGATTTAGAGACAATTCCAAGGAAAACAAGGCAATAAGAAGCGATTAGATAAGCAATATGAGTCGCAATCAAGAAATCTCTCAATTAAATATAAATCATTTCTGTAACCTTGGGGAAATTTAGTCTTATTCATAAATTAACGTAGGGAAACCCAAGTTCCCTTCAGTTTAATTCTCAGAGGAAGTGGGGAAAGTGAAATGTGATGCGACATCTGCTAACTATTTGCCTCTTACTCGATTATTCATGGCACACGAGTGCCAATTGCTGAGCAAATTAATACCGAAATGGCAGTTGGGGGTGGGGTGGGTGTGCGAAGAAACAAACACGTTTGGCAAACAAATAAACACGCAGCTGGCCAAAATACGAGAGCAAAATGGCAAGGCAAAATCCGGCCACTTGACACTTTGTTTGTTTGCCCGTTTGTGTTTTCATTACCAATAAATGTTTGCCCATTGTTATAGAGCCGCGATCGGCGCCCCTGGAATCGCCGCACTTGGCGATGTCGCCTCGCTTTTCCAATGAAAACGCCAGTCCGCGTCGAGTCCAATTTTGGGCACTCACTTTCCTGCCGGCGCGTTTTCGCATCCGCTGGCCATATGAGCTGGGAAATTCGCCACTCAGCTTGGCAGGCCGACATTTAGCCAAGGATGTTTTGCATTGCAATGGCAATTCATCAACACCAAGAGATTTGTCATGCGGCAGACGCATAATTAAATACTTTCACCTGTGCGCCGGGCTATCAACTATGTGTGTTGGAATATACATGTGTACACCTGCAAGCGCGGCAGATTCAGATGCAGATGCAGATGCAAATACACTTTACAACATTTTCATGGCCAACCCGAAGCTGGCGGAGCCAATGGACTAAAAATAGGCGCATTGCCTTTGCGAGAGAGACACATTTTCCTAATAGCCGCACTTCACGCACGCTCAAAGAGACATCAAAAGGCGAAAAAGTCAGGGACAGGTGACTTTTTCGCGGTGGCCAGGAGTGAATCGCACTGCGAGCGGTGCGTGAAAATCGCAATTTTCCACCTCGGGCCTTGGCACTTGCGGTTTCGGTTTGGTTTCGGTTTTTAATAGCTCGTCGTCGCCTTTTTTTGCCGACTTTCTGCGTGAGTGGTCTTAAAATATCGCCTCGAGTGGCTCATGTGTAAGTGATCCTGCCATATCTGAATTTACAGTGCCACTGCACTTGGTGGAAAACTTTTGTTGTTAAGAAATCATAAAAAAAACTTAAGCTTTCTCCATGAATTAGAAAAAATCGAATTAAAAAACAATGTATTAAAAAACATTTGTATTTATTTCTTCAGTTCCTTTCGACTTGTAAATAAAAAACATTCTCACAAGAAGCTGTGAGTTTCTAGAACGTGTTTGAGGTCAGAAACGCTTTGAAGAAGCTGCAGCCTGCAGTGCCCCATCCTTGAATGGGGTTTATTTAGACGCAGTGTTTACACTAAAATCGGAGGCCCAGCCCGCTGGCAGCTGTGTGCCTCGAGTGGTGGGCCCCCGTATCTTTCGGATTGCATACACAACATTTTCTTAGTTCCCTGTTATTTTTAAACAAAGTACACCCATCTAAAACTCTCTGCGTTGGCAGTGCATCCCATCTCGATGGGTGTTTATTTTCTGTGGCGCATTTGTTTGGTGGCTCTGCCTTTGTGTATCTCACAGATACTCAATGGCCGACGACGACGATGAGCGGCGAAAAGAAAATTGAACATTGTGTTTGACACGGCCCAACATTTGACACAAAAGCGCCGAGAGCCGAGAGCTGTGAGATGTGAGATGCGGCAATGAACTCTGCTCAATGAAAGTGCAATTAAGCGCAGGCAATCGCTAATTACATTTATCGCTCAGATGTTAATTATGCTGCGGAGGGGAGGTATTTATGCAAGTTGTGTGTCTGGGATGGGCGACCGCCCCGAACTCTCGGGAGGTCAATGATATAACCGATAAATTACTGCCTCTCTTTCGTTCGCTTCTTTTTTGGTCTATCTGGCATCTCTGGCAGTGCGGCTAAAGGTCAGGTCACCCATCTATCTTCGCAGCTCATATCTCACAGGGGCCATCTCTATAGAGATACTTTATCTCGCAGTCTGCCGTAAATGTCTTTGTTTTGTTTGTTTCTCGCTTGTTTGGCTTATAATGTGCCATAGACTACCCAGCTTGCAGCTGCCGTATTTTGAACGGGTTAAACTAGCTTATAAATCTGGCGAAATAGTAAGGCCAATTACTCACAGCCGAAGTAGAATGCAAATAGAGATAATGAGTAGAATGAAACGGAAAGTGGAGCGCTTCTAATGCTTTGTAAATGGTTTTTGTTACTCTCAAAGTAAATAGGAATATTTGCATTGGATTTGAAAATTTAAATAATAGTTATTTTTAAGTGATGTATATATCAACTTTTCTATTCACATGAGAATTTTATAAAAGGGAGGCTTTTATCAAAATTCTACCTCTTACTTTTCGCCTGGATTAGGCAAACAGCTTTTCATATTCCTCAAATGCCTATCAATGTAGTGAACAACATCAGCCAATAATTTGCATATTTATGTTCAAAATTTGTAAAAACAATTTGGGTGCGGTCGAACATTCTGAAGGAGAATTCTTGGGCCGCCAGCGAATATGCATTTATTGGGCCGAAACTCGCCATGGCAAACAGCTTCGAGTTGTGGGCCAACTGTGTAAGAGCCACGAATTCGATTTGGGGAAAAGTCGACGGCGCAACTAGTGAAAGCGCCAACTTCCAGTGAGCCAGCAACAACAACTTGGATTGGTTTTCCTTAAGGCTCAAAAGACTTGGGGCCAACCAGCCTGCAATCATATTTCACCTTAGCCTGGCCAACAGTTTGCTGCACTTGTCGTAGTTGTTGCTGCTGCGGTGGCTATAAAAATAACTGAACACTTGCCATTGCACACTTGGCCAAGTTTGGCAACTTTTGACGGCTGCTGCGGCAACCAGCGAACCAAACCAGCTAACAACAAAACGAGTTGTGATGTGGCCGTTGTTATTGTTTGCATGCTAGCATTTCTGGCTCTTTTCGTAGAGTCTATCCCCATTGGCAACATTTATTTTCATTCATTGCAGGCAGCGGCAAACGGCAGCCGCCAAAAATGGCCAAAACTGCCAAAAGAGTAGCATAAACTTTAAGAAAATTAGGGTTTTTTTTAAATACTTTAAAACGTTTTCTGAATAATTAACATATGCTATGCTTATTTGTATCTAAATGTCTAAGTAATACTACAGTATTATTTACTGGTACTTAATATCTAGTTCTTTTTTTGATTTTAATAATACTTCTTTGCGAAAGTGCACTTCCATTTCACTCTCGCAAATGCAATTTTCTCCCATTTTACGTCTGTGCGGTTAGCCACGTGATTTTGTGTTTGTGTTTTCTTTTATTTTTTGGCCATTTCCTTTTCGACTGTGTCTGCGGCCTGTTTTGGCTGGGGGTTTTCAGCATTTTCCACGGGGACCGGAGTCTACGACTCGAAGTGTTTTATTCATCGTCAGTCGTCTAGCGTCATCGTCTTCGTCTCCAACTGACTTTAATACCATTTTCGTGTTCGGGCTGTTGCTTTGAATAAATGCCCAGTTGTACGTAGTTTTTTCTTTTTTTTTTGCAGTTTTAACTGCTCGCGAGGGTCTCTGGGAGTCCAGTGCGAAATTCACTAGGAATGGGTTGAAACGGGGAAACCGACGGGCTGAAGGATGTGGTAATTGCCATGAGGTAGCCGTCGTTACCTAAGCAGGTGTTTACGTCTGCGATTTTGTTTGTTTACCTTGTCTGGTATTGCAATTGAACATGCAATAAATAGTTCTTGCAATCTGTCCCATTCAATCTGTTTTCGGTCTCTGAGAGAGACCTTGCCCATATTTCGCATTAAATATGCGGGAAAATTGGGATTGCATTCAGCTCACTGCATTTTATTAGCGTTAATGTGGAAATTTATTTAATAAAGTATTGCTTGCTCTATTAAAAGAAAAATAAAGTTAAGTTAATCATATTATAGACATTAAAAATTAATAATGCTTTTTTCTTATACCATAAAATGTTCCTAAAGAGTGTTCGACTTTTCGGTTTGCACTGTGAAGCCCATATAATTATTAAACGATTCTGGTTTTTGCATAATTCTTTGTCTTGGTGGCCCACGCGACTCGCACACACAACCTGAAATCCATCATAAGCCCAACAGACATTTATAAATTGGTTTTCTGTTGTTGTTCGCTGCTCTCTGAGATATTCGCACAGCCCACATGATTATACTGAAGGCCCTCGATATCTTTAATTGGCCTCAACATTGAAATGTCACAACAGTTGGTAGCATAATTAGAGGCAATATATCTAGCTATTATCTATTTGCAATGCATTTGTACTCAGCCCGATCTGAATATATCGAATTTCGTTTGCTTCCAGTTAATGCTGCATATATGACAGGCCCACACGACATCGACAGCGACTGAGACACGTAAGTTGAGTGTGCAATTAAACCCCGCAAAAATAGAATATTTATGTAAATTTCTACACATTTTGTTGTTTATTAAATTTGCTTCGCCACGAGGAGAACTTTGTCCGGGCCTGACCCCAATCCCAATCCCAATCCCAATCCCAGTTGTAATGCAAGTGGAGCGGATTGAGAGGGCGGAGTGGGGAGTAGTTAGTGGTAGGGTCTGCCACGCCCACTCTAGTGTATTTTTTTCTGTGCAGGCGGCATATATATGTTTTATTTATTTTAATATGGGCTGAAGTGTGCAGGAAGTGAGTCCCACGGACGAAAATGGGGCATTTTCACATACAATCAGGCCTGTAACTTTGAGATCTAGAGCTGGTAAAAATCTATATCATTATGGAGCTTTTTTTTTTATAAGTAACAAACAATGTTTAAATATGATAAATAGAAATGTTATTAGGTATTAATTTGCTTTCTATATTAAATGAATTTAGAATCTAAAATTATTTTATTTTGGTATATACCCTACAATTTAAAATCGATGGTAATGCCATCTCTGCTCCAAAATATGGCAACGGGAAGCTTCAAAAAGGATTATCCACACAGGATGCTGCTGTGCCGCAAGGAAATTGAATCGCAGGAAGGCCACCTTCTCCTGCTTTCTTCTTTCCATCGATGATGTCATTTGAAGGCGCCGGCAGTCATAAAATTGATTTTGCATTAAAATTCGTTTAACAAGAAATTTCGCTTGCGTAAGAAATCGGGAATCAATTAGCATACTATTTATATATATACACTTATGTACCTCCATATATGTATATGCGAATATGTAAGTGCAAAAAAAAAGTTGAAGGCGCCTCGCAGATTTTTCTTCTCTCTCGATGGGAAAATGTTTGGCTCGTGGCTGCGAGTTGGCCAACCGCATCGTTTGCTGACCCAATTTTGTTTGGCTAAGAATAGCGAAAAATGTTTAAATGAACGTACGCCGCTGTGCTGCTGTCTATTCGAATTTCGAATATCTTTCTGCCTCGGATTACACTCTATATGTTTAACTCTTTGCCGAGTGGCAGGCCAACTTACTTGCTGAAGGCCCACAAGGTTCTTAAAGTTGAATTTAACTAGAAAATTGGGAAAGTGAAATGTGGCCAGGGTGTCTCGATATATTCAATAGCCTGTACTGTCAGCGCTTTGACCATATCCCACTAATTAAACGTAATTTATGTAGCCACGTCTGCTAGTGCCAAATAAAATACGCTAACAAATTTATAACAATGGCAAAAGTTTAAGTTGGCTGCCAACCAAAAAGTTGGCGACAAGATTTATTCAATCAAATCTATTTTCATTATTTTTCACTTGTCATCTTGTTGTAATTGTGAAACCAGCCGAAAGGTAAAGAAAAGCGCCAGAGGCGTGCCTTTTAATGGTCACACTTGGTCGAATGATTTCTTTTTTGTGAACTTCCCGACAACAGTGGGTACCCCTACTACTAATACTGAATATTTCGATGGCGCTTCCGCATTGTTGTTCGTGTTGCTCCGATGTCTGTTTGGTGTTCATAAATCAATTTGCTGCAATTTCAACAATTTTCGTTTGTCTGCGAGCCTGTCGATCAATTGGCATAGGAACCAAAATTGGGGGAAAACGAGAAGCAAATCAATCAAGCGACTGGCTATTTGCATAATTCTTTGCGCCCCATCCAAGAGTTCTGAAGCATAGAGGTGCTAAAAAACTTGATTTCGAGTTGAGACGTTTTAGTTTAAAATGAAAATGAAATCTTCCATTTGCTTTCAGCAACTAAAAACTTGCACACTTCTGAAAACCCTTCACGTTTCAGTGGCATATTTCTATCGACAATTGTCGCATAAAAACGAACGAATAAAATAAAAAGAAAATATTCAAATTACGTGACTTTCATGTCCAAGTCTAAATGTACTTCTTCTGTTTGCTGGATGTTATTAGAAAGTTCCCAAGAAAGAGCTCTTCTATCGACGTCTGATAAAGAAAACATTTGTTTTGATGGGTTCGCTTGTAGATACAATATCTATAAATCTATAATTAGAGTTTCCTTTATGTTTTTTGTGTGTATCAACAGTTTGTGACGAAGTTCTCACGTTGTGGGGGTGGTTGGGATGTTCCTGGCTTTTGTTCACCTGACCGAACTCATTGTATCTTTGTCATCTGTCTTTGTAATGTTTTCATTAAAATGCCTTAAAAATGATCCCGAGCAGTGGCGTAGCTTCATTACCGATCAAGTGGCTCTTCAACTCGCAACGAAACGGTCCGAATATAAAAAAAATTTAATAAATAAACACAAAATATTGTGATATAATCGAAAAATATTGTGTAGATTTGAAGAAACGCGTCAGTGGCTTCAGGTGAGCAAATATTTGAAGGAAAAGAAAAATTGGAAAGAAATAACAAAAAATGGAAAAAATTAATTATTTTGCTTATGAATGAGACTACAAGATGATTGGGCTTCGAATATTAAATAAAAATTTCCTGGCCATTGGCCAATTTTCAGCTAGGAAAAGAAAGAGAAATTTCAGCTTTTCAAACTGAAATGGTTCATTTGTTCTCGAGAACCTTGATCTTGTCCGGCAGCCATGTGCATCACTTTATAAACTATGAAATCTTCCGTTTACCCAAAGTCCGCAATGATGTTTTTATTTCTGAATTTATGAGTAATTGAGCTGTATAAATAGTGGGATATTTTTGGACCACCCCCAAGCTGTACCAAAAGATGAGTCACCCGCCCATCTAACCCCAAAAAAGTCGAAAGAGAAAGCCTAGTGCAGTCCACCCTCGCCGGTTGTTTTGATACCCTGCCCTCTCCTAGATTTTCAGTTAATTTTAATTTCCCTCCCTGCCTCAACAAACTTCGCCTTGTGGCGACAGTTGGCTGATAAAAGGCAGACAAAAATCGATAAGCGCTAAACTTTTCATTTTCATTTTCTTTCGACTTTAATTTTCGTGTTTCATCTCATCCACCCACCAGTGACATAATGTGTTGTGTGCCCAATGTGACCCACAAGGCTTTTGTTTAACCCAGTCAAACAAAGAAGGCTTGCGAGGAAGCAAAAGAGGCCGAAGACTACATGGAAATAAATATAAAGTCAGTTTGTTATATGATATGTAGAACTCAAGGAGAAAGATTTTTGATTAGGCTTTACAAAAAGTCGTCTTTTAAGAAGTCTCTTCGTTTAAAAAGATTTTAATATTTTCTTTAATCGAAACCTTTATTAAAAATCATATCGACATACATAAAGATGCTTAAGATTGCTTATATAAGAAATGAACAAAATTAAGACCTGAAATATTAAATTTGTCCCACTGTGCAGAGAGTGCTGAAGGGAGACAGTCAGTCGAGCTGTCGCCAATTGCGTGACCCACCCACCCGAGCTACCCACCGCCCCTTTCCTGTCCGAACAGTGGGCGTGGTTGGGGGGCGAGCACTTTTTTTATGACTTCGCTGGCGCCAATCGAATTTTCTGCCCCGAACTTTAATAGACGATGAGACAACAAAAATTAGGAATCGACTTTGGGCATTGTCCCTTGGACAATTTCTTGTGTGGGTTGCTGTAGAATAATTTGTCAGGCATAATATCTATGCAAAAGAGGAACCCTTTTGAAGGCATGAGCCATTGCGCTCCCACGCACATGTATTACGGAAGGGGTGAATACCATTTTCTTTTTAAGCTCAAAGAAAAGGATTTCCCCTTCTTTTTATTGAAGATCTGAGCAGACCTTCCGTTTATCTTATTGTTCAATTTGACAAGTAGATTAAATAAAGGTTTTTTATGGCATCCTCATATCATCTGCTGTTCGGTATTTCATGCACCCTTTGCCCAAAAGAGTAGATCCCAGTAACCCCCTTGTCTTATCTCCAACCACAAACCCCTTGAGACCTGCCACTCATTTCAGTGAATTACAAACCTCGGAACAAGCCACATTTCCTATAAGTATTATCAACAAAAATATTTCCATTTCCCTTTTTGGCTAGCGCGCCGCAAAAGCAAAGAGTACAAATTCATTGTTAACTTTTAGCAATACCAAAAGCCAAAACAAAGGTCGAAGAAGTAAGGAAGGCTCAGAGTCGTCGCCATCAAGTCGTGTGTTTTTCAGAATGAATCCCACCAATTTGGGCAGGCAGAACGGGGCTCTGGTGCTGGAGGTGTTGAAGGTGCTGGGTCGTCCGGCGACCAGTTACGAGGTGGCCGAGCGGGTGGCCGACGTCTACCGGCTGCCGCTGCAGCGCATCCGTCCGGTGGTCACCGACGTCCTCGAGGGCGGAAGGCGCGAGGGCTTCTTCGGCTGCTCGAATGGCCGCTACTCGGTGGTGCAGCCGGTGGTGGAGCAACTAGGCCGGGACATCGATCAGTATGCCGCAGAGATTCTGTCTGGGTGCAGTTCCCCGGGGGCCCTGCCCCAGATGTCGCCCCTGATGCTGAAGCTCCAACAGCTGGACGGATCGCCGCCCATGGTGAACGGGAACCGCTACCGCCGGACGACCTCGGGGGAGCAGCGCGAACGGCTGCCCTCCGGGGATGTGCCCCTGGAAGCCCGTCTCCTCATGCTGCCCGTCTCTCCGCTACTGTGAAAATTCTCCATCTCTCAAATTGTACCGCCCACTGCACAGATCTGTGAGTGCAATCAAAAGCTTCTGGGGTCCAATAAACTCCGGACATGGCTCCGAATTTGGACCAAGGATTTGATTTCGTGCAGTGAATTTTTAGGACTAGGTTTATTTCAGCTTTTAGTTTGAGTTCTACAGCAAAAGTTTTTCTTATAGTAATAGCTAAATTTCCTCTGGAGTCCTTAAAATCGAGGTGGTTTCCGATTTAAACCACTAATCTTGATAATGTCCCCGAAAATGGGGCAATGACTCGTCCTCGTTTGTTCGTTTCTCCCAGGGGCTATTGTCCTTTGTGCGAGTGAGTGAATGCGGGACATTCACATTCAGAAATGACTCGCACAAAGAACAAACAGCTGCGGTCTTGTGGCTTACTTTTTTTTCCCTTATTTGCCCCGGCGCAAATGGCACTCCACTTCAGGGTTTCCACCTTGCAGCCCCCACTTGGCAGCTCCTCGGCTCTCGGCTCCTAGTTCCCAGTTCCCGACTGTCCATTGTCAGGTTGTTGCCTGTCTAGGCGAATCCAAACAGAAGTTCAAACTCGAGTGGCAGCTTTTACCGACTCATTTGCCTTTGGCTTTTGTCTGGCGCACTTGTCAGCTCTCAAAGGCTATTCCAATTATAGCCTGGCCCAGGATGGCTAAAATAGGTTCGCACTAAATGCCCAACTTGAGTTCGAATGGGTTTGATTGGCCATTAGGACTTTTATAATTTATGAGTTTTTAAGGGTATTCAAAAGTTGAGTTGATTAGATTTCCCTTTTGATTTCCTGCTTTTCTCGGCTTTGTTCAACGCTTCGTATTATTATCGCTGGACCTCAGCATGAGTAATTCATTCTGATTTTTCTGATTCAATTAATTGAAGTATAATGCCGCGGCAAGATTTGAGTTGTCATTTGAATCCGTAAGCAAAACAAAAATAAGAGTAAACCAGCGAGATGATGACAAGTTCAGTTCAAAAGCTCTTTGTTAGTTCTTTGGGGTGGGCGAAAGAAAGAAAGGGGGTGGATGCGTTTCTTCCCGCTTTCTGAGAGTATTTAAAAAGGAAAACTTGTATTTTGTTTACATTTACATGCGAGGCAGTCAGTCCCTTTGAGTAAACATGAGATGGTTTGTTGACTTCAAAGGAGGTCGCAGTTTACTCTTTAAAAAAGATTATTTGAATCTCGGTTTTAATTTATTTTAACATTTTAACAGGAAATTCTTTATAAGCTCATATATTTGAAAAATGAGATTAATAATTTAATATTCAAGATATGTAGGGTATAAAAGCCTCGTAAACGATGCTATAAGATGATTCTTATTAATGCGCTTAATTAATTAAAATTAATTTGACAGACAGGCTGTCTTGGGAAATAAACAGGCAAATAAGCAGAAATAAGTGCTTACTATAGTATAGACCTCGGTAAATGTAAATGAAAAATCTGTCAGAATTGGATTGAATTCCCCGAGAAATAAGCATGTGTGAGTTGTAGTTACCCAACTGCCGTGTGCCATGTTTCGTTGTCCATTAGTCGTAGTCGTCCTATCAACAAAGCACCCCACTAACCCTATGTATTCCCGCAGAATGAGCCGCCAACACCAGCGGCACCACCACCTGCCGCACCATCAGCAGCAGCCGCAGCAGCAGCAACAGCAGATGCCGCAGCAGCAGCAGCAGTTGACGGCGCAGCAGCAGCAGCAACAGCAGCTGCTCATGGCTGAGCACGCGGCGGCCGCGGAGGCGGCGGAGCTGTTCGACCTGCTGTGCGTGGCCACCACGATGCGCCAGATCCTGGCCCTCCATCGGGCCATGTGCGAGGCGGTGGGTCTGCGTCCGTCGCCTTTGAACGACTTCTATCCGCGCCTCAAGGCCAAGGTGCGCTCGTGGAAGGCGCAGGCGCTGTGGAAGAAGTTCGACGCCCGGGCAGCCCACCGGGTCTACGGGAAGGGAGCAGCCTGCACCGGCACCCGCGTCCTGGTCATCGGAGCCGGCCCGTGTGGTCTGCGCACCGCCATCGAGGCCCAGTTGTTGGGGGCCAAGGTGGTGGTGCTGGAGAAACGCGACCGCATCACCCGCAACAATGTCCTGCATCTGTGGCCCTTCGTCATCACGGATCTGCGCAATCTGGGCGCCAAGAAGTTCTACGGCAAGTTCTGCGCCGGCTCCATCGATCACATCTCCATCCGGCAGCTGCAGTGCATGCTGCTCAAGGTGGCGCTGCTCCTGGGCGTCGAGATCCACGAGGGCGTCAGCTTCGAGCACGCTCTGGAGCCCTCCGGCGATGGAGGCGGCTGGAGGGCATCGGTCACCCCCGCCGACCATGCCGTCTCTCACTACGAGTTCGATGTGCTGATCGGGGCGGATGGCAAGCGGAATATGCTGGACTTCCGCCGGAAGGAGTTCCGCGGCAAGCTGGCCATCGCCATCACGGCCAACTTCATCAACAAGAAGACGGAGGCGGAGGCCAAGGTGGAGGAGATCAGCGGTGTGGCCTTCATCTTCAACCAGGCCTTCTTCAAGGAGCTGTACGGAAAGACGGGCATCGACCTGGAGAACATCGTCTACTACAAGGACGAGACGCACTACTTTGTGATGACGGCCAAGAAGCACAGTTTGATAGACAAGGGAGTCATCATCGAGGACATGGCCGATCCCGGCGAGCTTCTGGCCGCGGCCAATGTGGACACACAGAAGCTACACGACTATGCCCGCGAGGCGGCCGAGTTCTCCACCCAATACCAAATGCCGAACCTGGAGTTCGCCGTCAATCACTACGGCAAACCGGATGTGGCCATGTTCGACTTCACCTCGATGTTCGCCGCCGAGATGTCGTGTCGCGTGATCGTGAGGAAGGGCGCCCGCCTGATGCAGTGCCTCGTGGGCGACAGCCTGCTGGAGCCCTTTTGGCCCACCGGCTCGGGCTGTGCCCGTGGCTTCTTGTCCAGCATGGACGCCGCCTATGCCATTAAGCTGTGGTCCAACCCGCAGAACAGCACTCTCGGCGTGCTGGCGCAGCGCGAGAGCATCTACAGGCTGCTCAACCAGACCACGCCGGACACCCTGCAGCGGGACATCAGTGCCTACACCGTGGACCCGGCCACGCGCTATCCGAACCTGAACAGGGAGTCGGTCAACAGCTGGCAGGTTAAGCATCTGGTCGACACGGACGACCCGGCCATTCTTGAGCAGACCTACATGGACACCCACGCCCTGCAGACGCCGCATGTGGACACGCCGGGCAGAAGGAAACGTCGCAGTGGAGGTCAGTAAATGGTGTTTAATGAATCGGGATTTATTTAACAATCTTATTTTGTTTTTCTTAGACCTCTTACCCCAGGGAGCCACTCTGCTGAGATGGATAAGCGCCCAGCTGCATGCCCACCATTTTATTGGGGAGCTCAAGGAGGCTTCGGATGTGTTCCGCAATGGACGCGTTCTCTGTGCGCTAATTAATCGGTGGGTAGTTTTTAAAAAACTCAATAAAATAAAGTGGTTAATTAATGGCTAAACTTATTTTCCACCGCTTAGCTATCGCCCCGATCTCATCGACTTTGCCGCCACCAAGGACATGAGTCCCGTGGAGTGCAACGAGCTGGCCTTCGCCGTCCTGGAGCGCGAACTGCACATCGATCGCATCATGAGCGCCAAGCAGTCGCTGGACCTGACCGATGTGGAGTCGCGCATCTGGCTCAACTATTTGGACCAGATTTGCGAGCTCTTCCGCGGCGAAATCCCGCACATCAAGCACCCCAAGATGGACTTCAGCGATTTGCGTCAGAAGTATCGCATCAACCACACGCACGCTCAGCCCGACTTCTCCAAGCTGTTGGCGACGAAGCCAAAGGCCAAGTCGCCGATGCAGGATGCCGTGGACATACCCACTACGGTGCAGCGGCGTTCGGTGCTGGAGGAGGAGCGGGCCAAGCGGCAGCGTCGCCACGAGCAGCTCCTCAACGTCGCGGGAGGTGCAGCGGGAACAGCCGCCGGAGCTGCCGGCAGCGGAAGCGGAGCGGGAGCCACAACGCAGCTGGGTCTGTTGAAGATTACCATCACACACCATAGTGTGGCAAATAAATGAATCTCTCGGAGTGACTGCTAGATGCGCATTTATGTCAAATTATACAGTGGCAATAAAATCTACATCAGAAATGCTTAGAGCATAGATTAGTATTGATCGATACTGTAAAAACTGTAATTTACTTAGCTCGTTTAACTTGACTTGAATTTAACTACTTGAAAGTATTGCTGTTTAGACTTTTGTAGAAAAGTTATAATTTGTAATGGTATCCTTACCAAAGCTTCTTTGTTTAAGAAAAAATTTAATGATTTATTTAAGTAGTTTCAAGTAGATCGCCAGCCACTCCAGAGACTCATTTATAACTATCAAACTTGATTTAAATAAGTACTCATGCTGATTTATTTCCGCGACAGGTCAAAACGATACTCCACGTCGGTCGAAGAAGCGCCGCCAGGTGGATAAGACCGCCAATATTGTGAGTAAATGCTGGAAATATATATTATCATGGATTGGTTCATACGCGAGTGTCCAGAAGGTCTGAGGAGTTTCTTAGGCCGTTTGAACATTTTGTTATAAATACACACAAACATTATGTGTATTTCTCTTTCATTATATACCATGCTCGTTATAAATTGTTTAAACTCAGCTCTCTATCTCTCTCTCATGTACATTCAAAGAAATTAATTGTTAATTACATATGTAAATCGCAAGAATACCAAATTCATAAAAACAAAACAATCGCAATCTGTTCCCAAGGTTCAGCTCCTGCTGAGAACAGCTCTCTGTCATGAAATCAGTAACGCCATTAGCGCATTCGAAACCATCAATGAGGTCAGTTCGCTTAGTGTCCCAGTGTCCCAGTGTCGTCTACATGTTCCATCTTGTGATGCGTAACCCCACTCGACCCCACCTCACTAACGTAGCATTCTCCCAGTCAGTCAAAGTCAAGTAGCCAAGTAGATCTAGATTTCCGTTCTGTTTTTGTGTGTGTGTCTGTCCCATGCAAAACATCCCATAGTTGCCACAATCACTCTCGGTCGAAAGCAAAGATCCCCTGCCCCAAGAATCCGAACCTCTCCGAATCCGAATCTGTCCACTGTGTTGACTCTCACCTCTGCCGCGCAGGAGGAGCGCCAGCAGCGCTTGCAGGAGATCGAGGAGAATCGGCAGGAGCGGATGAGCAAGCGGCGCCAGCAGCGCTACCACCAGACGCAGAACTTCTACAAGAGCCTGCAGCTCCTGCAGGCGGGCAAGCTTCTGAGGGAGGGTGGCGAGGCCGGGGTGGCCGAGGATGGCACCCCCTTCGAGGACTACTCGATATTCCTTTACCGCCAGCAGGCGCCCATCTTCAATGATCGCGTCAAGGAGCTGGAGCGAAAGCTTCTGTTCCCAGTAAGCGACGAGAATCTCCGGATCTCGCTCTTGCACGCTGCGTCCTTTTCTGTGTTATCTTGTCTTGACCCGTTTTGGTCCTGCGAGGACCACCGTTGATCCTAACCTTTGACTAATGCTGCAGTTCGGCCCCGAAAAAATCAATCAAGAATGGAAGAATATAGCAACTAACAAGCGCCCTGGCTAATAATAATAACAGCTCGAAGAAAAGAGGAAGATTTTAATCTGTAACATATTAACATATTTGTCGAGAAATGTTTAAATAATATTTTTAACATGTGTTTCAAGTCAACATGTTACAGTTTTGAATGTAACTTGTAATATGAATGCTGATTTGAGAATAAAACATTAATCTAAATACTTTGAAGGCTCAGTTCTTCCTTAAAAACCGAGCTCAGAACTCTTGAAGGTTGTTTTCGGCTTGCTAAATGTTTAAAAACTGTTTAAACCCCTTCGCGATTTGGCTCTAATATCTGCTGTGCATAATTTAATCTGTTTAAGAATCTAATTTCGGCTAAGTCAGTCTGCCAGATGCTAATTTACTATTTACTAAGCTACGCTCGTTCATCTAACCAGTCCGAATTGGACATTTTGTTAAGCTTACGTTCCGTTGTTTGCCTTTTGATTTGATTCTTTATGTTTACTCGTTGATAGACGATCAGTAATCAGACCTAAAATATTTATGCATATCTATAAATTTTGATTTCTCCACCCCTTTCCACTCCGCCTCCGAACTTGAATAATTTAAATGCCCAAACACCAATCACCAAAAACCCAATACACAATCACACTACCCACCACCCACCGCCTGTGAACCAAAGGATCGCGAACGGGGAGACATTCCCTCGGCATTGCCGCGCACGGCAGACGAGCAGTTCAGCGATCGCATTAAGAACATGGAGCAGCGGATGACGGGACGGGGTGGCCTCGGTGGCGACAAGAAGCCCAAGGATCTGATGCGGGCCATCGGCAAGATCGACTCGAACGACTGGAATGTGCGCGAGATCGAGAAGAAGATCGAGCTGTCCAAGAAGACGGAGATCCATGGGCCCAAGGGGCGCGAGAAGGTGCCCAAGTGGAGCAAGGAGCAGTTCCAGGCGCGCCAGCACAAGATGTCCAAGCCGCAGCGCCAGGACTCGCGCGAGGCGGAGAAGTTCAAGGACATCGACCAGACCATCCGCAACCTGGACAAGCAGCTGAAGGAGGGCCACAACCTGGACGTGGGCGAGCGGGGTCGCAACAAGGTGGCCTCCATTGCCGGCCAGTTTGGCAAGAAGGAAGATGCCAATTCGGACGAGAAGAATGCGGGTAGCAGCAATGCCACCACCACCGCCACCAACAACACAGTCATACCCAAATCAGTGAGTAATTTTGTGTTCACCCACCACCTCCTTGTATCTATTGTTTTGTTTGGTTGGTTTCCCCTCTGCTATTTTATATTTGCTTTTTGCTTTGTGGTTGCTGTTGTTGTTGCTGCTGTCGATGATGTTGTTAGCGTGCTTTAAGCAAAAGACTAGGCAATTTCCCCCACAAAAAAAAGAAACACTCATAGTCATCAAGCTACATATCCATTCATTTGTACATGACACCCATCAAGAATGCAAGACAAATGTTCAAGTGTTATCGTTAATTGTAATCTATATTCACCCTTGGAATCCAACTAATGCCTACCCATTGATTCAATGCAGAGTTCCAAGGTGGCGCTGGCCTTCAAGAAACAGGCTGCCTCCGAAAAGTGCCGCTTCTGCAAGCAAACGGTCTACCTGATGGAGAAGACCACCGTTGAGGGATTGGTTCTGCATCGCAATTGCCTTAAGTGCCACCACTGCCACACCAACTTGCGTCTGGGCGGCTATGCCTTCGATCGGGACGATCCGCAGGGGCGATTCTACTGCACCCAGCACTTCCGGTTGCCGCCCAAACCGTTGCCACAGCGCACAAACAAGGCCAGGGTGAGCATTGATCTATTGTAATTCTAGTTTAATTCCAAACTAACTTTGACCTTTTGACCTGCAGAAATCCGCTGCCGCTCAACCCGCCTCGCCTGCCGTTCCACCAACTGGAGGATCTATGCCCTCTGCTGCGGCTGAGCCCATGGAGACCACTCCACCCAGGGACCAAGTGGATCTGCTGGAGACCTCGCGAGCCACTGCCTCCGCCGATGCCATGTCCGATGACGAGGCCAATGTCATCGATGAGCACGAGTGGTCGGGTCGCAACTTCCTGCCCGAATCCAACAATGATTCCCAGTCGGAGCTATCCAGTTCGGATGAATCGGACACGGAGTCGGACTCGGAGATGTTTGAGGAGGCGGACGATTCGCCCTTTGGCGCTCAGACCCTCCAGCTGGCGTCGGATTGGATTGGGAAGCAGTACTGTGAGGATAGCGATGACTCTGATGATTTCTACGATTCTAGTGAAGGTATAGCGGGTGAGTGGGCCCAAAAGGGGAAGTTTCTCATTCGCTGAACTAATATTATGCGATATCCTTTATTTTAGATGATGGTAAGGATGACACCGAGGGCGAGGAGTTCAAGAAGGCCCGCGAGTTGCGACGCCAGGAGGTTCGCCTGCAGCCGCTGCCCGCCAATCTGCCCACGGATACGGAGACCGAGGTGGGTTACTTATTATTATTGTTATTATTTGGTGATGGGGAGACTAACCTTCTCATTATTCTCATTTATTCTCCTTGACTCTCTTACGATATTCATTTAATCTCCTTCTCATGGTGTTGGTTTCCATTTGTTGACCTTAAAAATCCATAAATTCTTGCATAATTAGAAGCTTAAGTTGAACGTAGACAATAAAGAGAATGTGGCCGATGGGAGCTCTTTGAAGTCGGCCAATTCCTTTGAGTCCGCCCGCAGTCAACCGTCCACGCCCCTGGCCACGCCCACTCGCGTCGAGATGGAGCAACTGGAACGGAATGCTCCTCGCAAGTTTAGCAGCGAGATTGAGGCCATCAGCGAGAAGCTGTACCACATGAACAACATGATGAAGATGAACAAGGACTTGGAGGTGCTGGCCAAGGAAAATCTGGTAAAGAGCGACATCCTGCGCAAGCTCACGCTAAAGGAAAAGTGGCTGGCGGAGAATGCGGCCATAGCTGCTGGCCAAAAGGTGGCTCCAGCTCCAAGTCCTAGTGCTGCCCCAGCACTACAGCCCAAGTCCAAGTTCGATGAAAAGTTCGAGAAGGTGGTGAGTCCACCACCTCAACCGTTGGCCGAAGCCAAACCGAAACCCGTAATAGATTTCAATCTGGATGAGCTGAAACCGCGAAAACCCAACTTTGAGGAGCGGCCCAAGGAGCAGCTGCCAAAACCTGAGGGCTTGAAGAAACTACCCCAGCCAAAAGCCAAGGGCAGCAGCACCAATGTGAGCCGCTCCAATAGCTTGAAAAGCAACGCCAGCACTGGGAGTCCAAAGGTGAAGAAGAATCCCATTCCCGGTAACAGCAAAATGCAAATTGAGGGCATCCTAGGTACCATTAAAAAGATCCAACGGCAGAACAGTAGCGATCAGGACGAAGATATGGATGTAGATCTGGATGCAGATGCAGATGTGGAGGTGGGAAGACCACCCAATAAAGAGCTTAACAGCAAGCTGAAGGAAATCCAGGCCAGCAGCTTTGCCGGCACCATGGATCACATTAGATCCCAGCTGACGATGCCCACGGTCAGTGCCCAGGCACCAGCCTCCATGGACCTTTCCAAGTACTTTCCCAACCAAAAGCAAGAGAAAAGCTCCTCGAGCAGCACAAACAAAAACCAGGTTACCCTTAAGGATGTGAATCTGTCCAAGTACTTTCCCAGCAGTCCGGCTCCTCAGCGCAGAACCGTGGAGACGGTGGCCGATCGACTAAAGAAGTCACAGACTGACGCATCTCTAGCAAAATCAAAGCTGCAGGAGGAGACAAAGACAAAGAAACCGGAGGAGAAGGGCGGACAGGCCAACAAGAACACTGACAAGGTGCCGGAAACGAAACCAGTTCCACCCAAACGACAGGCCTCATTGGACACCTTTAGCTTGAGAGATCACCAGATGGATGGAGCATTGGATCTAACCAAAAAGAAGGCCCCCGCGAAGGCAACCTCGGCGGTCAAGAAGCCAGTCAAATTGGGAAGTACCACCACCCTGACGAAGGCCACAGCCACTTCGAAAGGAAAGACCATTAAGATTGTGAAGAAAATCGTACCCAAGGGAACCAAGGCCAAAAAGGCGGCAGCGCAGGAAGCCGCCGCAATCGAAGCCGCTGCTCCTCCCGAGAATCAGCCGCCCAAAGATGAGGCCGAGCGAATATTGGATGAAATCCTGGGAGACGGAGAAGTCCGCTCACCCAGTTCGGAATATCAGCGGCTGTTTGCGGATGAAAAATCACCCAGCGATCTGTCCGACAATATTGATAGGATACTCGAGGAAACCGGTTTGGATCTGGAACTGGGTCTGCCCAGGCGCAGCAGTAAGAAACTGGTGAAAACCAAGTCCCTGGGCGAGGGTGAGTTCGATCTGAAGCCGGGAAAGGAGAGACTGACTGGGGTACAGAACATCCTAAAGCGATTCGAGTCCATGAGCTCGGTTACCTCGATAAATTCGCAGAATAGCGAAGAGCAGGCGGCGTTCAAGTTGCGCCGCATGGAGTCAACCACCAGCAACCTGAGCAGCTTGACCCGCTCGCGGGAATCCCTGGTCTCCGCCAGCGAATCAATGAGTGATCTGGAGAAGACCATGGACTACCTGCGCAATGAATGGCGCAATGAGGCCACCAACTTTCTGCAAAAGAAGCGTGACAAGTTCTACGCGAAAAAGGACGAAGAGCAAAAGGAGTCACAGGCTAAAGCTAAACCAGATCCTCTCAACGATCTCCCAGTGCAATATCGTGATTCGAAGTTGGCCAAGTTCTTCGGCCTGGGCGCTCGTAAGTCACCAGAGAAGCGAAAGTCTCCGATTAAGAAGAAGAAATCACCGTCCAAAACACCAAAGGTGACCAAGGCAAATAACTCACTGGAGGAGCTGGCCAAGATCAGTAGCGTTCGTCAGGCCAAGCAGGCACAAAAGAAGGCGCCGAAGCATATAGAAACGAAACCCCTAAAGCCAGCCAGTCCTGTTCCGGATGATTTTGAGATTCTTGATCTGCTTGAGAAAGCCACTGAGGCCAAGGAACTGGAGCGCTCAAAGACCAAGAGTCCAGCTGTGGAGCCACTGATCCCAGAGACGCCAATAGAAGCTGTAGTAGAAATCCCCTTACCCTTACCCGTAGAAGACATTAAGAATCTACCCAAAACCGGGTGTGACAAGTCCTCGAACAGCTCACGTCGGGGCTCCCAATCTAGTTTGGTGATGTCGCGACGGCAGTCGGATATCTCCCTGACCGAGAAGGTCAACCAGGATGCCCTGGTTGCCCTGAGCCATTTGGAAAAGGAAAGGGAGGCTGAGCAAGTGGACGAACTGTTCCAGAGCATGGTGGAGGAAATGGAGGAGCAGGAACCGCCGACCATTGTCATTGCTGAGCAGCAGCCCCTGGAAGGGGACATCGATGCGGACTCACTGTGCACCACCATCAGCAAGAGTCCCAGTGCCCAGCCAGTCACTGTGGTGAAGCGGGGCAGTTCCGAGGATCAGAGCATTGAGAAGCTCTTTGGCCACTTTTCCGACGAGATGCTGGTGAATGTGGAGTTCGACTCCAACGATGAGCTGGTGGGGATTACACCAAGGGCCACACTCGTTTCAAGAAACACAGCCGATCGGGATTATTTGGATAAATTGGAGTCCCTGGAGCGCGATGAGGAGGCTCTCCAGCCGGCTATTAATGAGAAATTCCAGCAGGAGAATTGCCCAGATGAAGTGGATGGCTTGCACTTTCCATCGCGTCCTCAACGTAGACCCAAAAGCAGTTCATCTTCCAGTGAGCCATCTCTTCCGGTGGCTCCCCAAAGGTTAAAGAAGAAACTGTCAAAAATAGACCCGGAGGATATGGCTCCTTCTGTGCAGGATCTCTTACATCAGGTTTATGTCAAGAATATCCAACCTGAAGCGGTGGAAGTGATTCCTGTTCAAGGCAGACAAACTTTAAGGTTCCCCAGCATGCGGGCTGAGACGGACGACGTGGACGAAGTGGATCATCCCAAAGAGGCTCCTGGTTCTACTCCAGAAGAAATCAAGATGGAGTCTGTTAGCGAACCGAAAGAGATTCCTCAAGAGATTCCCCAGGAAATTCCAACTCCCCGCAAACCTCCAATAAGTCTAAGTAATTCCCTAAAGAGCGAGAATTCCTCCGGCAGCAGTCTAGTGGAGATACCAAAGATAATTACGCCACCCAAGTCGGATTCAGATTGGGACATGGAGAAGCTGCCGGCATCGCCCATGCCACGGCGAAGGCCGCTACACAACCCTCCGACAGCCAAGGCGGCCAGCAAGGAAAGCTCATTGGAGTGGGACATGGAGAAGCTACCCAACAGTCCCATGTTGCCAAGGAGGAACAAGACGCGCCCCATATCTCCAGGCATCACTTCCGTGCAACTTCTGAATAACCTGACCTCCGATGCCGACGATGAGGCGGCGCAGCGACGCGTCATCCAGGACTTCGAGCAGGAGAGACGGCAGGCGCTGATCAAGCGCGACGAGAGCTTCGAAGCCATTGCGGCGGAGCAGCGCAGACGCGACTCCTTGCAGAGTAGCAGCAACTCCAGTGGCAAGCGTAGTTTGCCACCTCCAACGCCGCCGCCCTCCATGAAGATGATGGGTTCCCGTCGTGGCACCACTCAGGATACGAATCGCACCCAGGACACTGCGGCCTCGCGACACGAGGGCACTCCGCCCATGTTCAAAAAACTGGATGTCGATGGCAGCGCCACCACGTCAGTGGACTCCACCGCCTGCTCAACGCGGCGCAGCTCGTTTGCATTTATTGAGTTGCAGGACAACAAACCGGTGATTGTGCCCATGCCCAAGAAACTGAAGCTCCCAAAGCCGGAGCAGCCTAGATTTGTGCCCGAACCGGTAGCCACAGATGAGCCCGTGCCCGAGGTGTTCCAGGGCCGATCCTGGCCCAAGGCGCAGCTGGAAGGGGAGGCGGAACTGGAGGATCTGGAGGATGAGGAGGCTCAGGCAGAGAGGCTAAGGAAACAGCTGCCCGAATACGCTCGTTCAGATTCCCCGCCATCGGCTGCCTTCAAGAATCGCAAGTGGCCCGATGGAAAGACCGTTTTCGATAAGCGTGCCGAGTCCCTTGAGGAGGACGATATTTTCGCGGCACTATTGTCGCCCAAGAAAAGAGGTTCCCAAAGATTCAAGGATAAGCCGCGCTCCCAGTCGCCGCAGCCCTTCAAACCGCTGGCCAACAGTTCCCGGCAGAGCTCCAAGTCGCAAAGTGATCTTAAGAAGGGACCCTCCATGCAATCATTGTCGGCGCAATCCAGCCAGGACACGGACACCATCTCCACCACCACCACAGTGGCCACCGCCCGTCCCGTGAGCTATGCCAGCTTCGGGGATCCCATGGACGTCAGTACCCAGGCATTGTTGGATCGCAGCAAGCGGTTGCATAACCGCAAGAGAGATTTCGTCAACGAGCGAGTGGTGGAGCGTAATCCCTATATGAGGGAGGTCCTCCGGAACACGGATCGCCGGGAGTCGTACTCGGATGTGGACGAGGATCTGACCAGCTACAGGCCAAGGCACTATGCCAGCTCCAGCTCCACACTTAATCGTTTCCCCAACACCTCCACGACCAGGAAGAGCACCTACAACGACTACCTCAGTCCCAGCAGTGACTACCTGACCAGGAGAAGCTACAACATACCCTCGAGCAGCAGCACCAGCAGCTACTATCCATCGACCACCACGCGAAGCTCCCACCTGAGCGACCTGTTCCGGCGACGCAGCCCCGCCAGCGGATCCGGATCCGCATCCGCACTTTCCGGCTACGGCAACAAAGAGTCGTGCGTTATCTCCTAGTTGTTTAGCCCTGAACCACTGACCAAAGCAGCCTTCTCTTTTCGTTTATATTCACATTTAACCCCGTTCGCGGACGCAGACGACGCCTCAACTACTATCTCTACTGAGAGCCAACCCAACGTCAGCGAAACCAACCCCAGAAAAACAAGAGACCCCGAACCCTGGCCCCTGACCTCTGACCTCTGACCTCTGACCCCGCCATACAAAACACTACTATAGGTCCCCCGATCAGCAGCCCAGAAATACCCAATACCAACCATGCTAGACCGCCCGCCCGCCTGTCTGCTCTCGATGTGCCACGCCTACAAGTTCAAGTTCAAGTCCAGTCCAAGTCCTCCAAGGCTAGTTAGCCACTTGATTGAAAAGTAAATGCACCTGGGTACGATCTACGAAGGTAAATTCAAGCACAGCCATCTGCAAAATGTTGCGAAATGCTAACCCCGAAACTCAAAAGCAGCCCGAAAAATAAAGCCGAAAGTTTGTAGTCTCTAAACCTGTAAAGCCTAGTGAAATACTCAATACTGTTGTGTCGTTCTGTTGCCGTTCAAAATAAAATAATAGGCCTAACCCCCCAGCTTCCAGCTAATCCCGGCCAGCGTTCGTACTGTCCTCCAGCGTTCCTCTCGTTTCCCTTCTGGATCGTACCTAAAGGCATGTCGCCGCCGTTGTTGTTGCCGATTAACTTGATTAACTCCGACTAATTAGCATGTGCGAACCGAGGGTGTTTGCTTTGCTGTACATTTAACGCCGCCAGCGGGTGTGGGCAGTGGAATATCGTTGGAACCGATCTCTACTGATCCCGACTCCCTTTGCTTTTTTACGTTTTTACGTTCGTTTCGTTTGCCTCTTGTCCTGTCCTAAGTGTCCACTAATCCAAGCCAAACGTAACTCCACTTGCAGGTCCAAACCGAATCCGAGAGCACCTCGCCCGACGAGGTGGAGCTCAACTCTGCCACTGAGATATCCACCGACTCCGAGTTCGACAACGATGAGATTATACGCCAGGCGCCCAAAATCTTCATCGATGACACCCATCTAAGGAAGCCCACAAAGGTTCAGGTAAAGGAGTCTTAGCTTATATATATAGAATCTTTATAAATGATATTTTGCCCCGCAGATCAAGTCCACCATGATCGGACCCAATGCTGCTGCCGCCGGACTCCACCAGAAGCAGTTGGCGGCGCGGGAAAAGGGCGGCAGCTACCTGCAGAAGTACCAACCGCAACCGCCACTGCCGCAGTTCAAGCCGCTGGTCCAAGTGGATCCCACCCTGCTCATCGGCAGCCAGCGTGCTCCTCTCCAGAATCCCCGCCCGGGCGACTACCTGCTGAACAAGACGGCCAGCACCGAGGGCATCGCCTCCAAGAAGAGCCTGGAGCTGAAGAAGCGCTACCTGCTGGGCGAGCCGGCCAATGGCAACAAGATCCAGAAGTCGGGATCCACCTCGGTGCTGGACTCGCGCATCCGCAGCTTCCAGTCGAACATCTCGGAGTGCCAGAAGCTGCTGAACCCGAGCAGCGACATAAGCGCAGGCATGCGCACCTTCCTCGATCGCACAAAGTTGGGCGAGGGCAGCCAGACGGCAGGACAGACGACCAACGAGCTTATACGCTCCGCCACCAGCAATGTGATCAACGATCTGCGTGTGGAGCTCCGGATACAGAAGGCCCCGTCCAGCCACTCCACGGACAACGAAAAGGAGAATGTGTTTGTGAACTGCAAAAACGAGCTGAACAAGGGCATGGAGTATACGGATGCGGTTAATGCAACGCTGCTTGACCAGCTGGCCAGAAAGAGTTCGCCCACCACGCCAACGAATAATAAGACGGTGATCGAGGTCATTGACCTGGTTACTCCCGAGAAGCCGGTGGCCATTATCGATCTGACCGCGCTGGAGACGCCCAAGAAGCAGTTGGTTGATGGTGGCGCCATGGAGGTGGATGATCGCCACACACCCGACAGCAACAAGATCAGCGAGCTGCAGCAGCAGGAGGTGAAGGAGGAACCAATACCGGATGTGTCGCGGGATGTGAAGGAATGCATACCGGATATACTGGGTCACATAAAGGAGGGAACGGGCGCCAAGGAGCAGGGTGGCGAAGAGCAGCAGAGTCTGCTGGAGCAGTCGGACGAGGAGAAGCGCGACTCGCCGGAGAAGGATGTGGCCGAGCATGAGCTCTATGAGACTGTGGACAGTGTGCAGATCCAAGTGCCCAACATCCCGTGGGACACGACCAAGCCGGAGGTCATGTCCACCACAGGCAGCAGTGGCTCCATCTGTTCCAGCTCAGACTCTTCCAGCATTGAAGACATCCAGCACTACATTCTGGAGTCCACGACCAGTCCGGATACCCAGACGGCGGGCGGAAAGCACAATGTGCCCCGCTTGGAGGTGCACGACACGAGTGGCGCCTTGATGCAGGTGGACAGCCTGATGATTGTGAATGGAAAGTACATCGGGGATCCGGAGGATGTCAAGTTCTTGGATATGCCCGCCAATGTTATAGTTCCGCCTGCTCCGGCGCTTAAAACGAATGAGCTGGAGATGGAGGATGACCATGAGGCCGAGCCAGTGACAGCTACTCCGGAGCCAGCAGAGTGCACGGTCATCGAGGCGGAGCGTCGCGTCAGTGCTCCGCCTCCTCTGCCCGAAATGGGACCACCAAAGCTGAAGTTCGACAGCAAGAACGAGAACAAGATCGAGAGCCTAAAGAACCTCCCGTTGATCGTGGAGAGCAATGTGGAGCACAGCCAGGCGGTGAAGCCCATTACGCTTAATTTGAGCAATTTGGCCAGGACGCCAGACACACCGACCACGCCCACGGCGCATGACAGCGACAAAACGCCCACCGGGGAAGTGCTATCTCGAGGATCTGACTCGGAAACGGAGCACACGGGCACTGGCCATGTGCTGACGGAAACGGAACTCTCCGACTGGACGGCTGACGACTGCATCTCGGAGAACTTTGTGGACATGGAGTTCGTGCTCAACTCCAACAAGGGCACGATGAAACGGCGCAAGGAGCGTCGACGCAGTGGAGCCAGCAAGCTGCCCAGTGGCAACGAGGTTATCCATGAGCTGGCCAGGCAGGCGCCAGTGGTGCAGATGGACGGAATTCTCAGTGCCATCGACATTGATGACATCGAGTTTATGGACACGGGCTCGGAGGGTTCGTGTGCAGAGGCCTATTCCGCCACAAATACCGCCCTCATTCAGAATCGAGGCTACATGGAGTACATCGAGACGGAACCCAGGAAGGCGACTCGCAAGGCGGCTCCACCATCTTGTTACCCTGGAAACCTACCGCCTTTGGTGACGAAGCGGGACGAGAAACTGGGCATTGATTACATTGAGCAGGGGGCGTACATAATGCACGACGATGCCAAGACGCCTGTGAATGAGGTGCTCCCGGCTATGACCCAATCCCTGACAGACTCTAGCACGCTCAATGAACTGGACGATGATAGTATGGGGGGCTTGGGCTTATCCCAAACCCATCCGACCACAACGGAGGAAAGTGAGGCGTTGACGGTGGTTACCAGCCCACTGGACACCTCCTCGCCCCGGGTGCTCGATCAATTTGCCTCCATGTTGGCAGCGGGCAAGGGTGAATCCACGCCCAGCAGCTCGGAGCAGCAACCAAAGACCTCAACGGTGACCAGCAGCAGCACTGGACCCAATTCCTCGACGCCAGGAAACGCCTCCAAGGAGGGTGGTCCGCAGCAAGAGGAGGACCTGCAGATTCAGTTCGAGTATGTCCGAGCGCTGCAGCAGCGCATCTCGCAGATCAGCACCCAGCGGCGCAAGAGCTCCAAAGGAGAGGCGCCCCCCATTCTGCAGTCAAGTACCAACGCACCTGTGATAGAATCAGTCGAGGATCAGCCGAAATCCGCGGAGGAACCTGCGGTCACAATGCGACCGCGAAGCACCAGCATTTCCGGCAAGGTACCTGAGATACCCACGCTCAGCAGCAAGCTGGAGGAGATCACCAAAGAGCGCACCAAGCAGAAGGATCTGATTCACGACCTGGTCATGGACAAGCTGCAGTCGAAGAAGCAGTTGAACGCCGAGAAGCGATTGCACAGGAGTCGCCAGCGCAGTCTGCTGACCAGCGGCTATGCCAGTGGCGCCAGCCTGAGTCCCACGCCCAAGCTGGCTGCTGCCTGCAGTCCGCAGGATTCAAACTGCTCCAGCCAGGCGCACTACCATGCCTCCACGGCGGAGGAGCGACCAAAGCCGCAGACAGCGGAGAGGCCTTTGCAAAAGTCGGCCACATCCACGTATGTGTCGCCCTATCGCACTGTCCAGGCGCCCACACGCAGTGGTGATCTCTACAAGCCGCGTCCCTTCAGCGAGCACATCGATTCAAGTGCCTTGACGGGCTACAAGCTGGGCAAGACGGCTTCGTTTAATGGCGGAAAGTTGGGCGACTTCGTCACGCCCATTGCTCCGGCAAGAGTTAACCGAGGAGTAGGAGGAGGAGGAGGAGCTGTGGCAGCGGATATCGCCAACATTTCCGCCTCAACGGAGAACTTGAGGAGCGAGGCCAGGGCCAGGGCGCGTCTGAAGTCCAACACAGAGCTGGGCCTGAGTCCCGAGGAGAAGATGCAGCTGATACGCTCGCGGCTGCACTACGACCAAAACAGAGCCCTCAAGCCAAAGCAGCTCGAGGAGATGCCGTCCGGCGATCTGGCGGCCCGTGCCCGCAAAATGAGTGCCTCGAAGAGTGTCAACGATCTAGCCTACATGGTGGGCCAGCAGCAGCAGCAGTTGGAAAAGGATGCCGTGGTCCAGGCCAAGGCGGCCGACTTTACATCCGATCCGAATTTGGCGACCGGTGGCCAGGAGAAGGCAGCGAAATCGAAGTCCGGGCGCAGGCCAAAGGATCCGGAGCGGCGCAAGAGTCTCATACAGTCGTTGTCCAGCTTCTTCCAGAAGGGTTCTGCATCCGCGGCCACCAGTCCCAAGGAGCAGGGCGTCCACGTGGCTGCCGGCCACTCTGAGCAGTCAGAGCGACCCGGCAGCAGCGGCACGCCCACAATCTCGGATGCGGCGGCAGGAGGCGGCGGAGGAGGAGGAGGCGTCTTCAGTCGATTCCGCATCTCGCCCAAGTCCAAGGAGAAGTCAAAGGTCAGTGTCTGCCTGTAATCTGTAATGTGGTTTTGGTCGGTGTTGATGTAACCAAATGTTGTCTGCCTCATGGAGCTGGCTAGTCCAAGCTATCGATTCACCCGACCTCATCTAGCATTAAGTTAATTTAACTGCCAAGAGCTCGGTAATTGGTGTACTTAAGTGTCTCATTTATAACATTTAAAATTCTCTTAATCAATTTACAGTCTTGCTTTGATCTGAGGAATTTCGGTTTTGGTGTAAGGACTTTTAACTATTCTAAACCCTATTTATCAAACACTTTCGAGTTTTCCAAATTTACAAATACACTCACAAAAGCTTAGTCTTATTATTTGGCTTCCGTACCTAATCGCACATCTCTCCATCTGGATGGGCTTTCTGTCTGTTTGCTGTCCTAATAACCTGATTAAATTGCAACAATTATATTTTAATTTGTTTTCATTTATTCTATTTTCATTTTCTTTTACCCAATTCCAGCAAAAGTTATTTAAGTCTTAACCCTTAAGTTTGCCTGCTGTTATATTTTTTATTTCCTACTATGCCTCTTAAATAATATTTATGTTTACCTAGTTTTATTTCTACCAGAAGGTAGGACTTGAGGATATTATGTTATGTGTGTTTTTAGCCTTACGTTTTTATTGGTTTAAGCACTGGATTATTGTTTTTTGGGGATTACTTATGACTTAAGCTCAATGTGATGGACTTTCTTGCATGGTTGGTTTCCGTGGACCCGGTTATGGTAATCCATAAGAGATACTTGTTAAGCTTCCTGCACGTTACATGTATATAATATTTTCTAGTAAATAACATTTTGTTTTTAATCAGAGAACTGAAAGGCGTTTACTTTTCCGAAATGTCTTTCTCCACCCTTTTTGATACCCCTCTCGAAAACTCGCAAACATTTAACCCGATATATATTCTGATACCTCCAAACACAATGCCACACTAGGACAAGGATATGCTGATCTGCAGTGCTGCAGCTGCTGCAGCAGGAGCAGGAGCATCACCGACAAATCACTCGCAAGAGTATCTGAACACCGCGAACAACGGTCGCTATCGAAAGCAAACGAACACTGCGAAACCGAAACCCGAATCGTTCTCTTCATCCAGTCCGCAGCTCTACATACACAAGCCCCACCACCTGGCGACAGGTCACCCCAAGGCCCTGGACGACCAGACACCACCGCCCATACCGCCTCTGCCACTAAATTATCAGAGATCCGATGGTTTGTTGTGCTCATTTTATGTCTGCATACTCCGCCCCGCCCAAGTGCCCTGTGTCCCGACCCACTGATTCGTTTGGCAGGGTTTTATTAACCCCTTTACCGTTGCAGATGAGAGCTACGCTAACGAGACACGGGAGCATAAGAAGCAACGTGCCATATCGAAGGCTTCACGACAGGCTGAGCTCAAGCGATTGCGAATCGCTCAAGAGATTCAGCGGGAACAGGAGGAGATTGAGGTGCAGCTGAAGGACCTGGAGGCACGCGGCGTGCTTATTGAGAAGGCCCTGCGGGGCGAGGCGCAGAACATTGAAAAGTGCGTCCTAGAATCTAGATTTTAAACTGGAGTCCCAACTAATTAAAGCCTATTTTCCAGCCTGGATGCGACGAAGGACAACGACGAGAAGCTACTTAAGGAACTTTTGGAGATTTGGCGCAACATCACAGCACTCAAGTGGGTTAACCTATAAAGCTATCCCAGTAAGGGAGCTAATGTGACTGATTTTGCTTTCAGGAAACGCGATGAGGAACTGACTATAAGACAACAGGAACTGCAATTGGAATATCGGCATGCCCAGCTCAAGGAAGAGCTGAATCTGCGCTTGTCCTGCAACAGTGAGTGAAAAAATTAAAAGATAATTATGATTGTGAATCAATATACAACTACTGTTCCTACAGAACTGGACAAAAGCTCCGCCGATGTGGCCGCCGAGGGTGCAATACTCAATGAGATGCTAGAAATTGTCGCCAAGCGTGCCGCTCTACGACCTACAGCCTCCCAACTGGACCTAACGGCAGCGGGATCGGCATCGACCTCAGCCGAGGCAACGGGCATTAAGCTGACCGGACAACCGCATGACCACGAAGAATCGAATGTGAGTATGGCCCATAATAACTATGATTTCTAAACTGACAGCCCCTTCTGTTTCAGATTTGAATAGCAAACCTTCCATGGGGTCTGCTGGTCTGCGAAGTTCTGCAAGGACTTTTGAGCCTAAATACTTAAGATGAAACAGGGGAGAACGTACCAAAAAGGCAGCTGAATATACAAAATTAACAATACTAAAACCCATGAGCTGTAGCCGAAACGAGCAACTAACTATTCAAAGTGATTGAGCTGGCAGAGAACAATTTCAATATATTTAAGTAGTGAGCATAACTAATTTTGGAGAAGCGCGCAAGGTTAATGTAAAAACAGGCAGAGAGGAGATCAAAACCAAAAACTAATTTCGCAATTTGAAAGTAAGGTGTAGCATTGTTTTTTGGAGAATATCTTTAGTTCCGTATTCAATCTAATTGTATGCTTAGTAGTCGTTGCCACTGAAATCTGTCTGATCTTTGTATGTCCTGGCAATATGTTGTGTTTTATTTAATTTAATACGCTGATTTGATTGTGTAACGTGAACATGTGCAAAGGGTATGTGATTTTGAGTAATTGTAAATGGTGTATTTGAGTTTTCCTAGGTTATTTTCACTTCACCGATTGTCTGTCTAATTCTGTGTATACCGTTTGAATGTATTATTATTTATTTGATAAAGCACCCGCACATCCTCCCGAACAGCACACCCTTGTATGTAATAATGCTGCCCAACCAAAATCAAAGTGAACACAAAGAGATGCACACAAATATTTTCTATATGCGAGAGCCTACATACATATAACGATGTAAGCAAAGCAACCATTAACTGTATACTAATGAAATGATTTAAATTATTGTGTAATTTTATTTATAACCTGCATATATAAAAAACATACTTATCGAATTTATTATGTAATTTTCGATTTATTTTGAATTGAATAAAGATTTTATGAGACCTAAAGAAGTTTTTTGTTGGGATGTGGGTTTGATCTATCTCTATCAATTAAATTATTCCTTAGCGGGCTTTCCATAATGGAAATGTAAAGAATAGAAAATATCAATGTAACCAACCCATCATTACAAATACATTATTTTTTAGATCAACCGGAAAGTGGCGGAGATCAGATTTTCCATCCAAAATAATGGATGTTTTCGTCCAAATATGGAATGCAATACCTCTTTGAGTTCGTAATCAAATTCCTAACAAACAGGCATTCAAACTAGGATATTTTTATTTTTGCCCATTTTTCGGAAAAAATGCAAAATTTGACAAGAAAAATAATTTTTCTAATTCAGCCGGAAAGTGACGAGGATCAGATCGTTAGTTTGTTACCTGTTCAAAACGGCAAGAAGTTTAACTTTCAGACAATTTTTGGCCAAGTTACTGCAAAAAAAACAGTACTAAAATATAATTTTTTGACCAAAAAGTCTGATCCTGATTTTTAACCGAAAAACAGTATTTTGGATAATTGGACGGAGATGCCACATTTCTTTCACCAGGTGGTAATCTTAAAGTCACCGTGAATTGGTATTTATTTTAATCCCGGACGGTATTTAAAATCATTTTCTGAGGGGTCACACCGCGCAACCGCGATTTTTTTTTGTTTGTTTGCTTTCCCAAACTTCGAATTAAAAAATACGCTGAATTTAATGCACAATGGCTGACAAAAAGTCCACTGGGGAAGCAACCAAATCCGTGCAGACATCAGCGGTGGCCAAACAGACGGATAAGGAACCGAAGAAGTCGGCGCAAGGAAGTCTCAACTCGGGCTCAACTGATGGCGGGAAAACGGGGGAAAAGTCGGAAAAGCCGGGTGTCCAGCCCACCGCTTACAGCATGCGACCGGCGTTCGGAGAGATGTTTCCCCTGCCCACCATCAAGAACATAATGAACAACGTGATGGCCGAGAAACTCAAGGGTATGTGGGAAATCGATAAATCCATGTTCATAGCCAGTTGCTAAGCAACTTGTGCATCTATTCGCAGACAAAACCTACGACAAGGACGTGGCCAGGACTTGGACGAGTGAGATTGCGGACGAAGTGAACCAGCAGATAGCCAGCAGCTCCAGGGTGAAGCGGTACAAGCACGTGGTCCAGGTGATGCTCGGCCAGGAGCTGGGTGCGGGGGCCACCTACAACTCGCGCTGCTGCTGGGACTGTGACTGCGACACCTCCGTCTCCGAGGTCTTCAGCAACACCAGCCTCTTCTGCGTGTGCACCGTGTTCGGGACCTACCAGTACTAGACGTGGACAGGCCACAGGACTGATTAGGCTAAGAACCACCTCAGCATATTTATTTTTAAAGTGGTAAGCATGTAAGCATAACCAAAGCATGTAAAAAACGACTATTTTAACTTATTTATACGATCAATACGATATCATTTTACACTACATAAGTACAAAGTATTAAGTTTCATCTCGATTAGTTTCTACAATGTTCATATCTCTATAAATATCGGCTTGTTTTCAACCAACCTTCTTAGTGTTAACATATTGTACTTCATCTGTACTAAGCATAGCCAACTTCTCGTACTAGTGGGCACCGGGTGGACAAAGGGTTCATCACTTTCGATGGTCGACCTTCGTCGAGCTTCATTGGATGCGAACGTTCAGCGGATTCAGTATGCGGCCCGACATCACAGCCACGTCCAGGTCTCGATCGACGATGAAAAACAGAAACGGATGATTCACGGAGATCTGAATGGGCTTCGTTTGGGCGCCGTAGTTGCCTAGAGAGCGAAAGGAAGTGTTTATTGCACTTTGTCTCGTGTTGCATGAGGCCGTTGCAGAGGCTGCCACTGTTGCAACACCATTAGGTGGGGCCATCGCAATGCGATGCGGCTCAATGCCTCTGCACTCCATTCAGGTGTGCTGCAATGCGAGACACTTACGCTTCAGCTGATTGATGGGATGCGTACGGATGGTGACGTCTATGGATTGCTCAATGTGCCGCACGTAGACGCCCTTCTCATCAGTCATGGGCCTGAAATCGGCGCGATTCGGCTCGAAGACGTCGCAGCTGCAACGAAAGTAAGAGTGAGCCGAGGAGCTGCAGCGATTACACGCCCATGCTTACATGCCCATCTGCAACAAAGAGCACCAAACAATTAAAATGCTTCAAATGGCACTTGAGAAACACTCACATTCTGCAGATCGTTGGTCAGGAACATGGTCCCGTGCAGCTTGAAGTCTGGGATGATGGCCTGCACCCAGCGCGGCTTCAGCTGCTTCCGCATCAGCCGCAGAGTGGGTCCCAGCTTCAAGGAGGCGGCGGCCGCCACAATGTCCGTATGGTAGTCGGGGAGCAGAATCATAAGGTTGTACTCCGGCGTGTCCAGCTCCAGTTCCAGCACGCTCATCTTCAGGTGCTCGAAGTACTTGTAGTAGAGCACAGCGTTGTACACTTTGAAGGTGGTGTGCACCACCTGCTGATTGCCCAGGTAGAAGACGTGGCTGATCACATCCGTATTGTAGTTGGACTTGCCCTCGGCCGCATCTCCCACATAGTGTGGCTCAAAATCATTGGTGATGGGAGCAAAGGCAGCGGGCACCGGTGGTGGAATGTGCAGCGGATGGTGCGGGACGTGGGTGTGCGGATTGAAGAGCGTCAGGAATAGATTCGCGTCCAGATCTTTGTAGCCCGCCAGTGCGTGCCGCTTGTGCCGCACCATCTTGGTCTTTCGGGTCAGCGAGATGTTCGCCGCCTGTGGCGCTATAATGGAAATTACCTGCCGTGTTGGTGATGGCTTTCGCTCCGCCGCCACCTGGCGAGCCATCATCATTGGCATTGCCACTGCTCGGGCGCTGGGCAGGTAAATGGGCTTTGGCGTGATCGGATTCGAGTGCTTGAGCGGCGCCTGGAGCTTGCTGGTGGGCAGCCGGGAGACACGAGCCTTCTGGATGCGCAGCAGCGGTTCGGCGTCCTCCTCGGCCACAAAGGCGGACACCAACTCGGCTGCCTCGTCCTCAGCAGCGGGCTCGGCCGCCTCTTCTTCGCCCGACGTGGCAGCAGGTGCTTCAGTGGTGGCCTCCGCCTCCGAAGGTGCCTCTGTTGTGGTGGTTGGAGGCTCTGTTGTTGTGGTCACCGGTGCCTCCGTGGTCGTCGTGGAAGGTTCTTCTGTCGTGGCTTCTGCATCCTTCAAAGTCGTGGTCTCCGCTTCCATTTCTCCGGTCGTGGAATTGCTGGCCATTGTGGTGTTAACCATCTCGGCGTCAGACGTTAGATTGGCTGGCGTTGAGGATAGCATGTCTACACTCAGGTCGTAGCCATAGAACATGAGAATCGTCTCAAAGTCCTTGAGAACCGTGACGTTGCCCTTGTTTAAGCTGAGTCCTTTGAGGGGATTATCGGAGCCAAAGAAGTAGGTCTGGAAAATGTAAGCAGAATTATTATGAAAATTCATTTTAAACCATTTTAGAATTCCAACTCCCTAAAAATCCATTGTAAAAGGTTCAATAATAGCTGCTTTAACTTTTATTTAATTAAATTAACTTCCAAAAAGATCATATTGATCTGCTTTATTGCCCAGAACCTAATCAGTAGTAGGTACGCAATGTTTGCCAATTAAAAAATCTATTCACTTGAACAATTGCTGGTCACTTTTGGGAGATTAACCGATCCAATGGGGTCGACGAACTATTGAAACCAGATTAGAGATCAATTGGGCAGTGGTCGAAGGCCTGGGGCACTTGGTTTGGCAGTACGCATATTTGGTTTTGATTTGGGATTCCGTTCTTTATCAACGACCACTTGGCATTGCGCCCCCAGTATGGGTATGGGTATGGGTGCTTAGCCAGGCGTGTAAATGTGCGTTGGCATTTAATTTTAAAGGGGCTTTCGAGTGGGCACCCCCGACGGCAGTGGGTTAAGTTCAAAGCAACCACATTGGCCTACTTGTGGGTCGAAATCAGGACCGTTTCTTTACCCGCAGTCGACGGTGGATGTCGCGGTAGCCCACTCGGGTCACGTCCCGGTTGTTGGGCAGCTGCAGGACATGGCGCAGTTCCTCGGCACTATTCCCCGCCGATCCCTCGAACAGGGCCACCAGGACACTGACCAGTGCGGTGGGCGAGAAGGCAAAGTTGTTGCGATTGAGGATGGAGTGGTAGTGCAGCAGGCGGTGGGTCAGGTCGTTGGTCAGGTCCACCATCACCTCGGCGGGCGTCAGTTCCTTGGCGGCCAGCACCTGGGGCAAGTGATCCAGTGGCGTCAGTGGAGGCGGTGGAAAGTGCGGATGTGGGAAGCCGCTGGCGCGAAACTCCTCGTGGTCTATCTGGATGTAGTGGGCCTGCGCCTGGATCACCAGCCAGGTGATCCAGCTGAGCAGCAGCGGTAATCCAGCCATGACAATGCACCCGACCTCGGACTGAACTGATTGATAGCGCACTTAGCACTCTGATTGTCGCGTTCGCGGCTGTTTAGCAAAAAAATTGGCAAGCTCAATCCGCGTCTCCAAATTGCAGTCCATTCATATTATTTTCCACTTTTTTTCCCGATCCCGATTCAATTAGCCCAACCCGATGCTCTGCACTCAAGGTGATGACAATTCCGAAATTCGTCAACCGTCAAGCGGCGAGCGTTTTCCACATAGCTCAGTTTCAGATGCAGTGGGTTGGATAGTCGAATAGGTGGATAGTTTGGGGTCGTTTCGCTTCTGGTTCGAACTGATTCGCGTGATTGCTGCTGCCAAACTGAAGTTGGGGCTGCTCGGGCAGTGTGCTAAAATACGGCAGCCGATCGATGGAACTGGGATCGGATCGTCTAAGCGAGCTCGGCTTCGTGGCACCGCCAGTGGATGGGTTGTAGCGTGGAAAATATTTGCCATATCACATCTGAAAGAGTGTTTTTCCCTTTAAATGTCTTTTAAAACTTACATGCTAACAGCATTATTCGTTTCGCAAACCTTATATAATTTTTAGATTTTTTAGAAAATTTAAATATGTATATTTAAAATATAAAGTACGAAATTTCTTTAACATTTTCAAGTTTAAAGTTTGAAATCTATTTTTGGAATACCGGAAAGTGATGGTCAGCCCTACACAACAATTAATAAATGGTGGCTCTCATTTTTCCAAAGTTACGAAATGTTAAGGTTATAAAAAATCGATGGGTTTAGGCCCAAATTAATTAACTTTCAATTACCAAGTGTTCCCAAGAGGGTGGATTCCCCCAACAGATGGTATCTCAGGTGAGCTCAAACACACTTCCTTGACGGACAGCCTGATTGCACCTCAGTTGCTTCTCGGAAAGTTGGTGGACAGGGTCATGCCGTCGCCAGGAAGACTTGTACAACTTGTCCTAGGCTCCTTTTGTGCCCTAAATGGAATTCTGGACTTTAATATGGATAGCGGAGCAGAAAAAGGACCGCGCTGGTCCCGCTGCCTGGCCATCTACCGGGTAGTGCACAACTTCATGGTCTTCAGCCTGACGACGAAGTTCCTTCTGGATTTCTGGGAAGCACACGCAGCGGAAATCAAAAGCTCCAAGCTAATGACAATTAACTTCTTTACCTATTTTACATTGCTGTTTCTGGCTATCACCACCGCCATGGGGTGCTGCTACCAGTGGCAAAACAGGATCTTTGTGGTTATCCAGAAGCTAAGGCATCAACAGGAGCAGAGCAGGCGGTTGGGATATCGAGTGCCGAGGGGCAAACAGTTCTTTGTGGACTGCTCAATGTTGCTAGTCACCGTCCTTATGATCCTTCGTCTTGGCATCCATGTGACCATGTGGCTGATGAGCGCCCGGATGGGCTTCAATCACCCCTGCAGCTGCATCTTTCCCGAGTGCATGATCTTTGCTATGAATTACCTGGTATTCGCCGTCCTGACTGAGATAAGCCAGTGCTGGTGGCGATTGCAGTCTGGACTGGAGATGCTGCTGGTGGATCCAAAACCAACAGCTCAGATTCAACGGCTGCACACCATGTTGCAGTGCCTCATCGATGTAAGCTCTGAGGTGAGCTCCATATTCAAGTTCGTCCTCCTGAGCTACATGGCTCGCAATCTTTGGAGTGGCATTGTGACTGGATACATGGTATTTCGCGTGGTTCTCGGAAAAGGACAAGCCGACGTTGAGTTTATGTACTTGGTACTGGCCTTTGTCACCTGCATCCAACCACTGATGTTCTCGGTTCTAATGAACAGCATGACCCACACAGCAGATTCGCTACTCCAGGCTACCAGGGATATTCTAAGAACGCCTCACAAACAAAGCGATCAGGTGGAACGAAGTGTGAGTACCCTGGCACCACATCATAGATAAGATTTCCAAAGTTATCAAGTTCTTTCAGATCGAACGGTTATCGCTGCAATTGGTTAGGCAGCACACTTACAGCGCTGTCCTTGGCACATTTCGCATGAATCGTTCCTTCCTATTCAACAGTCTAGCCATAATCCTGGTACACGTGCTCTATATGGTGCAATCTGATTATATTTCAATGACTAAGTAACCATATATTATCTTGAAATATCCAAAATAAACTATTATCCCAACGTTCTCCCCTCTTCGATAAAAAACACAATCAGTTAGTTTTGAAAGTATCATTTTGCTCTTGTCTTTTCTGTTTTTATTTTATTATAGAATTTTTATTTTGTTTATCTTATTTCGTACAATTAGTTGTTTACCATTTTATTCATTCTGATTTCGATTTACTGTTTAAAATCAACATTCATAAACACGTCCATTGAAATGATTTTTAGAGTTCTTTGCTTTCTTTGTTGTATATTTTCATTCGCTTAAAATAGTTTTGAAAATGATTTTATTCGAGGGACTTCCTCATATAGCGTGAGTGGTGTTCGAGTTAATGCTTCGGTGTGATGAGAGTGATAGTGATGGTGATGGGTCCTTAGGCCTACGTACATGTACATATGTATGCAGAGCGGTGTTCCGTAGGCGGACACCTAGTACAAAATGTGCACATCCTATCCGCTTAATGGTAATGACTAATGGTTAGTAATGGCTGATCTGGAGTCGGAGTTAACATGAAGCATAAAAAGCCAACCGAGCAACAAGTACTAAAGTATCCCTATATCCCTAGCTGCTGTGATCTGTAGCTTCGATCTGTACATTGAGTGTAAATATACAAATATGCCCTTTGCCTGTATATATAAAGACGCAAAATATATCCATTTATGATCTGTAGTTTGTGTGTTTTGTGTGTACCCCTCGCTTCGTGCTGCCTTCCTCTATTTTTTTGTATGTCTAAAAATGTTCGCGCGTAAAACGTTTTCCTTTAGTTTAGTTGCTTTGCAAAAAATATAGTCGCCCCACACGCACCCTAGTCCACCGCAGGATGTCCTGGATGTCCTGGATGTGCGTGTGTGCGCACTCTCTATCTCTTTCAGTTTTGTAGGTACTCGATTCTCACCAATGTTTAATTGAAGTGTTAAACATCTCTGCTGCTCTGTATTTTGGATATTCGTTATGCTTTCTTTAAGGGCTCGGGGTCACCAGTGATTGGGTTCTTTGGGAGGGGGTTTTCATTGAGTTTTTAAGTTTTTGGGTCCTCGAGTTTTAGCAGTTATTACGTTAGTTTCGGCGTGGACTTAAGCTTTTCACATTGAGACAACTGTACGTATGATTAATGCACATTTATGTGTATCTAGGGTATATGAACAATCATTGCCTTCAGAGGGGAGTTCTTGCTCTCGTTCTCGTTTTCGTTCGCTATTCATAATTTCGGTTAGATATATGTATGCATATGGTTATATATATTATCTGTATTTAAATATATACTGTTTACATGTATAATTATATGCTTATTCAGCCGACTGTACTTTTAACATGGAATATACACGACACTTAGTTGCTGGTTATTTACTTGGTTTCAATATGGTTTTTCGTTTGGAAATGCAAAACTCCGTTACGCTAGATCGTAGTTTAAGTATTATTTGTTTCTGTTTCTGTGTCGTCTGTGTGTGCTTCTCTGCTCATTTTTCACCTGCTCCAGGCCTAAATTTTGCCTCTGGCTAATGGGCGTGGCAGGGGTGGGTGGTTGCCGCCCCAATTGCGCCTCTTTTGTACCTTGTTATGTGGTGATCAGTGGCGGCACGGCGGTCCTGGCGACCGCCGCCTGCCTTTAAAGTATGCTATGCTCTAGCCTAACTTCGCCGACAAGGACAACCAGTTCAACTAGTTGGCTAGTCCAAGCAGAACCGAGATAAGTACACAGTGGGGGTAATGGTAATGGTAATGGTAATAGAACATTATTCGTATTCGTAACAGCAAAACAGGTCAACAAGGGGAAAACAAAACAAGGATGAATCTTTCTGATTGGGTACGTTACTTATGTATAAAGGTGTGGACACAACAACAAGTATATATGTATATCATAGATTCATCTCGTTATTCATCGCTTACGAACTACACATAAAAACACGAAAAGTTCAAGGTGATAATGAGTGGTTGTCGCTTGTGGTTGTGTGTGTGTGCTGGGGGATGCCCCTAATGCTAGACATACAAATACAAATACAAATGTGGTGGGAAGTGGGGGAGTGGGAGCGTCTAAATTTAATCAAGTCGAGTCAAGTCATTCAACGTATCTCTCATCTCTCATATCGCCTAGATCCTAATAAAGTCCTCTCAGTTAGCCCAACTAAACCGATTATTGTTATATATTAATTGTTAGGTGTTAAGTTTTAATTTATAATTTTTAATTTTAGGATTTTCTTGACGCCGATTTCATGGGCACTACTAAGTTAACCCATAACCATATTTCAGGGGGTGCGCCCCGAACAAAAAGTCTTTTGAAATTAAGGATGCATTTAGCCAATTTTGAAGACATCTAGTGGTTTCAGTTGCCAGCCAATCAATGCAAAATAATTGAATACAATTTCGGCCGAAGTTCTCATCCTCACACTCAGTTATCAAAACAATTGTCGTTTGCCAATTATCATAAATTTAAATTGTAAAAAAGTTACAACAACACGTGGGTAGAAAAACTTATTTAAAACCTATTATTGAAACTATGCCATCGCTTAACTTAGGCAGAGGCCTATATGTTAGACGATTTCACGTCTGATATTCGTGATTTTCACTATACATAATCTCGCTTTTGGTTTGAAGTATCAGTCAGTTCACAAGAATGCTCTAATGGGTGTGCATGATGCATGATTACCAGGGTTAGTACTTGATTGTATAAACAGCTTATTGCTTTCCTCGAATTAGTGTGTGTTTGGTTTTTTGGTTTTCCAAGCAGGATGTTATGAGTGCGAATGCGAATACGGTTGTTTTTTTTTATTTCGTTGCTGGCAGTGTAGAGCACTTGTTTCGGTTTCCGTCCAACAACTTTGTTCTCCAACTCCCAGGGGTAGGCTATGAAAATCGCCATCCCCCAGGATATAGCCCGCCTTTCTCTTCGATTCGATTCGATTCGATTCGATTCGATTCTCATCGATGAAATGGATTAGTGATTGTAATGATTGGATTGGGTTTATGAAAACGCAGCCAAATAAACGATGCGCAAGTCTTTTGCTGGATACTCACTAAACTAACCGACTTAATGCACTTAATCTTAAATGGAATTCAACGTTAGCTGCCTGGCTGATATGCGTGTGTGCCGTGTGAGTGTGTGTGGCGCGTGTTGGTGTGTTTGAGTGTATATATCAAAATGAACAAGTCAAATAAATCAGCCTTATATTGAATGCAATTTTGTTTTAAAACTAATTTCGCTTTCCAATTATCCAAAAAATGAACACCAACACACACACAAAGACGCCCAGGCCGCAGCCACGGTCGCAGAGCTCCGATTCTAGCCAGGATCGGAATCGGAATCACATGGATAACATATCCATGCGACGAGTTCCGATATCCAAGGTCCAGCAATCGCTCAGACACTTTGGCCCTAGCTACACACCTAAGTTTACTGTATATAAGTATATAATGTATCAAGTATAATTACTTAGTTATCGTTTAGTGGATGCAACATACCGCGCTGAACCAGCAATCGCTGCGCCGGATCCGAACTCGAGTCCAAATCCGAATCCAACCGCCAGCTGCCGTGAGTTTTCTAATTTTAACCGAGCTCGAACTCCGATTCGCTCCCCCTTGAGGGACTACTTCGAATCCATCTTAGCTTAGAGTTAATGTTATGTTTACACATCAATAACGACGATAAATATCAGAAGAAATATCATAAGTATCCATCTACATGCATATTCGGCTTACACGTACACGGGGGCAAATATGCCCGATAATGTATAGCTAGTTTTTTGTTTTTGTTTTTTTTTTAGAGATAAACGCACATCGATCTGTCTTACGTAAGCACTTCCTTGTCTGTACATCTGTCTGAAGATCGGCTTGATTCAGCGGAAAGGACAACTAATAACGAACTACCATCGGAATATCTAGAGATGCGGTAGAAAGTTGTACAATTGGTTGCGATACGATCTGTTCTACGTCTGAGAAACCGTGTCTGTTTGAGAAATGCAATCTTCTTTCGGGAAACGTGAATCCGTGAATAGAAACCATTCTATCCCAAACAAGGAGTAACTGAATGTGAAACCAAAGGACCAAAGCAACTGAAAAGTAAAATAATAATAAAAACAAAGTGGTTGGTTTTTGTTTTGTTTAATTATAAATAACAATTGTATATTTTTTAATAAAATGGGTGTTCTTGTTGTTGTTGTGTTGTATTCTTTTCAAGAAAAAAAATCAAAAAGAAATATTATTTCTCGCTATTGAATGCATCTAGCATTCATGTTCGATGGATTAGAGCTTTGACCTTTACTGATATTCTCTGATTTCCCTCCGTTAATCTTTAATCTTCATTAAGCATTAGTTTTGTTGCTTCATCCGTTGTCACTTTCCATACTTGTTTTTCAGGCCAGGTCAGATCCCGGGGATTCGGGTCTTTGAGGATCCCCACATCGAGGGGACTTCGATTGCCTTGCATTTCTTGCTCTTTTCGTGATTATGGTAATCGTACACATAAAATAGTAAGAAATATTAGCGATAATTATATGATAATGGATAGTTTTCTTTCTTTCTTTGATTTTTGTTTGTTTAAAAATATCACTTAAGTGTAAATAATTTCCAGAACGCAACGAAATAGATCGAGTGTACGTACTTAACTACGCTCGTGTGTGTGGGGTGTGTTTTTTGTTTGTGTGTTGTGTGTTGTGTGGTGCACGAAAATTAGCAAGAAAAACAATAATAATGATGACAAAAATCGTACTCGTAATCATAATCGTAATAAAGAATAGACGCCACCACGGGCGACAGACAAAAATAAGTAAAATGTATTGCATTTTCTCCGTTTTCAGTTGCATTTTACTCGGTTTGCTTGCAATCGATCTTGTTGTTGTTGTTCTTGGGTTGATTAAACTTATAGTTAATAAAAACGAAATACAAGTGTAAAAAATGTTGTTAAACTTTTTCGCATTACACAAAAATGGCCACCATTATGAATTTCATTCAAATCACGGCAAACAGTTTCAATGAAATTTTCGTTTGCGTGTTTTTCACTCCCTACGGCATTTATCCGCTTTATCCTTCATCTATTCCGTAACTTTCCCATTTTCATTTTCAAAAACTTTTTAAAGCTGCTGCCGCCTAAGCTCAATTTTCCCTTCCTCTTCTCTGGTCTCCCATCCACTTAACTTTCCCTCGGATTCGTTATCCCATTGCACTTCTCTCCCTCGTCCTTTTCGTCCTTCTTCCTTTAAGTGTGTGTATGGGGTTTCTATATTTACATATTCTAGACTTTAGTTTGTACTTCCAATTTGGTTAAGAATTCCTTGTGTATTTTCATTTCTTCATCCGTAAATTCTCCTGCTCTTCAATCTCAATCTCTGGCCATCCTTCGATAGTCTTCTCATATCATATATCATATCATATCTCCTTATATCCTCGCAAACCTCGCTGGGTCATTTGTGACGTCATTGTTTGTATGTGTATACCGTAATTTGAACAATTCACAACAGTTGCACAACGCAAAAAGTTTTTGTTTTTTGTTTGTTGGTTTTAAATCTTAGTTTTTAGTCATAAGTTCATTACAAATTAATCAATAGACGAATTTAGCTCATTTTTCGTTTTCGTTTTGTGTGTTTTAGAAAATATCAACTTAACAATGTATTAAAAATTTGAACATGCTTGAAAGTGTTTTCCTTCTGGCTCCAATAGAAAATTTTGACGGTTCCCTCTTCTCGATATCGATAAGGATTAGATCTATCTCACAATCCATCTGTCAGTTTGTCTGTCGGCCTGTCTGTCGGCCTGTCTGTCGGTTTGTTTGTTTGTTTGCTTGCTTGGTGTGTTTGTTTTGTTTGTTTTTAAAATTCACTACATTTAAGTTTAAGTTGCTCGTATGTCTATATGTTACATTAGCGTGGTTTTTGGGTTCGGACTTGGGTTCGGGGTAATTGTTCTATAGATGTTTGAGAGTTCTGGGCTGGGGGCTCTTGGTTCTGTGGGTTGGTGGGTGGTAGGTGAGTGTGTTTGTGGGTTGTCTGGGTGCTTAATTAACTAGATTATTTAGCTGTGTGTCCATCTATTGCCGCTCGTATGCATAAAGTCGATTAATACTTAACTCTTAGCGCTTAACACACACTTACAAATTGTTTAAACGGTTCTTGGATTTGAGTTACACATGATTATGCAAGTAATTTAACTATTTTTCGTTTATGTCTATTTAATGTGTAGATGCAACGCTTTGAATATTTAATATGCATATCTTTAGGTTTTCGTTTTGAATATTCTGCTTTATAGTTTTGATTTGTTTGTTTGTTTGAGTTGGTTTGCTTCGTTTTCTTTTCTTTTCTATCATATCATATCATTTCATTACATTTCGTTATGTTTTCTTTGTTTTAGAGCGAGAAGTTGAACAGAAATTGCACTTAATACTAGAAAAAAATTTACTAGAGTTCCTTACAACTAAAAAAAATCAAATGTATATTTGCTTTAAATATTGTTGGTTTTTGTTGTTGTTGTTGTTGTTTTTGCTGTTTTTTCTTTTGCATTTTTTTGTTATGTTTTTCATGTAAAACAGCTGGCATACGTATTTTATCTGTTTTCCTTTTTCTTTTTGTTTTTTTGTGTATATATAAAAATCTGCCAACTGCTGTTTTGCTTTCTATAACATAAGAATTAACAAAGTCATTTTAGAAATAAATATGTATATATGTATATTTACGCACTGCAATAATAGTAATCGATAATAATAAAAATAATAATAATAATAATTAGATTATTGTAGATTGCAAATGTTGCCCGGGCGCAAATGTCAGCAACATTTGCACGGCAGTTGGCAAACACCTGCACAACAACAAAAGAGATACCGTTACGTGTTTAAGGTGCACAATTCAATGCAGAGTAAATAAGAAGAGACCATTTTTCATTTGCATTTTGCGTTTTTTGTCGTCGGCTACTCAGCTATCCAGCTACTCATCAGGGGGCGGGGCAGCGGTTAGGGGGCGGTGGTTCCCGTGGTTCTTCCGGTGGTTCGGCTGGCTCAACCCTGCATTAGAACGGCCTGCGCCTGCTGCTGCTGCTGACTGGCGGCTGCTCGGCTCCAGGCCAGCAAACCGTTGGCAGCAGCCACCTGCGCCTCCTCCTGATCCTCGAGAGCCTCCAGCTCCGCCTCCATTTCTAGCTCCATCTCCTCCACAGCTTCCTGCTCCTCCAACTCCTCCTCCTCATCCTCTTCCATTTGGGTGGGCGTGGTCGTCGTGGTGCAGGCCATGGGCGCCACAATCACCGAGGTGGCCACACTGCGTATCCGCACTGGCCTGTTGCTGATTGTGTTGCTGTTGGCGGTCACTGCATAGGGATGTTGCTGCTGCTGCTGCTGCACCTGTCCGCCGTACCGCTTGTTGGTTTTGATGGTCAGCGAAGAGGGCAGCTGCTTGCCAGCAGCCACCTCGGCCGCCAGTCGCACCACCGTGGTGGTCATCTTAGAGGGAGAAGTTGCTGGTGGATTGGGAGTCGCTGCTGCTGTTTGGTTGGGAGTTGTGGATGTTGCTGCTGCCGCCTTGGACTGGTGCGCCGACGCCTGGTTTGCCGCCTCCGTCGACGACTTCTGTCGCTTTCAGTCCCCGAAGCGACTGCACGCCTTCTTCCACCGGCACTGGGTGCACCACTGGTCGCGCTTCTCCATGCCATAGACCTTGCGGCACTTCTTGTTCTCCCCGCGCGTCCTCTTGCCGGGCGAATGGGGCGTATGCTTGACGGCCGCCTGTTGCTGCTGCACGTGCTGCTGCTGCAGCGGATTGCTGTTGTTTTGGGCAACCATGTTGCCGGCAGTTGTCGTTGGATGTTGCTGGCGCATCGGCTGGTGGTGTTGCTGCTGCTGATGCTGCTGCTGCGCCGGATGGTAATTGGGCGTGATCGTCACACTGGACAGGAGGTGCTGCTGCTGTTGCTGCTGCTGGTGGCTGTGTTGCTGTTGCTGTTGGTGGAGATGTTGCTGCTGTTGCTGCAACTGTTGCTGCTGTTGGCTGTGGTGTGCCGTCACCGTGACATTCTGCTGTGAGAGCTGCTGCAGCATGTTGTTGGCACTGCTATTGCTGTGGATCACCGGGCTGCTGCTGGTGCTGCTGTTGCTATTGCTGCTGCTGTTGCCGCTGCTGCCGGCGTAATTGTGGTGGTGCGTGTGATGGTTGTTGTTGTTGCTGCTGTTGCTGTGGTGCTGCTGCTGCTGTTGGACGTATGTCGGCGATGGATATGGCGCTACCGAGTGGGACGGACGGGTGGACGACGAGCGAGCGTGCTTGCCGAGCGGTGAGGAGCTGGAGCTGGATGCCACGAGTCCCGTCCCCGCGGAGGGAGAGGAGGATGAGAGGCCGCCGCCGCCCACCGCCGCCGCCGCTGGCCAGGTGTAGTTGTGGTGGGTCAGGTGCGAAGTGGGGATGCAGCTGGTGTTGTTGTTCTGCAGCTGCTGCTGGTGGGTGCTCGGGATGTTGCTGCCACTGATGGTGCGTCCGTGCGTCTGCGTAAGGTGGTTGTAGTGGCTGCCAGCCCGTCCTTGTCTGCAGAAGGAATCGGGAGAGGGTTAGAAATAAATTCCATATTATATTTTACAGCAAAACCCACTTGAAGTTGCCCACAATCTGCTTCTGGTACTCCGGATCCTCGTGCGGCGGACGAGCCATGTCCCGGTGACTCAGCGTCGGCTCGGAGGCCAGGCTGGGCTTCACCTGCTCGTCGTCGTCGTCGACATCCGTGTAGTAGAAGTCCTCCTCGTTGTCCTCGTTGTCATCCGCCGAACGACGGGCCTTCTTCCTGCAAGTGCAAAGCGAGCGAAAAGGTGGCGAGTTGATTAGAAGGATGTCTTGAAGTAGTGATGCTGTTCTGTGTACCTAGGATAACTTGAATATTTCTTTTCTTTTTATTTCAAGACTTTTTAAGACCTTTAAGTAACTAACCAAATTTTTTTTTGCATCTGTTATAAAATATTATTCAAAAGGTTCACATCTTCATAATTACTTTTAAATTCTCCGAGGCTTTTATACATATTCAAATTGTAAAGGCTTAAGTGTTTTTTGGCTTTATTTTAAATGGTTAAACGTTAAATTTTAGAAAATGTCCTTATAAATTGATTTTTTTAAATGTCATTTAATTAGGTACACCATTTAAGTACCTTACATCCCTTTCAAAAGACCGTTTTCGCTTTGGGTTCTGGAATCGCGTTGCCAATCACTTTGCAGGGATTGAAACCCTGCTAGACTTTAGCGGAGTTCAGAACCAACGGTTTAAAAACGTAACATTTAACATAGTGAAAAATAACAGATCAGAAAAAAGAGCGCTACCTAGCCAATACACCCCTTCTGGTATTTTTTTGGTATATTTGAATGAATAAAAATGGTATGACAGCCAACGGCGGTCACACTACAGCGCTAACAATTTTTGCAAAAAATACGCACGTTCGCGTGAAATCAATAGAAAATCAACAAAGCGATCGATTTTGAGCAGCCGTCCCGTCGCAGAGCAGCGCGCATTGATAGCCAGCGCGCCAATTACTCGAGTCCCAGCTGCCCGTTCCATTCACGAGCCATTTTTGTGCGGTGGAAAATTTTGCAGATAGAAAAATTTGCGCGTCTGTCTGTCTGCATCTCTTGGCGTGTGTCTGTGTGTGTGTGTGTGTGTATAGCACGGCCTACTTTGTCAATTAACCAGGGGAAAAAGACGCCTTTGCTCCTTTGTTCCTTCGCCCTCCAACAAAGCCAGCCGAAACATGTCCAGCCTGCGACCCGAGGAGCCCCGGAAACTGGCCACCGCCGCCTCCGTCTCCCCGCTGAGCAATTGCCAGTTCAGCGGCGTGGTAATCAGCGCAATTGCCGACGAGCAAAAGCTGGAGTTCGCCAACAAATACAAGGGCAGCTGCACGCTGCTCTGCAGCTACGACTCCCAGGGAGTGGTGCTCCGGGTGGTGGCAGGTGAGCAACCCGAACCCCCTTGATATACCCTTGGAAACCCCTCTAAGTCTCCCCTTAACCCTCCCCCAGACGATGACCGAAGCCACGTGCTCAAGGAGTACATGATTGCCGCCGATACGGATGCCGCCCAAATGGGCCGGCGCAGCTACGCCGTCTCCCTGGACGCCGACAACCTCGTGCTGAGGTTTGCCAGCGACCAGGACCAGCAGCTCTTCCGCAAGGTGGTGGAGAATGTCAAGCATTTGAGGCCCAAGTCTGTGTTCTCGCAACGCACCGAGGAGTCGTCCGCCTCGCAGTACTTCCAGTTCTACGGCTATCTCAGCCAGCAGCAGAACATGATGCAGGACTATGTAAGGACGAGCACCTACCAGCGGGCCATACTCGGCAATGCGGTGGATTTCCAGGACAAGGTCGTCCTGGATGTGGGCGCCGGCTCGGGCATTCTCTCCTTCTTTGCCGTGCAGGCGGGCGCCGCCAAGGTGTACGCCATCGAGGCCTCCAACATGGCCCAGTATGCCCAGCAGCTGGTCGAGTCCAACAATGTGCAGCACAAGATCTCTGTGATACCGGGCAAGATCGAGGAGATCGAGCTGCCCGAAAAGGTGGACGTGATCATATCGGAGCCCATGGGCTACATGCTGTACAACGAGCGCATGCTGGAGACGTATCTGCACGCCAGGAAGTGGCTGAAGCCGCAGGGCAAGATGTATCCCACGCATGGCGACCTGCACATCGCCCCCTTCTCCGATGAGTCGCTGTACTCGGAACAATACAACAAGGCCAACTTCTGGTACCAGTCGGCCTTCCACGGCGTCGACCTGACCACCCTGCACAAGGAGGGCATGAAGGAGTACTTCCGCCAGCCCATTGTGGACACCTTCGACATACGGATCTGCATGGCCAAGTCGGTGCGGCACGTGTGCGACTTCCTCAACGACAAGGAGGACGACCTGCATTTGATTGGTGAGCGCATTCTTACTTGTGAAAGGGGATCTGAGAAAACTAACTGCTGACCTTCCACAGACATACCGCTAGAGTTCCACATCCTGCAGACTGGCATCTGCCACGGACTGGCCTTCTGGTTTGACGTGGAGTTCAGCGGCAGCAGCCAGAACGTGTGGCTCTCCACGTCGCCCACGGCGCCCCTGACGCACTGGTATCAGGTGCGCTGCCTACTGCCCATGCCCATCTTCATCAAACAGGGCCAGACACTAACCGGCCGCGTTCTGCTAGAGGCCAACCGGCGGCAGTCGTACGACGTCACCATTGACCTGCACATCGAGGGTACGCTGATCTCGTCGAGCAACACCCTGGACCTGAAGAATCCGTATTTTCGGTACACGGGGGCGCCGGTCCAAGCGCCGCCGGGGACTAGTACCCAGAGTCCATCTGAACAGTACTGGACGCAAGTGGACACGCAAGGATCACGCAATTGTAAGGGCAGCTCAGATATTTAAAGAAATCCTTGCTTATATAATGTTTCCCCTCAGCTTCTAGCATGCTAAATGGCGGGCTCAGCGTGAATGGAATGGGCGATGGCATGGACATCACTCACGGACTTATGCATCCGCACTAGGTCGGCCGTGAATCGAATAACAAAACATCTTTCTGGGAATTCTCTTTGCTCCAAGTCCGCTCAACTTCTAAGATTGGTTCTTTTTTGTCAACTTTTGTTTTGTTACAGTTTATGTTTAGGTTATTTATTGAAGAGTGTAAATTATTTCGTATATTCTCGAAATTTAGTTGCGTTTATGTTCTGCACACCTTTCGATCCGGCAGTTAGTTCTATCGCCTATGTTTTACCACCTCCAAACTTTCCCCAACACCTTTTAATTGATCGGACGAATCGGAGGAAACCCAGCATCCCAGCAAGCAACCAACAAACCAACAAACAATCAACAAATCAAGGCAGACTAATGTAGTTGTTTAGAACACGCAGCATATTAATAAGCCTAAGCTAATTTTAGCCCATAGAAATTAGTGTTTTTAACGTATGTGAAAAGTAATACCGATATTTAACCCACGCGGGACTGCGCTTCAGGAAGTTTCTTAGTTAATATGCCGATTGCCAATTGCAGTTTTTGCCGAAAGCTTTGAACAAACCAACAAATTCAGATTGTACTGTATCTATTATGTGTGTTATTATATTATATTGTGTGTACCTCCAGCTAGTTTCAATTTTTGTACTTGTCGGCCGTGTTTATGTTTAGTTCGTTTCAAAATGTAAGAAATTGCTCATAGGATTTAGCGCTAAGTTACGATACCATTACTAAAGGCCGGCCCTCGCCGAGAGATTATACATATATCCGCAAACGATTACGATTAATTCAGTTCTGGAGGCACTTCTCGTTTGCTCCTAAGTTTCGCCCATATCCAGATCCTGTCATAGATCCTACTATATCGCTGCCAGCAAGCCGAGCGCTATATAAGCATATACACCTAGATATACACGTAGCGTACGCCAACCTATACACACATCCCTACATTCTCGCGTTCGGTAGGCTCGCATCCCCGATGCGGACTGTACTTTGTAGAGCAGGAAGAAAAATAACTACAATAAAAACACTCCAACACACAATACACTGCAAAACATAAATATAAAGCAAAACATATACAATTATATATATACGACTAGATATACCGCATATATGCAGAGAAGAGAACAATGTCAAAGCAAAAAGCAACAAAAAACAAAGCCCCAAAGCGTCTTTTATTTGTGCAGCCCCCTGCGAACCCCTTTGATTTACATAGGAAACGAGATTGGCAAGTGTCAAAGCTCAGCGCGGATCGTGTGTGGGCGATTGGTATTGGACCTTGGCCTCAAAAGCGCACCACTGCACCACCACACCACCCACTTTACCCCCTTCGCTGGCCTGCAGGTGCGCAAAGCCAAGTAATCTGCGTGATGGAGAGGGGCTGGCGCTGGCTCTCCACCGTGCTCGTGTGACCTGCTTACTGTGCTCGAGTGCTCTACTTTCGATGGGTGGAAATGCTGGCAAAGAAGGTCGCGTCGTCGGTGGCTAAGTCAAGGCCCCACCCACTTGCTGCTCGCCACTTAATCCTGCGATAGTAGTGCAATTTCTTGTTCTTGCTCACTTACCCCAAATGTGTTTTCCTAATGTGACGAACGATTTTATTCTGGTCGGGTTCCACATAGTGACAGCCCCGATAAGTGCAGCGGAACTTTTTCGACTGCAATGAGAAGAAGAGAAAAGGGGGTTTAGATGATGATGATATACTACTAAATAGTTACTTAGGACTTATAACTACACTTAAGTATTTAATCATATTTAGATTCCAGGATCGGGTTGTAAGATCTCTTTCGTACTTGGCGGGAAAATGGCTGCAGCAGGGAGTGCGAATCCTCGGAGGACGACGAAGAGGAGCGCGAGGAGCAGTCCCCCGTGGGACTGTGGCAGCCATAGCTCTCGTAGTCACTGCGCTCCACATAGTAATTGAGTGCCATGGTATTCATGGTGGTTATGCAGGACCACTATTCACTTTTGCACTACCAGCGTTAGCGATTGCAGGATTGCCGTACAGAGGAGCAGGAGCGATTCGAACCGGTGCCGGCCCGGTGCCAAGTGCGACTGTGTGGGTGCGGACAATGCAACTGGCTGGCTGGCTGGCTGGCTGGCTTTTTAGATTCAGATTCAGAGTCCTTGGACTCTCGCCCGAGCGGCAAACGATGCCGCCCGAACGAGCTGGCCATGCCGCCTGCACTGATAACAGGGCCCGGGTCCGGTCCGCATTCGCGTCCTTGCTGGCTCTACAGACCCCTCGCCCGTCCACCCAACCACCCCCTTATTTACTGGGTCACCTTGCGGTCGCTTTGCTTCGTTTGTCGCTCGCCTTGACACGCTTTCTGCTTTCCGCCCAGCTCCTCGCTTTTTATGCGCCTGCATTTATGCTGCGTTTTTATGCTGAAGGTTAGGAGAGCGCGCTGCAGCAGCGACGCCGGCAATTGACCCAGTTTAAATATGCTGGCTGGCTGTATACTAATATACCACGCTATACACATATATACAGTTTTGGGGGCACTGCAAACAACTGATTGCGTCCTTGTGCTGGCAATTGTTGTCCTTGTGCGACGACTGAACAAATTGAAAACTGAGTTTTCGGTTTTCTCTTTTTTTGGCCTTGTGCGCCGAGTGATTAACGATTTGTTTACAACTTTGTGGTTTGAGTTTGCCAGCTCGAGCTTTATTTGTTATGGATTGCAGGTGTTGTGCCAGCCATTCTGGCATTTTGGCCCACTTAAGCTGGAATTCACGGAGGGCGCACACGGCGTATGTGTAATTTGAGATGTGTGTGAGTGGGGAAAACAAGAAGAAAGCATCTTTAGGGGAGGAGTCTGCGGACCGCAACGTAATCATAACCATAAATATCCTGTGCTACTTAAGAGGCGTAAATTGTTAACGCACGTGGTTGGCACGCATCTACACAAATGTGGTGCACAGAGAGAAATATCCGAATTGTAATCAGATCAAATAATTTACACACCTAAAGTGATAATTTCTATGGTCAAATTGACAGGAGATTATCTAAACAATATGATTTATTAGCTATATTGAATTCAAACATTCATCATCTTTATTTCCGGTGTAGACGTAACTGCCCGAATGGGAAAAGCGGAAACTTCTACACACTTTTCGTTTTAACTTGCTGCAATTAGTGGGCGGCCGTAATTCGTTTGCGGCCAGACTTCTGGGGCCAGGATGTGCCGCATATCCTGGCGCATAAGTAAGGGCCTGCGAATACACACGCTATTGTTGCCAGATGTGTGTATATGTGTTTTTCCTGCCGCTTTCGCCATTTTCACCATTTTCAGTTTCACGGAGTTGGTCGCCTGCGTGACTGGCATCTTAATAGTGTCTGAATGTCTGAAAAGGGGTTTATTAATGCCCCGATTTTGTTCGGCTGCCAGATAAGCGGACGGCAGCTCGTTTGTCAAACGCTGCGTATGCGTAATTTTCAATTCCCCAGCTGACGACGCCGCCATTTGCCATTTGCCTTGCAATTATATTCAATTAATGCGGCAACGAGTCGGAAATCATTTGGGGCTATCAATTCAGGGGATCACTATCCTGTATTCTATCTACCCAGCCACCTGCCCAGTCACTACAATCTAAAAGTAAATTAAAGCAGCTTGAGTTATGTTATGTCCCCCTTTCGACGTTCAACGTGAAGTGGAGCGTGTTAATTATCCGGCTCTAATGAGGAACTCCCATTGCCCATTGTCGGGGGTAAACGATGCCTGTTTGCTAATGAAAGAAAACCGTTCGCCGGCAGAGAACTCCAGCTGGCAAACTTTCGGATGAGGAAATAAAATTCCACCCCGGCCCGGGAGTGACTACCGCACTGTGTCCTGATTTGGCAGGCAAACAGCGGGTCCGGGAAAACATAAATAGCCGGTGAGTGGTGGTGGTGAGTGAGGCGGCGGCCCAACGTGAATCTTCTTAAAGGCTCTTTGCGGAAAAATGGCAAAGAAAGGGGGGCGGGGGACTTTCCCCGGCTGGCGCCAGTTCCAGGCCATTCTATATACTCCAGTACAAGTGTATTTACTCGGGGGCGTACTTCATGCTAATCCCTGTGCGTATTTACTCAAGGTTTTTGCTCAGAACACATATTTCCCGAAACCTGATCAGCTTTGCCAGCACATCCTTATTAATTTGCCGACTTAATAACTCCCCGACTGCAATCGATTTATTTTCGGTTATCAGTGTAAGTCCTGCGTTGCCATGCAATTTCCTATTGCCTTCGCATTCAATGAAAATTTACTTGACATCTTCCCGGAAAGGAAAGGAAAACTCACCCACCCACCACGCAGGCTACGTGCGTGGGGTAAATAAAAGTTTTCCTGTTTTCGTGCGCGCTCTCTCTGCTCCACACGGCAGATGAACAATCTTGGAGTTTTCCCCACTTTCCCAGTTCCCAATTCACATTTCCCATGCCCGTTGGCGGCAGCGGCAAGCATAAACAACCCCAAACCCCAGAGAGTCGGACCGAAAATACACAAAGCGGAAATGCGAACCGAAATCGAAACCGAAATCAGAACAGCTGTGGAAGGACAGCCGCGAAATTGGGTCAACAGTATATAGTGGTGTATATACACAACATCACCCCCCCCCCCCCCCCGAAGTTTTCCTGAAAGGGGGTGGGGTGGGTGGCCATGCCCGCTCTCTCTCTCTTTGAATTTGTCCCTGTCCGTGCAACATGAAAACGTCACTCGCCGAGAGACAGAGAGAGAGCCACTGTTAACTGCCACGGAAAACTAGGCCAAAATGAGCGGCCAACTTGTAACAGCGAAAGAGAGAAAAACCAGGGGAAAGAGAGAGCCTAAAAGAGCGGGCTGAAAGAGAGTGCGCATGGATGGGGGAGTACGAGTGTACTGTTAACGAAATTGGGTCAATGGAAGGCCAACATAATCCCACCGCCACACGAAAAATGGAGCGGAAGCATAAATTATTGACTCCACACTGACGAACGAAAATAGCACAATTTGCCTATATCTATATTCCACATCGAAGTGGGATTGGGGGATGGGGCATTATGGCCCAGTAAAATGTGTGCCAAGCATTAGAGGCATCTGGCGTCTTTTCGCCTCTTGGCTAATAACATACAGCACACAGCACAGACATGAAAGGTTTGCTCCCTAATAGGGCTTAATACCCGAAGCCGGCAAACTCGAATTGCACTCACGGCGCCGTTTACATTTCGACGCCCTCAAAAGTAGGCAACGCAAATTTTGCTTCTGCCCCGAAGGCAAAAGGGAAGCTTTTCTTTTTTACACACCATTAAAGCCGCCCAAGTTCGTCATGGCAATTTCTGCAATTTGCATTGGATGTACATATATCTCATGGCATATATATATTTTGTATACCACTTGCCGCAAATCGAATTCGGAGCGCTTTGCATGTGAGCGGTTGATTTTAAAGTCTTATCGCTGTGTCTACAGGCAGCGAGAAAATTGGTTCACATCGGATAAGGGTGAAGCTTTCAACAAACTTTTCGTTGACTCTATCAACCTCATCGGCCCACGGCCCACTTACAGTAAACTTACTCGGGAAATGCTTTCTTTGTAACGAGTTGCAGAGCAAATTGGGTTGAATAGTTGTGTTTTGTAATTCCTATTTCGTATTTGATTTCAACCTTTGAGCGGGAAATTTGAAAACCTAATTACATACTGCTGATGGCCTTGCCAATTGGTTGGGACCCTTAATTTGATTGCGTTTAAATAAAAACACGCACATACGCATTCGCATTCGCATTCGAATTCGCTTTTTGCTTTCTGCAGACAGTGACGGAGTGGAGTGTCATAAATATGTGAAAACTCAAACACACATGCATAACTGATGTGACAAACACACGCGAAATTGTCATTGCCGCTGGGAAATCGGCGGTGGGGGAAAAGTCAGGGGAAAAAGCTGGAAAAAAGGCTGACAACAACAATGACAACGACAACGATGGAAGCTGAAATTGAGGTTGAGTGCTCACTCATTCAGCAAATATGACAATGGCGTTGATTTTGATATTTTGAGCGGGCAGACAGAAGCACAATAACCGCCTCGTTCTTGACATGGCCCAAACGGCTAGATATCGCGGCTCAAGGGTTGTGCACAGCCCACGTAGGCACAGAGAAAAATTACTGCCATCATAGGATCCTTAATACAAATTTAAGAATTGATGTTTTAAAATTTTACACAGAAATATCTATTAAAATGCCTTAATGTTTATGTCAATTTGCTTTAATATCCATTTAAATGTCCTAACATTTTCTCTCTGTGCAGATGCTGGCACGTTTCGTGTGTAAAATTTATGCGAAAAGTTCGTGAACACTGAGGGCGACTTTGTGCTCACTTGAGGGGAAACATGTTGCCAAAAAAGTGAAACCAACTTGAATGTGTGTAGCTCATGCTGGCTTAAATTTTTATGTTCGTCAAATTAGATCAGATGAAATGCACTGAAATGGGAAGTTGCACGAGAGCCTGAGAGTATGCAACACTGGGTCCTTAAGGCCATAAATTCGTGGTCAATTTAGTGTGGCCCCTTGCAATTGATTTAGTTGCTGGACGTTACAGGAAGTGGAAATGAGAGTAGTGGTGCTTTTCAGTAACCAACTTCTTCGCCATCTCGTTTCTATGCTATGTGTACATATATGCGCGCTAGTGACGACAATATCCGGCCACGCTCAATTTACCACAACATAGCGCAGGACTACAGGACACCCTCGGGGCATTAAAGTCCTTATCAGTGGAAACGCTCGAGTTACAAGCCCGGCGTTACGCGTCCTCGGGCCAACTTAATGGCCACCGCAGGCGATTCCGTTCAACCCCAAACCCCCAGCTTAAAGTTCCCGTTTCCCAGCGACTTTCACCACCCGTTATCACTGTTCATTGTCACATCTCTCCAGCCAGAAAGGCAGAGAGGCAAGGCACAATGGCCCACAGAATCCAATTATGACATAAAAATTTTCGTAAATTGTAAAATGTAAATTTTCACCCCTGCCAAAGGGATAGAGATTTTCACTTGTCCCCAAGATAAGCGGCCAGGACAACGAAATTATTATTTGGCACACGTAAATTGTACAAGGGCTGCTAATAAAATGTGTGGCTGGCTGCATTTGCCGTTGACTTTTATTGCTGCGGTAATTGCCAAATGGAGCTTGAATGGGTTGCCATTCCTGCCTCTTTTCCTCCCAGAAACGGTCCTAATCAACACGGACTTTAACAAGATGTGTGGTTGGATGGTTGGCTAGTGGGATAGTGAGAAATGGGGGCCTGAAAGACTGGACGTCAGTCCTAAAAAGTAATTGGCTTATGGGGGAAATGTCCAACTTTGTGACAGGCGGGTAGGAGCATACCACACAGATCGACTGTACCTTCATCAAGTATAGCTAAATACGTGTTATAAAGGATACAGAGAGAAAAAATTCTAAGTTTTATAGATTTTAAATTTACCTTAATTGAAATCAATTAAAACAAGAGAGAACGTTATAGTCGGGTGCCCCGACTATCAGATACCCGTTACTCAGGTAAAGAGAGTGCGAGGGAGATGGAGATAGAAACTTTGATCACGCATAACTTTTTAACGAATGGTCCGATTTGAAAAATTTCTTCTACATTTCGATAGGTATTGATAAACACAATAAAACTGCATTTTTACTTTTCCGAAATATTTAAATTTTTAAAATCGTATATAAGCGATTGTGGGCGTTAGAGGGGGCGTGGCACCTTCTTGAAACAAACTTGCGCTGCGTAGGAACTCCAAGAATCTTCATGCCAAATACCAATCCTCTAGCTTTTATAGTTTCCGAGATCTCAGCGTTCATACAGACAGACGGACAGACAGACGGACAGACGGACATGGCTATATCGACTCGGCTAGTGACCCTGATCAAGAATATATATACTTTATAGGGTCGGAAACGCTTCCTTCTAGCTGTTACATACTTTTGCACGAATACAATATACCCTTTTACTCAACGAGTAACGGGTATAAATATCATAAATTTATCTCCTTTAAGATATAAAATACATTTCAAGTAACCTTTTCTTCCTTTTTATCTCATATTTCCGAATCAGTTTATTCAATTTTCTCTCCCTGTAATTGAACACTATTTATTGGGTTGAGCTAGGGGGCAACTGCTCATCTATTTTCATTTGGCCGAGTGGAAGCTGCGTTTGTCTCCGGCTTAAACTGTACTGCGATGGCTGACCCAGAAACAGAAACTCTTGGCCGGAATGCAGGCCCAGTAAGCCAGGGGTCTCAGTAACTGGGTCACAGAGCATCAGATGTATATACATACATAGCAGTCAAAAGGGGGATGGGGATTCACTTGCGCCTGGGTGACCTTGTGAAATTGCAATTGCCAGGCTGCCGAAACAAAAACGCCAACAACAATGGCATCAAGGCCTGCCAGCGAGCATACATACATGGCAGTAACTGTACTTGGCGAAATTTATGTATGCTGCAGGGCAGGGGAAAATAGATGGAAAGCGAGGAAAGCCATTCGCCATTCGAGTTGGGGATGCAGAACTAAACCAGGTCAAGCGTATTCGGCTTTATATACCCCACTGGAGAGGCATGCACATCTCGTGTATATATGGAGCACGTATATATGCGCCCCTAGCGATGTCACACTGTATCTGGGAATTTATGCTGCACTGCTTCAGTCCCAAAGATGTAAATTGCTAAATATCTCAATTTAAACGGGGCATGAAGCTTTCTTTCCAATAGCTGGCTCATATTTCAGGCCCTTCGACCATTTGAAAACCATTCGAGTCTCCCGAGGCACATTTCAATTTGGCCCCGAAGGCAATCGCCTCGTAAACTGGCCCTGACAAAAAACCCGAAAAGGGAAAACTTGATGCCTTTCGGGGGCAGGAGGGGCACGTGCCGGAAAAATGTCCATCTAATAATTTTCCAGCAGAAGGAGGAAACTGACAGTAGAAAAAGAAGGCAGCAGAACACTCAAAATGACCAAAAAAAAAAGAAAATACGAGTATAATCAACTTGCCGGGACCAAAAAGCAGTTTTTGCGAGGCTTTTCGGGTTTCGGGGGTCCATCATTTCCCCAAGGACAGCACCAGATATCGGTTCACATTACTTTTCAGGTATTATGCGCCACTCAAAAGTTGTCGCTGTCGTTTAAGCTGAAAAAAAGGCGCTTTTGAGCTAAATGTGGCCGAAGGTAAGCGAAGGGAAGGCCTTGTGTGTTTAAAATGCCGTTTTAATATGGCCAAAAGGGGAGGAACGGGGCAGGCCCAAGAAAGTTGGTAAGCTGCTTATGGCCAGCAAATTAGACATGGCGGCAATCGGCTTTCGAGTGTCGCCGAAAGCGGAGGCAAATGGCGAATGGCGAAAGGCAGATGTGTGTAGGGTGTGCAACATGTTGGAGTCCTAATCTCCGCAACAACTTATGCATTCGGGCCCCGAAAAATGGGTTAATACGGACTTAGCCAAATGCTGAAAGCTGCAAAGCTGCGCCAACTTGCTAACAAAGTGCCGTGCCGAGCACTTTCAAGTCCTTCGAATCGAATTGTGGACTTGGCACACTTTCTACTTCCTGCTCCAGATGGTTGGGAAGCAATCAAATCGAAGGATAAACTTTGGACCCCGACGATTATTTATATATGAGTGAGGAGTGTATCCCAACTGCTGTTCCAAAGTTTTGATTCAGTCGGGAAATTGTGCAAGACTCGCAAATCCAATTGCCAATTGCAGGTTGCATAAGCAGCGACAGCAGCCGCAACAAAGTAGAAACCAAAACCGAAACCAAAAACTCAACTTCAGACCCAGACAGAGACAGAGACAGATAGAGAAGCAGAGACAGAGACAGCAACACCCGCAGGCAGGGTGAATTTCAATTTCCATTCCCATTTCAATTTCAACTTCTCTTCCATTTCCATTTCCATTGCACTTGCAAATTGAACACGCACGCAGGCCAAGAAAATAAAAGGAGAAAAACACAAAATGTAAGCAAATTTGAAAGCAATTTCTATTTCTATTTCCCAAAAAAAAAGAGAGCAAGGGGGAAAAACCCAGAAAAAAAGCAGCATTAAACATAATTTTGTTTCCATTCCATTTTCTTTGCATATTTTATGCGGCATGCGGGGGCAACCCTTTTCAATTTGGGGCATGCAAGGATTTGAATGCGGGACTTAAATATTCAATTTGCTGCACACACGCTCTAAACTCTATAAGGACAGATGCTCCCAGAGCTCCAGAGAGTCCCGATAACCGACTGAACTTTTGGCTCCCACTTTTCCTGGGCAAAAAAAGTTCGCAAGTGTCAACGCTTTCTAATTGCAAGTGATAACGGCAGCAGCTTTAAGCTGAAGTTTCCCTCTCGACTTTTCCTTTTGTTTTCCCCCAGAATCCGGGGTGGCTTTTTAATTTTCTTGCCTGACCCAATTCGGAAGACTTTTCATTATGCAGCAAGGACTTCGGCGAAAGTGTCGCCCTGCCTTCGGGGTGTTCCCTTCCTTTCCTTTCCTTTCGCTTGGCTTGAACTCCACTCCACCTCCATTTTCACTCCGTCTGCGGCTGGTTCCAGCTTCCTGTTTAGATAAAATGCCAAATGCCGGAAGATTTTTAATTAGAATTCTCCTTCTTTCACCTCTTGAGTCCCGCGCCCGCTCTTATCCCTTGCTATTGACTCGAACAATAACCCCAAACTAAAGTTTAGCGGGCCAAGAAAGAAGAGAAGGAAAAAGAAAATATTGTTTAAGCAATTTGGCAGCTTAAATCATTTTAATAATTCTGACTGGCTTAGCGGGGCTTTAATTGTGACCCGAGCTTAGCGTTTTCCCCTTCTTCCTGGCGCCTGATTAATTTTGCTTTATCATCTTGGGTGGGGGTCCCCCCATCGCCCATCCTCTTCGGTAATATAATACACGTTTCTTAATTAATTCAATTTGCTTGCGGTTGGCTTTCCTCCCTCCACCACTGCTTTATTTTTGTTGCTCTGCGGCTTTCCGATGTTGAGCAATTGTAATTTGATATGCCGGCGAGCGGTCCGTGACCCCGAGGAGTCAACCGGAGTTGTCATAATTCGGCTTTAGGAGCGAATCAAGTTCCCCCAAATAATAGGGGTTGGTTAAAGCCCAAGAGCGACCCCAATGTATCGGTCAAATGCAATTTATAGACCTCGCAATCGAACAGCGAAATTTAATTGAAATTCAACGCTGATAGATAGAATATCCGTCGAGCGGACGCGGTGGCGAAACATTTGCATTGACAAGTTGACAACTGCTGGACATGGAGACCAGTGGAATGCAAATGGCCAGGCCGAAATAAACGGCCGGCAGCTGCTGTTGCTGCTGCTGCTGCGCCAATCGCAACAATTGACAGGGAAAGTGAATGAACATGGAGGGGGAGCCTGGCAATTTTCATAAATTTTCCTTGCCCCAAAGGCAGCGCCGAAATTTCCGCATTTTTCCATCTGTTCAGTCAGTCCACTCAGTCCACTCCTGCTGATGTAATGGCCAGGGCACACAGTTCGCATGAATAACTTTCGTAATGACCGGGGACAGGCCGAATGCGAATGGCAACCTGCACTCCAACTCCACTCCAGAGCTAACTGGCTGGACTCTCAAAAAGTCTGGCCCTGCAGACGCGGCGTATACGCGATATGCACAAAAGGCGCTTAAATTGCCTTTTTGGCTTCGCTCAATGGGTCGATTTTCGTTCGTTAACCGTTCAATGGTTTGTTTTTACGGCAAACTTTGTAAACCTCTCTCTCTCTCGGCATTTATACAAACAATTTTTGTATTTTTTAGCCGGGCCAAAAGTGCTTCTCGCTTTTTGTTTCTGTTATTGCAGCCTCGGGCATTAAATGTTTGGCTGTTCGAAAGCGGTTTTAAAGTTAACTTACAATTTGGTTGGTTTTCGGTGTAAAAGACTTCGTGGCACTCACCTAAAAAGAGAGACGAAAGGAATAAAATTAATTAGAATTTGTGCCGAAACTGTTGGCCATGTAAAATCAAATCAATATGTGTGTGTATATTTTTTTGGGTTTATAAGGGAAAAACCCTATAAATGTGACAGGTTCCAGGTATTCCGAGCTTCCACTCCCCGGTTTTGGTTTGTACTTGCCGGTGAGGTTTTCGCTGGCATTGAACCAGGCCAGGGAAAAATGTCAAAAACTGGCACGAGCCAGGCCAAAACCAACCCACCACCACCCACCGCCCATCCGCATTCGCATGTGGCAAGGACAGAGGAGCCAGGGAGATAGCCTCGTGTTCCCATTTCCAAGTTTACCATGTCGGGGTCAAATTGTTAGCCGACTTTCGTGAGCAAACAAATTGAGGCTTCCACTGCGGACTGCCCGAATATGCAATGCATTTTCCTTCCGATTCCTATCGCCCCGGTGTTCCTCTTCTTTTTTTGCTTTTATTTTCTGGCATTTTCATGTTGGCCAGCCGTTGATTAACGATAAGTGCGAGGCATTGACATGATTTCACGAACTGCCGACGACTGGCAGCTCCTAATTGCCCGTGTTAACTGCGGCTAATTACTGGCCTTTTGCAGGAGTTGCTTTTCCCCCGACAAGATTGCATGGGAAGTCGCCTTTCTGGGAAATCGGACTGCTTTTAATTGAGAGCGCCTAAAAAATAACAGCAGAGTCGAATGCATGACTAAGATGCCGGGTCCCAGTTATAAATTTAGTTAATTGAATGACTGGCGGAGATGGCGGGCAAAAACAATTACAAGTGCAGTGCGCGTCAGCCATTTGTCATGCATGCGCCGCCATTAATCAAAAGTTGAATAACCGGCAAAAACTCGCCTTTATCCTACCCCCTCCTACCCCCTTTTCCACCCACCGATCCACCTTGGTGAGCCGAAAAAGTAAAGGCTTGCGATAAAATCAGCTCGCTACTTTAGCCAATCGTAATTGTTATTAAAGATGCTCGTGGCCCGACTGAAAATGAACCGAAATTACTCATCATTAGCCGGAGGTGAGTGGGCAGTCGCCCACTGAAAAAGCGTTGCATACGCACGGGCGTTGGCCAGTGATGGATTGCCTTAACCTCAGCCATTGCCATTGCCTTCGCCTTTGCCTTTGCCCCGGCTGAGATAATTGACCTCTAAATATACTTGGGCTGGCGCCCTCAGCGGGGTCAGCGCCGCAAAGTAGGCTAAAAATATGGCACACAGCACGGGGCCGCCAAAAAAGAAGAAAAGGACGAGAACTTGGGGGTCCAACAACCTCGATTCGCGAGTGCCATTGACACTGGGCCAAGGAGGCTGGGGCCCAGAAAGCCCAGCTGCCCTGCTGGGCCAGTCGGCCAAAACAAAAATAATAAGATATACACACGGGAGGAGAGACTAGGAGGACCAAAGTCATTGAACGCGTCCGGCTCACGCACTTTTCAGGCCGCCAAGAAAAGAAGCTGATTTGGTAAACATTTTGGTGCATAAAACCTTAATTAATAGCCTTAAGAAATGTTCTATACTTTAATTCTTGATTCATAAATGTTGATAAAAACTATACTTCATTGAAAATAAATCTATTCATCTATTAAAATACACTTTTTTTTAATCTATAATGGAAATAATGATATAATAAATATAAATTAATGATTTCCTAATTCAGTAATCGGTATCCGCAGGTCGTGGCTTTAATTCGAAGTCTGCCAACCGCATCTTCCTTTTGTTTATCTTCATTCCAGCAAGTTTTTGCCTCTGCTCTCGATTATCCCTCCTAACCCCATTTGGAATCCCCCTCCCCCTCCCCACACCCTGCCTTTATGGCCCAAAGGCAGACGAAGGCGGCAAGGTGCGTAAGCGTCTAGGATTCGGGACCTGCGTGCTAGTGGCTCGTTTCAAGGATTCTTATCCCTCCTCCGGCCGAGTTGCCTGGGGCAACTTTTATTGTGTCATTGGCACGCATCGAGGGCAAAAAGTTAAATCTTAAATCATAAAGAGCACCGCAGGCAGGCTAGGCGAAAAAACATTAACACCGATGGGAGGAAGAGAGAGGGAGTGGGTGGGAGTGAAAAAAGGATTTGCCTGTTTATTGTTTTTATTTAGGCAAGTTTAAGTTTTGCCTAAAAAACTCACAGGGCTCAGTTTCGGCTGGCGGCGTTATAGACATCAAACATTTCATGGCTGCGGCTGAGTAATTCCCTTATCTGACTGCCACTAATTGCTGCCACCGATAAAAGTGAAACTGGCGGGTCGTGTCCTTGCCACGCTCGTAAATTCACCCACCACCCACTTGGCCGCCCAAGTTGAATAAACCCGATGAGTTTTCAACAGAATCACGCATTATTTGTGTCTGAGTATCTGTGTGTGCGAGTGAGTGTGCTTTTTGAGTGTGCGCCTGTTTTTTGTGTTTTGTCAAATACGTCTAGACATCGAAGGTCATTTGCAGCTAACGGTTTGGGTTCCAAAAAAAAAAACATCGAAATAGAAGAAGAAGCACGTATCAGCAATGACCTCTATAAGGAAATTCCTCGGGTTCCGATTTCATTCCATTCTATGCCATTTGCCTTGCAAATTGCCAGTTTTGTGTCATTTGATTTGATTTGTTTCTGTCCCATTTCGTTCAGTTCAATTTTTTTCCGTTGCCATACTATAGTCCATACTATATACTATGGAATACGAATACTATATGCTTTATTGGCTTGTTGTTGTTTTTGTTTTAGCATTTGCAGCCGTGTTTGTCGGTCAGTCGAGTCAAGTGAACTCTGGGCAACGTCTGCTGCAAAAACGTGACTAACAAGCGGCTCGTAAATAATCTTTAACCGCTTGCCGCCGATCGTCAGTCTCTTTCGCACACATCTCGCCCTCTCTCTTTCTCTCTGTCCAGCATTTGCAAAATTTCGCATTTTAATTGCAGTTTTTGCCTAAGCGAGTCAATGAAACCTTGTCAACAGATTAAACACACTTAAATGAGGACTTTTTGGGGTTTCGAGGGGTTGGGCAGGGTTCGAAGAAAGCGAGAGAGACAGGCATATGCCGAGTGAAAGAGACAGCAGGAGGGTGGATGAAAGAGACAGGCGCCGCGATCGCCACACGTTTCACTCTCAATTCGTAGCGAATCGCTTTGTTTTATTTTTGCCGCTGTTTGTTTTGTTTTAAGTTGAATTTCTTTCGAGCGCCAGGTGCATTGACTCCTCGCTTTGTGATTTGAATGCTTATAATTTAATTAAACTAAATTTAATTTGCATGCTAACGCAGTTAATTGTAGTGTAAACTGCACATGTCCAGTGCATTGAACCTGCTGTGATTTGTTTTTTCTTTCGTCTGGCAGCAGTTCGTTCTGGATGAGCTTATCGACGTTCGTCTGGCGAGAGGCGACTTCTAAGTCTAAGTAGCGATTTCCACACTCGACTGGGCGAAAAGTGCCCAAACGACCTTGATGACAATGAACTCGCCCCACCCCATTTCCACTTCCATTCAGCACGACCATTCAACAACAAGGTATAAATATAAACATTCTGTCATACGATTGTGCGAGTTTTTCAGTGCATATAAAAACATCTACTTTATGGCATGCCACTGATAAGACAGTCCCCAAACAATTTGCATCGTAAAGCGAAGAGCAAGTATAACTATTCCGATTGTTTACCGACTGTTTGCCCGGCTGCCAAGAAGTCTGCCAAAGGTCTTCCGCCCCTGCGATTCCATACGTACTATGTATGTATGACGACCCCTTCCCCTATATAATCGGGTTTGCGATAAGTTTCTTTGTTTGATTGGCTTCGCTTTTGTCAATTTCAAAGATATTGCATGTATAGAAATGTGATTTACTGGGGATTTGTTGGCTTACTTTCAATTCCGGCGTATCTAACCACAAAAGGCAGAAATGCCGGTGCAGAAACGCAGTTTTTCCTGAACCCAAGGTCAAAATCAGATAAGGGCGCAGTAAACTTCGCTCCGTTCGTTCTTATCAGTGCCAATCGTACGTATTTTGGCGGTTCAATGTCTGATTGGGGAAACTTGAATTTCTTGCCAGATATAGAAGTGGAGATATAGGTAGGTGGGGAGCCTGTCCGATTGCAGGTACTCCTCCGTACTTATATATTATTAAAATTAATCGATTGACAAGCAGTGTATCATGAAACGAAAAACACAAACTAACGAAAAAATAAAGGGAAAATCGGAGAAAACCAAATAGAAAGTCCTCCTCCTTCTGGCAGGCATGTCAGTTAATAACAGCGTACAAATTGTGGCAGATGACAACAGCAGGAGGTTATGTGGAAATGATTGCTGCAACGGGCACGAGTACTAGAATACTAGACTACGAGTACGAGTACGAACATAAATGCATGGAGGCGACTCGGCACCCTGGCACCTGGCTCCTATTACATGCGCACTGCATTATTACAAAAGGCTCCAACCAGCAAAACACAAAAACGAAAAAAAAGAGAAAAAAACGGGGGGAAAAAACAGAAATTGCAAATAAAAGGTAATATTAAAAGCGGCAATTTTCCGCGGCAACAGCAACAGTAACAATTGCTGCGGGGCACCAAACCCAAACCCAAACTCCAACCCATGGAAAAGTTGCCTTCGTTTTGCGTGCCATATGCGAGTTGGAAAGGATTTCCGGTTTTGTGCCGTGGCCTTTTGTAAATTGTTTTGTTATGAAAATGCAGCGAGCGTCGATCTCAGCTAATGGCCGGCTCAATATATTATTTAATATGCAGCGGTAATGGCCATGTTTTATTTAGGCTCCCTCCACAGGTTTTTAGTGGGTGTAGCGGGTGCCTTTTGCCTTTGCATAAGAAAAATAAAAGCAGGACTAAAGCCTGGACGCCTGGGGATCAGGACCCTATAAGTTGTCCTGGAAACCAAAAGGTTGCGAAATGCAATAAGTCAAGGCGTTGGGACTGAAGAAGCAGAGGACGAAGACGATGAAGAGCCGGCTTAGGTAAACAATGGTATGCCAAGGCAGACTTTTCATTTTCCATTGGCCCCCTGGTGTATGCTTTGCGATTCCGATTCATACATTCGAGATCAGGAATTCAAGACCTTATTGAACTCGATTCATATCGGAGGAATTTTAATAATCTGGCCGGGGCGAATGAAAACATTGGCAGGAAAGGTCCTGGCCGCCATTCGCCCTCGCCGAAAAAGCGAAAAGAACAGAAAAGCCGGGCTGCTGGAGCGAAAGGAATCCATTCAACTCGAACATATGGGGGTTACGTTAGGGATAAGGAACTGCAGAGGTGGAGGTGGGTGAAGAGGCAAACAGGATACCGACTCTGGAGTGGCAAATGGGCGGCTTGCATGTCGAGTATTTGTACACAGGTTTGCCCCAGCTCAACTCGGTTCGGTTTCTGGCTGCCTCTAACCTCAAGTGCAGCATGGATCTACTGCCACTTTGCCCCCCCGCCCATCCTGACCCATCCCCGCCCATCCTAGCCATCATCATCCTACCCATTTCTGGCCTTCTCCTGCTTCTGGACGCTTTAGCCATGGCTTTGTTTTCGGGTTTGCCTTTGCTTGCCGCCTTTTTGCAACGTTTACGTTTTGTGCTCTTGCCCCAGCGAAGTTAATGCCGGTTGTTGTTGTTCTATATATACATACATAAGTGTACATGGTACTATATATATGCTGGAGCGGTGGTGGATTGTATGCTGCCCGATGTTGCTGTTGCTTATCCTGTATGTCATTGAACCCAGTTAAGAATCGGCAGGGAACTCTCCACATGTACCTGGGATTGCATGTCAACCTAGGCAAAAATAAAACGGGGGAAGTAAGCAGTAAGCTCACTGGGAAAAAAACCCAAAAACGAAACGATCTAAGTACAGGAAAAATAATCAGCAGTCATCTACATGTTTAAATGCACTTCGAATTTTAATATGATTTAATTTAACAAGGTGTGTCAAAGAAAAACCTGTTCAAACTTATTTTCATTTATAAAATAAAACAAATTAAATACCCATTCTTATGAAATTTCAACTAATTTCAACTAACTTTGATATAAAAAATAAATTTATCACTATACTATTTAAACCTTTTGTTTCGTTTTGTTGACATCTTTATGGATTATCATAAATTTCTTACGGTCTTAATTGGATATGCCATAATAATTTAACGTTAATGACCTAGCTATTTTTCTCAGTGCTGGCTCCGAAGGGCTGGATGGACTTGACTTTATGCGAGGTGCAAGCGAGTGGTGAAGGAGAGGGCAGGACATGCCTTTGACAAGTTTTTCGCTTAATTTCCACAGCCAAAACAACAACAACAACAGCAGCAGCAGCAGCAGGGAGGAAAACAGGAGCATAAGCAGAAGCTTAAGCATAAATGCCAGAGTGGGGAAAAGTAACACAGCAGGCGAAATGTAAACAAAGTGCAGTTCCTAGTTGTTGCACATTCACCTCGATATTGTTGGCACCCGGCGCCATGGCAACACTTTTTCCTAGGATATGAAAACCTTATTGGAATTACTTTTAGCCTTCTGTTGGGTTGATAAAGGGCCAAAGGTGCGAGCTTACTCATAACTCATAAACTTGCACTTTTGGGCTTTTCTTTTCCAGTGCGAGAGTCCAAAGGGAACTTTGCATTTTCCAATATCGATACGACGATATTCGTTTCTCCTGCCACAAATTGCCGGCTAATAAGGATGGCAATGCATCTGCCAGGTGAACGAAGCTGGGCTGGCAACTTTGTAGCCATAACCGGCGGCCAATTCGTGCTTTAATGCACACATCACGATGGAATTTGGCAAACCTCTTCGGCCGACGGGGGTTTCATAATTTTATAGCCCGGTGCTGGTGCAGAATAAAAGCAGCATCTATTCAGCACTTGCCCCGGGGCAAACACACACAAAGACACAGAGTATCTATGAGGTTGCAACTGCAACTGCAGCCCATTCCCATTTCCCATTTGCCGACATGTAAAATGATGCGTAAACAATATTCTGACGCATCATTAAAAACGCCTGAGCGCGGCTGAGGACGGGGGGTCGGGAATTATGAGGCCGGAGCCGTGGAGCTGATGATGCTGAATCTGAATCAGCAGCCGTTCCATGTCCAGTGGGGAATCAGTGGGGGAATCGAGGGGCGAATCCAGGGGGACATCTCGTTGTGTGTGTAATGATCATGTTTTTTGCACACGGCGAACGCGATGATGATGACGCATGTGGTCAAGGAACTGCCCTGCCTCAACAACAATAACAAATTCTATTTGGCCCCAGAAGATCGGGAATCGGGTATATGTAAGTATATATGTATGGGGAGGGGGGGATATGGGGGGAACCTAGAGGAGGCCTCGAGGAGGAGCCAAGTGGAGAACGGGATCGTCATGTCCACCTTCACGCGCTGCCATCGAGTTCAATTGCCTCGGCGAGTACGCAAGCGTTCTGCCCTTTCTCCATCTGTGTCCCCATCTCACCCTGCACCCAATCCCATGCCCCATTCGGTTGCCCCATCTCTCTCTGTGGGGAATACACGAACATGGCTGAATGTATCGCTTAATCGCTCGTTCGTTCCTCCGGCTGTGGGCTGTTGTTGTCTGAATCTGCCCCAGCCTCAGTCTCAGCCTCAGCCTTTCTGCCTGGTTGTTGTTGATGATGTCGGAGTTTGGAGTTGCAGTCAGCCAAAGCTACAGCTACAGCTGAAGCTGGAGGAGCCGAGCTGGTTGTGCGGCGTGCTCACTGCTTATTTATGCTGATCTCTGTAATGAGATATAATGCCGGCCGGCCGGTCAAAAAAGACAGCAACAATAGTGGCAGCGGCAGCGGCAGCAGCAGCTACAGCGGAGGAACAACAACCTGGCCAAGATTAAGACCGAGCTAGCTGGCTAGTAACTCCTCAGAGCCACTGCCACCTGACCAAAGGACAGCGAACCCGAAAAGGGTTGAGATTGCTAGTAAAAAAGAGAGATAATCTGATTTTAAATGAGTTTCATATGTGTAGCCATAGAGGATATTTGTTATAGCAAGATTTCCTATGCCGAATTATTTTGCAAAGATAGTAGGTTTCCCTGTATATACAGATCCATTGTGATCGCCGGCAAACAAACATCATTATCAGCACTTACACAGACTTACACCATCGTCATCATTGGCACTGTCATTATCGAGCTGCATTCGTGATTGTTGTCCCATCGGAAAGAAAGAGGAAAAGAACCTCTGGCGAGAAGCTATAGAAACAGAAACCGAGTTGATAAGTCGTGCTCCGCTGAAGTGGCGACACAACCGTAGCAGCCTCTGGAGTTCTGGACTCAAAAGGTAAGCCACTCACGTATGCCAGCCACAGCAGCAACATCACAGAAACAGAAACAGCAGCAACATCTGCCCATATTTTGTACGAACTGACCTGGACAAGAATCGCTGAAGAAGACGACGACGATGGAGTGACGAAGCGGATCCGAATCCCAATCCGAATCCGATCCTCAAGACGCTGACAGAATCAGCAAACAACAAATATTATGCATACAGCTGATTCAGATTGGAACGAATCGGGGATGGGATGGGATGGGATGGCATACGATGGGATGGAGTGGATGTGGGTGGAACGAGGGACGTGCTCCACCGAACTGAAGTGAACTCCATGCGTGGATATTAATGACCGGCCTCGACCCCAAACAACAACAAAATAGCAAACACAAGAAAAGAACAAAAAAAAACAACGAACGTGCCCAAGTAATAAAGAAATCTTTGCAGTGTGGTGCGGGGGCGGTTGGGATGACTGGATGGCTGGATGCCGGCTGCTTCTTGGAAATAAAAAAAGCTAAAAGAAAGAAAGAAAACGCAGCGCGAGGAAGCAATTGGCAAGCGCGTCGAAGAGGCGCATAAATTACTGCTACACAACCACGTTCACATCGAAGTGGAAACGGTGGCGGTTTCCGGGGGTGGAAATCAAAACAAGCAAAGTGCATTAAAATTAATCTAGGAAAATTGGTAATTTTATTTATAATCGAAATTACCAAATAAATGAAATTTAAGTAAACAAATATCAATAGTTACAAAGGGATAGGTAAATACTTCTAGGTAAACTATAGAAATATTTTAACATCTATATCGACCCCTTTCATTAAAATTATAAGTTCTGTTATAAATATTTTGATAGAATTTTTAGACAAATATAGGTACCTACTCAGGGCCAGCCCCTTTCAATAATAATTTTTGAACACGCCCCTGTTTCGAGTCGCCAGTTGAAGGAGGGAGATTCGTGGGCAGGAAATGCTGCGGCTTCTTGGTTGACATTGCCCCGAGCTCTTCTCGCATTTTTCCCCCAGCGAAAACACACCCATCAGCTGGTGCAGAAATTTTGCTTAATTTTTTAATTGCCCCAGCGGTGTTTTGTGCTTTATTTATACCCTCTTGCTTTTCATTCTTGTCTGGCAGCGCCAAGTTGGCAATTAAAAATGCGTAACGCGGTTTCTCCCAAGCCGCCTTTGTTCCTGCTGTTTTTGTTATTTTGCGACCTAAGCTAATGAGTTGATTGCCAGTGCAATTTTCGCATGCAGAATGAAAGGAGAAGCCGTAAAGTACCTGGTTGAACAATTTTTACGCTCCTTGTTTCCTGTCTCATTGAGAATTGTGATTTCCACAAAAACAAAAAATAAAATGAGTGGGCGCACCCAAAAACACAGAATTACGAGGGAGTGGGCAATCATATAATTTACGACTTACTGTTAACCAGATTCTCAAGCATCAGAGGGAAACTCACCTGAAATTAGACGAAGGAAAATGGAATCAATTAGTATGGAAATTGAGAACGTTGGGAAGATAATATGTACAATTTAGCCGGGGACATTCGCCCCGATTTAAGGAAAGAGAAGGAAAACCCTTTAAGCTGGCAACTCGCATATGTGTCCATGCATATATATGCATATATAACTTTTGTTTATCTTATGAAAGTTTCTTTTCATGGCTTTGGCCATGTTTACCAGCAGCCAGCAAGAAGAACAAAAATAAAAAACAAAAACTGTTCGAGATGCATCTAAATTAAAGCAACAACAACCACAATGACAAGAGCCTGAACCAAAGGCAACAACTGAAAACTGAAATAAGCAGCAATGGACAATAGTTGTTGGTCGGATTGAAGGCAGGAGAATTGTCCAGACCAAAACCAGATGATAATAATGACGACGGTCGGGTGGAGAGTGCAGTAAGGAGGAGTTTGGAGCACCGAGGAACCTATCCTATCCCAACATTGTTTTTGTTCTCGCTATCCCCAATCCGCGATGTTGCTGCTTTTCAGGTCGCTTCTCAGTTGCTGCTGCTGTTGTTTTTCGGTTTTATATCTGCGCCTCAGAATCATGTCGCGGAGCCAGTGAGCAACATGTTTGTGCAACTTGCGAGTGCTTCGGCACTCGGCACAGCAGCAACATCAGCCCCTGTACACAGGAAATAAATTTGGATAAAATCTGCATTTGAAGACATTGAAAAGTGCACTATATTACGAGAGTAATAATATACAGAAATACATTAATATTTAAATTTTATATTATAATTTTGTAGATCTGGCAATAATAAACAACTGCCTCAGGCGATATTACAAAATTTTGAATGAGGATTTGTAGATAGAAACCAAATGGAAAAGAATTCCAATTTTCAAATATTTTGATCCACTGGTTTACGAGTAATCTGATGCAACTTAAGAACATATCACCTGATATAACTTCCTGTCGGCGGTTCTTAAGAAATCTTTTATGATGCCAACATTTTATTGGTATATTTTTTGAAAACATAAAATTAATTTAATTTTTTTCCCGTGCTGCCAGCTGCTGTTGCCCGTGTGCCACATACACTGCAATGTTGTTGCTGCTGCAGATAAGTTGTTGCTGCTGCTGCCGCTGCCACTTGCCATTGAAGTTGCTCATCAACTTTAGCTTACCACCACATGCGAATGCGAAAGTCGCCGCTTGTTGCATTTAGTCATCGCATAGTATACTATACTATGCCATGGAGTATCCCCCGGATACTGCCCCCCATCCCATGCCCATCCCCATCCGATCGGCCTGCTCATTCGCTACGTTCCACTTCAACACCCGTCGACCCGGCACATTGCCTTTCCCACAGTGGCCGTTGAAAGCCGTAGAGTGCAACAGAGTTCGTTCCACTCGATGGTGGATGGATGTGGATGTGGATGTGGCTGTGGCTGTGGAAGGTGCCCCTCCTGCCTCCTGCCCCTTGTCTTGTTTTGTTTTGATTTCGTGCACTTTGTTTTGCTTTTCATATTTCTCCGGGATTTTGTATTTTGCTCATCGTTCGCGTTGCACTCTCGGGTGCCCCGATAATTGCAGCCAGGCGAGAAACGAGAAATGAGAATCGAGAAATGGTAAATGCGAAATGAGAAATGAGAAAAACTGGAACTGGATTGCACTCGTGACGTCACCGCGAGGGCATTCACTTTTGCGGCCAAAGCTGCAATAGCTGCAACAGCAACGGCAGCAGCAACAGCAACATGTTGCCGACAACAATCTGTGGCTGCCACATTTGTCTTTCACCGCCGCCTCCATTGTCCGCTTTATGAGCCACGAAATTCAAATTTACACATCGATAGCGAAGCTCGGGAGCTGCACTCATTGTCACGATAAATCAATTGGCCTCTTTGCCCCCTTGCAACAGCAACATGCAGCTAGTTGCTGCTGCTGCTCCTGTGCAGTAGCAACATCCAGCTGACACTTACGTATGTTAATGCTGACAAAAGAGTCAAGACAAGAGCAATACAATGGCCCCATCAATTCGTGGGGGAAAGTGCAGCAGATTGGCCATATCGTATCGTATGTATGCAACTTCAGGGCCCCAAACGTTTCTATTATTTTCTTTTCTCGGAACCTGCAACTTGTTTCGGCCGCTTGACCCCTTTTGGTTGCCCCATCCCATCTTCTCTTGCAGATTTATATGAGGGTCGCATGCAAAGCGCCATGTCAACACACACTCACACATGCCACGCCCCCTTTTCGGCCGCCCCCCTGGCGTGACGCGTCAGTAATGCAATTATTTTGATTTTTGTTAAACATATTCCGCGGTCCGCCTGCCGCAGACAAGCCAAACTCCTCGAATCCAACTCGAACATGGCATGGCTAGAGCAAATAAAAAGCACACGGGCTGACATTTTCATTGGAGCTTAAAGAGAACTCCTGGCCATTTGCCGTTTGCCGTTTTGCCGTTTGTGGGGATCATTAGGCGCACCCCGGGGCCATTAATTTGAGCCAGGCCGAAAAGTGTTTGCCAATATACGAAAACACGAAGCTAAAAAGGCTACAAAAGCTAGCAGAGCGGCCGAGAGGCAAAAGGAAGGTGGAGCTGAAAAGACAACCCGGTAAACGCAGCGTTTAAGATAAATCCGCGTCGATAGCTGAAGACCCCGAGTAAAATGTTGGCTAAAAGGAGTAAGAACCAAGGGCCTAGGAGCCAGAGCAAAATGGCCATCAAGTTCAATGTAACGAAAAACAAGTCAGCGGCACACGAGAACGAATGAGAATGAGAACGAGAAGTTTTTAGTTTTTATACTCTTCAAGTGGACATACTACTATGTAAAGGTAAAGGGTATTCTTCTCTCAGGTTCATTGCTCCATTTAGTCGCTGGACAACTGCACCGCTGGGCGGTAAATCAGAAAAATCAACACATAAAAACTAAACAATCGCCTCATTAATTACAATTAGAAGTGTTTATTGCACAAGCGCGGCCATAAAACGGGGAGAAGCTCGGCCAAGGGGCTTGCGTCATCATCAATCTTTGGCGAGGCGAGAGAGAGTTCGAGAGATCGTAGAGCCAGTCTTCTGCCTGGACCCGAAGACTGGACGGGAAGACTGCTGGAGAGTGGGCACAGCGACACCCGTGGGGCAGCCTCGGGGGCAGGCTGTAGGATTCATCAATCAACAGCTGTCACAGCCGCCGGCAGCCGGCCGGTTCGCAATGTCTCCGTTTCTGTCCAGGGATCTGTCTTCGGTCCGCAGTCTACAGTCCGCAGTCTACAGTCCGCAGTCTGCAGTCTACAGTCCTCTGTTTTCTGTCCAAACTGGGCTGTCACTCGGCGCGGCGCATGCGCAGCAGCCGCAGCAGCAGCTCCCCAGTGAATCTGGGAAAAACTGTTGGCCAACTCAGCTAGCCAGCTTCCTGTCGACCAAGCTTCTCGCTTCTGAGTGGAAAATTGCCACTCGAACGGCCCGTCAGCCGTCCGCTTTTTATGCAAATGCCACGCGGTAATTGTTGCACGAATATTGCATAATCATGACACATTACAAATGATCCGCCGATTTGCAGCATGCCCGAGTCATCATCAATGTCACGCCTCATTAGCAGCCCGAAGTGCACAATCGGAATCAGAAGCTCGCAACTGTCACAAGCGATTTGTGTGTGCAGTGGGAAATCTAATAAAATCGAAACTTAAAGTTGGTAGCCATTTCCGTGCCATTTCCAGGCCATTTGGCTTTGGCTACGGCTGTCACGCCCAACATTCTATTTTCAGGCCTCTTTGGTCCTTTGGTTTTCCAACCATACGGCTGCGGATAAGCCTGCCTTCCATTAACCGGGACATCATTTATTTTTACCTTTGGCCAACACCTAACACAGCAACACCGGGCATTGGCTTTTTAAATATTTAAGCACCTGTCGCTTTGACAAAACGCTTTTCCATGGCAACGCCCCCCAAAAAGGGGCGGAGCAGAGAATGTGAATAAGAAAAAAGGGGAGCTAGCTGACCAGGAGGATTTAGCTCTTTGGCTTTCTGGCCATTCGACATGTATGCCGTATATCAGCCGTATGACCTGCAGAGATGTCTATATCAAATGGAAAAGGGAACTGAAAAGGGGAAAAATGTCAGCAAGTCCCTTTCCACACAAACACACTCTCACAACTCATAGAAAAAAAGAGAGAGCATCCTTTGTACCGTGTCAGCAAACTAGATTCCATTTATTTGTGGCCCTGCCAGATTCTTTGACGCTTTATTTCCGTTTCCGGTGCTGCGAGCGGCATTTTGTTTATCCGCCGAGCGAAAGAAAGAATGAACGAAGGGGGGGCACTTTAATGTAATTGCAAGTCTATGCGAAATAAATATTCCTATTCCCTGCAGTCAGTCAGTCGCTCCAATCGAAAACTTGGTCAAGAGCTCATTGCTTCCCCCCAGCGATAAGCTTTGTTGCATTACTCAGAGTTGTGAAACTGCATTGTGAGTAAGTGCGGGGGGTTCACTATATATATATTGGTGTTTCCCCCGAATGGGATCCAACCGGTTATAGCTTCTAATGATCCCTCGCCGCCGCTTGGCACATTTCACTCATCTAATTGGCCACCAGGCCACCCACCCACCTACCCGCCATTTAGCCCCTCGAGAGCCTCGTGTGCGACATGTCAAAGTAACATTTAACGGCTTTGATGTTTGTCAAATGGCATTTTAAACAAATGCAACTGGCACAGGGCAATAAAAGCAGCCAACAGCAGTGGCAGCATAAATAAATAGCGCTATAATTTACGCTTTTCAGGTGGAAATGGCACGCAATGTCCCCCGCTTCTTCCCCGACTTTCGACTTATTTTGTGTAATTATTTACTGCGCTAGTTTGGGTGGGATTTATGAGTGCGAGTGCGAGTGCGAGTGCGGGGTTCCGAGTCATAAAGCAATAATTAGCTGGCTTACTGGTAAGCGAGATAACAGCTGGCAGAAAAAGGAAAATAAAAAGAAACTCTTGGCATATTGGCAAGACAAAAAATGTTGTATGGGCTCAGCTTAATTATGGCACAAGCGTTGTAAATAAATAGATACAGATACATGGCTAATACCGAGCTGTAATTGTTATTGTTGTTTGTTGTTGCCGAGTGGAAATGCATGTGAATGGCTGGAAAAGCCGTTCGACTCAGACAGCTTGACGCCGCCAATAGCCAGCCAAAGCAAAAAGCTGCAAAAAAAGCGCCAGTGTAATGATGATGAAGCTTTTCGCAATTGTTGTTTCGCTGCTACAATGGCAATTATAGAGTGCAATGGAAATTCCCGTTGCTCGTTGTTTAAAGTTTAGACAAAAGGGGCAAACTCGAATTTTGATGCGGTCGGATTTCACAAATTATACAAAACACGCGCGTCTGTAATAAAATCATGGCTAAGGAAATGCAAATGGCAATGAGTAAACAACTGAGGAACTAAGCAACCGCAGATCTGGCTGCTGATTCCGAATCATAAAAGCCAGCCTGCAAGTGGAAATCATTTTGGCAAGCGGCTTACGAGATTGGCAAACGGTTAGCGGCTTAAAGGCCAATGGCAGGTGCCAACTCATTCGCCATCAATCTCTGCCGTTGCCGTTGCCGTTGTTGTTGTTGACTTGTCAAAAACGTTGACGAGTCGCGCCAAACACGCCACCTAGCGTGCGGTCGTCGCAACAGCAAACAACGACAGCAACAACGACAAGAACAATTTGTAATCCTATTAACCCCTTGACTGCAATTAATCAATATTTTGGCCAAAGCCACTTGACCGGCCAAAACACGATTAAAAAACCATAATTGAAAATTCAGAGAGTGTGAGATGAGGCGAAAAATACCAATACATATAGGTATGGGGCCTGGGTTTATATGCAATTTGCCAGAGTTAATTATTATAATACCCGAATAATAAATTTAGGGCCTAATTGGTCGGCTAATGACAAATCAATCAGCTTATGAAACTCTATATGCTCATCGGGCCGAAGCAAATTGCCAGTTAATCCCAGTTACTATTCACATTTTATGCATTTTTTATTTTCTGGCAAATTAGTGGCTTTTATTATAATCTTTATTTAATTTTATTTTGCGAATTTTGTTTTGTGCGAATATTTTTATGATATTCACTGTGTGTGTGGTGGGTTTTGTGTTGTGTTGTTTTCTTTTTTGGTTGTTTTGCAGCCAAATCTTCAAGGCCATGCACATTGAGTGACTCGAGTTTTTGCCTCGGTGTTTTCGCTCGGCGATTTTATATAATTTTTTCCCCCTTTTTTTGCTGCTGTTCGCTTGTTTGTCGGCGGCTATTGCAACCTGTCGCAAATATTTCGACGCATTTGTTATGCTTAGCTTATTTCATTATGATGATGGCTGCTCCGTATATTTATAAATGCTGCAGTCATTCATCATCGTGCCGGGCCAGCTGAGCACCTGAGCATTTGAACACCTGAGCTAGGTAGCTGCGCCCACATGCAGGGTGGCCTGAACGCTGAACAGGAAGTGGGCCTTGAACACCGCTGGCCAAAAGCCATGAGCCATTAGCCATAAGCACTCTAAGCCAAATCACACTGCAAGGCCAACAGAATGTTTTTGGGTAGCCACCATACCCACACACTCGATTCGAATTCGTATTTTTGGCCTGACCGATTGCACACGGCGTCAAGGTTGTTCGCTTATCTTTCGGAGAAAGCGGTTCTACGGGCCATAAAATACCTAATTCCTCCAGCTACCGACCCATCATCAATTGCAACCTGTTCCGAAGATGACGTGATCTTGAGCGTATCCAAACACACACTAAGTGGTAATTTATCATTCAATGCTGCGCTGGCAGCTAAAAAAAAATATATGAAAACAGGAAACATAAACAGGTGAAAGGAGGGCCCAGTTTTAAATACTATAATGTTCTAGATATTGGTTGAAATGGTAGAAAAAAATACTGGGTCGTAGTTATGAGGCGCAGGTAAATATTTGCCAAATGCGAATGAACCCGAAAGCCTCGCATCTCACATTTCGCATTCGCATTTAGCATTTGGCATCGGTTGAATGCACTGTGGCCTGGAAACAGCAGTCGAAATCTGAATTATTTATGTCGGCGGGGGGGGTTTGCCGAGTCGAAGGATCTGGGATCTTGGGCTGTGGGCTCTTCGTATTTGGTTTTTTGGAAGGGGTAGTCGGTCGGTTGGCCTGACACTTGTTATGCAAATGCCATTCAAAGGTAAACCGGCGAAGAGCGGATCCCGTGTGTTATTTTTGTTTTGAAATGTATCCAAAAGATACTGAGCGAACTGAACGAAGCGAGCGGCTGTCGTCATTGGCAGGCGGATTGCTTGGTTGGCGTCACAACGCCGCTCTGACGACGTTTGCTATTGCTTTCCGGCATTGCAAGTCGCGCACGGGCAGCAAAATCTACAGCAACAGCTACAGATACAGATACTACTCACAGATACAAATACGGATGGAGCGCAGAGAGATTCAGATACAGATACGGATAGAGATACTCTGGCCAGGCAGGCGCATTTTATAAATAGTTGCTACCGCTGTTGATTTTCGAAAATGTATGAGCAACAACAAGTTGTTTGCGGGCCTCTCCCGATATTTTTCTTTTGTCATTGCGAAATGCGAAAATACAAATAAATACAAATTTTTAATACGGAATACAGAGGCAGAATGAGCGGTGCGAAATTAAAACGCAACGGGAAAGAGATAGCCGCTGAGCGATCGTTTTCACGACGCCGGCGGCGGCATTGACCGCTAGAATGCAATCAACCTAGTCCAAGGCCAAGTGGCCAGCGGTTTTTATTTTATTATTATGATTATTATTAGGCCCCGGAGGTGGGTGAGTGTGTGCGTGCGTGCGCGCGAGTGTATCTGTGAGTTATTCGCGAATTACTCGCCGCCGGGAGGTTCTATCTAGCTCATGACTAATTGTTTCGGGCCCTGAGTAACAATTCTCCAGGAATACTGCATTCGAAATTCGGTTGCCAGGCGGCAATGAAACGGGGAAATTCTTTTGCCTTTCCCCCATTAGATATCAACGGTTTATGCCTGCTAAGCAAATACTTTTTATTGCCTTGTTTGCACTATTCTGTGATTTATGCTCTTCGCTTAATTGAAAAGCAGCACAGGAATCGAAACGACGAAAAAGGGCACACGGATATGGCCCTGATTTATGCATCTCTATACTTATTTTCCTTTTTTGAATTCAAGTCCCGCGGCTGGAAGCGAAATTCATGAATCTGTGAGTGCGGCAAGTGGAGCGGTTTAAGCAAGAAATAAACTGGGATTTTCGCGGACTGCGTCTGTCTAGACGCAGCCAAGTGTCATTATGCTAATTAAAACAATCGAGGCGAGCTGGCTAAAGGATCAAGCATACTTTTGGGAGCATGAACCCCATGGTTTGCGAATGGGAATGGGGATGGTGGGCAACTTTCCAATCCGGTCGAATGGCCGGCGATTGAGACACCACCAGACATTTGCAAAACTCGACGCTGACATGTCAAGGTTTCGCTGCCCACACGGATATGCTTAATAATGAAGTGGATAAATGCAGATAAGTGGCTTTTGTTGCTATATATGCGATATATGCGTTTTGCATTCTACTCACAGAAGTCAATTAAAGACATTAGCCTGTCCAAAGCGACAAATTACTCACCTGCAATTAGAAGAGCGAAAAGGAGATGTGAGTTGGTAATGCGGCAATTTGAATAAGAAATCTATTTGCATTTTGCATTGGAAAGGCCGCTTTCAATAATTATGATAATAACTGGTTTGCAAAGGCCCGGCCTTTGTGTTGGCAAAAATCAATATATAAATCAAATATTGCTCATACGCCACGACAGCCAGTCGCCATTTTAATGCAAACAATCACCATAATGATGATGGCGCACGCAACGCACAGGTTTTTGTTCGTTTTTATTTTCATTTTTTTCCCTCCTTGGGGTTACTTAGCGCGTTACTTTGGGGTGCATCCGCCGGCTCGACAACTTTTCCAATTACCCGAAATATAAATTGTTGCTTGGGAAAATGTCACGCAAGCTAACCTTGAATTCCTATCGATTTGCTGGCAAACTCAATTTGCAATTCTCTGTTGCTGCTGCGTGTAATTGGCCGGACTTAATTACATGCGAAAGTCTGGAGAGTGGTAGAGCGTGGGCTGGGCTATAATTAAAAGCATTCCCGATTTAAAATTCGCCAAGCTTGGGGTTTTTCCCAAAGGTTGGGAAAGGAGTTCCACAAAGAGAGAGAGAAGAAGCCTGCGCAGTGTTTTTTCCTCTCTCCCTCTCTGCGGGAGAGTGGAAAATGCGCGGGAAACCCGAAGCGTTATTTATGACGACCCACTGAACCACTCTGATGACGTTACTGCTCCTCTTTTCCACTTTTCCGCTGATGGAAATTCAAGGAGAGCCGGCGAAGAGGGGAAGGGGCTGCGTGGGCTTTCGCCGCAACCCTTAAAAGTGTTGCCCATATTGATTTTCGTAGGAGTGTGTGTGTGAGTGGGTGGCTCTCTGCTGCAGCCTCTGCCGCTGCCGCAGTCGGCTTTTCTCGTTTTTCATGTCTGCCCTGACCTTGAATACATTTGCAATTCCTTCATGCGCTGCCAACTAATGTGTGTATGTGTGGTTGAGTGCTTCTGTGTTTGTTTGTCGGCACTCTGCCTTTGCCGCTGACTTTGCCCAACTTTTCCGTTTTTCCGATTTTCCGTTTTTCTCCCACCCCCTTGCCTTTGGTCAGAACCCCATTGATGGGGCTTTCTTCGGCAGCTGTATGCTTGTTGTGTCATGACAAATTTGGTATGCAAGAAAAAAGCAAACAGAAAATAAAGACCGAGATATTCTGTCATGTTTGCCTGCTTAGGTGGAAATGAATTGGCTCTGACTTGTTGCAAACATTGTGGAGAATAATTTGTTTGCCAAGATGTACCGAAATGTGTTGATTTGCGTGGTGAATGAGCTTTAAAAATATAAATTATGACCACACTGTACGAATGTCTCATGCAGTCTCGTGATTTATGGTGAGCCAGAAATATACATATATCTTGATATTTTTCCCCATCACATCCCAAAGTGTATTTGTTGAGCTTGACTTTTCCCCCGTCGGCCATTACATTAAGCCAAGTGCCATGGCTGCGCCGCACTTTCTGCCCTGACATTGCCGGCATTTGAATTTTAATGCAGTTTTGCTGCTTCCCGCCCACAATTGCCTCGCCCCAGCGACTGGGGGCGGCCAGGGGTTGGGGGGCTGCCCATCTAAATATATATATAGCCACTATATGTATGGGTACGCAGAGCATGTAGCGACGCAGAGAATTTTAAGCTCTGAGGCGTGCCAACGTTGTTGCTCTGCTTTAATTAAGCCGGCCTCCCACTTTCCCGCCCCTGTGATCCGCCCCCTCTATCCACCGCCCCCAAATGCAAATGTCAACGAGCTGTTGCTGCCCTTTCCACCCACGCTTGCAAGCGCTTGTTGCGCACACGAAGAAAAGATCCATCACAAATCAAAATGACATATCAAATGTGCACTCTGTTTTATATAATTTATTAAATTAATTAATAATATAAATATATTAACAGTTAACAGGCTTTAAAAAGAAAATGTTTCTAATTAAAAAAAATTATTAATTGAAGTCTTCATGGATTAATGGATATAAAAATCACTACCGGTGTGTGTATTAAGATCATTTGTTTGGCAAACCCCCGCACACGAAAACCTGCTCGCCGTAGTGATGTAAGCAGAGCACTTGGCGCTCCATTGTTTGCCGGGGTGCATTTGTTTTCCCACTCGGCAAACACCCCCACCGTCAGCAGTGCCGGGCAGTAGCGACACCCCGCCCCGATCAGTCAACTAAGCGTATAATTAACGAAGATTGCCATATCAGAACGGGCAAAGCAGAAAGCAACAAAACTGCACCCGCGAGCGACTTGCAAATGAAATCACCTGGCGGTCTGAAGTCGCTGCTGCCGCTTGTTTGGCTTTTAATTATGGCGAATGCGGCGACGCCAACAATAAATTTTCGATATATACACATATATATATATAGATATAAACATACTGGTGTGCCAAGATATGTATGTTTGCGACGGGGGCCCACAAACTCGCACGTTTGCATATTCATGGCATTTCGCGTTATTAATTCATTTTGCGCAATGCGAAAATTAATTAGCCATGAAAAGTGAATCGACCGCAAAACAATTCCAACGGCGATGCATTCACATTTCCAAATTGTTTATTATACAATTAAGAGAAGAAAACAGAAACAGAGTACCTGTACCAAATCTCCACTTGGGCCAAAGTGAACGTTCAGATTTATGGTTGATATATCTCACCGAAATAAATGGAAATTTAAGTATGAGCGAAAATACATGTGTTGTCATTAGCCAATGATTTAGCCACCGAATAAAACTCATAAATATTATTTGCTCTATCTGAATGCAGCTCATTATGAGGAGCGTGTTTCGAGAGGAATAAATTAAGGCATTTGAAATTAAGTGGTTTTCGGAGATCGATGGCTTTGAGATAGTGGACCGACCGACCGATGGGAAGTGGGCTTTAATTGGGCTTTAATAAGGAGTGACATCAGCATCCTTGAGCCGGAAACTCAATATAAATAGCTGTAGACCAATACAATTTGTGGCCAGAATTGCCATTTACCATTTGCCATTTTCCATTTTCCGCTATCGACGACGTCAGAGCCAGGGAAAAGCAAAGGCAAAGCCAAAAGCAAAAGCAAAAGCAGTGGAAAGGCAAACTGCATTGGTGTGCGAACACGTGCCGTTGCACCTCCCACCCCCCAACCCTTTTTCCACCATTTTTGCATCATTCCCACTTATCTCCCAGTGTATGTGTGAGTGCGGCGATTTGAGCGGAAGTGAGTGAAGTGAGCAAGTGCGCATGGCGAAAAACAAGAGAGAGAGAGAGAGAGAGAGAGAAATGCACTTTCATGGCTAGCGGTTGTTGCGCAACAATCGCTTTTTGCCGGCCGGCGCAATGTATTTGCTGCAACAGTGTGGCATCCGCATCCACATCCGCATTCGTTTGTGCACCTGTGTGCGTTAACCTAGAAAACGGCACACATATGCAAGGGCAGATGTGTTGGTGAAAAAGTACAGCCACGACAACAGTTGCAAGGGCCGCCATTTTGTTGTGTACCGTGCCCCGAAACTAGGCCAATTCGCCGGGCTGCCCTCTTTCGGCTCCTTGCACTTCTATTATTTTGCTGATCTAATTGTGACCCCTCGGCAAAGACTTTGGGATTAGGTGCGTGGAAAATGGGGGAAATGAAATCGAAATGAAAGTGCAGTGTTTGTTTTTGGTTTTCTTTTGGCTCGTGGCAAACGTTTGCCAAAAGATGTTTCGCAAACATTTCGATTGCATGCTTCTCCGACCACAATGTAAGCCAGAACAATTTGTTCTTGTCGGTGGCTGAAAATGGGGACATGGCATTTAAATATGGCACATTAAGCATGTTCTATAAAGGGTGTACTGGGAAAAATACAAAATATAGTCCTAATAATGGCCAAAAAAATGTAATTTAAAAGTACAAAACTAAAGTATTATTATATTTAACAGACTTGTGGTTTGTTATGAAAAATGATTTCGCAAATGACTTAATTTTAAACCAATATTTATGTATTATTTTGAACTATTTACCTAAAATCTAGATCAATCACTGCCCCTGCTCTGCTTTTTCCCTCGGTTTATATTTATATTGTATCATGCAAGTGCACATATTGAATCTGGCCATAAGCAGAAGGCTGGCAAAGTGTGTCAGAGGCGCGGGCCCGAGCCCAATGCCAAATTCCGCATTCGGCGAAGCGTTTTTCTTTTTCATTTTTTTCTCATTCTCGGGCTCTGCCAATGCGGATGACAGCGCTGCACCTGCACACGCCAAAGAGCAGCGCTAGGGAAAACTTTACTTTGCGGTGGTCTTTCCCTGATTTTCCCTCTTTTTCCCACCCATGCTGTGCCGAAGTGATGACAAATATAGCATGAAATGGCCAGGTTAAGACTGCAGCAAGCCAGAAACAGAAGCAGAAACGGCAAAGCAAAACCGACACACACACACAAAATGGCAAACGGAAACGAGGCCAAACGATGAGCTGAAGCTTTTGGCTCGAGTGTCCGCTTCGTTTTGTTTCGAATCGTTTTGTCACCTTGAACATGAAAATTGGCGCTGCATTTGTTGCTCTGGCCGTTTTCCGCTTTTCCGTTCGCCGTTCGCCGTTTGCATTTGCACTTGGCACAGATCTCGACCCGTGGAAAAGCCAACTACTAAATATTCATTTTTCCAATATCGCCGCTGCTAACTGCGTATGTAGAAATATTTTTATTGCATTTCTGTTTTGCTCCCCATATTGCCAGTTGCCTTTTTCCATTGCCATTTGCCTTAGTCACATTCCTGCAATTATGACAAATTTATGAGTTCGTTTCTCCCACACACACGAGTGCGAGAGTGTGTGAGCTTGTGTGGCTGTCTGTGGGCACTCCTGCAACTGACTTTCCGACTTTCTTACTTTTGACGGATTGCGGCAGCCATTTCCTTGGCTTGTTGAATGCAAAAGACGTGAGACATTTGTCGGGCTTAGCGATAAGTTTAAGTGGTGGTTTAGTTTCGAGAAAACCTATACCTAACTATTTTTAGAGTCTAATTTTTTGATAAGCCAAAGGCACATTCTTTTGGCCTTTGTCATTTTTACGTTTTTAGTTTTATTTACTCAGGTGTAATTGTACTATATGTAAGTATATCGTGTTTATACTAAAGTTTTGTGATTCATCTCCTCAATGGCGATAGCTAATCGGTAATTCATTGCACAAGAATTAAGATAAGATTGACCATGATTTGAAGTCATTTTCTGCTCTGTAACCCTTCGTTTTCGCTTCGTTTTCAATTCGTTTTCCCCTCCCCTCCCATCGATTGCAGTTTCTTGAGGCTCGAGGTGTAGGCTGCCCGGCTGTCAGTCAGTTGCTCTGTCATTTATTCTGCTTAAGGTGTAATTACATTTGTGCCCAGCTGCTTCGCTTCTCAGTCATTACTCATACGCCCCGTGCCCGTCGCCGTCGACGGGTTGCCTAATCTACCAACGCAGCCAAGATGTCGACACTTTGGCCAAGTCATTTGCAATTGTTAATGCCCCACAAATTGCAAATCTCGAGGGGGAGGGCATCCAAATCGCTTTTAGCAGCACAATTAACTTTTAATAATAACTCAATAAAGGCGAGCGGCAAAGGCGAACGAAAGGCGAGTGGCAAAGCGAAGAAAAATGACTTATAGATAAATTTAAATCGCTTCCTAATCAGAATTCAAGGTTAACAGCCATATGAGTGAAATTAATACACACGACTGCGATGCTGACGTCGATCTATGGTCTTTGTACAAAGTGCCAAAGGCAGAGCAATTGCTACATGCTTTTTCTAATTTTTATTTTTTATTTTTCTGTACTCTGTATTCTGTTTTCTGATTTCTGATTTCCGAGACTGAAACTGAGGTGCTCGAGTGTGTGGTGTTTTGTGGTGAGTGAATGTTGACTCAAGGTTGCTGCAGAGCCCCTCAAAGGCACTCGTACGAATTTTAATTAAATTCTGCCATATTTCTGCGCTGCTCTGCTCTGCACTGGTTTTCGGTTTAAAAATAATTTGCAGAAAGTTAAGTGAAGACACGCGAAGGAAATAAGGCAAAGCCAGGGCGCAGGTGAGGTGTAAACGAAAATCCCAAATAAAAATTTAAGCTTGTTTATAAATATTATAAATATAAATAAGTGCAAGTGCAGTTTCTGCACTGCTGTTCGCTGCACTCATAAAAAATCAATTTTAAACATAATGCCATTAAAAATTGTTATAATCATTATTATAAAAAAACGATTTTTTAATGATTTTTATTAGAAACTTTAAATGCTAATAAATTTTTATTATTTCATAATTGATCTAAAATCATAAAAAAATTATTATTTTATTTTCAATAAACTTAAGCAAAGCTTTTTAGGTTTCTTTCTTTTCTGTTTTAAATGTAAGCTTTATTTACAAAAAAAAACATTTTAAAAGTGTTGTTTATATACATTTTTTTTTAAATATTTATAATACAAATTTCTTTAAAAATATTGTTATCCTTCACTCAAAAATGGTACATAAAGATGAGCGATATATTATTAATCTGCTTAAAAATACAATCTCTTTCTTTGAAAACATTTTCTCTATCATAAAAACAAATGTACACCAATATTTACGATGCCTTGAATGGTAAAGTGTTGCCAGTTTCGAAATTGGGGGGTTCAGTTTTTGAAGAGTGTGCCTTTCGCGCACATTTGTCAAAAAAAGGCCAAAGCAGCTAAGCCAAGGCTCACACAGACACGTGTGCCGCGCCATGTTGGCTGGCCGCGAATGCAGTTCCGCCGCCCTACCCCCTCCCCTTCCCACCCCTCGCCATCCCCTTCCGCCTGCCATTGTTTTTGTTTGTGTTTCAACTGTCAGGCATTGCGAAAGCTTAATGCCAGCTAACCGCAACGCCTGCCGCTCATCCGACCCTCGCTCTTGCCCCCCGCCCCACGTCGGTAGCCCAGTGTAAAGAACCCCCCTCGACGCCGCCCCTGAATCAACCGCCGCGCAGTCTGCTCTGTGCACTATAATTTGCCTGTTTGCTTTGGCTTTGCCGTTTTTGTTGCCTTTTGATATTATAAAACAAATTAGTCGGAAAAAAAACAGAAACAAAAACAAAAACAAAAAACTATGCTATACTGTGAGTTGGAATTTGAAAAGTTTATACTAGACTACAGAGAGAACATGGCGTGTGCAATTAGCCGCATCTACAAAGTGAATGCTGATGCGGCTCAGCTCTCAAAGGGTTGGCCCAATTAAGTTGGAAATTTGAAAATTCAGGGGAAATTCTATGAGAGATCTAGTCGAGCAGGAGAGTCACCTACCCCACAGTTTGTCACCGCAAATTGCTGGCTCTGATTGCTCTTGTCACATCGCCGTCTGCCATCGTGGCAGTTTGCGTTTTAAATTTCCCTCCAGGATTGACTTGTGGCCTTCCCACTCGAGCTTTCCTTTGGCGGCCATCGCGAACTCCACATGAGTGTGCTTGGAAATTAATGGGCGAGCGTTTAACCACCCATTGCGGTCGGGGTTTGGGGGTTGGCACTGCCTTGGCTTTGCCTTAATGGGAGTGCAATGGCAAGGGCCTTGATTAAAAGGCAGGCGGTGGGGAAGCCCGAAGCTCCGTTGGCCCTGATTGTCACGGGTGGCGGTAAATGGCAAATGGCGAATGGCGAATGCTGAATGCACATAAATCTGCATTTTAAATAATAACCCGCACGATGGTGGTGACGATCCAACGAGAGACAAAGGCCGCAATGAGTCGACCCTCTTAGTGTTCCACTGCAGTTTGAGTTTAAATCATTCCATTTGAATCGCGCTTCCAACGAAGGTTAATCATCAATGCATCTGGTAGCACGCGCCGCGGTGCGTATGAGTAATGTCAGCTGGATGCCATTACGTATGCGCCACGTGGCCGCCTTGAAGATCCCCATCGCCATCGAGTGCATTCTGATGCGGCACATCACACAGCTGACAACTGACAATAATTGCGCACAATTAGACATTAATTGCATTCGTTCTCAGCGATCCCGGCGATCGTACATTTATCCATCTATTCATCGATCCAGCTGGCTTGTGTTTTCGCTGGCCAGCGATTCGAGATGCAAGATGCGGAAATGCGGCATATATCTTTTCAATTAACCAGCCACGCCTTGGCAAAATAAACTTTTCCATTGTGCTCGTTTGTGCATTTGTTTGTTTTTCAGCTCGGCCCCCGAAAAACGGTGGGCGTGGTCGCCTGACTCTGACACATAAATTCAAATGCGCATTCCCAGGCGCAGACATTTTTCTGTGTTTTTTTATATTTAAGACTGACGGAGCAGGAAGTTTGACGCCTTGGTCAGCTTTTTCGGCTCGGTTGTGCAACAGGTATGGAAAGTGAAAGTGCAATTGCTGGCAGCGAAGACTCGAAAGCGTTTGACTAATTGAAATGAATGGAAAATTGATTGGATTTGGGCGAGTAGTCAAGTTGTTACGGAGAGTATGGCCTGTTCTCTAGATATCATGTATCAATAGATACCTATTATGTATTCTCTCTGATTTTAAATATTATTTTGTAAGTAAATCATAATGCAATGACAATTAATAGCATTTAATTTGATATAGGAACCATAAAAATATTATTAAAATAGCTCCTGGGGCTACTGTATATTTTGCAGTGTACTTTTAAGCTTGACGTCGTGTAAATAAAACATATAACCACCATATGAAAATCTAATCAGACTTTCAAGGCCAACATATTCTGGCGCGGCTGCTGCTCACTTCGATATTTGTTCTTGCCGCTGCTCGTTGTCGTTGTTTTTTGGTTTTTGTGTGTTTGCTGTTAAGAGCCCTTAAAAGCTCTAAACGAAATAGCCAAACACACGAGCGGGCGAAAAAGCGTAACTAGTTGGGCAAACAAACGGCAGAAGTTTTTTGTCGACTCGGGGGGAAAAGGGGGCGTTCGTTTTTGTTGGTTTCCAGTTGCGTAAGTTTTGTGTTTCGCTTCTCGATTTCGATTTTCGGGCTGCGGCCCTTAAAGTTCAAACATAATTAATTAAAGAGCCAACTCTGTGGGCTCTTTGGGGTGACGGGGGAGGGGGCTATTGATTTTGCCGTGTGTATGTGTGTGTTTGCCAAGTTAACGAGCTGCTGACATTGCCCTTTTGTGTGATTGATGCGTTGGCATTCTCCTAGGCGAGAATCATTTTCGACATTTATTTGATTTTTTATACGTTTCCCTTCGCTGGCGGCATTGCGTATGAGTAATGAGTAATGGGCGATGTGTGAGGGGGTGGCAGTGGCGCATCAAGCATACGCCGTGTGGCCGTGCCAAGAACAGACCGACATTTACATAATTATGGCAATTAAAATCTATACACAAAGTTGCAATTAAAATGCAACAAAGTGTCACGCTCCACCGCCGACAGCCCAGATTCCTCTGGCCGCATTCTTATATCTAGATTTCCTATATCTGTATCTAGATTTTTCAAAAATTCAGCAAGAAGGCCAGATCAAATCGAATCACTCACCTTTTTCTTGCGCTCCTCCTTGAAGTCGATGACAATGCCCTCGTCCGACGTGGACACCGATGTTGTGCGTATGCGAGCGTTGGCCGCATCGTGTGGCGACATTATGTTGTGTGGACTGTGGTGGGCGTGGCCGTCGTCGCTCAGGGGCGGCGAGGCGGAGCCGGAGCTCCAGGAAGCCGACGAGCTGCTGCCGGGACTCGAGCACTTGTCGGCCATTGCTGGGGAATTGGTAAAATTAATTAGCGAATCGGGCGGGCCAAAGGGGGGTCGGGGTCAGAGGGGGGATGACCTACAGCCATGCGGACTCTGCAGCTTCATCGAGGACAGAATCTCGGCGGCCCGGCATGTCTCCTCGTAGTTGCTGTAGTCCTGCAGATCGCTGGGCGGACGTTTCCGGGGACTGAAAAATAAGAAAGGGGAAAGATATGGATAAGTTAAGTTTTTAAGGGGACTAAAGTAAAATATTATTGGCTTAATTTTATTCATGATATTTTAGATTAGAGTATATTTCAAGTTCTTAAGTTTTAGTTAATTCACAATCTTCTTGACCTAGTTTTATGGCATACCCCTCCTTATTTCACCAACAAATCAATTCCAGCTCTGAGCATTGACCCAGTTTTGATTCTTGATTTTATCATCCACCCCCACCCCCACAAGCGCTCATCTACATATAGAAACTAGAAACTGGCCGATAAAAATATAGACACGCAGGCAAACGGCAGCCTTTGGCTTACCAACATCAAAGCGGCCGCCCATCGTTTACAATTTACACAACAACAACAATGCCCCGAGGTCTTTTTGAGCGATAATCGCCTCCAGCGGCATTTCAATGCAAAACATCGCTAAACTATTTTTCCATTTAACTAATTTCTGTGGCCACCAAATTCCACTGAACTGAACTGCCGCCCATTGTGTGTGTTATTGTTTCGTCATTAATTGGCCTCCTTCCGACGGCCTCACATACTTGAAGCGACGTCATTCAGTCAGCGAGCCAGTAGATTTCCCAGATCTATTGGATTTTCCTAACCATGCTGGCTTTAAGCTTTAAGCTAACCTTGGCGCAACCTTCGCTGGCCAAAACGGCGAAAATCCTTATGAACAGCGTATTTGTGAGCTCGAATAAATTGAACAAAGGAAGCCGAGTCAACAATGGTTGGAGAATGGAGAATGCATCGGGTGATTGGTGGGTAGGAGGTGGAGTAACCATAAAGACGCGACACTGTCATAAATTCAAAACATTTGAAACGGAAAAACTGATTTGGCATAACCGCCACAATCAAGCAGAGTGCCCCCCAAGATCATAGAGCCAAATGCTTTGGCTATTGAGACGTCGTCATGGCCACGGCCATCCAAAAAGGGATGCGTGCCAGGATTAAGCTTGGTTCCTTGGAGTGCAAGTGCAGATACTACACCAAAAAACATTTTGATATATAAGGATGATCGATTTTACGTTATGGAGTATCAATTTTGACTTGATATGCTCGAAATGTAAGCAACAGGTCAGTTCAAATTTCGAATATGCCTTTCTCCCTCCCACTCATTTAACTTAAGCGCTATCCCGCTCAATTTCGAAGTGAGAGAGCTTGTACTTCTCGCTTCCACTCACGTAATTTAGGTTGCCACATCGCTCCTTCCTCTCTTTTTGCGTTTGCAATACCAGAAATTTACCATGCGTATATCGATTTGACCGCGACGTGTTTTTTTTTGTGTGTAGATGGAGAGCTAGTGCCTCGATGCACCGAGCAATTATTGATGCTTAGACTTAAGCGGCTTATTTGCAGCACATCCCGGCTGTAAGAACTCCCTTCCAACTGCTTTGATATCTCCCGGCCATCTGCTTTGGGCCAAACACACAAAACACCAGGCACAACTCGTGCCGTTCCCTCTCCTCTCCTCCTCGGCCATTGTGCAATGTGAAGAGCCGCGGGCATTTGTGGCCAAGACTGCACTTAGCCGAATGCAAGCTCCTCGGCCTGCTGGCTGGGCCATAAAACTTTATTACTCGGCTACCAGGTTTAAGCCTTTTGTCTAATGCGCGGCTATCACTGGCACCAGCCACCTCTGCTTGCCTGGATTTCCGTCCCAATTAAATTTACTAAACTCGACGATAAATTTCGGCCGCAGATCGTTGCTAATCGCATAAAAGTAAATTCGCGCATAAATCGACATTTCCCCGAGAGAAGAAGAAGCCGCGGAGAATCAGTGCAGTGTTTTGCCGTCTTCCTGCTTCTTTGCCCCTCATTTTTGTTAAGCTTTTGCCGGCCGGCAAAAGGCGCGTGCCTGACGGAAACTGAAGGGGGCTTTGGTTTCGGCCATCACGATGTGGCCATTTAATGCGCACAATCCGTACCGTTAGCCCGTTTGCTTTCCGCCCCATTGCGCCGAGCTCTGTGGCTGGAAAAACTTTAATAAACTGCAGTTGCAATGCAGCTAGCTGATGTTGATGTTGCATTGTTGATGCTGCCTTTTGACCAGGCTGCCTTTTCGGCCTACTCGCTGCGTGGCCGCACGTAAATTGCCCTGGAGCGCGTGATTGAAATGCGATATATTCGCGCCCGATTTTGGGGCCAGGCTCAAGCTCCTCAGCTCTTGAGCCTGGGAAATGTTTCGCTATTCGCTGTTTTTCTGTTGGCCTGGCCATTATTTGACCACGTTTCGGCTGGCCGCAATCAACAGTCGCGGAAAAGAGGTGTTGAAAGCAAAATTACATTGCAGTGTCAGGAAGTAGGAGATGCGATATGATATGCCCCGGACTGAAGGAGGTTGCCTTTGCTTGGCTTGTTTGTTTGTTGCATGTGGCGGCGAAATTAGTGTGGAAAATTGCATGAAATTCGCTGGCTGCAGCTCCATTTCGACTTGATTTGCAGTGCGGTTTGCAGTTTGCAGTTTGCAGTTTACAGTTTGCAGCTTTGTAGCCTTGCAATTAAAGCTTATTGAATTAGCCACGTGCTCGAGATTCGCTTTTTTCGGCCTGGGTCGGGAAACTTTCACCAAATTGCCCAGGGAAAGCGCAAGTGCGAGTTAGGCGGAGACAAAGCGACGACCGGCAATCTGCCATAAAAAAAGGCCCTCAGATATCGCCAATCAAAATCTAAACCATTTTCAAGTGTAATTTATACGCAGGCGAAAACAAAAGCCCCTCCGACCGAAAAAAAACAGAAAAATCGAACAAAAAGACCTGAAGTCGTTGGCTGATTTCTGTGATTAGAGTGGAGCGTTTTTGTTGTTGTTCTTGCTGTTTTGCTAGCCCAGAACTTCATTGAGGTTTTTGTGTGGCGAAAGAGCTTTTAGCTTATCAGTTTGCACGATAAGAGCCAAGATTCTATGGCACATATCTGCGCTTATTCGAGCCAATGTCAACAGCAAACGACAACAACAAAAGCGGAAATGTTCGTTTAAAAACGAAAAAGAAAACCGAAAAGAAAAGTATGGCAAAGAAACCGAAGCAACCGAAGGTAAATACAATTTGGACAAAAGGAAATCGTGTAATGACAAGTGTTTTCGGCCCCAAAATGGATCGATGGATGGTATCTCTACAGGAAGCGCTCTGGTTTCGCATTTTAACCGGTTTTCAAACGGCCACGGTGCGTATGCGCAATATAAATGCAAAATCTTTCCATTTAGCAACGGAAAGCGAAATGAAATCAAAACAAATCACCACACATACGCATTTTTATTATTCAATATTTTTGTGCCTACATTTTTGTTTCGTTTTTTTATGATTTGTTTTTTTTAGTTCATGACGTTGCCAGACGAACTTTATTTTGGTTTTATTTTTGGACAGGCCGAAAAGATCAGACAAGTGCCTGGGACTGTTGTTGTTCAAGGTGCTAGTTTCTGTTGTTTTTTTTAAGTTTTTTTTGCATTGCGTGAGGTGAGTCAATTCATCGCCCCCTTCTGCCTTCTGCCTTTTTCGGAGGTTTTTCTCACTTTTGAATTCGCCTTTTGTTTGTTTATTTTATTTAAACAAGGCGACCTCTTTTTCTGTTGTTGTTGTCCCTGCTAATTTGGAGGTTTCATTTTTTATTTAGCCCTGCCCGCCGCTGACACACATAATTTTTGCTTCTTTTTTCTGCGCTTCAATCTTCTCCCCGCAAAAAGCGAATAATAAAATTGAGTTGAGCAAACAAAAGCCTGACTTCTGGGGATGTGGCCTCAAAGCCAAGTAGCGCCAGCAGGCCAGACGGAAATTAGTGGGGGTAAACAAGGCGAACGGCGGAGAAATACCGACGTTTTTGCAGGTGAAATACGCGGGGCATTAAATCGCAAAAAACAAGCGCTGTGCGTAACAGTAAAATGTGTGCGTATTTTTTCCAAGGGGGGTGTTTTTTCCACATGAGAAGGGGGAGGGCAGGAATTTAAATCAATGGCGCAGGCGTGTTTTTGGCCTCCTCGTCTTGCCGGCCGCTTTATCACCCCATTTATGGCCGTATGCGTGATGTTTACTTTCGGTTTATTTTGATTCGGGCCTCTACTAATTTTTCGCAGATAACGACGCCAAAACGTCAGAGAGTAGGCGTAGTAGTAAATAGTTATGCTGAAATGCCTGTTTCTTCCTCTTTTTTTTCTGTTTTCGTTGGGCGGCTATTATTTATCTGTATCGTCGAGCACGTGCTCTTGTTGATTAGTTTGAATGGAGCTGTGTGATTCGTTTAATGGCTGGATTTCTGGTGCTTCAAGTCTGAGGACTGGCCTGGTTGTCGGCAACTCAATTAACATTTAAAGCCAACGGTATAATCATTTCATTTTACTGCCGCCACAGCAAAGAAAGCATTTGAACTATGGCAAAAATCCGAAAACGAAGCACTGGAAAATGGAGGGAAAAACATTTAACAGCTTTCCTTTCTTGTTGTTCGTTTTTCGGCGGGACCCGCATCGTTTACATCGCCGAATGGCGCTTTAAACATTTTTTGTCTATTTCGGTTGTTCCCTAATAGCCTCCCCTAGCACCCCCCCAACCACCCCTCGGAGTTCTCCGTTTTCCCCGGTTCACGTCCCAAAGGCTCCACGCCTTTTTAGAGGCTCATTTGCACAAATTACTAGCATTGCGACAACGGCCAAGGAGGCAGCAACAACAATGCAATTGTCTGTGGCAACAAAACCAAACGAAACAAACACAAACACAAGCCAGAAGGAAAAGCCAAAGCTAAAGCTAAGGCCTAAGCCAAAAGGTAGAGGCGGAGAAAAGCCCAAGAAGACATTGTCACCACATTCCGGCAACGGAAGCCAGCCGGCGGTCGAAGCAGATTGCCTATCGCCCCATGGGCCCAGCCACCCCCCCTTTAAAGTCCCTGTCCTGTGCACTAAAAAAAATTATTTAATAAAGTACATCTCCATTTTATTGCAATGCCTGTAGGGTTTGTACAAACAAATTCCAGCCGGATATATTAATAACTCTTCTCTTTTTTGAATCCCATTTTGTAAGTGAAATTTTATTCTGCAAATGTCAACATCAATATACCAACATATATTGGATTTAAGCAAATAATAAATAAGTATTTACAGTACAGACTTTATTGGAATTTCATTTTGTATATGAGCTGTGATTTTTCGAAAGTTCACATAAATGAACGTCAACGCTGCAATGGGACTTAAGCCTCTAAAAAAAAGAACTTTTTATTTAAAATTGCCTTTTTCTCAGTGCATGAGTCATGAATAAAAATCGTATTAATTCCGCGCCAATGTCGATTCTGTTTCAGCGTTTGTTTTTTCCATTTTTTCCCCATTTTCCCCCCATTTTCCTTCCCTTTTGCGACATCGGCGACAGGAGGCCTCAACTTGAACTTGAGCGGCTGGTTGAACCGAACCGAACTGAACCGAGCTGAGGTGTGCCCCGTGGGCTTATTAGAAATGCGCGGACATGAGCGGCTTTTCCTTCGGCTCTGCAGGGGAAAAGCGGACTAGCGGAAGGCTCGACAGGCAGCGAAGCAACTTCAAAGTGGCCTGGGGCTGGGCTTTTCCCCAGGCACTGCACCTTGCCTTCGGGGGGCCTACTGTACTCTCTGCACTCGCTGTACCCGTCGTACCTGGCCCAAAAAATGTCATTAGCCATGGCCAATGTTGTAGCTGCCGGCTGACGATGTTCAGCCATTTCCATTGCCATTTCCACTTTCTATTGTTTGTGTGTGTTTTTTTTCGGGAAATTGATAAATCGGCGAAATTCAATTTGAAAAGTTGCCCGAGAGAGGACTTCCTCCGTCCCACTCAAAAGTGACAGAACCAACTACCAGCAGTCACCAGTCAGTGACAAGAGCAATAAGCGTGTGACAGTCGAAAGGGCGTAACAAGCTGCCAGTTGTCACCGTTTTCCATGGACATTGGTCTAGACACCAGAAGGGGGGTGAGTTGGGCTTAGCGCGGAATTGACACACCTGCCACCGGGCGAAGCACTCTGAATGTGGGCCGCTGCTGCTGCTGTTTGCCGCTCATGTGTCGCCGGCATCCAGCGCCTCCAGCTGATTAGCATGCAGAGCGCCAAGCGTCAGGAAGTTCTGCATTTGCGGCATTACTGCAGTTGCAGCTGGAACAATTTAGCGGTACTTGACTGACCAGCCAGCCACAAGACCATGGGAATTGCCCACTGTGGCCAACGGAGGTAGAGCACAGTGGGCCCCATTGCCTCAAAAAATCACAGCCTTTCAAAATATTCCTAGCCTTTATAAAACTAACCATTGAAAGCCTAAATACAAAAACCTTTACAAAATATTTACTAAATTATAAATGTATTGTCTTATTGTTTCGATGAAAACTGTTTACAAATTCTAATCATAAAACTCTGAGACACTGACACACGAAATCCATTGGGACCACTTAAGTGAATGCTAGAATAATAGCTTTCGGCTTGCTTCAGCTAATCAATTAACAATGTCAATTTCAATTAAAATCTTCGTTATATTGGCCCCACTATGCCCCACGAAGCATTGTTTTTGGCCCACTCGAAGCCGCAGTCGTACGTGTGCGTTTGCCTTTACAGTTAAGTGGCTGGCACTGCAGTAGAACACACAGTGCACTCTGGCTAAATGGGTTGCACACACTCTGGGCGGATGGATGGACAGACAAGACAGTCCCAGTCCCAATGCCCCCATCAATGTGCGGAGTCGTCGCCTGCATTTTGATGACCCGCTCGCTTGGCCAACATTTAATTCAATTAACAAATCGCGACGCTCAAGCGGGCACTTTAATTATCTAAAGGAAAACCCGGGAAAAACTCAGCTTAACCCCGCTCTTGGTTACCTGATTTGACGGCCAAGTCAAGGTGAAGGCGTGGCCATTCAAATTAGCCGAATTCAAATCCCCAACCCAATCCCAATGCGAATCCAACGTGACACGACAATTTGACGGAATCTTGTGGGTCACCCGCCGAATGGAAATGGAAGTGGAAATGGGTACGGAATGACAGCGCCCCAGGGCTCCAGAGTCCAGGACACCGACCCAAACGAAAACCCAAACTCTAATTGACACAACCCAAAGAACCGCTGCAACTTTTGCAGTTTAAGTTGAAGTTGAAGGAACCGAACTGCAATGCAATTGCCATTCCGGCCATTCTGGCCACCGCAGGCCCGGTGAAAAAAGCCAAATCACTGCTCGGCTAGCTGGCAGGCTAGAAATCTGTAACTGTAACTGGAAATTACAGAGCTGCGCTGCGGTTTGGACTGCCTTTTGCTTTTGCCTTTGCCGAGTTGAGTTGGAGTCTCGGACTGAAGCCCAAACTCCAACTACGAAGTGGTTTCTCGCAGTCATTTGCTGTCAGACATCAGTGCCAACACCCGCAGCGTTTTTGCCATTTCAATTGGAAACAACTCAATCAAATTGCCTAGACCAGGTCGGTCATTATGCCCCCCCACAACTCCTAAGCCCCTAAACCGACTCCTAATTTTTCTTGGACTTGGCCTGCAATTGCCGCAGAAGGAGAAACAATTCAATCTAATTTTGGTTCTTCGAAATTTGCGTTTTGGCCGCAGTGCAAATGTTGCGTGCAGTCTAAACTCCGTATACTATATAGTCAGTACTCCGATCTGCTGCTGCTGCTGCTGCCCCGCCCCCTTCCGCCGGCCTCCTTTTCCAGTTCGGTCTGTCATAAGTGTGCACGTTAAATTTTATTGCCTGCGATTCGAGAATCGGCACACCAAACGATGGCGAACTTTAATTTATGAGCAACTGTTGATCATGTTGCTGTTTCAGACACTATTGTCGGGTTTTTCGCGCCCCACGAGCCGCGCGATCTGCACTTTTTATTTATTTGCTAGTCAGCCAGCTAGCTAGTTGTGTGCCCATTTCGAACTGGACACAGTAGCCACCGAAGCAGCGGAGCCACTAAAAATTTACTAGCTGACGAAAATGGTACGAATATGCGCCCATTGGCCCCCTTTTTTTCATCCGCCACTTGATGTGTTTTTCAACAGATTGTTTCGCCCATCAACGTCAACACATCTCTATGTCTATATCCACACATCTCTGTCTGCATCGCCCAAGGTGTGGGGTGGTCGGAATGGAGCTTTTCTGGCACGGCCTATTAATGCATTTGGTGGGGAAACTCATTTTAAATGGATCTCAAATCTAAATTGAATGCCAGACCTAAAGCTTCTCTATTCGAACTGCATGACACTCGCATTATTTGCTTCACAAATGACGGTCAGGTTGTCTTTGTAATCCATGCCGGGCCCTCGTTTTGACCAAAGCCTCCACTTTTCGAGGGAATTCATGACCCTTCCGCCAAACCGCATCGATTCGGATTCCTTTTTGGCACGAAACTCATTCTTTGGCCAAATCATAAGCAGAAAGCGTAGGGTAAAGACAGGCCCAAACGGAAAGTACAAAGAACACTGAGAGAAATGTAAGATCGTAATGATCTTAGGGGAGTAATGTGCAATTTAATGAATATAAAAGAGTCTACACAACAAACTAAACGATTCAAAATCTTAAAAATTACAAATGTTACGTTCTAATATCTCACTATTTAATTCGATATCTTGTACATTTCTCTCAGTGTCCGAACTCACGAACTGCAATGGCATTTGGTTGTTTTTTCCGCGTTCTTCGCTCTTTTTTGCATTTTGTTTAGCGCTGCGATTTGAATGCAGAAATAAAATTTTACGATCAAACAAACTATTCGTGCAGAACATTGGGAAATTGTGTTTACGTTCATTGGAACGGTGCATGGGCAATGGATATGGATACCCCCTGTTTTTGGGTGGGGGAAATTCTGGGAAAGGGGGGTATTCAAGGGGTATATATAGGTTATGCGGTCCCTGGTATTCGAGTGGAGTGTCTCTCCTGGCCGAATGAATGCGAAATGCGAATGCATTTCAATAATTTGCCGTCGAGGGGCCGCCGCTTAGAAAATTATTATAAATTTTGTTCTCTCCCCCGAAACCCTCTTGATTCCCCCCCTCCCCTCCCCCACCCACCGTTTTTTGTTGTTGCTGCATTGCCATTATCGTTGCCTTGCTGCTGGCTTTGTTTTTGTTCTGCTTCAATAATAATTTTGACCCACTTTTGCGCTCGACTTGACTTTTTATTGTACTGAAATTAAGTATTATTTTTCTTTTTTATTTTTGCCAGCGGTTCTGCTCGGTTCTCGGCGTATTTTTGAGGGCAAGACAAACAGTCGCTCATAATAATATTTGTACATAGTCTCTTGCCAGCAGCAAGCAGCTTCACAAAGCTAAATAAAAACAAAAAAAAGCGAAAAATAAAAACTGGCAAATATTTTTCAAGTCTTGGCTAATTGCCGCTGCCAGCCAACTTGGATTTGAATTCTGTTTTTCCACCGACCCCCCTTGTTTTCCCCCTGTTTTCCCCACCACCTCTGCACTTTGTTATTGCTAATTTCTTGACGTCACCACAAACGTCGTTGCTTAGGCAGCCTTCGTCACTGGAATTTTCCGCCAAAGGGTAGCTAAAATGCTTCTCAGCCAATTTGCATTGGAAATCGGAAATCAAATCGATGCCATGACTAATACATTAGTTAAAGCCCGAGTTCAAGACATATCACTTCTTATTTTCCTGCGATTTTCCCCGACCAAGTAGAACTTGTTGAATAATTATTTACAACTTGTTATTGTTGTTCTGAATTTGTTGTGTATTTTTTGTTGATTTCGTTCTTAATTCTCTTGTTTTTTTTTTGCTTTGCAACGGTAAACTTGTTTGTAAATTATTTTTATTATTATTGTTTTTGCTGTTGCTGGGCCTCTGTGTGTGTGTTTTTGTGCTGTTCTTTCGCTTTTCTTTGCTCGCTGCCAGTTTCCCGTATTGTTTGTTTTTGCAATAAACAACAGGGGCGAATGCAACTGGCGGGGGGAGGGGCAGGGGGTTTTGCTCCCCCCGGCGACGGTTGCTGTTGTTAATCATTGCAATTACAACAGCAGCAACTATAACTGAGTAACCTGGCCAATTGACGCTTACACGCTTTCATTAGACGAACGACCCCCGGGCGGGAAGGGGAAGGGGGAGGGGAAAGGGGTGCTTTCCCATATGCACGTACAGATGGGGTCCGCTGTCCACTCGAGCGTTAAAAATTAGCACTGACGCAACGCATTCGCCGCGTAAATTGACATTTACGCGATAATTACGCGCTTATTATATTTATTACCACTTTTTTCCGCACTTAATTCGCTTCCATTTCTTTTTTTATGATTATTTCTTTTCTGTATCATTATGCGTTCTTGGTCTGTCAACTGCAATTGCAGTTGGTAATGAAAGGTTGTGTGTAGGGGCTACTTGAGAATCAAAGATAATTTTCCTTGTTAGCTGGAGTTTTTCTGGATTTTCTAAAATGACCTATCAACTATTACATCAAACGAATGGAAGCATTGTGTGCCAGACAACCGGCAAAAGGTAAATATTATTCACCCAACGACGCTTGTTTACCCGGTGAGTTAGCAAATAAGGAAAATGGTCAGAAAAATAGAGAATTGTTTACTCAAACTATCAGATCGGCTGCTGAACTATGTAAATTAATAATAATAAAAAGAATCGCATTAAAAACCGAATTCCGTGTGTGGAAAGAAGCGCGCGCACACGTAAGCGAGAAAATCACATTTCAGATTAGCAAAGTTGGGAGGGGGGGTTTTTAAAGGGGGCTCTGATATTACGTCGCATTACGCGAGAAGCGCGTGTCACTCGGTGGGCGGGCAGCGGGGGGCGTGGCTGGGGGCTGGGGAGCGGTTCCGTGCAAGGTGAGCGAGTTGTTATCATTCCACGTGTGTGTGAGTGCCGTCTCCCTCGCTCTCCAGATGGCATATCAAAACATAAAGAATATGGCGACGATAGACACTCGCACACACACACAGAGAGCTTTGTGCTTACAGCTTATTTGCGTATCTGTGTGAGCGGGAAAAAATACTTCCGCATTCGCAGGCGGGTCTCGAAACAATAACAGAATAAAATAAAAGAAAATAAAATGGAATAAAACCGGAGGGGCACCGCGGAGCAATGATAAACTAACTGAAATTGCGGCCAAACAACCGGCAATCGGTTTCGGTTTCACAACTACAGGGTGTCCCCCCATGTGCCACATGCTATTTGTTATATGCTCTATGCCACATGCCACACATCTCGCGCTCTACGGCATTGTAATTAATTAAATTAAAGTGGCCCAGCGACTCGCGCTGAACTCAATTGAATTTTATTTGAATTTTATTACAACCGACGGACCCAATGAAACAGAAACAACAACAGGAGCAACAGGAACATAAGCTGCAGCAGCAACAACAGTTGCAGGAACAGCAGCAACATTGCCGCCTGGCTTCAGTTTTAGTTTTTCCAGCTGTTTTTAGTTTCGACTTTGGATGGTCGGCTGCCATTTACGACGCAATTGAAAATGCCCCTCTATGCCGCCAAGCCCCCGCCACCCCCTCTTGACGAACTGGCCCCCTCCCATCCCCCTTAACCCCCTTAACCACCACACCCCTGGCTGGACATGACGAGCCATATTTTGCCGCCTGCCTGCGCTTTTTGTTTTCAGCTCTCAGTTCCCTTTTGCGCTTTTCCTCTTTTTGCTTTCATTATTTTGATTATTATTGTTATTATTTTTATTATCAATTGAGAACGTGGCCGGCATTCAGCGCTGCCGCGATGTTCCTGCTTTTTGCACACTTGACTAATAGTTTCGGCTGCGGCGCGCGAGGCTTATCAATTGAAATTGAAATGGAATACGCAACCGTCAGCGGCGAGTGGCAGTCGCTTCAATTGCAAGTCGGAAACTTAATGCCCTGCAGTTGCCGAGATATTAATGGGGCCAAGTGACCAGCTGAAATATCTAGTTCACGAATGGACACTCAACCTGATTCGGAATTCACTTTGATTGATCCCACTTCTTCTTCAAGACTAGACCTATTTTTCTCTTGCATGGTAACATTAAGCCGCATTTCCTTTTTATACCCATATTTCCTCTACCATGGTCACACTGCGCATATTGTAACTATTCAAGAAGTTAAAGCCCCCGTTTGATTAGGGCATTCACTTAGACTAAGACACCCGGCGCGACTGTTTGCCTTCGTAATCAAATGTTAGTACTTCGTATTTTGTATTTTTTGTCATCGCCGCCGTCTTTAAGTTCGACGTAGTCGTCGCGACGTCTGAGCTGGTAGTAATTGAAAATTTGAATTATTTTGCAATCAGCTGTCGTCCCGGCGGAATGGAGCATTGTGAAGGCACCGCTGAAGGGGGGGGGTCGAAACGGGAGTGGGTTGAAGGGAAGGGAAAGGAGGTTTGGTTGGCTGGTGAGAACTCTTTATGTAAGTGCAGTTAAAGCGGCGTCTATGCTAAATAGCCTGGGCGTGGCCAGCCGAGGGCGCAGCTGGCCGACAAGACGGAGACACAATTTTATTATAGATATTATACATGGATCGGTCGATGTCCGTGACTTGGTGGCCGGTTCCGCTAATTTGCCGCCACTTATAAATTATTGATATGGCCCAGTCTCCACAGACGCCAATCGTTGCATATTTATGCAAAAGCCAAGCCAAAGTCGAAAACACACAAAACGAACGAATAAAATGCGAATAAAAACCGGGTACGACCGGCAAAACAAAGTGGGGGACATAATGGTTTCTTACTTGGGTATAGGTCTTAACTGATATTCATGTAAAGTTGTAGAGATACACAAAATTCTAGTATATTAGTTCTTTGGAACCTTATCATGATTTAAAATTGTACTATAGGCAAAAGACCTGAGGCTCCAGAATTTTGTATTTCTTTGTCATATTTATGCATTACTATTAGGTAGTACTCACTTGTGCTGCGCCGTCAGCTGCGATGGCACCTCAATACTGTGTGTGGTGGTTCTGCGGCGTTCACCACTCATGTCGGCGAGTCTGGCGAAGTCGGTGTCGCGATCCTGATCTGCCAGACGGGCGGAGCGTCGCGATTCGAGCAGACGCACTTCCTCCAGGCGCTTCTTCAGCTCAATGGGTTCCTGTGAGGAGATAGAATGCAGACTTGGGTTAGTCAGGGCAGGGCAGGGCAGGGCCTTCTTATCGTCTCACTGTGAGTCACCACGCTTAAACAATTAAGGCGTACAACTTTATTGAGCATCCCATTAAAACTTAATGACCCAGTGTGGGCACTTTAGAGCGATTCCTAATTGAGAAAACGGCGACATGGAACACATCATATTCCTGGGGGTATCTGCATCTAACATTGTTGCATTGCATCCGTCACGCAAGGCGAATGTTTCTAAATAATAGTATCAGTTCGGCCGCAGGTTCCCTGGAAATCTGATTGGATTAAGGGCAAAAAAAGCACAAATAAATGGCTCTGTAACTGTTTCCGAGAAGTGAAAACCAATTAAATTATACACAGAGAGAATTCTGACGTTCTGAAATTGAGTATTTGTATTCTCATTTTCAGGATGTACTGATTTTGAGTACAAATTTTTGGAAAAAACTTTTATTGAGTACAAATTGAACTCACTTTAAGAAAAAAAACTTGAATTGATCACAAAAATCTTAATTTTAGAAAACAAGTTCTTCAATTTCCAACTTGAGTACAAATATTTTCAAAATGAGTATGACATTACTCACAGGAACCTTCTAAAAGGCTGGCCTAGGGAGTAAATGACTCTTGCCATCAAATATTTGATAGCTAATGTCGCCCGGGTCGTGAGTTCAATCCCCATTCCGGTAAACACAAATATTTTTTTTTTGTTATGCTGCTTTTTTTTTATTTTTATTAATTTTATTGGATTTTAAACATTAATTGGAATTGAGCTGATTATAGTCCTATTCCATTTAATGTTTAAAATCCAATTAATTGCAAGCATTACAATTTAAATCTTATGCGCGGTTTGGACGTTGCTGAATGTGATGCTTGTTTGGCTCAGGCGGTTAGTGCGCGCGTGCACGAACACAAGGGTCTGGGGTTCGAGTGACGGAGAAGGCGACTTGGGTCGAACAAAAAGTAAGTTTGTTTTATTTATAACAGTTTAATATTCACATAATTATGAAACTGTTAACATTTACTGTAAAGCCCTTAAAATAAAGTTTAGGTAAGAAAGGAAGTTCTCCGGGTTGAGAATTTTTTTCTCAATTTAATCATTTTGCAATACTCAGTTTGAGAATAGGCAATACTCATTTTTAAAATACTGGCCAAATAATTTCTGAAAATGAGTGCAGTTTGTACTCATTTTGAGGAAAAATGTACTAAATAAATACAAAATGTACTTAATTTGAGTAAAAAAAATTTGACAAATTTGTACTGATAGTTAGTATTTTGTACTTAGAATAAGTATTTGTGTTCATGCTTAATTTTCAAGAAGAAAAATACTCAATTTAAGTACAATTTACTTAAATAATTCTCTCTGTGTAGTTCACAGGTCAAAAAAAGTACAACAAAATGGGTGGAATTATAATGAGTGATTCAAGGTTAATTACAGACCACCGTAAGCCCTCCCTACATACCCACAATCAGCGGGTGAATAAGCAAAAATCTAAAAATCAAAATAAAATAAAGCAAAACTTTCGAGGCGCGTGGGCGCTAATTGAGAAACCCAGTAAATTGCAATATCTATGGGGTATTGGGGGGCAACCTTGAATGAGGTCACTTGGTAACAGTTGCGATACAGCCATATCCTTATGCAATCACCTTTTCGCGTACTTTCAAGATCTCGCCGCTCAGCAATTGATTGTGACACTTATTATGCCAAACATCTGCATTCAGTTATTTGTATATTGTATTTGTATATTTATTTATAAACTTTTCTCTATTGCACTGCACCACCAGAACGAACCGCAGCGAAATTAGATGAGACGAAAGGTGAGTATATTTTCTTTTTTGTATTTCTTGTTTTTGTCACGACTTATTACGGCTATAAAAACTGGGCTTAATTCCGATACTCCGATGCCGCTGTAACAATTTGTTTTTCGCGTCTGGGCAATTTGTTGAATGTGCGTTAATTGGGCACAAAAAGCCGGCCGGCAGCGTTGGCGGCTCTATAACGGTATTCGGGTGAAAATGCGTCAGCGATTTGAATTGGATTGGGGTTCGCTTTGCGTATCTGACGGATACGTTATGCGGCACGCACACGCACACTGGCACACGCACACTCACTCTCTCGCACGGCGCGTGTTTATTTTTAATTATTCAAATTTTCGCTTGATCTTCTTTGCTTTCTTTTGCCTTCTGAATTTGGGCCACTAGGCCTCGTTCCTAATTTGTTTTTATAAGCCTTAAGAACTCAACTCCACTCTCCACACTCCTCTGCTCTGCTCTTCTCACTTCACTTGCACTTTTCTGGCGTTTTTCTCGCTTGGCTTTTCCTCTCGGCTTGCCTTTCCTACTTTTTGCGATTTTCGGTCTTGCGAATTTTCCTTGCGAATTTTTGTATCTTTGTATCTGCGGTCTGCTGGTGCGAAAGGTTCGCGCGCGCTTTCAAGAATGATTCTGTGCGCTGAAATCGCCGCAGTCGCACTCGTTCGCCGGGCTTCGTGCTTCGGCTCTTGCACTCGGCTCGGCTTTTTTCGCGACTGCGCTCTCTCGCGCTCTCTCTCGCGGCCATTTGGCATTGGCCATTTTCCGGTTCCTCACTGCACGACGTTTGTTTTTGTTTCTCTGCTTTGTGCTGGCTTTTCGCATGCTTTGCCGTTTTGTTTATGTATCTTAATCTCTGCCGCACTGCGCCGCCGCGCTCTCTTTCACTCGGAAAGAAGAAGCACTCGGCTCTCTCTCTCCTCTCCTCTCCCCTCCCCCGCAAAAGAGCGGATTTACGTAACGTAACTCAAAGATACAAGTGATATCGGCCCCGTATCTTTGAGCTTTTCCGCAGGTTTTAACAAAAACTGGCTTTATATAAAGTCTTTTCCTTCTTGTGCCGATCTCGCCTTGATTTAAGAGCTATTAACTTTGACTTAAGAGAAATATCTTCTGCTTTATGACGTCGGTGTGACGAAAGCGCTTCTTTTTACCCCTCTATTTCGCCGGGTTTTTTACTGTTTACTGTTTTTTGTGTGCTCGCTGGCTTGCGCTTTTTGAGCTCAGCTCACGCTGGGATTTTTACACTTCGGCGGGGATTTTCGCTGGGTTTAGGACTTAATGCCATCATCTTTATGCGGTGTTTATGGCGGACATACTAAAACTTGATGAAGCACTAGCACATGTAGTTCAGAAAAGGCGGAGTCGAGGGAGGGGCTACCGTATAGTCCAACTTGTCTAACTCGAAACTCTATCCGAAACATTAAAAATCTACTTAGGGGGTAAGAAAACTGAACATTTAAAAAAATGGTATTTAAATTTAGAGACTTTATGTTCCGCAAACACAGTTTCGGTGTTTTGTAGGTATCAAGATTACATTTTTTTAATTATATGGATAATCGAGTAACGCTATTGGTCTAAAAAAATTGGTGTGAAACATTATTTTACTGGTCTTAATACTAAAATATTTTTAAGAATAATAATATGTTTAATTTTCTTTAAAAATGCTATGAATCATTACTTTATTTTATTTAAGACAGCAAATAATATAAATATGAGTACAATAAAATTCCATTGAATTTCACTCAGCAAGTCTTATTGTTAGAGAGCCATAGATGGGTTGATGATGATTGACCCCGATTCCCAGTATTGGGTAAGATCTTCCCTTATCAGAGGAAAGCTGTGGCAAAAATTCCACAGAACAATATGTTTGCTCAGCGGTCTGGCAGACGAAACCCTAACAACAACAACAAATTGTAGTTCCCACAACCAGTTCTGGGTTATCGGGTCTTCTGCCATGCCAGCCCCATGCTCAACGCTCAAGTGAAAGTGGAAACTTGTTTGTCATTCGCTTCAAGACGGAGATTAAGCGAGACCCCAATTTTAATTTTAAGCGAAACCAAAATATTTGGTCAGAGAGTGAAATGCGGTTCTGTTCGCCAGATTATGCTTGACCAACAGCGCTGATAGCCGATGGATGATAGCCGGCTATCTGGGACACCCTCTGGCCTTGCTACCTCGCCGCAAAAACATTTCAAAAACGGGGGAAAAACAAAACAAAAATGGGCAAAACCGCGCCCGCAGCCTGGGAATACCGCTCGGCGGGGTACGGCGATTACGATTCCGCAGACAGAGTCATACATATGTGCACCGATAACGGGGTACTGATAAGGATGACCAGAAGACCGCAGGGGCGGGACGCAAAAGGGGTGGCAAAACAACAACGATCGAACGATCCAGCAGTACGTGTATCTGTCAGATACTCAAACTACTTGTAACAGCCTGCGCGCATGCGCTGAAAATTTGTCACTTCACATCCGACCAGCCTCTTGTCATTATGTTTATCGGGCAAACATGTCCAACTTCCCCCTGCGATCCTCGCTCCTGATCAGTGATCACTTTGAAATGCGGGAACGCGTGCCGGAAACCTGAGACGCATGCGAATTTGTCAGATAGTCGTAAATATTCTCTGTTTGGCGAAATGAGCTCAACTTTTGTTGCCGAAAACGATCGAACCGTGATTCGGATTTCAGATTCCGAATTGGGGTCTCGCGTCTGGTAGTCAAAAATGTGTCGGAAGTGGAGCTAATTAGGGGGTATCGATTGCCATAAATTGTCAGGTTCATTATGTAGCGCTTAGGTCCATTAAATGGGTTAGGTTTATCAATGGAGGGAATAAACCCATAGTCTGAACTCCATAAGAACTGATATTCTCCCCATTTCTAAGCCCATTCAAACTAAGGACAATGATATTGAAAGATAAAATCGAACGCCTTCTTGTTTCTTGTTTAATTTATGGCTTTCAATGGAGGCACCCCCGGGTGGCAGAGCATCTCTACCCCGTAACGCTGATCACTCACTGCCCCGATGATCGCGCACCCCCTGGCTGTGACTCGGGCTGGTTTAATGTCCAAGTGCACCCCCTGGGGCAGTAGGCACCCCCCGGCCAGCTGGCTACCGCCATTGACAGCCAGTTAAACCCAATTAAAGGCTATCTGCTTGTGTATCTGTATCTGCGAGCATTCTGCGACCGGCCAGCAAATTGCCGTATCCATGACAGGCGCACTCCACTCCACTACAATCCGCTCTTGAGTTTGTTTTTCCGCTTGCCTCATTTGTTTGACTAGCCCATGTTGGCCCAGAAGGTTGCTGCAGCTAATTGCCCATTACCTTGGGCCGAGGCAGTTTTTATTTGAGCTAACTGCAGCAAGTCAAAGACTTTCAAATGCCAGTCGACCGCCGTTGTTGTTGTTATTGCTGTTTGCTGCCAGCTGCCGCCAATGACGACGTCGTCTTGTGCAATTATCCCTCCTGCACTGCAAAGTATTTCAATGGTTTTGGCTAATGAGGTAAACTAATAAGTAAACTAGTATTCGAAAATGTATTCTAAGCACTCGATTCTAAGCGAATTTGGATTAAAAATAAATGGTTCTTTTTGTATTTTAATTGTATTCTAACAAAAATAGATAGAATTGCAATTTTAAGAATATCTCTTTGCATTTACTTCGATGTTGGCTTCTCAGAAAAATATTACTTGAAATAAGAGATAACCCTATCAAAGCTCGGTTAACTATTTAATATTTTTAATACATTATTTGAATTATGACACAGCCAATAATGAATCAACTGGTTCTTAAAATACGAATGACAGTGAAAACACAATGCTCTGTTTCATAATAAAAGTAATTTGGATTTGTCTTTCTTTTAAGCTATGTTTTTCGCTTTAAGAGAATGATCAGTACTTTTCTCCAGTGTGATCCTGGCTGCTGCAATTTTCGCGAGAATATGCGAGAGTTGCCCACGTGCCAACTTTGCTTGAGCTGCGCAATTTGGGTTAATTGTCTGCGGATTAGGCAGCGTCCATTGTTGCATTGGTGCACAAAAAGCCGCTTAACGCCTGGCATTTCTGACATCGACACTCGCCTGGGAGTATGGGGAAATATGGAGTGCCACACTGGTGCTTATATCGTGAATATACGGCATAAAGACTATATCCAGCGATCGAACATCGACCATCGACCATCGACCGGCTGGCTGAGTCAGCTGTGGAGCGCTGAACGATAATAAATTCTGCCATTGTCATTTGACGCGTTTCGAAAACGGAACGGAACATTCGCCTTCCGTCTGGCGTTGCTTTTGAATTTGTACGTATTTTATTTACCTTTGGAAAGGCAATATGGGAATTTACGTAACCTCCCGATCGTGCAACTTCTGCAATTGCAATTGCGCTTCAACTTGAAATGGGCAAATGGAAATGGAAATTGAAATCGAAATCGCAGTGGATTGGAATGGAAAACAGCTAGCAGGAATTCGAACTGAATGACAAATTGTCTTTGGATCGCACATCGCATTCGAGCATGTGAGTGACTCAATATCGATGGGTTATATGTACATGCATATGCTCTGCCGGAAGCTTGTTTTGTGTTCACAAGGGCGTGGTTGAAACGCCCCAATCTCCAGCTACAAAACCCCCTCCCCCTCCCCCCACCAACCTCATTGACTCATTCAGCAAGTCAGGGCAAATGGAATTGAATATTGTTCGCATTTTTTGTGCGTTCGCTCTGTGTCTAAATTGAAAGCCACTTAACCCATTTCGAGCATTATGCGAAACAGTTTGAGCTGTCTAATGGAGAATGGCTGGGCAGAGACTCGGTTATGCTTTATTAGATCACAGATGCGACTGAAGTTCGAAAAAGAAAATGAAAAACCAGCGCAGCAGCAGCCTGAAAAGTCATTAAAGAAACTTTTTTTATTTTGTGGGTCATTATATAAGAAACGTCGTCGAATTTTAACACAAAATTTTAATAAAACGATAAAAATACCTGCGAAAATGTTCAATTTGCTTCGCTTTCGCAATAACTGTTGGCCTGGTCAGGTATAAAAAATGATGCAAGTTGCAACGACACAAAAAAAATAATATTTTCAACTCCGAATAATTAATAAAACTTTCAAAAATAAATACAGCGCAGTAAAATACACAACTTAAGTGGGATTATTACAAATAAATTCATAAATTTTATTTAGCTTCACTCTTTTAGACCCCATTTCAAATTTTTCATCGTGCACGGAGCACTGATCACCTATCGTAAATCCAAGATCTCCGATCGGTGGGTGGTGGTAAGTAGTAGGAAGACCGCCCGCTGATTGGGGCTTAGTTCAAGTTGAACACCGCGAGCGTTATGCAAACATGGGGCGCGGGAATTGACACATGACCAAGATCTCGGTACGTGCGCAGAAATAAAAGCTCAATTAAGCTATTGCTGCATAATTCGTTTTCCATGCCAGCCGACGACTTTCCCGCAAAGCAAAAATGGAAAATGTTGTCGGCAGGGAAGAGCACTTGAAACTTCACTCTTTTTGAAGTTTCTAAGTAGCACGTACGTAACATGGCTAACGGTTAATTTCGCTGGCAATTGTGATTTGAGTGCTTTTCTTCGCCGGCGAGACAGCTGAAAATTCAAAACATAAACATAACTGTAATTGCGGCGTAATTGCAGCGGATAGAAGCGGAAAACGAAAGTGCAGCGAATAGTGGAGAGGCCGGGAAATCGAAGGAGCATTCGTACATATAATTGTGACCCAAAACAATTTTAAATGCTTCACAATTTCAATCAAAAGCGAATCGAATTTGTACAATTTTTACAATTTTAGAAAGCACCCGGTTTTTTTCTTTAAAGGGGTGCCTGCGATTGTTTGTTTGTTGGTGGTGCAACAATGAAATTGAATTTGATTTCTTGATCGTCGAGCACTCCACGAAATCTGACCAAAGTCTCTTTTGGGCCACACAAAAAACGAGGCGAGTGAAAGTAAAAAAACCGAAAAAGTGAAACAAAAACCAAGGCAGCAACGTCTCGGCTTTCATGGGTATTATGAAACGCAAGTCGTTCGAGCATTTGGAGTTGCAAATAGAAGAAGGGGAAGCAGGGGCTGGGGGCGGGGCAGGTGGAGCTGCCAGGTGAGCAGACAAGCTGGCAAGTCATCGAAGTGAGCTGCGCAGGTGCGAGAAACTTTCAGCGCGAAACGCCAGCGGCATTGACTCGATCGACTCCACACTCCATACTCCACTACAAGCTCCACCATCATCATCAAAATCGAATTGAAATTCAAATTCAAATTCCACTTGATGGTGTTGTTCGCACATTTTCGGCCACGAGAGCGTGTCTGGGGACCATAGACGCATTCGCATTCGCATTAACGGTTAATTGCCAAAGTGGTCCTCCAATGAAGTACTCGACTGCAACTCGAGGCTGGGCGATTGACTTGTCAAGACCCCGAATCGATAATCCATTCGAAGGCAGACTTAACAGTGGGTTCTCGATGGGAATGACTAGCCTTGGAAGAGATCCAATAAGGACTGTATAAAACAAAGATCATCTGGTATTAAAAATATATCTGATTATAATCTGATAGTAACCGAAAATGATATCACCTATATTTAATTATAGTTCTTGATTAATATTTAATTATTATCAAGTAGATCCCTCAATAGATCATAATGTTCGATGGGGTATTACTCGTATTCCCAAGCTGTTGCCATCTCTAATATCCAAAAGCCCCAAAGAAACCCCCATTTCAAGAGGCAGATTGATGTTCGTCAGTTGTTTTCGGGCGGTTGGAAATCGAATGTGGTGGCTGCAAATGCTGGGGGCATGCCTCACAATGCCGGCTGCTACTGTGTTGTTGCTATTATGGCTCCCCCTCCCCCTCCCGCTACTCCTACCTCCCACAATTACCGTTATGTCTGAGCTACGACTGTCTGTGTGTCTCCGCTTGCCGGCTACCTGCTGATTTCCAAACATTAACTTAATTTTTTCCCATTTTTCCTCCACCATCGCCTGGCACTGTGGAATTAATTATGCGTTTGCGCTCAATTTGTAGCCCAAGCAATTTGCCGTCGCGGGGGCGGGTGGCGAATGGCGGCCTAATGGGCGTGGCTAGACAAAGTTGTAGCAGGTGAAAGATTCGGTTTGTTTTTTTTGTGGAGTTTCACAATGTCTTGAAATATCTCTTTGGAAATATCTCGACTTTAAAGGTTGCTTGGGGTAAAACCGAAGATTTCAATTAAGCGATTGGCGACTGGCCGAACTCAAATCGATGGCCAGAATGCACTTGTGCGTTTGACTAATGGCAGAATGCATTTGGGTAATTAATTTCCCAGTGGGGCGTTGGTGAAAGTGCACCGAGCATAAGAAGCACAGTGGGAAAAAGCATGGAGTCAAGTGTGCTTAGGGCTGGGAAATTAACTTCGGCTCGAAGGCAACGCTCATACGCCTCGTTGTCATACGCGTATGAGTGCTCCCCTTTCAATCTTCCACTTGCAAAGCATATATCATATGGCAAATAGCCTGTTCTTGATTTTTCAATTTCCCGCTGCTTTATGGCCTCTGCTCACTTTCCGCACTTGCCGCCCCACCCCACCACGTTTGCATCTGTTAATGCCAAGGTGGCAAAGTATCTATTAGATGCCGTTAACTATAACTGCAGTCTGTTTATTCGCTGCCAACACGCAGCCGAGAGTTGGCTTTTCGAAAAAGGCACTTTCATGTGCCACAATTACGCGGCAGGAAGCGGCGAATTAGAAGCGGCGATGCTTTCGGTATCCAGTTGCATTATCCTGCGGCAACGATTAGCCAAGCGAATGCCATAATTTCCCCCTTTTATTTTCTTTTTCCAGACTTTTCAGAGAGCACGCCATGGCCTGGCTTTATGATTTGTTTGCCGGACTTTGTTTCATTGGAATATGGAGTCATAAAACTTAACGATCTCCAAATTGGCCATTTGATAAGCCTCGAAATGGGTGCATAGGGACATGACAAATTCAGGGCCCGCGTAGACGTGTCATTATCGTGTATGCCCAGATACAGATACGAGTTAGTGAGTAATGAGACCCAATGTGGGCCAACTCGCGGGGCTGTGCAATTATGTTTGAGTTTCGTTTCAGCGAGAGAGAAGGCGAGGGAGAACGAGAACTGTGCCAAGGCGGTCCGAAGTCTCTTGGCCAACTCATATGGATGGATGGATGGAAAAGCCAGGCACATACGGCTCAGAGCATTATAATTATGTGGCTTCACTTTTGACATTTCGCCTGCATCCGCTATCTCTCCTCAGCCGGGCAATTGCATCTCTGGCCAGAACAATGGGAACAACAATGGGGCTCGGCACTGAATTAGCATTAGCATTAACCCGGAAACTTACGCAGCTGCGCGGGATCCACAGAAAACAGAAACTGACTCATATAGCATATATATAGCCATGTTGCACGTTGCACTTCTGCAGGTGTGGCCTGTCCCAGTTGGCTGCCGGCGGAGTTGCAAATTAACTTGTTTGCCATGCGATTAGATGCCGCAAATTTATGGTTTATATGATTTTGGTCAACCAAGCGGCAAGTGGGTCAGGCCTACGTAGCATACTACGTACATGTGCTGAGAAGGAGAAGATTTTCCCGGCATTCTTCTTCGATGCGACCCACTTGCCAAACGGAAAGTGAAAACATGGCCATAGTTATATGGCTGTGGCCTTAATTGATATTTGGGCCATTCGCTGGCTAGAAAAAACTTATAAAATTCGCAAACTACAAACTACAAACTACCGAAGCCACAATGCAAAAAGTTCGCCTTTTTCGATTGGGATTGGGAATTTTGGCATGCCAAACGAGTTGGAAAGTGCGAATTTTTGCACGTCTCGGTATTAGCATAAAACGCAAACCCAAATGCAAAAAAAAAACAAAAAAATAAAATGAGCAAAAACCAAAAACTACAAAAGACCTCAGAGACTAAGCTGTTATAAGCTGAGTTGAGTCGTTTTACGCGCCAAATGTGCCAAAGATATAAAATGAAACTATTTATACATTTTAAACGGCTTCATTAAAGTTGCATAATATTTGGTTTGTAGCATAAACAAATAAATCATAATTAAGAGAAGAGAGAGAGTAGTCAAGAATTTAGGTAAGTTTAAATAAAGCTACTTAAGTGGAATAAATTCTTAGCCATTTTTGGATTTATTCCTTTTAAGTAGCTTTATTATTATTATAGAATATTATTAAATTAAATAAATATATCAAAGTTTGATTAACTTATTAATTATTTTTCCATCAGCAGATTGTTTATATTTACTACAAATGAATTCCTGATTTTAACTTAGTATCAGGAGTCACAAAATCCTAAAGTTTTTTTATTCATTTTCTAATCACTAATATGCTAAAAGCTAATTACTGAAATTCCCGATTGAAAAGTTTTAAAAGTCCAACTTTTTCAAGAGTTTCATGCTTGCATAACTTGATTGAAGATATGCCCAGGCCAGGAAATCATAATCAAGTTTTTGCATCAGTAAATAAATAAAGCCCGGGGCCCGCAGATAAACAGATATGCGAGGCGGCAAAACAGCTCTATTCCTACCCCGCCCACTACCCCACTTTAGCCGCCCGATAGATGTGGGTATATCTCAACTGAAGCTCGGACTTCACACTAGTCTAACACTTCCAGGAGTATGGCTAGATGTGCAGCTATGGCTAAATGGCCGAGTGGCGGCGATAGCAAACAAAGTGAAACAAAATAAAGTAAAGTAAAATAAAAGTATCTCATGGATGCGGCATATCTGCGCCTGTGCAGCCAGCAAACAGCTGCTGATGAGCTACGCAAACAATGATTGGCATTTGTTGTTATCTCTCTGTTGCCTTGTCGAAGTATTTGCACTCTTTGAAAATGGCCAAGATGCGAAGGAGGCAGAAGCAGCTTCGTCGGTTGGCTTTGAAAACTTTTGAAATTGTTGCCCATTTGCCATGATATGCCGGGTGGCATGCAGCATGGGGCACTGGCACTTGTTGGAAATAGCTTAAAGCCGTCTTGTGGAAACTAAAGTTTAATTACGGAATCTCTCCCCATCTGAAACCCAATCAAATGGCAGTTGAACCCACATAAAACAATAAGGAAGTACTTACTCCTCACCGGATAACCCAGCCAACCAGCTTACTTACTAAGTATCTATTGGCTTTTTACGCCATCATCGAGCCTTTTGCAATACGCACCTGCAACGAAAGAGAGGACAGAAAAAAGTGGGTTAAAACGCTGTTTAACTGTTCAATAAAGCGTGGCAACAAAGTGCTGCATTTAAATTGCCACAGCAGGAATCGCGGCGATTGTAAATTGTGCCCAAGACTCTTTTTCCCAACAGCTGTTGCCGGCTGTCTTTTTTTTATTGTTTTTGTTTTGGGATGTTGAATGTTGCCGGTAAACACCTGTAAGCCACAAATCGCAGGTCTACTGCCAGCAATTGCCGCCATAAAGCAGTTGGATTGTTTAAAGTTGTTGCATAAAAGCCAAGTTGGTCCCACTTTTAGCCAGAAGAAGAAGAAGGAGAAGTGGGAGAAGAAATCGCCGGCTTTTGTTGCCTGCCGTGCGAAAAAAGTGAAAGTAATGCAACAAAGTTACACACCAACAACAATGGCCAAAACGGTAGCCAATAAGCCATAAACAACTGGCGAAAAGAAACAAACAAGAGAGAAAACCAAAGTTTCCACTGGTGAATGAATCTGACTGCAGAAAAACAAACTTTTCATCCGAGAATAGAGGTATTTAAATAACCAGATAAAGATAGAAGAAAATTCAAAGTTTAGTTGTCAAAACTAACGAGCAGCTCTAAACGATCAGAAATCGAGAAAAGGCGAAGGCTGCGTTTGCATTTCGAATGCGGAAATATTTGCCTTTGGTTGGCAGTGCGAGTAAATACAGGCAAACATGTATCCGATGGATACAGATACTTCTGCGTGTGTGTGTGTGTGGGCTTTGTGGTCAAAACGGAGGTGGGATTTGTGGCTGTTTATTTGCTCAAACTGTTAGCGCTAGTCCGAACATGTCTCGGCCCGGCCTTCCGCTATTTATCTTGTAGATACGCCTTGACAATTGAGCAAAATGCAGATATAAATAACTGGCAAGTGGAGCGATACTTTATACTTTGGCAGAGATTTACGACATTGATCGAAACAAAAGAACCGAAAGCAAAGTCCAATATTTACCAAAGAGTTTCAAGTGCAGCAAAAATATTAAAAAGATTATTGTATAAATGGAAATTCGATTCGAGTATCTTTGAATTTGGAAAATACTTTGTAGATATTGAATAACCTAAATAAAATGTGTTTTTAATACTGATAGATTTTAAGGTGTTTGTTTTCCAATCTAGTTTAGTTCCATTGACCTTTGACCCAGCCAGGAATATTTAACCAAACACTTGACTCACATAGATACACACAGGTATCTGCGGCCATGTTTCGGCATTTCCCCAGCCGCTCAACACCTTTTTCCCCGGAATTCTCAAACATTCTGACCGCAGTCGATGATTACGATCCTCCGGTCTTTGCCTTTGCCTCTGCCACGTTGCCCCTGCCACTTTGCCACTCGACCACTCGAATTTACTGGGCTTTGGCTTTATCTTTGTCGTCTCCGCGGAGGCATAATATTTTACACAGGTTCAGGTGCTGCTTCGGCGGCCTAATTAGAGAGCCTCTCACACGGGCCAGATAGCCACTTAATTTCGAGACAACTGCATGTAATTAAAGGCGAATACTTGAGACCCCGAATGCCGAACCACATCGAGGCTCTGTTAATTTATTCAAACTCAAACTCGTTGAAGCCGCCGAAATGAAATGGGAAAAGGAAGAGATAGCATACCTAAAAATAGTCACGTGGTAGAATAGAGTATATGTAGAATGCACCCAAGAGAGTTTCCCTTTGGGGAGTTGTTGTGAGTGCGTTGGCTTTCCCCGGCAGGTTTTCCCCCGTTTTTCCTACGCGTGGAAATGTTAATGGGGTCATTTGCCCGGCGGCACATCGAAGAAAGGCTGCTGCCGAAGGCCTCAAGTACATTTATTTAAATTTCACGCTTTGGTCCCCGACATCGTGTGTGGAGTCGAGCTGCCTATATGGGTGTCTATAATGCCCTTTGTTTATGGAAATTTGAAATGAAGTGCGTTTTTAACTTTTCGGGAAAATATGAAATTAATTAGGGGCTTTAAGGAGCGTCATAAGAGGTATTTTGTAGGCAGTAAACTGAAATTTACCAAAAGAATGCATAAAACTGACATAAAGCGAGAGAGAACGTTATAGTCGAGTACCTCGATAGCCCAAAGTGCGAGAGAGATGGAGACTTGCATGCAGTAAAGCGACAGCTTGCACTGCTTGAACTTCATTATTTGCTCATAACTTTTTAATAAATGGGCCGATTGGAAAAATTTCTTCTACGTTTCGATAGGTATTAATAGATCATGATTCATGATCAACAATATATACACTTTATAGTTACATACATTTTGTTACATACTTTTGCACGAATATATATATATATTAAGAAGTGTTAATAAAGAGACTTTGATTATGACATTAGTTTTGCAACCCGGCAATTGCATCATTTTGCACCTGCATATCTGGCCGGCAGAAAGTTTTGCTCAATTGGCCAACAAAAACTGCTAACAAAGTTAACAACTGAAGCGCTTATCAGTCGTTTCGAGTGTTTCGTAATATTTTTGGACCGCTCTTATCGAAAAGCCGCCGAGTGCCGAGTGCCACCAGGCAGTGCAAGCCAACAAAGGCCAAAAAACAGCACAACTTCCGCTGGCATTTTGGTTATCGCAACTCACGTGCTTGTTGCATTGAAAATAAAAAAACAAAACAGTATGCTTTTTGGCCCGATTAGCCAGCGGGCAATCGCTATCTGCTGCCATTTAGCCATTTAGCGGAACGCATTCAGTTGCGTTCCCTTTTCTTGGCCTCAACTTGCCGGCTATAAGTAATTATGTGGTAGCCCCATATCATCGCACACGTGTCATTCGTGAATCGCGACTTTGGCACGTCCCACATTCAGCGAAAACCCCTCGATCTTGGAGCCTGACATTAATCTCGATTTTTGCATTTTTCGCACAGCTGCGTGCACTTGAAGTGCCAGCCAATCGCTGGCAATCTCTTCGTAGTTTTATATTTATTTTTTGCGCAGAATCACAGACAATTGTTCGTGTCTTTTGTGCTTTATTTCTAATTAGCTCATTATACGCGACTTAATTGCTCATTGTCGCTGCTCGGTCCTCTAATCGTCGAGCGGCATTCGATTGCAGATGCATCGCCAGCGCATCTAAGTGCGCAGTTCTCAATCGCCCTCGCCGATTTTGATTGGGATTGCGACAACTCGAAACGGATTGCCAATAATCGCCAGTGTTCCCATTTCCCACTTCGATCAAATTGTGGTGGAATTATAAAGAGTCTACCGAAATGGATGAACTATAAATATGAAGAACTGTCTAGGCAAATTAATGTTGATTCAAATGTTTTTCAACTGATAAAAAAAGTAAAGGCAATAATTTAAATATTTAATATTAAATTTAACAATTTTAGTAAAGAATGTTAAACTTTGAATTTAATACAAAATTCTTTTTCATGAAATTAAGAAGTTATTAATGTAAATGACTAACTTTATTCCTAAAATGTTCTACCTTGGCTTAAATATTTTCAAATTAATTAAGGAATTTAACACGCTTCTTATTTTATTTATTTTTACCTATTCATTTTTTGTAAGTGCAGAATATAATCTTTAAGATACCAGCAGATTATTTAAAATTAAGAAGCTCTAATTGTTCGTACTTTTAATTTGAACTTCCATGCTTTTCAGCTGAAATGGCCAATATTCAATGAAAACCGCCAAAACCTGTTGGCTGTTATAAACTGACATAGAGAACACGACCGAATTCAAGAACATTAGAGGAAAACAAAAAAATGCATAAAACTATACATTTTTGAAAGTAAATGTCCGCGTCGAGTGACACACATTTCTCAAAGATTTTATTTCCCCATCCTCGGGCCGTTGGCAGGTGAAAATTCCTTGAGTGCTTTTTATGCACACGTCCAACAATGAGGAAATCTTTACGAGCACATCTGCCGCATAAAGAGTCCGACTTTTGGAGCGACTTTGGACCGGCCGGTGGCAAAGAGTTAAGACCCGGCTGCAGTCGCAGCAGTCAACTTGTTGTAGCCGGCAATTAATTACGCCGGCTGACAGCTAACTTGGGCTGCTGTTTCGCTGGCGGTCGCTTTACTATTTGATCTTTGCACTTCGACGGGGGGAGCGGAAAACTGGAAACCGGGAAGTATACGGCCCAGCCACGCCCACTTTGTCGCACTCTGTGTGGCATTTTCTAAAAACCGAACAAAAAGAAGGAAGGCCAAGTTGACACTCGTAAGCCCTGCTAATTGGTTTGGAAATCCAAGACAACCGACGACCCCAAATCATATTTATAAGACATTAGCTCCAGGTCTACACTAATTTGCTTCCCCCAATTTTTCTTTTTTTTTCTTTTTGGGAATGAGGTCAACTTAGGAAAACTGTCGAAGCGTTAAGCAACTAACTGCGAGGCAGGTTGAAGCAATAATCAGCCAGCCAGCCACAGCAGCAAAACCATAAAAATAACAATAACAATAACAGCGGGCCCTCTTGTTTATGCAACTCACGCATCAGAAGGAACGGCGACGGAAAAGTGTATAGAAATTTTCCACTTTTCCGCTGCCAGTTTGGCTTTTGGTTTTGTTTTACATCTCGGGGGGAGGAGTGGGTTAATGGAAAAACTTTGGATTCAATTAGAGAAGAGGGGACTAGAGCAGAGGGCCAAAGGGCAGACGACACAAACGCAAAAGATACAAAAGATACAAGGCGATACAGTTGAGGCATTCGACTGTGAAGTTCAAATTACAAATTGGGTAACAATTGGAGAACTCGCAACTAATAAACGATATTTCTGAACTCTTGACTTGCGCTCCATTCCAATTTTGTTTTTCTTTTCATTTTCATTTTCAATTCCAATTCAATCAAGCCACCAGGGCCGCAATTATGTAATGTTCGAGTGTATATAGCATATCTCGAACAGAATCGAGTGAGCGGGACAAGGTCTCGACTTAGCCATCTATTTGGCTGTCAGCATTTGGGTCTTTAAGCCGCGGCCACAAAACCTAAAAATGAAAAATGAAATGAACAAAAACTGAAAACTGAAAACTGTTTACAAAACGATACGCTTGGCCTCAGCGACACCCGGAGACCCAAAGTCGGGCCAAATGGGCGCCACTCCCAGAACCCCGACTTCCAAATTCAAATCCAGTTTAAAAGCGAAAAGAAAAAACTAAAAGCTTAAAAGCCAAAAAGCGCGCAGGCGCGGCAGTTTTACTTTTTCGTTTACCGTTTCGGTAACGCTTGCCACATAAATGTTGCAGTAAATTTTATGCAGGCCGCAAAGTAAAATACAAACCAGGAGGGAAATCCAGCTTTGCATATTTGCGACGCCTGATTAATTTATAAGTTTTTCTTGTCTGCTTTGGCAACTGACATTTAGGCATCATATGTATATAGTTATATTATTATACCCGTTACTCGTGGAGTAAAAGGGTATATTGTATTCGTGCCAAAGTATGTAACAGGTAGAAGGAAGCGTTTCCGACCCTATAAAGTGTATATATGTTCTTGATCAGGATTACTAGCAGAGTCGATGAAGAGTCGTCCGGATGAACGCTCAGATCTCGGAAACTGCAAATGCTAGAAGGTTGGGATTACCTACACATATTTTTGGGCTTCCTACGCAGCGTAAGTTTGTATCAGCCAAGCGCCACGCCCCTCCTAACGCCCACAATCGCCTTAAAGGACTTAAAAAAAGCCTGGCGCCCACATCTTTACAGTTTTTGTAAAAGTGTAAATGCTATTTTGTTGTGTTTCTTAATACCTATCCAAATGTAGAAGAAATTTTTAAAATCGGACAATCCATTAAAAAGTTATGAACAAAAATGAAACAGCCACTAGAGGGCGCTAGTAGCCTTGACGAGTGCATATATTGATCTCTTTCCCACTCCCTTTAGCTGAGTAATAGGTATCTTATGGTCGAAGTACTCGACTTGGATTACTTTAATTTATCCCGAACATCTGTTCGCGCCCTTGTCGATGCATATCTTGGCATTAAGCAACACGGAACGGACGGGGAAAATGTGGAAAAAGTGTCCGAAACATCGTTTTGCGCGAAGAGCATGCAATTTTCCAATTTGCTTAATTGCCTCGCTCACTTTTTGCGAGCAGCCAGCAATTTTATTGTGCCACAACTAATGGGAAATTGGTCTTGAGATGGGGTTTTTCACTCTCCTAACTAAACTACACAACAAATCATTTTTCTAGCAGCCAAACGGAATTCTAATTGAGTAATTAGCTGACTTTGTTGCCCTGAACTACTTTCGAATGGGTTTTCCATTTGACATTTTCCATTTTCCACTTTTCGTGCATAAAATGTATCTAAATGTGTCACATATTTTCGGCATTCTGCGTGGGCGGCCGGGCAATAAACATATACATATTTACATATGCAGCTGCAGTTGTGTGCTCATGATGTTGCCCCACGAATGCCGACACCCACACATTAACCTTCTCTTGAATCACTTTGATTTCACACAATTTAATTAGCCATGAAGGCCTGCCGCCAAACAAGAATGAATCACTGGGCCAAATAGCGCTTGTTAATAACTTTCAAAGCCGATTCCATGTTAATGGCCATTGGCCATTGGCCAACGGGTCGGGATTAATTCGCCTCCCCTTCGCCGGGCAGAAATGCACTTTGAGCCACTTGCAAAAGCCGGCCTAATGGAGGCTCTAATAAAGTTGCGTTCCCAGGGCTTATGACTAAATAAATAATGCCTCGTCTCAAGGCTTTCGATGACAAATTCGCCCTAAACGATTGCCAGTCGCCGCTCAAAAATGTCTCAAGAAGCGCTCCGGAGTCTCAAGATTGATTCACTCGAGTGCCGTGGCACTTGAAAGATGCCCGATTCGGGTTATTCAGAGTGCATGTTAAATTAATTATGCGCTGAAAATAAAGAGCAGCACGAGCAACAAAACGAAAATTAACCCAAATGCGGCGTTTACTCAAACAAAAAGGAACAAAAGCCGCTCAAGTAGCCGCTCAAGTCATTTTTATTTCTTCGCTTTTGCAGCAGTCGGAACAAAAAGTGTTTTAACACTTTAAGCAGACGACAAGCCGATAAGCAGCTACCAAAAAAAATAAATAAATAAAGTAAGCTCGTGTTTAAGGAGGGCTGAGTGTAGGGCCGAAGATGGGAATACTCTTGAAAATGACGAGGATTTTTATAATTAAATAATTGATTAGTTAATGGACTTGTTAAAAAAGAGCATGGGCATTAAATTAACTCTTTTTAAAGTTACTACTACTTTTAACAAGCCAAGAAAGTACTACAGTCTGAATACACCAATTTAATATTAATATAAAAAATAGAGAAAACATTTGTGCACTTCCTGCTAATTGCCCGATGTATCCCCAAGCTGTTGGCCAAAATTCAGGGTATGAAATACAAATGAAAAAGGACCACGTCCAGGAACAAGCGGCCCACATGGGGATCGGACATCAGTTTATTAAGAGTTGAATGCCATGCTCAGTTCGGGTTTTTTTGGGGGACTTATCGCGATCGCAGCGGACGATGTCTTGGCCTGGTCATTTGCTTAAATGAGTTGGCGAATAAATAAACACGGCTGCAAGTATGCAGCCAAAAGGCGGATTACACGAGACACGTAAACAAACAAACAGAATGGCAGGTAAAATGGGTGTGGCCAAAGGTGAAAGAGCCACTTTCAGGCGGATTAAATTTAATTTTATGACGCTTACTTACTTCTGGCTGCCTGCACTTGTTTTGAGTTGGATTTTGGTTTTAATTTCTTATTTTCTGCCTTGAATTAGTTGCCGTCATAATAAAACCGTTTAATTTGCCCGCTGTGACATTTTAGTGGCAATTAAATGGATAGGAGACGGAGACGCAGACTTTGTTGCATGCAGCCCGGGCTAGAGTGGTTGGCCAATTTTGGTCAGCTAGCCAGTTAGCCAGTTAGCCAGCCTGCAAGCCGGCCGGTCTGAGTCGGCCATAAAGCAAAAGCAGCTGTCTCGCAACTCGGCTTGCATTTTCCACTTGGCAGCTCCAAATTTGGCCATTCCTCGTTTGTTGTTAGTTGTTTGCTGTGAGCTGTAAGCTGTGAGCTGTTCGCCGGGCCAGACAATTTGGCATTTTATGCAACTGCCTGCTGCAATCGGGTGCAACTCTTTCGATTTTGTTGTCATAAGTCCGCTGATGCCGCTGAGTGTCGGCTCGAGTTGTCCGCGAGTTAAGAGTTGGAGTCATCAGGCAGACAGACAGACAAACAGACATACACATCGGGCATTAACGCACTCCAATTTGGTCAGCGAACAGGCCAGAAAACTGAAAACAACAGCCAGTGCAGGCGCCTCTGTTTTAGCCGGCGAGTAAAAGGCTAATTGAAGTGGAAACAATGACCTTTCGTTGTGTAAATTAGTCACAAACAATTTGTGAGGCACTCGCTTTGATCGCCAGTGCCCAAATAAGGTTAACTCTGTTTAATATTTATTAACTGGGAATTAAGTGACGTAAATTAAAAGTGATGGATTTGGGATGTTTGTTGGATGGGGACGTTCACTCGGCCAAGGAGTCACTTAACTGCGAGTGGAGATTTCTTACAGATCGTATAAATGATAAGATGTGTGGTTCTCACATTAGAAATATTTTATTTTTAACGGCCACAATCGCCTTAAACTATTTTAAAAGGTGTCTGGCGCCCACACCTTTAAAGATGTCGGAAAAGTAAAAATGCAATTTTGTTGTGTTTGTCAAAACCTATCGAAATGTAGAAGAAATTTTTCAAATCGGACCATTCGTTAAAAAGTTATTCGCGATTAAAGTTGTATATCTCCCTCGCACTCCCTTTAGCTGAGTAACGGATATCTGATAGTCGTGGCACCCGACTATAGCGTTCTCTTTTGTTTTTATTATCTTAACGCAATAAATATAAAACTAGTAATAAATGATAACTAATATTATTTAAACTTTTATGGCAAAGATTAATGGCCTATATTTGCTACAAAAACTAGTCCCATAATGATTTTGATTATTTTTCTTGTTAAACTGAAAGATAAGCTAATGGCCAACATCGTTTGGTATAAGATTCAGCCAACTGAGTTTAAGATCAGCCGAGTGATCATCAAGGTAATTGCAGGCCGCAGGTGAACTTCAGCCGAGGATCAGCAGATCTATTGGAACAGAGTGATCTCCCAGTGGATCTTAGTTTGGACATACACATTTCCTTGTTGCGTTTACTGCACTGGCAATTGTGTTTGCCACATCGTGATATAATCGACAAGCTGGCTGCCATATTTGCGGTATCCTCGGCGTGTTCGAGGCTAATCAGCCGCTTGTCGATCGCGATTCGCGAAAAACATGCAAACCACGAGGAATGAGGTATGATATTGAGCTGCATTATACATATATCGTGGCCACATCAAAGTCAATGCCACCAGGCGGCTGAAGCCGAGCAGCTACGCAACTCATTAATCAATGCCTCGCAAAACAAAGAAGCCAAATGCGGGCGAATAAAAAACAAACAAAACGCCACTAAGTGGCGACACTTCTACTTCCTCGGCCCCAACAACTCACGCCCCCAGTTAACTGAAACAATAAAGATGATGCCGCTTTCAGAGGAACTTCTAATTACTCGTTAATTTTCTGCTTAGTTGTTCTCTTCGCTCATCCATTGGCAGAACCCCCCATCCCCGCTGGATGATTCACTTGTCAATTTCGTAAATTATTACCTCATGCCCGATGTTGCCCGATTGCTGAGCGGTAAAAAAAACATGGCAAAAACAAAGGGGAAAAAATGGCAAGGAGACAGCAAGAAAAATGCATTGCCAGTCAAGGCAGGGGAGGGCCAAATGGAAACAAAAGCGAATCAAGTTAATTGCCGTTAATTTCGCCATGGCACATTGGTAACAAGGAAGGTCGCCATCGTTGCCATCGTCAACAACAATGGCAAAGGCAACAGCAACAACAGCAACAACCTGGACAACGACGTCGACAACGTTGCAATGTCTGAAATCAAATGAAATGCGTAAATTGCTCGAGAGCTGGCTTCAGATGCGATGTCGAAGTAAAGCCAATGCCAATGGCAGAGGCAAAGGCATTGCCAATGCAATTGACACACAGAAAAAAATTTTAAAATAACATCCCCAAATGTTTTCTAACTCAAAATAACATAAATATATCAGATTAAACTGCTATCATTTCATTAAGGGCGTAATATTACCCCTGATCAAGAGCTAAGTAATTAATCAAAAATGTTATAAAGTAAACCACAAAACAGAAATGATGGGGATTACTTTTAATCACACTGGTTTTAGTGTATTTATAAACTTTATGATAAATGTTTTTTTTTTTTTGTGAAATACAAAATTATTAATTATCATGTTAGCATTAATCACTATCAATATACACAGAAAGTGATATTACTTGGGATTCTCATTGTAGAATTATTTGAGAGTGGAATGCGATTGTTTTTGATTTTAAGAGAATGGAAGGTCGATTATCCAGCTTCAAAGATCACGATAAGTCAACGGAAGATTTTGTATCACAAATTTGATGGATGCATTGTTCGCCAATCGCTCGATTCCAATGTTGATCAATGAGTTCGATTAATCTGAGAACTTTTCGCAAGACAAACATGAACATGATCATGATCATGATCGTTCGAGAGATCAGCCAGCATATAAATTGCCACATGGCTAATGATGGCTTATGGCTTCGCAACCATCGATCAAGTGCCATGCAGGGCTCGGCTAATAGAGCCAATAAGCCAGCTTCTAATGACTTGCACTCGCACTCGCACCACATTGCGCATACGCCCCGTGAGCCAAAGCCAGAGGCAAAGGCAATTTTCGCTCGACATTTCGGGGCCGCACAACCCACATTTAATGCTCATAAACAATCGGCAGCAGCACTTATTAGCAGCTCAATGAAATTGTACCATTAAGACGACGACGAAGCCGCGACGAGGGGCGCAGCTTTTATTTCTTGCAATAACGAATCGAATGCCACTTAACCTTGAGCTGCAAAATGGCAAAAAGCGAACTAAAAGCCGCTGCCAAGCTCAGTGAGACCAATTTTGAAAATCCGCTCACGAAAACAATTGCAAAAAGTCATTAAATAAACCAGAAACCAAAAGTGCGACACACAAAACCGATTCAGCAATCGACGAGTTGCATTCAAAAGTGGCCTCAAAAGCCGAGCAGAGCACTGAAATCGCACACAGAACACAGAACACAGAAACCCATAAAGGCAACAAAAAAGTAGACAGAACCTCAAACAACGAAAAGAGCAAACTGCATTGCAAATTAGCTAAGCGGAAACCGCGCCATGGAAAAACTCGCAAAAAAATACTGAAAATGGCAAGGACAAAGGCTGCTTGGCTGGCCTGTTGGCTAGTTGGCTAGTTGGCAAAGCACATACTCTGCACACGGCAGTGCCAATTAATTTGTTTTATGATTTTACGAGTCGGGCTCAGCCCACCAAAGACAAGCGGCCAAATGCCAAGCCAAGGAAAATTCGCATGTAGCCGGCAGCAGCAACAGGCAGCTCAAATGGCACTAAAATGTTTTCCAACTCCATGGACTTGGCTGGATGCTGGTTGCAAGTTGCTAGTTGCTGGAAATGAAGATGGAGTTCGATGCGTTTTAGCCTGGCTAGAAAACGAAAGACTGAAGACCGCAGACCCAAGACCCCAGCCGAAGGCAGGTCTCTCCATCTTGGCATCGAGATACATTAGGAACGCCCCTTAATGGCCAGTTAACCGCCTCCAAATGCCTTTGGAGCAGCTGAAGCCACAGCTCAAGCCACAGCTATAGCCACGGCCAAAGTAGAATGCAATAAAAATCGGTTAATAATGTTTTTCACAACGCCATTTCAGCAATGCAGAGAGCTAAAATATAGGTTAGCTGCATTTATCAAGGGGGGCTGCGAAAAGGGGCCAAAGCTAAGGCAAAAGCAAAAGCAAAAGCAAAGAGCCATGGGCCAGGCACTTGGCTTTAATGTTGATGATCAGGCATCATGTTGTTGCCGGCTAACGCGGCGTTTAACCTCTGCCAACTTGGCTTGTAAAAGAAATGGGGATTGGTCGCGAAAAATACAAAAAGAAATAATAAAAGCTTATACTTTGAAAGGAAAAAGAACATTCATACATCTTCATTCAACGAGCGAAAACTTTTGTTTCTGCCATTGGAAATCAATTTCCTTTGGCAACAAGCAAAACAAATGCCACAAAAATCGTTCTCAATTATTTCGCCACCATTCTCACGTTTGAGGGAAATTCTCTCCAGCTTCGGCCATTTTCCGCACTCCGACTTTGGCCAAGTAATGTGGCCAAGACTTACGAGCCTCATCAGCCGCGGCAATGGAACAAATAGCACAAATAGGAACCAAAAGGCAGGCGCACAAGTAATTTCAAGTTGAATTTTCAACGCTTCGCTTTTGGTTCTGCGCTGCTTTTCTTGGGGCTGTGGCAAAGCTTTGGAAAATCATTTTAAAGTGCATCACCTGGTGGGGCGGGAGATGGAATAGGGGCGAAACCACAAAAACAATGCACAGAACCATTAGCTGCCGACTGAAAACATAGAGAACAGAGGAATGGGTTGGTGAGGGGGGCACCACAACATTAGCCATGATTTTTATTTTCCTATTTTCCTTTTCTCGAATTTTGTAGGCCAACATACGAGCAGCGAGCAATTTCTGTTATCTTTTGTAAATCATTTTGTTGCCACTCCGAGCAGATGCAACTTGCAACGTGCTACGCTGGTCGTGGGGAAAAATGAGGAAAAGAAGCTTACAGCTTACAACTCCACTCCACTCGACTCAACTGGCAATTATTATGGTTGCTTAGATACCTGAATATGAGAGTATGAGAGCGACGCTCCTGCTGATGAACGGATTGGAATGAAACCTACTTGATAGGTAGATCACCCAACTAAAAATCTGTCCGTTGTATTGCCGTCATAACGTACCTGGAAAAGAAGAGAAACATATTTGTTATTATCTGGAAATCACCGAACTGCATTATAAAATCAATGAAAGATAATATATAATATTATATTTGGATGCTGTGACCGCAGGTGTGTAACATAACTCCATTTGGAAATATACTCTTTGACTAAGAAACTTAATAAACTGAATTGTTCTATAAAATGAATGGTAAGTTAATATGATAAGTAAATGTTTAATAGAACTCCTTCACAAATCGGTATACTTATGTGTATATTTTTAAACAAAATATACACTCATTAAAAAAAAATAACGTAGTAAACCCAAAGACTTTCATCCATTATGGTTTTTTTAATTTTAAATATGAAAACATTACATTAAAATACTACAGTCAAACATAAACATAAGCATAAACATACACATTGTACTACACATTTTCTAGATGAATTAAAATATTTCCAATTTAATATCTTTTTTATGACAAATTTAAGTTTTTTTTTTAATTTATTAAAATGTATTATTTTCCTGAGTTCTCTTTAACAAAAAACTCTTTATAAGTAATGTTTAATTTGGAAAAGATCGACTTAATTTCTAACTCATATGTAGAACGCTTCAGCTCATTTAAATTGCACACATTATAATGGAGTTTATCAAGCTGCCCCAAGCATTCCACTCGTTTTTCTTCCGTCTGATTAAAATGCCATAATCAAAACTTCATGGCTGAACATGGCCTGATAAACATTGTAATATACACTTCTCTCAAAAGGCGGACAGTTGATGGGGCAGTCAGTGATGTGATGTTGCAAATGCATCTGCTGCTGGGTTCTGGGTTCTGGGTGCTAACAAATTGATATCTCTTACATACGTGATGATGATATTTTTTGCTCGCTGCTAAAACTATTTACACATTGTTCACATGCAATCCGCTTACGTGGGCGGGCGGGGGTCGAGTGGGCGTGGCAGGGGGTCGACAGCATGTGCAACTTGTATCTGCATCTGTATCTCGAATGTATCTCTGTATGCCTTTATGTATGCCCAAACGATTTCAGTTTTTGCCGTTTTCGCTTCGCTTCTATGGAAATCATTAAAAATGCAACTCAAACTGTTGGCGTTGATGCTGGCGATAATAATGTTGTTGTTATGGGTCTCTTATTGTTGATATCGTTTGTTGAATGATAATTTCCATTACGACTTTACTTGGATACCCACCCGTCTCGGGGGATTTGTTACGCTCGGCTGCGTTGCATCTTTTTTGTTCAGATTCAGATACAGATACTGAGATACACTTGGAGCATCGAGTGTGTGCGTTCGATCATTTGTCTGCCTCTTTCATGTCGGTTTCTCTATTAATTAATTCAAATTGACATTGAAACCCGGCAACAATAGCAGGCAGCAACAAATTGGAAAACAAGCTTCTAATGATTAGTTGCATGCCTCTTTCAGCCCGCTAACAATGTGCAAAATGCTGTTTGCGTTGGCAATTCCTCCTCTTCGCTTTCCGTGCTTCTATGCCGTCGTTTTCACACCGTCTTTTTATTAACAGTTTCTCTGTTTGCCATTGCATTGCGGCTTCCTATTCCAATTGCTCAAGGCCGAAGCTTTGAGGAAGTCCAAAATGAAGTGGCTAATTCGCAATGAGCGATTGCAATGTCATTGATCAAACAAGGGCAACTTTTGGTCGGGGGGTCTTAAGCCGCCTTCAATTTATTGCCAGCTTATAAATCTTTAATGCAGAAAATATATTTTCGCCTTTTCAGATCCCTTAATTAAGAACAAATAATTTGATACTTTATTTCATTAATTATGGGCGCCTTAAAAGTTAAAAAAACCCCAAAAATAAAAGCTCGCCTAAAGAGAATTTCGTGCTTTAAGCACTCAGCAACCTATAAAATGTTTATATAGAAATTCAGACGGCGTAATCAATAAATACATTTTCTATTTATGCAACAGCCTCGACAGCGTTGCTTTGTCTCTTTCTAGAGTACAACCATCTCTGTCTTTCTGGTGCGGCAGCAGCAACATGAACACAACAGCAACAGCAACAGCAACATCAACGCAACGGCAACAGCAACATCAACAGGCAACTGGCAACATAACGGGCCCAGAGCGACCGACCGGCAACTTGTCATGAATACAAATACATATAGAGGTTGGGAATGGGGGAGGGGGATCGCAGGGTCTGGGGACTTACATACATACATAGTTGCATGTGGAATATATATATATCTTTTATTTTCCTCACTTCTTTTCCTTTTTTCTGTATTTTAATTTATGCAAATAAATTTCCACTTTGCACTGAAATCAAAATGAATTAAGTGCGAGTGATAGAAAAGTTGTCGTGTTGCAACAGTATGTGTGTGTAGTTGTGTGTCCCGTTGTTTGTGCCACTTTGAACGGGTTGAGATTTTCGATTTTTAATGCATTTATTTTTCATTATGTTTATTCGTATGTGCATATATATAAACAGATATCTTGGCCGGCCGGCGTCGATTGCTGTTGACATCGTAGCTATTGGATTTTATGGGTGTTGCGTTGTTCGAATTGTTGTAGGTGTCGTCGGCGTCTCGAGACTTGGCAAGTGCGTGTGTTGTATGTATGTTTATTGTGTGTTGTTGTGCTTGTGCGTTAGCTGGGAAACTTGTTTGGCCCGCTGACCGATGACAACGCCTCTAAGTAGTCCAAGGTGCGTGAAATAAATTTTCCGAGCCGTCTGTCCAACTAATTTGATTCCACTTTGGCCTCGTCGCGTTTTTCCTTTTCTGTGGTTTTTTCGTATTTCGTATATTTATATGCACTCGGAAAAAATCTCATTTATAAAATTAACAAAATTAATCACAAAAAAGGAAGAGATTTTAAATATTTTTTTTCTTAAAAAATAGTCATACACACAAAAAAAACACGTCGCAGTCAAAACGATATGCGCATGGTAAATATCGCTTTTACCGTGCGATACCGTTTTCTCTCTCTCGGAGATTCTCTGACTTCTAAAAGGAGTGGAAGAAGCAATGTGACAACTTAAATTACCTAAGTGGGATCGCTTAAAGTTACATATAAATTTTAACTGGCCTGGTGTTTACATTTCGAACATATCAAGTCATAACTAATACCACATAACGTGAAAACGATCCTCATTTCATATCAAGTTTTTTTGAGTGTAGGAAATCCCGATTTCAGAACAGTTTTTCTCGCTGAGTTAATTTTAGCCTGGTGCCTTTTCCTCGCCCCCTGAATCCGCCACCTTTGCATGACAATTTCGGTTACACTGTTGCAGTGCGAATAATCTGCTCGATATATTGCACATATATACGACGCGTCACGCCATAACCGACCACGCCCTTATATGTAGACTGAGTCAGAGTCAGAAAAAAGGCTGAGAGGCAGAGCCGCCGCCTCGGATATGTAAGGAAAATTGCGTAAATTAGCATAAATTACGGGATAGGTTAAGTGGAAGTTGAAAAGCGTGTACGCAATCGCCTTGAAAAATGTGCAGCGGAAATTTAAGCATAAATTGCTGACCATGACGGTCAGGTGCGACGAGGGGGGGATGTGGATGTGAGGGGTAACCCCGGCTGACCGCTAATTAAGTGGAAATTTATGGAATGAAATTACACTGCGCCTGCCCTCGAACACGGTGCGAGCATAAAAATATGATTTTCACTGACCATGTTGCCCTGTTGCTCCGGTGTCGGCAATTTTCCGACAGCAATTTGAATAAAATTGAATTAAATTCAACTCCAACACACACACATGGCCAGCTCAATTATCTTGATGGCCCAAAATCTGAAGGATTATGCAACGATGGCGTTGGCTTAAGTTAATTTGGGGCCTTTAGTCCTCTGACCGCAAAGTAATTTGCTGCCCTGCAATCGAAGTGGCGAAGAGAGAGGGCCACTTTCCACTGGCAGGCTGAATTTTCAATTTCCGCAAGAAAATTGTAAATATTGGTTGGGGCCGAAAATAAAATAATGAAAACTAAAATTGTATTACGCCCCATGTCATGTTCACTGGCCAATAAAGTTGTTTCCTATTTTTCCCCCTTTTTTTTGAACTGTTCGTGTAAACATTGAAGTTAATGAAATTGCGATCAACACTTTGTTTCGCTGGCAGGTAGGTGTAAACCATATGGAACAGGTATGCAAATGAGAAGCCTGCGCTGCCAGAGATTGTTCGACATGTAATTAAGTTGGGGAAATTAACGCATGATTTCATTTAATATCCATTTGTTCGGTGGAGTAGTGACCTGCCGCCTGCCATCGATATAATTGGTAGATACGAGAACTCATAGTCGAGCATTGCACAAAGCATTATGAATTTAATCTGGCCATAAATTAACTCCAAATTACTAAGTAGCCTTCTCCACTAGCCCTTAAACGCATTAAAAGCAGACGTTCAGAGTCACCGAATGTCATTCAACTTGGGGCCACCCTTTGTTTGCTTTATTGTATAAAATGTATAAAAAGGTTTTGCTATTTATACATAATCCATTATTTTATAAACACCTGCGACACTTTTATTAAAGACAAACAGAAAGCTATGTTAAACAAACCGAAAGGCCTGAGCACCATTTTGGGCATTGTTTTAAGGTTGACGACATGAAAAATTAATCAAGTATAATCTAAATTTAAATTTAAATTTATAGCAAATACGCCGGATGAGACAAATGCCGGCCAGCACTCAATTTGATTGTGCATTTGAGGCAATTTGCATACGGGGCTACATAATTCATTTTGAAAATGCCACAGCGAAATCAATCTGTGTAGCATTTAACATTTTATCGCAGCTCGTAGATCTCTCCTCGCAGCTGAGAGTCGGTGGCAAACGAGGCCTCTGGGCCTTTTGGCTTAGCTGCAAACTGGTTTTGGCCTTACGGCCACCCCAAAAGAAACAGAAACAGAGAGAAGGAATTACAAATGAATTACGGTTTTCGGCCGGCTCTCCTCTCCGGTTTTCCGGCGATCTGCCAGGCAAACCAGTTGGCGGCTCAAATTAATAAACTTGTGCAGGGAAATATGTGGCACGGCTGCAGCTCGGCATGTGGGTTATACTAAAAATAACTCCGTCTCAATGACAACGCGGCGTATGCTTGATATGCACTTTGCGATTACTTCTTGGGCGCTCAAGTGAATGGCTATGGGTTCTCCATCTCCTTCCCCTTCCCCTTCTCCCTCGAAGCGAATTTTCAACTTTTACCGCCTGCAAAGAGCGCTGGTTTTTCACTGTTTTGATTGAATTATGCGATGGCGCCCCCGCTCCCAAAAGCTTGTTCAGTTTTTTTTTTCCGATTACGGCACATTTTGCAGTTGGCCTCGTGGCGCCGGCAATTGCACAACAAATGAAAAACCGAAAGTGAACTTGCGACTTTCATTTTTGTTTTTTTTTTCGGTTTTTTTTGATAGTCTTAAGCCGCTTAATTGTGTTCGCGTCAAAATTGTTTGGCTTACATTTTCCCTGACAGCTCATCGGAGCCGAGGGCCCCCGAGAAAGTACAGTGGGGCCTCATTTGTGAGTCTGATACACTGTGGGCTACCCGTCCCTGCCCCTTTCGTCTTCAGCATTTTTCCCGCCATCCAAGTGAAAGTCGAAAAACTTTATGTTTCAAGTTCGTTCGCTTTTGTACGCGGAAGTTGGTTCACTCGAAATGATTTGATTACGATCCCAACGCAAGTGGAGGAACAGAAAAACAAAAACATGAATGCATCAAATTGTGAAAATGCTTTAAATGCTTTCCTTTCTGTCTTTCCCTCTTGCACCGCAATCAGTCAGTTGGCCACGGGCCACGAAAAATCGTTTGGATTTGCTGACCCGGGCTGCCAACATCCAATTATCCTCAACTGCAGTCGGTTATTGGCTGGATATTAAAAAACATTTAAGTCGAAGAGAGGGAAAATTTTACTCGAAAAGGCTTAAAGCCGCAAAAAAAAAATATTAACCTGGAGGGCAAGAAAATGATAAAGCTCTAAAATTACCAAAACATAACTTAGAATTCAGTTTTTTCTTTGTAGAAACTTTAATTTAATAGTTTTAATATCTGTAAATATTTTTCCATATTTAATTTCGTAGATTTCATCTCGAAACACATCCGCAATTATCGTGCTTTTCTCAATCTTCCAGGGGAATGCATTTAAAATTCCAGCCAAAGTTAACCGGAAGTTGGGAGCGCAATAAATGTGACTGAATTATGATATTTGCTGCCGCCGCTGTTCCCGTTCTGGATGAGTGGCATGGGGACACAAGGGTGTGAGCCCTTTTCCGGGGGAAAACCGAGCCAGGGAAACAGGCAGGTGGTGCGAGGGGGTGGGTCATGTCATTAAGCGCGGCGTTGCGGTTTGCGTGGGAAAAAAAATAAAAAAATAAAGAAGAAAATTCCCGTTTCGGAAACTTTTGTGTCGACTTTTTCCCAATTCAAATAAATTAACATAAAAATACGGCAAGTGGGAATGCAGGCACATGAAATATGCGGAAATCCATGTGTGACACTTTGAACCCAATGCCCTGCCACACACTTTCATAATGAGACAGTGCGATGTGAGAGCAAGTTATTGACAAAAGTCACGCAAATTGTGTGCAGCGCAAATCGCATAAAATTTATGGCTGTAAAAAGTGTGAGAAATTGAAATGCGGAGCTGTAAAATGACACCCCTGCGTATGCGTAATGATTATGATTACTTGCTCTGTGCGCATTAAATTATGCAATTGCATTCGTTCACTTTTATGGTTTCCACAAAACCGATCGAAATTCTCCAGGTTTATGTTTATCTGTCGCCGAATCGGAAGTCGATTTGAGATCACCCATGCTCCAAAAAACTTTATTAAAAAAGCCCCACATTTTGTAATATTCGCAGGGGCCAAAACAGAAAAGTTGGCCATGCAATTTATGATTCGTTATTATGCAAATGAATGTGGCAAGAGCACAAAAACAGAAAAACTGCACCGAACAAGAGGTGGCCATGAAACCAATGCCGACAACAATTAAATTCAAATTTCCAACTGCCTTTCAGTTTTTAACTTTGTTTTGCTTTTTGTTCGGTGGCTGAAAGTTACACAAACATACATAGTTGCGGTTGTTCTGATGATTAAACACGCAACAGATTTTCCTCCTTTTTTTCGGCCCCCCGCAACTCTTGACATTTTTTAATTATCTGCAATTTTTGCGTGGTGTTTGCATACGAAAAATACTTCTTAATTGAATGAAAAGTGCGCACAGTGGCTGCAAAAAGCGAAGCCGCGGCCGCATACTAATAGCCAACTCCTCCCACATGCAAGTGGTCGGTCGGCGCATGATTATGATGGCAATTAATTAAAAAACACTGTGGCCGCATGATTTGAGCTGTTGCCTTGGTGGTTAAGGCCTGACGCAACAAGTTGGCCAAAAAGGGGGCGGCGGAGTGGCCCCGGGGGGCGTGGCTGAATGGCAGTTGTTCGAGCGGCTTTCCGCAGGTCGTAATAATTAATTTTGCACTTTACAAAGGAGCACAATGTTGATCAAAGCTAACAACGAAATCGGATACTTGGAAATGTCAACTTTAACTATGGCTCTTAAATGTCAGCAGCTAATAATTTTGATCTAAAACATTTATTTCGGATAGAAAATTGAATGTTATAATTCTGTTTGCCCCGATTACTAAGTTTTTTTACATCATCAAATTGCCACTCGACGTCTTCATGCTTTCGCTTTTTTTCGCCCCGAAACGTGTCTAATATATTGAAATTAAATGTATTCCAACTGCGATTATCAGTCACGTAATTTCTCGACAAACTGCCAAACGTGCAAAGCTTTCAGTTTCCTCAGAAAAGTGTTAAAAAATGAGAACAAAATTCAGAGGACCTAGAAACCACCCACAAACGGGAACATACATACGCAAATTTAAAATGAGTCGGATCTGCTAAGTTAAAGATATACTTTTAGGGCTCTACTGCAATTTTAACCACCGAAGCTTTACGCTTTACGAGTTCTCGTAAAGAACTCTCACAGAGAATTGACATAAACTTCAAAAGTCCGAGTAAGAGTAGTAAAAAGAGGGAAACTAGTTTAAAAATACTAGTTTCTAACAACATTATACGCGATAATATTTAAATAAATCAAGCTGTAGTATAAGCATGAAATTGGCTTAGAAGAAAGTAATGAACTAATAAGAAGTAAACTTGTCTTAAGCTAATGTGTAAATATATTACACATAATTATTTGTACCTCACACGCGGCTCCTAATTATTTTAGTAATTAATGTGATTTTTTTAGATTTTATGTCAATCCGTTCTGGGTGAAATTTGCTACTGATCGTTTTTTATTTACAGCCTTTTATATAGTAGTTTAATTTAAATTCTAGAGGACTTGAGCAAATAATTAAATAAATGTTAATAGATATTCTAGAGTTTTTTCTTTATAGTTTGAATACAATCAGCCATTGTTCGCTTGAAGTGGCACCCCAAAATATGTGATAATAAAATGTAATTGCATTTGGGCGCTAATTCTGCATGTCTGCAGCCCATTGAAAACTTTATGTGTGCAGAATTTAATGGCCTTAAGGTGGACCCAGTGGCCTGCCCCCCCGAGAAGTGCGTTCCAGGTTGCAGCTCTCGGCTCTCGGCTGTCCTTTGTTGTCGTGTGTCGATTCGCCCCGTTGCCAATGCCAACGTCGATGTCAAAACTGGACGCTGTCCAGTTGGTCAGCCCTTTTGTGCGGCACTTCGAAGGCATATCTGGATGGGAATGGGAATGGAGCGGGTAGGGGGTATAGGGTGGTAAGCCGCAGACCGGTTGCCCGGATCCAGGCGTTCGAAGGCCCGAATCACCGAAAGCCCGGTAGCTGGCCAACTGATTTATGCCCGGAGTTTCGCTTTGACGGCGGCAGGCGAGCTGAATGCAATGCGTTGGCCAAACAAAGAAGCTGCAGAGGCAAATATGTTTCAATCTCCCTGAGTGCCAGCCTTGCAGCTCCCGAAAGCCCGGTCATAAATCAATGGCCAAAACTTCTTCTTCCTTCGAATACTTTGCTCTCTGTGCGGGGTTTTGGGGGCTTAATTATGTCAGGCCCCAAACCGCTGGCTCAATCAATTCTCACCCAACCAGCGGCACAAGCAGTGCACTCAATTTTGCAATAGATTGAGAGATGCAGCGCCGCAAATCAATTTGCCCCATCAATCTGCAATCTCCCGCTCTCGCAATATGAGCTCAATATTTATGGAGCGCGATTCGCGATTCGCTGGCCGATTGGGCTTAAATGGTCATAACTGGCTGGCCAGCGGGGTTGGCCAATTTGTTTCTGCGTTTCTGGCTTTGTTTATGCGGGATCAGATAGGCGAGCGATTGATAGATCCGATCGTTTGTATCGGTGCTTAGTCACCCGGCGATCTCACCTCACCTCGAATCGGTGACCGCGGGGTGATTTGCAGACCTGGTTCAACGGACCCATTTGCTAATGACCAAATTGGGGCCATAAAGAAAACAGTTAAAGCTAAGATCACTTCAGATTAGATTCCTTATTCCTTGTGATCTTTTCTCATATATTTTATTTATTAAAAAATGTTAGTTGCCAATCGTCTGGCTCATAATATAGCTGGCAAAATGCCTTTCCCTGAGGTCGATTCATTTTTGTGCGAGGCGAGGACCCTTGACTCAACTCAACTCAACTTCCTGCTGACCGCAACAAAAAGCCTCTGACAGCTTAATTAAATTGCATCCTCTGCTGCTGACAATTGCATTTAAATTAACCGCAGCCACTGAGAAATATAAATACGAGAGTCGAGAGCCCACAACACCCAGTTCAAATGGTAATAACATTCGGGGTCCTGCCAGGCAATCGGCAACGTAACTTAATTACACAAGCCACAGATTGTTGCAGTCACCGCAAATATTACACTACCTTTTGGGGTTTCGTTGGACACGTGTGTGTGTTTTGTGGACAAGTTGTCAAAAAAATGTTGAGGGTGTAACGATGCGATGTGCATACGAAATGATTCGATTCCCGGCCAAACACTTCTTCTAAGGTCTCAGTCTCAAATCCTGATGCATTTTGCCAGTTTTCGCGTGAAACAAAATTTGAAATTCCAATTGCGAATCCATTTTCCCTGCGTTTTTCGCCCCACCTTCAATTATTCAAACAAAAAAGCGGAGAAAAGGCGAAGGAAACTACAAATTCAGCACACAGACACCAAAAAGTTGGCGTGCCTTTTTAGCATTTTTGCGTATTTGGAAATTTAGACATCGCCTTGCCGTCTCGTTTGCCATTGGATTTTTGCATATTGCATATTGCTTTTTCTGTTTCGGTGGCTGCAACACAGTGTTGCCTGTAAAAGGAGCTGTTTGCCGTAATTCGAAACGCCTGCCAAATGACAACGGCAACAGCATTGTTTAACATTTCGGTTCGGCTTGGGATGGGATTGGGATTGGGTTTGGGTTTCGGTTCTGTTTGCTTTTCGATTCGACCGAACCTCTGACCCACTTGTTCCCAACTTGAATGAATCATTTTTTGTTCGGCTTTGGGTCTTATCTGCAGCGGTACGCAGTCTGCTAATCACATAAATTAGGGTCGTGGCCCCAGAAAAGTCAAGGCATACCATCATATCTCCACTTTCAAATCTGTGACGCAGAAAAAAATAAAAGGGAAAAGCGGAGAGTGCACATTTGACCCATAAATTAAGCGTAATAACTTTCGAATTTCGGCACTGCATTGGCATTCTCGGTTTTCACTTCAATTACGAAACTCGGCGACGGGTGAGGGGGAGGGAGCCCCCAAAAATACACCGAAAAAATAATAAAAGGGCCAGATGCCCTTCAAAGGCAACCAGAATCGTTGGAATATATCTATATACCCTTCTGACTCCGCCTCCCCTTTTACCCAAAAACCGATTCATCCAGACACCAAGGAAAACAAAAAAAGCGGCTGAGAAGCGAGAGAAATAAACCGGTTGGGTGTTATAAATTCGGGGATTGCTTTTGACTCACAGTTTACCGTTAAAGTCCAGGGAGTGCATGCCCTGGCTATAAATCTGATATCAAGCCATTATATTCCACCGAAGTTCATTGATTTAATGCCTTCAACCGAGAGCTCAATAAACCCAAAATGAATAAGGTAACAGGAATTTGGGTTTAATATTTCATTGGCCCCATAATATTTCAAACAATCTTGAAATTCAATTACAGTTTGTGCTAAGCCATCCGTCACTAAACATGGCCTTAAATATTTATGCTTTTCACAATGTTCTATTAATTTTTGATTAAAAAAAAATGTTTATTAAAACTTTACAACCAATTAATTAATTGGTGCGAAATAAATGAAAAAACCAGCAACTTTGTCTGTTCAATTGGCAATAAAACAAAGGGACAGAACGCATTGGCCCATGAATTTGTTAACTGCCAAGTGATTGATGGCCGCGTGTTGGGTTAATTGCACTCCCATACACAATCTACACAATATAACCATAGAGGGCCATGGCAATTGATTGACATATCGCTCGCCAGTTATCGCATTGGGAAATATAGAAGTGCGCACGCCAACTTGTTGCTGCTGCTGCTGCAATTTGGTTGCTGGCAACAATGGCGAAAGGCGGGGCAGGGTTGCCAGGGCTGCCGATGTGCACGCACAGCTGGCCAGGGTTTCCGTTTATGGTGCGAGTCCAAATACGGCTATCACACTCTATGAAATTTATCTACTGCGTTTCCATCACTGCGACAAGGAAAGAAAGAAGGATGTTTGGACCAGGCTGATACCCATTAGTTATGTCTTTTATCAAATAAAATAATATAATGTAACATTACAATTTTTACATTTTTCTAAGGGATTTATCTTATAAAATCTTTTTTTTTTTTTTATGCTCTAAGTTGATCATACCCAACGCTTCTTTGGTGCATCGGTCCAAGTAACGCAGGCAAATTTCAGTTGAAATAATGAGCGAGAGCCAAGCTCACGTTTTCCCATTAGCATTTCTGCAACTTACTGCAGTTGGCCGTTTTTCCCCGTTTTTCCAGCCAAATGGCCATTGTGTTTTGGCCATTTGGTGGCTGCGTTTGCCGTTAGCCTAGGTCCATATTGCATTGTTTTATGATTTCTTGCCCGATGCTTGGTTAATCACATTGCAATCGGAAGCCGACCGTATGTAGCTGACCATCACGTGCGTAAGATCAATAAAAATCCAATTAAAATGCAAAAAGTTTCATAATTACGCCAAAACCCATTGAATGGGCCGAGCAGATCGAAGGGGGAGTTGGTTGGAAAATTGGTTGGGTGAAAAAAGTGAAAACCCCCCGTGGTAATAGAGAGAAATGGCCAACTGCAAATGCAATGCAATAAAACAAGTTGGAGGGGAAAACAGAGGGGGGCTAGGGAGTTGGGGAGCTGGAATGGGGTAACAACTTGAAGCTAAAATTTCGCACACTTTGTTGCCAGATATTGTAGTTGTAGTTGCCGCAGCACTGACTTTACACGCAATTCTGTTTTTTAAACTTAGTTGCTGCCGCTGCTGCTTTTAACAACTGTTTTATGCTGTCGATTGCAGTTAAAATTAAAATGGAAATGGCTTGTAAACGACGCGCTAAAAGACATTTCGCATTTTGCACAATTTTCGCTTTTTTTTCTTGCACTTTTTGTTGGCTTTTTTGTGCTTTTGCATAAGACAAGCCAAGAAGCAGCCAAAAATAGCTGCTCAGAAGCGGCAAAAAGAGCGATAATAACCTTTTAAGAAATTTACGTTTACGGCTTTTTAAATGGCAACATAATTTATGGATCGTTGTGCTCGGCTCTTATGTTAATTATGGCCAAAGAAATCCAAAGAAAAGACTACTTTCCATTTCCAGAAACAAGTTCAAAGAGTTTCTTAACTTTACGTACCAGCCGTGTTGTTTCACTGACCCCCAAGAAAACTTCTGACTTCTCACTTTGGCTTTGGCTTCGACTAATTAATATAAATTTCTTTCCTGCTCCCCGAGATTGACGGCACACTACAAAGGACGGATAAACAAAGCCTGCTTTCAGCTTTCAGTTTTCAGCATTCAGCTGAAATTTAATACGATTTCAAAGGCACAAACGGCCCTGCAACGGAAGCAACTGCAATCCTGCCACTGCCAACTGCACTTGACAAGCTCGCCAGCCGAGCGGCCAAGTGGCAAAGTGGCCAAGAGGGGCGCCTCGCTTTTAGCCGGCTGGCTGATGTTGTCATAAAGTCACAAGGAGCGGTTAAATAGCAAAGCGAAATGCGAGACTTCGGGGTAAATAAACCCGATGAAGACTTACGGGGAAATGAACTCGGAATGGAGAAGAGATGGTCATCATCGGGTGGGTGAAAGTCCCTAGGAATGCTGCATCCTTTGAGGGAAGCCCAAAACCGAAGACACCTCAACTACCTGGTCTACATTGTCATTGCTCTAATTGCCCAGCAGACACACTTTCTTCAACTTCGACTTCGACTGTCAAATTAAATGCAAATTACATATTTGGCATTTATGGCTGGCTCTTCGTCTTCGTCCCTAACTTCGTAACATCCATTGCCACTGAACCCATTAAAATGCCATTAAAATTGAAGTCACTCTGCTGATTGTTCCTGCACTCGAGCACCGACACTAATTTTTATCATCAGGGTTAAGCAGCTTAGCGAGTGCAAAGCCTACTTTTGGTAGCGAACCCATTTTAGGGTCTTCGAAAAGTGTTCGTTTAATTGATTTATGTCTCCAGTCTTTGGTTCCGAAAATAGTCGCTGAAATAACACTTAAAATTGGAACCAAAACGGATTTAACTTGAAATACGAACTTGTAGCTTACTGAGAAAACAGCGATAAGAAATTGATGATTTTTTCAAGACTTTCTGGGAACTAAGCACACTAATTGTTTGAAATGGAATTTAAATGAGAAAGCCAGTTATCACTTCAAATACTTCAAAACGTATAAATAGGCAAACAGAATACAAATATGATGGTAATTTTAGAAATTGTTCTACTAAATATTCGAGAGTTGCTGATAAAATATTTGGATTCAAATTTAAGTTCGGATTTATAAAGAGTAAACTTTTTCATAAATATTAAAAAACCACTGAGGGCAGCAGAAACAAAACAAATTAACGTACGTACAAAAGAGCGTTAAATGGCGAACAACAATGCAACGCAGTGCAACAAAAGAGCACGAATTTCCACATATGACGACTGTAACTGCAGCGACGGAGCGTTTATTTATGTAAAGGTCAATTTGCAATATTTGCGCAAGGTTAGGCACACGTTTATGTGCGAATATATGTGGCGATCGAGCTAAATGGACGATGATTGCGGGAAGCTTTGTGCAACTGTAAAATCGTACAAAAAACAAGAGAGAACGCTACAGTCGGGTGCCCCGACTATCAGATACCCGTTACTCAGCTTAAGGGAATGCGAGGGAAATGGAGATATAAAACTTTGATCGCGCATAACTTTATAATGAATGGTCCGACTTGAAAATACAATAAAACTGCATTTTTACTTTTCCGAAATCTTTAAATGTGTGGGCGCCAGACACCTTTTAAAATCGTTTAAGGCGATTGTGGGCGTGGCCCTCGGCTGAAATAAACTTGCGCTGCGTAGGAAGCCCAAGAATATGTGTTGGTAGTCCCAACTTTCTAGCTTTTCTAGTTTCCGAGATCTCAGCGTTCATACAGACAGACAGACGGAAAGACATACGGACAGACGGACAGACGGACATGACTATGTCGACTCGGCTAGTGACCTTGATCAAGAATATATATACTTTATAGGGTCGGATACGCTTCCTTCTCCCTGTTACATACTTTTGCACGAACACAATATACCCTTTTACTCTACGAGTAACGGGTATAACAAACAACGCAATCACAGAGAGGAAGTGAGATTAAAGTTTGCTCTATAATCCAAAGCTTTGTTCATAGGATTGGAGCAGGTGCCATTAGACGTCCATTTGGAAATGGCATCTGCGAAATGGCATTAAAAGGAATTTCAGCTGACAATGTTGGTCGGATTAGCAGGGTGTGCAAAAAATGCACTCTAGCCGCAAGCCTTCCGCCCTTGCGCTTTCGGTGGGCGGTGGTCTATTTCTTGGGTTGGAGAACGAAGGTTGGAGGTCGCCGCGCTCATCATCCTTGGCCAAAACGAAACAAACCCAAATGCCGGCTTTCGCGAACTTGGACAAAAACGTGCCAAAATCGGTTTGAATGGCAAATGCTGAATCGGAAAATGCCGGTTGATCAAGAAGTTTTTATTTGAGCCATGTTTTAAAAATATTTTGAAAAATTTAGTTGTTGTAATAAAATGATTAAATGTCTCTAAATTTACCAATACAAATATTAGTTTTTTAAAAAATGCCAACTAAATTAACCAATTAAATACATTTTAACTACATTTTTAAGCTGTCACTGTTTAATTATTAAAAAATATATATATACTGAAGGGATCAAGGGACCAAGTAAAGTAAATCTCTTTTTTAATTAAAATTAAATGATGTTGATTTTTTTTTTTTTTGGTACTTTAGTAAGCATAAACTACTCGATCAACCCTCTCGCATGCACAGATGCATTTGCATAGCCAATGTCAGTTCCATTTATGCCATTGGCTCGCCTTCGCTTCGCATTGCCGTCTGTTGTTGCCCCCAAGGTTGCATTTACCATATTAAGGGGGTGCGTTGTTGCCGCGTTTTTCGCTACTAATGCCGCTTGATAACCGCAAGCCATCGACTAATGAGGGTCGCATATGTATATAGTAGAGATATATCAATTAGTATATGATATATGCGAGGTAATCGCGCGACTTGTGAGACATTTGCAACTGCAGCTAAAATCTCCAGAGTCAGGCGATCGCGTTGCATCACCGAAAAACCAGCTAAAACATGACAAACAATTAAAAGCGCTGCCTTTGCGGCCGGCGTTGTTGTTCTGGTTTGCATTTGCCGTTCGGCCGGCCAGGTATTTTTTTTACACACTTACACAACCACGAGACTACGTAAAAAACAAACGCCGGCAATAGATGTTAATTTTACTTGCTGAAAGTTAATAGTTTTATTTTTGTTATCATGACAGTTGAACGCGAATAGCGCAGACAAGACAGCGCGGGGCGCTTGTTGCACAACTTTTATATGAACAACCTGCGCGTGTTGTTTGCCTTTTTTCTTTGGTTTTTCCTCTTTTTATACCCTTGCAGAGGGTATTATGATTTCAGTCAGGAGTTTGTAACGCAGTGAAGGAGACGTTTCCGACCCCATAAAGTATATATATTCTTGATCAGCATAATTGGACGAGTCGATCTAGCCATGTCCGTCTGTCCGTCCGTCCGTCCGTCCGTCCGTCCGTCCGTCCGTCCGTCCGTCCGTCCGTCCGTCCGTCTGTCCGTCTGTTTCTACGCAAACTAGTCTCTCAGTTTTAAAGCTATCGGGCTCAAACTTTTCCAAAAGTCTTCTTTCGTCTGCAGGTAGTATATATGTCGGAACGAGCCGGATCGGACAACTATATCATATAGCTCCCATAAGATTAATCGGAAAAAAAATGCAAAAAAATTACTAAAAATCCTACTTTTGGAAATACCATTTTTTATCTAATTCTGAATTTCGAATTACATTTTATCAAAATCGGACGACTATATCACATAGACATAGGAACGATCGGAAAATGAATGGGAATATAATAGGAAATAAATTATTACTTCATTGGTTTTTATTGTATTCTCTTCTATTTTTGCGATTTATAAATTAATAGGAATGATCTGCAAGGGTATATAAGCATCGGCTGGCCGAAGCTGGCTTCCTTTTTTTGTTTTTTTGATATTTCAATTCAAAACAACTCTTGACCAACTGCAACGCAGGCAAATTCAATCGGGGGTTCGAAATGTAGAGTGACTTTACCTTTACGAGTGCCAAAATAAACATCAAATAAGTTCAACTTCAACGTTCCAAGGATGCTTACCTGAAAGTAAAAGAAAACGAGAATGAAACATTTATTTTGATTTCCATCTACACTAGGTAAATATTTTACTAAGGCCAACTGGATTGACCATCTCCCAGGGAATTTATCTCATTCCTCCCCCGAAAGTAAAACCCATTTGTATATTTATGTTTTCCTCTTACGAAATTTTTGGCTGCCATGTAAAGAGACGAACGATAAAAAACTTTGACTAAAAATCGGCCCACATTGTTTGTACTTCCAAGTTTCCGCAGCCCATTTACAGCTATCTAAACAGAAACGAGAACTCTACGAAATTCTTTTTAATATAATTCACCTTGAACAGCAATGAAAACGAAGGGGAAAAACTAACAGAACTTACACAAAACTGATAAAGAGAACCAAAAAAAACGAAAAGCAACAGAAAATTAAACAAGTATTCAAAGAGTTGTTGAGGGCTGCGATTGATAAATAAATTGAAATCAAGTCGTAGAGATACATATTTCTGAATGACACAATCAACAATGTTTACATGGACCGCAAAAGGGAAAAATATTTCACATGTTATTTATTATTTTTTTCTTACCAGCAGTTGGAACTAAAACCGAACTATAGTATACCATACCATACCATACCATACCATATACCCCTGCCCTTTACCATTATGCCAATCAGCTATACACACACGCACGGCAGCATACAATGGCAGCTTAATTTATGAAATTAACAAACGCACAACGGCCGCGATAAAAAACAGGCTAACCAGCCACATAAATAAATAATAAAATAAACCACAACCACCGCCGAAAAATAGGAAAAAAAAATAAAATAGAACATAGAGAATGTTGCTTTTGGGCCCTTATTTATTTACAGTAAATGCTGGCGGGCCGCGAGAATTTTTCATATGTCGTCCAAATCAGCAACTCACGAAGGTGATAGTGCTCGCTATATGGTGGAGTGCAGGGGCGGAGGAGGCGGGGCTGATCGGGGGAAGGGACGCACACGAGTGCTGATGTCGGTAATCAACCTTGAATTCGTTTTATAAGCGCCCACACACCACAAAAAGTTCGACGAAGCCAAACGAAACGGAAACTATGTAAAAAAGAATTAGAATCGCGAGATACTTAAGGTCGAAAGGGGCTAAAAACTCAAATAATCGGCAGGGGAACAGCTTCCAGTCCGAAGTTATATATTTTTCAAATTAACATTTTTACCCCCATGCCCAGATATTCGAAAAGTGATGTCGTAACAAACTCGTTTCCTTGTTGGCCTTTTTTTTATTTTCTTTTCTAGTTTTTCTGTAGTTTTCTGTAGTGGTCTGCCACTCAGGTAAAATCAAACGTCACTCGTATCGAGTTTTTTTGGTCAGAAATGAAACCATTTACTTTGTCGTATCTCGGAATACATAAAATCAACATAATTCAAACATAATTCTCAAGCTCAAGCGACAGCACGTGATGGCAGCATGCAAAGTGAGCTAAATATATATTTATCTGTTTTTCGCTTCGTGTATTTTGTATTTTGTTTATTTATTTTTCGACTGCCCAGTTGAAGCGATCTCTCGAGTTTGGCTCCATGTTTTCCTATTGTGCTCGGCCCGAAATGGAAAAGTTATAAGCCAACAGTTTTGTTTGATTGTCCAAGGCTGTGCATTAAAATTCAAGGCGTGCCGCCACTCATTAAAATTTATCTACGTCATAAATTCCCCAAAAAAAGAGCCCACCAAAATATGTATGTTTAATGCAAAGCTGGCGCTGTTCGGCCATTTGCATGGCCATTGTAAATATTGGGAAACGGTTCGTATGATCTCTTTAAAAAATAAATGGCCTACTAATTGGACTGTCAAAGTCAAGTTAAGCCTATTTTAAATGCACATTTCAACTGACTCTTTGGATTAGCATCAACGATGGACACTATGTGTAAATTAAATTCACAACTTTTTGCATTAAGCCATCGCACATAAACCAAAGTGATAAATACAGATTATCATAGCATCGGATTTCCTTCACTTTTCCCAGGCGAAATCCCTGCATTTTCCGTGTCACTGAATTGTGATTGTGATTCGAGCAGTTTGCCAGTTTAATTAATAAATATTTTGATGGCCCGAAAGACAGAATGCCACAATAACCGAGTCACTGATTGACATATTTGCATTCATTTATTTGATTTGCAGTTGCTATTGGGTGCAGTCTCAAAGTTCAAAGCGAGTGCCAAAATCTGACTTGAGGCCTAATTAATGGCGGCGGAAAGAAGAGAGCTCTTTAAGTGTGTATACAGCTGTGTTTACTAAAATAGCAGTACATATTTGCATGTTCTTAAAATGCAAACAAAAGTAGTTTTGAAATTATTGGCAAATAATGAGAAAATATAGATAAATACATTATCTAAAAGTATAACACATATTTTATATGATTGTTCTTAAGGCGCTCTACTATCATTTTGAATTCAGTTGCAAATATTCTCGATATGCATCGCTCGAAATTTGTTTGCGAAAACAGAAACAGCAAAAAGCATTGAGCAAGTTAACTAAAAATAAGCTTATTTATTGCTGCTTTGCCTCGGTGTTGCTATATTTTTTTCTTTGTCTTCCGTTGCACTGCTAAAAACGAGTGCGAGTGCAGTGGCGAATCCCCGTTCACCTTCCGCAGGAGGGGGCAGATCCCCGCCCCCTTAAAGCCATCTCAATGCCAACGGCTTAAAGCTCAAAGCCTATCCGAGTTTTGTTGCTATTGTATAGCTTTTTTTTTTGTTTTTTTGTTCGTATCTGAGCGATACATTTTGTTGCTTTTGCTTTGCTTTGCTTGGCTGTTGCTTTTGCCTTTGCTGTGGCCACTTGCAGTTGTCATTGCGGTTGCCGCTTGCGCTTGGAAAATTGGGTTATTGGGTCATGATTCAGTTCGAAGCAATAGCAGCCGCAATACAACATCACAACAATCGCCTCGATTTGTTTTTCGCCTTGCCAAGCGAGTGAGCGCGAGTGCGCCCACTGGCTGTCAACAAAGCGAACTTGTGGATACATTTTCAGCTACTGTTTTGCTTTTGCCGGCTGCCATTTAAGCACGAATGCAGGCATATGCTCATCGAAATCCCAATCCCAATTCCGATTCCGATTCCATTTCCAAGCCAAGCCAAACCAAATCCCATCCCATGCCAGCCAGAGCCAGAGTTTTGTGTGCCTCGCTTTGTATCTTTCTAATTGACTTCCCTCTTTTGTCTGGCCATTGTCAGCGATGTTGTCGTTTTCATTGAAGTTGCTGCTGTAGCTGCTGATGTTGCTGCTGCTGCTGCTGCTGCTGCTGTCGTCGTTGTTGGGGCAACACTTGACACTAATTAGGCCACTCTTTGTGCGCTTGTAAGCTTGCCTTGCATTATCTGCAGCTGAGCTGCAGCTCTATGCAAATGTTTTCCTCCGTTCGCCTTTCAATTAGCTGCCGTCTAAATATGTATCAGAGCATATTTACTCGGCACTTGGGCCAGATAAGCGCGGGGAGCTGGGAGCAATATGCACTGTATATTGTATATTGCATATAGGAAGAGAATCGAAATAGTTCTCCTCGAGTGCGAGGTGCTAACAAACTGCGCAGCTAAAAATACAAACAGATACAGTATCTCAATCAATTCTATTATGCTCGACTCACAGTAAATCACTCCAAGACAAATTGATATTGTAATTTTCTCGATTCGGAGCATCCAAACATTTCTGTGCACTGGCAGAAAGAACTCTAAAGCTAAAAGAATGGCCTTTTTGATTTTACTTAAGATTTATATTCCTCTAATTTAGGTTTTTTCCAAGTGTATTCAGTGTGCCATTGACCAACATTCTGCCGCCTTCACGGCTAACATGTAAAATCGTACAGGTCTAGAGATGAAAATAAGAAATGAGCAGGAAAACGGAGGACAACATGGGCCATAAATTTCAATCAAAAAGCCTGCCAGCAGCAATTAAATTGCGCAATTTTCGCCTCGCTTTTTTTATGAGCAAAGAATTTTCGGCTGCAATGAGAATTTGAATTTGATTTTCTGGCTGAGAGATTGAATGCCAGCATATATTCAAGTTATGTGGGTGATGGATGGAGCCGATGGGACTGGCGAATAATTCATCTGGGAAAAGCGAAGCAGGTTATTATTCACTTCACACCGAAAAAAAGTTCACACCGACTTGCCCAACTGGCCAATTGCATATAGATATTCAGATGTTCAGCTATTCAGACATTCATGGGGTAAACACATCACAATCACAATCACAGGTACGCATTGAACGACTCACAATTGCATAATGACTTTGGCAATTGCCGCATTAGCATATCAAATATTTCTGTGGGCGTTTCTTCTTTACTCTTGAGCTGCCCCCGAATCGGAATCAGCATAGAAAAAAACATGACAACATTGTAGCACTGACACCAAATACATTTTTTGGACTTGGCTTTAAATTAGTTTTTAGTTTTAGTGTGACAAGGCAAGGCGCTTAATTTGTTTACCTACTCCCAAAAGAGACTGAAACTAAAACTAAAACAGGAGGGAGGCTGGCAAAGTGGCACACGGCAATTTTTGTTTGCTTTTCGAGCTATTTCGTGTGATGCAAACGAAATGTAGAAAACCTCAACGAATGCAGCCGGCAGTAGTGACACACTTAGCTCGCAACTTGGTCACCCTGTCGGCTACGCAATATTCGTGGTTCGTGCTGCATATGGAATCTAGAGGAGAGATACCTACAAAGGAAGCACACCACTCCACTCTAAGCCACTCCCCTTTCCAAACACGAACTCAATCAGCCACAATCCGGTGGATTCGGAATCCATGTTTTGATGATATCTGAAATTCCCCTTTCTTCGGCCCCAAAATGTATGTCATAATTTGCCCGGCTCGTTTGTTTGTTCACCCCGTGCTCTGTTGCCTTGTTTACTTTGGGAATTTGCATGCAGCGCCTCTGTTTTTAGCCATAACAACAAGTTTGCCCTGCCGGCATCGAGTGTTTGACCCATTTTCCTTCCTCCGCTTGGCCTGCCAACCGACCGAGTGAAATATTTTGTTTTGTCTGGCAGGAGGTTGCAACTGGGTCAAATGGGGCCAAAGGGCCACCCCGAAAAACTTTGATTAATCCCCCAGCTTTGATCTCCTCCCCTTCCCCCGACAAATGTAAACAGAAAGCTAATAGATGATGGAGTTCCAATCACCAGCAGTCAAACTAGCCCGCTATTTCGTCACTGGTCAAAACGGATGGATGGATGGACAGATGGTTAGATAGATAGATAGATGGTCAACAAACCTGGGAAGCGCCCAGCAACCAGACTCAAATTGCTTCCCAGTCGAGTCATTGTCTCATAGCTGATTATTTATTTTCATTCTTCTTCGCTCTCTTCGCCGAGTTTTTTGACCGACAACCGGCATATTTTTGGACCTATGACGAAATCAGCCCATGGCTTACAGTTAAATTAAATCTGACACGCATCTGGGCCTGACTTTTTACGACGGTTTTACCATTTAATGGACTTCTTCTTAGTCTTACACTCGTATGGTTTCTGTTTTGATAGCCGGCTACTCGCATTTGGAATTTTCGTTCTGAATGGCGTTTCAAGAGAATTCCCCAGCACAAGATTGGATTCAAATTACGGATTTTAGGCTTCGTTGGACTCCGCCGCCGCCACAAAAAAAAAACAGAAAAGGAACCAAACCCGCTGACAGGGGGAGAGAGACAGCACCATTGGGCTAGAGCGAGAGGGGCATAAGGAGCGAGTTCGTTTGCCTCACGTTCAGCAGCCACCACCAAGTTTGTTGACCTTCATCAAAATCTGGCGAGGGCAACAGGCAGACACAACACTGCGGCAGACTAAAAAAAAATGAAATAAAACAACGCAAAGGATCACCTGTTGCTGCAGCTGCTCAAAGAAAGAGATGGCAAGACAGTGCGAGAGAGGGAGACAGGGCCATATTGGTAGCCCTCAGAGGGTAGGTAAAAGAACCATAAACGGAACCGGAGGAGACTAGGAAACCCCCGCTTGGATGGCCCTTAATTTATTCTCATAAAATTTGCCATTGAATAATACTAAAACTTGTATTATAGACCTTTTGAAAGGATTTTAAAATCTAGAAAATTAAAAATCTGTAAAACAAATATAAGAAATTTTTCTTTGAAAGGAGAAGTCGAAAATGAAACCAAGGAAAGACGAATAATTGCGGCACAAACGAATCCACAAAATCCACTCAAGGCTCAACGGCAATCGCATTATTCGGCTCACAAATTATTACATAATTTCAAAATCGCCGAAAGCAAAAGGCAGAAGAAGAGACGGAGACGGAGACAAGTGTCAAAGATTGCAGCTGAAATTCCAAGTACAATTACGGGCGATTTAAAACGCACTCGGAGGGGCAGTAGAAGAGCCGGCGGAATCAATAATATGTAAATGCGTTTGTTCCCCTGCCGAAATGAACCGAGAACCGAAAACAGAAACACAAACAAAAAATCCGGCGACCCAAACAGTTGGAAGACTCGAACGGGATCAACGGCTCTCGTTCCCGAAAGTTGAATAACCCAAATGGGCGTATAAACAAAAAGAGGAACGCGTATAGAAATTCAGAACCCAGGGAGGGGTATTATTGTTATTATTATTATAATACGAGTAAGTCTACGGCTTATTATGCATAATTTTGACTCAACCTAAGATATTATCATGGCACAGTGGAATAGTGAGGCGCCATGAGTAATATGGAGTTCTGTGTAAGACGATCAACCTCGGGTGACTAAGCACATCGATCGGTAATCACAGCTACATACGACCCCAGTCCCCAAATCGAATAAATGGGGACAATAAATGATATCACAGCTTGCAGCTTACCCTAATATCATCAGCTTTGCAGCGTTTCGATTCACATTTCAGCAGCAGCTCCGTTCCCTCATGGCTTTTAGCCCTGATACTTTATATATTGAACATATCCAGTTGCATTTCCTATGTGTCGTGTGTAGTATGTACATAAACTACCCCCCATCTATTCGGATTGCATTCAACGACTGAGGGGCCAAAGGATTCCATTCCATTCCTCGTCGTCCCCTTAATGTCATTCATGTCTCAATACGGATCTGGGAATTTATGCGAGAGTTTCCTGTTTCAATTAAATTTTATTCGGAGCGATAAAATTTTACGAGCCTTCATTGTAGCAGCAGAACAACATAGAAATATTGTCAAGAAAATGCGAACTGGAATCTCTCTTTCATTTGCTATGCGTACTTCTTCTTCACTTTACTTTTTTTGTGGCCAAAAGTTTGCAAAAAAAAATGAAACTGTTATGGCAAGTGCTGAAGGAATTTCTGCATTGGTTCAATTAATATCTGAATGACAAACGAATCGACGACGTCATCGCAAGCAACCCCTCAAGTGACTAATGCCGTAGTGAGCGTTCTATATTTATCCTGTGACGTCGTTGTAGGCAGTGTTTAAGGCCCACACTCACTTGAGCGCCCACGCCCTCTTTGTTGCCGCCCACGGGTAAGTGAAAATGGAAAGTGGATGGTGAGGATGGGGAAAAACACCCACCCTCGGCTAAAACACCCACTCGAATGGCCGGGAGGCAGGGCCTCGGGACATTTGGCAACTAATCGCCTCGTAAATATGGCACTGCAATGGAAATTGCACGGATAATCCAGAGGACTACAATGGATGGCAAGGCAGAGCAAATAAAACAGAGTCAAATGAATCCGGCCTTTCCTCTTCGCTCTTTGGAAGTGTGATAAGCACTCAGCGTACAAATGCTACGTAAGCAAACAAACAACCGAACAAGCTCGCTGCTCACACCGCCATTACGTATACGCAGTGAGCAATGATGACGACAGAAATTGCGTAGCAGCCGAGAAGATGCCAATGAAACGGAAGCATTGTCACTGGCTTCAGGGGCGTACTCGATGCCAGCATTAAGCATCGCCGGCTACCGAGAATTTCCATTAGTGGGTCATCCCTTTCGGCGGACGCCGCTGTCAACGCCCCCCTGGAATTTATTTGGCCCAAAAGGAGGAAGAAGTATGCCGAAGGCACGCAGACAAAGCGAACGGCAGTGAAGCGAATTTGATTGGTATGTGAGGTGAAAACTGTTAAATTCGGAACGCTGGAAGGCCCACAAAACTTAATGTATTAATGCGTAATATAAATGTAGTCTCTAGGTAAATTAAAAATTTTGGAGTTAAATTTGAATCATTTTATTTCTTTAATTGAATTTTAACATATTTCTTAAGCTTATTACCAAAGCTGATAATAATAATTTTTTAATATTTCTTTAGACTTTTTAAATAATCATAAGAAAGTGCTTTTATAATATTCACAAAACCAATTAATTTTGTTTGATTATTTATAAAAGACCAAATATATTTTACCCCAAAATAATATACAATTTAGGTACAGTACCCACCCATCTCTGAGTGGGTGGCAGAGGAGAAAATATCGAAGGAGGGCGAGAAAAGGCCGTCTCTATTTTGGTTGTTTTGCATGCTGCACGAAACTCATTCAAGTTAATTTAATCGCGTAATTTACGCATGATTGGCATCGAAAACGCGTGAAGACAGCGGCCGTGTGTCGGCTCAAAAGCTTCTTTCTTTCTTTATTTTTCCCCCATTCGCCAGGCGGTGTAGCTTTCGAAATGTAAATAAACGAAAATAGAGCCCCAAAACGGTGGGACTTTTGGCGGGGGCGGCAATGGGCGGGATTGGGCGATGACGTAGCCATCGCGCCTACGCGGCCACGGGAAAAATGAAAAGAAGAAGCCTCGAAATAAACAAAAAAAAAGAAATACAACAAATCGAAATACATACATACATACAAAAGCAAAAGCAACACAAAGGGAGCGGGAGCATAGGGCCAACATAACGGTGAGAAAACAAAATGGCGACCATATTGCGTTGTAGTTTTTCGGAGCTTGGGAGGCTGCCATTTTGTTTTTGGCGCCATCTCTCCCCCACCGCGCCTCTCCCTCTCCCTCTCTCTGTTTCTCGCTCACGGGTGCGTAAGTTTGGTGTTTTATTCAGCGTGTTTTCTGTTTGTTTTTTTTTGGTAACTTTGGCGGTCCAGCCGGCCGGTGGCCAACCGACTGATTGACGGACCAACCGACTGAACGAGAGTCTGGCCAATTGGACAAACGGACAAATGGCCAACTGGCAGACGCTGCATTCGAAATGCGGTAGAAAGTGGCCACAGCCGGCAGCTCAGCGGTAGAAAGTGTGAAGTTTTCGACTTTGTTTTTACCAGCCACCGGTATTATGTTTGTATTTAGCTGCGATTTAGATGTGGATTAAAGCACAGACCAAAAATAATGTAATTTTTCATAGAGAAAATTATAAAACTCAAGGCAGTGAACATAAAATACTTTACCAAACGATTGCTATAAACAAGGATTTAAATGTTTTGTGTTTGTAATGATAACTTTTGTTTTATTTTCATAGTAAATATTATTCAGAAATAATCAGCTTTAATCCATAGTTGAGGTTCAGGCTAGCTATGAAATGGGAAACGGAAAATAAAAATCGTTTTTTTAACATATTTGCAGAAAAAGCCACACAACTCGTAATTATCCCCGAAATCAACTTTCATCATCGGCTTGCAATGGATCTCCGCCTTCCACACACTCCTTCTTCCCCTTCCCCTCCCCCTACCACTTGGGGTTCAATTGAACGTCCGAAGAACTCGTCCGTCCGGCCGTGATAAGCCGTATACGATAAGCGTGCGAGATTTACTATCGCCTTGCTTTTCAGGGATTTCCAGCTTTGAAATGTGCCTGCCACTTGAGCTGCGACTTCAGCTTGGCAGCTGCCGCTGATTCCCCCCGGGTGCAAGTTGCTGCTGTCAATTGCACATCAGCGGCGAAGGGGTTGGCAGGGGGTGGGGGGTAAGAGGAGTAGAGGAGCAGGAGAAGCGAGTAGTGGCAACAAATTTGTGAAAATCAAGTCAACAGCTTGCTGATGCCACACACAAACTAGCAGAGACATGCACAGAAAAACTAGCATAGAGATCAAAGACCCATGAAGCTTCAAAAGCTTTCAAAATCATTAAGATTATATCATGAAAATTATTTATGATATTTGCGAGTCCTGAAATGGTATAGTGGTAATTATAATAATTAATTTACTTTAGATTACAATATATGCTATATATGCTATTGTAGCCATAAATGTCGATAGGAAATGAATAATAAGTATTTTTTAATAAAATCAGCTAGACCCCCGTTTGCTGCCCCCATTTCTTTGCGTGAACCCATTGTTTTGCTTCAAATTAGAATCAATTTGGCTGCCAACTCGATGGTGCAGCAGGGGAAACTGTTGCAGCCGCGCAGCTATGGAATGCAAATGCACCCCTTATCTCACCCCTTACTTTTCCACAGATATAAGGAAATGCTTTTCTCTCTCGCTCTGTTCGGGTTGGCCAGGAAAGGAAAGCCAGAAAAAGCGACGAAACATTTTAATTTGATTAAATTTCATGTGACCCAAATACCGGAAACAGTTATTCTCAGTGCCCTAGACGAATGTCGCCACCCACCGACCATCGCCCACCGCCCACTTTGCCCCCCAGGAAGAGTGACAATGGCCTCGCATTACGAAGAGGAAAAAAAACCGAAAAGGGAAAACGCAGAGAAGCGAAATGGGCGCACAACAAAATCAAAATTGTGATAAAATGGGGGGTGGGGAGGGGGGAAATGGAAAAGCGGTTAAGGGTGAACGCCGAGGGGGGTGCTAAATGGGTCTCGGGAAAGGGGTGGGGATGTTGTATGCTCAGCGCAAACTGGTGACGTTGACATCTTCTTTTATTTTATCCATTTTTCGGCTGAAAAGCAATTTTCATGCGTGGCTTCTTCTTCTTTGTGTGGGTTGCCAGTGTGTGTCGGTGTGTGTGCGTGTGCTTCCGCTGGCAGAATCGAGTGGAAACCAAACCCAAAGCCGGTTTTTCCTCAAAGCGAAAAATGTATAAAAAAAAAAAAGAGTATTCTTATAAAAAGACTCTCCCAAACACTCACACACACGCCGGCAAACTGAGCGTGCGTAAAGTGCGTAACTGTTGTTAATAAGAAACGGGTTTGGCTAGCTCCATCTCGCTCTCTCTCCGGTTAGCTGGTGTGTACAGCTGTTTTCTGTTTATCTCGCACTTTCCGCCTCCTCTTTACATTCGTATTTTTGTTTACGTTCTGCGGCACGCACACGAGACCACGACACGCACACGACTTCCACGACTGGCTCCCCCCACCCCCCACCACCACCACCACGCCCCACTCACCAGCACCAACACCACTGCCTCTTTGTATCTGCAAGTTTGTCGTATCTCTGTATCCGTGCGTTACATTCTGTTTGTTGGGTCGACACAGAAAAAGATACATTTCGCTTTTTCTCTCTGTTTGGGGAAAACCCTCTATGCCTTACTTAATCACCGAAATTCAACTTCATCGCTTTCACTTTTAAATTAAGTCATAATAAAGCCAAGCAAATAAAAGGCCTTATAACGCACTTCGAAAATAAAAATATAAAAAAAAACTTAACCTACTTTCTGGTGAATAAGATACTGCGCAAAAAAAATTGATTGGAGATCGATAATTAAAGCTCTCGCTTATTGATTGAAACTGGACTTGGTAGCCCTTGGCGCAGTTCCGCAATCAAAACGAACTCTATTTCGGCGAATATTTTATGGCTAAAAATAACAGAGTCTTCCGGGTGGGGAGATAGCTAAAAACTGCAATCTTTGCTTCAGGTTTTATGCAAATAAAAGTTTTTTAATGGCTCGCAAATATGTATAATATGATATCGTTTTATCTTAATGCCTGTGCCATTTTTCTCAAGAGCTCCTGAGTTTCCCACAAAACTAAAAACCCGATTATTTTTGTTATTTTCGTATTTTCTTAATGCTCGCCGTCTTTCTTTGAGCGTTAATCAAAACCCCATTTCAAATTGACCCACATACCAAGGTGGCATGTACCCAAAACGCCAGACTCACCCAGACATAGTCAAAATATCAGGTGTTCAGGGGTGTGTGTGTGTGAATATCTGGTTGAGCTTGTGCTGAAAGGCCGGTTGAAAAAGCTTAAAATCAGCCAACAAAAAGGCGCTGCTTTGAAATCAACAAAAAACTTTAACTCAAACGAAACCGAAACAAGCTATATGCATTTTTTGAAAGTCGTTTCGATTTTGGTTTCTCACCTTCAGCTTTGTTGTTTTTTTTTGTCGGTTGGCAATCGCTAATGGTGGGTGATAGCTCCCTTTCGATTGGGCCGATCGGTCTGTGAGTCACAAGACCGTAAAAGAAATTAACGCTATGACAAAGACCACTTGTAACCCAAAACCACCGGAGGACAAGTCGTTCAACCTGCAAAAAGGTCATCGAGGAGCAGTGCAGACCCCAAAAGTAACACAAAGGCCAAGCGGTTCGTTCGTCGTTTTTACTCCCCTGGATTTATTGCTTCCAATTGGAGTGCATTATTTCGTTGTCGAGTCGAGTATAAATTGCCAAAAAGCGGCCACTTTCTACCTGCAAGATCTACGAGTAGCCGACAAGGTCGATTAGTCATTAGAGTGCAGCACCCAGAGCATACCAATACCATACCATGTGCAGAGTTCCAGAACTGAAAACTGAAAACTAAAAACCCAAACCTAAAAACCCAAACAGCGGTGCTCAAGTGGCCTGCCACTCATTTTTTCATTTTTTGTTGGCCTGTTCCAAACAAAACACGAGAAAAAACGGAACGGCATACCATACAGGCATACAAAACAAAAAAGGGAATTTATGTTTTTGCCGGTATCGTAAAACCATAGCAATGCAGGGACAGATACAGAGAAAGAACGAGGGTTAGACGGAGAGTGAGAGGTTAGAGGATACCCCTGGGCAGGTCGTTAGCCGATTCCGATATCCAGAAACCGGGTTGAACAGCGGGTAGTCGTAGTCGCACTCCTTCCCCGAAGGAGCGAGAGAAGGATATGGGAAGTGGAAGCAGGAGCAGGAGCAGGAGCAGGAGCGGACAGGCCGCATAAATGCTCAAACTCCTCAGCTGAGCGAGACCCTTGATTAACGATCGCTGAGGTAATGGATTTATAAAGACCCAAACAGTGTGGAAAGTTTTGGCAGCTCAACAACTTCTTTTGGCCAAAGTGAAAACGCAACAATCCGCTGATGGATTTTAGTTCGAAAGCGGTAGTCACAAGTGAACTGCTACCAGAAGTGCCACTGTCATTGCCATTCACCTGGTCAGCTGGCCAAAATGCACTCTTGGCCGGGCCCAAAAAATGGGTCGCAGCCAGCAAAAGTGAGAGGCCAGAACACGCTTAAATATATATATAGATTTTGTTTTTGGGCCAGCAATGAAAGTAAAACGACCAGCTGGAGAAATGGGAGCATCGGTTGCGTGCGAACAAAAAATCACGAGGCAATGTCAATTTCAATGCCATTAAAATGAATTTCGTTTTAAATGCAAAACACAGGTAGAACGGGAGATAACGAGGGAGAAACTACAAATTACTCGGGACAAGCCGGAAGTGCCAGCAAATCGGAGCGGGCTACCCGTCTTGGGAGCCGGCTCTTGACAAATTATTCCCGACATTTTGGCCGGCAGCCGAGCTTAATTCTTGGCCTCCTCGCAAACGCGCCCTCCATTAAATGAGCTTGCAAATTATACAATACAAGCGGCTAAGCTGCTCCTGCTGGACAGTTGATTCATGGGCCCGGCCATTATACGTCATCGTAATTGAAATGCGACTGGAAATGGACGTGGAAATGTAAATGAAAATGGAGATGGCGATGGCGATGGAAATGGAAATGGAAATGCGTGCAACAAGTTTCTCGTTTGAAATAACCTTAGAATTAATTGCCTCACGTTTCCGACGCAAACAAAAAACTTGTTTTGTGGCAAACAAAGGCAATTGCTCAAGTTGAACCGAAAAACACAAATTTCGGCTGGAGCCAAACACTCAAACACTCAAACACACACACACACGTGACCATCACATGCCAGCGAGGACAACTATTGATAGATGTAACCAATTTCCCCGCCCCCAAACTGCCAGTTTTGAATTTTTCGATTACGAAAGCAGCCAAAAAAAAAAGCAAACAAAAAACCAATTGTTGATTGACTTACAACAGCAGCGGCGAACTTGAGCTCTTCACTTTTCTAGTTATTTTTTTTGGTTTTGTTCGAATTCGTGGCTAATGATGAGGTCATAGAAGTTGGAGCTTGTAAGTCGCACGTTTTTATACGGCTCACATTTCCATAGCTGATTATGCCGAAAGATTCCAATAGCGATTCCGAGGCTTTTCAGTTCCCCCCCGCCCCTAGAGATCGTAGAAGCCGGCGAACAAGCCAAACAAGCTGCGATAGCTACATTTTCAGTGTTTTCCCCTTTTGGGCAACACATCAAACTCGATCGGGTCACAGTCCGGGTATCTGTAGCTGTAGCTGTATCTGTATCTGTATCTGCTGGATACTAGATACCACATACTGAATACCGCACACTGAATACTGGATACTGGGCACAATGGGCTGACATCGGACTGGGGACTGGGGACAAGCCCACACATCTGGCAGACAGCTAGCTAACTGACAAATTTATCGACTCGCCACACGGAAAAGATACGCGCAGCCGACTTGGCATTGGGGAGCGCGTATCTGTATCTGTATCTGTATCTCGGAACGTACGGGTACACGGAAGGAAAAGCTGATCAGATCGAAGATTAAGCTATTAAAAGTTACAATCATAAAACTTAAATCCCAAAAACGGAGGCTAATCCCTCGATCCTAATATTCCTCAGTTCTTCAGAGGTCTTTGACAATATTTTAGATCAATTTTTAGAGCTCTATATCCTCATTTGTTGAATTTCCAAAAATCGGATAATATAAATCTACCCAATCATTAGAATGAATATCAATGTAAATCGGAGACGATTTCTTTCTGTGCATCTACGCTCGTGACGAGTATCTCGGCATACGTATGCAGCAATTACAAAGGTTTTAAGCGATTATTAGTGGAGAGAAAAAAACCCCAGACCGGCAAAAAACAAACTGTGGAAACTGCAAGGGAAAGCAGAAGGTGCCGGGCAAAGTGTCACGCTGGTGGGACAGAGATGGCGAGAGGAAGAGAGCGGGACAGAGCACAGCTTGAAGCCGGCTCTTGCATCTCTTTCCCGCCGCAGCGCAGTCAGCCGGCAAACCTATGTGCGGCATTAGTACTAGTATTCGTATCTGTGCGAGCATGTATCTCACGAATGCATGTGCTCATGTATCTAACTATCTTTGTATCTCTGCCATCTATATGTCTGACTTATGACGCAATTCGAAAAGTTCATCTGATCTTGTGGCGCTCTCTACCTCCCTCTCTCTCTCTCTCGCTCTGGGTATCTCCGTCCTTTTCTACCAGCCGGTTGTTGTCGTCAAGGCGCGGCCGCAGTCCGTAGAATTAATCTATATAATTAGCTGTAAAGCGTAGAAACATCAAGCCATGTATCTCTATTTAGCCCTGAAATTGTAGCGCATTTATTGCAATTGTTTCTCCTCTAACCTCTCTTTATTGGCTTGTGTTTTACTCATTTTACGGTATTTTCATTTTCGCTGTTGTTGTGGGTGTTTGTTCCTCTGTCGGAATTCTTTCACGAAACCGAATTCTAAACAAATTTTCATTACGACACCAGCATCATCATCATCATCATCGCGATCCCCAGAACAGCGTCGTCGTCATTGAGATTTTTTGGGTTCGCTTTTGGATTCGGGGCGATTCTATAAATGCCCCATCCGATGATGTTTCACTCTTGAATTGTTTTTCGCCGCTTTTATTTATTAATTTTGTTTGTGTTTGTTTAGCGAGCAGTTCAACGATTCCGAGTGACGTAATGGCAAAGGGGCTGTGGCCGGAGGATTAGCTAGATCAAGCTGAATTAATAGGGAATACACAGACATTGAAGGAAAATTCACGAACGAGTGGTATTGTTCTGTAATAAAAATAGCAATAAATTCCTTGAAACTGTTGCATTTTTAGACAGCGCTATTTAATATGGAATTTAATAGTTTCTGTTGGATCAAAGTGACTTGAAGAATTTTGGGGGTTTCCCATTCCATCGAAGATAATTAAATTTGAAGAAGCTCCAAGTTGGGCCAAACTAATATCGGGGGCTCGAACTGGCCCCCTAAATCGAGAGGGGGGGGTTCTTCTATATCAGAGCGTACACGCAAGAAGGCCAACCCAGAGCAGAGCGTAACCCAATTACGTGCCAAAAAGCGGAATGCGACCCTCGACAAGTATTTTTTGTGCTTTTCTTCTTTTTTATTCGTTGCATAGTTGCACATAGAACGTGATTGCACATACACACTATATCTCGAACGGTACTGTACACTGTACACTGTACACTGTACATTGGGGTGCGGGTAAATATATGCTCTGAATAGTCCAAGTACATAGGCGCATAGATACATATGTGCATGTATATGCTGCGCCCCCGAAAAGGGGGAGGGGCTAGCTGTGGCCAAGCCAACCTTGACACAGTTTCCGCCGCCCCACGTTGATGATGATGATGATGTTGGCGATGATGACGACGCCAGCGTCGACAGAACAGCCAGCAGCCTTTCTCAGCTGCAGCGGTCAACCCCAAAAAAAAAGTATCTAAAAGCTGCACACAATTCGCATTTCAATTCGCTGTTCCCTGTTGATCAAATCGTAGTTGTGGGTTTTTTAGTACAAATGTTCTAAAGTTTTTATGATAAAATAGTAGGAGTTCCACGAAAAATACTTGTAATACAAATACAAGTTTGGGGGTATTTAAAGTTTAATCACTAAGTTACAAGAATTATGGAAAAAAGTTTAGTTTTGCTTTTAAGTTTTAGATAGACTTTTAAAAACAAAAGGAATAATGATAATTACAAAATTAGAATCCGTTGGTTTTGCAGTATTTAAAGTTTAAAAAGGTACATAAAAGGTACAAAAAATAAATTGAAAGTAATGAAACAAATGCAAAGTCGTATTTACATTTTCAAAACCCTTATCTTTAAACTATTTGTAAATATATATATCGCTTTAACTCCCTTGTAGGTAGAACTACTACATCATTTTCCTTTTAAAGCATCGTGCCAACTCACCTCATTTCCAACTGTTGTGATCTTGACAGTCACCTCGTCCTTGGTGGCATCGTGCTTGACGACATCGCCGCTCTGCTCGCGCCCGTTGTAGGTGAAGTAGACCCTTTGGCCGGGCTGCAGCTCGGTGTCCATGATGGACCGAAAGCCGGGTCCAATTAGGTCCGATTCGCGGAACTCCTTGATCATGGCGCTGCGGCGCAGGGCCTGAGCGGGACTGATGTGGACGCTGGCGACGCGACGCGGCTCCACGATGACCGACGGATCTGTGGAGGATATGGACGAGGACGAGGACGATGACGAGGAGGTCGAGGATGTGGACGTAGAAGACGCGGCTGTTGACTCGACGGCGGTCTTGAAGTCGAAACGGACCATGTAGCGCGTGTCGGCGTTCAGCTGGGCCTCGCCCGGCGCCAGGAAGGTGGGCGGCGGCGGCGGGGAGAGCGGCCCCATGTACGAGGGCGGCGTTTTCACGTCCGAAATGGTGCCGGAGTACCAGAGGCCGTCGGGACCCTTGGCGCACACCTTGGTGCCGATGATGGAGCGCTTGGCCAAACGGCGGCCGGTGGACATTTTTGTACGTTCGCTTTTTCCAATTGGGTGCAAGTGAATTTCAACTTTTGCAGCGCTACAACGCTGGTTTTCTGGTCTTTCTCTGGCTTTACGTCTGTTTGCTTGAACTTACAGCCTGAACTTGGCCTTAATGGTTGTGGGCCACATTTTCTCGCCACATTTCTTTTTAAACACTTTTGCTCTTGTATTGCACTTGAGTATTTCGGATTTTCTGATACTTTATTTGCACTTTAAACTTCCCTCAATTTACATTCACTATTTTTAAACGCACTTTGTCTTTCTTTTGAGTTTTTTAAACGGGGCTATTGGGGTGATTTTTCTGTTGTTTCGGGTGATTTAAGTCTGGCAGACGTTCTTGGTCAGCCTGAAGACAAGGAGTTTGCCGAAACTGGGCACTTTCTTGATGATATTCTTGTGGTACAGCTCCAGAGAGAAGGTGACGCGGTGCAGGAGCCACTGGGGCGGATGGAAATGCGGCTTTAACTTCACATGCTCGGCGTCGCTGGGCGTCTGAATGGCGTGGCAGTTGCGTTTGTGCCTAAGCATAATCCAATTTTGACCGCTTGTGATGTCAGCTTGCAGTTTGAACTTCCTGCAAGTTGAAAGTTTTTGTTGTTGTTGTTGTTTTTCTCGCTTTCCCTGCCGGTCGTTTCACTTTTCTCTCAGTTTTCTGGCCAACACACACACGCTCACTGGTACACAACACAGAGATACAAACTCGCCGGAGAGCAATATGGGATGCAATTGGCGGCTGCTGCACTGATTTGTTTTGGCCTTTGAGTTTTCCTCTTCGGGTTTTTGCTTTTTTTTTTTTTTTTTTTTGAAAAATGGCCCAAGAAACTAAACGAAACACCAAAAGATGGGCCCGTTTTCCTTGGGTTTTTGGCTTTTACTTGGTTTGCTTCGCTTTTCACTTGGCTGTTGGCTGGTTTTCTGGTGTTTTGGTTTGGCGGAAAGGCCCGAAAAGCGCTTATCGGTCTGCTCCCGAGAGTTGGCTATCAGAGACTGAGGCGAGCGCACGGAAAACGAAACGAAGCGCAAACGGCCAGTTACAGTTACCCACACAGATACACACAGAGGCACAAGCAATCGCTCTCCCGCTCCTACTCTCTCTCTCTCTCTCTCTCTTATGTATATATATACATGTTGTTTCTATGGCATCTACCTGCGCTTGGAAAAGCAAAATAAAACATATGTGTGTGTGAGGCCTCCCCGCAGCATAAAAATGTTAGAGGCGGAAAACTGCAATTTCCACGGCTAACAGAGTGCTGAACATTGGGAAATCGAGGTATAAACCCCATATAATTATGCCATATGCGCAGTAGCCCATCAACATAGCAATGACGCCATCACTAGGCGATCGAAAACATACATAGTGGCAGCATAGCTTAGCAGCAAAACATACTACGCAGTTAACAAAAAAACCAATCTATAGAGCACTTGTCAACGCATACCCGCATCATAATTCCCCTGTGCATGGGTGTGTGTGTGTGTTACTCGCTCTGGTTTATCAACAACAACAGAGCGATAACAGCTGTGGGAGGCAGCGCAGCAACAATGTTGCGAAAACAGCTGTTGAGCAGCGAACCTCAGCCTCAAAACAAACGAGAGAGAGTCTGAAGGGGATCGGCCAGCCCTAACTTAAAACCCTCTATAATACTTGACAACACCGTAAATAGAGACTCATTGGTATCCAAGTTTTTAAGGCCCTACAGTCCTAGCTCTTGTATTGTTGACTAACAATGAAAATATTTGCATACTTCAAGGCGTTGCCTTAAAGGACAGTGAAATATCCCATGTAATAGACCAATATGAATATCAAAAAGTCATTTTAAAGTTTAATAATCACTCCTTTTTTAAGAAATAAATAATTATTTATTTAAATAAAAGTTCCCCATATTCTTTTTTTAACTCCCTCTTTTAAAATATGCATTGCCTACTTCAGGGAGTTTATCTCAATAACAGCCATATATGTATATGTTCCTAATGTGCCTTAAATCAATTGCTTAAATCAATAATTGCTTAATACATAATTCTTTTCAAATTACAAAATCCGAATGGCCTTAAATCAACGTAATTATGATTTGATCATATTATGATACATTTTAAGACTTTCACCTTATAGTTCCCTATATTCTTTTTCTAACTTCCTCTTTTAAAATATGCGTTGCCTACTTCAGGGAGTTTATCTCAATAAGAGCCATATATGTATATGTTCCTAATGTGCCTTAAATCAACGTATTATGAAATGATACATTTTAAGACTTTCCCCTTATAGAGTCGCATAAGCCCCGCCAATGTTATCGTAGGGCAGCGGAAAAGAGCCGGCCGGTTTTCTGGTCTGCAACGATAACGTCACAGAATTTAACAGTTAAAGAGAGTGCTGAGTTGACTGTGCGTGTGTGGGGGTTTCGTGCTTTCCATGGGTGTGTGTGTGCGGGGGAGAGCGCTGCTCCCTCTCTCTCTCTTTTGGCGACTCACAGCTGTTATGTGCTTTGAAATTCATTCGATTTTGTTTACATCAATTCCATGCTGGCGCTGTTGATGTGAATATGCTGCTGTTGCTGCGGATGGATGTGGATGTGGATATATTCGGACGTTTTCTGGTATTTTTGGGCTCTCCGCTGTTCGAGAATTGTTGTTGCCTTTGGAATGACCTCTGTAGGCATAGGCATTCTCCGGCAACGTCAGCAAGTGTCGACGGGGCAGGGGGCGTTTATTGCGGTGCTTGCGAAGGGGAGGGGGCGGGGGGCGTTCCAATCTTCAACTCCAATAACCATCACATCCAGCTGAAACGCCACGGGGCCAAGATTTGCGTAGTTATTGTTCCGTTTCTGGAGTTTCTGGGTTTTCCGCTTCGTTTTCGGGGTGGATTTTCTGGTGATTTTCACGCGGCCAGCATTTTATTGAAGACGTCATTTGCGAACGGAGTGGAAATCAACGAAAATGCACTGCGTATTTCCCACTCCATCAGCCCCGTTTGTCGAGTCAACCAAAAATAAAAGTCAAAAATGGAGGACGGACGGAAGACCTTGTCAGATAGTGCGGAAATAATGCTTTCAGGTCTTATCTAGCCGAAAATTCTACTGATTGCAGCCGAAGGAAAAACTTATGTAGGTCTTATCTCTGTGAGACTACACAGAGAAAATAGCTAGGACTTTTTATTATTATGTAGATATTTATTCAGGGTGATTTTCTAGTGGATTCAATTCAATTTAAATTTGAAATCATGACGTTAAACATTATAAGAAATGGGAAGCTTAGCATAGTGATACATACAACTTTGGCAATCATACCCTAAAATATATTTCTTTAAAGGACTACCACTACATTTATTAAATAGAAAATTTTAAACAAATAATATGAAGCCTTTGAAAATGTGATGCTTAGCTCTGAACTTGAGTTATGGAAGCTTTTATTACTACACTCAAACTTTATTTTCCCAATAAAACTAGGTGATCTAATGAAGTTTAAGTTATAGAAGTTCAACTGGTATTTTGATATTTCATATGGGTAAGTGATGGTTGCTGATTTCCTACCACCCCTTGAGGTCGGAATAACCAGAAGATGAAGAGGAGTGGCGGCCAAGTGCAGAGATGAACTATCTGGTAAATTCAATTAATCATTTCTCCAGTGGAAATTCCGCAGCAGCACCAGCAACAACAACAATACGAGTCAACAGAGCGTTACCAGAGCTACAACAAATACGCAGTTACGAAAAGAAAACAACAAAGTGAATGTAAATGTGAATGTGAATGCAATCCATGGGTTACAACACCAAAAGCAAAACAGCAAAACCAAACCAAAGGCATCGAGCGAACGAAGGAAAACGCAAAAGGCAAGAGGCAAAACCAAAACAAAGCATAGGCGTTAGATGGAGCGAGATGGCGATAGTTGGATACAGAAAACAGAAAACAGAAAACAGAAAACATGCACACACAGATACACACATACAGGCGCATTGACACATTACCCAAACTGGAAAATAGGTCAACCAGCTGAGAGGGCAACAGAAAATAGAATGGCGTCTCGCTCCAACGCCAAAAGAGAGTGCATACGAGTGCGCTGTAAAGTGATGTAAAGAGCGAGCATTACATTACAGCACTGTAAGAGAGCGCAATTAGAACGGGAATCGACTGTTAGCTAACAGCGGCCTCAATTCGCTGGCCGTTCTGATTGGACTCGCTCCAACTGGAGGCACAGCCAGCTAAAAGTTCTCAGCAGCTGTTGCACTTGATTATGCCCCCTTTCCCCTCCCCCTTCGCCCACCCATTGACCACATACCAATTTGAAGATTTTATTCGAATTTTATGAAAATTAAACCGGATTTTCGGTTTTCTTTGTAAAGCTGTAATTATTATTTTTACCCTTTTTTGTCAGTGTTATTATAGCCGCTGCATTTGGTAGGGCGCCGCTTTTATTTCCTACACTCGGAAAATATTTATTGTATTTATTTATAGAACATTTGAAATATAATTCACGATTTATTAAACTAAGCAGTAGTTAGAAAACTAAAATTGTTAACTTTGACTACCTATAACATCTAAAAATATTAATAATATAAATAATATCAGGTCTTGAACAAAGATCTCAACATCATTAAACAGATTATTATTAGTTTTTCTTAATCTTAAATTCGATTTGGATGCCGAGTGTATTTCCATTCCCTCCTTTATCACATGCTTATACCCGTAGATATGCGCACTCTGACGTGTGTGAGTGGGGATTTGATTGGATCGCCTTCGAAACCGGATTTCGAAAATATGTATGTCATTCCATACCGTTCCATTCAATTACGCTGATGCCTAGGTGTATGCCGAAGGTATAGGTCCCACAATGGACGGCCTTTGTTGGCAAGAAATCAACTTGAAATTACCCCGATCGGACGGCGGACTGAGAAGATGAGGGCAGTTGCCACTGGTGATGACGTAGAGAAAGTGCAAGCTGTATGCAAATTAACGACACTGAATCGGGGCGGATTAAATGTCCATATCGCATTTTAATGGGGCGCCAATAATCTCCTGCTCAAATTTGAAGTGGCCCAAGGGTTATGTGAAACTATTCTGGCTACGCATTTTTAAGTTTAAAGTTTTCCTAAAAGTCAAGCGTAACTATTCCTATTTCTGTTAGGCAAATTAGTCAATTATTTTAAGCCAAATTCCCGTACAAGGATTAATGGGATATGTAAATTGTAGTTTAAATTGATCAAGCCATTCGTTCATTATTTTGTTGCACACTCGTTGAATACCACATTTCCTCTCACTTTTTACCAACATGTATTTTTAACTAACCTTCAACTTATGCAATCTTTTTAAGACAACAAATATTTATTGGAAACTTTGCATAAAACTTTATCAACAAGTTGCCGATAGATAGAAAAGGTCTGATTTAGATCCTATATTTCATTTTTCTTAATTTAAATCGAAAAATAGGATTAACGCTGGCATTTAAAAAATCGTTGACCTTCCTAATTCTTCTCAACGCTTTTATGGTTTGTTACCTATCCCAATCTCTCGACTTTTCAGAACTTATTACAGCATTACGTAATCAACCCCATCGGCCAGTACTCACTAATTAGTATCGCTTCGGTTCACCCCCAAAGCTGGCAAGGAACACGTCAAGTAAGGCAAATTTGCTGTCATGACTGCGAACTTGGACGTGGACATGAGTCTGGACATGGACATGGATGGTGATGTGGACATGCCACCGACACCGCGTCGAGTTGTCCATCAAAAGATGTCAGTCGCCAAACATAAAGTTACACAAAGCAAACACAGAACTCCGAACGCAAATCGCAGATGGCGGAAAATCGCCCTTGACTCGAAGTTAGCATATAAGCTTGGACACCAGTTTCGACTCCAAAACTCCCACTCCAAATCTGAAATCCGAAATCCGAAGGCCTTGACATTTGAAGTTGCGTGCGGGGATCATTAGAATGTTTACCTGTTCGCTGGCCAGAGTGTCTACCACTTTTTTTCGCTTCTTTGACATCCAGCAGGTCGCGAGGGGAGATTCGTTTGTACGGAATGGAAAATCAAGTTACCAACGAACAACAGGGTCGTGTGATTGATGTGAACATGTCAGCACGGACATGAAAGTGGACGGGGATGTGGATGGGGATTGGGTTGGATTGCATTGGATTGGACTGGCAGGAAGCATAAATTGTAGACAAAGATGAGCGCAGATACAAGATACATGCTGCTATTACACGACGAATCAGCAGCAGATACAAATTTATGTCATGTGCAGTCTGGACATGTGAATGACAAAAAGGCATCGCCATCGCCTCAATCTGATAGAGTTTTGACAACCGGTTCCGCACAGCGAGAAAAAATATATTTATCACTGGAATTGGTTGTAAATTAGGTGTTTTCTTTATCACCACAAAGCACTACCAGATGTGGATATTTAATCCTATCATCTATATACTTAATATCCCTTTTCTGTAGATAATTATCAAATAAATTGAATTATTTGGCAATAGTTTGTTATAGAATTATGGAAAAAAATTGAGCTAAAATCAAATTTCCTTTGGCATAATTGGTAATACTATTTGTGTTAAATGATCTAAGCAATTTGTTCTGTAATATTTCGAAAGATTTGTAGAGAAATGTAAAGCTTATGATGTGACCATGAGATTATTATCTTTATTTTTCCTGGTGCATTTGGAGTTTTGATTTTTTTGGAGTTTTTCGCTGGGAGCCGAAGCCGGAGTTGCCGGCCAACTGGGGTCAAGCGGCCACCTGACAGCAACTTTCCTTGGCGGGGCCGATTTCACCGATGGACGATTCAATCGGAGAGCCAGGAATGGACAAGGAGGAGGAGGAGAGTCCGAGGAGCTGCGCCTCCAACCTCCAATATGGAAACTGTGCGTGCCGTTGACATTGGGTCATAAATTCTGGTGGAAAACAGACAACAGTTTTCATTGTTTGGCTGCTCAGATGCAAGACTTTTGTTTGGACAATACACAAATATGGGCACTAGGCAAACACCGATACGCAGCAATAGACAAATAAATGCCTCGGATGAAATTGGGTTTTAGGTTGGGTTGGGCGGTTGAGTTGAGTTTTTCGGAGAGGAGACGAGAGGAGGCTGCAACCAGCTGTCAGAGCCAAAAACTGTTGACATTGCCGCTTGCAGGCGGAGTTCAATCGAGTAAACACACAATAGAACCACCCCTTGTGGAAATCGCAGGCGAGAAATCAGGCCAAAGACGCCAGCCAACTGGCCAACTTTGCAACTAGGCGAATTTCAGGGCGCAAATGGGTCAACCAGCCACGTCACTTGCTGACCTACTTTCAAGTTTTTGGGTTGCAGAATCTATGTCAGGGATGTTGGGCAGCTCCAATCGGTGGCTGTGAAATTATCCTTGTGCCAAGTGCACCGATTTTAGGCCAATTTTCAAAAGATTCCTAAAAACAGGCGAAAGAAATTGCAAACATTTACTGTATTTTTATCGACAACTATTTTACAAAAATTAAAAATTTATTTTAATAAAAAAAAAAATGATTTATACAAGACCAAAACTAGCTTTAGCTTTTATAGTACTACCATGTATAGCTATACTTATGTATTTATTTTATTTGAATAGTTTAAAAAATGTATCTAATGGATCGCGTAATTTCATCTGACGAATAAGATCTAAATATTTAGTTCTTATAAGCCAATTAAAATATTGCAAGTGCATTTTTTGAATTGTATCAGTAAGCTCTGAACGAAATTTGATTTAAGCTTTGGTGATTGATTTCATTGATTTAAAATTCAACTTCATAAATTTCAACTTCTACCCAACTCATATTACATTGAAATGCACCGTTCACCATATGCCACCATTCTAATGCAAATTTGACTGCAAATAGCTAAGAACTCTGTCCACATTTTTCGCTTTTATCAGCACCAAGGACATTCTGTCAAGGGCAAGCCCAGACGAGGTGTAACTTGACCCAGTTTCGGTATCCACAGAACGTTTTGATGTCAGGGCTGCTCCACTTCTCAGGATGGGAAACTAGGCCATTTTATTTTGGTAAACAGCCATCTTTGATTATACAAAGTGGAATGGTTTGTGTCTTAGCTTTACGTAGTAACTATGTAAATTCGTATTATTTACTTTACTCCCCACTGAATTTTATTTTTCGCCGGAAATATGGTTTGAGCACTGGCTATTTAGATTTTAAAGAATCTACAAAAAATTACATTTTGTAAAAATAGTTTCTTAACTTAAAAATGAGCCAGTACTTATATAATATCAACCAAATAACGAAAAAACGGAACTTAGGTTTCTAAAATAAAACAAATTCGATGTGTCTGGCTGCAGGGCATTTAAACGATTTTATTTTGTTGATACCAAATGTATAGTACTATACTTTTATTGAATACATAACGAGTGAATTGAAGTTGAAAAAATACTGGTAAGAAATGCTTATTCGCTAAAATGAAAGACGACAGAAATCTCTTCCAATCAAATTCCAATAGTAAGTCCATGTAGATTTCTGTGCGGCCCATTGATAGTAGATTTGGAAAATATAAATTATGTGTGTTCGTGCCCCAAAAACCCCCCATTCTCAACAGTTTCGTTGCTAATTTTCCTGCTAGTTTTAATCCCCATCCCCGTGCACACTAATGTGATACCCGCGGCAAATACGCTTAAAAAAAAGAATAGGCAAAAGTAAAATGCCCCAGAATACAGACTCCCTTGCTCTTTGTTGTATTCATGAGCGCATTGCGTCGACAGAGGTAGAGGTTTTGACAGGTTGGAGCCGGGCAAAATGCAATCGATTCCTTCCAACTTGGACACACTTGGCTGAAATGGCGGATGAAAATCGTAAAGTCGCAACCAAAGATTGATAAACAATATCGAACCTGTGCATAGAATCTTTTTGCGATGGTCGAGTTGCAAGCACACAGAATGGGATTGCCTCTGATTCTCGCCTTGGTTTGGAAAATGCCAACCAAGTTGGACATATCGGTCAGACGGTTGTAGCTCAAATCGACGGAATGTATGCGGCACGCTTCCTTGGGCAGTTTTGTGACAAGGTTATGGCTCAAATTCACGCTCTGCAGCTGTGGCATTGCATCGAACTTCCAGCTCGGGATATTGGATATGTTGTTGATAGAGAGATCTAGGTGTAAAACCTTCTCGAATCCTGTTGAATTCAGATCTTCCGGCACTTCTGTAAGACCAATTCCGGAGAGATTCAACAATTGAACGTTACGCAGTCGAGCCAAGCACTTGAGATCAGTTGCATAACTGCAGTCTGCGTTCACTTTTTCATCTCGAAGGGAAATCCAGCAGCCACATGCTTGAATGATTGAAGGAGATTCTGCCTTTGGTATGATTATCATCATACAGAGGAAAGCGCAGGCCAAAACGAAGGTCTGCAGGAGAAAGGTTACAAAATATGATTTAGTTTTCATGTAAGAATTCTTTTCTATGTAAGTGACTAACCATAGTTTTAAAAAATATCAGACTTATTCAATAAAGTAGGTGCTGATAAAGAAGCTTTCTCTATAAAAGTGTTGTTATACCCGTTACTCGTAGAGTAAAAGGGTATATTGTATTCGTGCAAAAGTATGTAACAGCTAGAAGGAAGCGTTTCCGACCCCATAAAGTATATATATTCTTGATCAGGATCACTAGGCGAGTCGATCTAGCCATGTCCGTCTGTCCGTCTGTCCGTCTGTCTGTCTGTCTGTCCGTCTGTCCGTATGAACGCTGAGATCTCGGAAACTATAAAAGCTGGAAGATTGGCATTTTGCATACAGATTCTAGGAGTTCCTACGCAGCGCAAGTTTGTTTCAAAAAGGTGCCACGCCCCCTCTAACGCCCACAATCGCTTATATACGATTTTAAAAATTTCAATATTTCGGAAAAGTAAAAATGCAGTTTTATTGTGTTTATCATTACCTATCGAAATGTAGAAGAAATTTTTCAAATCGGACCATTCGTTAAAAAGTTATGCGTGTTCAAAGTTTCTATCTCGATCTCCCTCGCACTCCCTTTACCTGAGTAACGGGTATCTGATTGTCGGGGCACCCGACTATAGCGTTCTCTCTTGTTTAACTACTAAATTAAATCAATAAATGAATTTTAACAATCCAGATTGTCTTAGATAAGATTGCAATATCAATGAATAGTTCTTGAACTTGCTATTGTGCACTATTAGCAAATGCAATTCTCCTTAGTAACTTTTTTCATTTCAAGGGGCACGTCACAAATTCGAAAAAGAAATCATCAAGAAATTAAATAAAATTAAATTAAAACTGCAATTTTTAAAATAAATATTCTTCACTTTTTTATTTTCTTTTATATTGTTTCTTCTTAATATATTGATGACCTGCCTCCCATTTTGTAAATACACACAAAAAAATTTGCTTGGTATAATTGACCAACAAAGATAGTTACGTAACTATTAAAATAGTTACGTGTATTTTGTTTTTTCTTTGGGTGTGTGTCTTTGCTAATTGTGTGTATTTTGTTGTTGTGGAATAACTGTTTTCTTAGTAGAAATGACAATTTTGCTGGTTGGGGCCAGTTTGACAATTATTACAGTTGATTTTACCAATTTTTTTTTTTTGTGTGTATAAATAAAAAGACCGAGCAATATATACCTATGAATTTTAATTAACTGATTTACGCGTTTACGCTTCGTCGCTTTCAAATCGACTTTAAAGAAATCTACCGCAGTCTTTTAGTAATTGGAGGCAAATACAATTTTTACACACAGAAAAATTTGATTGGTAAAAATTACCTATACGGATAGTTAAGTAACTATAACAAATAGTATCGTGTAGTTTGTTTTTGCTTTGGGTGTGTGTCTTTGCTAATTGTGTGCATTTGTTGTTGTGAAAGTAACTATTTAATTTTTAATTGGTAGAATTGACAATTTTTGTGGTGGGGACTGTTTGACAATTATATTGGTTAATTTTACAAAGTTTTTTTTTGTGTAGGGCAGATAAGAGCTTACAGAAGGCATAACAGTTTGCGCTAATGTTAGGGCCTTGCTGTCCAAGTACTTATTTAAAATTGAATTATCAGCAAATGTATTATATGCAATATGTATAAATATATTTGGTATATATGTAGGTCTTCATGATGTTGTTTTTCACACTTTAAAGATTGCGACAGTTCTGGATGTGAGTCAATCTTAATTTGCTCAGCTGAAGAACAGACACGGGGTCACCAGTGCATTTAAATCGTTTGAAATTATAATACTGAAGATCCAGGATTCAGGTTTGGTCCAGACATATTTTTTTAAATCATATTTTTATTAACTTGTTTTATTTTACAGGCATCCAAGATTTATCAGAGAATAAATTCGATGGCCATTGGTCGAATGTGACGTTTTGACCTTACAGGAACGGAAAACCGTACTTGACTAAGTAGATCGCTTGAAATTGAGAAGGAACATAACACCAGGAAAGACGATCCTTGAGAGAGGGCATGCTCAATGGCCATTGGCAGAGTAAGATGGCAGGTGATGTGTTTCCCAGCTCTTAAACCATGTAAAGCATTCAAAAGGAAACAGAGTGGAGTAAAAGGGTATATTGTATTCGTCGGAAAGTATGTAACAGGGAGAAGGAAAAGTTTCCGAACCTATAGAGTATATATATTCTTGATCAGAAACAATAGCCGAGTCGATATAGCCATGTCCGTCTATCTGTCTGTATGAACGCTGAGATCTCGGAAACAGCAAATGTTAGAAAGTTGGGTCTAACCACAAATATTCTTTGGCTTTCTACGCAGCGCAAGTTTATTTTTAGACGAGCGCCGAGCCAACTCTGACGCCCACAGTTGCCTTAAGGGACTTTAAAAAAGCTTGGCGCACACATCTTTACAGATTTTGTTTTGTTTAAACGCCATTTTGTTTCGTTTATTTTTATCTATCGAAATGTAGAAGAAAATTTTAAAATCAGACAATCCATTAAAAAGATATGAGCAAAAAATGAAATGGCCGCTAGATGGAGCCAGTACCTATGACGACTGCATACCTTCATCTCCCTCGCACTCCCTTTAGCTGTGTAAAGGGTATCTGGTAGTGGAAGTACTCGACTATAGCGTTCTCTCTTGTTCTGTTCCGTTCCGATTCGATGAAAAGAAATATATAAGTGTTTGGGGACCTTTGACCAACGTTTAACAAAGGCAAAAACCCCTTTTGGTTTACCAACTATTATGTCATTATGCTATTATCCCAAAAGTGAAAAATTCTGGATGCACCCAAAATGCAGATTGTTTAAGTCCGCTCACAAAAGTGCGGAACAGAAGAATGTTTGGATCAGTGCTGCCATTTTGTTCTATTTCTCGGACGATCTCTCCTTTTAACGGCTTTAACCGGACCAAATTTTAAACATCCAATGTCCGGAAATATAATTAATTATAATATACTTTCGAAGTAGTTGTTTCACTCATTCCCAATTCATCAAAAGCCATTGCATTGTGCATTGTGTTTTAAGACTCTTTTTTCAATAACAAAAATGATCCGAAAAATATTAATATTAATAGCAAAATTCACCTTTTTTCATTAAAATGTAACACAGATAAAACTTGTTGTTTCTAATTTGCAGCCCCTTTACCCATGCCCAATCCAATGGAGGACATCACGGATCTTGAAAAAGCTGCTGGATCTAGACACTAGAAATGATGTGGAAGACTCCTATCATCCAACCAGCAAGCCTACACAAAAGAGAAAGCTAGTAGCAATCGTAGAGAGAGCCCAAGGAAAGAATGTACCGTTAATTGGCGCAACCACGAAAAAACCGGCCAAATACCTCGACCTAATACAAGACGGCATGGAGACCCAATGTAGAGGAAAGGGTGGAAAAGGCCACCTGGGCGCTATAAGCATCCAATAAGATGCTTAGCTGTACTTGGGGTCTGTCACCTGCTCGGATGGAATGGATCTACATCTCGGTGGCGCGTCCGACTCTGATGTGTGGAGCCTTAGTGTGGAGAGAACTCTGCGGCAGGCACTGGTCTGCATCACGGGGGCGCTGAGGTTAACCCCAACTAAAGCGCTTGAAACGAGCTTCGGAATTGATCCGAGTCTTCCTCGAGGGCCGTCCGGGTTAACCTAATCTACTTCAAACCGACACAACAGCATACACAAAGAAGAATGGTCGCCAACATAATTTCGCAATAAAGTAAGTATTGTATGAAGTGTAACCCTCTTAAAGACCGCTATAACGAATATGTTCGGCTTTTCAGGTTACTTCACACAAAAATCAGACGAGTCATTTTATTACCCTTGCAGAGGTATTATAATTGCAGTCAGAAGTTTGCAACGCAGTAAAGGAGACGTTTACGACCACATAAAGGACTTCCGAATTTCACTCTATACAATGTAACTAAATACATGGCCTATAGAAGTTACCTTAATCCAAAAAATGGCTTAAGTTAAATATACAAATCTAATAAATTTATGAGTCAAAAGAGTCATATCCCAGAGTAGAAGAGAATACAATAAAAACCAACGAAGCAATAATTTATTTCCTATTATATTCCCATTAATTTTCCGATCGTTCCTATGGCAGCTATATGATATAGTCGTCCGATTTTGATAAAAAATTTTCGAAATTCAGAAAGAATTAAAAACTAATATTCCCAAGATTTGAAGGTAATACTTCAAAAAACACCGAAGCTAGAATTTTTTTTAACGTTTTTTTCCGATCCTTCCTATGGGAGCTATAGGATATAGTTGTCCGATCCGGTCGGTTCCGACTTATATACTACCTGCAATAGTAAGAAGACTTTTGGGAAAGTTTCATCCCGATAGCTTAAAAACTGAGAGACTAGTTTGCGTAGAAACGGACGGACAGACGGACAGACGGACGGACAGACGGACATGGCTAGATCGACTCGTCTAGTGATGCTGATCAAGAATATATATACTTTATGGGGTCGGAAACGTCTCCTTCACTGCGTTGCAAACTTGTGACTGAAATCATAATACCCTCTGCAAGGGTATAATTATAATACTGAAGATCCAGGATTCAGGTTTGGTCCAGACATATTTTTTTTAATCATATTTTTATTAACTTGTTTTATTTTACAGGCATCCAAGATTTATCAGAGAATAAATTCGATGGCCATTGGTCGAATGTGACGTTTTGACCTTACAGGGACGGAAAACCGTACTTGACCAAGTAGATCGCTTGAAATTGAAAAGGAACAGTGAAGGAGACGTTTACGACCACATAAAGGACTTCCGAATTTCACTCTATACAATGTAACTAAATCCATGGCCTATAGAAATTACCTTAATCCAAAAAATGGCTTAAGTTAAATATACAAATTTAATAAATTTATGAGTCAGTCCCATGCGCGGATCCACGGGGGGGGTGATATGGGTGATATATCACCCCCCTCGGGTGAAAAATGAAAGGAAATCATAGATTGCTGAATCATTCTCATTTTTCTTACCATTTTTTATTAAAACTGAACGATTTCGGTGAAAGTAAATGTATTAGGTTTATTATTATATTGTTGGTGTATCACTAAGACTTGCTTTATATCGTTTTACTAAATTTTACCTGAACGAAAAAAATTTGGAATGATTGGTCGTTATCACAATTTCTAGAGGTGAGTAATGAGATTTCGATTAGTATTTATTATTAGTATTTATTATTAATCGTTTTAACAAGTTGGCCGTCCTTTGGCATTAGGGTTATTTATACGCGTTATAATATTAATACAAAATGTAGTAAAGTTCTGAAATCGTAATTATTATGATTTTTAAAATAAAAATTATAGAATAATAATTATTTTTTGATTTTTATAAAAAAAATTTTGTAATAAAAATGGAAAATACGTCTTATTCATCTATTCCAGCGGTCGGCACACGCATACAACGACATTTTGTTTTATATTTGTGTGAGTAAATTGCACGGGGCTGCTCATCAGTGTGTGTGTGCAGACCGCTGTTCTACAGTGTACGTGAGTGGCAGAGGATGGGCAGAACAATTCCCTATGCTCACTTAATAGGATGCTGCCGACCGCTGATCTATTCTATTGAAATAATGTTTATCACGTTTTTTCCATTTGACGAGCCAAACTAGTAAGTGGTATTTTTCCCATTTTTTTAAGGACACTGTATTGGCCTTCAATTTTTTAAAAAATCATATCAAATAATATCATAAAATTATATCCCTGGTAAAGTTAAAACGATAAGCGATATAATGTTATGAACAATGTAATAATAACAATACGATAAATAAATAAAAAATCGTACAATAGCCGAGTCCATCTAGCCATGTCCGTCTGTCCGTATATCCGTTTCTCAGTTCTCTCAGTTCTAAAGCTATCGCGATGAAACTTTCCCAAAAGTCGTGCTCCTATTGCAGGTAGTACATATGTCAGAGCGAGCCGAATCGGACCACTATATCTTAAGGCTCCCATAGGAATAATCAAACAAATATAAGAAAATTCATTGTAACTTTGCAGGATGTAGGCTTTTTGATTTTTGACAACTCAAAAACAACATTTTAAATAGGCACGCAGAATCTGGAATCCCTGGAACTGCGCTGATGGAGTGAGCATTAAACTATAGGTATTTACTTTATCTGCCAGCTGGCCAAAGCTAGCTTCCTTCCTTATTTTTTCTTGATAAAGAGCCTTGCTAAAATGTTGCCCATAAAAGCTACCCGTGCGGTTTTTGTATGTGCTAAAAGCTTTTTGCAAGAAACATTTAGGTGTCTTTTTTTTTAATATTTGAATCGAAAAATAAAACGAATTAAAATATCATAATTAATTATTTGTTTAATATTACTTCTAAACTATTTCAATTTAAATGCTTGGCGGGAATCTTTTAGTTTATTATTTGCTGTGCCGGCTGACGGTGCGTATACTTGATGGGAGCGGCTCTGTTCGAGGAAAGCGGGCAAGCAGTGCAGCCTGCGTCCTCGTCCTGTTTTTCGCTCTCTCCCTCTCTCTGAGTCTCTCTCGGGAGAGAGATACGCGCATTCGCGAATCCTTGACGATTGTGTGGCAGTTATCGTTACTTTACTTCGGCGAAGTTGCGTCCCCCTCGATAAGCAGCGCTGCCGGCGGCGACGCACCGCTGCGGCGCCGCCCCCAAGCGCACGAAAAAGGGGGCGAGGCCGGGCGGGAGTCCTTGCCTCGGAGTCCTTTCTCGAGTCTAGAGTCTAGGCGTCCCGTTGCGAGTCCTCAGTTTTGGACAAACACTCCGAGCGGCACGTCAGGGCCAAGCGCGCGCGCTTCTCGTGGTCGAGAATTCAGTCTGTCTGTCCGCCCAGCGTGTGCGTGAGAGCGTGTGTGTGCATGTGTGTGCGTGAGCCAATGGCAGCGTCGGTGTTAGCCAATTCCAATTCTGTGGCAAATACCGTGCCGTAATCGTGCGAAATACGTGCAAAAGTCTGGCCCCTTGCCCCCCTGGCAAATTCAAGTGCAAACGTAAAAATTCAAAGTGAAAGTGCAAAAAAAAGTTGGAAGAAGAAAAAAGGCGACAAACACCTGCCGAGCGGCCCCCTTTCTTTCTTCAGCAGTCGTCCTGAAAATAAACAAAGAAAGAATATAACAAATAGAGGAAAAACCATAACACCCAACACACGGGCCACACTACCGTTAGCAACAAAATCAACAAAGTGCGCTGGCGGAGCGGCAAACGCCGAGCGGGTTGCGGGTTGCGGGTTGCGGGCTGCGGGCTCTTCAGCTGCCAGTTCAGCTGTCAAAAGTTAGTTCGACTCGAGAGCTTAATGTTTTATTTTCATTTTATTTCTATTTTAGTTTTTAGTCTTCCTCTGCCTCTGGCTCTGTCCCCTTCTCCCCCAACCCCCCTTCATTCGTCCTCCAGTCTTTTGCAGCTCTACAAAAGGCGTGGGCGGTGCACAGCGAAAAAAAATACTGCTGGAATATAATCTATAACAATATTAGGGAGGGATCTTTAGTATGCTTAGTTTCTGTAGAAGTCAACGGCTAAATTATATTAAATATTTTAAATCAATTTAGTTGTTAACATTTTATTATTTATTATAATAATGTAATAAATTATTTATCCTTTTGGCAATATTAATGTATCGAAAACCATAATTTCTACAATATTAAAATCACTTTAGTAGGGTTTTGATCATTTTTGCTAAAATGTTTTTTTATCTTATTTCTGATTTGTAAATTTATTTTAATTCCAAATTTGATTCTATAAAATGTTAGGACTAAAGACTGATTAATGTTTTATTTAACAATTATGGTTTTCTATTTTTATTTAAAAAATTCTGCATTGCAATTGAAGATTTAAATGTCTAACCAGAAGTTCAGTTTCAATACCTTGGACCATAGTGATTCTTGCTGTGCACTTGCGACTTAATTCTTATGGCAATGACAGCCGCTCAAGGAGTTTTCCCGAGCGTTTTCCTGGCCTGCTGCTGCTGTTGTTCTTGACGTTCCTCTTGGAGGCTTGGTCGAAAAGCTTCCAGAACTTGCGCCTTTAATGTCCATGTAGCCGTGGCTTGGATCATTTACTCAGAAATCTATGTGCCAGCCAAGTGCATTACTCATACGCCGCGTTGGCCAAGCGAAGCATGAAAATGAAATCATACCAACTACACAGAGGCAATAACAGTTAAGTTCACCTACTGTGTGCCTGTGCCTGTGTTTGTGATTGTGTTTCTGTGTGTGGGTGTCTATGATGAAAATTGTGAAATGCGTGCCATGGCAAAAACAAAGGCAGCGAAATAAATGAAATGAAACAGACCAGCAATAAAACGGGGCAGGAACAAAGGACGAGAGCTAATGTCCGAACCTGTCCGAAAGTTCAGAGTCACGCGAAGTTGCAACAACAACAGCAGCAGCCATTTTCAAATAGACCACCAAGGTGAACCAGAGGATGTTTTTTTTGCCTGTTTTATTTATTTTTCTGGGCCTTCAACTAGTTGGATCAGACTTCTCGCCGAGATCTGTAATAAATCAAGGGTGTTGTCGTGGCCAGGCAAGCAAATGCGAATAAATTGAAGAATAATAAGCAAAATGCCAAGGCACTGGCAAAAGGCAACTGGAAACTGGCAACTGGCAACCAAAAAGCGAAAAGCCGCCGCACAAAATGTGTAGCATAAATAATTCCACCCACAACACACAGAGACAAAAAAGGTTACACAGTCACTAGGGCGACACCAGTAGACATTGAAACGCCGGCGTCGACGTCGGCGTCAGCAGCGCAGTCAGCCTGGGCAGCAGGACTTTCACCCACACACAATCTCCCACTCTCTTCTCAATCTCTCCCTCTCTCTCTCTCTCTCTGTAAAAGTTGCTCTCTAACTAACCTACATCAACAGCTGTGACTTGTGGAAAAAGTGCCACCCACGCAAGCCGCAAAATGTAAAGAAAACCGATAAGGAAAAACGGAAAACCAATTCAACAAAAATATAGAAATCTTCGAGTTTCGAAAACCAACTAAATAATAATATTTTTCAGTGTCCTAGCTGCTAGCAAAAGTTACAAGTGCGAAAATACCTAGAGGAGTAAACAAAAAGCCAGGACAAATGAAAACGCCAGAGCGCGCTTTTCTCTGACTGTCGCTCTCTGTCTCTGTCTCTCCCCTTCTCTGTCTCTCTGTCGCTGTCCCTGTCGCTCCCTTTCGCCGACTTTCTCTGGAACAGCTGTTCTTCGAGACACTCTCTCTTCGCATCACTGGCCCCCAAGACTTTCTCTGGACTTTCTCCTGCGCCGAAGCGTGTGTACATAACCTAAAATCTCTCTCTGGATGTTGCGGTAGGCGGAGGGACGTTGCACACACAACTATAAGTGCAACATCGGGAGTGCAGAGCGGCAGCAGAGCGACGGAGCGGCGACGGAGCAGCGTTGATGCCGTTGCAGCTGCTGCTGCGCAGCCAACAGCAGCAATACGAGCAGCAGCAGCAACAGCAACAGCAGCAACATCACAAGCAGCAGCAGCAGCAGCAGCAGCAGCAGCAACGCCAGCAGCAGCAGCAGCAGCAGCAGCAGCAGCAGCAGCGGCAGCAACAATCAGCAACATCAGCGCCCTGTGTGCACCGACAATAATATGAGGAGTGGCAGTTCGGAATTACTACTCGAGCAGCAACAACAAGAGCTACGGTTACGTAAAATCCGAGAACTGGCTCCGAAAAAGAAAAATGGCAATCGGCGCTTTCGTTCGTGGCGGGAACGTGCGCGTTTCTATGGCACCTCGACACTGGCCTTCTTCTCGGTGACCGCCGGCGCCTCGCTGCTCTTCCTCGTACCGCTCTACGTCGATCCGGCCATATCGACGCTGAGCCACGACTTTATCGAGAAGCCAACGCTGTGCACGACGACGCGTCGCGAGGATCTCGTTGGCATATTCAATTGCTCGTGGAGTTCGTGCCGCGAGGGCTGCACCTCCGATTTGTACCGCTGCGTTCATATCTATGTGACATTTGTCGAGCAGAACATTACGATACCCGAGAACATGACCGACTATAGCAACTTTACGTCGGACATGGAGCAGTCGGGGGAGGCCACCCTGCTCGTTAACATCAAGGGATGCGGCTATCCGCCGTCGGTGACGTGTAAAAACTTCAACGGCTACTACGGCATCGAGGGCGCCATCTTTCCGTGCTTCTACTCGCGCAAGAACAAGACGGTGGTGCTGACGTCCTACAACCACGACGACCAGGTGGCCATGATCATCCACTTCTTCGCGGTGCCCTTTGTGATAACGGTCATCTCGTCCATCGCCCTCTGCATCATGCACTGCGACTGCCGCTGCAAGAAGGATCGCAGCCACCGCCGCAATCGGCCGCAGTGCCGAAGGCCGCGCATCGAGAATCTCAGGTGAGTGACGAATTCCTCTCATGGGGTTTTTGATACTACCAAAGGGCCCTGCCATCGTGGAGTTCTCTTTTGGGCTCTGAAAACCGAATGGATCGAGATCTTAGGGTCTGTAGGATGTACTTTCGATTTTCCATTATCAATATTAAATATTCTGAAATATTTCCTAAGCACTGAAACCAAGTAATCCTTAACCCAACGGATTTATCTGTACCATCGGGATTTTTCATATCCTCAATGAGACATTTAATTGTTTTAAAATAATACGGTCAGTAGCTAAACTCAACCAGAACGGATTGACATAAAAATCTAAAAAAATCAAATTAATTCGGAAATAATTAGGAGCCGCGTACGGTGTACAAATTATAACAATAAACGACCCCAAAGTGCCCCAAAATTCGATTTGTTTTTTTTTTAATATAATATAAATCGTCAACTCATACATAAGTATCATTAATATTCAATTTCTTGTTTTCAAGCTTAAGACTTCTTAAGTAAAAGAATTTCTTTCTAAGTAGATTGCATTATAACTTCCAACTTATCAAGCCAAAAAGCCAACCTTCTTCCTTTTTAAAAATGCGACTACCCAGTTTTTCAATTATGTTATTCAAATATACATGAATTTAAAACGATTTCTTCTTCACATATTTTTCCTCCTTTTGGCCAGTAAGTTAATTTAACAAAACTCTCTCAGCAGGAAGTTCCTTCCTGTCTGCAGTATTTGCTTTCCTGGCGTCGGCGTAATTTAAATAATTCACTAATGACAGTTTTTGTGTGTGTTTGTGTGTGCTGAGAGTGTGGGTGGGTGGTGGAGGGAGGCGAGGGCAGGGAGAACGTGTCAAGGAAGGGGAGTGGGGGTGTTGTTATTTTGGAGTAATATGCGGTCTAAATTATTTATAAGAACAGGCGTCGCATGTATGCGCCACCCTGCACCGCAGACGAGGCATTAGGGCTCGCACCAAGCACGCACCACATTGCGTATGATTGATATGTTGAGCTGTTGACAGAGCCGTCGGTAATGGAATTCGAAGTGAGGGGATTGCGGGGGGTTTGTGGGGGGGTGTGCGGTGCTTGCCGGGACACTGACAATTACATTTGGCCATCAAGTAAATAGAAAACAAAAGGCCATTGATTCGCTGTACTTCAACTCCATTGCCAGCTGGTCTTTAATGCCTGTTTTTATTGAATTCCCTTTGAATTGTGGCATTATCGAATCTGTGCCATTGTTTTGCCTTCCATTTTCCTTTTTCGAGGAAATTTCCATCAGTCTTCAGTACTCATTGCACATCGATTCAATCGATAATGAATTGGTGGTCTGTCCCCTTGCTCCTTCTCCTCCTCCGCCTCCTTTTCTCCTGTCCTGTCCGCCCATTCACTTGGTACGTGCATTATTCAAATGTCATGGCAGCCAGGGCGCTCTCACATGCCAGCCAGGCTGGGCAATTTAAGCTCGCCGAGTGCTCCCCGTCGAATCGAATCCTTTGTTTTCCCCTGTCTGGCTCATCCAACTGCTCGGCTGGGCCTGGCCTGGCTTGGACTGGCCCAGAGGCTCCATCAATTGTCGGTGAAGTGCGGGGAGTGCCTTGCCTTGCAATCCTTCTTAAGCCACACAGATCGCCGAATAATTGGCGTCCATATACGACCTTCGATAATAAAGGTGACCCCATTTCAGACAGGTTTAACACAAAGAGAAAATTGATAAAAATATGGAACATTACTGTAGCATACTTATGGACGCACAAAAAAGCTTATGAAAAGAAGAATTTTTTTAGAGAAATAAAGGACAGGCATTTTTGTAAAATCATTAAATATTAATACTAAATAGAACTACCTTTAAGCAAATAAATTAAAATATTTCTGTCTTTTGTTAATTATTTATTAGAACACATACAAGAAGAATTTATTAGAACAAATACTTTTAATTGTAGAAGAGATTTATTTTACTTTTTTTTATTTGCATATGTGTATGTATCCAGAAGTTATTCATACAGATAAGCTTCTTAAGCTAGCAATAAATATTTTTGAGCTCCAAAGCAATTTTGGCAGTATTATGAAAAAATAGTAAAGATTTCGAGCGCCAATATGAAGTAAGGTTTAGTTCTGTGTAAGCATGTCCAAGGCAATATTGGATGTGCAAATAAGTCTGCGGACAGCTGCAGGTGCATGTTCAACATATTCTCCCACAAAAAAGTTTTAGTTGCAAATTCCATTGGCGGCGGTGGCGGTGGTGGCGGCGGCGAAGACAGGTGGTGCAAAAATGTATCTAATGCGCATATTTTAACTTGTTTTCAACGGAAATCACTAATAAAAACAGTTGAAAAAGAGCTGTTGAAAAGTTGCGAAACAAAATGGCGTCAGCTTTAACCATCCGCTATCTGGCATGCACAGTGGCACACACACACTGACACACACACACACACATCCAAACCACCCCCTGGATGTGTGTTACATAATCAGCTTACCTTTCGCTGATGCTTTTTCTTGTCGCTGAATCCGACTTTGTTTCACAGTCACAGTTGCCGCTGAGGGATTTGCCGGATATCATTCACACGGCACTCGCCTAAAAACTCATTCGCAATTCGAACAATATGCAAAATAAGCTGCCAGTTAAGTGCAACAAAAGTGGTGGCCACAAAAAAAAAAAAGGGCGGAGAACTCGAATAGTTACAGCACATTGCCAGTTGGCTAATGATTATGGGGCAGCATTATGCCACTTTCGCACGTTGCGGCCACTTTCGAGTGCCAGCCTTTTTAGCACGATCCGCATTAGCGGCACTCTTAGGCCACTCAATCATTTGGCCATAACGCAACTAAATCACAGCCAATAAAGCAACCAACTGCCTCTGCAACTAAGTAGCTTCAGCCAGCAGGCTAGACCAGGTTAGAGTGGGTTCGATGACGAGATACCCTAGCATTTTAATCGGATTAAAATGTTTCATTTAATTTAAGCTTTTAAAGTGAACTTTATTTATTAGCATTTGGCTATTTAAATCAAATCAAATAATAACTATTAATAAATACTTCAAATATTTAAATGAAAATGAAAATTAGAATTTAGAAGTACTTAGATTAATTTTAACAGAATCATTTGAAATGGAAATGTGTTGAATAACATATTTTTACATTGCCTATTATGATCCGTTATTAATAGACAGCCCTTTGATTTAACTGTAAGCTGTAGAAAGTAATTGGGCACCGACTGGCTAATCATAAAAAAATTTAATTAAATGCGGTCGTCAAGTGGTGTTGCCATAAAAATGAGCAAGCTGTAAAAACCTTCATCGGGGGATGATTAAATCACAAAGCTTAAAAAGTGCGATTTTGCTAAACTAGCTTCATGGCTTTGTGGTTCCCCTGGCGAGGGTATGGCCACCATCAGCATCTTCTTCAAGTGCAGCTCAAACAAGAGTTTAAGGGTGGGGTTGAAGGGGTGGCAAACTAGTGGGTGTTTGGGGGTGGGAATGGGTGGTAATGGGTAGGAATGGGTGCCATGGGGGAAATGCTCCTAGTGTGGCCTACTTCTGTTTCTGCTTTTGCGGCTGCCTAGAAGCGTTTTTCTTTGTGTATTTGTGTGTGTGTGTCTATGCGAGAGTGTGCCACTTTGTGCTGCCTTCCTTTCTTTTATTTTATTTTTTATAGAAAAATCAATTTTGCTCCTTTTATGAACATCCCAAGCAGCTGAGAATGCAACGAAGTCACGTCTTTCATATTCCTAAATGATTTTTTTACGAATCGAGTTTTTTTTTGCTGTTTTTTCATTTAAATGGGGAAATTTTTGATAGGGTATGGTCAAAGAATGAAATGTTTTCATATATATACTAGACAATGTATGGGGCTACAATCAATCTTAAAAACTAAACCTTTTAGCAAAAGGTTCACCTGTTTTTGGCCCTCGCAAAGCTCACATAATCATGTGGCTCGAGTTTTTGGTTCGATTTGGGTTGGCAGTCTGCCGCAATCTAATGACAACAACAAAGGACTCTTGATTATTGCTGAAATGCCGTTTAGTTGCAGACAGATGTTGCCCGTCCCGTTCTGCGTTTCGGGTGAGTGTCACGTATCCCCTTTTGCTGGGGAGCTGGAAACAATGGTGGCACAAAAAAGCGGATCCCCTTTATACCCAAGAAGATGCCCGAGATATCCGAAGAGAACCAAGAGACCATTGTTGTAGGCCCCCATTTTTTATTTATCTATGCCGAAAGGAACTAGAGAAGTGCAAGCTATCTCAATCTCGGACCCACACACTCGCCAGCACACATGTATCCACTAGATGCGCCAGTCACCCTGAGTCGACACGCCCACAACGCCCCCTAATCGATATTAATAATGCGCAGCATATGAATGCTGTTCAATAAATTTCCATTTCTTGTTCGGTTCAATTGGAGATTCGAGATGGGCGATGGGCGATGGGCGATTGCCTGGCTTTGGGGGCGTGGCTAAGGAGCAAATTCAGTCGTCGTCGTCAGTCAATTCATGTAAATCCCCAGCAAATCCCTACACCTCCTCCAACATGGCCATTTCCCCAGTTTCTTTCGGGAGCAGTCCGCCTCGCCAAGTTAGTGGAGACGTTGCAGATGCTTCATTAATAACATGAGCTCACAGACATTCCCCGGGGAATACATATTCATGAAGGTTCTTACGTAAATGCCAAGAACTTTCTGTGTCCTAACTATGAATCCCGAATGAAACTGCAAACGGCCAGACGATGATAACGGGGGTGGGGAATGGGAATACGAGACCTCATTGAGTCTCTTTGAGTTGAGCGAGGAAACAAAACGCCAAAGAAAAGTTCAAGTCCTGGAATTTCTAAACGCTGTCACCCGGATAATTTAGGAGTCTGCATAACTGAGTAAAGTTTTCAGGCGTCCGACATTGCACAATCCAAACCACGCTCGTGGAGAACGAAAATCCCCATATATCTGCGAAGGATGCAAGCATTAATATTGCACTAGAGGCGGATATTATCTAAATTTGAATATGTTATTAAAAGGAATTTATGACCCCGCCAACATATTCCCTTTTTTGCTTGACGGCCCCTAAAGATGAGGCATCTCATAATAAATGGCGAACACATACACATTTGCTGAGAAGGCTAGGGAAACTCAGACATATACAGCTGAGGACGCATTATTATGTACCTATTATTTAATTTAAAAAAAATCGAGCTAAAAATATTATTTTTAAAAGTATTTATTTGTATTTTCGAAAATATAAAAAAGTTAATTATTATCTAATCATATTTTTTGCCACTGAGCTACTTTTATTTTGAACATAGCTGTATGTCTTTTGCCAAGGAAACGAGTGCGATTTTTAATGGTCAGACATTTGGTTTAATACGGCTGTTAGAACATCATATTAAAGGACATAAGAATGTTCAGACATATGGACTGAATTAAACGGCAAAGCCAAGCCAAAGCGAAGAAGAAGTGGAGAAAATCAGTGTTTTTTTTTAAACTATTAGCTTCAAGGGCCTGTATCTGAAACTCCCCTTAATTTCGTCAGATTACCACGAATTGCCACTTTGAATTAGCAACATTTAAAGTTTTAACTGCACATTAAGGAATTCCGTTGGGGGTCCTCCTCATGTTCCTCCTCCCTCCTAATCGCAATTAAGCTTCAAATGTAAAGCGAGTGTGCGAGTGGTGGGGCGCACCACGGGGCGTATGAGTTATTATCTTGGTGGAAGGAGGGAAAGGGAGCTCCTCTGTGAAACGGGGCAAACAAAGCTTTTATTCAAAGCAATTCACGTATATAAAACATTTATCTTTATGGCCGTCTTCAAGAGTAGTCGTGTCTACGTGCGTCTGTCTGTGTGTCGGGGAAAATCCAGCAGAGAAACGAGAATGAGAAAGAGAATAGACCACGTGTGTTTATTTAGGTTTAAATTGTCAACAATGTCACATTGTTTGGCACTAATTTGGCCGCAAGAGAAGATTAAATTTGGAAGCCGAGGACTTGGACCATTTCTTTCACAAATTTAATTACAGCTGCGTGTCCTTTTGCCTGCCGTTGCAGTCACTTCAAAGTGCTGCTGCTGCTACAACAAGGACATGCAGCAAAACAATTTTTGTTGACAATCAAGTGCAGCAGTGAGCGGTGCAAGGACATTTAGCCAGCATCCCGAGCATAATGCAACAAATTTCAATGAGAGACCACCTGCCGCCGAACCAGCCGAGACCACCCGAGACCACCCAAACGCCACCCAATCCGACCCACTCGAGAGCCCAATGAAATGCCTGGGGTGTGGCCTCGGTCACGACACGTTGTACTTGTTGTTGGCCGTGTTTTTGTCGGCTATGCTGCCGATGGTGGTGGTGGTGCTGCCGTGCTGCTGGTGGTGCATCCGCCGCATCCGTCAGTGGCAGGACATGCCGGCAGGAGCTGAGCACTGCGGCTCAGCTGGCACAGCCGAACGGATATTGTTGAGCCACACACCCACTCACCCACACCCAAGGCTGATCCACCCACATTCGCCTGTCCGCCTGCCAATCCATCTAGTCATAGTCTTATGGCATATAGCACCACCCAAACGGCACAGCCACCGCCACCCATCCATATCCATTCATTTAGTTTCGGACAGTCCATCATGCATTTTTGGGCCAGCTGTCGCTGTTTTAATTTCGTAATTACAAATCCTTTCTGGCCGCCTTTTTGGCCAGCTGCCAAAAGTCATTTTCTTGCTGCCTGCTGCATTTTTGTCGAGGATCCGGCTTGCCAATATTTTGCAATGATTTCTGACAGCTCTTGCGGCCGGTCCTGCCAATTATCAAAGCCTTAAGGATATTTGATTTAATTAAGGCGCACAAAAACACAAAATGGGAGCAGCTCAAAACTAATTACGAAATTCTTCGCTTCGTCCGTTTGGCAGTGACAGGCAATTATAGCAAAGAGGCATATTTTGGAACCCAGGACCTTGCGGTTCGACTTGCGAAGGCTCTCATGGCAATCGATTATTGCCTACTTTCTGGGGCCGACGAATCCCACTTAAAATGCAGTATTCCTTAGCCTACAAATTGAACAGAAAAGTAAAGAGTGTTGTTTAAAAATAAAAATTGAAACACATTTTTAGCTTTAAATATTTATTCCCATGTCGATGCAATTGAACTTTAATTATTTATTATTTTGGCAATTAAATTACATTTTTGATTAGCTCGCTCGAAACGATTTGTGAAATTGTAAACATATAATTGCATTTTTCTCTAAAAAAAACATATGCATTTTTTGAGTCCAAATTAATTGAAACTTTCAACATGTAAAATTATATTTTAATCAATTTTTTCTTCAAACCATTAACGGAAAAATATATTTATTGTTTGCTATTACAACTGTTGAATTTCATAAAAATGCGTAAAACTGTAAACCATTTCATCTGTTTTCTGCCTATGAAAACATTTTGAATATTGAAACCACTCGAATGAAATTCATTTCGATTTAAGCAAAAATGTAAATAATTTATACAAGTATTCTTTTTTGGCCCTCATTCCTGAATTGTGCACTTGTGAGTTCTGAACAATGGAGGACCTTTTTGGTGCCCGCAGTCTCTTTTTACATTCATTACATGATCAGGCCGTTCTCGCTGTCTTATTTGCTGTCCTTCCAATTTGTTATCCCTGCGGACAAAGTGGGGTGTGAATCGGCCTAAATGCTGCCGTTTTAATAAGCGTGTTTCACCGGATATTCCGGCGTTTAACGCCTGGCAACAAATTGTCGGGATTGCTCCGTTCTGTTCCCTGCCGTCCTCCGTTTCCGTTTTTTCTGTGCTACTCTCTTCTTTTTTTAACAATGTGACATGTTGCCGTTGTCCAGGCCAGATCCATATATTTTTATTACAAAGCGTTTCTTATACCCTTGTCCGCTAAACTCTGGAGGCGCACTCGCTCGGACTTACACTGTACAAAATTTGATGTACATTTCGGATGAAACAAAGGAAATAATGGACCTCGTTGAGCTGGAAATGTCATAATAGATTGGAATTCAAACAAAAATCACAAAAAAAGTATATCTTTCCCTGATCCTGAACTTCTACCCAAATAAGTTATTATTTTGCTTCGGCCGAAGAGAATAAATTTTAAAAGAAGAAAGTCTTATGAACATATATTTAGTTATATGTCTTGGAAATGTTAGGAGAACATAAATATTTCTCATGAATACATTTTGTCTTAGTAATAAATCAAAATTATAAGGAGAACTCCTCCTTTAATATGGGAACTTCTTAAATCAGGATAGCTAGTATCGAAAAAGTTATAATATAAAAGTAAAATATTATATTTTATTAATGATACCAAAAGTTTTAGACTGCAATTTTTGTTTGCAATTTCATATTTTTTATTTCGACTATATTTTTCACTGTGTAGGCGGGTGGCCGGGCCAGTTTGCATGTAGCTCACCTAAACAAGACGAACATTTGTATATTTCACAATTTCCGTTTCTGTTCCGGAACGTTGTCGCCTGCCGTTGTTCGTGTCACATATTTTCGCTTTTTCTGCCTTCGTTCTGCTGGCTTCATTTTTTTATTCGCTATTTTTTGCTGGCCTTTTCCCCAGGACAACGAAACCAGCAAAATGGGACATTCGGGAGCTTTCAACGCAATTTGAAAGGACCCCGCCCCCGCAATTTCGCATTGTTTGTCTGTGGGGCAACTTTGTCAGAATCTCGCTCCAAGTGCAACGCGCCGGAAACTAAAAGCACCCAACAAGAGAAATAAAAAAAATAAAAAAAGGACCCTGACAACATGCAAATAAGTCGACATCGTTTCCATGTCCATCCTAGTTGTCTTCGGCTATGGCAGATTGGTGGAAGGAGGGGAAGGGGAGGCGGCTAAAACAACATAATAATTTCTTAAAAGTTATTGTGGCTGCCCGCTTTTTGCTTAGCCGCCTTTTGTCTAGGCACAGTCCACCCCCAACCACTAACCACCACCCGAAACCACCCACCACCCACCGCCCACTCACCTGCTGGCTGAGATTTATGGGCGCCTTCGCAGTCGGCTTTTAATTTGCCAGCGAGAGTCAGTCCTCCTGAAGCCTTGCAAAACGCATCCCAACATCTCGTCGTCTGGCAGGAGGATGCCTCAACTTTTTGTTTGTTTTCGCCCCTTTTGTCTTTCGGTCCTTTTAATGAATTGTTGTCGCTGGCAAAGCATTTTGTAATTTATTTAATTAAACTTTTTTCGCTCTTTTCTGCACCGCTTGAGACAAAAGTTTCCGCCTCGTGCTTTTGAAGTTTCCGCGAAATGATAAATTTGGGAAATGACGAAACAAACCTACGATAACAAAGGTACCGATATTTTTTTTTTTTTGAAGGAACAATAATGAACACGGGACTTTAATTTTTATTCGGCTAGGAAATGAATTTGTCTGAAAATTTTAATAAAATGCTAGCCAAAAATATTGATGTTATCTTTATGCACCAATTAATTTATTCGAATTTCATGCTCCATAAATATTAACACAAGCTTTTTGCCTGCCATATGCAGCATTTAAAAATAGATAAATATAAACCACATATACACTGGAAACAAAAAAGGCACTGGGAAAGTCCCAGCCTCGCATGTTCATCATTTAATATTTATTACTCCCTTGAGGGAAGTGCAAACTTATTCACATATTTTAACAAGGTCTCATAAGCAGTTCATCTGGAGTAAATCTTAATAAAGAGGAAGGGTCCTTGAATATTTAAAGCTGAAGGCTGACAAACAGTTGGGTCCATTGGCAGGACAAAGCCAATCCCTTTTTCGGCCAGCTTATGACAAATGTGCAAAATCATTTGTCTAATTTGTGGACCCAAAATGTTGAATGGAGTACCGAGAAGTAAAGACCAAAATTGATTTGCTGCAGAGGCAGAGGGCAGAGGGAAATTACAAAGGCGTTTGGAATCGGAATCGAAATCGGAATCTGGAGCGAACTCAATATCCCGCACCAGAGGACAGGATGTGGCCACTGTGGAGCCCGGGTCCTTGGTAATTTCACCCGTTTTATGTGGCCAATAAATGTTTTATCTTCGTATCCAAATTGCCGCCAGCTGCGTGCATGCGTGCCGATAAGGACTGGCCCTCCCTTTCAGCCCCATTCCACCCACTCTCCGATGCCAAAATTGGTAGCACTGCCAACCAAGGCTGCAGTGCGTCCCCTGCCGAAAGCAAATCGATTTATTGGCCATTAAGCCCTGGCCTTTGCCACTAATATTTCAGCCCAGTTGCATTTGCTTTGGACCCGGGCTTTATCGCCTTAAATGTGTAAAATAATTTCGCTGTCCTGCGGCTGAATTTGAATGTGAGTGTGAGTGTAAGAATGAGTGTGAGTGTGAGTGCGAGATGGTGTATCTGAATCGCTGGCCATTATTGTTGTCCTTAGGCTGTGCGTGACTTTTGCCCACTGCTTGCATTTGGATTACGACTGCAAATTGCCTATTAAAGCCGAACCGCCGCCCTCAGCACAATTTCACTTTTTGGTCACGTTCGGGCTTTTAATTTGAATTTTAACAGCTCGCCAGACACTCTCGCCATTCGGGCCAGCCAAATGAAAACGCAATTAAATCATTCTTATTGAGCCATTGATTTAAATTTATCGCTGATTTTTAAGTATTATGACAGCCATTAAATGAACGGCCAACGAATTAGGGATTTTTGGTTCTTTGAAAGGGGATAGAAGTCTTTTTAAGTTGTCTATACAATATTTGATTATTTTAAGAATCTAAAACAAGTTTTCTAGTTTCTCAAGAATATGAATCTTTACGATTTTATGAATATTTTCAATAGTATTTAGTAATCAAACTGTTATTAATCTCTATCAACATTTAAATCTGTTTCTGGTTAGCAAACATGACACTCATGGGAAATCGATTGACTGAATATGAAGTTAATACCGGAAAACATTATCGACAGGCTATAAGTTGATTTTGGTCGCCCCAATAAATGCGTAGCCATGTGAGCAGAGCATCAATTATGATGGCTTGTCAATTAATTGAAAGCCAATCGGATTGCATCGGATGCAATCCACTGGGTCCGGGCAGACGCACTAATTGGGGTTAATAAAGCCAACAATGGATCCCCGCTGAGCCGGGCTCATCGGTGGCTGATCGGATCGGCAGAAGACGGATGCAGCTCTTGAGCATAATTCGATGGGTTGGAAAAAAATGGAACAAATTGAAACTGGCCACAGATCAAGGGGCTTTGGGAAGTACTTAATTGGCATAATCAGAGATGAAACCAGGGGCAAAATGAATTAAACAGAGTGCTGGACGCGTCCATAACCCTTTGGGTTTAGATTAGTCCTTGCCAGGTCCTTTCCCTTTCCACAGCTTCCCCTTTCGACCATAAATCTTTTGACCTTGCCGGACATTTGGCACGTGTCGAAACCAACATGAATACACAATGGCCATTTGTCGTCACCCGGAGGAGGAGGAAGGGTCTACCCTCTTTGGTCCATCCCTGGCTAAGCCGCTAAGTAGCTTTTCCTCTCTGCAGTCCGCCTGCCATTCGGGCCTAAATAATTGAGCAAGGTGGGCGGCAAAAAATGATGAATGTGCAGATTGAAAATGGAGAACTCAAATCGAACAGCAGCGCCTCATCGCTGATTAATTTTTAAGCACGAACAAGTGTCAATGTAAATGGATGAATGCGTAATATGTAAGGCCCACTCCCGGGAAATAATGTTTTCTGGCCAACAATTAAGCACTCTCATCGATCGATTGGGCTTCGACCTTTCACAGCAAATTGCACATGACAACTGAAACTTGTCAGCCGCCGTTTGTTTGTTTGTCTCTTTGTTTGTGTTTGTTTTGAGTGTGTTTGCGTATGTTTGCGCTTGAAATTGACTTTCATTCGTGAGCGTGTGAGCGCTGAAAATTGCCCTTGCTTTATTACATCAATATTTTGTTATAATTAACCAAGGGACCTGGGGCCAAACGAAATTTACGGTATAAAAAAATATAATTGAAATGTATGGCAAACGCTCCGAATGTCGTATTATATAAATTGTTAGCTGGAGGCTGTAATTCGGTTGTATCTATATTAATTTAATTTATGACCTTGAATGACAAGAAAGCTTGATTATCCGAAACTTTATCATCCAGAGTCAAAGACAGCTAGAGGGATAGGTATTTCGATAAGTATTGATAAACACAATAAAACTGCATTTTTACTTTTCCGAAATCTTTAAAGATGTGGGCGCTAGACACATTTTATAATCGTTTGTGGGCGTTAGAGGGGGCGTGGCGCTCGGCTGAAATAAACTTGCGCAGCGTAGGAAGCCCAAGAATATGTGTTGGTAATCCCAACTTTCTAGCTTTGATAGTTTCCGAGATATCAGCGTTCATACGTACGGACAGACAGACGGACATGGCTAGATCGACTCGGCTAGTGACCCTGATCAAGAATATATATACTTTATAGGGTCGGAAAAGCTTCCTTCTCCCTGTTACATTCTTTTGCACGAATTCAATATACGGGTAAAAATATATGTAAAATTCCGAACAGTTACTTAAAGTTTTATTTTTCGGGAACTATGATGATTTTATACTGTTAAAATTTTACGATTTTCGGCCTTCTAAATCACTGACCTAATTAATTTCCATTTGTTCACTTGATAAAACGGGATTAAATCGTTTGTGCCCCCGCAAAACGCAACTCCGCGGGCTTATTGAATTAATCTGCAGCTGTCAACCGCCAGAATTAATGGTCAAGTAAGTCAACATTAATCTGGTCCACGTCAGGAGAAACTCCATTCTGCACTCCACATTCGCATTGGAGTATTTCGGACTAATTGATTTGTTACCGGACTTACTGACTGACTTTGGACTGTTGGATAATTGACATGTGCCAAAGATTTCGAATGGGAAAAGTCGAAGACACTTCAACTAGTGAGCGGGATGATTCTATTTTATTACTGGACTTCCATATTATCAGAAACGAAAATCAACTTGCCGTGCGGAGGAGTTTTGCGAGGAGTGGGAAAATCAATTTGTATGGCCTATTCGGATGGATGGTGGTGGGTGGCGGAAAGTTAAGTTCCCGCTAACATTGGTCACCTTTCCTCGGGGGCGTTGAATGGGGGCTGGCTACTTAAGCTCGTAACTCGCAGAGCTTCACACGAATCGGAATTGCCTTTTGCTCTGTTTATGGACGTTGTGGCCATTGCTGTTATGGCCTTTTTTTGGGTTAATGAAACCCAAGGCTCTAGCACAGTCACAGCACAGTCAGTTAGTTCACTTGAACTCGATTTCCCTGCCAGCACACACAGGCATAAGCCATATACTTACAAGCCAACAATGACAAACCGTGGAAAATCGTGGGGTTTGGCTGGAGCTTTGTGGCGGCCACACATGTGAGCGGAAATGGTCAGTCATATGCCGTGCAAGAATGTGACATGTGGAATGACTGGCGATGACCCACAACACAGAGTTTCTCCCACCCCCCGAATCCCAATCCCAATCCAATGGCCCCCAATTTATGCGCTCTTTACTGTAATTGGCAGGGCGCCGCGAATGTGAATGCAATTTATTTTCCCTTTGTTTGCTTTACATTTTACCCATTCGGCGTGTAAACAAATCATTATCGTTTCCAAAGTGGACTTTACAATTTCTTTACGTTTCACAGGTTAACGGTTGAAGTTGAGGTAGGTTTTTAAATATTTTAAAATATTTTGTACAGTCTTTGTATTTTACCATTTAAACATCATTATCATAAACAAATTCTTTAAATTCTTTTCAAGGTTATATTTGATTTCTTTTATAACATCATAAGGGAATTTTTACGAATTTGTGAATTTCTTTAAAACACTCTCTTTCATACTTTTCCTTCTTGTTAGAGCTGTTTTTCCTTTTTTCTAAGATCCCTTTACTTCATTGTATTTTCAATTCTTCACCTCCGTGGCAACTGCATTATAGTAGACTGTATTAAAGCAAGCCCCCTAAGTAGCCACCTGCAGGACCTCCGAATTCACCGAAAAACCCACCTCCATTCCTTCGTGGGTCAGTCACCAACAAAAATGGCAAAAACCTAACAATAAAAAGGGAAATGGTTGTACAATATTTGGTTTGCGTAATAAGTTTTTCCAGCTGCCAGAGGCTGTGTTCTGTTGTCCTTATAAATTTCACATAATTTATGCAGATCGACGTTACGTGCAGCAGCCGTTGGGTGGTGAAGGCAGAAAGGGAAATGGGCGATGGGCGGTGGGTGGGTGTGCTTTTGTGGGTGGCCTTTTCCTAGGGTGGCCATTGTGAGGGCAGTGGAGCATTTAACATAGAAATAACAATAACAATTTAACAAATTGTCGCCATTGCTTTTGCTTTTAGCTCCCTCTCGCTCGCCCACAGCGACTAAACGTCTAGCCGAGCAACAAAAGAAATTTACTCGCAATATATTTTACTTGGCTTCCTGCTCTATATATGTATATGTATATTTCTGTGAATTATTTGCCTGCCTAAAAGTTCCTCAAATTGTATATGAGTCTGCCGCTGTATGTATGTATGTGTGTGTGCAAGGAGGGGGAGGACGGAAGTGCCAGAACATTTCCAAAAAGGAGTGGGGAGGGGTCAGGGGGCAATGGGCGGAGGGGCGGAGAGGCGTCCACCCACGCGACGAACGCCCCAACACTCGACCCTTGGCACAAAAGCTGGTTAGTCAGCAAGGCGACTCCGCTATGTGCATGTGTTGGTTACTGTTTCCGCGTGTGAGTGTGAGTGTGCGAGTGTGAGTGTGTTGTGTTGCTGGCCATACACACAAAAAAGCGATGAACTCATAAAAAACTTATGAAACTAATTTTGTTTTGCTTGCTTTTGCTTTTTGCTTTTACTTTTGGTTTCTGTTTTTGTTGCTATTTTGTATACCCCTTGAAAATGAAGCTAGAGGGGTATATTGTGTTTTTGCTCCTTCGAGATTTAAAGCATCACTATAAATATGAGATTATCTAACTAGATATTACTGAAAAATGAAGGTCTAGTTAGGAAATCGTCATTTTATGTATGGAACATGATGTTTAGTTTGGCAATGGGTATTTCCTATTCGTAACACTCATCGTAATTTGGCTATTGCTTTTGTTTGGCAAGCCAAAGCGCAAAAGTCGAGTCGCCCACAAAAAAATTATACCCCTTATATTTATTAATGGGTATATTCGACTAAGATCACGATGATGTTTTAGGTGCTAGTTTGGGTTAATTTCTTAAAAATTAATTTACCTATAAGGTTTTAAGGTTCAGGTTAATTAGAGTTTCGAATTGTAAATATATTGTTGCATACTTATAGACAGCTTCATAATAGTTTCAAAAATAATACAATTAAATGATATTTTTGGCTTCTATTCAAAGAGCTTTGTGAAATACCGAAAATAAGTAAGTGGTAATTAAAGGTCTATACTTTGGGGGACTGCAAACTTTATGCTTGCCAGTGGCATAGAGAGTTGCCTTCGCCGACGCCAGCGCTGTTGTCCTTTGACTATTTAACTGGCCCCGAGACATGCCAATGGGTGGGTGTTCTATAATCGCTGTGTGTGTGATTGTTGGCTCATCGCTGGCTTTTGCACGGCATTTGGGCATGGCCAGGCCAAAAGCGTGTTCCAGTCAACTTTTTGTTTTGGGCACTCGCTTGGCTTTAGTTTTTGCTGGCAATGAAACCGAAAATATAAAACCAAAGCCCGGGCGGCGAGTGAAAAATCAATATTATTGCAAATTGGCCTGCGTAGCTGCCATGTAGCTGCCCTATCCTTTCAGTAGCTGGAAAACACGGCATGTGATCCGAACGAACCCCTGACCTCCGTCCCGTTCGGATGCCACATGTCCTTTTGGTCGCCACTGTTGCCAGGCGATATTGAAGGATGGAAGGAACCAAGGGAACCATAGGAACCATCCTTTGGCCAACGACGTGTCAGCTGTGTGTCCATGAGCGGAATACTAAGTGACCGACGCCTGTGCAGGACTCAAACTCACACACACACACTCACAGACGCAGTGGCACAAAGGGCGCCGTCAAGCGGAAATATTGCCATACGCTGCGTATGAGCAATGCGTAATTTTAAATACATTTATGCGCAATATTCTCGATTTATTCCTTTTCCCCCTTCTTTTTTTTTTGGTTGTTTTACTGTGTCAATCGCTAGCAAATTGCATAGACGAATTTAATGATGCGTGCCGAACTGGGAATTTTGTGCACTTCGAGCTGCTTTCAATTCAATGCCTCTCGGAATGGTCCTTTGGGACCGTTTTCTTCTATTCGGTTTCCGTTTCCCTTCACAACGTTTGCTTAAATATAAAATTGGGTGATAAATAAATAAGTAATTATTTCTTTATTTAAGCGACGATAATTTGGTAAATCGTTTATTGGAAGCTTTAAGCGTTTGGTTTTAAATGATTTATGAAAAGTTATTTATTGTTTTTTTTTATAAGCATAATTGCCAGTCTACACTCAATTAAAATGATTCATTAAAGAATACATTTAGATTTCAATCATCTATTTATTGTGATTTATTTTAATCAATTATTTTAGTCAAATGTGCAAATTGAAAAGATAAGCGTACGACCTTTGTTAATATTGTAATAATTTAAATTAAAATAACTCCGGCTGAAATGGGATATAATACAAAACTTTGCTCAAACTTGAAGGCATAAGATCCCAAAAGAATCCCTGTTAATTAATATTGAAGGCCTCATGGGTCAGTTATCTTTTATAATCCGGCAAAAGGGGCGGAAACCACGGGCAGATGACAAAGGTCCTCCTAATCCAACCATGTAAGCTCACCAAACAAAGCCATTTCTCGAAAATGGCTCATTGTTTTCCCTTGGCCAAATGGCAAAGTGTAAGCAGGAAAACTTTTTAATTAGTAAATCCCAATTAAAATGCAAAATGTAATATTATCCCGTCGTGCCCATCTTACTACCAATTATTCTTCAATTTGCTGATTGGATTAAGATGCGAAATGGAATTAAGTTGCCGCATTAACGAGGGTACAACCGGAGAGGAAATGGAATGGGGAATGGGAAGGGGAATGGAATCTGTTTTGTGGCAATTAAAATGCTTCATAATTTATTTTTCCAAATAATTCCATTAAGAGGCCAGAAACCGAAGTCTGATGAGATGAATTTGGCCGGCAACAATTCCAAAAGAGCAACGTCGAGGAACGTAAACTCGGTTAGATAGAAATCAGTGGGAGAAAAACTGCTCGCAACTTTTACAGCCAGCATTCGAGAGGCGGAAGAGGGGGGAGGGCGGGTGATGGAAAATCTGGAAAATTCAGTGCAAAGTGAAGCGCAAAAAGCAAAAGCATGCCCCGCTCTAAGGACACGGCGGCTGCTTTTAAGCACTTTTATGCTGATGCTGTGATTTTTTACAGCTGCCATTTCGAGGCAGCTCCTCCAACTTTGGGATGGCATGGAATGGGATGGGATGGGATGGGATCTGATGGAATGGGATGCGTACGGTCGTCGCATCTTCGACAAGTTGGAGGGATATGACTATGACGCAAGTCGATGGTCGGGTCGTTAGGCAAAACGAGTTCCCAACAGCGCGACTATGCCAAATGATGTTTGACTACGGCAGCATCTGTCTCCTTCCCCAGCCATCCATCCATTTTAAAGGGGGGTTTTAACCGCAGCTACGAGTGTATATATTGAATTTTGTGGTAATTACAAGAAACTCACTTGGGCTCAATGACAAGAGAGTTGCGCTCCTCCGAGCTCCATGCTCCATGCTCCAAACTTCTCCCTACTTCCCCCCCATTCCCCATCTCGTGCTTTTTGGCGCCCAAACTGCTGACTGAGTTTGTTGACTCGCCTACTCGTAATTGGCAACGCTTCACTTGGCCCCTGCCACAATGTTTGCACACACAGGCCCAAAATGTTCGCCCTGCATTGATAATAGAAAATGGGTTTAAAGTTGCCGAACAAGTTGGGGAAATATTTTTCCTATTTTTCTGGGTAGACTTGCAGAAACTCGAGCGAGTTTTTTTATTTTAAAAGTCGAGTTTTTTCCGCAACAATGGGAGTTTTACAAAAATGTTTATTAAGAACTTTTAATATTAAGTTTCAAGCTCTGACATAATTTGACATTCTTGTGCGAAAGTTATGGAAATAAATATCTTTATAAAAACTTAAATTTATATTTAAGCCGAAGCTTATATACCCTTGCAGATCATTCCCAATTTACAAATCGCCAAAAAATTAAATTTCGTATTATTTTAACATAATTTTTTTTATCAATCCCATAGCAGCTATATAATATAGTCGTCCGATTTTTGTTAAATTTAATTCGAACTTCGAGTAGAAGAGAATACAATAACAACCAAAGAAGCTATAATTTATTTCCTATTATTTTCGTATTAATTTTCCGATCGTTCCTATGGCAGCTATATAATATAGTCGTCCGATTTTGTTAAAAAATTGATCCGAAATTCAGAAATATATAAAAAATAATAATCCTAAGAGAAGAAGGTAAAATGTCCAAAAACACCGAAGCTATAATTTTTTTTCAAACTTCTGAATAAAATCATATTACCCTCTGCAAGGGTATACAAATATTTCTTAATAAATTTACCAAAGATGCAAGATAATCTGAAACTAAAGTTTCAAATTACCAAATTGAATGAAATCAGGGAAATCTTAAATGCACTTACCCTCTGAAACTGCACAAAAGACGCAACATGACATAGCCTACACATAATCCTTTAATGAAGCCCGTCCTTTGTCGTCCTATTTCTCCTCCTCAGCTCTATTATGCCCTTCCCGGCTGCGCTTTTCCAAGACTCCGAAGAAGTAAGCCGCAATAATTGAGATAAAAATGTGCAATTAGTGAGGAGTACGCGTTGGCTTCGCAGCTTTAGCTGCGGGGATTTTACGCAATTTACGTGGCCAGCAGAGCTCAGCGGGGAAAATGGTTGGGAAAAGCGGTGGGAATATGGGAATGGGAATCCCCGGATGCGAGAGGTGCGCCTTGGCTTTCTGCCATTTGTGTTGTGTGGTTTGTCCGTCAAAAAAAAAAAAGAAGAGAAATAAAACCGAGTGGCGAGAGTTTTGCCTTAAACGCTGCATTAGCACCAGTCCACGCCGGTTTTTAAGGTGTGGTTGTGGAAGCAGCGGGCTGGGAAAGCGGAAAAGTGGAAAACTCGACTGGCGGAATGCTGACGCTTTGACTGCTCTGCGCTGCAGGCTGCAGAATTTCCCGCAACTTTCGGCAGAAGCCCGTTTGGGGAACCCAAACTCAAACGCAAACCCAATCCGAAACCCAAGCTCTGCGGTGGAACTCTGGTTTGCCCTGTGACCCGTGCGTTGCTCCGAGGGTCGAGTGGTTCAGGCGTTTGTGTATTGTGTGCTGTGTTCCTTGTTGTTTTATTTATTTGCCGCTTGGTATAATCTCAATCGCAGCACTGGAGCAAGGACAACATGCTCTATTGCAGAGAGCTACCCAAAAAAAAGAAGAAAAAAAGTACATAACAAAAATGAAACACAGAACGCAGGCGAAATAAATATAATAAAATAAAAGGACACCCCCGGGGGCCGAACAGCAGCGGCAGCGGTTATGGAAATAAATATTTGTTAATGTTTTATTCACTCAACTGTTATGGCACATTCGTTTGGGAAATATTTCATATTTGCTCTTTGCACCCACTCCCACGACGGCCAGGCCATTAAGCCCCCGAAAAAGCTTAAAGGATATGGGTTATGGCAAGTGCATATAATTTATGAGTGGGCTATGCATAACCCATACGCTCCAGACTCGGCACCAAAAAATCAACCCAGTTTAGCGTTGATCCGATTCGATTTAAATTTGAAGCACAGCCACGAATTTCGGGATGCCACCTCGAGTTCACAACTAAAATGTGTAATCCATTTGAAAGCGGTTGCTTGTTGTCATCGTGTATGTTCAAAGTGTGTGTGTGTGCCAAACAATGGCAATCCAATTAAAATGCAAACTTGATTCCAATCAACACATTTCAATAATCGCATTACGCATACGCCGCGTTGTCGCGCACAGGCAAAGCAGCGAATTCGATTTAACAATTAAGAGGGTTGCACGCGGGTCTGAAGTGTGGAGTGTCACGGAATGATTTCATTAGGTGGATTGGATCGAATGGAGTGGACCGGGAGCGGAAGCGGGAGCGAGAGAAGCGAAAAACCGAAAACCAAAAATCGTAATGAAACTTGAAATCAATGCGGGAACGGCAAATAAATCATTTGACCGACCTTTTAACGAACACGGCCCAAAATTAAATTCAGACCCGAAAGTCAGCTGAAATGATAGCCTTCAGGCCGCCGCCACTCGACATGCCCCTTCAATCCGGTTCGATATTCAGCCGTCAAGTGGAAATCATATTAAAAAGGAAGAAATATGCGAAAAATTGCGAGACCTGGTGATTGAGCTGTGAGCGGAAATTAATCAACGGAAACTACATTTCTGGGTTTCCAGGGGTTTTTCAGGTTTCCTTACACTTCAAAAAAAAAAATCACTGTATGAGGCATACACAGAAAAAAAATTTACAAAATATCAGATTGATTTGTGCAGGTTAATTTTACATTGTTTATAGATCAAGGTAATTTTGATATGAATAAAGATTATGTTACAATATTTTTTTTAAAAAATATTCATTTCTAATTTAAACAAGAGAGAACGCTATAGTCGGGTGCCCCGACAATCAGATACCCGTTACTCAGGTAAAGGGAGTGCGAGGGAGATCGAGATAGAAACTTTGAACACGCATAACTTTTTAACGAATGGTCCGATTTGAAAAATTTCTTCTACATTTCGATAGGTATTGATAAACACAATAAAACTGCATTTTTACTTTTCCGAAATATTGAAATTTTTAAAATCGTATATAAGCGATTGTGGGCGTTAGAGGGGGCGTGGCACCTTTTTGAAACAAACTTGCGCTGCGTAGGAACTCCTAGAATCTGTATGCAAAATGCCAATCTTCTAGCTTTTATAGTTTCCGAGATCTCAGCGTTCATACGGACAGACGGACAGACAGACAGACGGACAGACGGACAGACGGACATGGCTATATCGACTCGGCTACTGACCCTGATCAAGAATATATATACTTTATAGGGTCGGAAACGCTTCCTTCTAGCTGTTACATACTTTTGCACGAATACAATATACCCTTTTACTCTACGAGTAACGGGTATAAAAACAGTATTTCTATAACTTTTATGAAATGATAAAATATCAAGTTGATATGTTTAAATCATAAATTTGACATTAATCATATCGGCTATTTATTGATATGAAATAAGGTGTTAGGAACCCTATTTCATATTGATTTTTTTTTGGTAGAAATAATATTGGGAAAAATTATTTATTCAATGGAAATATAGACCCCAGTTCTTGTAATTTAGATTCCATTTCTTGGAATAAATATTTTATTTAAATCGAATTTCAAATGTCTCTGTCCATTTAACTTTTATAACTTAACTCAGTTATCTTTTTTCTATTAAAACTTATTATACAAAACATTTTGTGGAATATTATTTCCAAATATTTTTGATTCTTTTAGTCGAAGTGCAGATTTGCCACCGGGCTTCCTGCCTTCCTGGTTTCCTGCCACATCGATTGCATTTACACTGGCAATTGCCAGCCCATCACTCAGCATCGGGAATAAAAAATGTTTATTTGCATAAATCCTTTTCGGACAGTTTGGATTTTTCTATTCCCTGGCTGGGCAGGCGGGATGGGTTTATTCATGGCCAGCGGGCTAGACATCACGTAGATGGTTTGATTAATGGCCGCCGGGCGGGCACATCTTCTTCTTCTTCCTCTTGTCTTGGCCCGCAGAGAAATGGCCAGGGGGAAAACCGAGAAACTTTTCACTACATTCGTAAAAAGTTTCCTGGACCCAAGGACAGATGATGAATTGTTGTAGCTTTCGGCCAGGGCTACTTAATAGCAATGCCACCCTGTTGACTTGGCCAAGAAACGCCCCTCTTCATTTGAGTCTGAATTCTTGTTTGAGTTCGAGTTCGTTTCGAGTTCCAATGCAAGTTGGCAATTGAATTGGGCCACGCCCGCGCAAATGACAAAACAAAAGTTAGCAACGCCCCAGTTGTTTCTGGCATCAAAAATGCAGCCCGATTTTTGTTTAACTTTGGGGATGGTTGCGAATTGATTTGAAATGTCAGCTGGCGCTGACCTACAGGCCAAACAGCTGTCATTGGAAGTGTTCAAGGTGCATATATCTCCCAGGACGAAGGCCAGGCTCAACAAGTATCTAAAGCACAATGTATCTGCAGTTGCAGTGCCTTGACACACAAAACTTTGGCCGTCCATGAGCCAGTCACGTGCCATCAGCACCGCAAGGAAAAGGCCCAACCGAATATTCATTCTAGTTGGTATACCCCATAGGGGATGGCAGGGGGGCAGTGGGGGAGTGGGAGCTTTATGCAAATGCAAATTTTCCTGCCAGGGGTAGCACTTCTCAAATCGTAAGCGACCTCGACGCACCACATTTTGCCATCAACTCAGACGCCGAGGACAAGCTCTGAGCGCTTTCATTTGCATTTAAAGTGCTGCCATATGGCCAGCAGTATGGCAATATCGGTGGAAGAGGGAGACAACACCGATATATCCCTATATACACACACCACCCGCAGTGTTCGAGCAGATACGAAGAAATGGAGAAACGGAGAACCGGAGAAACGTGCCCAGGCATATAGAGGCTGTTAAAAAATTTAAATACCCCCCGCCTATAGGCGCAAATGTTTTCCAATGCACTTTTTCAGCTTTCGAATTTGCCTGCCCCTGGCTGTTAGTTGCCGTTTTTTAGCCTTTGGATTTGTCAGGCGCACAGAAAAATAGTAGTAAATGGTTATTCAAACGTAATAAAGAATTTTTGAATTCCAATCAACTGGGAAACTGAAAGAGAAATTTAATATTGAATATGTTGCATATTTTACAAAAGATTTTCAGACTTTTTTATATAACAGCACTTATGTGAGCTAATTTAATTTTTAAAGCAGCACTCGAAAAACTTCCTGGAACTGAGAATTTGGCTTTGAGTAGGCAAACTTTTGCGGCCATTGAAAGAATTTGATTTTATCAGTTTAAACTTTAGAGTTCCACAGACGAACGAAAGACGAAGTCAGCGTGGCAAAGTGAATCCCGAAATGGTTGGCCAAACTCCACAGATTTTCCAGTCAACCAGAGGGCGCCAAAAACTTTCAGTTGTTGCTGTTCTGAGCTGACAGCCAAAGCTCGTGTCCTCTCAAAAATGTAACTAATGAGATTTTAAGTTTCTCCCAGTCCCCATCCTCCACTCGACACTTCAGCCAGTTTTGTGTGGGTGTTTCGTGTTTCGTGTCGACGTTTGTGTTTACTTGTCGCCTGCAGGCTGCGGATTTGGATAGCAGCCGAGATTCTGGCTCCGACCCAGGTGCCGGGGCCCCAAAGTCCCGAGCCCGCAGCAATCTGACCTCTAAGCTGGCCCTCACTTTCGCACCCCAGAAATCTGTCCGCCTGCCAGTTGTATCTGTATCTCTAAATTTGTAGCTGTACACTGGGGGAAACATACGACCTAAGCTAAATTTTATTATACCCGTTACTCGTAGAGTAAAAGGGTATATTGTATTCGTGCAAAAGTATGTAACAGCTAGAAGGAAGCGTTTCCGACTCTATAAAGTATATATATTCTTGATTAGGGTCACTAGCGGAGTCGATATAGCCATGTCCGTCTGTCCGTCTGTCTGTCCGTATGAACGCTGAGATCTCGGAAACTATAAAAGCTAGAGGATTGGTATTTGGCATGAAGTTTGGCGCAAGTTTGTTTCAAGAAGGTGCCACGCCCCCTCTAACGCCCACAATATACGATTTTAAAAAATTTTTCAAATCGGACCATTCGTTAAAAAGTTGTGCGTGATCAAAGTTTCTATCTCCATCTCCCTCGCACTCCCTTTAGCTGAGTAACGGGTATCTGATAGTCGGGGCACCCGACTATAACGTTCTCTCTTGTTTTAAATTGTATTACACTATGTACTATGATTTAACGAACCAAGTTCCATTTTTATTTCAAAATATATTTAAAGAAAAACTATTATACTAGCTATTGTTTAAAAACAATTTTACTGATTGTTATTTCTTATTTTACAAAACTATATAATGAGATTTAAAACTACATTTTATAAGGCTTCCTTTTAATTATATTAAGTGATTTTAGTCATCGGTAATTTCTCTCATTTTCGCCAATTTTTTTCGATGTTATACTATTTTTTCTCCGTGTAGCTCCGCCTGTTGTTGCCTTCACGCGTCCGATGCTGCTGTCCTTGCAGCGCCAGCGACTTGTTACCAAAGTTTGTGGGACTTTTGGCCAAATGAAAATTTAATGTACCTTGTTTCGGGTTGGCCGGCCTATCCCCCAGTCGCCGTGGAAGGCGTGGCGCGTGTAATTTAATTTACACCAAGCATTCAGCACGCCGCAGTGTCAGTGTCGCATTTTCAAATTAAATACGCTGGGAAGTTTTGCAGTCCTGCGGACCATGGGCCTCCGTCCGCCTTTCACCTTTCTCCACACTCCGTTCTCCGTTCTCCGGCACTCCCATCCCACCTGCACACACCTGTTTGACCTGGTTTCGGCCAGCTATTCCTCTTCGTCTTGGCCAAGCGCCGCCTTTGGCCATTTCTCACTGCCAGTTGGCATTTACATTGCTTGTTGTCGTTTGTAATAAGCTTCCTCTTGCCCGAAGGTCGCCCACTTGGGCGGGAGTTAATTGCATAAAGTTGTTGTGCCCGTCAGCTTTGTGGAGTTAGTGCTGGAATCTCCAACAACTTCGGCTATTGTTCGAAATGAGTTCCTGGCCAAGTCGAAACTTTGATAAAGTTCTGTGGTTAACGGAAACCTCATGGATTAAATCAAAGGTCGCCTTGCAATATGCATGGCTTTCAATCGATTGCAATCATAAATTCAATGGAAAAGTTCAAGCACAAAAAGGGCTACAAAGTGACACAAAGCAAGCGGCAGATAACCGCAGGCACTTTCCCAGCTTTTCATGGTTTTTATAGCTCTCGAAACTAATTTCATGTTAAATGCAATTGAAAAAGCTTTTTAATTGCATTGGCATCCTTTATGTTTTCAATTGCAGTTGCAGTTGCAGCCGCATGCGAACCATTTGTGCTCGAATTTGTTGCATTTTTAATTGGAACACAGTTTCAACAGCTTGGCAACAATTTGCACACTTTCCATGTTCTGGGTGTTCCTTGTCCTGGCCCTTTGCTCTTGTTCAGCTCCCCAAATGCAACAGCATCCGTTCCCTCTTTTTGATGCTGATGAATGGTCAGCACCAGATGGTGTGCGTCTCCTTGCTCTCAACTCACCCCTAAGTTTGAAAACTCAACTTTTGTCCAGTCGCAGGGAGTGAAGAAAACTTAATTTAATGCATACCTTAAAATAAAATGCAGAATAGTCGGAAGATAAAAACAAGAGAGAACGCTATAGTCGGGTGCCCCGACAATCAGATACCCGTTACTCAGGTAAAGGGAGTGCGAGGGAGATGGAGATAGAAACTTTGAACACGCATAACTTTTTAACGAATGGTCCGATTTGAAAAATTTCTTCTACATTTCGATAGGTATTGATAAACACAATAAAACTGCATTTTTAATTTTCCGAAATATTGAAATTTTTAAAATCGTATATAAGCGATTGTGGGCGTTAGAGGGGGCGTGGCACCTTTTTGAAACAAACTTGCGCTGCGTAGGAACTCCTAGAATCTGCATGCAAAATGCCAATCTTCTAGCTTTTATAGTTTTCGAGATCTCAGCGTTCATACAGACAGACAGACGGACAGACAGACGGACAGACAGACGGACAGACAGACGGACAGACAGACGGACAGACAGACGGACAGACAGACGGACAGACGGACATGGCTAGATCGACTCGGCTATTGATCCTGATCAAGAATATATATACTTTATGGGGTCGGAAACGCTTCCTTCTAGCTGTTACATACTTTTGCACGAATACAATATACCCTTTTACTCTACGAGTAACGGGTATAACTATCAGATACCCGTTACTCAGCTAAAGAAAGTGCAAGGGAGATGAAGCTATGCATGCAGCAAAGCGACTGCTTGCACTGCTTGAATTCCATTAATTGCTCATAACAATTTTTTTTAATAAATGTTCCGATTTTAAATATTTCTTCTACATTTCAATATGTTCTAATAAACACATCAAAATTGCATTTATCCTTTTATATTAGTAATATTTAAGCCAAACTAGTTGGCAAAACTATCTTTTTACATTTGTGAAATTAATTGCTTTGGTAGCTTAGGTTGACTATCCAAAAAAGATGCAAAAATGGGAAAACAAGCTTATTTAATCTCTCTTAATTTTTCTACCCAAATATTTACGAGCCCCTCAACCATGTGTTACAAAATATATAAAGCAACTATTTTTATTATCCCTAAAATGTATTTTATTTCTCCAGTTCAATGTTTTAAGCTTCTCGTTTTAATTATGACCCTTGAGCGCATTTCGAGGAGTTGCCAACACTCGAAAGTTTCCATAACATCTTTCAGTTGTTGCCTGTTTTGTTTATTTTTGCTCCGAACCGAAACTTGCAGCAACTATTCTGAACTTTCTATGAACTGGCCAGTGGAAAGTGGGGGTGTGGGTGTATGAATTTAAGTATGTAAGTCTGGGGATTTATTAAAAGCCATCGCTGTGTTGCAAGAAGGTAACTAGCTGGCGAAAAAGAACAGCTTCCGTTCGAGAAATGAGATTTTTACCTAATTCAATATGAGATGGTAAGTGCAGCCAGCTGGACGGACGAATGCGATCATAGACTGGGGCCGAGAGTAAACACAAATAAAACCAAAGTAGAGTGCCAATAAAGCGAACAGCCAGTGAACAGTGGGGGCCATAAGTACGCGTATAAATTACATTTGAAATAGTAAGCGAAAAGGCGATTGTTTCGCATTGCTGTGCTTTGTTTCGCTTCATCCCAATGCCCAAAACCCAAAACCCAATCTCCATCCACATCCTCATCCGTTTCCGCAGCGCTTGTCGCATGGAAATCCCCTAAATACAATAAATTTCACATTTCATTTAATTCCATTTCATTTACAATGCGAAACCGAATCCGCAACAAGCAAACAAAGGAGCTCCAATCCAGTGGGTGCCCATGATAAAGAAGCCAGCGGAGAATGGAGAATGGAGAATAGAGAATGGGGAAAAGCGGAAAAATAAGGAAAATTCAGATGAAGAAGCAGTGAGTACATAGTTGGCGGTCGTAGGTCGAGGGGTCGGAAAATGAAAGGAAAATATGTATGTACACGAGTGTACATGTCGGTGTGTATAATAAATAAATGGAACAATTGAACCGAATAAATGAAATCAGGACTCAGGAGCAGTCACTCCTGGCCAAAGAAAACGCATTGCATCCTTACACAGTGGGAGTGCCAGGTGCACACAAATGAATTCGCCTGCAAAGGAAAACATTTACAGGTTAAAATAAAAATGCCTGCACTGAATGCTTTTCTTTTTAAAAAATAAATAAAATACCATTTATAAAAAACGAACAATTTATTTAAATGCATAAAGTTTTATAAGAAAACTTATGCTTCTTTAACTTAACTTATAACCAAGCAAGTTACCCGTATGGTTTCCTTAAATCTCTTTTTTATTAAAGAAAAAAGTTTGTATTTTAAGATGGTTTAAGAGGATTAAAATTAAGCTTATAAGCACACTTCTAAAAATTTTATAAATCACCTAGCTTGGTAAATAACACCAGTACAATGCAATGCAATTAGTGAAACACTGTTGACTGATGGTGAAACTGGAATTAGTTTTCCTGTTTGTGTGGCTCAACGTGTTGGAAGGAGCAGCAGCTGTCTGCCTGCACTCGGTGCGATAAAGTTTTCGGCTTTTCCTTTTCCATTTCCCTCAGCAATGTCCTTATTTCTAGCACTTTTCCCCCCTGTCCAATGTGTCTTTAAACTTTTTATGTTTGCAAACTAAAGTGCAAAGCAGTTTATTGGTGACTTTACCGAAAGTCACTGGGATCCTAAACTCTTTTAACGGTTCTTCGATTAATAAAATTGAAACAATCAATTTGATAGTTTTTCGGAAATTGATACATAACATACAGTACATACAGTACATTGCAACTGGATTTACTAATAAGTTTAACCAATTTGTTCTCGTCTCATTACAGTGATACTTCGATATCAACGCGAGTGGACATGCTCACGCCTGCTATTGAAGTCTACAAGCCGCCTCTCTGACACAAGGACGACACTGTGGAGAGCAATTTAGGGAATCCCTCGACTAGTAGCGACTTCTAGCAGAACCTGATACCACACACTGCAGAACTAGCTAAGGATAATCTATTTGTTCTTCCAACATAGTGTCAACCCAAACGAACTACGAATGGAGATGGAAGATGGGAGATGGAAGGTGTTATATGAAAGACGGGAGATGGCCAAAGAACCGACACTATCAGAGGTTTTAGTGCAACTAGCAGGACAGAAATGAATCAGATTAATGAGACACAAACGAAAACACACACATAAATTAATAATTGATCCAACTGAATAATTCCTAAGATTGATTAAATTTAGTTACTTTTTAGCGTAAATGATTTTTAAACCAGCCGAAAAGAGAGTTCAAGTAGACGGAGAAACCAACAGAAGTGTTAATCGGTTAATGAATTAAATCGGAGTCTAGTTCTAAGCTGTGGCAGTGGCATCTGTATGTATTTGTATCTCTAGCCGCGTATACAAACAATATGTATGTGTGTACGAATTAAAATATGCAAAATTGGCAAAGTGTAAATTTAGTTAAAACTGAAAAACTGAATCATTACGGATGTAAAACAACAGAGGCATAACAAAGCAACTAGACACAGAAAAATGCAATGAATAATTTTTGTACTGCTGAAAGAGAAACCAAATGGAAAAAAAAACAGAACATTAACGTTAAGTGTACAATTTTGCATTAGGTAATGAATAAGTTTGTAATGCATTAGTAATTAAATACAACAAAATGTTCAGCTAATCACGTGGAAAGCAAAAGCAACCCAAACTACAAATGCAACCAAATGCAAATACAAAAAGAAAATAAATAATGTTACGAAAATGCAATTGGTATTCAAATGGAAATTCGGCCAGCGGCATAAAACATTTTACGCTTCGGTTAATCGCTCCACACAAATGTAGACACGCCACGCCTCATTTTATATAGAATCCGCCCACATTTTGTAACACCCCCTACCCGCGACCCACGACCATCAATCGCTTTTGGTTTTGCTGTAGAAATCGGTATGAGGCTCGTCCTAGACGACATTCATATGCCCTTCACAAAGTGCCCCAAGTTGAGAGAATTTGGTCAAATTTCAATCAAGAAATTTCTCGTTTTTGCGTTACAGGTAATGTTGTTTTCGAAAAACCGGAAAAACCGAATCTTTTGTGGTGTAGTAAAATGTAAAGGTTAAAATGTTTAAAGAAATAATTCAATAATGAACGTTTTTTGACTGTGATCATTTGAATGATATATAGAGAAATATGATATTATTGAGTATTGTTGTTGACAACAAAAAATTACGAAAAGCAATTAACTTCTCGGTCATGATTCAATCATCATCAGCCATCAATCAACAATCAACCAGCACGTCAGAGCACATTTCGCCTAGAAGTTTTCTATATAATTCCCCATCAGCGTAGTGTAGTTAGATCATCCCCCGATCGATAATCCCACCCACTCGTCTATCATCTATTATATACCAACTATGGTTATCTTTGGTTTCGAGGCTGATCACCCACCCACTCACTCGCCCACATCCATTCGTGCTTGACAATATTTAATTTCCGAAAAAGGAGTTCTTTAATCATTCCATCACTGGCACCACTCACAGGACATGGACATGCTGCGCCCAATTTGTAACTAAAACCGCTTGTTCTGTTCCACATTGAGATACAGAGGCTTCGGATGAGGATGAGGACGAGGAGAGATTAGGAGATATTGAATGTTAACATTTATTTGAATAAGCTGCAGAACATTGTTGGATTTAGAGGAACCTGCATAGTTTTTTGATATTCATGTAGATACATGTAAATGCCACTCACTAAACTTAAGTAAACCGGGATATGAGAAGATAGCTACCGATGGCATCAAGGATAATTGCATTATATTTGTAATATCAAACTGTTCATAGTTAAGACAAGGCAAGCCACTGGAAAACATTTACCAATTGACAATTAACAGAGAACACACATAACAACAAAATGTATATAAGCTGACTAGAAAATTCGTAAAAATAAAAACAAATAAAAGATAAACTTTTGAAAACGAACTCAAAGATGCAAATGAAGCTACAACAAAGGGCATATAATTTTGATAGTTAAGCTAATTTTAATACATTTTTTAAGACACAGCAAGAGGGCAAAGGTACTACGATAAGAAAACCAAAATAGGAAAATTAAAACCAACTGAGGTGAAGCCGTGAAAATTATTCCATTTTTACACACCCCCTTTAGGAGGGGGGGTTCGTTAATTGGTTCTGTTGTTACAGTAAATAATGCAATAAACATTCGCGTATTTCTCACTATTATTGTTATTATTATCATTGTTGTTATACCTAAAGGAAATTTGAATTTGAGAATTGCACAATGATTTTTTATACACCGCAAATTGGCTTTGTCAGTGCAAGGACATTCGTTTTATAAATTCGATCAACTTGAAAGCATGTCTGGCACTTAAGGCGGACACCACACGCATTGAAAAAGGACATTAATTTATACACACACATATAATGACGAGAGAAATAATGGAAAATAATAGAACTAGAACGCATATTGAATAATAATTGAGACATACATATTACTGAAAGAAATTAAAAGGAAAACATAACAAAACAGATGCATTCCCTGGCGTTTTATTTACTGGGCACAGGCTGGATTGGAAAACTGGTGAACTAGTGGGTAGTGACTACTGTGTAACCTTGGTGATTTCGCAGCATAAATGTTCCATGAAGTAAATTACACAAATCCTCAGCATTTCTACCCAAAACCACTAGGAAGCAGAAATTATCTCAAGCCATCGTCCGTCATTCCACGCCGCTGGTTTTGTACACTCAAATGCAGAATGAGTTCAGGGAGGTCGCTTCGGTTCCATCGGTACGTATATCACGATGATGCGATGGAGGTGAGCCTGGGTGGGTGGTGGGCTGTGTATCGACGCAGTCGCGGCTTTTCCTCCACCGACAACAAAATGAAATGAAGTGAAATGAAATCAAAGGCATCCATCGTTGATGGAGGCACCAGAAGCCAACGCATAGGGGCACACACATGCAACATTGCGGCTCAAGGGAAATTGGAGCTGGAAGAGGATGTACACTGAACGAAAACACATCCACCACTTATCAGGTACGAGTGGTGTTTTGTTAGGATAACAGACAATGAATAAAACAATATTCTACCCTATAAGTTATACAATTAACCACCTTACTAAATTACCAAAATTTTTATTATGTAAAAAAAACAGCAAAAATATTAACATAATAAATCAAATTCAATGGGAATTTCATTCATTATTAATGTTAAACTATATTACAATCGTATTAAATCTGAACATCTTTTAGACAATTGTTCCCAGTGCCGAATTCCCCCGCTTTATGGGAAAGCTCGTCCACACATCCTTGCCACCAGATGATGTTTACACTTGAGCTGCAGCATTGGCAAACACAATCTACATGCCACAGCCCCCGGAACCCCACTGATTTTCCCCCGATTGGTGCGTTTGTTGTGCTCGCGTATGGGGAAAAGAAATTGCCGTGGTTTCTGCGAAGGAAGATGGAACAGAAACAGGAGCCACAGCCTTCGATTCAAGTTGTTTGCCTGGCAAAACCCTAAAACTGAGTTAGCCCGACTCTGCGGTCGTCCTCCGTGCAGGAATACAAACACAAATTCTCCGGGAAGTGGATAAGTGAGGTTGGTGTGAAAAGTTTGGGGGGAAAAGGACAGGAAAGGGGAACGATGTCATAACCGTAAGCCCCAGTTGATCCTTCATCGATTAGTCGGGCAGGAAGCGAGTCCCCCATACCGGATGCTCGTCCAAAAAGTCCTGGCACAAAGTTGCGAGCACAAGTCGCAACAAGAACTCAGTTCCTCGGGCTACGCACCCCTCAACAGGTAACTGCTACCAGTGATGAAGAGTATCTAAATATTTGCAAATGGGTACAGTGAAAGCATCTCAATATGCGTACCTACAAATGTACCTTAAGGTCAAGTCAAGGCTACGTTATTATTTTTTGCGAATAGGTGGTAACTCTTCAGTGGACAGTTAACTAATCGACTAATCGTCGAAAAGCAATCGATAAACGTAACAAAACAGTGATAATATCAGCTGATAGCATAACCTAAAAAATCACTCAAAAGTTCAAAAATGTTTGGGTAAGAAGAAGAAGAAGAACATAATACAAAAATAGATCGTTATTTTTAAATTTGAAATAATATGGTTTTCATTTGTAACTGCTAATACTATCAGCTGTTTTCTAATAAAAGGTGGAACCAGATTGACAGCGAGCAGAAAAGTGGCAAACGGTAAAAATATCTACACCACAAAAAGTTTGAACTGAGGATAAAGTAGACTGGAAAATTTTGCCGTTACCGGTTATAACATAAGGACGAGGAAATCAATTTGAATTAAAACGGGCCTTAATCTTTGGTTACTTTTTCTTTCTAAAATACAAAAATATGGATCACAAAATCGATGTATTTAAACACAGTTTTACGTTATGGAAATAGGGACCTTAAATTGTTGAAAAATACATTAAACTTTTATTAGTTTTTGTTATTTCTGAGTGTAGAAACTGACAGATAAATATTAAAAATATAAAACCAGCTCAATATGAGTTGTTTCAAATTGTTTTAAATTTAATGAGGCGCGAATTTCGAAGCCTCCAGTAGACTACAGTACCTTTTCCATCACTGCAGACATTCCAGAGAGTGATGAGCTTAAAAATGTGCAGCTTTCGAAAAAGGGGGGTGAACGAATTAAGCGCTCCACTTGGAAGAGCAATTGAGAGGACAACGAGCCTAACAAGCTGCCAGAGCTCCAGGTGCGCTTTTTGTTTCCGACTTTTCCGACGGTGCTGTTTGCTCCTCTGCCGATTGGAGGAGGAGTGGGGGCAGGTAGTTGGCACTTCAATTGAACACATTAATGTGTCACTTTCGTCGGATCCCGGAGCGAGTGTCGGTGCGTGGGGAATGCCATAAATCAACACCCCGGCCATCGCCATGGAGAGCTATCGATTAGCCGGTTGGCAACCTTCGGATTTGGAGGTTTGAAAGGTGACAGGGGAGGGGGAGGGGGCACGAGAATTGAGCCATGAGGCGTGCTGCTGCAGCGGTGAATGCGGGCCACCGAAACCTGGACAGGCGCCTCTCCTCGGGCCTTGGGTCTCGAATTTATGAACTTGACTTTCGGTTAGCTAACAGCCCATCAGCCATCAGGAACCCCCATCCTCCCCGCGCCCGCTCGTCATCAGACACGAACGTGTATGAAAAGGTTCGCATGACTGCAGGAAATTACCATAATTTCAATTTAAGAAATTAAACGAATTCCGTTCTGGGCTAAAAAAAAAGCAGCGCCGACCGCTAAAAGAGTTAAGGAGAGCGTAGAAAAGGAGCTGCAAATTTCAACAGGATTTAGCCACATGATATTGTGGGTGGAAAATGGGAAAATTACCGCCTTGGGCCAAAAAAGTGCAATAAATCAAAATCTCGATTTTGTCCTAGAAGGTTGTAACCCACACCATTCGACAGATAATTGATCCCTCTTTTTAAATATGTAACCCCATAACCATCAGATTTTTTTTTTCAAAACATACGCCCCTTCAAAGTTGACTAATTTTTCGCTTTAAAAAAAAAAACGCAATTTTTAGCCTTCTTGGTGGAATATCTTAAAAACTAAGATTCACATGGTCCTGATGTTTGGTTTCCCTAATTGGTGTGTTCATTAAGTACAAATCAGGTAAAAACAAATAACAGTTCGATATCCGCATCTCATGGTTATTCGCTGTTTGCTAAAGGTTCATTTTTTCACTATTTCACTATAAATTTTTTGCAAACATTTTTTTTTTTAAATTTTTAAAACTTAAAACATTGAAAAATAAATAAAACAAAACAAAAACTTTTTAACAAAAAATTTTTTTGTCGGAAAAAATGAGTTTGTTTATAAATTTGTGACTTTGCCGATTTGTAAGTACGCCTCTGCCATGCCCTTTCAATGTCGCAATCATGCATTTTAAAGGTTGATCAATTATCTATCAAATGCCGTTTACATCACTCAATTATCTCTACTTCAAAAGTTATGATTTATTACCAAAAAAAGTCAAAAGGCGCCACTGTGCGACTTGTCAAAGCGAACTCTTTCAAAAAACGGTATTTTAAATATAGAACCTTTCACTAAAAATTTAACATGATTATTTACCAATTTTTTACCATTTGGACTTGTAGAAGGATTGTCTAGAATATATGAAAATGTGTTTTACAAACCCAAACCGAATTTTACTTTTTCGATCCGGTTTAAGCCTTAAACCAAGTGTTTTTGGCAGAGTTTCCAACAGATTTGTTCATCCTCGAACCGGTTAAAACCCTATAAAAGGGTTTCCTCCAATCAAACAGAGTTGTTCTCTCACGAATCGATTAAGGCCCTGTAAAAAGTGTTTCCTCCAATCAACTATTTTTGAGGTTAGGAAGCAAAGTGGTCTTTTCCAATACTACCCAATGACTTGCGAATTGTCGAGAGGAGTTTCATTTCCCCACAACCTTTGCGAGTATTAAGAGCTATGGACCCATTGCGACGTAATCCCATCCTGGAGGTGACCAAGTGCGAGACGTGTCCCGGGCTGGTCTACCACTTCGTAACCGGCTTGTGCGCCCGTTGTCTGCCCATTTGGGCCGGAAAGAAACACGTGGACGGGGTGCGATTCACCGTGGATCAATCGAGGGCCATCATCGTGAGCATGATGACCCAGGATCTGGGTCCAATGGACCCTGTTTTCCAGCGGGCAATTGAAGAGACACGCATGCTGCGCCTGCAAAAAGTTAAACTGTTCCAGAAGATTCGGCGCAAGTTACAGCTCAGCGTTCTCAAAGCACCGTTTTACGACCCAAAGCCCAAATATGAGACCACTGATGATTACTGGAATGTCCCCGAAATCGTCGATGAGGACTTTGTGACGTTCCAGAAGCAAATAGACCTCCTGAGCGATGTGCCCCGGCAGTCACTGAACGACCTTGACCCGAGCAACAATGCCTAGTCACTAAAAAAGTATTAAATTCTATGTGATAGCTAGGTTTTAATATTTAATATTATAAAATATTTTAAATAAACGAGTGCCTCAGCTTTTTTTATTGAAATAATAATAAATTATTTATAGGTATTTTTAACCCCCTTTGAAAATTTCTACTTGTAATTATACACGTTACTCGTAGAGTAAAAGGGTATATGGTATTCGTGCAAAAGTATGTCTGCCCGACTGTCTGAGATCACGGAAACTAGAAAAGCTAGAAAGTTGGGATTAACAACATACATACATATATTCAAGGGCTTCGTACGCAGCGCAAGTATATTTCAGCCGGGCGCCACGCCTACTCTAACGCCCACAATCGCCTTATAGTCTCTTCCCATAGAGTCCATCCAATAACAGCTGACTTGATGAGCAGTGGCTCAACTTAACATTAACGAAGGGGGATTTGAACTCGGCAAAACTGTCGTAAGATTGCGTTCTCCTAATCTTATTGTAGAATAATGCAATAAATAGCGTAAGATAATAGTTAAAAAACATATCTGAACTTTAATAACATGTCCTATAACGAATATGGATACATAATGCTGACTGTGGGAGAGCCTAACCTCCCGAACCCCACACTCCGCTCTTACTACGCCTCTGTCTAGCCAATATTAATATGAAAAATTTGTAAACAAACCAAAATTTGTGCTGTTTTGGTAATATATAGCAACTTTGGAACTTTAAAGGAGTACATAGTACACTTTAAATTAATATTAGTTATTATTTACGAAGTGCAGGACATATTCTGAGAATTTGCTGCAAACATTGATGTTTTCGTACGGAGAACAGCTTGGCCCACTCCTAGCAACCTGTTTGCGAATGCTTTTTATTCAAATTTATTCAAATTTACGTCAATGGATGTGTTTACACGAATGACCATCAATCTACATAAATAAACGCAAGTACAAAGCCGGCATGTGTGCGTGTGTCGCCGAGTACAGAGTGTATTGTTCTTTTGCCCGGCATTGTTCAACAATTTGTTTAATGAGAAAACTAATAAATCAAATGCGCCGTCAATTACAATCAAATTTATTCTGGAACCCCGCCGACACAGGATCCGCTTGGATAATGGATCGATGGATCGATTTGAATTGAGTGAAATAGTAAGGAAAAAAAAGCATAGACATCAAAGTACATACAAAGTATTAAGCTATAATGTTTTCAGACAGAAGTATATTATTTATAATTTTTAAAATTAATAATCAATTATTTTACGGTTTCACTCCAAAATGATGTGGATTCGGTTGTCAAAATACCAGATGGCCAAGTCCAAGAGCCTGTGAATGTCGCAGCTTCCTGCTAAGTGGCAGGATGAGAGGCAGAGGCCAGACGGAGGACATTAGTCAAGTGCAACAGCTTTCAAATAAACATAAATTGAGGATGCTGCTGTGCAACGGAAAATGGGAAATGGGAAATGGCCATGGGGAATCCCCGGGAGGACTTGGTGCTTGGAACAGAGCTTCTCTCCTCTCCAGCCGCCTGGTGTCGTAATTAAAGGCAGTCGCGCTATAACGAAGAGAAATGCCCGCTGCCAAGGAGCAGAGGATGCGCTTCTAATTTATTTGTTTTTCTCACTTGACTTTTATTTACACGGGCATTGGCATGTGAGCGGAACGGAAAGGGGTGCAAAGTTGGATGGTTCTTGGGTGGCTCTAGGAGAGATATTGCAGCATCCGGCCGCCGTTTGTTACCTTTGTTTGTGAAAGTTCTCCGTGCGGGGCCTTTTTCGGGGCCAGGGCACAGTGCCAAATTGGCCTAATGGCGTTAATGCGAATACGAGTCGAGACTAAACCAACTACCAACCAACCACCAAGCCAGCCCCACATCAAAGGTCGTTTACACAGCTCCAGATTCGGTTTCAGTTTCAGTTTCGTATGCAGATGCAGATGCTCTTGAAGATTGCAGTTTGGGGGCTGGGTGCAGTTGCCAAGCCAAAGCTTAATGGGCCCACTCCCACATCCACTGCCACTCACAATGCAATGCAAATCAAAGCACTTAAAAAGTTGAGCAATTTGGCAACGAATGCTAATGGAAGACGGCAACATTCCCAGGATAAATTTCGGCTTTGCTTCATTTAAGTTTTAATTCCAGACAACAGGAAATTGGATTATCGAAAAAGTCTGAAAACAAAGCAACAAAGGAGTTTTGCAGCAAATCATTTTGGTTTTATTATTTGTACATCAAATATTATTTCTTCAAAAATGCCTCCCTTTTCCGCCTGTTCCATATGCAAGGGAAGGACCCGAAAGATGGTCAAGGATCCCCGCACCTTGAAGCAAATCTACGTGTGTCCGGTAGGAAATTTCCTAACATCTTCTGCATTACGTATGTAAATTTGAAACCACTTTCTCACAGAGTTGCTTCAAGAGCCAGGTTCACAAAGAAGCGCAGCCAATTGAAGCAAATGGACATGCAAAACTTATTCTGAATGAAAATGACAAGGCAGCCAATAAGGACAAGTCTTTCACCGGAAATGATAATAATGAGAAAGTAAAGGATCTACGTAAAGCAAAACAAATGCCCAAAATCACGCCTCCAGTCATGCAAATTGTGATAATAAATAATCGAAAATATGTGGCCATCAGTGAGACAGCCGATGACGAGTAATTTGTTCTTGTTCTTGTTTCGTTAAAACGAATTTTGATTAAGCTTCTAAACCAACGAATATGGAAGCCTCTTTAAGAACATTTTTTAAAAATATACTATTTTTTTAATTCCTTTATTAGTTGTCTCTTATTTTAAAATTAACATATTCACGCTCTTGTACTGGAATCTAATATTGTTGACTATATTTAGTTCCAAATTTGTTTGGCTGTTGCCACTTTTTTGTACCGGATGTGCGTGATGAGGCGGTATTTGTTTACGTCCCATTTCCGCATCCGCTTCGACTGGAATCGCTGCAGTTGCAGTTTTGCCACGCCCACTGCGTAACCCGATGCTATTCGAAAGCACCGCCCCCCTCGTTATCCCATCCGTTTTGCATGTGCGTGATTTTCAAACATTCCGAGGGAACCCATTAAACTTTTAATGGAATTTCCATAATCATGTTTAAAGTTGCGAAGGACTCTGCGAAGTTTCGTATTATTAGTATTGATTTCAAGCAAGGGGTATTTATTTTTCACTGATGGTTTGAGGAGAATGCCTCTTGAAAATTTCATATGTTTTCACAAAGTAAATGCAAGAATTTAAGGTTTAAATGTGTATAAACAACCTTGAACATATATGTATAGCATGCTTCGGTTGCGTGGTTCACATATAGCCTAACCATCACACTTAGGCGAAGGTCTACATTACCATTTCATTCGAAGACCTCAATTCAATTCAGTCAAGACCGATATTGATTAGTCGCTTAGCTGCCGACAAACAGAAAGCACACGTAATCGCAATGTTTGACGATCTGCTGGATTTTTTGAACAAACCCCCGCCCGATCCTGTGCGTCTGCCACTCCTGAGCAGCCACAAGCCCGTCTTGATGATCTTGGGCACCTACCTGCTTTTCGTGAAGGTGGTGGGTCCGAAGGTCATGGCGAATCGAAAGGCCTTCGATCTGAGGGGCCTTATAAGGGTCTACAACATTATGCAGATCCTGTACAATATCGCCATGTTTGTTTTCGTGAGTGAATAATAAAATATAATATATAATAATAATAATATATTAAAAATATTCCGAACCTACAGGCGGTCCACTTTATGATCGGTCCCGGCGACTATAACTTTGGGTGTATCACCAACCTGCCACCGGATCACGACTACAAGACCTGGGAACGCTGGCTTACCTACTCGTACTTCTTCAACAAGCTCCTGGATCTCCTGGAGACGGTCTTCTTCGTGCTGCGCAAGAAGGATCGCCAGATATCCTTCCTGCACGTCTTCCACCACATGTACATGCTGTACTTCAGCTTCATGTATCTGTACTACTATGGATACGGCGGCCACGGCTTCTTCATGTGCTTCTTCAACGTGATCGTGCACATTATGATGTACTCCTACTACTACCAATCCTCACTTAACCCGAACTCGCAGGGCGATCTGTGGTGGAAGAAGTACATCACCATTGTCCAGCTCGTTCAGTTCGGAATCGTTCTGGGGCACAGCATCTACACTCTGAGGCAACCGGACTGCCCCTCAGCCCGCTTTTCGGCCACCTGTGCCGGAAGCATTTCGGTGGTCTTTATCATTCTGTTTAGCAATTTCTACTACCACGCCTACGTCCGCCCCAAAAAGCCCGCACAAAAGATGATTTAAGTGAAGCCCACTTAGTGACTTGTCAGAGTAAAGCATTTGGATCTCTATAGAGATTAAAAAAGTTTATTTTAAGATTTTAATAAAAAATAAAAAATGAAATCATCATAGCAACAAAGTTTCAAAAGCATTTTCTTATTGGTATGGTTCGACTTTGTTATGTAACCTTATTTTACAAAATTAATAAAGTTCTTTCAATATATGGCTTTAATTATTATTAATTCTACTACTTACGTCACTTTTACTATCCGCGCTGCGTACATTGCCTTCTTTATGTAATTTAGAGTGTGGATTATATTAGACTACCCTTAACATCTATATACATTTAAGGGCAGTCTTGTTCTCTATTCCTTTTTGTGACCGCAATACCTCTTCAAGAACTAGACGTAATGGGGTTTGCTTACGTAGGTTTTTGTATAAAATCAAGCGCACGTAAGTGAGACCCGAGAACGCTGAAATTAACATTTCATTGGTCGCGATGACCGCAGTCCAGCGTTTTATAAAATGTATCGATCAGTTGCTATCACACCGACATCGATACCACTTATACCTTCGCCATGTTTGCCCACATACTGGATTTTCTTGACCGATCCCCGCCAGATCCTGTGCGACTTCCACTCACCAGCAGCCACTGGCCCGTCCTGATAGTACTGACCATCTATCTGGTGTTTATAAAAATACTGGGTCCGATGTTCATGCAGAGCCGAAAGCCCTACGATCTGCAAGGGGTAATAAAGGCCTATAACATCATACAAATCGCATACAATTTGGTCTTGCTTGTCTTTGTAAGTAATCTTTGTAAGTTATCTGTGGTACGAACTATAATATCTGTGTATACCACACCCATAGGCTGTCTATTTTATGGTCGGGCCTGGAGACTATAACTTTAAGTGCATCTCCAACCTGCCGCTGGATCATGAGTACAAGAACTGGGAGCGCTGGCTGAGTTACTCGTACTTCTTCAACAAATTCATGGATCTGCTGGAGACGGTGTTCTTTGTCCTGCGAAAGAAGGATCGCCAGATATCCTTCCTGCACGTCTTCCATCATGTGTACATGGTGTACATAGGGTTTTTGTACATGTACTATTATGGCTATGGCGGCCACGGCTTTTTCCTGGTCACCTTCAACGTAGTCGTGCACGTTATGATGTACACCTACTACTACCAGTCGTCTCTCAATCAGAACTTACGAGGCGATCTCTGGTGGAAGAAGTACATCACCATTGTCCAGCTGGTCCAGTTCGGGATTATTCTGTCGCACAGCATCTATATCCTACGACAAGACGATTGCCCCACATCCCGACTATCAGCCACTTGGGGCTCGCTTGTCTCGGTTGTATTCATAATTCTATTTGGCAACTTCTATGCTCGCGCTTATATTATTCCCCAGAAGAAGACATAGCCAAGGGTACATTGAATAAAAAGCTGTTACCCTAAAACTATTAAGCATAATCCGTTTATTTGTGGGGTTTTCAGAAAATACTATAGCTGTTCCGGTTGTATGTCAGTGTATAGTGTGCCGCCCTCTGGTCTAAATTATTCACTCTGATCAACTACAAATGAATATAACATGATTACATTTTTCATTACAAGAATTCAGACCCTATTTCTTAATGTCTGACAAATGCTGTTCCTTTATATTATTATATACTGTGTTTATGCGTTGCATTTCGTGGTCTGAGTCGTTACGTGATTTCGGCAACACACGAAAGTTGACTTTGATTTCAACCTCAATGCATGAGTTGAAGGCACCGCCTACTTAACTCTACAGGGCTCTATAGAAATTTCAAAAAATATATCTGGGGTGACTACTCTGCTCTATCTCACCTCTACATATCATTTCATGACTTCGTCTATGTCGCATAAACAGCTATTATTTTAATATCGTAATTTGAGTACTGGAACTTTGTAATTATTTGTAATTGTATTTATTAGTTGGAAACAAGAAAATATAATTTAATTCGCTTTTCATCGATGAAAATGAGTTCTTACATAAAAGTCATACAGGGTCTTATGTATGCATTTTTATGGTTAACAGTAAATTACCATACCGACAATTGGCACTTATGTAATTAGCAAATAGTGAATAGCACTGTGACTACCGTGAATCTACGAACGAAAGACCAGAAAGGAAATAGCAATACACTCGATAAGTCGTAAGGCGCGAAAATGTTTGATGTGTTCGATAAGCCGTTTGCGGATCCTGTCCAGCTACCGCTGGTCGGAAATATCCGGACCTCAGTGATCATCATCACAATATATCTGCTCTTTGTACTGAAACTGGGTCGGGATGTAATGGCCAAGCATGAGGCTCTTCAACTACGTGGCGTCCTTAAGGTCTACAACATAGGGCAAGTCCTGTATAACACAGTGATTTTTGTGTGGGTTAGTAAAACCAAAAAGACCATAATTACCAATATTTGTAAATGCCTATTTTAATTATTTAATCCACCCAGGGCTGTCACCTGTTATTCGTGTCTAGGCCGTACAACTTGAGCTGCATGACTGTCCTGCCCCAGGATCATGAGCTAAAGTCCACGGAAAGGACTCTGTCCTACCTGTACCACCTGAACAAGCTGCTCGACCTGATGGACACCATTTTCTTTGTGCTGCGCAAGAAATCGCGCCAGATTACCTTCCTTCACGTATTCCATCACGTGTTCATGGTGATAACCTCGCACATGTTGATCCGATTCTACGGCTATGGAGGCCATGTCTTCTTCACCTGCATGTTCAATGTGCTGGTGCACATTGTGATGTACGGCTACTATTACGCCTCGTCGCAGAGCCAGAATGTCCAGGAGAGCCTGTGGTGGAAGAAGTACATCACTCTCGGCCAGTTGCTGCAGTTCCTCTTGATGTTCCTGCACGGCGCCTACACCTATTTCCAGCCCAACTGCTCGGCCTCGCGGGGTGTTATCTACGTCCTGGGTGGGGCCAGCTTGTTCATGTTTGTGATGTTCTCCAATTTCTACGTGAAGACCTACATTCGACCCAAGGAGGTCAAGTCCAAGGGCAAAGCCAACTGATTGCAAATCCTACACTGCGATTACAAGTTCCTTATTCATTTGATCAAAACAGCAGAATCATTAAGAGTCTGGTAACAAACTTATTTGCATAATTTTCTAAATCTCTTAACATTTTATCTCTCATTTTTTAATTTTTCCATAAGTTTTGTACCAGGGATCGTAAATTAGAGTTAACCTATTCAAAGAAAATTTACAAATAAGTCTTATTTTTTTAATTTTTATTATAAAAGTTGACAAATAACTCTTACGCTTCAATTTGTATACCCGTTGCTCGTAGAGTAAAAAGGTATATTGTATTCGTGCAAAAGTATGTAACAGCTAGAAGGAAGCATTTGCGACCCTATAAAGTATATATATTCTTGATCGGGGTCACTAGCCGAGTCGATCTAGCCATGCCTGTCTGTCTGTCTGCCTGTCTGTCTGTCCGTCGGATGAACGCTGAGATCTCGGAAACTACAAAAGCTAGAAAGTTGGGATTACCCACACGCATTCTTGGGCTTCCTACGCAGTGTAAATTTGTTTCAGCCGAGAGCCTCGCCCCCTCTAACGCCTACAATCGCCTTTAACGATTTAAAAAGGTGTCTGGCGCCCACACCTTTAAAGTAATAATGCAGTTTTATTGTGTCTATCAATACCTATCGAAATGTAGAAGAAAGTTTTCCAATTGGACCATTCGCTAAACAGTTATGTCCGATCAAAGTTTTATATCTCCATCTCCCTCGCACTCCCTTTAGCTGAGTAAAGGGTATCTAATAGTCGGGGCACCCGACTGTAGCGTTCTCTCTTGTTATTATAAAAATTAAATCGTAAGAGTTATTTGTCAACTTTTATAATAAAAAATGAAAAATACGACGTAAATACGTTTTTGAATAGGTTAACTCTTATTTACGATCCCTGTTTTGTACTAGTAAGTTCTTAAAATTCTCAACTGGTTCTGCCGGATTAACTAAGTTTTTTTTTTTATATTACAGATGGAAAGATTAAAAAACAAGGGCTCTGAAACATTTTAAATATTTATAAGTCGTTTAATAAAAAATTAATCCAAAAGAATCATATCATAGTACAAATTCGAAAAAATAAAAATTAAATTCATAAGCCTGAAACAAAGTAAAACGCATTTTCAGAAGGGGCTTTTTTAAAACATTTGCCTTAGTGTAGTCTTGCATTTGCATATGCGCCGTTTGAATAATAGATGAGTTCAAATGCATCGACACTTAATTCAAATGCAGCCGTGGAGGTCAAGGAGTTGGCCCCTGTCCGGAATAAATGCCCTTGGGCCACATCTCAAGTGCTCATAGTTTCGGGTGTGCCGAGTCGTGGGATCCTTTCTCGTGTCTTTGGTTCTCGCACGTGATCTGCATGCTCGGCAGGACTTTTCTTTTTGCCGGAGCACGTGGACATGGACATTCCATGCCGCTTTTAATTAGAATATAAGCAACCCAGCTAGGCCAGTCCCGGCGATTTATGGCACCGGAAGGGTCACCCGTGACCGCCCGAATTTGCATAGGAATCGCATGCGGCGAATCAGAGTCGAAGTGCCAGCTGAATAATTGCGGCCATGCAGTGACATTAAAGCGAAGCCACAGAGTCAAGTGAATTTCTCTTGGTTCTGGTCGGCAGCTCACAGTGGTTGGGCCGCGATCATAAATGCTTCTAGTGGTAATTAAATGTTGTCCAAAAATGTGTTAAAACGGGATACATCGGCCCACTACATCTAATAGCTCCCATACAAAAGGATTGGGCAACTTTTAATCAATATTTTATTTTAAGACTTATATTTAATATTTGACCTCTTAATGAGATCTTTGGAGAAATCTTAGTCCGCAAGACTAAAAACATTCAAAAATGCATATAATAGGCATTTTATTCGTCTAGGAATAAATTAAAAAGTGCCCGTGAAAAGGTAAGATGGTGTAAGTACTTTTACGATGCTAGGCACATCCGCAAATTTCTGCAACTAATTTTAACACATATAATGCCTTGAAGCCAGACTAACCAATTGGCACACCAATTAATTGTAGAATTTTTTAGAAAATCCCGATAGTTTTGCAGAAAAATCTGGTTTGCTACGAAGATGCTTTGATACTTAAAAGACACTTTGAATACCTTTTAAAAATGTTTGGTTCTGTACATTATTTTTAAATATTGGCCTAAGGACGCCACCACTGTGCGGTTGGGTCTCGGGTTTTCTGGTTCTCAGGACCTTGGAGTGGGGTCTATAACTGCTGGTCGAGCCACCGAGCGTGCTGAGTAATTGCCGTTTTAAATGACATTAAACGTGCATTGTGTAGTTCTCTTAGCCCCTTTTCCTTTCTCCCTGCCTTCGATTTTGCCCTATTTTTATTTTTACCCTTTGCATGGAGTGTGTGACTCTTTTATAAATAAAAAAGTCTGTGGCTTGGACTACGTTCCAAAATCCCTAGAGTGATATTTTCATGCAAATCTGACATTCTTTTGGGGTCAGTGAGGGTGGTCTTGTATAAGATTACAACAAAAACCCTTAGGTGCTAGCATTTGCATGCATTTTGCAAACACTTTATCCAAACTATTTAGTATAAATTTAGTATAAAAGCTAGTGCAGTAGTCTTTAATTTTTATTTACACCAAAGTACACAGCCTTGTGCTATGCCCACCAACTAGTTTCGAAGAGAATATACAATTTTAAAGGGCTTTTCAAAAGGGCTTCTCAAAATTAATCCTATATGGACTTGGAACTTGAATGGCTTGACTGCTTCGACTCCTTCTTGCCAGTTCGTATGTAGGTGTTGAAATAAAATTGGCAGAACATCACGGTGAATGAGGCGGCCAGAAGACCACATGCAATGGTCAACGGCTTGTTGGCACTACAGTTCCCATCCGTTAGCGTGTAGATACAGAGGGACATGATTAACGCGAACTGCGCCAGCTGGACGAGGGTGATGTACTTCTTCCACCACAGGCTCTGCTGCACTTCCGGGCTGATCGAGGAGAGGTAATAGTAGGTGTACATGATGACATGCACGGCCAGGTTTAGGAAGCACAGCGGAAAAGCAATGCCGCCATATCCGAAGAAGTAATAGTACAGGTAACCGCTTAATGCCATGGAGACATGGTGAAAGACATGCAGGAACGATATCTGCCTATTCCTTTTGCGCATCACGAAGAACACCGTTTCCACAAGGTCTACAAATTTATTGACCATATACCAACTGGTGATAAAGCGCTCCCTATCCTTCAGTTCATGGTTCATCGGCAGATGGGTAAAGCAGCTCAAGCTGTAGACCCTCGAGACGAAGAGGAAGTGGAATCCCTAAAAAATGTACTAGTTCCATAATTTCCCCAGAAAAACACCACATCATTCTGGCATCCCAATACTTACTAATGCGAATATCACACCGTTCCAAACGATCTGCATGATATTGTAGACCTTGATAACGCCACGCAGATCGAAGGGCTTTCGGTTCTCCATGAGTCTGGGACCAACCTTGAGGACAATCAGCAGGTAGCCGACCAGAGTAACCGAAACAACCCATGGATTGCTGAAGATGGGCAGCTTGACAGGATCTACCGGAGCGGGCATAGTGGCTATGTGGAACCCCGTTCCACTCTTGGTCCACGTTCTACAAGAAACTAATCGAACATCCAGTGCTACCACTGGACAAAATGTGACTCGATTGAATTAGCATGGAAATACGATTATCCAGGCATTGCGCCGCACATCGACTTATAAATCAATAGACTATTTATAAACCGGTACCCTTTTTTATACCCTTGCAGAGGGTATTATAATTTCAGTCAGATATTGTAACGCAGTGAAGGAGACGTTTCCGACCACATAAAGTATATATATTCTTGATCAGCACCAATAGCCGAGTCCATCTAGCCATGTCCGTCTGTCCGTTTCTATGCGAACTAGTCTCTCAGTTTTAAAGCTATCGCAGTGAACATTTCCCAAAAGTCTTCTTTCTATTGCAGGTAGTACATATGTGGGAGCGAGTCGGATCGGACCACTATATCTTAAGGCTCCCATACGAATAATCAAACAAATGTAAGAAAATTCATTGTAACTTAGCAGGAAGTAGGCGTTTTGATTTCTGACAACTTAAAAAGGTATTTCTTTTATCTGCAAGGGTATATAAGCTTCGGCTGGCCGAAGCTAGCTTCCTTTCTTGTTTTAAGTTACATAAGATATATAAGCTGGAAGGAAAGCTATAAATAAACTTAAAAAAAACATCAGTAATCACTGTGGACGGCAGTCCACGTAGTTACGAATCGCAGAATTAAAAATGTGCTACGAAAGTCCAAAAACAACAAGTGATACACCGATCGAAAGGAACTGTTCCCTTAAAATGTTGGTAATTCGTCTTTTCAGAAGGCGATGGGTTTAGGAGAAATAACGGTGAAAGTAGTCAAAATAAAATGTATAAAACTTAAGCAAAATGAACCCGTATTTTTATTTATTCATATTCTTTACCGAATTCCCCGCCGAACTGTACCAATAAAATTCGACACTCCGTTCAAAAATGATTTAAATTGTTGTGTTTTTAGGCCATTTGCAAATTGAAAGCTGAATGTGACTTTGTCTACCTGTCCTATTTTTAAACCCGTTACTAGTAGAGTAAGAGTAAGGGTATACCGTAAGAGTTTCCGACCCTATAAAGTATATATTCTTGATCAGGATCACTAGCCGAGTCGATCTTGTCATGTCCGTCTGTCCGTCTCTCTGTCCGTCTGAACACTGAGATCTCTGAAATTATAAAAGCTAGAATATTGGCATTAACCACACACATTCTTCATCCTACGCAGCGCAAATTCGTTTCAGCCGAGCGCCACGCCCACTCTAACGCCAACAATCGTCTTAAAGGACCTAAAATAAATTGCCTGGCGACCACATCCTTACAGATTTTGCAAAACCTTTAATGCTATTTTGTTGTGTTTAATGTCTAATAACTATCAAAATGCAGAAGGGAATTTTAAAATCGGATCATTAGTTAAAAAGTTAAGAGCAAATAATGGAATGCAAGCAGTGCAAGAAGTCCCTTTGCTGCTGTCGCTCTCTATCTCTCACACTCATTTAGCTGAGTACTGGATATTTGATAGTCGAGGCACTCGAATGAGACAATTTTATAAAGTGCACTTTTGTTGTCGAATGTATAGTAATTGTTCGTCACAAAAGTTGATATCAGAACTTATCGATGTTGAAGGTGCGATCGTCACTAGTTTTTTAGCTTGTCAAGAGCGCTTTTTGCTTGATACATTAAACTGGAACTGCTAATGAGTAATTTAACTTCGTACTGCCGGGTCCGCATTTTTAATTCCGAATGGCGGCTTGTTTTTTAAGTACTGGGCCGCGCAGAAATGCTAAGTTATTCCAAGATATTAAAAGTCTAGTGAATAAACTACCTACGCAAACCTTGACTAAGGGTAGTGTTTAACTAGCTGTGGGTGCAGCGGCATCGAAACTATTGAGGCTCTGTTCGAATGCATATTTATTAGTATAGCGAAACCTGATCATAACTGAAGAACTTCAGGACTTATTGGACTTTCAGCAGTGCCTTCTTCTTGCCCGGAAGTATGTAGTTGTGAACGTAAAAGTTGGCGAACATCAGGATGAAAGCCGTGGCAACCGACATGCCAAAATATATCACCGGTCGCGAGGCCTTGCAGTTGGGTTGCATCAGAGTGTAGCAGAAGTTCGACAACACCAGCACGAACTGGACCAGCTGGACAATGGTGATGTACTTCTTCCAGCCACTCGTCTGCACCTCCTTGCTGACGGAGGACAAATAGTAGTAGGAGTACATGACCACGTGCACGCCCACGTTCAGGAGGCACAGTGGGAATAAAGTGCCGCCATATCCGCTGTGGACAATGTGGACGTATGCGCCGAAGGACATCACCACGTGGTGGAAAACGTGCAGGAAGGATATCTGGCGATTCTTCTTTCGCAGCACAAAGAACACCGTCTCCAGCAGATCCATGAATTTGTTCAAGAAATACGAGTAGGTAAGCCATCTCTCCCTATTCTTGTACTCATGATCCAGTGGCAGGCTGGTGATGCAACTCATGTCATACGCCTTCAAAACGAACAAGAAGTGAAGACCCTGAAAAAGAATTATTGTAATTATAAAATCATTTCATCAGAGAGAACATTCTTCTGTTTTGAAACTTTGAATTTAGAATGTTATTTTCTTTTATATTTTTTATAATTTTTAATATTACAATTCTTATTACAAGCCTACATTACAATAAGAACAATCACTGTTCTCTTCGTTGATTCTTCATTATTTATCAATAGCTATATATATAGGTATATATAAATACAATGTCTTGATATTTCTATACTGTACTAACTTAAGATTATGTGATTGGGTACTACTTACGCCTATAAGAACAACGCTGTTGTACAAGATCTGGACAATATTGTAGGCCTTGATCACTCCTCGTAGATCGAAGGGCTTTCGGTCCTCCATTAACTTTCTGCCGACCTTCAGCACGAAGAGCAGATAGAGGGAGACAATGGTCAACGGAGGCCATGGACTGCCAGTGAGTGGCAGCTGGACAGGATCCTCCGAAATGATCAAGGTTCTATTGAGAAAATCGGTCATTTTTCAAAGTTGGCTCGACCCGCTTCCACTCGAGGTAATGCTTCATAACCGACTAATCAGAGTTCAGTCTTTAATGCTCAACAAAATACGTTTCGATTGAATTGGAAATTCGGTTGGTTGGAGCAGCATAAAGAAGAGCATCATTAACATAAATTCGTTCTAATTTAGCCGTAGTATTGGTTTATACTCGCTACTCAGTAATCATAGCATATAGGTTTTATCTAAAATTGGCCTCTTTATGATGTTTCTTAAATGTCTTCATTCCAGAAATATAGATTATATCCCATAAAATATATATCTATGTAAATTCAGAAATATAATTAATTTTATGCCGAAAAAAGAAGAAAAAATATTATTTTATAACAGATTATGGACAAATATTTCAAAGTTAAGTTAACATATAATATTGAATATGAATAATACAAAATTCATGTAAAATGAGACTACAATTAAATGTGTATTACTAAAAACAAATCGATTTACAAGAGGTTCGTTCTACCGAGACTTTGAGTTCTAAAAGCTACAAAGTTGAAGAAGTTTTATTGCACTTAAATTGCCAATTGTAAGCAATGCAATAAAATATCGATTCTTCCGCTGGTAATTGTTTTATACGCATGTACGTAGTTCACGCCTGTGAAATTCCAATTAAACAACTTTCGACATGATGCACAATGGAATAAATCTTTATAGCGGATATCTGCCAGTCGGAATATTCGATCCATTCGTTCTCGCTTGTTCTCCTTTGCCGTCGTGTTGGATGGACTATTTATTTTTGTTGTATTTGTCTGCCTCTGCACGTGCCATGCAGCCAAAAGCCATTTGTCGATGCGAAATTGCAAGAATTTTTACTTATAAGCCAAGTCACTTTCCACTAACTATCCGTGGACCAAGGAATTACTTTTTATTAAGGGTTGGGCCACTAGGGTAAAAATAATGAGGGTGCCGGCTCTTCACTGTCCGTGTAGCATGGTGGATGGCGATGGAGGGGTCTCTCAAGGGACTCTGGGCTTAAGGGCAAGGTGTTGGGGCATTGCAAATTGAGTCATTTTTCATTCGGCACTGGATTACATCGAAAGTAAGGCGACGGCGAAGAGGGCGAGTGCAGCGAGGCCTCAATGTGTCACAATTTCATGGCCATAATTGGGTCACAGAATTTGTCCATTGTGTGCGAGGCTTGACCGCTGAATGAGAAGGATTATGCCGCTTTTTCTTTATTTTACCTTTTTTTGATTGGATTACGCGGGGACAGGTGCATTAACATTATCCAGCGAAAGGCTAAGGACATAAAACCGACCATTTATAATTCAAACGTTCAACCTTTCGGTTGTCTTTTCATGTGTGTGAATTGGGGGGAAGGCAGACAAATTTCGTTAGGCAAATTGTGAGACTTAGGAACTGAGTCTGTCTCATTATGGCAAAGTTAATATTTCATGGGCAATTTACCGAGATTGAAACCGACACACTTCAAAAACTGCGAACGTAAACACACGGGCTCGCACACACGCACTCTGGTGTAATTACGGTTGCCGATTTCCATTGCCACAGGACCTTCTGTTCGTCCCTTCCTCATACAATTTTAAACTCAATTAAAAGTTCTGCGCATTAGACATACTTGTGCCAAAAGAGCGAGACACGCCCCCCGCCCCCCACCTCGAAATGTGATTAAGCTGGGAACCCCCCATTGAAAAATGGGGGGCAATCGGGGGTAACTGAAAGGACACTCGCATTAGTTGTCATTAAAAATGTGAGTGATACCATCTAAATGACTTCACATATGCTGCACGTCAAGGGGAAAATAGAGCCTGACTGCAGTTTGGCCCTCTCAAAAGCGGACAGGTGGATCCAATTGGAGTCAACAGCCTATTGACACACATTGATACGCTTCTTGGCTGCAACCCCGTGAAAAAGTGGGCTAAGGAGGTAACTTCCTTACTGGTTTCTGCACTAAAATATTTGTGAAATATTTACATTTGTAAGAAGGAAAAGAACTTAATATATACATATCTGTCTTTGCAGGAAGGAAGAACCAATTTACTTTATTTACAATTAGAAAAATAACGGAACAAAAACGGAAAAAAATATGTCTTGGGTGTTCTTTAGCATATTATCTTCTACTCTTCAGAATATCATTAGTTGAACATTATGTAAGACAATGTTTCTTAGACACATTGTCAGAATATTTCCTACTATGTATGCACCAATCGTAATATCCAGAGAACCGGTGAAGAGTTGCCTTGATCCAGACTTATCCTTAACAATTTCCTTTTCACTTTTGTTTTCATTTGGTGCCTTGCATGGACAAGTCTCTTCTCCATATAGATGCCCTGTTGTGCACATCACGCAGGCTTGATCCGTGTAGTTTTTAGGGACTATAATTTGACAACCAAGTTTCGGTGACCAAACGCAGATATATCGAAAAGAATGATCTTGTGCTGAACAAAGAATATGTTGGATAAGTTAAAATATATGATTGCTGACGCTTTCAAATACCATCGATTTTCATTTGGCTAGGTATGCACTTGTCCAAATCAGCGGTTAGCGGTACCCTCCGTCTCAAAGAATTAGATTTAGTAAACTGAGATAGCTCAACATAGTATCCCGGATCACCTTCAATAATGCAATTGCCCTTATTGTCCCCAGTGCAGTCGCCGCACAATACAAGGTCTTTATTAAATTCAGCACATGTAGTAAACAGAACCAGAGCGAAACTCAGAAAATAAAATATTCGATTATTTGACATTTTTGCGACTTAATGAAAATATAGTGGATTTTAAAATCACTTAAGACAAAGAATACAAGGACTACTTTTTTAACCACCCGTACTCGTATTTAGCCAAAGCTAAATATTTATGAAGTATATGAAACTTTCACAAATCAGTTGTCTAGTATAATACATTAAAAATATTATTATTAAATATTATTAATATTTAAAAAAAATTTAAATATAAAACAAGAGAGAACGCTGTAGTCTGGTGCCCCGACTATCAAATATCCGTTACTTAGCTAAAGGGAGTGCGAGGGAGATGGAGATAGAAACTTTGATCACGCATAACTTTTTAACGAATGGTCTGATTTGAAAATTTTCTTCTATATTTCGATAGGTATTGATAAACACAATAAAACTGCATTTTTACTTTTCCGAAATCTTTAAAGATGAGGGCGCCAGACACCTTTTAAAATCGTTAAAGGCGATTGTGGGCGTTAGAGGGGCGTGGCTCTCGTCTGAAACAAACTTGCGCTGCGTAGGAAGCCCAAGAATATTCGTGGGTAATCCCAACTTTCTAGCTTTTGCTGTTTCCGAGATCTCAGCGTTCATACAGACGGACAGACAGACGGACATGGCTAGATCGACTCGGCTAGTGACCCTGATCAAGAATATATATACTTTATAGGGTCGGAAATGCTTCCTTCAAGCTGCTACATACTTTTGCACGAATACAATATACCCTTTAACTCTACGAGTATATATTTGAAGAGTATATTTGAAGAAATTTAAATCTGTAAATTTAATTTTTGCCTTCTTCACAAGATCAACGAGTTCGCTATATAAAATATACTCTTATTTACTATCGCAACAATCATAATTTAATTTGTCAATTTTCCTCTCCTTCAGCCTGACCGCGGAGAAATCCATTTACATTTACTCCGCTTTCCTGGCGGCCTGAATGCGAAATGGGAAATGCGAGTGGTCGCGGCCGCCTGAATAATGAAAGCAAATCGGAAAGAGGCAAAACAGCAAAAAGTTAAATGCCTCTAATGACAGAAAATGAAGCAAATGACGAAAAATTGCGCAAAACAAAAGAGACAAATAATAACATGCCAAAATGGCCGACGCGGACGAGGGCCGCCACCCACTAGAGTCCAGCGCCCACCGCCCACCGCACATCCTCGAGGAAGGAGCAAGGGACACAGGGGCCACAGGGACCACAAGGACCAAACGGACCGAAAGGAACAAGGAGAGCACGCACCAGCGAAGATAGGAAGGTAACCGTGGGGGCCAAGTGAATTACCAACAACGGGCGAATCAAGAAAAGCATGTGCGCGGCATAATTACGAAGCAATTAGACGAAATTATTATTGAGGTCAGTGGCGAGGGGGGCCGGGCAGCAGCAGGCAGCCGAGAACATATGGCCCATAGACACCCACCCACCCCCCTTTCGAGGGGTGTCGGGCCAAAGGGATGCGTATGCCATTATCATTCACGCCGGGAAAAGCAAGCGAAAGGAAAGTAGGGGAAAGCAGCGGAAGAAGGCGCAGCGTAATGCCCTCTAAATGGGCAGCACAAAGCGCACAGCAAAACAATACTCAGTAGAGTAGAACTACGGGTTCAAGCGGCGAAAACCGGAAAAAATTAAGGAAAACTATGGAAGCGGAGGCACTCCACACCGAAGCCCAAATGGGCTGCGAAAAACAATAAAACTGCTTTTACCAAAAGCACCAATTTTGTTATTAATATTTATTACAGAAAATATTATATAATATTGTTTTTACTTTGTATGTGTAGTAGTCTTTTTGCTGATCCTATAATAAAATTAGGGTGTTCAATTGCGTTGCAAAAGTGTAAAATTTGTAAGTTTGCCAGACAAAATTGTGAACGACCTTTTTTCCAAAATCGTTGCAAGATATTGACGTACAATAAAAGGCTAACTTCCCATTTTTGGTATTGCTTAATGATTTTTGAGGAAGAAAAAAATGCAAGGGAGGCTTTGCCTAAAAATTGACAAATGAACACAAAAATGGCCCCCTTTTTACTTTATATGAGAAGTCCGCGATTTCTAAGGCTTTAAATGGCTGATGACGGACATTAAAGTTGATTACTTGTATTATTCATTCTTATTTGGTTTCACCAAAAATTTGCTTAAACCGCGAGTTCTTCAGATTATAGGGTGGCCAACTTCTTGGTCAAGAATGTCATTTCCTTACCGTCTTATATAAGCAAGTCCTCAATTAAATATAAAAATAACCGAAAATAAAACCGCGAACTCTTTGGCATATGGATGTTATATATGCATCGCTTAACAATAGCATTCACCAAGAAAAAACACATTGGTCGCCAAAAGTAGAGCAACAAAATCCACACGCGAATTCTTAAGCGTCAATCGGCTTTTGGGTTGACTCACCATAGACTCAAACCCGACTTTTTAGTATTTTTTTAGTATTTAAAACCTCTATTTTAAACCATTATTTCTACACAAGTGCAACGGATTTGTATACATAGGCTGGGGTGTTGTAGGCCTTGCTAACTATTTTGTATGGAAATTGTTGTTGGAACTGCTTACACTTTTACACTTTTCAAACGTTTACAACGCAATTGAACACCCTAAATGTTAAACTGTGTACAATTTTACTTTTGTAAATGTCAGCATTATAAAACTGAAATAGATCCCAAACAACATTAATTTCTAGATTATAAAAAAGTTTTTTGCATTCTCTTCCATAGACTAATATTTTGAAGCATTTTTTTTTATATTATAGTTCCCATTAGTTTTCATTTGAAACATTTTTTTAAGTGTACTTTTTATTACAGCTTCGTAATGTCCCTCCTTTCCTAAAACTTTGTCATTTTTGGTTTGCTCAGCTGCCACTGGGTAATGACAATGAAATCCAGCTAGCCAGGAAGTGGAATAAAGAGTTTTATTTACGGCACGTGCACTTGCATTTGGATCAGAAACTTATTTATGTGCAAATACATTGAAGCTCGATTTGCCCTAGTCGATGCGATCGCGTGTTGTAAAGTTCAATGCTGGGCAGCTGTTCAATGAAGCAGTCAAAACATGGCCCAAAATGACAATGACAAACAGGTGAACAAGGAGTGTTATCCCCCAACGGGGGCGTGGCGCGGCCTTGCATGTTGACTGCTTGACGGGGCTCTCAAAAAGTTCAGTTTGCTGCCCTTTTCGAGTTCGTGGGTCACTGTCAAAGCATATGTTTTATACTTTCATCAGGTGTTTTGTTCTGTTAACTCTTTTTTCTTTTATTATCTCTAATTTGTATTCCAAAGATGTTTCAAAATATTTATAAACTGTCTAGTTTTAGTTATTGAGATCTTAAAAGTGATAATATAATTTTTCACGTTTAAATCTTAAAGGATGCGCGCCAAAAATTATCGATATATCCGATTTTAAAAATAACCGGAAAGAAAAATACCAAATTGTAGGATAGTGGTCTCGGTATATTCTGCATAGACGATCGGAATATTCTGACAGTCGAGCCGCGGTCACACTGAACGCTAACCTATCGGTTTTTTTTTATTCGATATTGGATTAATTTCGTGGTTTCTCTGCTGAATTTTTGGGAAAATAGTGTTCAACTGTGTCAGGTGCAACGGCTAATTAGCGTAGCTAGCGTATTAGCATCGGGAAAAGTGTTTTTTGGCCGTGAAAATAGCAAAAAGAAAGCAGAGTGTCTGCTGTGAAGACGAATTGAAGGGGAGACAGAGTAACAATGAGCGAGCGAGACAGCGGCTGCCCAGTGTATGCACTAGCGGTGCTCCTCTAACCAAATAAAACAAAACAAAGGAGAGACAAAGGATAGAAACCCCGAAAAAGGCACACACACACACGCGCGCACACACTTGCAATAAGAAGAGCAGGCAGCAGACAGATGAACTAAAACAAATGGAGTTTAATTAATTGTTTGTCGAAGGGTCCAAGGATAAAGCCAACCGATCCGATCGAAGACAATTCCAAGCTCTCTGCCTCTGCGAAAGTGGGAAGTGAAGGGGAAGGCGAGAGAAAAGTCGTCGCCAAATTGTGCATGTGCATGTGCCAGTGTGTGTATGCGGATGCCAGTGTGAGTGCGTGTGCATATGGGGTTGGAAAACTGTGAAAGCTCAAGCGCAAAAGTCTTTGGATCCGATTAACTCGCGGAAAACGGAAGACGAGAACTCATCATCACTGGGCAGGTGAAGGGAAGATGCCGAGCGCCTCGTTCACCTCGTCGCGCACCTACGTGCGCCGCTCCCGCCGGAAAGGAGCCAACCGGATAGCAATGCCCAACCGGCCGACGGGCAACATCATGGACCCCATGCTCCAGCAGAATGTGGCCGCCGCCGGCGGACCGGGAGCCAGTGCATCCGGTTCCAGTAGTAGTAGTAGCGGAGGTGCAGGCGGTTCCGGCAACAACAACAGCAGCGGGAGCAGTAGTGCCACATCCACTTCCGCAGCAGCAGCTGCAGCCGCCGCCGGAGCAACTGCAGCCGGAGCCTCCAATTCTGCCGAGTACTTTGACAGCGGCCAAGGAGCCAGTGGCTCCAGCGGAGCAGCCTCCTCGGGCTTCTCTGGCAGCTTCTACAATGCCCTGCAAATGATGGACACCACTGAGAGCTCGGGCGCCGGTACCAGCCAATCAACGCCACCTGCTTTGGGAGCCTCCACCTCCTCCACCTCTGCAAAGTCCACCTGCGCCACAGCCGGATCTAGTGCGGCCACAACGTCGGCCGCCGCGGCAGCTGCAGCCTCCTCCTCTGCTGCCGGAAGTAGTCATCAGAGTCCGTACGACTTGCGCCGCAAGATCTCCGCCAGCAGCCACGAGCAGTGGCCCACCAGCTCCTCTTCCGCCGCCGTGGCAGCAGCCGCCTCCGCCGCCATACTCGTGGGACCCTCGAGCGGATCCCCGCCGCTGGTCAATCCCGGCGCCTCGCCATCCAGCTCATCGTCCTCCTCCTCCTCTAGCTCGTCGTCCTCGTCCGCCTCCTCGAGCTCCTCCTCCAACGTTCAGGCGCCCTCGACCAGTGCCACCTTCCCGGTGAACAATGCACCCACAACGGGAGCCACTTTGGCGCAGCCACCCAATGTCCACAGCTCAGTGCCACAGCAGCATTGTGGGGCACTGCCTGTGGGCGCCGCAATCGAGGACAATAACTACATGTTGCCGGCGAGGAAGAGGTCGCGTCGCCTCTACACACAAGGTGGCGAGATGGGTCCAGCTGCGGGAGCCACTGGGGAAGCAGCCGGAGTCGGAACATCAGCGTCCGGAGGAGCAGGTTGTGCGCCCACTGCGGCCCAGTACCTACAGTACGAACTGCCCGACGAGGTGCTGCTGGCCATCTTCTCGTATCTGATGGAACAAGACCTCTGCCGCCTGGCGCTCGTATGCAAGCGCTTCAATACCATTGCCAACGACACGGAGCTCTGGAAGCGCCTCTACCAGTCAGTCTTCGAGTACGACCTGCCGCTCTTTAACCCGGAACTGTGCAAGTTCGTGTTCGAGAAGCCAGAGGAGTCGGAGTACGCCAATCCGTGGAAGGAGAGTTTTCGCCAGCTCTACCGCGGCGTGCATGTGCGTCCCGGCTACCAGGAGCGTCGCAGCTCCGGACGCAGCATTGTGTTCTTCAACACCATTCAGGCGGCTCTGGATTACCCAGAAGAACGTGCCGCATCGGGAGCTTTTGTGCCCCCCGGCGCAGGAGCTGCCAATGTGGTGTCCGCCGGTCTGTCCAACACAAGTGCGGCAGCGGGCGCCGGTGGAGCCGGTGGTGCCAGCGTCAATGCATTGGTTAACATATATGAAGAGCAGGTGGCCCCCACCGAGCACCCTGGACCTCTGATCTTCCTTCATGCTGGCCATTACAAGGGCGAATATCTGTTTATCGACTCGGATGTGGCTTTAGTTGGAGCAGCGCCTGGCAACGTGGCCGAATCGGTGATACTAGAACGAGAGGCCGGATCCACAGTGATGTTCGTAGAGGGAGCCAAGTACTCCTATGTGGGCTACCTCACACTGAAGTTTTCACCGGAAGTCACATCGACAGTATCGCATCACAAGCACTACTGCCTGGACATCGGGGAGAACTGTTCGCCCACCGTGGACAACTGCATCATTCGGTCCACCTCGGTGGTGGGCGCTGCCGTCTGTGTGGGCGGGGTCAATGCCAATCCCGTGATCCGCAACTGCGATATCAGCGACTGCGAGAATGTGGGTCTCTACGTCACCGACTACGCCCAGGGAACCTACGAGCACAACGAGATTAGCCGGAACGCCCTGGCGGGCATATGGGTCAAGAATTTCGCCAGTCCGATCATGCGGGAGAATCACATACACCACGGTCGAGATGTGGGTATATTTACCTTCGAAAATGGAATGGTAAGTCCTAGCAAATATACATATAACACAAGAAAGGAAGCTAGCTTCGGCCAGCCAAAGCTTATATATCCTTGCAGATAAAATAAATACCTGTATATTAATGCTGACTTGATCGGTGCATTTCCAGGGATTCCAGATATGTTTTTAAGTTGTCAAAAATCAAAACGCCTACTTTCTAAAAATTTACAATGAACTTTCTTATATATATTTGATTATTCCTATGGGAGCCTTAAGATATAGTGGTCCGATCCGACATATGTACTACCTGCAATAGGAAGAAGACTTTTGGGAAAGTTTCGTCGCGATAGCTTTAAAACTGAGAGACTAGTTCGCATAGAAACGGACAGACGGACATGGCTAGATGGACTCGGCTATTGGTGCTGATCAAGAATATATGTTTATGTGGTCGGAAACATCTCCTTCACTGCGTTGCAAACATCTGACTGAAATTATAAAACCCTCTGCAAGGGTATAAAAAGCAAATACAAATAAATCAACAAAAATTAAAAAAAAAATCCTACGAAAACATTTAACTTTATTATATTAATGATTTACAATTAATGTCCTTATTCATTACAATTTCTATTGTAGGGCTATTTTGAGAAGAATGACATCCATAACAATCGCATAGCTGGCTTCGAGGTCAAGGCCGGAGCCAATCCTACCGTGGTCAAATGCGAAATTCATCATGGTCAGACAGGCGGCATCTATGTGCATGAGAATGGACTTGGTCAGTTCATCGAGAACCGAATTCATTCGAATAACTTTGCAGGTAAGAATGGGTTCATGTGTAAATCTTTAATGGCTTTTAACCCACTCTCTTTGTTGTAAAGGTGTCTGGATAACATCAAACAGCAATCCCACCATTAGGAAGAACGAGATCTACAACGGACACCAAGGTGGTGTTTACATCTTTGGGGAGGGTCGCGGTCTCATAGAGCACAATAACATTTACGGTAACGCGCTGGCCGGGATTCAGATCCGCACCAACAGCGATCCCATAGTGCGGCACAACAAGATCCACCATGGCCAACACGGAGGCATCTATGTGCACGAGAAGGGCCAGGGGCTGATCGAGGAGAACGAGGTGTACTCCAACACACTAGCTGGCGTGTGGATCACTACCGGGAGCACTCCAGTTCTGCGTCGCAACCGTATACATTCGGGCAAACAGGTGGGAGTCTATTTCTACGACAACGGTCACGGCAAGTTGGAGGACAACGACATATTCAACCACCTGTACTCGGGAGTGCAGATCCGTACGGGCAGCAATCCGGTGATAAGAGGCAACAAGATCTGGGGCGGACAGAATGGAGGAGTACTTGTGTACAATGGTGGCCTGGGGTTGCTCGAGCAGAACGAGATCTTCGACAACGCCATGGCCGGCGTCTGGATTAAAACAGACTCCAATCCGACGCTAAAGCGCAACAAGATCTATGACGGCCGTGATGGCGGCATTTGCATCTTTAACGGCGGCAAGGGCATCCTCGAGGAGAACGACATCTTCCGCAACACGCAGGCCGGTGTCCTAATTTCGACGCAGTCGCACCCAATTCTACGACGAAATCGCATCTACGATGGCCAGGCAGCAGGCGTTGAGATAACCAACAATGCGACGGCCACGCTGGAGCATAATCAGATATTCAAGAACAAGTTCGGCGGGCTGTGCCTGGCCAGCGGCGTTCAGCCAATTACCCGGGGCAACAACATCTTCAACAACGAGGACGAGGTGGAGAAGGCCGTCTCCAGCGGGCAGTGCCTGTACAAGATAAGCAGCTACACCTCCTTTCCCATGCACGACTTCTACCGCTGCCAGACCTGCAACACAACCGACCGCAACGCCATCTGCGTGAATTGCATCAAGAATTGTCATGCTGGCCATGACGTAGAGTTTATACGACACGATCGGTGAGTAGGAAGCAAAAAACTAAAGTATCATAGTTGTAGAAAGTATCATTTTAATCAATATTTGGTCTAATTAAGTGAATTGCCTAATTTCTTGGCCTTAATAAACACGAAAATAATAAATTCTGGTTTGTTTCACAGCTTCTTTTGCGACTGCGGTGCTGGCACCCTGTCCAACCAGTGTCAGCTGCAGGGCGAGCCCACTCAGGACACGGACACGCTCTACGACTCGGCGGCGCCCATGGAATCACATACGCTGATGGTCAACTAGATAACTTTTTTCGGCAGCTCGACCACGCTCCTATCCTTAGCTATATCTTAAGACGTTAAGGCCAAGCTCTCAAATCTCTCGCACATCTCACGTGTTGCTGTAAATATTCGAAAGAAACCAACAAACAAAACACACACTATAATACAATTAATTGTATGTAAATAATAACTAATTATTCTTGCGTTCAAAATTTAACTCAATGTGCAATTTAGTTTAACACGAACTCACACGCAAAGTTTTCACTTTTTTAACTGAGCATAAAACGGATAAATCAATGCAAAGAACACTGAAACTTTACCCCATTTATGTCACAACGAATGATAAACTGAAAGGAGGAACACCTTTATTACACAATGCATTTGTTTATACGTCGAAGTGTTGTAAACGAAGGAGGAGTAAAGGAGTCCTCTCGAACCCAGTGAAGAACAATTTTGTAATGTAGACTAGTAGAGATTTTAAAATTACATCAATTAACATAAATTACGTGTAAGCCATAGATATTAATGAGAGATATACCCAGGCGAGCGAGTCGGCCCCTGACTAACAACAATTCGAAGAAAGCAATTCTAAGTATTAACAACAAACTAGATTAGCGGCAGCCAATGCTTCAGCAAACTAACCTATGAATATACGAGTATAGTAAACACATAACATAACTACATTTAAACGAAACGAAATACAGCACACTATATATATTCATGCGAATCTATGCGAATTCTACTGAAAACAGCACACGGACAAGATACAAAATCAAAAGCCTTTACCAAGCGTAAAATACCAAGCAATATTTCATGTCTAAATGTTGTAGAACAAATTTGTAGCTCAAACGTAAACGAGAAATAGAAACAAACAAAAGCCATGTGTCATTTTAGTCCTGTAAGTTGATGAACAGTTTAGTATTTAGTTTGTCTACGGGCCGAGTATTCGAATTATGCAAATCATTTTTAATTTAAGTCTGTAGCCTAGGCCTAAGTGAACGCAAAACCATAACTATTGCATAGATGACATTATTCGATAACTGCGTGTGAATTAAGTATTTTGTTTTTTGTTTATTGCCTAACATTTTATTTATATTTGTTTGCCCGTGTTTTCCCCCAAGGCGGTTCACATTCGTAGGCCTTTTCTCGCTGTACGGATCAAAACATAACCACATAAATACTGCATACTATATTCAACTATATGAAATATACGAACATCAGAGTGTATTGTTTTACTAACAAAAATTTAAGTACGTCCTTGACGTGCGACTATACTATGTAGAGATTGATTTTAATGTGTTACCTATGCAAGCTAATAATGTCGTCGCCCTTGACTTGGACAAACCACTAAATATACATACTTATATATACACAAGGTATAAGCTAATAATATTTGAAATTTGACAAAAGCGGTTGAGTAATCTTTAATTTGGAATTTCCGATCTTGGGTTTAATATTATTTTCTAATTTGAACAGGAGCATGGATCCTCCTGGGCCAACTCTTTCTCCCGGAATCGCAGCAGGGTCAGGATGTGGGCATGATTGGCTGCTTTGGCGTAATCGATGGGTGACATGCCCAGTTCATCCTTGAGATACGGATTCTTGTAGTGCGGCAGCAGATACTCCACCACCTCGTGGTTGCCCAGCTGGCAGGCGTAGTGCAGCGCCGTTCGTCCCGTTCGATCTGCCAGCGTGAGATTCGCTCCAGCCAGCCGGAAGGATTCCAATCGCTTGATCTTACCCCGCTCCGTGAGGGCACGCAGAAGCTCCGCCTGGACCAGTGGCTGATCGTTTAGCTTGGCCCCGTTCTTGAGCAGCGCCTTGATAATATCATGGTTGTCCGTGTCTATGGCCTCGTGCAATGGCGTGCGGTTGAATCGATCGTGGACATTAACCGGACAACCCGACGCGATCAGGAAGCAGACACAATTCAGCTTGCCCAGGAAGCAGGCCAAGTGCATGGCGGAGCGTCCATCGCAGTTGGTGTCGCACAGATTGGCGCCGTACTGCTTGAGATCGCCCAACTTGTGGACATCACCTTCGGTGACCGCGGCCGCCACCAAAGCGGGATAGAATGTGGAGCACATCTGCTGCCGTTCCAGCGCCGTGGACATGTGTAGGGTGCGGGCCACGCCCTCGATCAGGTCGATGTCATTGATCTTGGCCACCTTGTTGGTGGTCAGCTCGCCGCGCAGGCTCAGCTGCATCACCTTCTTTTTGTTGGCCACATCCCATTCTGGCTTGGCGAGCACGTAGGCCAGCTTGGTAAAGGCAGCCTCCTGGGTCATGTCATAGCCGGGGATTACGCCCACCTCAAGCAGCGCATGGCTTGTCTCGTAGGAGTTGGAGACCATGCCCGCCGAGCACTGCGTAATGTTCACGATAATAACGCATCTGTGGACAGCCTCCCTCAGTTCGTCGAGCAGATCCTCACGGTTCACCGGGAAGTTGCCGGCCCCGAAGGTCTGGAGGACCACACCTTTAATGGGATCCTTTAGAAAGGCCTGTACCACGCTGGCACTTATCCCCGGGTAAATCCGCAGCAGAGCCACGTTCTTGTCGAGCTCGGGTTGAAGATTGAATGGTTTAATATTGCAAGGCCGAAAGATTTGGCGGCTGTTGATCTCAATGTTCACACCCGCCCGGCCCAACGGAGCCAGGTTTGGCGAATCCAGAGCATGGAAGGAGTCCGAGTTGATCTTAGTGGAGCGACAGCCACGCAGGATCTTGTTGCCGAAGAAGACGAGCACCTCGGGTATGTTGTAATTGCCGGCAATCAAAAGTGCGCCCAAGAAGTTCTCCCGACCATCGCTTCGGGTCTCAAAGATCGGTATCTGGGCCCCAGTAAGCACTACCGGTTTGTTGAGGTTCTCCAACATGAAAGATAGTGCCGAGGCGGAATAGGCCAGGGTATCAGTTCCATGGAGGATTACAAAGCCATCATAGGACTTGTAGTTTTTCTACAATATACAAAAAGTTAATAAACAAAAAACTTGGTTTGGATCGTGCCGAAACCCAAACTTACTCCCACTTCGTTAGCCATGCGCTGCCAATCGCAGATGCCCATGCAGCTGGAGTCCAACAGTGGACAGAACTCGACCAGGTCGTAGAGTACTCGATAGGGAGCATCGGACACTGCGGGTAGGGCCATAAAGCACCCATCATCATTCTTGTAGCTTCTGTCGTGGCAGCTGGGAAACTCCTGGAGCCGCTCAGCCAACAACTTCGGCACGGTTTGCAGTACTAATGGAAAATAAAGGGATTGGGGCCAGAGATAAGAGCTATCGATTCACCCACCTCCCGACTCGTTGCGGATCATTCCAATGGTTCCGCCCACGTAGATGACATGGACGCGAGCCTCCTTTTTTACGCAATTGCATTTTGGCATTGTGGGCTATTTAAAATTTTGTGTTGTGTTTTCCGAAAATAATTTAAGGCTCAGTTCCTAAGGCTTAGTATAGACACTGAGATCCATGAGCTCTACGGTAAGTTGTTTTTTCAAGGAATTACCTAGAGATCATTTTAAATTGCCCGCCAAACAAGAAATACCGTTGTTTTAGGAAATGGTGGTGTGACCGTATTATAGAGGAATTATGGAAGAAAGCTAGAGATGGACATTTTGCAATGCAGTAAAAGACGTGATTATTAATATAAAATGTAGCAATTCTTAAGAAAAAGGTCGTGTTTTTAATCGTAAGCAGAAGATTTGCTTGGAATCAAACAATTTGTAACATAACTTTAAAAATAATCTTAAACAAAAATGGGGCATTTAAAAATCTAGTTTCGAAAAATATTTGGCGGGCTATATAATTATAAATATAAATAGAATTAAAACTGTTTAATTCAACTTTTGTGTAAGATAACTGGCTTACAAAAGTAGTGACTGTCACACGAAGCATCAAGTGCACCTGAGACCACCCGCTCCTGATCACGGCCAGTCACAGTCACGATCGATGTGCCCATCCCTAGTTTCCACTTCCACAGTGCAGCAAATAATAAATAAATAATAGGCAGCGCAGAGAGTTAAACGAATAAATTGCACCCCGCAGCGCGTCAAGTGGGTTGAGTACCGAAATCGCGGGTTATCTGCTTCGCTGGTGCGGCTGCTGCCACTGCGTCCGCCGTATCAGTCGCTGGCTGGAGCGCTGGGAGCACGGAAGCCACACAAATAGAGGCGCATTTGGAGCAGCGCAGTCCCAATCCGTCCGCTGCTGCGGCAGCACGCGGGTCATCGGATCATCGGATTGCCATGTCCTACTTCACGCACTCGACCAGCAGCGACCTGGTCAACCTCAATGTGGGTGGTCAGCGGTAAGAACAAAGAACACAACAGACCTAAGCCCCCAACTGGGCCACTAACGACGACGCACTGATGACGCATGCAATCTCCATCTCACCTTCCGTAGCTTTTCCACGTCGCGGCAAACGCTTACGTGGATCCCGGACACCTTCTTCACGGCCCTTCTCAGCGGACGCATCTCTAGTCTGCGGGACGAGCACAATGCCATCTTCATTGACCGCGATCCGACGCTCTTTTCGATCATCCTCAACTACCTGAGGACCAAGGACATCGACATCAAGAACTGCGAAATACGCGCCCTGCGGCACGAGGCCGAGTACTATGGCGTTACGCCACTGACCAAGCGCCTGGCGCTCTGCGAGGACCTCAACCACTCGTCCTGCGGCGATGTGCTCTTCTACGGCTTCCTGGCGGCGCCACACATGCCCTCAAACGAAGCCGTGCCAGCTGCCGCCGTCGTGGACGAGCCGCTGCCCTCCACTTCGGCCAGTGCTGTGACTGCTCGTCCCGGCTCCATGGTGCGCGTTCCAGAGCCCTCGCGCTCCTCACACTCGCGCAACTCTTCGTGGGATCTGCGATTGGGTCGCACGGGCAGCAGCAGTGGCAGCGGACCCAATCCTCCAGCTCCCATGCTGCACTCGCGCAATCCCTCGATGGACTTTATGCGGCACTCCCGCAACTCGTCGGCGGATCTGAACAAGGTCTTTCGCAACGAAGTGGGCCTGGTGTTCAGCCCCACACAGAGCTCCAACTGGGTGGATCCGATGCGGGTGCAAATCATCAAGGCGCACCAGAACTGGATAGCAGTGGCCTACGCTCACTTTGTGACCTGCTACCGCGTCAAGGACTCAAACGGGTGGCAGCAGGTCTTCACATCGCCCCACATTGACGCGACCATAGAAAGGATCGCCATCAACTCGAAGGTGAACACGTCGGCGGCGGAGCCAGTGCCCAGCAAGATGGTAGCTATATCTTACGGCAGTCAAATCAGGTTGTGGAGCATCCAGGAGGGCGGCCAGAAAACAGACGTCGGCACCTTCAATCTAAATGTGCGGGTGGAGTACCTGTTCTTCATCGGCAGCCAGCTGGTGGCCCTGTCCTCGTCCGGCAAGATCGGCGTGTGGCACGCCATGACCCAGCACTGGCAGATCCAGGACCTGGTGCCCGTGCTCTCCTTCGACTCGGCCGGCTCATTTCTGCTGCTGGGCTGTAACAACGGATCCATCTACTACATAGACATGCAGAAGTTCCCGCTCCGGATGAAAGACAACGATTTGCTGGTCACCGAGCTCTATAAGGATGTCACACTGGACCCAATCACGGCCATCTCGGTGTACCTTACCCCGAAGACCTCGAGCATCAGTGGTAACTGGATCGAGATTGCCTACGGCACCAAGTCGGGGGCCGTGAGGATCATCGTACAGCATCCGGAGACAGCTGGCCATGGTCCACATCTCTTCGAGACCTTCTTTGTGCACCAGAGTCCCGTAACGAAGGTGATGCTGTCGGAAAAGTACCTTGTCTCCGTGTGCAGCGAGTACCACCACGTACGAACCTGGAGTCTGACTCGGTTCCGGGGAATGCTCTCCACTCAACCGGGCTCCACCCCGGAAGCGTCTTTCAAGATCGTCTCGTTGGAGGCCACCGACACCAGCTACAGCTATGCGGCTGGAAATGATTTTGGACCCTACGGCGATTACGACGACATGATATTTGTGCAGAAGGTGGTGCCCGAGACAGATCAGCTGTATGTGCGCTTGGCCTCCAACGGGGATCGGGTGTGCGTCATCCGATCCGTGGACAGCTCCACAATTTCGGCTTTCTGTGTGCACGAGTGCGAGGTATCGTCGCGCATGGGATCCCGGTTCATACTCACCGGTCACTGCAACGGCGCCATCCAGATGTGGGACCTAACCACCGCCCTGGCGCTGCTCTCCAAGGATGAGCCCCAGCAGAAAACCAATGGCGGACCCGACACCAACGAGCTTCTCCGCCTACTTGACCAGTGTGAAATCAGCAATTCATCATGCACAACTCCTTGTATGTCACCGTGTCTATCAGCTATGGGCAACGGCTCTGGAATGGCCTCTTCCTCCATAGCCCGCATGAAAGCCAGCAACATAGCGCTGCTCAATCGGGAACCAATGGCAATGGCTGCCCCGGTGCAGCCGCCCGCCCATGTGCAACCTCCCCTTCCGGCGGCAATGGCGCCCGCTCTTATCCCGATGGCTGACGACAACAACGAATGAGACGTGGAAGCGGCTGCTTGGTCGGCGCTTGTCGGGCGCGTTTCATTGTTAACATTTCACAGGTGTAGCTTGATCTTCGACTACCAGTTTATATTCCTGCAGTTCGTGGTGTGCGCCCTCATCTACGTCTGGGTGACGCGACTTACCCGCGACTCACCCACAAATGGGTCGTGATGGACTGCCAGCAGGCATTTACCCAATCAGATAATCTCCATTATATGTGCTCGATGTGGTTGCAAGTGCAATTTGTATCCCCGTTACCCCTTTTATGTGCCCCGAACTTGGATCGTACAGTTAGTATTTTTAAAACGTCTCTGTTCTAGTTAAAGTTATGAAAATTAGTTAAAACAATGTAAACCAGAGTATAAGACTTCTGCAACCGATCTATAATTAGTACAACTCTGAAAAGGGTGCTCCACCGGGACAGACTCGAAACCTTATCAAACGTAGATCAGCTGAGGATAAGATTGGTTGCCGAAAACAAAGAAAGTTCATTGAACAACAAATTGGTTCTTTGTTCTCACGTTGTTAACCTTGAAGATAATTATTTGTGATTTAGCAATTGTTTCGAATGCATACCAGACCGAGTCTGTCCTGATAAAACCCCTCTTATCAAAATATATTGATCCGCCTTGTTGCAACCCGTAAGCAGATATACATCTCTATACATATGCAATAAAAATAAACATAATTGTATACCTACAGATATCAAAATAGCAACCGTGTTGTGTCATCAATAATTTATTGAACTTTTTATCTTAGTTTCTTGATGGTTGAATACTTGGAAGTGTTCCATTAACATTTATCAAATACAAATACTTGGCTTGCTTTCTCGTGGGTATTGTGTGTGTAAATACGTGTATATACTACGCCTATACCGGACCTCAGTAAAGTAAAAAGCAGCAAAAACGCCAAAACATATAAAAATATATATAATATACATATATGTATAGTAGGTAAGTCATCCTGCCCGCCATCTAAATATCATTGGCCTAAACACAACCCGCTCGTGACCGCCGCCCGGTGTGCTTATCAATTTAAACTAGTGGCGCGTCAAGTGAGACCCCTGCATTCAATTTACCTAAAATAGGACGCACTGGTACTGAGATAGAATAATAATAATGGAGTAGATACTTGGAGCGATTACCCACCCTCGCCCGGAAGCAATTGTCGAGCCGAGCCGGTCATACAAATAGTTTGTACACAATGTCAACCTAAAGCTACGCTATATTCTAAAGGGCAAACCGATATGAAGCTGTGCCATAATGGGATGGGGTTGCTGCTGTTCCGATCTGCCCGTGGGTCAGTGACCCACTGTAATGCAATCTAAGACTGTCGCTTGGCGAGCGCCGTTCCTAACTACGATGTAAGCGTGAATGTGTGTGGGGGTCCTCTGTGCATCGGATGGATGATATGTGCGTGAAAAATTGCTTAGCAAAAACTGATTAGGGGAGATCCAGCTCACTGGCCACTGGCTGGTTACGGAGCGGCTACACGTGGAAGTAGTCGTCCACCAGCAACTGCTCGCTTGGCGTGGAGGCTGCCCCACTCAGCGGACTGCTCGCCTGCGTGTCCGAATCCTGATCTGCCTGCAGCGGCTCGTAGCCCGGCTCCATCCCACTGCTCGTGCTGGTTGTCGTCGTTGCTGTCGTCGCTGTATTAGTCGCCGTGGTCAGATAGCACACCGACTCGTAGTTGGGATCCGTTTCACTGCCCGTTCCCGTCAGCGATTCGTATTGCGAGGACAGCGGCGTGCTGGTGGCCACCGTCGAAGAGTTTAGCGACACGGAAGTGGATGTGGAACTGGGAGATGTAAGGGTCAGGCGACTACTTCCGCTGCCCGGAGTTCCCGCCACCGCGTTTTCCGCTATCCGAGCATAGTGATCCGTCTCCGCAGCGGCTTTCGTCTCCAGGATGCTGGCATAGTTGTGGTTGGCATCAGCCCCCGGAATGGTGCTGTAGCCGGAGGCATCAGCGGTGGCGGGCGGACGCTTTTTCTCTAGCACCTTGGCATAGCCGTCATCCGAGTGGGCGCGGCTTTTGAGCACCTCGTAGTTGGGATCGTAGTCCGATTTCTTGGCCTCATCCTCGGCTGCGGGAACAGGGTGCAGTTGCAGTTGCTCGTAACCTGGATCGTTGTTGCTGTTGGACGGAGGCGTCGGCGGAGGCGGCTGTGGCTGGTTAAGAATAGTCTCGTAGTGCTTTGTGCTGGCGCTGATCGCAATTGCTGTTGCTATCGTGACGGGCTGGGCAATCGCTGAAATTGCGGCGGAAATAACAGTTCATTAGTCAACAGCCTTGAAGCAGCGTATTTACTTGGATTGATGAAAAGAATTTATGGATTTTTACTGCAGACGATATACTAACCACGGCTGCAACTTCCAAAGAAAAACTCATGAAATTTTCGCTGTTTGAGTTGAACAAACACGGAAATTTCTCATTTTGGCATAGCAACTAATTTTTTGGGAAGGCATTTTAGAGGAGAGACAAGGAGAGACAGATAGATAGACAGGCAGATTAGGCATTAGGCAGGGATCAACGACAAAGCCGGGGTAGAATCGATGGGCAGATTACGAGAATCAGCACATTTTACCCAGAAATCATTGAGCAGGGACGGTTAAAGATGGTCTAAGAAGGGATGTTGGCATACCTCCTCCTTCCTGCTGTCGTTCCTTTTGCAACATGTTTGCTGCATAGCAATCCGACTTTCGGTTCTCGTGCATCACCTGGCTATCGGCTGGAATCGTTTCATAGCCGTGATCCTTGGCCGAATAGCTATTGCTTCGCACACGACCGCCCTTCTGGGCATCCACTAATAAGGCTGCAGCACTGTCCAGCGGACTGACACCCAGGGCGTCCTGCTGCTGCTTTCTGGCCAGGATGGGCGAGCTGTTTTGGGAGGACGGAGAGTTGCGCGAGAATTTGTGCTTTTTCATGACCTACAATGATTAAAAGTGGGTTAGCTTCGGTTTTGGACTCTAAGAGCTGTTCCTCCTACCTTAGCGTACATGCCCTCAATGTTCTTGTTGCTCTCGCCTTCCTTGGAGGGACTGAGACTCTTGCTGTGCTTGCGCTGAGGCGATGCCTCTCCAGATTCCGCCTCATGACCTTCGGCACTCGCTTCGATCACCGATATGACAGAGTTTCGCCCAGAGGCTAGGTTACTAATGCTGCCGGCGTGCAGATGGTGCGACTGTCCCACACTTGCCTTGGGCGTCGGTGGGAGTGGAGAGTTTGCCTGGCGCTTCTCCGGCTTGGGTGAGCCCAGATTGCAGACAGATGTGCTGTTGTTCGACGAGGATGAAGCCTGCCGCGAGTGCATCTGGGCTCGCAAGCTGTCCACCGGCGGTGGAACAGGCATACCATGATCAGCACCGCTGCTGCTCGTTGGCCTATGTATTCCGCTGCTGGTCCCGCCACCAACCATGACGGAGGATGCACTAGCAGTCGAAAGACTACTGCTGTTATTGATTTCAACGGCCACTACTATGGGATTGGCCTGCATGGGCTGGATTTGTGCGTAGGTCTCCGATCCGCTCGTGTATATATCCGCGGCGTTGGCCTGGTGGCGATTATTCGGATCTTCAATGGCCGCATACGTTTCATCTGAAAAATGTTAGGTTTAATTAATGAAAAATGTCAAGATAATTAGAACAAATTTAACATGGCCCAAATGAGTTGTGTTTTGTCTCCCCTGACTCACCAGAATCGTCTGATACGGTGGCGTAGTGTGAGTCGTTTACATCCCGCGATAAAGTCGGGTTCCTATTCGTCGGTTTCCCCTGTGGTTGCTGGGCCAGAATGTTGGCCAGCGGTTCCCTCACACTAATGCTTGTGTATCCCTCTGGGGAATAAAGTATTTAGCAACATGACATCACCTCGCGTGCCACGAACTTACTCGATGAGTCCTGCGAGTCGCCGCTGAAATGTTGGTTTGCGATGGGCGGCGTCATGTAGGGAAGATCTTGGCTAGCCGAAATCATGCCTGCGATCGCGGAGGCGGCAGGAATTTCAGCCTGTGCCGGTGCCGAGTCATTATGCTCCCTGGAGCCCTCGCTATGCTGCGAGCTGCGATGCATGGGATCAATGCCGTCGCTGGAAGATCCGGCCACTACTGCCGCCGCCGCAGCAGCTGCCGCTGATCCATGGTTGGCCGCATGCGACGTGGATGGGGCATTCAGCTGGGCATAGGGATGCTCGGTCCCCCTCACCTTCGCGTAGTCGTGCGGCAGACCCTTAACTCGCGAGTACGGCGAACTGACATCATCCGCCTGGCTGATGGAGCTGTGCTGCGATACGCTGGTCTGTTTCTTCATGCTTGGCTGGGCTGTGGGAGGGATTAGAAGCAGGATATGTATTAAATGCTTCCTTGGAGCTGGAATACCACTTACGACTTTGGCTGCGGGCATTGCGAGCATCGACCAGCTGCTTGTCCGCCACGGTTTCGTAAAGTTCGGACCCATTGTCATTGCTCTCGGCCACGGGAATGTCCGGCAAACTACGATGGGCGGCAGTGCTCGACCTGGAAAGGCTATGGGGTTCAGTTATGTCTTTAACAGAGGAGTAATGAATACTTACCGCTTTTCCGAGTCTGCATTGGAGACTGTGGAGGCATTCAGCTCCGCCTGGGACTCACTGTTGCCCACCAGGTTGGTGACCACAATTACCTCGTCGGGATTCTTCAGCTTGACCATGCCCTCCAGGCCCATCAAGTCATTTCTGGGATGGTAGAGAGTTTGGAGAGTGTGATTAGTGACATGGGTGCATCCAACTGGAACTGGGCGGCGTAGCGGTGGAGAAAGAGACCCACTTTCACTCTCTCGTTGGCCAGCACCGCCCTGTTCCCGCGGCCAGACGAATGCCTGGGAAATGCGTTTCTGATCCTCAGAGGCATCAGGAGCAGGGACTCACTTGGGGATGCGCTTCTTGCAGCAGAGACAAGCCCCCAGCATCACGATGAAAGTGAGCGTCAGGCTGAGGGTCGCCAGGAGGTACGTGTACGAATTGGGGGCCTCCAGGCGCAGCTCTGACGTCGTCGCCTCCACCATGCCCATGTCGCTGTGTGTACATATGCACTATGTACCCATTTAGCACTTGCACTGACCGCTGCACATATATTTTGACTACTTTTCGCTAAGTAAATCTTTTATTATTTTTTTTGGCCCACGAAACAGACAACAACAAGAATGCGACTGGCGGGCGGTCATACTAGGTGCGGTCCTACTGGGTGGAGAAAGGTACGCGTTTCAGGCCAGCTCTAGTATGGTCATACTAAAAATGTCACCGGTATTTAACGGTCAACTTTTCACACTTTTCGGAACCAGATATTTATAAATTATTATGAACTATATATGAAAAATTTCCTGTTTTTAAATTTAGTAAATAAACATTCTGCGAAAGAAATAAACTTCATGAGATTTTATTTTCATTGAAATGCTATTTGGTATCAAAACTATACATATGATATGCTGAATAGCAGCTTGAATGTTTTTGTGCCTTACACACACAAACAGTTGCAACTAAATCTAATTTATTCGCTTGGCACGTTCAGTGATTGCTTCAATTCCTAAAATTCTGTGTGCTTGAAGATGGTTTTTTCAATGTTCTCCTGTAGCTTCTCCACCTTGCGAGTTTGCTTTTTTAGCTGATCCTCCATGTCCTCAAAGCGGTTGCTCTTGTCCTTGTGTTTTTCGCCCTGTAAGTTTCAATTAGTAGGCGAATGAACTTTAACAGAATTTCCCAAACTTATACCTTGTACTTCTCCTTATGTAGAGCATGCTCGGCATGCAGGTGACGCAGCTTTAACAGTCGGCTCTCGAAATGATGCAATTCAGTCTTTATGGACTCAAGTTCCTTTTCAGTAAAATTGCTAGACTGAGCCACGCGCCACAAGCCCTGAACTTTGGGCTCGACAAAGTCCTGACTGTGTGGACCGGAGGATACCAGGCGTTCCAATCTGTCGTAATGATCCTTGATGCCGGCATGATGACCGCGGAGGGTGTTGAGATCGTTTTCGAAACTCTTAACATTTTGTGCATGTGTTTTTATCTCATTTTCGTTGGCATCATTCGAAATTAGATTGTAGTTGTCCAGATCTTCAGTGTTTATGGCGTCTAACAAGGACAGAAATTAAATGGAATATAATTTTTATTTTGTTATTTGACGAAACTTACTCTCGTGCTTGTCGGTATCGACGGTGCCAATATTTTCCAATAAGCTGTAGTACACATCGACTTTATCCTGGTGGTGATCAAACTCCTGCTTCAGGGATTTCAATTCCTCCGCAGTAAAGCCGGAAAGCTCAGCCTTTTCCCACAACCGGACCAGTTTCTTGTCCTTGAAAAGGCTCTTGTTCTTGTAACGATCATCGGCGTCGTGGAATTTCTGCAAATCATCCAAGATATAAAGAACCTGTTGCTCTCAAGAAGTGGGGATTTACATACCTTGAAGGGCTTTAGCTTCTCAGAGTCCTGGGTCTCGTCAAAGTGCTCCAGCAGATCGTAGCTGCTCATAATGCCAATCAGCTTGCGGCGCAGCTCGTCGTCCTTGAGGCCATCCTTGTCCTTGTGCTGCGAGTTGAGCTGCTTCCAGGCGATCTCCTCCTTGTCATGGATCTTTAGCTCCATGTAGAGAGACTTGAGCTTGGGCTCTGTTAGGCGCTGTAACCGGGATTCTATTATAAAGGGACTATACATATATATCCACACTTACGTTTTGAGCCTTGGCCCACACAAGATTCAATTTGGCCATGCGAAATGGCCGCTGGATAGTTCTGAAATCCGGATCATACTTCTCCTGCTTCACTTGCTCGAAATGCGGGTCGTTTGCCTCTTTGCTGTACTTCTTGCTCTGCTTTTTGTCGGCATCCACGCCCTGCGACGCGACCAGCAGGATAAGCGCAATGCCTGCAACCACCGGTGCTGACCTAACCATTTTTCTCGTGGCTTTTTCTGGATTTAAGGCACACGCAATTTTCAATGCGCTGACCTGGCTAAAACAGTTATTCTCAACGAGCGGTGTGGCCAGATCGCCAAAAGCTGCTCGAGCAAACAGTTTAGCTATAAAAAAGCTCACAAAATGTAATTAAGTGTTAGTTTTAAATTCATTTTAATTTCAGACAATACTAGGGAGGTAAGAAATAACAAATAGTCACATCTCCTGTTTTTTTAAACATTTTTAGTAGTTATTTTTAAAGCCACTTCCCATAGAGTCCACACTCCGCTCTTACTACGCCTCTGGTTAGCCAATATTAACATGAACAATTTGTAAACAAAACCCAAAAAACAATGAACTTAATCATTTTTTAATGTTTTCCCGCCATCGATTTGATTTGTTGGTTGCCCGTCAGAGTCCGTCAAAATTGGATGGCTAACTGGGAAATTTTCGGAACGACAAAACCTTACGGACCATCCGTTCAACGGATGGTGGAAGGTGGATGGAGCTCTGTGGGAAGACCCTATTAAACACTTTTTTTAGCTTTAATTCGTTCTAGCTAAATTTGGCGGGAAATGCGTAAATTTGGTTCGCAGCACTATCGCCACTTGGACTTGGCCACACTGCCAATTTGCACTTTTTGTTACCGCGCCATTCCGCAACTCAATTATAATAAGCAACAGCGGCAATATTTACTTAGAGTCACCCGGAAAAGAACCCAGGACAATGAGGACGCAGGCAGCGGTCAGTTGCTTCCTGGTGGTATTTCACAGCGTGTGCTGCCAGAGCGGCAGCGATGAGTACTGGGTGGATCCGCATCCCGCCTGGTCGGACTTGGTTCAGGATTTCACTCAGCCGGATGGATCCTGCCAGTGTCCTGCGATCCCGGAGCGGTCTCCGGCAGCCGTAGAAGACGCCCTGGCCCTCACGTACTTCAAAAAGTTCGTCAATCTGCTGTTCCAACGCAAGCGTTTGCAGGTAAGATCACTAGTTTAGACCATATTTGGAGACATGACGTCATGGATGTAACTTTTCTGTAAATAGTACGATGCTGAATCGGCGCTCCACAAGCGATCGTTGCTCTTCTCGCTGCTGCCATCGCAACTGGAGGAGCTGGAAAAGGTGCAGGATGCCAGGGATCTGGACATATTGCTGACAAAGATATTGGAATCTGCCGAGGAGGCTCCCTTGTTCGAGGGCATGTCCGGATGCTCCTATGCCCGTCAAGGTGTTTTCTCCTTATTGGTGGATATATTCAAGGACATCGTAGCGCTGACGAAAACAACCGAGGTACCTGTTGCGCCTTCTATGGAAACCCGGCATTGAGCTAATTACTTGTTTTCCCCATCCCCAGGTGCAATTCATCCTATTTGCAACACTAGCCATCATACTTGGCTGCATTGTGCACAAACGTTTCCGTTTCCGGGCAATTTCAATTGTTCTGGGAGGTATTTTCCTCTGCGGATATATTCACACTTACTTAGAGTGCAACAGAGTGGGTATCTCACAAGAAAACAAGGGATAGCGTCCTCATTATGTGTTTTTATTTAGAAACTAGATGTCGAAGCTATGATGGAGGTCATAAAACATCACCAGGAACCAAAGAGCTACGCGGAGTTATCCTGGTTTGCTCGACTAAAGGGCTACGTGATGAACGCCTCGCCACAGGAAAAGCAAGTAGAGATGATGAGGTAAGCATTTAATAGGTGAAATGGGAACCACCTCAAATGATCGAATTATTTCAGAAAATCTTCCAGGCTCAACCTTTCAATCTGCATGCCAGATCATGTGTTCTTTATGTATATGAATGACCTGTTTATCAAACAGTTAGAAATGTTGCTAGAAAAGGTATCGGCAACCATGACCAAACTGTCCGGTAAGTTTTTATGTTAATGGTAGCTTTCAAATGTTTCTAAATTAACAGAAACGCACGAGAGCTACCCTAGCTTATGATTGGAACATAGATAACAACATTTTTCCTTAGCTGGATTGTCATTCCCCTATAACCTTTTGGCCCCTCTCCTTTTGGTGGCTTTGGTGGGCTACATTATAAAGCTAACTTTCAAATACATCATAAGCCCCAAAGCCTGGGCTTCCCTCCTTCACAACAATCCAGCCCCGGTTGTCGCACCAATGGCCCAGCAGTCTATTGGTGCGCGGGAGACCGGTCAAGACTGCATATCGGGTGACAATTTAAAGATGCTGTTAAATGTCACAACAACAATGCTGCAACAGTCACAGCAAACTCAGCGTCCGCCCGCCGTTTCGGGGGTCCAGGAGTTAGTAGAAGCACTGGAAGCTCCAACCACACCGGAGAAAAAAAACAGTCTAGATGTGAGCGATTCCAGCAGCAGCAGAAGCAGGAGCAGCGTTCCTGAGAAAAAGGATAGTCTAAATGTGAGCGATTCCAGCAGCAGCAGAAGCAGGAGCAGCGTTCCTGAGGAGGAAGGATTCACGCTGGTCGACGATCACGAAGATGATGATATCGATAATGTGTAGCGGCCGGATATTTATTTAATTTGTATTTTTAGTGTTAATATGTCCGTGATTTTTACCCAGTCAATTAGAGTCCGTTAATGCTCGGCAAATAATTCACATTTCTTTGCTTGATTTGTCATAGTTAAATTTTTATTTAAATTATTTTGCATGTTCTTATTCTCATTTGCACGATAAGTGTTATTAAGATAAATCTTCAACAATAAGATCTTTTAAGTAGGCCACCAAACTGTTTATATTTTGCTTGTTATTATTACGCTGCCGGCCCTTCAAAAAATCGGATATAATTTCTATGTAACTTGTTGATCCTTTATATTTACAACTTGGCGCTCAGGCGATTATTTTTTAATTTTATATTATTAGCAGTGGGCGCTCTTTGTGAGTTGCATATTAATTGAATGTAAGCGATAATTAAATATTCGGTTTTCGAATCTTGTAAAATCTAATTCAATATGTATACAACTAATATATTTATATATCTATGTATATAGATCTATATGGTGTGTGTATATATTTGTAAGAAAAAATTAGAAAAGAATTTCGGTGTAAATATATTTATTCGTTGTATTTTAAATCATGCACCTAAAATGTATTATGCTTTAATTACAATTCATCTTTATTATACTTTGTACGCAACTAAGTAATTTTACGCATTAGTGAAATGTACTGTATGGAAAATGCAATCCAATACACGGCACATACCGAATATATAGCCAAAACCCAGTTTGCTGTCTATAATTAAACGTACCTAAAACTAGGAAAACACGAAGCAAAACCCAAAGCACAGGCAGGCTACCAATAATTCTCAACTAAGGCTGGCATATCGTAATCGTCCGTGGTCTATGGCAAACCGAGAGAATTTATCTAAATTGATTTCACAAATCTTATACGCAAATTGGTCCGCTATCATAATCTTGATTAATAATTTCTCTACTCGAATTCAACAATTTTTTAGATCTAGTGTGTAACTTCCACTTCTTGATTTGTGTTGGCTGTTCTACTTATTTGTCCGGCACTGCTGGACGGCGGACCAGCAGCCAAAGATACCAGTTTGATGAGCAACATCATAATTAATGTAATTACTTGCCACTCGTTTGGCTAATTGGTTTAGCAGCGGTTAAAGCATATCATTTACTTAGTCTGATTGGTAAAATTTAAAAAACTAATCCTCTTAATATCAAACAACAGCAAACTATGCGAAACAATTTGTTCAACTCCTACGCCTACGCCTACGCACAAGCCAACCAACTATTAAAATAACGAATACCACAATTGGGAACGGTTTATGTTAAGTTATGTTAATACATAAGTACGATACGTAAGTGTTTTAAAAACAGGCAACTTATATCCCATCTACGCTACTGCAAAAATGCACCAAATGCTCTTCAAATATCCTTCGATGTACGTGTTCCTTGGCTCACTTGATGAATGTGAAGTGAATGCAATTGTACTTGATCTTAATGTGATTCTGACTTAGGCTAACTCTCTGATCTGATTTTTTCTTTTTCGGTTTTGCTGCTACATACATATTAAAATGCTCTTGCTCTCGTCTCGTCAATAAATTTCAGCAAATAAGTGTAAAATTGTACATACATACACATTTAATATAATACAAAAACACAATGCCATCGCGAATTTGTTCATGTTTTCCGGATCCGGACTGTGTGTTGTTGTTGTTGGCCATGAGTATTTTATACATTAGCTTATGTGGCGATCGGGGCTCATCCAAATCTGTATTATTCTGGTTAGGTGGTAAATAGTTAAACAGCAATGATAGTCAAGGGAGGCATCGGTCCTCGGATGTCCGGATCCAGATCCAGACGCCGATGCCGATGCCCCGCGATGGTCTCTGTGGCGACCATGGAGAAAGTCTTCCGTTGATGGATCCATGTAAATATTGTTATCATATCGTAGTAGATATACCGATTTCTATGTCTTTAAGTAGGTACTTTGGCTTTCGTTAGAGATATAGTGTTTAGCTTCGTTTGATACCTGGTTATGAATGGGTGGTGGATCATGCAAGTATGTAAACATTTGATATGTATGCCGTTACGTTTCAGATGCGATTATGTGTAAACTTAGGGTTAGCTTTCGTGGTGTGTTTAGAATAGTTTTAGTATCTGGTATCGTGTACTCTGTGCGACTAGAAAGATCTGATCTGCTCGAATAGAACCTATGCAAAATATATGTACTCGTAATCGTAATTGCAATGGTGGTGTGTCTTACATCGGTTCCTAAATACAAGTGTCTCGTATGGATGTAACTCTATATGTGGGTAAGTGGGTGTGTGGTGCGTGGCCTGTGTGGGTGGTTGGATGGCTGGGAGGAGCTACCTAAGCGACCCCAACCACCCAACCCACCCCACGCTGCTGCCCCAAGGCGAGTATTTGTCTGTCACCGTCTCCGTTCACTTTAGCTCGACGCAATCTGACCCGGGTCACATGCCCTCGCCATCCTATCCATCGCTATCCGATTCCGATGCTTACATAAGGCGGCACTTCTCCTTGGCCCCGCCGCTGACACTGGCCCCCGCATCTCCGTTCTCCGGAATCGAGCCGTTTGTGTCCTTGGACTTCTTCTCCTTCTTCTGTTTCTTCTGCTTCTTGGTGTCCAGTTGCAGGGAGACGGTGCGCGTCTTTTCCATGTTGAGCAGCTCCTGGAACAGCTCGGTCACGTTGTGGTTCGTCTTGGCCGACGTCTCCATGAAGGATATGCTCCAGGTGGTCGCTTGAGCCTGGCCCTCTGCTTGGGAGACCTGCATAAGAGGTGCTTTAGTCAGTCGTCTAGTTGTTTTTGATCTATAGTTAAAGTTTCTATATTTAAGATCTGGTTAAAAATGTATTTTACAAAATCGATTCAATATCTTTGTTAATCTTAAATATTAGTAAATCCAACTTGACAGATTGCTTGTATAAACAATTTTAAGAGCCCATCCCAAGTTTTGCGACCCCAAAATGTATTGATAGATTAAATGGGCTAATGTTTCTAACCTCACGCAATTCGGCGGTCTCATCACACTTGTTGCCCACCAGCATGACGGGAATATTCGGGATGTCGGCTCCCTGAAGAGACAAAAGGTTTTAGCACTTGGATTATAAATATATTTCTGACAAAACCCCACCTTCAGCTCCTTGATAAGCGCCCAGATGGGTCGCAGCTCCTCCAAACTTTGCTTGGAGCACACCGAGTAGACCAGGATGAAGGCGTGTCCCTTTGAGATGGAAAGCCTTTGCATGGCCGGGAACTGGTGGGATCCCGTGGTGTCCGTGATTTGCAGCGTGCAGATGTTTTTGTTGCAGCTGATGACCTATGGACAGGACGATAAGAAGGATCTTCCCGGGAATGCACCTGGCTGCTCACTTACCTGTCTGTAGGTGTCCTCGATAGTCGGGATGTAGCTCTCGCGGAAGGTGCCCTTGATGAAGCGCAGCACCAGCGAACTCTTGCCCACGCCCCCGGCTCCGAAGACCACCACCCGGTAGTCGTTGCTCTGCTCCGGAGCAGCCCGCGTCACCTGGTTCTTCTGCTCCGTCATCCCGGATGCGCGGACTCGGGTCTATCGGATTCGAAGTGGAAATAGATTGAGAGAGAAACAGGAGCTGGACCTTGTTGTCTTGCTGTCGGGCGATGGTGGAATGCTCTACTTGGCCGCCATGCTTTCGTGTATCTGCAACGATTAAGAGCAAATCAGCTTGGCCACAACGCCCACGCACGCACAACCTTTCCGGGTCGCGTGTGGGTGGCGAGTGGGTGTGTGCCTGGGTGTGGGTGGCACTGCTTTAGGGTTCCGAAACGAGAATAAAAATCATAAAGGAAGCTAACTTCTAAAGGTCGATGCTTAAATACCCTTTATATTGGGAAAAGCCGGTAGGTCAATATTAATTTGTATCGACTGATGTTAATTAAATTCAATAGGTCATCTTCATAATAAATAATTATAATTCGATTTATATTACGTAATGTTATTATATTATCTCATAAAGCCGGTATATCACGATAATTTTGTAAGCATGTTGCACTTGATATTAAAATTCAATATGTCATCTTGATAACAAATATTTGTATTACGTTATGTTATATTCGAAGGTTAGGTTAGGTGTAACATAATGTTACTAACATTGTTTGGTAAGCATATCCTGATAAAATACAAAATATTCTGATATATTCTTAAATCCTTAGAGAAATCCTATCGCAGCTTTAGGAAGTAATATATTTTCAATAATATGATAAAAAGGATAGATTGAAATTTCTATTAGGGGCATGTGAAAAATACAGTTAGTTATCCCATCTGATTTGGTTTCAAAACTTATATTCTTACATAAAACGTAGCAAACGTTTGACCAAATTGGTTGTACCTTGTGGAAGGGTATTCAAAAAGGGGAAACAATGCGTGAGAGTGCGCCGCTAATTTTAGCCATGTGCGAAGGAAGGGTATTGATTTTTTGGTCGACTGGCAGATCGGCATTGGCATCTCCTCATCATTATCACTGCGATTATTATTGCCCAGGGTCGCGGGGGTATAAATAGGCCTGCTTTGGAGGTGAGTAGAGTGTCCCATTGCGCTTCGAACGGGTTTCCTGCCCATCCGCCCACACACACACACACGCACACAAACAAACTACCCGTAACTGCTCACTTCCGCTTGATTGTCCTGGTGGACCCTTTACACCTTCGGCACGCCCCCTTTGGAACGACCCGCCTTCCGATTTTTCGCCGTTTTGTTTTCTCGCACTGTTTTCACACTCGTTTTTTGTTTTTCCACCTCGCACACCCCACGCTCTTTGCTGTTGGATTTTCCTCGCTTTATTTTGACTTGGATTTATCGATTTTATCTGCACTGCACTTGCCACCCACACACACGCGAAATGTCGAAGGTTTTTCGACCAAATTCGAAGCCCCTTCGAACGGGGCTTTTCCCGCAGGATCTGGGGATTTCCCTATTGCGTTGCAGTATTTACTTGCATTTCGTTGCACTGGAATTCGTTGCAGGACAGGATCTGGTGCCCGATGTGACTAGCTCTCTGCTGCAGGCCGTCCTATCCTATCCTCTGCTTCCGATAAGAGACCCGCCCACCCACCGCCCCCACGCAACCGGACTACGACGCCTGCGCATCCCCCCAGTAACAACAAAAAGCTTTCGCTTCTCGGAGAATCGAACCCCAAAGCGGAGAATCGAACCCACCCCCGAGAAGAAGAAAGCTTCTGCACACGTCTCCATCCATTTGGAGCCGGCCGGCGTGTGCAAAAGAATTGAATTGAATCGCAAGACCCGTGTGTAAAGCCGCGTTTCCGAAGTGTATAAAACTGAGAGCATCTGGCCAATGTGCATCAGTTGTGGTCAGCAGCAAAAACAAGTGAATCATCTCGGTGCAGTAAAAGGCCTAAATAGCCCATCTTTATCTTTTGTGAAGTGAACAAGTCCAGAAGAAACCAACAAATTCAAGATGCCTTGCCCATGCGGAAGCGGTAAGTCTAGTCTAGAAAAAGAGTTTGACATTCTTTCAAATCATAAATAAAGAATTATTTTTTCTCTAAATATGATATAACCGAAGGTCCTAAAAGGATCCTAGTTATGCTCACAGCATATTAATTCTCAAACCGTTCCCTTTTCCAGGATGCAAATGCTCCACCCAGACTACCAAGGGATCCTGCAACTGCGGAACCGACTGCAAGTGCGGCGGCGACAAGAAATCCGCCTGCGGCTGCTCCAAGTGAGCTGCCCCTAAGAGAAGATCTGGAGAGAACGACAACCCCTTATCTCCGAACTGATTTCTTTATATTTTCGCATATGTTTTCTCATTTTCCCTCCGCACACAATGTCCAATTAAAGTAATTGAAACCTAAGCTGCGTCTTTTCGGTTTGCGTAATCAGTTTGTCGGGGCTTTCTAGGTTAGATTCTCTTTTATTGGAGGTACAAACATATGTGCTCTGCGATATGCGTCGTGGAAATCGGATGGTCAAGTGTTTTCCACAGTGTTTGCAACGAGTAAATATGTATTTTGAATTCAGTTGAGCAATATGGTAATCTGAGTCGCTTCTCTTCTACCTTCTGAGGCTGAAGTGACTGGGAATGGGAATGGGAATTGGATTTCAAAGCACAGCGGTTTGAACTTATGACTTGTAGATACGAAAACAGTCGTGGTCAGAAATATAGAGCGAGCTACTGAAGCGTTTTAAGATGCCTCTCGAATTTGTATATTCATAACAAAAACATTTATGTTTCGTTGTTTTTCCTCAGTAGTCTTAATGACAAATAATATTTCATTATTTTAAAACCTTAGTATAAGTGATTCACGAAAATAAATGATTGTAGGCCGGTTTATTATTCATCTTCTAAAATCTTTATAGCTTGAGAGGCCCCAAGTGAACGTAAACTTTTATAAAGATATAAAATTTAGTCGCGCAATTAATATGAAAGTGCGAGTACCTTAAATATAAACAAAATGTCACCGAAACGAGTCAAGAACAAGAATCCACGGCTGTTTCTTAAGGTTCGCGATCCAGCTGACCTAGGGGTAAGGTTACAAGAGGCCCCACAACCTCAACTTTAGATGGCCCATATGGCACCACACCCCGAGACCTCGAAGTGAAAAAAACCTCATTCGTACTTTATAGTATGGTTCGCATTTACTTTGTTAGCCTACGAATGCAGCTTATGTCTAATACTAGGCTAGGTGAACATTAATGGAGGATTACGACGAATCGATTGGGGTACACTGAGTAGGCAGTATAAGTATATGAAACGTATGTATACATAGATGGTTATCAGCGTGGCCAAACAAATATGGGCGAGATATCACGGCAGTTTCGAAATGGTTCTATTGAAGGCGCTCGACGCACACAGCACACAAGATAGGAAGAATAGTGGGAAATTCGCGGCCTACTTGATAACGATGTTCTGGGCCAGTCGCTTGACAAAGTCCACGTTCAGGAAGTTGGCCATCAGTGTCAGCACGGACTTCTTGGGCGGCCGGCAGTGCCGCAGACCCGCCTCCTGGCAGCAGACGTTTGGAAAGCAGTCCAAAGTGGAGGTGCACGCCTTGGGATGAAGGTCAAAAATGGGCGGAGGTGGTGCCGTGCACTCCAGATACTCCGTAACTGCAAATCAGAGGGTTTAGATTGATAAGAGGTGTTGTACTATAAGACAGGAATTGATGTCCTGATATTATCACTACTTATAACCTAATGGCTTTTTTATCTTATCGGATTAATAGAGCTGAGCTTTTATAATTATATCACTTTATATAGGAATTTATATCTCTATATTATATCAACACCATTTTTTGTTTAATTTAAAAATGTTATTATCTAAAACTAGAGCTATAGAGCTTTCATTACAGAAAATATGTTGTATTATAAATAGGTTTATATGTATAAACTGAACTTACGGTAGTCGAAGGAGCGCTTCACTGGCGTTGGAGCTGTTTCGAGCTCTGGCTGCGAGGTGCGGCAGTACCTTCTCCTTCCATCCGGACAACAGACCCGGGGCCAGCAGTCCATGTCCGTGGTGCACTCCTGGACATCCCACCAGAGTTCCGCCAGGGGTCTACTGGGGCACTTGCGAGGTATCAGTCCCAGAATGGCTAGTAGCAAGAATATATTGATTTAAAACTGAAGTAGAATCTCAAAAGATTTACTCACGTGCGTGTGGAGTCTCCTCCAGGGGCTTGGGAACCCCCGAGACACAGCTGCTGGCTCCGAAGATATCGCAGCACAGCTCATCCCGCTGCCACACGGCGCAGTCCCGATCCGCCTTGCATATCTTGGGGAAGAGCTGGAACCTCACCTCGTTCTCCCGCGGGCAATCGAACCTCAAACGAAGCTCCGCAGCCGCCCGTTTGCCCTTCTCCTTGTCCTTTTCCCGATCCTTGCTATCGCTGGGAAAATTCAGGGTAGGCAGAGCGATACGGAAAGGCCCGTCCGTCGAGGGTTTTAGTGTTGTTGTGGTTGTTGTGGAGGACCTTCTTGGAGGTCTGATCGTGGTAGTAGTTCTCTGATCCCCAGGTTTCCTGGTCGTCTTGGCCGGCTTTCGCTGACTGGACTTATCCTCCTTGGGACTGAACTTCTTGGGCGGATGCGGCTGCTTGGTGGGCGGACGCACTGCCACCAGACTCTGTTGGCCGAAGCTCCAAAAGTTAGGATTGAAGAAGTTGAAGCCGTTGGCCAAACTAGGACGCGGAGCTGGGGATTGGATGGGGATGTGGAAAGCGGGTTAGCGGTGTGCTCAGTGGCCATTAGTGTTTCTGCTCCAAATAACAGACATTACACGTCAAGTAAAGCGCAGTTCCCGCCGCTCATAAAGACCGTTTGATTTGGTTTTTTGTTTTATTTCGGTTTTTGTTCATTATTCAGCCAGGCCAACAATGGATCAACAATTGCCGGTGGAGCGCAGCCTGTTGGCCAACGCTTCCCACCCACTCCACAAACCGATTCCCAACGCAACTATGTATGTACTTGGTACTTGGCTGGTTGCAACAGCTTGGACGCCAGTGAATCAGCCGCGAAAATGGTGATGAGCAGATCGTTATCCCCGGATTAATGACACCTCCCTATAAAGATGATGATACTTTGGGTTTCGAACCCATAAAACTAGCCAGTTCGGGGAACCCTGAAATGTAATTAGACCCTTGGACCTGCTAGAAATGGGTATTCTAAACCCGAGTGATCGTGATTATGCAAATTATCAAAGGCCTAGGCCCCAATAATTCGCGGCCTTGTGTCCGTAGCTCTGGTTCGGACTCAGCCAAGGTCTCCTGCTGCAGCTGATGCCGATTCGAAAGCTCCGCTGCTCCAGTTATCGGCGCTTTACACCTAACCTATGCACCTATGGACGACGTTAACGAACTCCAAACGGGTATATCAGGTTTAGTTCACGATTTGAATATACAATTGCGGTCAGAATAATGAAATTGCGAATCCAAGGCAAAGCTATTTATCTGCATTTTGGCAAATAATCTTAGATCTTTTATTGGCCATCTAAGTGGATTATATGGTATACCATTTTATCTTAAATTTATCTGCACTTTTGCAAATAATCTTGGATCTTTTTTAAGGGGATTTTATGCATACCAGTTTTTGGAAAAGAAATACATAAATTGCAAATCCAAGGCACTACAAAAAAAATCCGATTTTTGGTAAATATAGTTGGATTATTTATTGGTAAACTAAGTGATTTTACCATTACAGCATAGGAAATGTGGATTTGAGCAACTTCTTAGTCCTGAGATAGAACCTTATAACCAAAATATTATGATCTAATGGGTAGTCTTTACTATAACCTTTTCTAAACATGCTTTATGAAAAAGGGTAATCCATATATCAGTAAACTTGACTCTACCTCTTTTCAGACAACTTCTTTGTCACTGTTTTGCCTGTATTCGCATTACCACTTTCAATCTTTATGGTCGAAACCGAAAAGCTAGGTCAGTGCCAGCATCTTCGACCAGTTTGCATGAGTTTGCAGTCCAGCTGATCTAAGATCAAAGCTATAACCATATATTCATAGCTTGTCTATCATTAGACCTCTTTATTTTTCTTTGCACTCACTTGTGGTCGATGTTGTTGTTGTTGTAGTGGTGCTACTGGTGGATGTGGTTGTTGTGGTGGAGGAGGCGGGCCTGCGCCGCCGGACGACCTGAGTGCGTCTCCGCTGGTTGGATGCACCCTGCCTCCCCTTCTCCTTCTCCCTCTCCCGGCTGGGCTGCTGATCCGCTCCTGAAACCGCCGCCGCTTCGTGGGCTGGCTGTGGAGCTGGGAGCGGGAGCTTGTATTGTGCAACTCCGCGGCTAGTGGACGCATTGGCGGCCGTTGCACAACCGATGGCCAGGTAGAGAGCTCCCCCAGCAGCCAGGAGCTGCAGCCAGATCAATCTCATTGCGGCTGGGCGATCACTCAAGAGGTCACTGATCCACTGACCTTTCCGTTGGCGTCACTGCAGTCTGTGTCACTCACTCACTGCCAATCGCACATCTCTGGTGGTGGGAATACAGGTGATACTGGGTTGGGTTGAGTTGGGCAAGCGCGACTACGTTGTTTAGACACCGAGCGACCGCTTCAGACTCGCAGCAAGCCCAATTGGCGAATGTGCAAAATCGTGATTCCGAATTTCGGCAGCGAAGCCAGCAGTCAGCAGACAAAAGCAGCTAAGAGAGCCTAAGCGGGGGCTGACCCGCTCTTTAGCGCCCAAAAACTGGTTTCCACTCTGGTCTGGCCTGGCCTGGCTCTCGGAATAATGGGCTCTTGGCTGGCTGGCACTGGTGAAGGTGCTGCAGTTTTGATGTGGATACCACTAACCCACTGTCGTCGAAATGAGGAAGTGCAGGCCACTAGCCAGGCAGCCAGGAGATTGCTTCCGGCTTTCCAAAAGGACTCCACCAATTATGGAGGTAAATAAACGCTCTTGACACATTCGCGTGGGAATCGTGCAGTTTGGGTTATTGTGCACTTTCATTTAGTTGGAAGATGAAGCTATATTCACCCAATCTAAATATTTGTGCATTCCAAGGTGTCCATGGAGTTACATGAGTGCAAATTACTAATTCCAATCATTTAATTTATTTTACAAACTCCACAAATATTTTGAGGGTCCAAACTTAGCTTTAGTCACAATGTTATAAACATTAATGAGTAGTTGGTCTCACACTTTAAAGTTATTCATATAGAAATTGTATGTTGAAATCGTACATCTTTGGGATAACAAATTTTGATTCAGATTGTCTAGCAAGAAATCGTATTCAACTTCTCAAAAAAAACTTTGATCCTAGACTTGTTCAGTTGATTTAAGGTTTAGGTCTATAAAGATGCCTTTAAAATGAGATCCTGTAGCTGGGCTAAACTTCATATATCAGCAGGAACCACCGCAAAACACAACAATCAAGATCTCATTGTCAAGAGAGCTAAAGTTTGGGGATGACCCGGTCTCGAGCGATGCAAACCGGTTATGTTTTTGTTTTGGGTAGCGGCTTAATGTGTTATTGGGCGACACAGACTGACTGACCGACTGATCACTCGGCAATGCAAAGACAGGGAAATGCACACTTTTCCGGCATCTGTCGACGCAAACATGCAGATGCCCACTGCGATTAAAGCTCACATACGACATAATCGACTAAGCCCGCTAGGATTATGGCACAAATTATGACACAAAAGTAAATACGTTTCTTGTTATGGGTTTAATCAGACGGAGATTTAAACAAACTAGTGTTTTAACAAAGATCCTTCGCGGAAGGTGGTAACGGTTGGAATTCTGTGGTGGTGGCCATTCTGGTTACTTGCTTAGAGATTACTTTGGAGCCGGTTTGTCCATTCTGTGCTTTGTCCTTGCTTAAATCCCCAAATGATTATGTTGTTGCTGCTGTTGCTTGTTGTTGCTGCTGCCGGCATATTAATATAAGGAGTCCCGAGAACTTCCGACGACGACTACTTGCATTAATATGCCGAATGTTGTTTTGAGACGCGCGATTAACGCGTGCCAAACGGCGAAGAGGACATTTAGTCCAGCTGAAGAGGGAAGAAGGAGGACATTAGTAACTATATATTTCATAGAATCTCTGAATGACTCACCTTCTTGAAGCCAATGTCGTTGGCGTACTCCCTGAAGCACTGACGGCAGATGTTCAGGCCGTACTTGCGGATCAGACCGTGGCGGTTAGAGCAGGCACGGCTGGAATGAGATCGTATATACCATGGTTAAATGGGTTCTACAGGGCACTTGTCGTAGCTTGGCACAGTTTCCTTTATGTTGTATAGCAAGCAAAGCTGTCGCTGCACTCGGCTGAACCATTTTCCTGTTTACAAATCGCTCTGTTTGCCTCGTGCAGCTCTTACTTTGGCCACCCTTAATTAAGGAAACTGTTCAAGATGTTTAAACACGTATTTCCGTACTCAACCGGGGGCAAAAGCCAGTGAACATCTAACGATTAACGACTAAAAATCAAGTCAAAAAGCAATACAAATTGGCAGACGCCATGCGTGAAAAAAAGCGGGCCGTGAATAACCTCACTTTCTACAAGCATGCGAAAATCGTGCAAAATACGGGGTTTCGGGGCAAGCATTTAAACAAATCGTACACCAAACGGTGCGCCAGGCTACGGGCCACACAAATCTTACCAGCATCGGGAGCCTTGGCCGTATTTGCGGGGATGCGAGTACCAGAGAGTAGCGAAACCCATGTTGGCGTTTTCCACGAGAAATTCGAAAAGAAAGGAACCAGCAGTGTGACCGCGCCGACGACGAGAAAAAATACCGTTCGGCCGGAAAAATACTGAAACTACAAATAAATACTGAAAGGGTATATACTATCAACGCTGGCAACGCTGGTCGGGAGCGAGTATCGGCTAAGAAAAAAGAGTGGCAGCACGGTTGGGTTTCGTCACTTGCTATGGCGCTTTATTTAAATTTAAATTCAAATTTAAATATTACATATAGGTATCCGAAAACAGCGGCTGGGAGGGATTGTTTTTGACAACCACCACCCTGGCATTTTCCGGCATTTGTTCCTGACCCTGCTGCGGGTCGAAGATGCTCATCACATCCATTTCCATATCCTGGACCGGCTCCTCGAAGACAATTATCTGCTGTTCGGAGCCATCCGCCTCCAAGGGAACGCCCTCGACATAATGCGACATCAGAAAGCCGTCGTTGACCTCGCCTATGGGCAAGCACATCATTTCCTCTGGCTGCTCCGAAATGACCGAATACTGAATGGTCGCCTCGCCAACCTCTGCCGAACTTGATCCCGAGGCCACCACCTCCGAGGGACTGCCACCAGCCACCACCTGCTGCCCCGGACTTAGCTTTTGCCCCTTCTGGGCAGCAGCTGCGGCCGATTCCAGCTGGAACTTCTGCATCTGCATCATGAGCCGCGAGTTGGCGTCCAAATGGGAGTGTCGCGCTCGGATGTGCTTGTCCCGATCGCCGCGCTGGCGGAAGGTCTTGGTGCAGAAGAGGCAGCTGTACGGCTTCTCGCCGGTGTGGATGCGCTGGTGGTTCTTGAGGGCATCCGCCCGATAGAAGCGCTTGCCGCACTCCTCGCACTCGTAACGCCGCTCGCCGCGATGGATGAGACGGTGCTGGTAGAAGACGGATCCGGTGAGGAAGCGCTTCCCACAAACCAAGCAGAGATACGGTCGTTCTCCCGTGTGGCACTTGCGGATGTGGTCATTTAGATCCGGTCGGATGGTGAACTTGCGGTCGCAGTTCTCCTCCTGGCAGACGAAGGGCTTGACACCTGGAAAACAGATAACCTGGAGGGGCATCTTATCTACTAAGCATATACTCACCCTGGTGGAAGCGCAGGTGCTGCCACAGATGACTCGACTGGGTGTACGATTTGCCGCAGATGTCGCACAGATACTGACGCAGGCGACCGGTGCCCGTGTTGCGGGTCTCCTTCTCGCGCTTCTTCTTGTTCAGGTGCTTCTCCTCGTTGTGCGCCAGGATCTCGTGGGCGAACTCAAAGTTGACCTCGCAGAACTCACAGGGCAGCAGCAACTTTTTGCCGCTCTCGCTGAGTCGCGGGAAGTAGTGATAGGAGGTGTACCTAGCAGGTGGACAAAACCAGTTAGATAGCCATGATTAAAAAACCCAATGCCTATCCTTACCGATGCTCCTGGAGCAGGTCCGTGTTGGCGAACTTAAGCTCGCACACATTGCACACAAAGTAACGACCCAGCGTTACATTCAGCGATCTGATTGCCTCCCGCATGAAGATGCAGTCCGTCTGGAAGTGGATGCTGGCCTCCTTGGCCGTGCTCATCTGCATGTCGCAGGCGGTGCACTCGAAACGCCGCTCCGCCACATGGGAGGCCGAATGGACGAGCAGTTCTGCTATGTCGGCGAAGACATACTCGCAGAATTCGCACTGCAAAACGCTGCCCAGGATCAGGCTGGTGAACAGCTCCTTCTCCCTTTGATTTTGCTGGGTGGCTGTTACGGTGACTTCGCCTGCCAGCATCATCTCCCCCTCCAGCACGAGTTCGTTGAAATCCCTTTTGCCGTCGGAGCTTTGAGCCTCGGGGGACTTGCACATCACCGGCAGATGCTCGGGATAGTGAATGAGGCCGTGCTCCAGGGCCACCTGAGGATCGTAGAAGATGCGGCCACAGGCGTTGCACTTCACCACGACCAGGAGACCAGCAGCCGGAGCTGGGTGTGGCTGCAGGCTGGCCTGTGAGGGGAGCAGGTCCAGGGTGTGCTTCTCCATGTGACGCACCAATCCCGAGGGGTGTACGAACTTGCGATCGCACATGGTGCACTCGTTTGGACCCTTGACCGACTTCCTGCCGCGCGAACTATCTATGCCTGTGGACAGGTCGTACTTCATCTCATCCTTCATGTAGCGTCGTAGGCGCACCTGGTTCTCCAGGATCACACGCTCGCTCCCTGGCTTACTGGGCGGAGCGGGAGGAGCGGGAGGAGCGGGAGGAGCACATGCGGCTGTGGCGACAGAAAGAAGGGGCGCCTGCTGCTGGGCAACTGCCAGCTCAATGAGCTTCCGATCGACATCGATCTCACAGGAGTGGCTCTGGAACGCCACAGCATCGTACAGGACCAGACATTGGGGGCACTTCATCCGGCTGCCAGTAGCCGCAGACAAATTGGTACGCGATCCTGGAGGAAAGTTCAGTGACATGCCATTAAATTGACTCCCAGAGAATTACCTTGAAACACAGACTGCTCCGTGGTCATCTTGTTGCTGGTGACCCCAGCCAAAAATTCGCGAATCTTCAATTGCTCCGCCTGGGGATCAAAGTCCTTCTGGCCGTCGGCCTCCTGCAGGATCTGCTTGAGAGCCGGATCCGCCAGGGTGCGCTCCACAACCACATCCGTTGACATGGGGATGGCTGAGGTCGCTGGGGTCACCGTGAAGAACCTAGACAGCTCCTCGTGGCTGACAATCTGCTCCAAGCCGCCGCCGCCCTCGTTGGATGCCAGCACTGTGGCTCCGGGCTGCAGGTCGTCGGGTGTCAACTGGGTGTCCACATCCACCTCGATCTCGGCCAGCGTATATTCACCCGACACTTGGAGGTTCATGGCTAATGCTAGTAGTTACTCTAGGTAGAATCACTTGGGAGAACTCTCAAAAGGGGATTCAAAAGTACTAATTCAGTTGGCCAGATATTCAACAAAGGAACAAAATTTGAAATTTTCCTAGCTCGAGAAAAATTGTTTGAGAAATTTTTAGGGAACGTTTCGGCTGCTGATAAGTAGGGAAATGAAATTTGCTTTCTCCGTCGACCGAGAAAATTGGCAGGACTGACAGTAAACTCTATGACAACGATCAACTCTATAGGGTTTCTACAGGGATTATGTTTTAAAATTGTTATTATCGGAACATCCGATTCGGAAGGGCTGTCGATAGGGTTCTTAAAAGGGTTAAAAAGATTTGAAAATCTGCAGAAGTCCCTAAAGAAATCATCAGGTTAAGGGATGTCTAGTTAAAACTTGACAAAGGTAGATAAGATCAAAAAAGTAATGCTTTCAAGCAGTGGCAAACATTTAAATGTAAAGCTTGATCAAACTTAATTAACAAGAACTTGGATATTTAGTATCTTTACTTCATAGCTATTTTGGGACAGGAAGCTCCACAGCTGAAGGTGCTTCCCTTGGAATGCGATAATAATAGTTCAAACCGTCGTTTCCGCTTTTTGCAGACATTAGTCATTAGTCAATGTTCTGATTCTGGACTTACCCAACTTGCAAGGCCTTTGACAGCCAAATCGCATATCATACACCTCTCCACCAAAATGTATGTAGTTTACGCCAATTGTTTATGTTTTCCTTTGGCTCAGGCTGTCGGCGTCGGCATCGTTGGCCCAGGTGATTACTGGCCCCCAGTTATCAGCTCCCAGTGCCTCGGCTCCAGATAAGGCGCTTCGCGAAATGAGTAAACGCAGTGCCTAACATGACATACCGCCGCCGTTAATCAGTCCCACAAGGTTCTCTGTGCCGTTCAAACACGCCTGCCAATCCTATCCCATCCGATCCGGTCCAGGATCTGCAGAGTCCCTGGACACAGTTGCTCCGGTGCACACGGTAATTGGTCAAGGAATCCATCCCCGGTGCCTGCTGCCCTTCTAGCCCTCCATAGCCTCCTCCTCCTCCACGAAAGCTTTGAATTATCCGCTGAACCTGGTGACTGGAACAAGCGATGAGTCACACCGGCGAAGGCCCAGCGCGATCAGAATCCGAAATTGATAAAAACCCAAGTTGCGCCAGCAATTCTTATCTGCAAATTGGCTACTAGATAATGCGGCGGGCCATTGTGGGCGCACGACGGCTACGGGGAGAGATCCAAGACAAAGCCAGTGGCGGTCGGCGGCACCTCCTCCTTTCGCAGCTCCGTACTAACGCAGCTACCAACTACGTATCCGCTTTTCCAGTGCCATGGAGGATCTAACATACGCCTACATTTCGGAGCCCGTGGAGTTTCGGCAACTGGAGGGCCGGGCCATTGACTTCCGCAAGACCTTCGATTTGCGGGGCCAGGGCACCGACGAAATGCTCCAATTGTACCTTAGGAAGGCCAACCTCTCCGACGACCTCGAGCGCCTGCCGGCTATCATGCGGCGCGCCTACGTCTATGACATAATTAGGAGCAATAAGGGTCCCGGTTACTGGGTGGTAATGTCCTGCTGCATCCCTTTTCCCATCATCAGCATCAGCTACATCCGTCCATGATGCACAGCCCTGTCCTGAACGCAGCCGTCTCTTCTCTTTCCAGCCTCCTTCCATGCAAGTGAGCACCGACGTCTTCGCTCATCCGCCGCCTGCAGTTCGTCCACCTCCCTAGTACGCCGACAACGTGAGCACCAACGCCAGCATCGACGGCATGAAGAGCTCCTCCTCGTCGAACAGCCTGGACAGGTATGCGGGCGCACCGCCCTCGGTGGCCCTGGCGGGCCCTAGCTTTGCCACCAGCGTCTTGGTCAGCAACAAGGGCTCCAAGTACGAGATCAGCGGCCCAGTCAACTTCCAACACGTTTCCGGCGATGTGACGCGGGATCGCACGCGAAACGCCTTTGATCTGAGTGCCGACTCCAACGACAAGGTGCTGAGGAAGTACATGATGGAGCGGGGCATCACGGAGGCGGATATCAGCCACATGCGACACCAGGATGTGGTTACGAAGATTATTCACTCCAACTTTACATGGATGGTAGGTGCTTGCCTTTCAGTAGAATCTCTTAATATCTCTTCTTTGTCTCCTTAGCCACCAAAGAGGGATCTTCAGGCTCAGCCGAAAGTCCAGGAAACGGCCAGACCGCTGCTCTATGCCACGATTTCCACAAACAACCAGATCACTCCTCCTCCCTCGCCGCCACCGCCTTCAGTGGTTAACATTTCGAAGCCAACGGCTGCTCCGAACTTCTCCAACTACGCCTCGCTGACATCGCGGTTTGTGGATATCTCCGATCTGGATCTGCCTGGTCCACCACCGGCTGCATCGACGCCTGTTAGACAGCCAGAAGTGGGAGCGGTGATTCCTGTTCAGGTTCAGCCTCAGCAGATGAACAGACCGAAGGTTCCGCCGCCTCCGTCGGCGGTCATGGCCAAGAACACACATGGCGGCTATCCAGCGGCCATTGACATGCGCCAAGTGCGGCCTGCGGCTTCGCCGAAGGTGTCCAATGAGACCTATGCCACCATAGCGCCGCAGCGAAAGGTGGGCTCCATGCGCATCCCACCGCCAGCGCCTCCAAAGCCAACAATAGTGCCCAACACCAACTCGACGGCTTCCACGGGATCATCTCTGTATGCCGTGTCACCGGTGCAGTATGCTCCTGTTGCCAAGCCACCGCCAGTTGTCAAGCCAGCGCCACCTGCTCCTCCAGCCAAGCCGACATCTAGGGTTCCCTCTGCTTATATGACGCCACTGCCGGTGCAGAGTGCAAAGATGACTGCTAGTGCTGCGGTTCCTCCTCCTCCGCCACCACCGCCGCCTCCAATGCCAGTTGCCGCTGCGGGCGGAGCACCTCCTCCGCCGCCGCCTCCACCAGGAGGATTGGCGGGAGTTCCGCCACCGCCTCCAATGCAGAAGTCACTGCCCAAAGCTGCTCCGGCTGCGTCAGCCGGTGGTGACCCAAGGGATGCCTTCCTTGCGAGCATCCGTCAGGGAGTAGCACTCAAGGTATTATAGTTGCAGCACTACCTTACCAGTTAACCTAATCCTCTTCCGATTCTTATAGAAAGTGGATCAAAAGGCGGCCACCATAAGCGGCATCAAGCCACGTCCGGAACGTAAGCCGCCAACCACCGACTTCCTCAGTGAACTAAAGCTGGGAATAACCCTGAGACGGGTAAAAAATCCGGCGGATAATCCCTATTCCGAGGAATCCGAGTCGCAGGCGTAAAAACTTGGCGGTTAAACTTTCGACTGCGCCGCACTTAACAACACTGAACCGAGCGGGCAAGGTTGCCAGACTGAGAAAATCCGCCTTAATTTAAAAATGCTAAAAAATACCCTTTAATTTTAATATTAATCACCATGACAATGAGCATTAACGTTTGTAAATAAAATTGTTATCGCCAGATATGATATACATTATCATCACGGCTATTAGTAACCTACTTATATAGAAATAAATTTCGTACTTGCAGTACAGTGCTCACTCGAAGTAGTGAAAATTAGAAACAGGGGATTTAATATAACAAATAAAAACAAATATATATATTTTTGTAAAATGCCATAGTTTAATGGAAATGTTTTAATTTTCATAAAGATCTTGCTACCTTTTAGAAGGGTTTAACATAAAAAAGTTCACTCTTCATACAGATCACTGTACATTTCCTCTATGCGTGCGAGAGAGACAGGTACAATCAGCCGGTTAGGTGAGAATGCGAGGCAATTGCTGGAATCACTTCTGATTTGGACCTTTGATAGATAAGTAACGCCTGGAGCACAGGTGAGACTGCACTTTTGGACACCCAACACAAGACTGGACTAAACGCAATCGATTTCCTTGGGGATTTGGAACAGCTGCATTATGCAACGCATTGCTATTATCGGAGGAACTGGAATGACCGGCGAGTGCGCCGTGGATCACGCCCTAGAAAAGGGTAAGTGACAACCCCACAGGTTAAATACCCCTACTAATCCCCTCCCGTTTGCAGGTCTCACGGTGAAACTGCTTTATCGCACCGAGAAGACTGTTCCGGAGCGCTTCAAGTCCAAAGTGGAACTGGTGAAGGGGGATGTGACCAACTATGAGGATGTGCAGCGGCTCATCGAGGGCGTGCAGGCGGTGGCCGTCATTCTGGGCACCCGTAACAAGCTAGAGGCCACTACCGAGCTCTCCCGCGGCACCGAGAACCTTATCAAGGCCATGAAGGAGGCCAAGCTCTCCAAATTCTCCATCGTCATGTCGTCGTTCCTGTTGCGTTCGCTCAAGGAGGTGCCCGCTGTGTTCCACCGCCTGAACGAGGAGCACCAGCGCATGCTGGACCTTACCAAGGCCTCCGGCCTGGATTGGATCGCCATCCTGCCGCCGCACATCGCGGATGAGCCGGCCACCGGCTACACCGTGGTGCACGATGATGCTCCCGGCCGCCTGGTGTCCAAATATGATCTGGGCAAGTTCATTATCGACAGCCTGGACCAGCCGGAGCACTACGGCAAGGTGTGCGGCATTGGCAAGAGCCCCAAGAGTGCCTAGAATCAAAACCCATCATCCATTCGGATTGGGATGTGACCAATTGCAGCTGATCGTTTGAGACGTACAAATTTAATTTGATATTCCTGTCGTAGTCCTATTAATTCGCCAAATGTCTACATACCCGTATGTAATGTGAACGCACAATAAACTTTCCATTTTAGAAGACACGAATTTAATTGCAATTACGTGCGGATTCGCTTTGGCATCGGACGATCGAAATGTCGCCACATTAGCACCTGTCGCGCCAAACGCCTGGCAGGTATTTAAAAAATGTGTAACCATAAAAGATCACCGTGCCCCGGCCAAGCCAGCAAAGATCAACAGCTTCCGCTTTCGCGGTAGGGAAGAGAAGAGCCGCGCGCCGCACCCTAGTCATACATATGTAGTAGATAGTCTACAGAGCCAAAGCCCCATTGAGAGGGAATTTCGTCGGATTTTTGGCAGCCGAGAGAAAGAGAGAGATCTCTAGTTGCCTTACATCAGTGCAGGTTATTTCTGTAACACGAACATGACGCTCGCTGGGCGGGCATTAACCATTTGGGCACCGAGCCCCCGTCAAATTTGGCTGCGCCAAAATAAAATCAATTTATAGTCGTCGCCGTGAACTTGAACTTGTCATCTGCCGCGAGGTGGACGCTGGGATGCATCTCATCGCATCGCTCATCCCGCCAGACAGGCATTTCCGCCGTCACCACCACTTCCGCCCAGGAACAACAGATAGTTTCTACACGTTTTATTGGAAGTTATTGCCTTGGTTGAGTGCTTAATGCTAAGGCTCGATATGTCTATATGCTATGTTTCGTTGGAAGATACTTGAGCTTCTTATTATCATCGCAGGCAGGTAGATATTCGTCTAGGAGCAACTATGCACACGCTTGAGCAAAACTATAACAAAAGTGATAATAGCTAAACAGTTAGGATTAGGTTAACATTAACATTAACATTAGCCTTATACATGTACCGAACAGCCCGGGGATTGGGTCACCTTTGTCATACAAAAAGAACCAAAAAGTTTAAAAAATACATGCGGAAAGTAATATTTAAAAATCAACACAAGCGTTTTGGTGAATGTTTGCTTATCGGTGTAATGGAATCAAAAGCTTTTGCTGCCTCGTAGTTCGCCCGAGGGAGCGAGGCAATCAGACCTGCATTTGGCAGACAGCCTGGCATCCACAGGTTATGGCTCGGAGCACAGCCGCTGGCAGGCAAAAGCCCGTAAAGAATTTCAAGCGTTTGCCAATTTGACTAGTTCACTGCCACTCTCTGATCGGGTTTGGCACAGCCCAATTCGGCTAGGCCCCCTACTCCTATTACTGGCGTTGATGTCTATAAGACCTTCTTCATGTATTTCTTTTTGGCATTTTGCAAACTGGGCAGTTCGCAGTGGCGCGGCCCGTACATTGTGACGGGTGCGCAGTACTCGTAGCCGATGCGCTCGTAAAATCCATCCTGATCGATGGTGGACAGGTAGATGGTCTTGAGGTCCAGGACCACGCGGCAGTAGTCCTCGGCGAACTTCATGATCAGCTTGCCGAATCCCTGGCCGCGGTGACGCTTGTCCACCACCACGGACTCCACGAAGCAGGCCTTCTTCTTCGAGTTGATCGGGCTAAGCTTGAGGTGAGCGATCACACGGCACATGCCCTCGGTGGTCAGCACCAGGCTGCAGGGCAAGGTGTCGCAGGAGGCCTCCAGGGAGCGCATGCGCGCCGTTTCCGAGCGCGGCCACTCGGCGTTGATCAGGGCGCAGGTGTCCTTCATCAGCTCCGGGTAGTTGTGGATGGGCACCACGTTAAACGGACTGCCGCTGACATTGAATGGTGGAAGCCCCTGTAAATGGTACAATGGTCAGTTTTGATTTCATTCCAGGCCTTAGTTTAGAGGCTGGAAGAGATTAAGGTCTGCTACTCGTTTACTTCATAGTACGGCTCCGGTTTAATGTAGCGCATTTCGCTGAAACGGACTGTGACTCTGTGGATCTGGAAGGGATCCGCTTGAGCCTACTAAGTGTGCGACAATCTAGAAGAGAATAGAATTGAGTCGTTTCGGAACGGAGGCGATCCTGACCTGTGTTGGGGGAATACGTAGATATTTCTACCCAGGTAGTTCTCATCTTGCATTTAATCTTATTGATCTTATATGACATTTTACCTTTCAAGGTTTTCAGATATGTGTACCTTTTGGTTTACTCATCCCGAGGTACCTGGTACCTTACCCAGGTACAAAAAGCTAGTAGTCGCCCCAACACCGATCATCCTGGCACACATAACACTTGGGCGGTTATTTACACGGGATACTCAAGAATCGCAGGTGGAATTTAAATAAACAAAGACTGGCAGTCATGGAAACGGCACAGACACACACGCACGAACATATAGTTTAAAATCAAGGTGAGGCGTAAAAAAAGAACGTTTTCGTATGTGCGCCTGGCCGAGAATCGAACGACCTTGACTGGTATACGCACTGCTCATAAGAATATGTATGCACAATGTACAGAGATGAGTGGGTGGTGTAGTGTTGTTGTGCGGGTGATTCTTTTGTACAAGAGGTCTGGGGCTGTGGTTTACTATTGATTTGGAGAAATAACTGTATGGATCGGATGAGATGGTTACCATTGCGAGAGCTTTGCGCTGCTGGGCGTCTGATTCTGATTCCCGTGCGCCACGACGAAGTGAACAGAACGAACTGATATGGTTCCCAATATTGATGAGGCGACGTCCCAGAAGTTCCGTGTGAGAGCGCAAATTTCGCCTAATAATCTCACTCTCTTGTATGTGTGCGTGTTTGCTGCTGCGATTTGACTGCGCGCCCGGAAAATTGAATATCAGTTTGATTTAAAACGGAATTTGTTTATTTTTAAACTTTTTCGCATACGCTGCGCCCCTGCTGCTTCTTCTTCTCCGCCTCAGGCAGAGCGTTGCCACCATGGCGTTGGGGACCCACTGTCCAACACCTGACCACCGGGACAGTGTTGCAAAGCGCAAGCAGTTGACCAAGCGAAAATAACAACAAAATGGTTTTTTAACGAGCGCAAAGCGAAAACACAAGTAGAAAACACGATAAAACCACGGTAGAGGAGGCAATAAATCAGCAAAAAACTTACTGTATTAACGGGGGAGTTGGCGAAGCGAGAGCAGCGTGCGCCACAGCCTGCTAAATTAATTATTACACAACAAATAAATCAAAAAAGTGCCACCGACAGCTTCCAATTGGCAGCGTGCGGCCGAAAATAGCTTGTAAACAAAGCGATAGCTAGGAATAGGAATAGGAAAAAGAAGCGCTCGCAACGTCATTGACCCAGAAATTAGTCGTTGTCATTGCCAAGCGAGAATACGCTGCAGTTGCAGTGGCAGCCACTTCCCACATCCCACTGAAGAGCACGTGCATCCACTGCATCCCCATCCACAATGGCGGGCCGACAGATCGCCAACGACCACCTGCGCCTCTCCTGGCACGACACCCAGATGATGGCCACCCTGAGCCCGCAGAGCGTCATGGACTACTTCTGCCGCAAGTCGAATCCCTTCTACGACCACATGTGCAACAACGAGACAGTTCGGATGCAGCGCCTGGGTCCGGAGCACCTGCAGTGGGTGTGTCCCATCTATATAATTCCCTCTTAATTAATCTTTCTCTCATTCCAGCAACATGATCGGCCTGGAGTATATACTCCTGCACGTCGCAGAGCCCATCCTCTATGTGATCCGCAAGCAGCACCGGCACAATCCCTCGGAGGCGACGCCCATAGCCGACTACTACATCATCGGCGGTACCGTCTACAAGGCTCCCGATCTGGCCAACGTCATCAATGCCCGAATAGTATGTATTACCCCACAGATGACAAAAACCATCTGCCTAATGGTTACGTTTCCAGCTCAACACCGTGGTTAACCTGCAATCCGCCTTCGAGGAAGCCAGCAGCTATGCCCGCTACCATCCCAACAAGGGTTACACCTGGGACTTCTCCTCCAACAAAGTCTGTACGTAGATTCGATTCAAGTATATCTCCCGAGAACGAAGAAAATAACCAATCAAACGTACTACTTCCAGTGTCTGACAAATCCAAGTCGGATAAGAAAGACGCCAACGCGGCGAAGGATGAAAACAGCGGCACTTTATTCCAGAAGCAGCGTGTGGACATGTTGCTCGCCGAACTGCTGCGCAAATTTCCCCCGCCCATACCGCCAATGCTGCAGAATATCCAGCAGCCGTTGCCAGCGGGCGATGAGCTAAACGCTGCTGGTAATGCCTCCGAACTGAACAACGCCACAGGACCGCTAGACATCAAAACAGAGGGCGTGGACATGAAGCCACCGCCCGAAAAGAAGAGCAAGTGATTATGTTAATGTGCATTTAAACTGGGAGAGATTAAAGTACATTTAACTTAGACCTAGACTAGTCTACACACGAATCGTTTGATTTAATCCTTGGCACTCTGTGCGTCCTCTCCGCCAGTCACCTTCTTCAGCTGGCCCTTTGCGTGCACGGTCAGGCTGTGGTTGGTAAACTCCAGTATGCTCTTGAAGGACTGCTTGCAGAGGTGACAGGGCACAGTCTTTGTGGGAGTGCGGTAGACTCCGGCATGCGCAACGTTCTTGGGCACCTTCTTCACGGACGGCGGGGCCATGGACTGCGCCCCATTCGAGGAAGCTGGTGATCAGAAGATATTAGTAATTACTATAGGTTATGGTAGAGGGTATAATAGGAAATATTACCCATTCTTGGAAGTGTGCTCATGCGATGCTGTGGCTTCTGCGGCATTGTCATTGGCGCTGGCTGGTTATTCACATTATTAGAGCCGACCTTTGGCAGCTGGGCCTTCTTCTCGTGGTTCAATTCGGTGAACTCCAGCTTGCGCTTCTCGGCCGGCGGTATCTTCTCGCAGTTCTTCATCAGATGGATGTGCAAAGCGCGCTCCAGGGCAAAGTTCTTGTCGCAGTACTTGCAGCGGTTCTTGGAGCCACCTGCTCCAGTCGGTGGATTGGTGTTCAGTCGCTTGAGGGTCTTAGGTCCGTTGTCCACCAGGTCATGCATGCGCAAATGCATATCGAGAAGTGACTTAAGGCGGAATGGGGCTGCGCACGTCTTGCAGTTGAAAACGGTTTCGGGAATGCTTTTGACTGGCGGCTTGGCCACCTTCGTGGTACTCTTAGGCGGCGAACGGCCGTGGGTCACAGCGAGCGACTTGCGATTGGTTCCCTTTGACAGCTTGGACACAGGCAAGCAGCTGCGCCGGCTCACGGCCAAACCGCCACCCACACTCAGCTTTCGGGCTGGACTATTCAGCGTGGTCTTTACCACCACCGACATGCGCTGCTTGAAAGAGTAGGTGCGAGTCTCTGCACTAGTCGTTGGCATATAGGAGCGTCGAGGGCGTGGCAGGGCCCCCGAGTATGTTGAGGTCATGGACTGCCTTTTCTTGCCCACCTCCACTTTCAACTTGGAGGCCGATGGCTTCACAGAGTCACTGGACATCTTGAGTGCCTTGGCTATTAGCTCGGAGACTTCGTTTACCACCTCGGTGACCTGGGCTATCTCCTTTTCAACTGGCGGCGAGGCCAGCATGGATACGCCTTCGTTGGAAACTGCAAGCGAAGACGAGGGTTGAAAAGGACCCAATCTTTTAAAGGCATAAACTCACCTTCAGTGATATTCTCCAGCACCACGTTGGCACTCAAAGGATAAACTTGACTCGGAGCCGGGGGCTTGGGAGCCTCCTGCAAGGAAACATCGTCCATGGTGGCGTCCTCAGTCTTCAAGGTATTGGCCTTCACCGTATTGGCCGTCAGGTCCACGGAACTGGACAAAGTGGAATTATCGCCGCCAGTATGATTATTCCCATCCGGCTGGGCGTTCTCCTTGTCCTCAACATGGGTGAGGTCCATGGTCATGATATGTTGCTGCGAGTCTATCGACGCATTGTCCTTGGAGGGAGTGGAGCTCAGGGCGTTGTGCCGGTTGAGAATGCTCTTGTCAAAAGGGCGAAGTGGCGAGTTCTGGTCCGGTTCGCCGATGGTCAGCTGCTGCAGATCCTTCAGGACGCTGCGCCTGAGGTCCTTGTCATCCAAGGGGGCCTCCATCTTGCTGGTGTGCACCTCCAGGACCTGGCTGCTCTGGGTGACCATGGCCGACTGCCACTTGGCTCCGGACAAGGTGTCGTCGGTGTCAAAGGAAAGGTACATGGTACTCTCATCGTGGGTAGCAATCGACGAGCGACGGGAATCAATCTGCAGGGGGATGTGAATGGGATCGAAGTGTTAGCACGACAAACGGGATCTGGAAGGAGCACCCACGAAAAACACAAATACTTGCCTTTCCCGCCATCGACCTGCGCGAATCGTCCATGACTAGTTATATGCTCTGCCCAATTGGCCACGCGGAAGTAGAAAATGAATAAACACGTCCAATTAATAAAAAACTCGGGCAGCTGAACCGACGCTGTACCGAAAAAAACAAAGCGTTAATATTTCAAACCCACTTTTCAACACTGCGCGCAAAAGATCGCAACGGCGTTGTAACAATTGGTGGCCTCGAAGTATTAAAAACAATAACTATTATTAACTGCACATCGAGCAGTGCTAACAAGAAGAGAATTTAAGTTGAATGTACTTTTTTATTTAGCATTTGATGATTTGTGGCGTCGTACTTACTTGATCAGAAATATTTCTAAAAACTGAATTTACTTTGACCTAGCACAGACCCACACCATGGTAAATATACTAGTTAGCTGGTCACACTCATGTAAGATTTTCGGCCAGCACGGTCACTCTAATTCTCATATGTATACAAATTGGCGTTTTGTTGTGTGTGAAAAATCATATTTTCGCAAAGAAATTACTAAAAACTTGTGAACAAGTTCCTACGTAACGAGCACAATCGAGCTTAGCCCCACCCCAATTACATATCCACCGTAGTCACACGCTAAATCAGCTCGAGAAGCTAGTTTTCCCCTTCGCGACAGTGAGTCACTGGCCAGATTTAAAGATTTCCCCACCCAAAAACAACAAGACAAACGTCTTGCCTCGCAACCACTTGCTAGAAAACTTCAAGTGATATCAGTCCCAAAGCATCCACGTCCGGAAATGGCCGCCGTTGAGAATGCCGAGCCCCGCACGGAGCTGCAGGAGCTGCAGTTCAAGTCCGGCCAGGTGGCCGATGAGTCCCTGGAGAGCACGCGTCGCATGCTCAGCCTCATGGACGAAAGCAAGGAGGCGGGCATCCGCACGCTGGTGGCCCTGGATGACCAGGGCGAGCAGCTGGACCGGATCGAGGAGGGCATGGACCGGATCAACGCGGACATGCGGGAGGCGGAGAAGAATCTGAGTGGCATGGAGAAGTGCTGCGGCATCTGCGTGCTGCCCTGGAAGAAGGTGAACATCAAGGACGACGGCGAGAGCGCCTGGAAGGCCAACGACGACGGCAAGATCGTCGCCAGCCAGCCGCAGCGCGTCATCGATGAGCGGGAACGCGGCGGAATGGGTGCTCCGCCCCAGTCCGGCTATGTGGCCAGGATCACGAACGATGCGCGCGAGGACGAGATGGACGAGAACCTGGGGCAGGTCAACTCCATGCTGGGCAACTTGCGCAACATGGCGCTGGACATGGGATCCGAGCTGGAGAACCAGAACAAGCAGGTGGACCGCATCAACGCCAAGGGCGATGCCAACAACATTCGCATGGACGGCGTCAACAAGCGCGCCAACAACCTGCTCAAGAGTTAAATATGCACAAAGGACACGTCCCGAATCGATAGCGAACACGATAGCCAGTCACCTCCGCTTCTATCTTGTTAAGGGAAAGGAACCAATGTTGTGGGCACAAACCGTAGCAGGTGGTCTTGCGTTATTTATACCATATATTATATACATATACAAGTAGCCACCAGTAACCAGTAACTCCTGGCAGACGCGGAAGCGTAACCGACCCATCTACTTAAAAGCACTAGATAGCCGCCGTCGAGCCGCCGGATGAACTAACTACTTTCTACAACTATATATATGCGAACCAACATACTAACTACTTACTATTACTACACTCGTGTACAAATGGCAACCACAAGTTGCCGGAAACAATTTTATTATGAGATTTACCGTATGATGTACTCTGTTTTTGTGGTACAAACTTTTTGAGCATTTTACCGAACTTTGTGAAATCAAACCAAGCAACTGCTGAGATGGATATATATGTGAATTGATGATGTATTTACAATTCGTAGTACCACCGCAACCCCCGGGCACAGAAAAGCAACTACAAAGACGGGCGGTATCATATCGTAGCCAATTTTATGTTCTCCATTGTTAACCCATTTTAAGTAGGCCATGTAAACGGGTATTTCGTAAGCCCACCAAGTCCAAGCACCGATTCTATTGAATTACAATTACTCTAGATTTGCACTCAAACCTCTTGCTTATTGTATTTACCTCTACATACCTAATCCCCAGTGAATGTAACCGATCGAGTTTCGTAGCTGTAGCCTAAGTAAGTGAAATTGTTGATTGCAATAATCCCAAATATTTAAGAAACTACCTGTTTGTGCGCAAGATATTTCTCGTTAACTATTATACGTATTACGAACGAGTATAGCCAATTGATTAGATAACTTATTTATCGCTACTATTGCCACTTTAGCTTACATTCTTAGCTCTTAAATTGCAATTATTTGAAAATATATTAATTCACCAACAACGAGTGTTTATGGATTTATTGCACTTTACAAAAGATTAAGATTAGCTGAGAATTTTAGGGCACTCGAAAGTAGTTGCTGGTTGCTATGTACCCGCTGAAGTCCTCGTCTTCGCAATCTCCGGCCTGGGCGAACTCGATTTCTGGTGCCGCCTCGACGGGAATGTACACAATGCTACCGCGAGACACCACAATCTCCTTGTCGCCCTGTTGGGTTTTCAGCTTTAGAGTGCGTGATCCCTTCAGGACTATCAGTATGGAGCCGAAGGCCTGGATCGCCAGCTTGTACGATTCCAGCGCGTGGTCAATGTTCACATTAATCACGGCGAAATCGGACACTGGAGGAATATACACCTGGACCTGCTCATCTACGCGGAATGGGATGAACTCCTTGTGATGATGGGCGCTGTCAAAGATCACAGAGTCCAGCAATTGGTCCACATCCTTGTACTTGGGAGTGAGGCCCGCACGTATCACATTGTCCGAGCAGGCCATGCACTCCACGCAGTCGCCGTCCAGGTAGGCGTGGATCTCGTTGGCGCCCAGGTAGATGGCCTGGCCGGGCTGCAGGCGGATTAGGTTGAGGAAGAACAGGGACAGCACTCCCACATCGCCGGGGAAGTCTTTGTTGATCTGGGTGAACACATCGAGCAGGTCGTTGGACTTTAGTTCTGTTAAAAAATATGGTTTAGAAAGGGGTTACAAGGAGATTTCCCTGGCTAGCTCACCCTTCTGATAGTCCTTGGCTATTTCCGCGATGCATTGGGCTATCACGGACTCCTCCGTTTTCATCAGCTTCTCGTAGCACAGCTTAACACTTTGCCCGTCGGCAGAATGGTGGATTTGATCCACAGCCTCGCTGCCAATCAATTTACTCAGCGGCTGGAACTCGTCGATGTAGTTCTTGATGTCGTCGGCCGGCATGAATCCCACCAGCGCCAGAAAGGGCGTAAGGGCAATGGCAAGCTCCGGCTTGTGGTTGGGATCCTTGTAGATCTCCGGGCGCTCCTTGTGCAGTCGTTCCGCCTCGCACTTGTTCGGATGCACCTGGATGCTGAGTGCCTTGTTGATGCTCAGAACTTTGAACAGGTAGGAGAGATCCTTCTTCAGCACTCGGTCCAGGGTCTCGCCGGTTTCCTTGACCACCGACACGCCGCACACATGGGTGCCCATCCACATCTCCGCGTAGGGCTCCTCCTCGTTCAGCCGGAAGTCCGGATCATTGGCCATGGCCAGTTGGGCCACCGCCGAGTTGATGCCCCTGCGGCCCCAGTCGTAGTTCTTCACCCATCCAGTCAGCTCCATGTCAGCGCACTGTTTCTCTTCCGAATGCCGTACTTCGACTGGAGGTCAACCTGAAGGTGATAAGAGAACATATGATTGTGGGTGGAACTGCTTGCGTGGGAGTTTCCCGGTGGCGAAAAGACAATAGTAAAAGTTCCGGGTGATGCGCATGCGGCGCAATCTGCAATTGCCGGGTTATCTCACCTTGTAAAATAGATAACAGCTTCTGGGAATTGTTAATTTCGAGTTTACAGCCGAAACAATTGTGTTTTCACTACTGTTAGTTTAAATGTTGTGTTCACGCTAGAGATGTGCAATAACTCACAATCGTGAGCATGAATCACGAAGGAATTTTTTTTTAATTTTATTTAATTCGAAATTGGTGATCTAAAATCTTAAATAACTATTGATTATCTCCTATAATAGACGGTATACTTTTTGTTTATGTATATTTTACATCTTATAGGATTTTTTAAAATAAAAATTAAAAAGTTTAAATTTTAAACATTCAAATTTTGTATACTTTATTGTTTCATTTATTCTGTTATATCGCAAAGCTTTTTTTTTCAAAAAATTTAATAAGGTATTTAAAGATTCTTTTGAACAAGTTAAGCCGACTATCATATATTGGAAAAATGAGAATGTTAATAAAGACGGTTTATTTATAGAAAAAAATAATTTTTTTATTAGCTTTTTTTTTACAAACATTAGTTTAATTTAGAAACAGTTGAAAATATGGTAAGTTTTGTCATTTGGTTTTCAAGCCCTCGCTATCGTCTATTTTGTCAATGACCTGTTTCAAACAGTCCTTTGTCGATGTCTTTTCCAAATCGCAGATGCGTGTCAGGTCCATCGTTGCGATCTGCTCGATCATTTCCTTGATCTTCTCCTGCTTAATGATGGACTTAACAGACTGCCTTAGTCCTGGTCGTCCGCCGGGGGAGCCAGGGGATTTTTGAGACTGCTCCGCGGAGTCGTTTTCGATTTGCTTGCCCTTGGCTCGGTAGTGCTGCTCGATGATTTGGCGTATTTTCAGCTTGGTGGCTGCCCGCGATTTTTTCGTAGCCTGTCCCAAGGCGAGGGTCCGCAGTTCCTGAAAGTTGATCTCCTTGGCGGGCATCTCGACGGCTTCTGCCTCAGCTTCAGGTTCAATATTCGATTCCAGTTCCAGGGACATCTCCTCCACAGTTGCCACTATGCCATCGTCATCGTCAAGATCAACGTGTAAGGTCGGTTTGATCCTAGGCTCTTCCTTTTTCTTTGGAACATCTTGAACTGAAGGCAAAGGAGTTACTTTCTCAACTGCAGGCAAAGGAGTAACGTTCTCAACTAGAGGCGCTTTAGTTTTTATCTTTTTCTCCTTAGTTTTTGATTTTTCCTTAGGAGGCAGCGCCTTCCTCTTAAGTATACCAATGCAAGGCTTAGTTTTAATGCGCACGGGCAGCAGTGAATTGTACTGAATGCCGATGCTGTTAAAACAATCGACAAACTCCAGAGTATCAAAATCGTTTTGCAATGAGGTCCAAAGTTCCGTGTTCTGCTTGTTTTTCGCCTCCACCAAGAGATGGGTGTACAATTCGAGATCCGCTTGGGTGTAGTTCATGGACTCGTCCTTGCTGTAGATCCACTCATCGTGTATTTCCATGAAACGCGACACGCCACTCTGGGCGGCCAAGTTGGAAATGTGCACGGAGACATTAGGAGAGCCAGCCTCCAAGCGATGCAAGCGGGAAAGGGCCGCTCCACCGGGATAGTTAGTGCCGGAAATGACGAGCAAAAATAAGGTCATAAAGACATTCAACAGCAGATGAGCTCCGCAAGCGAGAGCCAGGAAGCTGTGCCATGTCGACTTGGCGCTGTTCATCCATCTGAAGGAAATAAAACACAGATTAGAACAACTTTCCACCAAAAGAGTTACGATTTTTTAACTTACATGCGTTGGCAGGCGCAGGCTGCGGCAATATTGAGAACTGGAAACACGTAGATGATGAAACGCAGCTCCTTGTGAGGCAGAACGGAGTACAAGAGGACAAAGAGTAGAGCTGACAAGGCCAATGGACGAATGCGTGGCTCCAGAGTAACTCCAATGGGCACAAGCACCAGCGATGCACCCATGGCTCGTGGTAATGCCGAATAGAAGTACCACAGGAAGGGCGATGTGCCCCAGTTTGAACTCTTGTTCAGTATAGTGTTGTACCAGAGCACCTCGCCCTCTGGCCAAAGCAAGCGGCGCCAAAAGAACGAGTCCACCAGCACTGTGGCGGCCAAAATGCAAATGCCCGCTGGCAGAGCAGTCTTGAGCAGCCTATTAATAAACAAATTAGTATTAAATAGTAAGAAATAATTGATCACCTTACCCGTCAATGGAAAATTTGCGCTGCAGGAGGCTCACGACCAGCAATAGTCCCAAAAATAGTGCCAACTCGGAGCGAAAGACTAGGATGGATATGCCAGAGCAGATGATGAATTGCTTGTGCTGGTCGCGCAGCCAATAAGCGATGGCAAATAGCACTGAAAATATGAAATCCAATTAAATTGGGCACATAACAGAGATCATCTCTTAGATGTACCTATGGGCAGCGCAAAGATGTTGGGCAGCGGACGCGTCATGTAGAACATGAAGTGGAACTGTGTAATGGTGATGGCTGTGAACCACAGGCGCACTTCAACGCCGTAGATCTTGGTCACCGCCTGCCGCAGTTTGTTCCAGGCCACAGAGATAGCTCCAGCCAGAACGAGGCGAACTAAGGGATCAGATTCATTTGAATATTCCAGAATTAGCAGTTGAAAAGCAGCTTTTACCTACATATTGGGCCCAGAACTTGTTGATGTTCAGAGTCTCGAAGAGTAGAACGAACGGGGCTGAGATCATGGACACCACCAGCGGGCCGATGAAGGTGCGGGGCACCACGCCCGGATAGTCATGGTGATCGTACTGCAAAGCAGGACGAGATTAGTAAGCCGACAAATTGAGGGAAGGGAACCTTAACCACCAACCTGTGTAAAGTTGTTGCGCAGATAGAGAATGTCGTGCATGGCCTGCAGATTGAAGCTCTCCTCCACTTTCGTAAAGGGCGTGTAGACCAGATGGGCCGCCGCCGTCAGAAAAACCAGGATGTCCATTGTAATTCTGGATTTTTGGGTGTCGCTAGTGTGCTAAATATGCTGGATCAGGAATCGGTGCGTTACATAATGGCCATTATTGTCTTGACACCGATTTCTATATGTTCTTGGACTTTGAAAAATCTATATATCTTTTCTAGATACAATCGATGCAATCTAACGTCAATCTCCAAATCCCCAGCCGGCGTTGCACAACGTTGTTCTTTGGCCACCTTTCTTTGAAGAAATGCTTAACCGTTTCACAGAAAGTGCCAATGTTTAAGCATATATATGTATTTATCCTATGCCGAAGAGAATATCTGCTTCCAAAATAAACCAAAATAGATATATAAATAGATCGCTCCACGTCGGAGGCAGAAAAGCAACCACAACAAGAGCAAGAGCAAGAAAAACAACAGGTCGGTGCGACAGCTGATTGCCATTCACATGGCAACGCAAAATGCCAGTGAGGATTCGTTTATTCTGGCATTGAGGGGATTCCCTAAACTGTTGAATTGCTGAATTGTTGAATTTTGGTCAGCTGTTAATCAGCTGTTCCATACAAAGTCAACTTTCAGAAATTTCAGCAATTCAACAGCCTCGAGGTTGTTGAACATTTTTTTAAATCGTTGAAAACCAGAGTTCTCATCTTATTTTACTAAAAGTCATGGAAACTCTGCCACATTTTACTATTAAAAGTTCGCATTATTAACTTTAAAATCAAATTAGCAACTCTATTAATAGTTTTTCTTACCTAGCTAACAATTTTAGTCAGTAAGAAACAATAAAAAATCGAATTTTACATGTTTTAAGTTTCGTGAAACTTTTCAACAAATAACAGCTGTTTGAAAATTCAACAAGAACCATTTTGGGTCGTTCCCTTAATTGCTGACATTTTCTGTTGAATTTTCAACAATTCAGCAATTCAACAGTTTAGGGAATCCCCTCATTATAAAGAATCCTTTATGATTTTTGTCCATTAATTTAAAAACTTTCTAAGTAAAAATGTGTTGGCAATCATTTTTCACCCAAAAATGGTATTTACCTACGCCCATGATACAAATGCCATTCAGCTAGCTGTTATCGATAACTCTCAAACTCCACTCTGATTTAGCTTTTGAAAATTCAAGTCATCCTCCTTTTCGTTCGAAACTTTGCAGGGACATGACCAAAATGCGCTTGTTAAAAGAGGAAATTGCTCAATTTCACAAGAAGTCATTGCAGAAATACGAGGGTCTTGACCCGAATGATCTGTATGTGATGTACAAGAAGCTCCAAATGGAATTGGAGCTCATCCAGGTGCAGGAGGATTACATCAAGGAGGAGCAGCGCAATCTGAAGAAGGAGTTCATCCACGCTCAGGAGGAGGTAAAGCGTATCAAGGCCGTTCCCCTGGTCATTGGCCAATTCCTGGAGGCGGTGGACGAGAACAACGGCATAGTGGCCTCCACCACCGGTTCCAATTACTATGTTCGCGTCCTGTCCACCATAGACAGGGAGCAGCTCAAGCCCTCTTCATCGGTGGCCCTGCACAAGCAGAGCAACTGCCTAGTAGACCTGGTGCCCCCGGAGGCGGACAGCACCATTTCGATGCTAACGCCGGAGGAGAGGCCCGATGTCCACTACTCGGACATCGGGGGATTGGACATGCAGAAACAAGAAATTCGCGAGGCCGTCGAGCTGCCCCTCACGCACGCCCAGTTGTACAAGCAAATTGGTATGTTATCTACTGATTTGGAAGTTCTCTCCACTAAGCAGACTCGTTTTCAGGCATTGATCCGCCGCGTGGTGTGCTTCTTTTTGGCCCTCCTGGGTGCGGCAAGACCATGCTAGCCAAGGCGGTGGCCCATCACACCACCGCATCCTTCATTCGCGTCGTGGGCTCCGAGTTCGTCCAGAAGTACTTGGGCGAGGGGCCGCGCATGGTTAGGGATGTATTCCGTCTGGCCAAGCAGAATTCTCCGTCGGTCATCTTCATCGATGAAATCGACGCCATCGCCACCAAGCGTTTCGATGCCCAAACGGGAGCGGATCGCGAGGTGCAGCGCATCCTGCTGGAGCTGCTCAACCAGATGGATGGCTTCGATGAGACCTCCAACATTAAGGTGATTATGGCTACCAATCGTGCCGACACCTTGGATCCAGCTCTCTTGCGTCCCGGGCGTTTGGATCGCAAGATAGAGTTCCCATTGCCGGATCGTCGTCAGAAGCGCCTGGTGTTTACCACAATCACCTCTAAAATGAATGTGGGAGAGGACGTTGATCTGGAGGACATAGTCGCTCGCCCGGACAAGATCTCCAATGCCGACATCAATGCAATTTGCCAGGAGGCAGGAATGCATGCGGTGCGCGAGAATCGCTACGTGGTCAACGCCAAGGATTTCGAGAAGGGATACAAGACCAGCGTGCGCAAGGACGAGGCTCAACACGAGTTCTACAACTAGATAAATAATTTAACCGAACTCAATTTGTATTGGATCTCATAATGTTAATACATACATATAATAATAATTAATTATTTCATTTTGATTTCAACGAGCAGCCAATGATCTATAATTATGCCAGTTAAGGTAGGTGGTGTGGGTGGTTTGGCGCGCAATTCAAAAAGACCGATAGTTTTCGATAGCGAAATGTGGGTGGTGGGGTGTGAGGGTGAAATTCGCGCGCGTTTCAGCGTGACTGCCAAAACAGCTGTTGGTTCAAAATTCCTCTGCAGATTTTGCCGGCGTTTTGTTTCTCTTAGGAAATTGAATACCGGCTGCCAAGATGATGCATCTGGAGCGGTATGTGACGAAGATCAAGCCTGCGGTGGAGGGATTCATCAAGGAGCCCAGCAAAGACACGCTGGCCCAGGTGGAGCGTGAAATCGAGGGATTCAACTTTGGGGAAATGCGCATTTACCAGGTGCAAACGGTGGTGCCACTGGTCCTCAAACTGGACGAGCTGACCGGGTAAGTGACTCCACCGTCCACATGACATGCGCTCCCTAAGAAAGCCATAATTTTCACAGGGAAAACCAGGAGCTGCGCACCAGTTTGATGAACTGCCTCAGCAGCATTGTATCCCAGACTTACTTGGCGGACGAGAAGGGTTTGCGCTCCATCCTGGTGGTGGTGCTGCAACAGGTACGCGACTCCAAGGCAGCCGTTATGCGACCAAATCTCTCCGAGGAAATCAAACTGGCTGCCATCAAGTGCATCTACGAGGCACTGCGTCGCTCGACCAGCGATGTGCTGGAGTCTTTCTACGTCAAGGAGACGGCGATGGTCGTTGGACAGATACTGATCATGCTCCTGGAGATTATTGAGCAGGAAAAGTATCGGAAACTCGTCCAGACAGCCATTCAGTGCCTAATGCTGGTTTTCTACGTTCATGACGATTCCGATCACGCGGATGTGGTGCTGCGCAGTCAGGTGGCCAATACCATATTCATTTTCCTTCCCAAGGTCCTTATTGTGCTGTTCAAAACATCAATGAAAGACGACAAGGTGGGCGAGGCCATCAAATCGGTGAGTTTCTCTTCACACTTTATAAGACAATCTGTAATGGTTATAATAACACTATATTTAGATGGCCATTCAAGCATTGGGTCGCATCATCTGCATTATGTTTGAGGAAACGACTGAGGAGTTTATGAAAATGCGCTACGATGTGGATGCTTTTCGAAAACTGTTCAAGAACTCCACAGATAATCTGGCTGAGAATTGCGACTACACATTTTTTGGCAGCAAAAAGACCTCTACCGAACAAAATGAGGAGCGACTGCATCAAATGCAGACGGAGCTTCGTTCGGTTCAGTGGGTGGCGGCCACATCACGACGTCTCCGACCAATTTTTGTGGAGACGAGTATTCTACGGGCAAACAGCGCCCTGAGGATTAGGGAAAGCTATTGCGACATGTGCTGTCTGCTGCTCAAGCATTGTGCCCACAACCTGAGGGGCAACTTTCTGCACGTGCTGGAGAGCGTTTTGGCCATGTCAGAGGACGAGAACGAGAAGATAGCCGTGGAGTGCAGGGAAACCCTGATTCTGTTGCAGCAACAGCCCACCAGCCGGGGAATTTTCGACGAGAATGCCGAAATGCTGTTGGATGCGCACCTCAACAAATGGCCACGCATCCTGCATCGCGGCGAGGACAACGAACAGTTCGCAGAGCTTCTCTTTTTCAAAGGATTCCTTCGCAACGTCAATGCCGATAAGTTACAGCTTCTGCTGCTGGTTCCGAAAAACCTGGAGATGTTCGTCACCTGTCTGCTAACAGCTCTAGACCAACGGCCCACCAGGGATCTCTTAAACGAGGAATACTCCCTACGTCGTATTCGAGAAGGCAATTCCAAGGGCCTAGCCGCCGAACTAGCCAAGCTGCCTTGGCGCCAGTTCAAGTATCTCGCCTCAAAACGCACTGTCGACATCCTATACGATATTGGAGCCATAATGGGGGCTCAGCCTTCTTTGAATCGCCTTATCTTCGATTACTGTCAAGACCTTATTCAGCAGAGGTCGTCCTCCATGAACGAGTGCGTGCTGCTCCTAACTTTGATGGTTACGCCGCAGGAGAAGAAGGCTCGCGAAAGTCGATTGGTGCTGGCTAATCTTTTGCTGGACCAGATCCTTCGCGATGAGCATTGGAACCTGGCCCTTCAGCCGGACTCAGCGTGGCGCCTCAAGGTCAACAAGGTGAGTGTGGCTTATCCAAATGATCAATGTATACTATAATTTATATTTTAGCCAACCCATTGGTTTGAGGAACGCACTCCTGGTCTTTATTCATCGGCAGTGGAAGTGCGCACCCAAGACTGCGATTCCGACGACGAACAGGCAGAGGTGGTCGCCAGTCGGGTAACCATTGCAGACGCCCAGTTCAATGTGCTACACACCTGCTTAATTTTAGACGCAGTGGGGAACTGCGCCAGGTTCATTGGCGACACCTTCGACAGGCATATATTTTTGAGTCTGCACAAAGTGCTGCTCAAGGTGGCCAGCAGTAATACCATCGTTCATCAGGCGGCCAGTTTTGCGTTCGTTTCCATGCAGTTAGCACTAAAATATGCAGAGCCCTCTCACTTTATAGAGTGCTCCACGGACTACATCACTTTCCACTTAAACGCGTTGCTGAAACGCTCGCCGGATAGCACCGCCGCCGTGGACATTCTCACCGTCGTGCTGCAATACAGCACTCGGGGCAATGTGCCCCACCTGGACAGCTTATTCCAAACAATACGCGAGGAGTGCTCCAAATCGCATCAGTCGACCAATGTGCACTCTTATCTGCGCGTCTTCAAGGCATTCCTAAGTCATGTTTCCGATTGGCAAGAAGGTGCAGCTGCTGAGATACACGCAGAGCTGCCGATGCAAGTGGATGAAGAGCAGAGTGTCCTGAGCACGTGGATGAGTGTGCTGAAGAGGCCGCAGTTACTCGAGGATCTAAATGGCGATGCAGACATGGCCGAGGAGCCAGTTAAAGATAATGCCGAGGATGCGGACGACACGGAACCAGAGCCCACAAAACCTGTTCTTCCGCGCCACGTGGAAATGGTTAAGGACATACTGGGTCAGGTAATCAAGTTCATTTCCACCGCCAATCAGGCACAGCAGATCGCAGCTCTCGAATGCTTCTCCAGTGGTTTGCCATTGCTGGCGGACTATGAGAACGAGCTCCTGCCACTGGTGCATCTTGTGTGGCAACCACTTGTCGAGAAGTTTCGGCAGAAGGACGCACTGGTGCTAAACCGTTGCTTCACCTTGCTGCACTTGCTGGGCGTTCATGCCAAGGACTTTATACTAAAACGAAGTCTCAGGTAAGTCGTAGCCTCACAAACAACTGAATCTGCTTAATCAGTTCTTTGTTGTACTCTTTAGCGATGTAATACCTCAGCTGAAGCAGTTCCTTAAGGCAGCTAGTCTACACAGCAGCGTGGAAAACCCACTAGCCCAGACTCAGGAGTACAAACTGCAGCTAAAACTGCTCAAGAGTCTGGCGGACTTTGTACTTGGCTTGCAGATTGAGGGAAAACATCTGCACGACCTGATGACTACGATGGTCCTTTACTTATCGCAGACACAGCCGCAAGAGCTGCAAACGCCGGCCAGGGAATTTTTCCTCCAGCTGGCTTCTTACAATGGACCATTTGTCTATGTGACGCTTTTGCAGCGGGCCCATCTCAAGGATTACCAGGCTAATGTTGGCCAGATCTTCGGGGTCATGGGCTTCAGCATAGCAAGTGGACTCGACCTTGATTAATAAAGAACAGACAGTTTTTATTATTTCTCAATTGCTCTATTCTGATTTCTGTTCACTCGATTAATATTACAGGCTCTCTAATGCTAGTTGTCTTTTGATGCATTTTCGGATACTTTGATCAGTATGTTACTTATGTCAGTAGAGTATGCAATAATTTTTGGATTGAAAAAATTTGAGGATTATTATTGAGGTATCTAACTTGAATAGTTTTATTAAAATGACTTTTTATAATATAAACAAGGCAAGGGTTGAACAAAACTGTTTTTATACACAAATTAAGCGTTCGGAACAAACAAAATTGAAGTAGAGTTTTATATATGTACTTGTATATTATGTTTTGGTAGCCATAACTAAATGCTATGCATAAACAAACATTTTCTTTCAATTTTCACTTAAAAGTGGAACCGCAGATGCTTGGCACCGATAAAACTTAGCATCCGACTTCTAAAGCCACTATACACTATAACATTTCGTTCTGTATCAAATATAGCTGAATTTATAAAATGATTGCTGTTCTCTATTTGTGATCTGATCCTTTCCTCATCCTTTTCACGCCATCCTCTCTCTCGTCCTACGGCCTATTGACTCGCAATACTCGTACTTAAGTAGTGAAGCAGCTCGCAGTGTGCATAAAGTCTATTGAGCATCTCCGAATCCTTTGCCTCTCCTTTGATCGTTTCAAGCTGGGCTGCTGCTCTGCGGTTGTGGGTTCTCAAGCTGTTTGTAAATTTGTATGTGGTGTGTGGGAGTATGCGTTTAGCTATTGAAGTAATTGAAAACTGACTACGCCAGCCAGTTCATTAGACTGTTGGCATAAGCCATGGGCTTGACGTCGGGATGTGGCTGAAAGGATTGTGATTATGATTTGTCTTAAATGTGATCAATTTCTGTACTTACCACAGCCTCGAATGATTTGTAATTTGGTTTTAAATTGTTACCCGTAATGGTAATAAATGCGCCCATGTTGCCCATAGTATCACTGCAAAGAAAAGGTCACAAATCACCTTGTGTTCCTATTGGACAATTGACTATCCTTACCAATAGTTCGGAGCTGAGAAGACTGTTATGCATTGACCGTTGTGGGCCACTTCGTAGCCCATATCCTTGACCTCGTGGCTTCGTATGATGTAGTCCAGGTTGTTGTTCTTGCAGAACGTCTCGGTAACATCCGGACCAAACTGGATGCCCACGCCGCGCTTGGACGGGCCCCGGCCCATCCACTGCTGGGGATCGGACCACAGAAGCTCGCACATGAGACCTTCCTCGGGCGGCTGGCAATTGCGCTCGATGCGCCGTATATTGTCCAGGGTCACGTTGTCCGTGGAGAAGAGCCCGCCGTGCATCACCAGGATCTTTGTGTTGATGCAGTGGCACAGCGGGAGCCAATTGAACACCTGGGTGAATATATCCGCCATGGCGCTGGTGTACTTGGCTGTCACCTCGCCAGTAAATCCGTACATTTGGTTCATGTTGATACTTTCGTGGTTGCCTAAAAACGTGTGACATAGTTAATTTTTACAATTCTTACATGTTAATGGGAATACAAACTCACCGCGCGACAAGAAGAAATGATTGGGATACAGCAACTTGAAGCCGAACAACGTGAATATGCATTCCACGGAGAAGGATCCCCTGTCCACGAAATCGCCATTGAACAGATACGGATTCTTTTCGGATGGCAGGCCATTAATCTCGAAGATGTTCATCAAGTCGTAGAATTGACCGTGGATGTCGCCGCAAATCGTGAACTTCTCCTCATCCGGCACAGTGATGTCCACCAGTGAGGGCTGAGCCCGCATATACGTATCAATCTCGCAGAGTATCTGGGGGCAAGATTAGGATTATTCAAGGGTCAGCAGTGCTGGCGCATTGCATCCTTACTTTGTAGGCAAATTTGCGGTGCAATCGCTTCTGTCCCTTGTAATGCTCCATCAAGTCCTTCATGAACTTCAGGGTCACCTTGCCGTCCTCCAGCTGGGGCCCCTTGTAGTCATCCTCAATAGCTGTAAGGCAGGCACAAAGATTAATCTCTCCATGACCTGGGAGGCATGTAGACTACTGACTTATGTTCTCCATGTCCCTGTACATCTCGGAGAGCGTCTTCTCGGGCTTATCCACGGCAATGGCCCGCTCGAAGGCGCGCATTTTGACGATCTTGTTGCACTCGGTGAACTTCAGCTTGGCGTCCTTGTCGTTGGGTCGGCACTTGGCCACCTGGAAGGCAATCGTCGTTCAGTGAGTGGCCAACTAAGCGGGCGGGGATTACTCACGAATTCAAAGTCGCAGAGGGCCTGCTTGAACTTCCCCAGGGACATGTGCGCCGCTGCCCTGCGATAGTAGCCCTTGAGGTAGGCGGGATCCGCCTTCACCGCCGAAACGCCATCCTGCAGAGCGTAGCCGAAGCTCTCCTGGCGCAAGTGCGCCAGGGATCGGTTGGCGTAATATATCGCGCTGTTGGGATGCAGTTCTATGGCTTTGGTGTACATGTCGATGGCTTTTGAGAACTCCTTGGCTGTGGGAGAGAGGCCCAGAGGGTGAGTAATGGTACTAATTATACCCCATGAGTTCCGGGAGACTTGTAAATTATCACACACAGCCATAGTTTGCCTTTGTTTTAAGGTTAGGTTGAAGAGGGCACTCGGAAAGTGCACTCCCGGAATTCGTTACGGGTAACTGGCAGTCCACTAATCGGGGTCATTACGGCCCAAGTGGCGGGGAAAGGTGTGTAGGTACTTACTTTTGAGCATATCATTTCCCTGATTTTTGTACTGCTCGGCCGCGGCAAAATCGCGCTCCGCCTTCGTACTGGCGTTTGTGTCCGCCTCCGGCTCCTTCTGGCCCGCAATCTCCGCGCCCGCCGGCACCTGTCGCTCCTGCTGGCCATCGGCAGTCTTTTGTATTTCTAGCTCGGACGAAGACATTTTCTTGTTGTAATAAATGATTTTCTTAAACTTATTTACTTTCTGCTATATTAATATATATATATATACGATATTTCAGTGTAACCAGATGGTGGAATGACTTTTCACCCGAAATGCTCTCGACCAACCATGAATGCTCGCTAAAAAAACTTGTAGTTTTCGCGGGTTTTATTTCACAAACATGGGAAATAAGATATATTGGGCAGTACTAATTTAAATTTTGTTGTATATGTTTTCCTAACATATATGTATATGTACCTAACAAATTTTCGAAATTTGTATTTAAAACTCTTTTTTTCTTAAAAATAGGACCCCATTTAACTCACTTGTAAAAAACCACTAGATCTGGCAAAAAAGGCAATTTACACTTAAAAAGTTTTTAAAGTTTAAACTCGGCTTTCCCGTAGGTTGCGCTGATTATCGGTAATCAGCTGTTTTGAGGTAGGTTTGCACTAGAGATGCGTGCGCGACAACTTTTTCGTGTCACGGCTCTTAGGCTTAGATTTTTAAAAAATAATTAAATCTAAATAATTACAACAAAAAGACTTAAATCAGAAAAAACAAATTTGTGTCCAATTATATATGTGAAGTATTTTGTGAAGATCCCTAGTATCAAATAATTAGTAAGCTTGATAAATTAGTTGAGAGAAAAATGTAAAGTGTTTTTGTAATATTTTGTTCGACCGTAAGGTATATGAGCTTTATCCACAATTCGTGCCTTTCGTGAAGAACCTTCACCTAAGCGCGCATCTCTAGTTTAAACAAAGCCGAGCCTGTGCTGTGGGAAAAATCATATGCGGAAACGGGTTTTACTTCTACTGGTAACTTTGGAGCGCAGCGCTCACCAGCATTCAGCTCGCCAGCAGTCTGGAGTTGCAGTCGCATCGAAGCGAACCGATCCCGAACCTGAATCCGTGCCAGCGCATCGCTTGATCCACATCCACTGAAAAGCCAGACAGACAGAGGAACTGCGGGGGCGTCACCGTCGTGGGAAAGAGCAATATAAACAAACGGCAGCGGGATGTCGATGAGCAATCTATCAATAGACGGCGAGTTCCGGTACATTATCCAGTGGTTCAAGGAGTGGAGCGAGCTGCAGCGCGATGACTTCGTCTACGTTTTCGTGGAGTACCTGGCCAGGGGCTCCAGTTCCAGTTCAAGCGATGTCCATGTGAATGGAATGGTGAACTCGCTGGCCAACGCATCAGTGCAGGACAAGCCCATGAGCCTGTTCCAGTGCCGCGTAAGTAGTAGAAAGTTCCCCCCTTCCACATTCCCCCCTTTTCACGGTTCATTGTCCGCAGATTAAGCTGTTCCGTGAATGGAGCCCCAAGTGGCCGATCGAGTTTAAGTGCCAGCTGCAGGAGATGATCAGCGAGATCGACGCGAAGGTGGGGGAGAAGATCATCAATGAGCTGCGGGGGCCCCATTCCGTGCACAATGGCGACGTAGCCGTGCATTTAAATGCAAATGGAGCGAGCGAAGAGGGCGGGGATTCCGAACTGGAGCAGCTATCATCGGTATCGGCGGAAAAAGTGGCAGAGGTCGCTACTCCGGTGGCGGGGGAACAACCAGCAGCTGAGCCAGAAGCTCCCGAACCTGATGACAATCGCTTGGCGGCAGTCTTGGGCCAAGAGACGCCCGTTGATGACGACGACGTGGAAGAGTCGGTCGGGGAAGTTAGCAATAGCCATGCCGATGTAAATGGCCATTATCCAGCGGCTGCAGTGACAACGATTGCGGTGAATACATCTCCATCTCCATCGCCATCGCTATCCCCGACTCCCCAGCCGATTGTCGAACCTGTAGAACAGGTCGAGAATAGCGTTACAGTCACCGTGGCCTCTGCAGAGGTTCTCCCGGTGGCTTAGACTCTGCACGAACGTTAAAGACCAAACCAGATCGACTATAAAAAGGCCTAATGAGTAGTTAAGTATTTTAGTTGTACATCATCGGCAACTCGACATTCCACGCGATGCATTTCTAGTAACGTAAGCCAATCTCTGAGCCCACGACTGGGCTTGGCCACTAAGTAAGACTATGTTCTCATTTTACAGCCCTTAGTTCCCCCCTTCATCTATCGACTAACTTAAGAGCACAATCTGTAAAGTAAGCCTCAATAATACACGAAAGAGAGTTCCACATTCTAAACGGTGTCCTGTTACTATTCCTCGACGTGATCTTTAGTTCGGCTGACTAGCAGAACAAAAACATGTTTTTGTATTGAACTCTTCTGGCTGCTAGTCGGTTACTCAGCTAGCCGGCAATGTGCTGCTGCCGCTTCTCTTTGGCTTTGGACCAAACTGAATTTACGGCCTGATAATTGGTTTTTTTCGAGCTCTCTTTTTGTTTTGATTCGTCGCCGCTGAAATCGAAATCTGAATAGAGTAAGATATGCATGCTGGCTCGGAGATTGAACCAATTTATTTCAATTTCGCACTTGGACGGGCGACGTTGTGTCAGCGGCTCCCCAATATCCGATCTTTCGCAATGCGGAACCTAGAACTCTTTGCCCTGTTGATCTGCATCCTGCGGCTGAGTGGTGAGTATCCCGGGGGATCCATAAATAACGAATGACTCAAGAAACAAACTTTAGCGGGGGGAGGGGTAATTAAAGAACGGCCCGCTAAGTGGGTCAAGGTCGGTGACTAGAAATTCCCAGCGGCAAAAGCGAAGGGCAATAAACCGCGCGAGCGCCGAATCAAAAAAGTGAGTGAGTAATTGCCGGGGGCACTTCTGGTTTGCTGGTTTTCTGGCTCGCGATTGCCTTGCCGACATTGACCTTCGCTTCAAGCGGTGATTTCTTGCCTTGTCATCCAGCCATTCCGTTCTCATTTCAGGGGATCGCGGAGCCTCTGCCTGCCACTGCATCCGCTTGGGCAAATGTGCCCCCTTTGCCCGTCTCCTGCTTCATCACGGTCCCGGAGAGCAGTCCGCCGTGTTCGCCAAGGTTCACGATGCCAGTTGTGGCTTCCAAGGCCTCGAGCCGCTCGTCTGCTGTCCCACATCTCGCAAGCAATACCACGATGAGTCATCCTCGGCCAAAGCAAGTCGCAAGATGCGTTTTGCCCCGCCGGATGATCGTTGGATTTGGGATGATGGAGGTGATAGCAAGGGCAGTCGGCACTCCCACACCCACACCCATTCGGACTTTCTGATAGCGGAGTCCAATGTGCACGACTACTGGAACTTCGAGGAGCAACGCAACTGTCCGCAGCCTGTGGAGCCAGAGTTCTTCGACCGGCGATTCGGTGGCGGCCACCACTTTCAGTATCATGTAGACCACGGCCACCAGGATGCAACTTCACCTCGCCCCGCTCCCAAGGATAAGCCGATTATTTTCCCCGGAGACCTACGCTTCCTGCGGCAGGGAGAGGAGGAGGATCCTAACTTCAGCTTAAAAGAAGGTCCTCCACTGGCACCTTTTACCACAAGTACACCTACGCCAATTGTAACAAATCCTGCTCCTCCGTCCACATCCACCACATCGATACCGCCGCCTGTAATACGAGAGAACCCCCAAGAATGTGGAATAAGTGTGGAGAGCCGACTGCTGGGAGGAGAACAGGCCACTACTGGACAGTACCCTTGGTTGGCCAGGATAGCCTACCGCAACCGAAGTGAGTAGAGCTTAAGAGTCATATTAAATATGCAATTTTGAATTTAATTTGTGTCCTCCTTGCTTGAGTGAATTCCTTGCTGGGATAGTAGCCTAGTGCAATCCCGTCCTGAGCATGTTCATCCGATTTCATTGGCCACGATACCCAGTTTTATAGTAAGAAAGACCCCGACGGCAAAGAGCAGAGCAGCTAATCCCAGAGCCGCTGAACCTCGATTGTTCGGTGGCGCCCTTAGACCCAAAGGTCCACCAGGTCCACCGGAGCCACCGCCTGGTCCGTTCCTGCTATTGGGGCCGCCTTTGCCCCCAGGGCCACCCTTTCCTCCAGGACCGCCTTTTCCACCCTTCCCGCATTTGTTGCATTGTGTTCCGCCGCAAGGCTTGGGACCACAGGGTTGACGCTTCTGTTTGGGACCAGCAGCACCTCCACGACCACCGCCTCCACCTCCATGCTCCGCACCTGGAGCTGGCCAAGAGTCGGGGTCTTTGCTCTGAGGTGGGTGACTCCCTCCGGAACAGGGACACGCGCACATCGTGTGCTGGGCGGGGCTGCTGTAAAGGAGATATTTGAATTTTAACGAGGCTCTACGATTTAATTTTCAGGCAGCAGCCGGATTAGCTTCCGCTGCTCGGGATCCCTCATCACCAGCAACCACATCGTGACTGCCGCCCATTGTGTGGTCAACTTAGTCAGCGACCTGGAACTGTAAGTTAAGTGCTTTAACTAATCTATACTAAGCCGAGCAATCCCACAGGTCCCATATCCGATTGGGTAATGACGGTGGATCGAACACCTTTGCCATCGAAAGGGTTCTGGTTCATCCTAGCTACGATCAGCCGAGATACTCAAACGACATTGCCCTTTTAAGGATCAATAGCACGAATGGTAAGATTATCTACACTTTGACAACTTAAGGGTTACTCTTTATACCCATCCACTTCCCAGGACTTTTCACACCCATATGCTTACCCTTGAACGGGTCTACTACTCTCGGGAACAGGCTGATAGGACAAACGGGAGTTGCTGCCGGTTGGAGTACAGGGAATCCGGAAAGTGAGTATCGAAACAATTTTTTTTAGCTAGTGTCTCTGGTCTGCTGAACTTTTCAACTGACTATTAGATCGAAGTTATTCGAAATCAGCGCTAACTAGGTTTTCTTTTTATATTTTTGCAGATAATGGCTCAATGAACTCTTCCAACTCCTCCTCCGGTGTGCGCTTCATCCGTTTACCCATAGTGAACACCACCACCTGCGCCATCGCATACGCTAGTCTCAGCGAGAACTTCCAGCAGCCCATTGTGATCACACCGAGCCACCTTTGCGCCCAGGGAATGCCCATGAATGACGTGTGCCGCGGCGATAGCGGCGGCCCCTTTATGGACGACGGAACCTCCGGTTTGCTTGGGACAAGTGGACGCTACACGCTCATCGGCATCGTGGCCTTTGGGCCCACGCTGTGCGGCGTGACCACCATTCCAGGGGTCTACACCCTAGTGATTAGCTTCTCCGATTGGATTCTGCGAAGCATTAACGGAGAGACGGTCCAGTGAGAGGTCATCTTAGCCCAAGTAGCTCACCCAAAGCTTTCAATACCAAAGTCTTCAGAGTGCATCCAAAAAGAAAAACATTAATCATACTTTTTAAGGATCAATCAAAGAGTTCTGTTTCCTTTTTAAATTACCGCAATGCCAATAAAATTTACATTAATAACATTCGTATTTATAAAGCTTGAATTAAAAAAAATATTTTAAATGGCTTTCTCTATTGGTCTTCTTTGAATATTAATGATAATTAGAAGTTCTTGCTAAATTTACGTTTAAATAATATTAATATCCGCACTTCAAGCATTTTGGAAGCTAGAAAACAAATTGGATTTGTCGCAGTTATATGGCTGATAATGGTTTCTATATTTACAATTTTATATGCTCTTTGTTGAGAAGATGTTATGTTGGCGCCATACAGATCTAGAATGGCGGCATTAAACACATTCAGTTACACTATTTAGTTCTGGTAGAAAAATAATGGCAAGGCTATTGCAAATATTCACCTACGGCATTATATAAAGATTTGATACTGAACTCCCTTCTATTTGTTGAAGTAAAACAATCTTTTTGGCATTTAATTTATTAATTTGAATTAGTTTTAATCCTTTATTCCTAGAAATAGCATCAATTCTTTTCACGCACTTCATTTACCATATAATGAAGCTGCAATAAAAATAGAATTCGAATATTAAATAAAATATGAACATGACCTTTATAAAAGTAAATATTTTAAGCTACGTGTTTTTATTTGTGTATGTCAAAAACTGACATTATCAATCCGTTTTAGATTTGCTTGACCGGAGATTAACCGAAAGTTATTAAAAGATAAATAGTACATTTTTTAAAGGCTCTTTGCTCGGATTGAAAATTTCCCCTCATTACTCTACGAAACGATACGATCTTTTTAAATGCTTCCTGGTAAACTTCAGTTTACTTACACTTAACCATCTGATCTTCGTCGTCAGGCTCTTCATAGAAGCTTTCGTCCATTACGTTATCGTCGTCCATCTTCACAAAGTTCATGCTCTCCAAATTTTTTAGCTCGACTTCCAGTTCCTCGCGCCTGAATTCTATGAAGACATCAGCCTCGCTTTTGCTTTTACTCAAAAGCTTTTCCGTTCGAGCGGAATGCTGTTTTGGCCGGAAGAACAGGTGTGGTTTCGTTTTGGTTCTAATGTGATTCTTCGCATACGACATGGTTGCTTCCCAGGCTTTAAAATCCCTCATTCTGGCCATTTTGTACTCCAATCTGCGGATCTCGAATTGCTTTTTTTTCCTGTCCAAATACAGAGTTTCCCGTTGTTTCCTCAGCAACGCTCTTTCCTGCAGTTCCTGTTTTTCCACCTTTCTATCGATCTCTGCCTTCTTATCTTCCTTGCTCTTCAGTCGCGACTCCTCCTGGCAAAACTTCTGCAGGGTTCCCAGTAGCGATCCGAACATCCGGCGATTCCGCGCCCTAGACTCGGAGTCTGTTCCCTGCGCCTCGACCACCTCCTTTTTGGTGGGCATTTCCCTAATGACCCGGGAGTTGATCCGTGGCGGTCGACCATCGTTCTCCTCGATGGGGAAGCGGGGCATTGGGTTCTTGCTCTCGTACATCCGCCGCTTGTCTTTGAAGACCCCACCCGGTCCGTTCCGGGGAAACGGTCGCTCGCCATTGTGGTCGTTCTTCTTGCCGTCGTGGGTGTATTTGAACTTCTCCGATCTGAAAGCCAGCGGAAAAGCCATTAATTGAACTCGAGACTGTTAGTCCAGGTCCTTACCTCTGCTGGGAATCCTTGGGGACGCGACCAGCAATGCGGCGAATGTTTTCATTTAGGATCACCAGCGACTGCTTGGCCGAGTTCAGTTTTTGCTCCAAGTCGTCCACAGTCGACAGACCAGCGTCATTCACCATTATTTCCACGTGCCAACTAGCTTCTGTTTAAGTTAAATGTCTTATTTAAAGCGGATTCATTAAGTAAAAATCAAGAGTGTGAAAGATGTCGATGTTATCGGTTGCGATAACGATTGGCGGAATATTCGATTTTTACAAGCAGTTTTGTTTATCGATTATCACGGTATTTTTATGCGATGGTATCGATGTTTGGACCGTTTTATTACTGTTATTTAATAAAATAATAATGAACAAAATTGGGAGTCCTAATTTGGAATACATTTAAAGCTTGAAAGTAAATTTAAAGATTAAATCTTAATTTCACCTATTAAATTCTATAATAATAATAATAATAAATTATAATTAAAGATTCGTTTTGAACAAAATTTTAAAATGTTTGTCGAGCTTCTAAAATATTTTTGTATTTCAAACAGAAAAAATCCTTAAGGAATGTTTAATATTTGTAGCGGTTATGATCTAGGACATCTTTCAAGTCCACTACAACTATCACCCCCTTTTAACCTCTCCTCCGCCCAAGAACTTTGGGTTATCTGTACTCGAAGGTGAAATGAAACTAGATACATTGGGCGGACTCCGGAGGTTTTTAGTTTCTTTGTCCGGCAAAAAGGATAAGACGTTCATCTGAGCGAGAGTAGTCGAGAGAACTGATGCAGCTGTCCGCCCGGAGAGCTTTCACTGTATATGTACTTTCGCGTACATTATAAGGTCGGACCTGCCTCCGTGGCTTTTGAGCTTGTTTTTAAAATAGAATACACTCGACAATGGCTATAAGAGATGTGAAGTGGATACATGAACTAACTTAAAAACCCTTGAAGACAAGGTGACATATGTAAATGGATTCATCGTACTCCAATTCAACGTTTTGAAGCCGACAAATTACCACTCATAATTGGACCAAGAAAAGGACGATTATATTGAAGGAGACGAGCGGATGCACGTACATACACATGTACAAAGGTCATAGTTGCAATGTTTACATCAAAAGCTTCCTTCGAAGCGCATGCGCCCGCCGAGTAGCTTTTTAGCCCAGGTTTGCAGGTGTAGTGCGATGGAATTCCGACGTGTTAGTTTCGCATCGCGGCTAGAAAAGTAATATAACTTTCTGCCAGTGTTCGTTATTTTCCACCTTAATTCTTAATAAAATAAATCACTCCATTTACAATCGATGAAAACATTTCATTTATGTGTAAACCCAAGCCCAGAAGAAAATCCTGCGAACGTGCGCATATGAAAATAAGCAATAGTAAAGTGTATCCTGGAATTTTGACAAACATATACAAGTGCATAGGAAAAGACATACGCGCATACATACTCGTTCATTAAATAAAATCAAATCCGTGACCATTCAGAGAGTCTGCAATATTCAATTTACCAGTTTTCAGTGAGCTCAGTGAAACACGATCCTATCGACTATACTCAAAAATACTGCACATAAACTTAGGTAAAAGCAACTACTGCAAAATATATAAACCTATGTGTTATACATACAATGTTATATCCCGTGTAGATGTGTAATTGAGTGTTCATGTGCATACGCGAGTGTTGGTGTGCTCATCTTCCGTGAAAATTCAGAAGATAAAATGTAACTTCTTACTCAATTAAACATACCATCCGAAAAAGTGGAATAGTGGACTATGAAAGTCGTAGGATAAATGTAATTAGCAACTAACTACTGCTACTCAAGAAACATACAACATGGAGTTATTGCTGCTATTTATGCTAGCACTTCAACTTATAGAAACCAGCAACGGAAGTAAGGATGGTAAGTGAAAACTTAAGGCTTCAATACTTCTTACTCTTGTCTATATTTGGAGTATAAAATATAAGGTGTGCTAGCGATGTTTATTGAACCGGCTAAAGTATAAGTCAATCAATAGTGTTTCAAGTCTTAAATGCTGTTTCAAACAAATTAAGGGATTGTTAAGATATTTAAATAACTAAAAGTTAAAAACATTCGAATGTTTTTATTTCATGTTTCCAGTACCAATTCACCAAATCGAATCTCTGGTTGGTGAAAACATTTACCTTCCATGCAATGTAACAACATATGATGGTGATGAACCTGTGTTGGTTTTATGGTACCGAGATGATAAAGGAACTCCCATATACAGGTAAATAAATGGAAATAACCTTAGCATTATCATAGGTGTTTTACTTTTTTGTTAATTAAATATCCTTTATTGTTTTTAATTACTTTTGCTGTACTGTTTTCGTCCTTGATATATGTATGTAGTTATTAAAAAAACATATTGTCCATTTAGCATTGACATTCGAGCGGGAGTGTCCAAAGCACCAAAAAGATGGTCTGACGAGTCTGTCTTCGGGGATAGAGCTTATTTTATATTTGACAAGGAACCAGGAAAATTGTCCATTCAAAATACACAAGCATCCGACTCCGGAACTTATAGATGCCGAGTAGACTTCCTGAAAGCACAGACTATAAATAGCCGCATTAGGCTCAATGTCATATGTGAGTAATTGATTCTGCAAGATTTTATACAACCCATATAGTCGTACTTCAAAGATATCATTACCCGTTAGATAAGTACCCAGAAAATCCTTTGAAGGATAATAATTGTAACGCCTATTTTTTCCTTAGCTCCTCCAAAGCAAGTTATTATTCGAGATAGCTCTAATGTTGAGCGTTCTACGGTGGTGGGACCATACAGCGAAGGCGACATCGTATCATTGAAATGTCAAGTAATTGGAGGTATGTGATTATGGAAACAGTTATAAATACATGTGCCCTAACAACGGCTACTCAATTAAATGTATTTATTTTAAATATGTAGGCTACCCAACTCCCACCATCAGTTGGTATCGTGATGGTCTAGAAATTCCATGTGAATTAGCTCACTTAGCAGGAGGGAAAATAATCGAGTGCGAAATTACCCTTCCATCTCTGGGCCGAGAGGATCTTAACTCCCGGCTTACCTGCCGAGCATTAAGTCATCCCAGAGCACCCATCGTCGAAGCAGTAGTTCAAATTGATATGAACTGTAAGATTTTGAAATATATTTTACCTTAAAACAACAAAACAAATTCGTCATAGTAGTATAAAATCGATATATTAACATTTTCGTTATTTTGTTGTAGTTGCCCCTTTAAACATCCGCCTATTAGGGGCACATCAGCCATTGTCTGCGGGACGAAGATACGATCTACTGTGCCAAAGTGCTGGCTCCAGACCGCCTGCCGTAATTACTTGGTGGCAAAATGGCATACGGCTGGAAAAGACCACAGAAACTGTAAGATTTCGTATACTGCTATAATTAACAGCCCAGAGTTATTTATTCCCTTATGTGAAACTGTTTTATAGACTTCGAGCGATGGAAACCAGACAACGAGCACTCTTTCAATCAGTCTAAGCAAATCCGACGAGGGGAAATATTTATCTTGTAAGGCCTACAATCATGCTGTACCCTCTGAACCTTTGGAAGATGGCTGGAAATTGGACATACAATGTAGGTTCTTAATTGACTGTGCTATTCACTTAAGCTAACATATGCCTGGCTTTCAGATGTCCCTGAAGCATATGTTCGCCTGGGAACATCTCTAGATCCCAGTACTTTGCGTGAAGGAACTGACGTGTACTTTGATTGTCTGGTGATGGCTCACCCAAATGTTTTTCGTATCGAATGGCGCCATAACGTAAGTTTGTGGAAATTCTTTAAATGGTTGTTAAGTCTTAGGCTTCAAAAATATTTTCAGGAACAACCTCTATCGCACAACATTTCGCAAGGCGTCATCATAAGTAATCACTCCTTAGTGCTGCAAGGTGTAACGAGGGCCACTGCCGGAAACTATTCATGTGTCGGTTTTAATGCCGAAGGAGAGGGAATCAGTGCTCCTTTTGCACTTAATATCCTATGTAAGTCAATTGGCTCAATGAGCTGTAATATGCGCAATTCTCCAGGTTCTAGAGAATACCTAGAGAATATTTAATTCTCTTTTCGCTGACATATTTATTTTTATCCTGATAAAAATTCCAATCAAATTTAAGAGATAATTAATCTTTTTATGGCATGTTCTTTATGTTCGTGTTTTATAGACGCCCCCACGTGTGCACAGAGTCAGAAGAAAGTGTATGGGATAGCAAAACAGGAGGATGCAAAGGTGATGTGCACCGTGGATGCCAATCCGCGAGAGGTTGAATTCAGTTGGACATTTAATAATTCTGCCGAAAGTATCGATGTGGCCACAAATCATATTATGCGCTCGGGTAATTGATATTAGCTTAATTATAAGTGAGATCTTAATTGTTTTTTTTTTACTATTTAGGCACCACATCCATTGTTACATACACTCCCATAACTGAATTGGATTATGGAACCCTTTTGTGTCTGGCGTCAAACAAAATTGGTAAACAGCGAATACCATGTGTCTTCCATATTATAGCTGCCGGTGCGTATTGCATAGGACTTTGATTCCTAATTAGCAATGAAATAAATTTAAATTTGATTTGTATCTTCAGGGCGACCGGAAAAAGTACATAATTGTACGGTAAACAATATATCTATGACATCCTTAACCGTGACTTGTAGTGATGGTTTCAACGGCGGCTTGCCCCAAAACTTTAACTTGGAACTGCTGGACTCGTACACACAAGTAAGTGCGCCTACTGCTGCTTAAAATAATTCAAATTAACTAATAAAATATTATTTCTATTTTCAGGAAATCAAAGCCAACATAACATCGACTATTCCTAAGTTTACGGTGCCGGGATTAAGTCCAGGAAGCATATATAGGTTAAATATTTACGCGTTCAACACGAAAGGTCGGTCTGATCCAGCAGTAGTCAATGCGGCCATGCTGCGAATGCCTGAAAAACAACTAACCTCGGAACAAAGTGAGTCCTTTCTATCCTGTTCAACCAGTTTATATATAAGAACCTCTATTTTTTGGCAACTTTCAGCCCATAACCTTCGTGCAGAGCTATTATTTTCGCCCGTGATGTCACTTACAATTGGCTTAACCCTTGCTGTGCTGGTCGCAGTGTTGGCCATAATTCTAGCACTTCGAATACCCTGCACCGCTACATCGAGAAGGCGTCAGAAGGAACTCTCCAATGAGAATATTTCCAGAGATGAATCGCCAGGTCCGAGCGACAAAAGTTCCGGTAGCAAGGAAGTGGACGATTGCGACGAAAAGAATCCGGATGTGGTACCTGAATCCGTTGAACCTGATGAGCAGGTACGTTTAAGTAGAAGATATTAAGGGACAGATCATTTCATACATAATAATACGACGTATACGTGATATACATCCTACGCAGTTGCACATTTTTTGAATACCCTTTACCAAAAAGAATATCTATGATAGTATTGTATCTAACGTAAAATTGTAATTTCAGGCCGAAAGTATTAGGAAAAGGCAGCAGATATCAACCATTGAAACGAATCGCAGTCCCAACCGAGGAATTTTCGTGAACGAGCAACAGCATTTGACGGCAGCCGAGATTTCCTTGCGCGCCTCCCATGGAATTGGTTACTGCACCCTGCGGAGTGGAATGCACGCCCAGGCCCAGAGTTCGGTGGGAGAAATATCAATTGTGAGTAGAGGCAATAGTTTGCTTTGAGAATTAAGTGCCCTACGAATGCCCCATCAGCGGAGATTGTTTAACTCGGTTAACTCCCTGCTTTCACAGAACGTAACGCCCCACGTCTACTCCAACTCGATATCGCAATGCACCCTGCCGCGCCAGTCATCGCAGAATGTGTGGAACAACTACAACTGCAACATCACCGGGGCGAGACCGACCTCCACGTTCCACCAGCTGACCTTTCCCCAGGGCAGGGTCAATGTCAACGGCCACAACCCCACAGCGCAGCCGCTCCATGGACACGCGCCCTCGCCATCGCTGGCGTCCAACAGCTCCATGGCCTCGTCGTCGAACACCTTGCCCCAGCCGCATCCCCACGGCAGAACCATCGCCCTGCACCACATGAACCAGGCCCAGTGCGGCCGGGTCTGCATCGGAATCGCCAGCGATGGCATCCACTCCGCCGAACAAAACCTTTCCGACGACGAGGTCACCGTCCAAACTCCATTAATGATAAAGCGCGACAGCACCGTATGACTATAGAAATTCCACAGGGTTTTCGACACGCCCCTGTGATTAGGATTTACAATTTTCTGTATTCTGCATTTCGAAACTCAATAGAATAAACTTTTTATACCACTTTATTATTGATTGACAAACAATATTCTGGAGAGATCAATTATTTTCGGCCAAATAAATGTTAGTTTTAAACGTTGTTAATTATAAGTTATACGAAATCAATATAATATCCAATGAAATAACTAATAGGTTTTAAAACTTTGATTGTGGATGCGATGCAATGCAGAACCGAGTCTTACGTGTGGCCAATGCAAATACTTATACAGCAGTTTTAAAAAATACCTTACTATATACTGGCATCAAACGAATTTATAGACTGGGTTCGATATTTAAGACGGATTTGTTGTTATGTTTATTTCAACGCAATGATGTAAAAAATGTGTTTTTCAACCCTATTGAGTATTTCAGATATAAGGATAACTCAAAATGTATGCGGTGACTCATGTATGACCATTGTTTTTGTTAAACTAAGTGAAAAGACTTTTACACCTTATTCTTAAATTTGTGTTCATGTATCCAAATGATTCCAACTCAAATACCCATCATTTTACACTACATTCCTAGGCCACTATAGCAGCTGGGCCAGAAAATAAGTTTAGTCAAATACAATTTGATGAAACGATTGCTCAATTCCAAGGAAACCAAACCAGCTTTTTTGATACATTCATATTATGAATTTCATAATAATGTCTGTTCGTGATGATAATTAAATTTTGTATAACTTGCTCAGTGTTACGAAGAAAGGAATAACTCCCAACTTTTTTTTATTACAACGCTGGCCGGCATTTATTTTCAAATATTTAATTTTATACTGGTCGAACTTACATAATACTTATATCTAAAAATACCATATATATTAGGAACTTAGTGTAAAACTACTGTGAGCAGTATTATAATATCTAAGTTATAAATAAAAATAAATTAAAGTAATTTGGTGTTTTAATTGAAAGTTCTTAAAACTTTTTAATTTGAACATCCGTCTACTTTACTTGGAATTCGTTTAAAGTTACACTTCTTTAAAAATAAATTTTCTCTAATTTTTATTAGTCGTGGTATTCTGACTAATTTGCATAAAAGATTAGGAATGTTTTTGTTATGAAGTAATTTTTTTTTTTAAAATTCATTATTTTGTATGGTTTGTTGTTTTTTTATGTGTGTACAATATAAATCTAAAATTGCGTATATTTTTCCCAACATGTCTATGATTAATTGGTTGAGTGAACACAAACGGAATTGCGAGTAATACCACCCAATTCGATTATTTCTGCAGTTTGTGTTTGTTTTCCTTTTACATCATTATAGAAGTAATTTAACATATGTTTGTTTATTGGGAGCTTAACTGTCCAGTTTTTCATTGTAAATATGATTTCTTGATAAATCAGAATAACATTTTCCAAGTCAAAACATTGTTCCAGTGGATAATCAATCATAAATATTGTCATCAACTTACAGCTGCGAAATGGCAATTCTATCCATCCATAAACATATGAAAAGAAAACAAAATGCGATCAAGAAGCGACATCTTGAGCATGTGTGGTTGGTTGGGTGGGTTGGGTCCGAATCGGCACTCAAGTCGATGAACAAGAGCACAGTTCATATAACATATCCACATATAGTATGCCGCACACTGATGTCTTGGGGGGCTTATAAAAGAACGCGTATCGCTCAGTTTCGGTTAGTTGACTCCCAGCTGTGTCGCATCACAGACAAGTGCTAGGACTTTCGTACATTAAATCTGCTGTTTTAAGTTTATCTAAACTTATTTATCAAAATGGTAAGGATTCTGAGTGGGATAAAGATTCCTTTGGATTTATAGAATTTTAAATAAGACTTTATGGATCCTTAAAAGTCCTAGAAAGTGAAGGGTGTATCATTGCATCTAATAAATTGTTATCCTTTAAAGTGTTGCTTAAAAGTTTTTCTATCCACCATTGTAATTTAAAAGATATTTAAGATTTAAAGTTAAAGATCTTTAAAATTCTGGAAGCAGATAATCCCAAAATATTTTATATCAATAAATATTTAAAAAATTTAGTTTTTTTAAACTTAATCTTAACAACTTGAAGTTATCAAAAATGTTTCTGGCAGATGGTCAAATAATCTTTGCTGTTTTGCTGCCACAAACACTTATTCTCAAATGAGATTTCAGAACTATTTAAATTTCAACGACATGAGTCATACAAAGAACTTTATCATCTTCTAGAGGGAGTGTATTTCTGTTCACATTGGACAAGCTGGCGTCCAGATCGGTAATGCCTGCTGGGAACTTTACTGCCTGGAGCACGGCATCCAGCCTGATGGCCACATGCCGTCCGACAAGACGGTGGGCGGGGGCGATGACTCATTCAGCACCTTCTTCAGCGAGACCGGGGCCGGAAAGCATGTGCCCCGCGCCGTGTTCGTGGATCTGGAGCCCACTGTGGTGGACGAGGTGCGTACCGGAACCTACCGCCAGCTATTCCACCCGGAGCAACTGATCACCGGCAAGGAGGACGCGGCCAACAACTACGCCCGTGGCCACTACACCATCGGCAAGGAGATCGTCGACGTGGTGCTGGACAGGATTCGCAAGCTGGCGGATCAGTGTACCGGACTGCAGGGATTCCTGGTCTTCCACTCGTTCGGCGGAGGCACTGGCTCCGGTTTCACCTCGCTGCTGATGGAGCGCCTTTCCGTCGACTACGGAAAGAAATCGAAGCTCGAGTTCTCGATCTACCCGGCCCCACAAGTGAGTTTATTTGTCAAGAAATTTGAGAAGCTCAAGAATTGTAATCATAATAATAAAAGTGAAGAAACCAGTTAAATCTAAAAAGAAGAGAACTGAAGATTTAGTGTGGTTGATACAGCCTAATTAATAAATTTATCTTAGAGTTATAGGAAATTAGTCTTGAAGCGATAAGTTAATTAATGGATCCCATCCCAAACTTCCTGTCAGGTCTCCACAGCTGTCGTCGAGCCGTACAATTCGATCTTAACCACCCACACGACGCTGGAGCACTCGGATTGTGCATTTATGGTCGACAACGAGGCGATCTACGACATATGCCGCCGCAACTTGGATATCGAGCGACCCACCTACTTGAATCTCAATCGCCTAATTGGCCAGATCGTTTCCTCCATCACGGCCTCGTTGCGCTTCGATGGCGCCCTGAATGTGGATCTGACCGAGTTCCAGACCAATTTGGTGCCCTACCCACGCATCCATTTCCCGCTGGCGACATACGCTCCCGTCATTTCCGTGGAGAAGGCCTACCACGAGCAGCTGACCGTGGCCGAGATCACCAATGCCTGCTTCGAGCCCGCCAACCAGATGGTCAAGTGCGATCCCCGCCGGGGCAAGTACATGGCCTGCTGCATGCTCTACCGCGGCGATGTGGTGCCCAAGGATGTGAACGCGGCGATTGCCACCATCAAGACGAAGCGCTCCATTCAGTTTGTCGACTGGTGTCCCACCGGCTTCAAGGTCGGCATCAACTACCAGCCACCAACCGTGGTTCCTGGCGGAGATCTGGCCAAGGTGCAGCGCGCCGTGTGCATGTTGTCCAACACCACGGCCATCGCCGAGGCCTGGGCCCGTCTGGACCACAAGTTCGATCTGATGTACGCCAAGAGGGCCTTCGTCCACTGGTACGTCGGCGAGGGCATGGAGGAGGGCGAGTTCGCCGAGGCTCGCGAGGATCTCGCCGCCCTCGAGAAGGACTACGAGGAGGTGGGCATCGACTCCACCACCGAGCTGGGAGAGGACGAGGAGTACTAAGCCGTCCTGGAGCAACACAAAAGAATTCCCTAACGGTCCTGCAAACTCTAAAAACATCACTTTGTTTCCACAAAATGCCATAGCATCAACTCTCGCAATAAAAAAGTTTAACACAAAAGTCTACAAGTTTTAGTTATTTAAACAAAAAAGGAAATTTTATTTTAGATGGATTTTTAACTGGGGTTATAGAACTGAAAATAAAAAGTACTAAGCCTTAACTTAGTTATCTTTATTCCCTTATGTTAAACAATTCTTAAATGGGTTTCAGGAATGAAACATATATTTTGGAAAATTGTAGGAAAATATTCCCATATTCCCTACAATGGATTCGCGACAGGATTTACTATGGTGACCTTGCTTGCAAGTTTTATAATTTTTTTTTTTTATAAGCTGAGGATCAACAATTTTTGAAACACAATTAGGTGAAATCAAATAAACTTGATTGATTTTGAAGTGATTATGCTTTTTAAATCGTTTAGTGCTATGGGGTCCAATGCTCGCGTCTCTGAACGCATGCGCAAAAATGTGTACACATAATTTTTCGCAAATTCAGTAATCCGAGACGTGACATTGTAGGAGAAGCTGCGGAAAAATCCTAGGATAGTTGCCCAAATCTATTTTAGTTTTTAATATTGTGGAAATATGTATTAAAAATATGTCCCATCATTAAATATACACAAATCGTTGATTGGAAACCTTAGTGAATGTTATTTGATTGCAATTGCACATAGAAATTTGCATACCCTTTTGTCTGCAAAATTCTATGTGCATGTATGTATTCGTAAAACGGAGTCTAGTCTACTAAGTTATTTAAGATATGGTTAAGAAATCCGAAAGGAAGATAATTTTAAGAAACATATGTTTAAATGGTACTCACACACATATTTTATAATATAGCACACATATGAAATGTGAATATTTTCCTTTACCATCTACCTCTTTGAAAAAATCAATGCTCGCATTGAGGTACATTCAAACAATGGGTGCATTTTTATAATCGTTTATAACAATAGATACAAGAAAAACTATATAGTCGAGTGCGCCGACTATAATACTTCTAACCACTTCGCAAAATATACTTCAATAATATTTTTATCTGTCTTTACAGGAGCAAATCATATCTGTATACTAAGTATCATTAATTCCGAAATTAAAGAAAATGATCAATAATAAGAATTATTATTATTAATCACGTTCTAAGATCGGTAACTTAAACTTAAAGCTAATTTTTAATAATTTTAATAATCTAATAATATTTAATACTTTATCCATATTCCTTTATTTAAGACCAACAAGTTTTATTCTGGATTACTTTACAGCTTTATACACTACAGGAATCAACTTGAAAATATTATATTTTCTTATTTGCCATTTCCAAAAAATCCTTGTCCATCCCATTTTAATGCTCTTGTCCGTTTGATAGTCGGTCCGTCCGTTTGTAGATCCGTCTGTCGGTCTGATGTATATAAGGCCTTTAATGAAGATCCTTCTTTGGCCTTTCTGCACTTATGGTTACTTCCCGAATATTAATAAATCCTCTAAAGCTAAAATACACTATTCAAATGTTTATTAATACAATATAATATTTCCCAACATTATTAAATCATTTATCGTTACAGATTATCTGCAGACGGATTTTCAGATCGCTGTTGCATTTGAATTGGTGTATATTTAACCCAGAATTAAATATGCATCAAATCAATGCATTTAGAACGAAGCACTTCGGAGAATTATCATAAAATAAAGAGTTTGTGGTGAACTTATAACTTGGGTAGCTTCACAGGGTAACCCGTCGGGTTGGAAAAAAGAAGCTGGTGGTCAAAATATTAACATAATGTTCTTTAAAACAAATAGACTGGTATGGACTCAAGTAATGGACTGTATGGTATTCAGTTTCTTTAAAATAGTTTTTTCGGATTTGGAGTTTGAAGACTTTTGTATAACATATATATTCAGAATTCTAGAAAAATTTTTATTTGTAAGTATCAGCCCTGCCAACTTTTTTAGTACCATCGACATAAAAGAGATCATTTATGTAAATTGCAGTTATTGCCGATTATTTTTACTGCAAGGTTAGATGTTACATTTTTTATTGATTTCAATTTAGAATGCGTGAATAATTTGTTTCCTTTCAAATGTAAGATGAAGGTTCAACCGTAATGATTATAAATTTCAGTATCTAAAACATGCATCGGATACATGATGACGAATATCCTGAAGATGTAAAGGATTCCGACTTCAAGGGATCAGTTCAGAAGGAAATATCTGTGAAATCGCGTCACCAAATTTCCATACCAGATATTTGCTCAGAAGCCGTTAAGAATAACTGTTTTCCGCCGACAGGCTTTCTGAATAACTCGATCGCCTTTGCCTCTCACGTAGTCAAGTGCAGTTCCCCGGCCTCGAGCATAGATGAATCCTCATCGACGGCTCAGCACGAATCCAACCCCCACATGCACATACAGGGTCAACATATGATGGCTCCTGTTCCCGATCTTGGTTTCTACAATGTTCCCGAGTTCATTTCGGAACAGGAAAAGCTCATGTTTTCCGATGCCGAAAGGTTTTTAAGGTCAAAAGATAATGAAGTGTGCAGCAATGACTTTAGCTATATGCATGACGAATTCGCCATGCGCAAATATTATCATCCTCTATTTGCGCATGGCATATGCCGTTGGCCCGGTTGCGAAATGGATTTGGAAGATATCACTTCATTTGTCAAGTAGGTGATATATAAGAAAGAGATATAAAGAAATGTTGGCCATAAAACAAACTCCTTTTTAGACATCTGAATACTGAACACGGATTGGACGATCGATCAACCGCTCAAGCACGAGTTCAAATGCAAGTAGTCTCTCAGCTGGAGTCCCACCTTCAGAAGGAACGAGATCGTTTGCAGGCCATGATGCATCACTTGTATTTATCTAAGCAACTTTTATCACCCACCAAAATAGACAGGAAGGTCAGTCGTATTTGTTTAAATTCAAATATTACTAATAATAATAATATGAAAAACACTTAATTTTAGGACGCTCCCGGAAGAGACGGAAAGTTTTGCCGAAGTCCACTCACAATAAATAGCATAGGTCGACCCATCCGCCAAACCAATTCACCGAGCTCACTTAATCTCCCAATGGTAAACTCCACCAACTTATGCTCGATCAAAAAAAGAAGCCACGACAAAAACTCATTTTCCATAAATGGTGGTAGGTGTACGATATTCTTGATAAAATATGGTTTACCCTATGATTTTTTCCAATTTAGGTTTACCCTATATGCTTGAAAGAGCAGGACTTGATGTACAGCAGGGTAAGTAAAAAAGATCGACTGATAAACTGAACTACTTTATATGAGGTGCTTCTGGAAGGCATATAATAAGAATTTAAATTTGCAGAAATTCATCGGAATAGAGAATTTTACAAAAATGCTGATGTACGACCGCCTTTTACTTATGCTTCCCTCATAAGACAGGTAATTTAAAATGTTTATGAATACCTACTTTTTAAGCAAAGATAGTTAATACTTAATTACCGAACGCCTCACATCTCAAATTATTTTCTTCCATATATTTTCAGTCCATCATCGACTCCCCTGATAAGCAGCTAACCCTTAACGAAATTTATAATTGGTTTCAAAACACCTTTTGCTACTTCCGTCGGAACGCAGCTACGTGGAAGGTAATATAGACATTTCTTTAAATTTTCTCTCTTTCATTAAAACTTTTTAGAATAAGGATTTAATTGTCCGTCCGTTATTTTCTTTGTTTGTCCGATTGGCTTATCCGCTACATATTTAATCCCTATCTTCCGTATGCCAAATAATATGTTAACTACGTACATATATTAAAGGTATCTCTGATATGGTAAGATCTTGAGATAAACTTATATAGTTTTAATTGTTTTATTCACTATTTATTAAGGTAGTATAAAACATAAAGTTTGGCCAACGCTAACTGATATTATACACCATTAGAATGCAGTTCGGCACAATCTGTCCCTTCATAAATGCTTTATGCGAGTTGAGAATGTGAAAGGAGCAGTTTGGACTGTTGACGAAATTGAGTTTTACAAAAGACGACCACAGCGCACTGCTGGCATTGGTAACAACTTAGCAGGTGCTACCAATTCGCCGGACACTAACTATTTTGTAGCCATGAACATTGGGTATGTGGGTCTCAACTAGTTTAATACTTACTTTGCTCCAAACTACTCCCATTTTGCTCTGTTAGTAAATATATGCCATTAAATGCATGCTTTTATAGATATGATGTCATTATACGATTTATTACAGCTCTTATTGTGGGGCCTTACCCTGATTATTATCCCTAAATGGTTATATCCCCAAATGGTGTCTGTCCGATCATCAGTCTGTCCGTGATTTTAGCTAATGAAGATTATTAGGGCTAGGAAAAATGGATCAAAGTGATGCGGATTAGATTAACAAGTCAAATAAACTAACTAACTTTTCTCAACGAACTTTTTCTTCCTTTCACGATTATGCAATTTCCTGTGTATCACTATGGTTGGGGCTTTTGGCTTATCCAACAAATAATAAAGAACGCGATACGTACGAATCTATCATTGCACAAGTGCTTTGTACGTTATGAAGATGACTTTGGCTCGTTTTGGATGGTCGACGATAATGAGTTTGTCAAAAGGCGTCACTTGTCAAGAGGGCGGCCTCGGAAATATGATCCCTCCTCCTCCCCAAATTCGTGCCAATCTGGCAATGGTGTGTCCACTGACAAAAATCCCTGCGACAATTGTCCCCAACATTGCTCGAGTTTGACCCCGGGCTCTGAGAATCCCCTTGATCCAAACAATCCAAATGATATGGGTCGAATTGGTTGCCTTCCGTTTTGCGGAGGTGATGGTTTAAGTAAGGTGTCCAAGGACTATAGCAATATTGATTCGGGTATGGTCGAGAGTAACAGCCATTTAGCAATGGATGATTACTCTACTAACATGTATGAAAGTAGTGCCAACGAGCATAATCGATAAATGTAACAATAACATTATTTATTTAGATGCATTGTCGACATATCTGCGTATTTTAGCTCAAAAGGTTCGGATTCGGAAATTATACTTGTACATACACATAGTTCTAAGTATAATTTCCCTAATAGAAGAAAAAAAGGCATACTTTTAAAATAAATTACACTATTGCAATAAAATAAATAAAACTTTCTGTTAATTATTCCAGCAGAATGATTTTTTTTATTCTTCTTTAATAAGGAAGGAAACACATACAATTTTTCTACACTGAAAAGTATTAAGGGTTTCAGGTTCACCATAGTACTTTTATTAAAAGAAGTAATTACTCCCAGGTAAAGGTAAGTTACGGTCATGATCATCTCTAGATTTCTGTATCGGTAATTTCTAAAAATGTATTAACATTTTTTTATTTTATTTCAGATAAATATTGAAACTGAAAAGCCAGAAAATAAAAAATGATTTGCCACGAAACAAATAAACTCTTTTTTCATTCAAATACCTTAAACAGATTCAATCTTTTTCAGGACAATAAAATATAAAGCGTTGAAGGGGCATTCGATTTTGTAGAGTTTTAAATTTTTTGTCAATATTTTTTATATTTTTGAATTATAGCGCCATACTTAGAACAGTATATGTATACGGTATTTTTGTCGGCTTATTTTAACGGTCCAATATCTTAACATTTCTGTTAGAAAATCGCTGCAGTTAACATTTTAGGGATGTAAAAACACCGATAGTCGCAATTGAACGTGGTTCTATCGACGTTGCACCACCTCTAGTCGATCAACGTTTTTTTGTGACATGAAAATTCAACGAGGACACTGTGTACATGAATAATTAAAAAATTAAAATGGTTTCCATGCAATTTGTTTTGCAACCGCTTCCGGGCTCGGACGACCAGTTCATTGAAAGGTAAATATACGGCTGGGGCTCCGCAACTACGCACATGTGAACGCGGAATTCCGTGTAATTGTGTACGTACCGCTGCATGTATTTGTTATGTGAAAATATGTAGGTATGCAGGTATATGTGCACGCAGGAAGATATGTACATGATCATTAACGCGAAATCTGAGCGCAGACACTGGCGGATTCGCCGTATCTAGTATTGTCCACGCGATTCTGTAAACATTGGCCATCGAATTTGCGAAATGCACTTGGCGACTCCCGATTTTCAGCCATTAACGTTCTAACACATCCATATACATATGTATGTATGTATGTTTGTGTGGGACATGTGAACTTTCGCTTGTGTGCGTGCATGTGCATACATGCTGATTAATTTGCCCACTTTTAACAAATAATTCTGAGTCTTAAATGTTTATAATATGCTCTGTACGGCAAAAGTACATAAATGACCATGTTTCCGGCAAACATATAGTAATCAACATATTTGCACATGGCTTTGTAGATATGTAAGACTTCACCGAAAGTCGGCTCCCCCCAGCACATGGTACTGAAATGTAGTGTTTTTCCATAACCCATAAACTTTACACGCAAAAAACCCAACCACCGGCTTTGCCTTGGGCATTGTAATGTAAAATGTTTCCAAAAGTTGCGAATTTTCCAGCTGTCAACCATAGCTTGTCTTAAAAGTCTGGCAAGGCCAGAAATCAACCACATAATGAACCCTAAATGTAGGAGGTCTATAAAATGCCTGGACTTGATGGCCAGAAAAAAAAAATTTACTTAAAAAACCACTAATTTCCATCTCTTTATAGAATTCGGGAAGTGTCGGAAAAAGTCAACAGATTTGGTTATGGCACCCATCGCATATTCGAGCAGTTGAAAATTCCGGTAAGGGAAGTGGTCATCGGACCCACGCACATTGGAGTTTTGTTGGAGGATGGAAAGGCGTTCCGCGTGTCATTTTCCATCAACTCGGAAAAACTTGACTTGACAAAACAAGACGCAAAATGGTAAGCAAAAACGATTCTTCTGCTCTTTATATATTCTCACTACGAGGTTTGTTTCCAGTTCCACAAGTGGTGGCGGCGGAACGGCTAGTGCCTCAAAAGCCCCCTCCTCATCCCGACCGATGGCCCGGTCCAGGGCACGACTCCTGCGCGCCACAGGACGCTCCAGTTCCACCGGGCAGGGTTCCGGATCGCGCAGCACCGGTGTGATTATCGGCGGCAGCACATCGAGCCGTCCCTTGGTCACAGTTCCGGCCACATACGTGCCGGAGGAGCTTATATCCCAGGCTGAGGTGGTTTTACAGGGCAAGAGCAGAAATCTCATTATTAGAGAATTGCAGGTAGGTCCCCCAAAAACAAAACCCCATCCGAGATGGTGAAATAATAAACTCTTTCATTTATAGCGCACCAATTTAGATGTTAACTTAGCTGTGAACAATTTGCTTTCCCGCGACGATGAGGAAGCCGAAGATACCGAGGAGGGTGCCGATAACTACGTGCCTGAAGACCTTATCTCTCTGCTGGATAATGGCTTTAGCGGAGATAACAACAGCGTCATCATCGATCCCTCAGATGGGCTTTTTTCGGAGGAGATATTTAGCAATTACTCCAGCATTCGGAAGTAAGTAAAAGCAAACCTTAGTTGTCTTTGTCTTGTTGAGAACATCCTAACTAATAATACCTTTTTCCAGCCTGCTGTTCGATCGCATTCGTAGTGAACGCAGTAATGCTAACGCAAATGCCGCAGATAGTAATCAATCGACCCGCTCCACAACTTCGGGCGCGGCTTTAACAGGTAGCAGCGGACTATCGGCTCAAATATCGGTTAACGCTGATCGCGAAGCATTTAGCCGTTGGCGGGATCGTCAGTACTACGGACCACGGCGCTGGATTAGCAAAGACGACTACACTTGGGAGAAGGATGCTGGTAAGTGCATGAGAAACGACCGGTATGGTATGGTATGGTCGACACTGACCCACATTTATGCACAGATTCAAAGAAAAAGGAGCCATCACCAATGCTCTCTCCCATATGGATATCGGAAGAACTACAGCCATGGCCGGAGAAAAGTTCCGTCAGGTTTAAGACCATAGGCGCCTTATACTCGGAGTTCATTGCCTTGTCGGAGAGCGGAGATTTATACCAGTGGCGTTGGGCGGATGCAGAGCCCTACAAGTCTGAGGTAAATTAAAGAACAAATTATTAAAAATCGTCCCTGCATTATTTAAATATCTAAATCCTCTAATTACTTTAATTTATTTGTTTTATGTTGCAGACCGACAACGTTTATCATCCCAAAACCGCGGCCCTCAACATAACTGAAAAAGTGGAGCTCATTTCGGCCAACTTTATCAGATGTTCCGTGGTCACAGAAACCAACCGCGTGGCCACATGGATGGACGAGCAGCTTGGTTACCTCGGTGCCAAGCTTGAGCACAATTCCTGCTCCTTCAACGAGTTTATATCGGACCCCATAACAAAGATCTATGTATGCTCGCTGTACACGGTTGTTAAAACCGACAGCAATAACATCTACTGGTGGGGAGTCCTGCCATTCGATCAACGACGATATTTGTGGGACAAATTCCGGACAAAGACCAAGAAGCCCTTCAAGGTGGTGGCAACCGATATTAACGTGGGCGCTCAAGTGATAATGAAGAAGTGCCCCATCTATCAATCTGGATCAATCGGATTTACGTGTTCCAATGGCGTGCCGAAGGTTGGACAGCTTTTGAACTCAGTTTGGAACTTCACTGATGTGTGTCGCATGAAAATCATAAATATTAACACCAATTCTGGCGTGGACAAAACCCAAACAGCTGGCATTAACCTAAATGCCCATGGAATTACACCGGATAAGGATTTGCCAAAGGCGACGGCTATCCCAAGCACTGGAAGCAGTAAGAATGGGCAGTCCTTCTCAAATAGCAAGGAGTCGACCGATCGCATTGATATGCCACCTCCACCGTCACCTGCATCCAGCACATGCAGCGACACAGGCAGCGTTACATCCCACAAGCGCACCAAGCGAGTGACCACAAAAGAGGATTCCAATGCCCCTCAGGAGGGCAGGAAGGATGAAGAACTGTGGCAGCTGAAGGACGTGGTGTTTGTCGAGGACAAGGTGGGCCCAGTGGGCAAGGTGCTTAAGGTCGACGGTGACTTTGTGGCCGTTCGATTTCCGGCAATGAATGCAGCAGCCGCTGCAGTTGCTGCTGCTGCTGCCGCCACCGCAAGCTCCTCCAATGCAGCCTCCACATCCAAGGAAGAGGGAAAGGAGGACGACTGGCAGCAGTGTCGCCTGCTGCGGCGGGAAGATGTCCAGATATTCCGCACTGCTATGTCTACCCGTGGTCCCGACTGGTTGCAGAAGCAGCCAAAGAAGATCAACGTTGGCGCCGATGCGGCTGGCGTCCAGTTGCTGACCCTGGCCGTGGACTCGCGCGGCATTCATGTGATCAAGAAGGTGCTCGGTAAAATCCACTATAGCCTTTACAACCTGTATAACAGCAAACAGGAGCAGAACTGCCTGTTCCCCACGGACTGTGCCTCTTTTATTGGCTCCTCGCCCGGTAACATATTAATGGCCTGCAACAACGACTGCAGCGGAAACAGCAGCACTATTGTGCTCCGGGATGGCTATGGAGCCTTGTACCCCTTGGCCAAAGATTGCCTCGGCTCGATCAAGGATCCCCAGTGGTTCGACCTTCCCCCGGTGAAGTCCATCACAATGTCCACCATATCGCTGCCTGCAATGCTCTCAGGCGTAAATTTGAAGTCGAAGGTGTGCATGACTGCACTGCTCTTCGACACCCAGAAACTAATGCCGCACATCTTGCGTTGCGATGTGAAGAACAGCTTTGCTGCCCTCAGCCGCTTGGAGAGGGAGGATCAGGCGGATACGGCTCTGGTCGTAGAAGAGCGTTGCGATGGAGCCCGAAACATATTCCACGCATGTGTGATTATGTGTGCGCCATCCTCAAACAAGGATTCACCACCAGACTCGCCTAGCGGTGGTGTCGAGAAGAAGTCCCTAGCTGTGGGGCTCTCTGTGGCTCGCTCCATCCCAACGGTGTCGACCAGCGCTTACGTTAGCAGCAACGCCTTTGGAGCCAATGCGTCATCGAGCAATGAAAACTCTAGCTTTGCCACCATGAGTTCTTCCGCCGCCGGATCCGCTTCCTCGACTAGCAGGGATAGTCGAATCAACTTGCGTGACATGATGCATCGTCTAATAAACAGCGATCAAGCGGAACAGTCGGGCAGCCAGCCAATGGCTACTAACAACGAGGATCACGCCTACATCCCCTGGCCAGCTGAGGCTCCGGCTGCAAGCAATTTGAGCGCCAGCTCTTCCCAAAACATCGCGGACAGCATTGAAGATGATATCTCGAAGATAATTCCGTCATCCTCCCAGAGTTCCATGCTCTCCAACATCAAGCTGGGGTCCCCTAACTACACTTTCGACCTGGCCCAGCGACGGGAGCATGCGCTACTGATCCTGCAACAGATGTGCGTCAGTCCCGCCCTGCGTCCGTACCTCTACCAGATGCTGAGTACCAAGGATGCACAGGGCCAGACGCCATTCATGCTCTCCGTTTCTTGTCGTGCCTACGAGGCAGGCATCATACTGCTGAACACCATCCTAATGCTGTCCGAGCAGGATCCGCCGCTCAAGGAGGCCATGATTTTCCCGACTGGTTCTCCCGCGGATCAGTCGCCTCTCCATGTCATCTGCTACAACGACACATGCTCCTTCACATGGACGGGAGCTGATCACATCAACCAGAATATATTCGAGTGCAAGACGTGCGGCCTGACTGGATCCCTATGCTGCTGCACAGAGTGTGCGCGGGTCTGCCACAAGGGACACGACTGCAAATTAAAGCGCACGGCGCCGACTGCCTACTGCGATTGCTGGGAGAAATGTAAGTGCAAGGCCCTGATCGCTGGAAATCTCACCAAGCGCTTCGCGCTCCTATGCAAGCTGGTCTCCTGCACGGATTTGGTTACGAAGTTCAATTCGAAGGGCGAATCAATTCTACTATTCCTTATCCAAACGGTTGGGCGACAAATTGTAGAGCAGCGCCAGTATCGTTTTAACGTACGAGTTCGTAATGTTGGCACCGCAGCCAGCGGAACGAACGGAAGCAACACAGTGATATCCAATCGGAAGGCTTCTTCCGTGGACATGGATAGCGACATGCCGGACCACGACTTGGAGCCACCGAAGTTCGCTAGAAAAGCTTTGGAACGACTGTTGATAGACTGGAATGCGGTGCGCTCAATGGTTATGAGCGGAGCAGAGAAAAGCGAGGTGAACGTGCCGAATGCGGCAGGTAGCGCATCCGAGAACTCCAACTCGGAGGGCTTCAATATGTTCATCCAGACGCAGCACGGTTCCACGCTTCTCGACAAGTTCACCCATAACCTGATTGTGAAGTGCACTGGCGACCATCTAGACACCTTGCTACTCACACTGGTGCGGGAATTGCAGAACGTTAGCGTTGTCAATCGTTGCAAGGAGGCGGAGGAAGTGGCGCGTCGCTTCGTACGTTCGGTGGCACGCGTCTTTGTCATTTTCAACTTGGAGAAGCAGCCCAATCCGGAGAAGCGAAAGACTCACACATCGTGCAACAAATACGTACAGAGCTGTGTAAAAGTATTCCAGACGCTCCACAAGATATCTATCGAAGAGTTGTGCGAGGTATCCGAAGCCCTTATCGCTCCAGTCAGGCTGGGCGTTGTGAGGCCCACTGCTCCATTTACAATGTCATCGTCGAATCTGGATGTACGTGTAAATATGCATTACATTTTAAAATTACATGCAACTATTTCATTACGGAAAGGTTTTCCGAATTAAGGAAAAGCTAAAATGTATCGAATAATCTTATGATTTTCATTTATTTTTAGAACTCTGACGATTTGTTCAGCGTGGATCCTTTGGCACCCTCCAACGTGGAGTCGCCTTCCGAGCAAATACTGGGACACGATGCTGGGAACGATCAGAGTGCCAGTTTTAATATTCAACAAAACTACGATGTAGTTGCAATGGAAAGTAAGTATTTTTCATTGATCAGTGTTTAATGTTTTTAACATTTAATTTAAATTTAAAATCAGCCATACGAGACGCCTCCGAATCGGAAGAAGTTATAAATAGGGAAGCTAATTCCCACAATCAAGACGATGAGTTAATAGAAAATCAACGAAATGAGGACGGTATGCAAGATGATGAGAGCGATAATGACTTTACTTTCAATGACGCTGAGACTGAGTCGGACTCCGATGACAACCAAAGCAATCAAGAGGTGCAGAGGAGCGTCCAGGCTGGGGCAACAGTTGGCTCAGAAAATGGTGAGTTGTTAAATTATTTTGGTCCAAAATATCTGTTAAGTTTTCTTTTTCTTTTAAGACATTGGTGTTCTGTTCCTGGAGGATGAATCGGGTGACTCGTCGGCCCAAGAAGAAGATGGTTCGGAGGATGGAGAATCCGACGACCACTCTGACGAGTTCAATTTCAATGACCAGCAGCTTGAACGTCGTAGCACAAACTCGAACGCTCGCAGCGATCTGGCTCCTCAAACGATGCAGTGGGCAATAAGGAACCGCGACACTGCCCGCTCATCCGTGAGGGTGCCCACCGGATCCAATTTGGTTTTCATTGACCCAATGGCGCTGCGCCGCTCCACTGTACCAGCCAGCACAACCGTCACCACTCCCTCGATTGAACCTCACACCATGGCGACCACGGCCAGCAACTTGGCACGGGCATTCGGGATCACAATAAGACAAATCTCTGAGCTAATAAGCATTTTGTCTTACAACATAGTTAACGACATTGAAACATCATTAAAAATTCAAAGCGATGAGGCGATTGCAGTTCAAGTAAGTACCAAAACTTTCACACCTATGAACTTAAGTGAATTTGAAATTTTTATGTTACAGGCATTTGTGGAAAAGCGTTTAAAGGCTACGTGGGATTGGATGTTTACGGTGATGGATGGAACCGAAGCACAGTTGAAGTTCGGTGCTTATTTGACTAACTACACCGATCCCAACCATCCGCTGCATCCGCTCAACCTTAGTGCCCAGGCATCGAGTAGCCAGACGCCTGCTCCTGCGACATCCTCGTCCGTTAGTGGTGTAAATATAATGGGTAAGTACCATACAATGATTATTTTTGAATTTCCTATTTAAATACAATTTTTGAAGGATCCAATTCACGTCGAGACTTCTTCACCTACTGTTTGTCCCTGATGCGTGCCCACACTTCTGAGCACAGAGATGCCCTGCCAGTGTTAGATATAACAGCTTTGCGTCACATTGCCTATGTGCTTGATGCTTTTGTTTACTATATGCGCAATGATACGGGCTTCTATGACAAGCAAGACACCATTTCCGGCCGTATAAACAATCTCTCCCCCATGGTTGAGAGCTACGATACAGACGACGAGTTGACCAACCTGGAAGAGTTCAACGCCGACGTTCAGCCGTCTACCAGTAGCGTTCCTTCAGGAAGCCAGGGCACACGCCGACATGCATTCTTTGCGCGCTCGGAATCGACTCTAAGCTTGGGGTGTTCGGCGCCAGAAGGCTTTGATCTGCCACTGGATATGGCCATGCCCCTCGCCGATAAACCACACTTGCTGCAGCCGAATTCAAAGCGACAGGAGCTTTTCGCAAACCTACCGCTACTCGTGACCACGAGTGCAAACAACACCGCTCCCAATAACAATAGTGGCAGCATTTTTGATTACACACCCACAAGGCTGGGATTCTCGAATTCCTTGAAAAGGAACGAGCATGTTTATGAAACAGTGCCGGCCAAACAGTCTATGGAGGTAGTAATCAATATGGATACTAGTAAGACGGGTGATGGAAATGTAACTTATAAGGCTGAGGGCTCTACGGACTCTAATATCTACGTACAATTAAAGAAGAAGCAGGGCTCGGATGATTTCAAATCCCACAAAGAGGCTGATGGTGAGTAGAACTTAATGACCTGCACGCACCTAAATAATAACCAAAATTTGTCCTTAATCTACAGGTAATCACAGCAAGTACGATAAAGTGGTACTAATGGAAACTGATGATATAAACAGTCTGCCAAGTACCAGCAAGTCGACTGAAGCATTGATGGCCACACGGCCGGAAGTAATCATTGCGCCAAATAAAGCCTCAGTGTCACCAGCGACTGCCGCCCGAAGCGTTATAGTTCTCGCAGGTGGTTCCTGTTTAAAGACGATTGATTCCGACTTAAACAATTTCTCGGCTTCAAACTTATCGACCGGAGAACAAGCTAAATGTGATACCCATCATCAAAAGTCAACGCCACACCACCCGTTAAGTTTTCCAGTTCGCGGTTCTCTGTTTTACCAAAGTAATTTTTCGGAATTGCCGTCGTGGAACTTTTTGCTAAGTCGCTGGAAGCTAACCCTGGATTTATTCGGTCGCGTCTTTATGGATGACGTGGGAATGGAGCACGGATCTGTGCTACCGGAATTGCGCGGCTTCCCCGTTAAGGAGATGCGTTTCCGTCGTCACATGGAAAAATTGCGCAACGGACAACAGCGCGACCTGGTGCTTTGCAAGCTGGAGCGTAATCGTGAAAGCTTAATTGTTCAAACGTTCAAGGAACTGAATACCCAGTTTGGCAACCAAAACCGGCGAACCCAGCCCCCCATCACATTCAACCGAGTAAAGGTGACGTTCAAGGACGAGCCTGGCGAGGGATCCGGTGTGGCCCGCAGCTTCTACACGTCGATCGCAGAGGCATTGCTGGCCAGTGCTAAGATCCCGAACCTGGAATCCGTTCAGGTGGGCACCAGCCACAGCAAGTACGGAGTGCCGTTCTCGAGCATCCTGCGCAGCAGAACAGTATCGGGCTCTAGTCGTGATCAGTCCACTTTGCAGAGGCGTGGCACCAGCAGCAAAATATTGTGGCGTTCGGCACGTGAGAGAAAGGCATTGAATTTGGATGCCAGACCGTACACCCCAATCAATAATTCAGGTATGGGCTACACAAATTAACAACATACAACTTATGAATTACAAATAACTATCTGTGAATGTACAATTTAGATAATGCAATGCCGGAAGGCGTTAATGATCATTTGTCTGTCCACCTACAACAAATTGGAGAGCGTCTTTACCCTAAGGTAAGTGATGGAAACCGATCAATATTCAAGTCATTAACTTTGTTGCCTTGCTCAACAGATCCACTCGATAAACCAAACACATGCACCGAAGATAACAGGAATGCTGCTGGAGATACCCACGCCACAGCTTCTGTCCGTGATTTCCTCAGATGAGACACTGCGTCAAAAAGTTAACGAAGCGATAGAAATTATCACATTCAAACTCAAATCTGAGGCCAGTGCACAAAGTAGCCAACCAAAAAAATCACCATCTGTAGTGCTGGTCGAGCCCGTAGATGACGATAATGAGCCATTATTTTACTCGCCTGGAAAGCGGGGTTTTTATACACCGCGTCAAGGCTTTGCATCATTCGAGCGTATTAATGCATTTAGAAATATTGGAAGGTAAATAGGTCGTGTGCGCTTCGATCCACGGATTGCAAATTATATTTGGTTCTTTTTCCATAGACTTATTGGTCTTTGCCTACTGCAAAATGAATTGCTTCCACTGTTCCTGCAAAGACATGTATTAAAATACATTCTTGGGCGTAAAATTAAGTTCCACGATCTGGCATTTTTCGATCCAGCACTGTACGAATCTTTTAGGCAAATTATTCAAAATGCCCAAACAAAAGAAGGCGAAGAAACTATTAATCGAATGGAGTTATGCTTTGTGTAAGTTTGTTTTTTTATATCTACATTATAAGCGTTAATTAATGTCTTATTATAGGATTGACTTGATGAAGGAGGAGGGCTGTGGTAACAGAGAGCTTATCCCAGGAGGGCGCGAAGTCGCGGTCACCTCCAGTAACATATTCGAGTACATCAGACGCTATACAGAATATAGACTAATCAAATCCCAAGAAAAAGCACTTGAGGTATGCTGAAATTTTTCGTACAATTATTTTGTAATATTACATGCTAAACTATTTACAGGCATTGAAAGACGGAGTTTTCGACGTCCTGCCCGATAACAGCATGAATAGCTTAACCGCTGAGGATTTACGTCTGCTGCTGAACGGTGTCGGTGATATAAATGTTTCAACATTAATTTCATACACTACCTTTAACGACGAATCTAGCGAGGGTCCGGATAAACTTTTAAAATTTAAGAAATGGTTTTGGAGTATTGTTGAGAAAATGAATATCTTGGAACGCCAGGACTTGGTAAGATGCTTTACTAACCAGTTTAAAAACAGCCTCAATAACCGAAAATTCTTTAAGGTGTACTTCTGGACCGGATCGCCTGCGCTTCCAGCTTCGGAGGAGGGATTCCAACCATTGCCATCTGTCACCATAAGACCTGCGGATGACTCTCATCTACCGACTGCGAATACTTGTATATCTCGGCTGTATATCCCCCTGTACTCCAGCAAATCAATTTTACGCAGTAAAATGCTGATGGCCATTAAATCCAAGAACTTTGGATTTGTATAAGCAAGCGATTGGAAAACTTTCCTATGTGTATAAGCATCAAATTCACTTCTTAATTAACTTAAGTTTTTTCTGAGTTTTGACTTGTCATATTTAACCATACCATTCCCATTTTGGATTATCTATTGTTTTAAATTTTTTTCGAATTTGAATCAATTTTTACGTAACGTTATTCAAAGAGATTGGCGCGGGTCATGACGGTCTTGCTTGACCTAACCTTGTAGTAAAAATATGAAATTTCCAAACAATAAATATAACCAAGAAAACGGCCAATTAGGTATTAGGAAGCCTATGTTTTAATTATTAAACTTTTAAATAAAATATGTTTTCTAAAGTATGACTTATGCACATGTATATTTATCGATATCGATTCAATAGAAATTTGAAGAAATAAACAATAAAAATAAGTCCACCTTATGGAAATTATGTATGATATAAAATTAACAAGCACTTTATTTGGAGGTTCCCAAACTCAGCTGCAATTGACTATTTCTTTGGGTTGTTGAAATGCAGTCTGGACCGGACTGGAAATTTCACTTTTCTAAGTTGTAATCCTATTTATTTTTAAATTCCCATTCAAATCAGAATAAAAACAAACAAATATATGTATTTTAATGTTTATTTTTAAAATTTATACATTTTGGTGCAATATTCTTTTTGTGCATAATATCGAAATCTGAAAGCTCTTCCCAAACCATGCTCTTGATAATAGGAATACCAGTGCAATTTTAACTAGCACTGCGTAAAGTGCATTTGAAACACTTAGTACGGTTACAATATTTATAAGTAATCCATTTTAGACTATTTGTCTTAACATATTATTCAGGAAACTCAATCTTCCCCTTCTTCTAGACAAAACAATAAGGTACACTCACAAGTGTTTTAAAAAGAATGAAAACTAAATTAAAATCGACAATACTTTCCCCTAATCTGCGGCATAAAAAAAATTAAATAAAAACAGGCAATGGTTATTCGATGATCACTGGGAATTTTTCCACTTCCTCACACTCTCTGTTGAAACTGGTGATGAACTCCTGCAATTTAGCATCATGCTCGACATCCCTACGCGGTCGTTTACTCTGCGGTTGCTTCTTCTGCGGAGAACTGAAGTTATTATCGTGCGAGTCCTGCTCGTCCTCGTCCTCAGATTCACTCTCTATGTACAATATCTGCACTCGCTTCTTTCGCTTGCGCTGTGGACGCTCCTTCACATACGTTCGTCGTGGTTGCTAAAATAAATGCAATTTAGAAAGAGATTAGTAAGGGCATCCTGATGCTTTCGGATTCCAGTATTTTTTGTGCGAGCTGCTTACTACCGTTCAAAGATAGGCTTAAATCTTTGCGGCCCTGTTGGCTCAACTGAGATCGTTAACATGCCTCAGTTTGGTATTAATCTAGCGCTATTTGGTCAGTGTCCACATTTAAATTGCATTGTCGACACTTTCCCAACGCTCAATCAAAAGTATTACTAAAGCTTACCTTTTCGTCAAACGTTTTCTCCGGATCGGCTTGGTCATCTCTAAACAATCCCATAGTTTCACTTGCAGCCAGTGCAGCTTGCCGTCTTGGTGGTGGTGTTGGCGCCGCAATCATTGTGGAGCAAAACACGTCTCTGATATCCGGCTGCCTAAATTGCCATTCTCCCAAGCAATCGCCTCGCAACGGGTTGGTCGACACTTGTGGTAGCTCCCCATCACGGGGTCTCAGCTCTGCCAGTCGATGGAGTTTATCATGCAGGGTTACGTTTTGACTCGAAGGCCTGGAGGCGGGAGCCAAGACTTCGCTTTCAGTGATGAATTCCTCAAATCCAAAAAGATTTCGCGAGCTGGACGCTCGTGGTTCCGGGCTTTTTCTGGATGCATCTTCACAGGCCAATATTTCGTCAAATCCGAAAAGATTCGCTTGCGTATGACTACAATTCGCTGGAGAAGCGGTCGCTTTTGAATGAGTAGATCCTCTGGTGGGAGTAATTGGCTCGTTCCGTGGTTCCGTTGATTTACTAGTTATATCTGCACTGGGCAAAATCTCGTCAAAGCCAAAAAGATTTGCACGCGTTTGGCTGCGCTGTGCTGGTGATGCAGTCGTCGCGGGGTTGTTGGACACTCTAGTGGAAGAGATTTCTTTCGAGGGAGTTGTTTGCACATTCTTCTTCCATGACGGCAGCGTCACCACCTCCAAAATGTTAATGTCTTTAAAGGGCGTGCGCTTCTGAAGTGTTCTACGTGGATTCGGCAGGTGCACAAAGTTCTCCGCATTCTCTGTGTTTTCCTGGTCATTGAGTGTCGCCGATTTGCTAGTAGTGGGAGGCGGGCGATTCTCTTCGTTTGAGTCGTTCGCATTTGATTCATGACTTTGCTCGTGCAAAGGCGGACAAATGGACTCCTCGTGAGCGGGCTCATCCGATTGCTCCGCCTGGACATCAGGTACATAGACATGCCGTCGCCGCATGTGATCACTGGAATACGAGGGCAGCTGGGAGGTATTGAAGCCGAACATGAAAGTATTTGGCATTGGAGACTCGTCGGAAACGCGCCAAGGGGATGACGCTCCCGCCGGACTAACTGCACTTGGAGACTGGCGGGTAATTGGCGATATTGCCGTGGCTGTGATGTTCGCTTCTGGTACCGGTGGGACCCTGCGATTTAGCGGCGTGCTTACCAGCTGGCGCGCCATGTTGATAAGCTCACGACGTCTGTCCGAGGGCTTTTTCGGATTCTGTGCCTGCGTCTGATTAAGCATCACGGATCGGGCCAAATTACTGTAGGCTCCATCGTGGGCTTGCCTGGAAGTACTCGGCTCGACGTGCACCTGGACGGGCACCTCAATAGGCACCATGCAAGGAGCATAGGCGTCCGAATCGTTGCTACAATCCTCCTCGGGCTCGTAAATAGGAGACAGAGCGCGTGATGGCTTCTGCATGCGGGGTTCAATGACTTCCGGAACATTCTGGACTGGCTCTTGGGGCTCCACGTCTTTAAGCGAACACTTCTTCCGCCTGCCCACAGGTCGTATCTTCTTTCTAATTGTTTTGGCCCTTGTTTTGCCTGACGTCGAGCGCACCATCACGCAGGCCTTGCCATCCTCTACCAAGCGCTTAACTATGTCCGCAGCGGGATCCTCACGGTTGTTGTCGTCTTCGATCTGGGACTGCGAAAGGAAATCGAAGACATTGCGGGTCACCGAGGAGCGTGTTCTTGTTGGCGGCTGATCTCTGTGGAAGAAGCGAGATGGCTTTTTGGGGGAAACATCTGCCGCTGGTTTGCTAGGGCTGATATTCCTGAGGCGTACTCGACAGGGTGATATTTTGCAACCTGGAAAACGTTGTGGGTTTAAACATAGCTCATTTATCACCCAAATGACGCCCTCTTACCTGCCACCTTCTGCTTGGTAACTGTGGGTTTCTTTTTGATCTGTACCTTCGGCGGAACGTACATCGTCGAATTGCGAGCCGGCTCGAAAGCGGTCGTGTCCACATCGGGCGCAGCATTCTGAGATTTCTCCGGCGGCTTAATGCGTCTCATTCTTACCACGCATTTCTTGAAGGAGCACTGGGGCTCCGCTATGACGGCCAAAATGGCTTCGTCCGATAGCTTCTTACCGCGGAGGCGATTGCTTCTTGTGGTGGTCGCCACATCCGAGGTCAAAACGGGCGGCGCCGCCCGAGTTTTAACCATTATTTTATCGACACAATTTGTTTACCAGATGAAATTCGTGTACAGCTCCCGCCATTTTACTCAATAGTGGCCTTCAGCCGATCCTCTAAAAATACCACGACCCGCAGGGAGGAGGTGGAGATCCTGGCTAGGGGCGGCGGAGATATGGTCCCACTATAGCCAAGTCCCAAACCGCTCGCCAGGGATGGACCACTAAATTTGCAGTGTGACCGTTTGCAGTGTCATACTAAATGGTAAGCACTCTCCAACACTGGGTCGAGACCAGATGATTGGCCTCGCAATAATGTAAAAACAACATAATAATTAATTTCCAAATAATCCAAATTCCAAATTCCTTGCACTACGAACCGCCGTGCGTGTGTGTGTCGCTGTGATAGTGTCCGGGCATTTTCGTGTCTCGCCCCCCCAAACAACTACAACCGAGAAATAAGCAGGAGAAAAGAAGAAAAAACCCCCGAAACTGAAAATCGAGTGAAAGTTTTTCACGTCTTTGTTTTGTAATTGTTGTGATTTTCCTGCCTGCCAGCCCGCATTACTGGCAATATTGGATCGACATTGACGGCCATAACGACGCTGGTGCGGGCGCGGGCGGCTGCTGACGGCGATTATAGCGATATATAGCCAATATACCCATTGCTATTACAGCGCTCGCGGGCCGATTTCTTGGCCCTATTGTGATTGTGGCAGCGCCAGTGTTATATATTTAAATCGACTCGAGTCGCCGTCGCAGTCGCGTTTTCTGGGACTGCTGCAAAAGGCCTTGCGAATTTCTGCGCCAGGTACTGTGGGAAGACGGCGGATGGTTGGGATGGGATGTATGGGATGGCACGGGGCGAATCCCAATAAGAAACTAGCGCGAAAACCCCCTCGTACATAGATATGTACGTACATTCCCACATACATTGCACGCGATACATACCGTACATACACGAGCGAATAATGGCAACAAACAATTGCAAGCAGCGACCCAGTAGTAGCACCACTACCACTGCGTCTTCCTCTACCGCACCACTACCAGACCCAATCCAATCCAATCCATTCCCAGAGACCGAGGCCCCGAAGGCTGACTGTGACGCCACTGGGGGAACGGAACGTAGAACGGAGCCAAGGCAGATGTATCTGTATCTGTGGATGTATCTGCGAATTATGTCTCAGGGTCAAGGACACTGTTTCTGCCTCGCTAACCGTTGTTTGACCTTATTAACAAGTTGGGGGCGCTGGTGCTTGGACACCGAAGATAGAAACACCCTTTCAGAATACACTTTTTATAAAATTCATACTTGGAAAAATAAGTCAAGTTTCTGTTCACTACCCTCAAAATTAAGATAGTTAGTTTGCCATGTTTTCCATATAGTTTTTCACATATCTATCTTTCTAAGTGCACAATCCCAAATTTTGGAATTCCAAAACACAGTTTTCGATATAGTTTAGACGTATCCGTTAAGTATAGCTTCGGAAATCCAGTAGTTTGAATTTATTTATATTTTTTTCCATTCTCAATAGATTTTATGGCAGATGTGTCTAATATAAAGTAATTACCTATTGATCAAACTTTTTGACTTCCCTAATAAGCAACAATATTTATTAAAAGGGAACTATTTCAAAAAGAAAGCGACAAGCAGGTGAATTGTCTAGGTTGACTAATAAAAAAACTGGAAAATATTTAAGATCACTTTATAGGGGTCCCATAGAGATAGCTAAAATTCCCTCCGTTTGCCGACCAATTCAACGTGCGATCCCTTTTCTTTGGCAGAGCAACTGCATCGGCTGGCTCCGCGCACAAAACGATGTGCGATACCAAAGACGATGCGCAGAAATGGAAATGTGAAATTTGCACCTACGAGAACTACCCATCCTCGCTGAAATGCACCATGTGCCAGGCGTCGAAGCCGCTGCTCAACGAGGACATCTTCCGGTGAGGCAATCCTGGCGAGCTTTCAACGCCCCAATGGTAATCCAATATCTCTTTTGTTCTGCAGTCTGAGTCCGGCTCAGGAGAGCAGCTGCGTGGCGGAGGAGGCCGCCGCCGTAGAAGTGGCTGTGATGTCGCCCACACCCTCGTCCACGTGCTACTCGCTCCAGCCACAGAACCAGGCGCGGCAGAGCAACGTGGCGGACAGCGAAAAGTGGCCCTGCAAGGTGTGCACCTATCTCAACTGGCCGAGGAGCCTGCGTTGCATCCAGTGCTGCACAAAGCGTGGCGGCGAGGCCATCGAGCGGGGCAACAAGGACAAGGATAACGAGGCGGATGCGGATCGGGCTGGAGAGGCGCTGCAGGCCCTTCGCATCAGCGGATCGGATGAGAACCTGGCCAATAAGCCAGCCCAGCTCATCGGGGCCACGGCCTCCAATCGCTTGAGTCTGGAGTCTGGCATCGACGATGCCACGCACCTGAACAATCTCGCCAATGCATCCCACAACCAGTCGCAGTCGCAGCACCGACAGCCTGTCCACCAGCAGCAGATGCAGCTCCAACTGCAGCCGCAGCAGCAGCGGGAATCCTCCTCCTCCGCCGCCGTCCCGCCGCAGCAGCAGCAGAAACAGTGCTATGTGGCCAAGTGGGCGTGTAATGTAGGTTCCACACGGTCTAACTAGTTAGCATATAATACAAGTCTGTATCTTCCCTAGTCGTGCACCTACGAAAACTGGCCGAGAAGCATCAAGTGCTCCATGTGCGGCAAGACGAGGGAGCGGGAGATCAGTGGCTCGCTGAACGACTTGCACGCCTCCTCCAGCCTAAACAGCCAGGAGGAACAACAACAACAGCAGCAGCAAAACGTGGACACCGTCAGCGTCAACAACTCATTCAATAAGAAGCACATTTACCAACTGGGTAAGGGATCTTTATATGATTCCATGTGGAAAGAGTAATTGATTACATTTCGGCAGGTTCCTCGGAAACCATCAACAACTGTGATACGCTGCAAGAGCGGCAGGAGCGCCGCCAGCGTCAAATCCGTCGCCAGGTGGACTGGCAGTGGCTAAACGCATGTCTGGGGGTCGTGGAGAATAACTACAGCGCCGTGGAGGCGTACCTCTCCTGCGGTGGCAATCCCGCCCGTTCGCTGACCAGCACCGAGATCGCCGCCCTAAACCGCAACTCGGCCTTCGATGTGGGACACACCCTGATCCACCTGGCCATTCGTTTCCATCGCGAGGAAATGCTACCCATGCTGCTGGCCCAGATCTCCGGCTCGGGGCCGGGCATCAAGCGTGTGCCGTCCTACGTGGCTCCCGACCTGGCAGCCGACATCCGGCGCCACTTTGCCAACACCCTGCGACTGCGCAAATCCGGCCTCCCCTGCCACTATGTGCAAAAGCACGCCACCTTCGCCCTACCCGCCGAGATAGAGGAGCTGCCGATCCCCATACAGGAGCAGCTCTACGACGAGCTGCTCGATCGCGACGCTCAGAAGCAGCTGGAGACGCCGCCGCCGGCTCTAAATTGGTCGCTGGAGATTACCGCTCGTCTCAGCTCGCGGATGTTCGTCCTGTGGAACCGTAGCGCAGGCGACTGCCTCCTGGACTCTGCCATGCAGGCCACCTGGGGCGTCTTCGATCGCGACAATATCCTGAGGCGGGCACTCGCCGACACACTGCACCAGTGCGGTCACGTGTAAGTGGATCGCTGTTGTGGTCATCTTGTTTATCTTGTAACTTGACACCTTTTATAGGTTCTTTACTCGCTGGAAAGAGTACGAGATGCTGCAGGCTTCGATGCTGCACTTTACATTGGAGGACTCCCAATTCGAGGAGGACTGGAGTACTCTGCTGTCGCTGGCCAGCCAACCAGGGTCGTCCCTGGAGCAGCTGCACATCTTTGCGCTGGCGCACATTCTTCGTCGGCCGATCATCGTGTACGGCGTCAAGTACGTTAAGAGCTTTCGGGGCGAGGATATTGGATATGCGCGTTTTGAAGGTGATTTATTACCGATGTCTGGATGTCGTGCCTTGCCATAAAATTCCCTGTTCTACTATTCAGGTGTCTACTTGCCTTTGTTCTGGGATCAAAACTTCTGCACCAAGTCACCGATAGCACTCGGCTATACGCGCGGTCACTTTAGCGCCCTGGTCCCCATGGAACCGTTCACTCGCATCGATGGACGACGCGACGACGTGGAGGATGTGACCTACCTGCCGCTGATGGATTGCGAGCTGAAACTATTGCCCATACATTTCCTCACACAGTCCGAGGTGAGAGAATAGAGATATGTACATACATGTTTCTTGTAGAACTTATTGCTGTATCATAGTCAATCAATCATAACGCCTTTAAAATTATACATGCCAGTTTGACTATAAGTTTGCTACCTTGCAGGTGGGCAACGAGGAGTCAATGATGCGTCAATGGCTGGATGTGTGCGTAACGGATGGAGGACTACTGGTGGCGCAACAGAAGCTCAGCAAACGTCCACTGCTGGTCGCCCAGATGCTGGAAGAGTGGCTGAATCACTACCGCCGCATTGCGTAAGCATGACTTGATTTTGTGCCAAATCAGACTTCCTGATTAATATGTGACCTGTCTTGCAGACAAGTGATAACGGCGCCCTTCATTCGTCGGCCTCAGATCACACATTACTCCAGTGATGGCGACTCGGATGAGGAGTAGAGACGGCACATTCGTCACCCAGTTTCAGATTAGATATCTGCGCATATTATTGAATATCCTTGTTTTATACTTTTGGCGATCGGTAGCAGATGTTGAGACGAGGGGAACATGTGCAGATCCTACACACTTGCACTCGCAGTTAGCTAAAGGAAACTATAGAGAATACATATGCATATATGCAAGCAGTTGAAAAGTTGTAGTTGTAACTAAATTGAAAGCAAACTAAAGGTTAAGCAGCAAAGTACGAAATTAGATTGATCGACGTATGTATATCATATCCGTTCCCAATTCAACGTTCGTTGATTTTAGTCAAATTTATTCACACTGGGTCGTCGAGGCATTGTAGACCATAGAAACGAAATTGAAGCTAAACACTGGTAGATCTAATTACACTCACATCTGAAACAATCCATTAAGTGAATACGTGGCCGAAAGGCAGAAGAGAATATAAGCGGTGGAGTTCATACACCTGCATATGTACGCGCTAGTTAATGTGAATAACCACGAATCCCTCGACTGCGGGCTTAAATTATTACAAATCTCAATGTACTATTAAATTTTAAATGGGTGGCAATTACAGAACATAATTATGCTGCGGGTGAATATGAAGGCGTCATTGAAATGTTTATTGATAGTTTTTAAAACACTTTTTGGAATTATTATGAATCATTACACATTCATGCCTATAAATATAATATATATAATTATATAACATATATATATATAGAAATCCTATGGTTCTAGAAAGTTGAACAAAGGGCCAATAACATAATGAATTTTATTCTAACTGTATTATAAATGGAATTTTATCTCATTATTATTTTTGTTAGTAATGTTATTACAATTATTATTATTACTACCTTCTAAGAAAGCTTATTGTGCAAATGTACACGCAAAACGCATAAAAAAGAAATCACTTATTTAAATAAAGTTTTAAGTAAAGATTTAAACGGAAACGAATGTCTAAAGTTTAATTATTTTAAAAGGGATGATAACACAGTTGTCTACCTTCCGTATCTTCGGGGTTAGTTCTACTATGTTCTTCTAAGAACGACCGAACCCCAGTATAGTATATATTTTAAAGTAACTAATGTATAATTATTTAATTGTTCAGTAGTATTCAACATATTCTATTTCATATTCGCAACTTAATATATATCAAACTTTTTTATTTTTATTTATTATTACGTATACGTAATATTCCGTCGTACCAGCTGCTTCCTGTCCCTAACGGAAATGTTAAGATACAAATGTTAAAATTCAAACGCTTCACCCTAACATTTTAGTGATGTGGAAACATCGATAGTCGCCATTGAACATCGATGTTTCCATCGATGTTCCTCCACCTCTACGAACCGTATCTCTCAGATACTTAGTCGTTTTTTTGCTGCCGTCGGTTTCGCTGGTGCGGTGCGGTGTTTTTTCTGGTCGCAGCTCCCATTTGAGAATCAGACTTTCAGGCATTTCGAAAAAGGCCACCATTTTCCACTGTGATCTTTGTCGGCGGATTGAATTTGCGAATCCACGAGCGCAAAACGCACATACGTCATACCAAAAGCAATCCAACCACTCAACTCTAGTTCTCCCATCGAAGCTCACACGCTCGCACTCTTCTAACAATCGTGCTACGCAGATTGCGAATGCATACGGCGAAAGATACAAATAGAAAAAATCTAAGCAGAAGAAAAATTTTGTTAGTGAAGTGAAGAGGAAGTAGTGGTGACCTGTGCGCGAGTATTTGTGCTTTCCCCGTGCCGTGTGTGTGTGTCTCTTTCTGTTCCAGTGTGCGTGAATCCCTCCCCCGTTTTGCAGGCGCAAAAGCGAAGAGCATAGCAGCAAATAGTATCTCGCCATGGGTAAGTTATCTGCCGACACACAGATACTCTCTCTCTCACTGTCTAAGGTGTGTGTGCCTGTGTCTGCGCAAAGTTACCGAAAGGGGGTGGTGGGTGGGTGGTGCGATAGCAGTATTATGGCATTATCGGCCTTATCGTATCGGGAGTGGTTAAGTGGGAGTGGGAGGGGAAAGGAGGGGATAGGAGGAGAGGTAGGAATGCGCTCAGGTGCTCTCTCACACACACTTCCTAACCCCCCCCCTACTGCCGGGTCATCAATCAATACTGGCCAGCTGAGAGTTGGATCTCCATCTCCTCGCCGCTCTCTTTCGGCCCCCTCGCTCACCAACACTAGCCCGCACTCGCATATGATTGTAGTCCACGTCCACTCCCTATTTTAATTTCTCAGCTGGGATGACGTCAGTGTTGTTGTAAGAACAAGTTTCGTGTTTGCTTCCCCACTGCTTTACTTCTTCATGTTTCGCCCCGAATCGGGGTGATAACGGAGAGGGAGGAAGAGGAGGAGCAAGAAGCTAAAAACCTGACCGAATAAACCTCAAAGTACTTGTGCATGCAACTGCAATTACACACGATACCGTTAGGGCGTCCCGCCGTGAGAGCCGCTCTCGAATAACCTGTAAACCGTTCGATGTGAATGTGAATGGGCTTGACGGATTCGGATTCGGATTCTTACATTTTCTGCCTCTTCTTCTCTTGTCTTCTCTGGTTGCCGTTGCAAAGGGCTTTTATACCGCTATTCGAGACATTTACTTGTATTGTCAATGATTAATTACTCGACTACTCCGCTACTGGCCCTAATTGAGTTCATGTGGATACACTTTTGCGTGGGAAAGAATTCTTAACAGTTATTCTACGAGGAACTCTAGAAATCTCAGTTAATTTCAAATACTTCGTTTTTGTTTCGCGTGCAAATGAATCATTGCATACTTTCTGGCACCTTAGGAAGACATTCTAAATTAGAGAACAGAGATTTGATTACTCCTCATTAATCAAGGGGGATATAAAAACATCCAGATAATAATTCTACTAGTTACTAATAACACAGGCCGACAAAATGTGACATGGGTCGGTGTCCAGGCCTGCCACCATTTTATTTCGATAAATGAGGCTTTTCTAAGCATAAGTTTCCACTACACCTATAGTCCATCAGCTCTGGTATTTGCGGTATCTTTAATTTAAGAAAATCACAAATTTTCTTCGTCTTTTGGGATATATCTTCAAGAGTGGTTAACCAATTTTGGTAATCTTTTCGGAATTAAATAGTTACATGTCTTTTTTATACGGTCGTTTTAGAAAATTCAATCTAACTGAACCACAAGAGATGGTGGACGCATTCAAACTTTTAAAGTCACAGCAAAGTTTAAAAATCTTCATTTGTGAACAGCGTTTAAAAATTAAATAAAAATATTTTCTTCTACAATGCATTTTTGATCCAAAGACACCTTATGTCCTCAATTTTTAGGACACTCATCAAAATTTTGTGAGTTGTTTTGGAATTTTTAAAATTGTTTTTCTTACTTCCTTCACAGTGACGATTCACAAACTGTGCCCAAACCTGTCACTATTTCACGTAACTCATAACTATTTTTGAGCACAAGTTACCCTTGCTTTAAACATATTTATACATGGGCGTAAGCTAAAAGCTGGAGGGGGGTTACAATTCAGGCATTTCGGCCCCAAAGGTTCGTAGGCTACGCCCATGTGCTTATATTCAAAGCAAAACTACTTAGACCGTATAGATTTTTGTTATTTAAAATTGTGACAGGTTTGGGCACAGTTTGTGAATCGTCACTGTGAAGGAAGTAAGAAAAACCATTTTAAAAATTCCAAAACAACTCACAAAATTTTGATGAGTGTCCTAAAAATTGAGGACATAAGGTGTCTTTTGATCAAAAATGCATTGTAGAAGAAAATATTTTTATTTAATTTTTAAACGCTGTTCACAAATGAAGATTTTTAAACTTTGCTGTGACTTTAAAAGTTTGAATGCGTCCACCATCTCTTGTGGTTCAGTTAGATTGAATTTTCTAAAACGACCGTATAAAAAAGACATGTAACTATTTAATTCCGAAAAGATTACCAAAATTGGTTAACCACTCTTGAAGATATATCCCAAAAGACGAAGAAAATTTGTGATTTTCTTAAATTAAAGATACCGCAAATACCAGAGCTGATGGACTATAGGTGTAGTGGAAACTTATGCTTAGAAAAGCCTCATTTATCGAAATAAAATGGTGGCAGGCCTGGACACCGACCCATGTCACATTTTGTCGGCCTGTGTAATAGCAAAAAATATATCTGAATGTCTACAGGTCCTAACAGTGTTTCATCATGTTGTAATCCGCGATCTTTCTTTTAGGCTGACCTTTTTTGATAGGGTACCTTAAAAACCATATCCTCAAAACGGTGTGGCATTTTCCCGAGTGGATTGTTCATCCCGTCTACGAGTAGCTGCATGCGTGCCTAAAATGCCTAATTGACTTGGACTTGGATGGATGGAGGATGGGGAAGTGGACGTCGATGTGGACCCCATAACGTGCATTCGCTCCACGCCGCAAAAGGCCTAACAATAGCCGTATAGCCATCCGAATCTCCATCTCTGGTAAAGGCGGCAACAACTGCTCGACATGAACTCATGACAAGCACATTGACTTCCACTGGGTTTCCTTTTTCGTTTGGCTGTGCCTGTGTCTGTGCCCGTGCTCAAATGAAAACGAAAGGGGTGAACGAGTGTGAGGCCCCCGATCACCAGCCTCCCGCTCATTCATTTAGTGGGATTTTCTCATTTACTTGGTCCGTTGATTTGCTCGTCTCCGTCGTGCATTTCATAGTGTTTCGTTTCGTAGCGCTTCCCAGGCGGGGTTATATGGGTCAGAGCACTTGCATAGAAAGTGGCATCTCCTCTTATGTCGTGCTTCCCCCTCCCCCTCCTGCTTTTCCCTATTTCCCTCACTTTCCCAGCCACCCTCCTCCACCCGTTCACTCGCCTAATTGAATGCTATTTTCGTAGATGCAGCGTCATCAGCTGCACTTGTGTGGGGTGCTCTTTTCACTTTTCGTCTAATAAGCATACAGGAAGCACTTTCAAATCGACCGAAGCACCCGAAACTCTGAACTAACTTTGGGTGTACTTTCATCTATATTTGTATGTGCGATGCGTCAGGTAGCACAGCATTAAAAAACACTTGCAAAGCAATTCAAATTTGATGAGTAATGCGTGGAAGAAACAGACGTATAAGCATATATTTATGTATAGCAGCGGCCAAGAAAAGGCAAATCTTTATTGCACCTCAAATCTTTAGTAAAGGTGCAAACTTAAATTTGTCATGGGATTTCCGAAAAACAATCTTTTCTGTCAGTTTCCTATTTATGTATAGCAGCGGCCAAGAAAAAGCAAATCTTTATTGCACCTCAAATCTTCAGTAAAGGTGCAAACTTAAATTTGTCATGGGATTTCCGAAAAACAATCTTCTTTGTCAGTTTCCTGGTAATCATATTTCATGTTTACCTACTTCATATGGAAATGTACCCTCAGACTGAACCAACAAGACACCGAAATTGGCTGCTATTCAAGTGGCCACAACTGTTGATTTGCCTTGCCAAATATACTTTTGTGTATATTATGCTGTTGCTCTTCCAAACTAGAAATGTTTGTGCGTATAAACAGAACCATTCGTGGGTGAAATGTGGGCGTGGAATGCACAAGAGAGCGATGTTTGCTTTCGGCTTTATTTATTGTCTGCCAGCCAGCCAGGCTCGTTTCATTCCCAGCCATGTCGGAGTGTTTGGAGTGGCGTTTCACCTGCTTCCGCCTGTCGCCTTGACCTGCATTGTCCTCGACATTATCCTGCTCGAATTCAGTCAAGGATTTGACGCACTTGCTCCGGGTGAACTCGCACAGTGCGCATTGAGTGCATGTCGTGCCAGTGACGAAGGTCGTTTCTCTCTCTGCTTTGTTTCCTTTGCTTTCCTTTCCTTTTTTTTCCACTTTTCCAATTCGATTTTTCCTGCACGCAGAAAAAAGAATCTTTCAAGGGATGATAAATAAATGATATATCTTTAAAGTAAACATTTATAGATGTGATAATACTTCTAGTTCTGATGATTCAATATAAATAAAATAAAATCTACAAAATATAAATGGATTATAATTTTTCCACTTTTCCAATTCGATTTTTCCTGCACGCAAAAAAAAGAATCTTTTAAGGGATGATAAATAAATGATATATCTTTAAAGTAAACATTTATAGATATGATAATATTTCTAGTTCTGTCGATTTAATATAAATAAAATAAAATCTACAAATGTATTAGATGGTTCTTATTTTTTTATTATATTTTTGCGTTCATGTTTATTCCCATTTAAAGTGCTTTAAGGCTTGTTTCGACTGTTTCCCTTTAAGGTTAGGGTCGTTCTGGCTTTTTGGGCGCGGTTGAAAAATTAATTAAAATATTTTCGCTGCCCTGCAGCTTGACCTCTCCACATCGAATCGATGGGGCCACTGAGTGAGGGCCTGTTTGGAAAATGCGACTGTAACCTTGGACTTGCCCCCTGGCAGCCGGACGGGTTTTTTCTTTATTATATGGGTATACTTTCGGACCGAATTTTCGTATTGTTTGTTTGTATTTCAAATTCGAGCGTGCTTCATCGCAGCCCCAACCAGTTTGCGGCAAATACTCGCACATAAACTCCGCAGCTCGTCGATGGCGATGACATCACCATCGTCACTAAAATCGCTCTGCGCAATTACAATAAAATAACACTGAAAATGTGCGCTCAAACTTTTATTGTACTAACTTGTGGACGAGACGACGACAACGAAGTCGCCGCTTTGCCGGCTCTCTGTTGCATGAAAATGTAATTTTCGCTGGATTTGTTTGCCAATTATCGGCTGGACGCTAAATGCGGGTAAAAAGCGCTGAGAACCCAGTAAACAAAACGCCAAAATCAATATGCAAATTGCGGAAAAATGTGTGTGATTGCATAATAAACAAGGCGGACAGACGCAGGCAGCGAAACATACATAATGAAATTAATTAAAAGTAGCGAAAAACACACGTACACGAACTTTAAACAAACCGGGGACGGAAGTCCAAGCTGGTGACGAAAGCCCTCTTTCTGCCGAATGTATCTGTATCTGTATTTGTAGCTGTAACTGTATCTGTATCTGTATCTGTGCCTCTGCCACAGCGATCATCCGCGTTTCTGTATCTGTACTATCAGGTCGTCTGTCATTCCAACTGGACCGCTGGCTGTGAAAAATTTCGGTGGCGTCACCGCACAAATAAATATTCATTCTTGAATTTGTGTATATAATATATTCGCTTTATCGCTGTGTAGGTAGTTTGGCAGATTGAGTTTGCAAAGCGATCGTATATATCAAGAAAAGGTATTGGCTTTAATATCAAAATAAACAGTGGCGAGAACTGATAAAAGGCACTCCCTTGAAATTGTATATCATGCATTTCTCTCTTACTTGTGTGAAAATAAAGTTCAGTGCACTGTATCCAAGATAAATTCAATAAACAGACCAATGAGTTTTATGTTTCTGTAATTGCAACTTGCAATAAATGAACCCATTCCATTCCTTATAAGGCTATGAGTTCCGATGAGAGAGTAAGTTGTAGTTCTAACTTGAAATAAAAAACAAGAGAGAACGCTATAGTTGGGTGCCCCGACAATCAGATACCCGTTACTCAGGTAAAGGGAGTGCGAGGGAGATGGAGATAGAAACTTGGAACACGCATAACTTTTTAACGAATGGTCCGATTTGAAAAATTTCTTCTACATTTCGATAGGTATTGATAAACACAATAAAAGTGCATTTTTACTTTTCCGAAATATTGAAATTTTTAAAATCGTATATAAGCGATTGTGGGCGTTAGAGGGGGCGTGGCACCTTTTTGAAACAAACTTGCGCTGCGTAGGAACTCCTAGAATCTGCATGCAAAATGCCAATCTTCTAGCTTTTATAGTTTCCGAGATCTCAGCGTTCATACAGACAGACGGACAGACAGACGGACAGACGGACATGGCTAGATCGACTCGGCTAGTGATCCTGATCAAGAATATATATACTTTATGGGGTCGGAAACGCTTCCTTCTAGCTGTTACATACTTTTGCACGAATACAATATACCCTTTTACTCTACGAGTAACGGGTATAATAAGTCATTAATAGAATGCTAGTCCCTCATATATAAGATAACGGCTGGTACCGTTATGCGGCATACGTCACTATTATAAAACAAGTTAACGGCACCCATAAACCTGAGCCCCAAAGCTTATCAATAATTTCTATTTTGGAAGCAACCCAAATATGAAAAGGCAACGACTGCAGACTGGAAAAACAAAAAATCCCAGAAGGCCTGAAAAAACAACAGAGAGATAGAAAAAGTGCTCAGACAGCGCGCTTTAATGTGGTCGCTCGGTATTATGTATTTATATATATACTCTATGCACTGCAACCGGCTGCTTTTAGCCGATGTGTGGTTGCTACGTTCTGCCGTCTATTTAATCAACCGCAGACTTCTGCCGCCGACTGGCTCCGGCGGACAAGAAAGCCGCCAGAACAGATCAACACATCAGTCATGGCTAACAATTAGTTTCGATGCGTTCTGCCGTCATGGTTCTGAGTTCGAAGTCCCCCCATATTCCAGATCTTCGCCACGAAAGTCAACGGAACACAACGAACTGACTGTCCCAGACATATGAAAATTATTACATATGTGTAAACTAACTTGTGATATGTGGTTCCGTACGAACTAAACATAATTATATGCTGTCATGTAAGACACAAACAACTCACCTTAAATTTCAACGGATGTGTAATATTGTAACTCTTTTTCAGCCTTCTTCAATTGTAAGGAAGAGAAAACTAATCAGAAAACAAATACCTTGGTCTTGTCAGGTCATTGATCAAACAGGTGATAAGGCCTATAATTATTTACCCACATACCTTTGCACAAATAAACTGGATATAGCGATACAGCAGTGGCTTCCAAGAAATCGCTTTATTCTCAGCGATTCTCGAAAGGTTGCAGTTTTGACCCTCCCCGCATTCTTGGTAAATTTTCATGAATGCAACTCTTGTTATCTTTGCTGCTCAGTGGGGTTCGTTTTTCGCCCCATTCTACCTTGCTGTTTATTTGCAACTTGTTGGGATATTTCCCACACTGCAAACATACATATAACGAAAAAGACAGATATGCAAATGTGGAGGTTCCATGTCAGATCTATTTAACCTGTTCCACACTTGTGTACATCAACGAACGGCAAGTGTGTGTGCTGTGTGCTGGCTTTTTATATAAAGAAAATATCTGCCCTTGGCCTTATCAATGATAAGATTAATTGCTTGCCAGGCGCATGAGTCACACGGGCCTAAGAACGATTTACGGGTATGTCGGGGTGTGTAGAAGAGTTGGCCTGAAACAGACTGTCAATATAATAAGCACACAAGCATGGGGGACGACGAATCTCCGCCACATACGATATACATACTTCTAATACTCATTTATCCATACCGAAACATCCACAAACATACCACCACACCGATGTACCCTCGCACGTTCGGAACGGGGCTTCGAACTGAGCTCGGTAAAACGGGGCAAGGTTGGGGCATTATCGCATCACATGCATATGACATCAGCGCAACACTGCGTATACGTAATCTGGCGATAGCGCTGATTGAATGAATTGGATTGAAACAGCAACTGATCTCCCTTTTCGTATCTTCTGTATAGGTAAACAAAAAATCTACTGTGCGAAATGCACGAAAAAGTGCTCCGGCGAGGTGCTCCGCGTGGCGGACAACCACTTCCACAAGGCCTGCTTCCAGTGCTGCCAGTGCAAGAAGTCCCTGGCCACCGGCGGATTCTTCACAAAGGACAACGCCTACTACTGCATACCGGACTACCAGAGGCTGTACGGCACCAAGTGCGCCAATTGCCAGCAGTACGTGGAGGGCGAGGTGGTCAGCACCATGGGCAAGACCTACCACCAGAAGTGCTTCACCTGCTCCAAGTGCAAGCAGCCCTTCAAGTCGGGCAGTAAGGTGAGGATTGAGTAATTTCCATACCTAACCCATAATCAACCTAATCATCTTTATTTCTCCATAGGTTACCAACACCGGGAAGGAGGTGCTCTGCGAGCAGTGCGTCTCGGGGGCTCCGGTGTCGCCCAGTCGCCAGGCGGTTGGAGGAGGCGTCTCCTCGCCAGCTCCGCCGGCGGAGAGTCCCACGCGGGCCACTGCCCACCAGCAGCACGGCGGGGTGCTCTCGCACAAGGCGCACCTGAAGGAAGACTACGATCCGAACGACTGTGCCGGATGCGGGGAGCTGCTGAAGGAGGGCCAGGCCCTGGTGGCGCTGGACCGGCAGTGGCACGTCTCCTGCTTCCGGTGCAAGGCCTGCCAGGCGGTGCTCAACGGCGAGTACATGGGCAAGGACGCGGTGCCGTACTGCGAGAAGTGCTACCAGAAGGGCTTCGGGGTGAAGTGCGCCTACTGCAGCCGCTTCATCAGCGGCAAGGTGCTCCAGGCGGGCGACAACCACCACTTCCATCCGACCTGTGCCCGCTGCACCAAGTGCGGTGATCCCTTCGGCGACGGCGAGGAGATGTACCTGCAGGGCAGTGCCATCTGGCATCCGCGATGCGGACCGGGTCCCTCCGAGTCGGGCATCATCCTAAACGGAGGTGGAGGCAACACCTCGGTGGCCGGAGGCGCCTCCAACGGCAACTTCACAGACACCGAGTGCGACCGGATGAGCTCCAGTGCCCTTAGCGAGATGGTAGGTAGTCGGATCTCCGAGAGGCGGTGACGAGAAAGAAAGCTACACGAGAATCCAACACAATCCCGAATTTAAAGAGGCTGCTGAGCTTGCAACTAATTTGAATGCTTCAAAATTCACAAAAAGCACAAAAACACATTCATTTACCAAAAAAAGTGGAATATGTTCCATTCATTTTTAAGATGGGTGATATTTTTGAAATATATTTTTTAACAGAATATTTAACCGAAATATCACCCATCGCAAACTACCACCCCCAGCACCTTTGAACACACACCATCACAAGCAATTTATGATTTTATAATTTCAGTTATTTGCATTTTAGTTGTTTTGAGCTTGCGTTTTTATTTTTCGTTCGTTTTCAGTACATCCGCTCCAGAACTCCGAGCTTTAATGGTTCACTTTATTCCTCTAGCCGCAAGGTTTGTTTTATGATTTTTTTATGATTTCCCTTCATTTTCTGCCATCGTTTTGAATAAATTACTAAAACTCGAACTAAAAAAACACACGGCACTGCATGTAATACATTTATGGCTAGCTGCAGACTAATGAGATTTACTTTTGCAGCACTATCGCACGGTGAGTCCGGGCCTGATACTCCGGGAGTACGGGCGACCCAATGCCGAGGACATCTCGCGCATCTACACCTACAGCTATCTGACGGATGCGCCGCACTATCTGCGGAAGCCGATCGATCCGTATGACAAGACTCCGCTGTCGCCGCACTTCCACCGGCCCTCCTCGTACGCCACCACGGCAAGCAACGCGGGCTCCGTGGCCGGAAGTCGTCCGCCGTCGCGTCCCCACTCGCGGACCCGCAGCGCCATGAAGGTCCTGGTCGACGCCATTCGCTCGGAGACGCCGCGGCCCAAGAGTCCGGGCATGAACAACGAGGAGCCCATCGAGCTCTCCCACTATCCGGCTGCCAAGAAGCCGCCGCCGGGCGAGCAACCCAAGATCGAGCGGGACGACTTCCCCGCTCCGCCGTATCCCTACACGGATCCGGAGCGCCGGCGGCGGTACAGTGATACCTACAAGGGAGTGCCGGCATCGGACGACGAGGATGAGAACGTGGAGAATGGCAAGCAGAATGGCAAGGTCAAGAATGGCGAGGAGCAGCAGTGAGTGTTGAATGCTAGTAAAAATACTTGTACCAACTCTAATAAATCTCTCTTCCCAACCAAATAGACGCCTTCAACGCGAAGCCGAGCAGCTGGAGAAGCTTAACTCGGGCATCGGATCGGCGATCGCCAAGGACCTTAAGGAGCACGCCAAGTACAGGAAGTGGAAGCAGAACAACCTGGATCCGCGCAACGCTTCCAGGACGCCTTCTGCTTCCAAGGAGCCACTGTACAAACTGAGGTAAGATACCGTATTGTGTAACAAAACTTTTAAGATCAGAAAATGTTCTGGGCCTATGTATGTACGTATGTATTTTGCACTTGCATACTCCAAGCTATTATTATTTGCTTTAAATGTAGAGCGATAAGATTGCAATCACTTAGGATTGATATAATTCAGTCGTTCTACTTATTGTTTGTTTTAAGTTCTCTTGGTATTTTGAGTTACCTGACCAATAGTAAAACTTTTTTCTTTTCATATATATTTACCATATATTGAACTAAATACAAGTATCCAATACGTACTAATTATCAACTATCCCGGTATTGCAGATACGAATCGCCCATTGGGGCCTCGCCCTCGCGCAATCTGGACCACCAGAAGCCCTTCTACGAGGACGAGATGTTCGATCGATCCACCAGCTATCGTGGCTCGCTTGGCAAATCGCTGGGAAATGCGCCCAGTTACAATGGTAATCTTCTAGCCAGTATAAACTAAGTCCCGTTTTCAGGCGAGAGATTCGAAAACCGATATTATATATAGCCCAATTACGTTTATAGCCATACATTCCTACCGATCGCCGCCCAAGCCCGGATACGGATTCAAAACGACGACTCTGCCCTATATTCGCAACGGCTACAGCTCCGTAAGTGCTGCCTGTTGCCTCGCATTCAGATCATTTATAGATCAGATCCTCGGTGCCGGGCTGTCGGTTATGTCTTGTAGCTTACCCACTACCACTCGAACCTATATAGTATAATCCCAAATAGTTATAACTTGGTCTGTGTTTGTCTTTCTCTCACTCTTTAATGCTGCCACTGGTTGCTCACTTGGATGAACTAACAACTGTTTCGCAAATGCCCCAACTGGTTGGTCTGCTGCTTCATTGTGTGTGCCTTAATCCCCATCCCCAATCCCATCTATGTGTATGCTATTGTTGCCCTGACAAAACCACAAAACTAACACCCATCCACACTAACCCGACTCGAACATTTGCATCATGAACATCATCAACATCACTTGAACACCAACTACAACTACATCTACTCTGCATCCACTCTGCCCAGTGGTGAGTGCGCTGCGCCATGTGCCCAAACCAGGATACGGCCTGGCTCCACGCTCCCACACATTCAGCTCCACCACATCCGCTGCGGCCACGATGCATGGTGCCACTGTAAGACCGCTTTTGTTGTTGTTGTTATGCCGTAGAGTCCTTTGAGTCCTGATCTTTTGTTTGGGTATCTGTCTGTACCACCTGTAACTTTGCGTTGGTTTTTGGTTTATTACTTTGCATGTTTATCATATTTGCTCTCACCAGAAACTAATGTTATGCTCTCTTTAAAATAGGACTTCTCTTATGGAGGACTGGGTGACAAAACCCACAGCACAGATTTGAGCTGCGGCAAATCGGAGGGTGAGTTGGACCCCTTTCTTAGCATCATGAATATCCTGCTAATAAGATCTACATTACAGCCTCTGTGGACTCGATCACCGAGGGCGATAGACGCGCTCTGATGGGCGGCGATCTGCCCGCCTCGAGCACTTACTCAGGAGCCCTCTCCTACCACTATCCGCAGGCCGGACTCATCCGGCGCAGTCTGCCCAACATGGCCCACTCGATGCTGGTGCACGAGCCGGCCAAGATCTATCCCTATCACCTACTGCTAATCACAAACTATCGTCTGCCCTCGGACGTAGATCGCTGTAATCTAGAGGTACATTTATACCATACATAAGGATTATCCACACAGGACACTAATCATAACCATATTTCCACAGCGTCATCTGTCGGACATCGAGTTCGAGCACATCTTGCAGTGCGCCAGGTCGGAGTTCTACAGGCTTCCCCAGTGGCGACGCAACGAGCTGAAGCGGCGAGTGAAGCTCTTCTAAGGGCTAAAGGGTTTAAGCCGACGGATCCGAGGATAGCTACCCAAGTGGAGGCTGCTTGCGACGAAACCAAAAGAATTCAACTTACCTTAACAGCAGATGGTTATTACACGCATGGAGGAGATGAAAAACAATATAAAATGAAAACGAAACGGGAAACTATGCTAATTTCACAGCCAGTTTTGAAACACGCTTTAAATAGTTGATGCAAGTAAAACCAACTAAACTAAATTTAAATACATAGTTACATTTACAGTGCGGAGCAGCTAGCGGGCCGCTTCTGTTTATTTTTTTAAGAATTAGTTGCGCTAACGCAAAATTGTAACTGAAAACTATATGAAAGGAACAGAAAATCCCAATAAAAACCAAGTGTATACAGATTTAAATTAGTTAAACATTGCATGTCCGGCATGAACGCTTTTTATACGCAGTGCGAGAGCAAATTAAACGCAAACATAAACTGGACCTTCTTTTCTAAATTACACTTTAATTAATAAAAATGTTAACGGGCTAAAGTACCGAGAAATGCATCAAAGAATGAGAAATTAATGTACCTACAGCAAAATCACACAGCAAAAAGCGAAACGTTAGATGTGTGGCATCAAATTTACGCTAAATCATTATGCAAATTTTATTTATTACTAAATGTTTTATTTATTTATTTAAATAGAATATGTCAAAGAATAAACCAGAGATAATAAAACAGGACAAAAGCAATGTCAACGTGTTTACAATTATTCAAACATTTCGAGAGTGGCGGTTATAAAATTGCTTAGTCCTAGATGGCATTTCTTTTCTTCTTCGAATCGACAAAGGCTAAAGGATATTAGACAATGGCTTTCTGTTAAATGAAAGTTCTATGGAATGTTATTATCTTAGTTGTAGCAAGGATAAAAACTTTAAACTTTGTCGAATCGCCGAGAATAGACCATCTAGGGCTTAATTCGGTGTGATTTGAGTTCGGGACGCAATATGTGACTGGAATGTAAAGTTCACAGAATAAATACGTAAATATTGAACTAGATTTCACAGAAATTGGAGATTATCTATATTGCACCATTGATATTGCATTAGTTTTGCTTGTGCAGAGCCTCATCGGTACGCAATCCGTACGTTAGTTGGGTCTTCATCACGGCCAGACTGCTGCCGATGATCTTTTTGTGATAAATCTGCCGCGTGACGAAGCCAAAGTCGTCATAGAAATCGCGCTCACTTTCCTGCCACTCGGACATGGTGCACTCCAGCGAGGCGTAGCCCCCGGCTATGCAGTTCTTGACCACCAGCTTCACCATGGGCTCCAAGATCGTCTGGTAAGGATAGTTGGGATCGATGGCAAAGCGATAGATCCAGGCCGCATTGTAGACAGCATGGTGATTTTTCACACTAATGGCGGCCACAATCCTGCGACGGAATTTCCTCTTATAGGCCTCCTCATAGGGGCAGTTCTCGATAAAGATCTGGTAGCTGGCCTCCTTGGGTGAGCAGCGGAAAATGAAGGGTTCATAGCACTCGGCCACCAGGGATTGCGATGGTTTTGTCTGAATATTTCGTTGGTCAAATAGATAAGGAACCGAAGCTCTAGAATCGTTTAGAACTTACCCTCATCAGCTCCACTGCCTTGGAATAGAACGAGAAGTATGTGCCGGTGAAAAGGCAGAATATGCAGGCGGGCACAGTGAGGGCGCAGAAGAGCAGGGGCACTCCCAGAAATATGAAGAATATGGCCCAGGTGATGACTATGAACTGCAGGGTGATCTGGAAAGCAGGTGAAACCCAGTTAAATCCACTGATCGCAGCAAGATAAGTCACGCAGCCTCACCTCTCGAAAGCAATAGACGAAGAAGGACTTGTTGGAGAACGACATGATGTAGTCGCGCACCAGCTCCTGGCACTTGAGCTCGTCATCTTTCGTGTAGTTGCGTATAACAATAAATGGCTGCATTAATGTATTATTAAGCTATTGCTTAAAGAAAATAAAAATAAAAACACTGCCCAATCAGTGTGTCCAAAGCGATGCAAAACTCCACTAATTCTTGGGGCGGCACAGCTGTTGCTGCGGCGTTGCCAGATCAACAAAGTATCGCAGAAGAAAAGTTGGGGGTGAGAGAGTGAGCTAAACTATCGCAAGTGGTTGTTTACATTTATTTAATTTATTGTTATTAGTAATTTATTATTTGAGTGGTTTTCTGTATATCTGTTAAATTAATGGGCTGTTCTTTGTGTATTTCAATATATAGCCTGTTTCTAATTTGTGTTCGTGGGTTGTCGTGACCCAGAACTCTCACGCTGCCATCTCCCTTGCCAAACACTTTGACTTCGATCTGGCACTTTTTCTCATGACGTGTCGGCGAGCTTAACTATATTAAACAATTACTAGGAAAAGTCACTGCAAGTAGCCGAAAATGCGCGACCAATTCATCAGCCTGGCCCTGCTGCTGTGCGCCCTGCACAGCGCCTGCGGACTGTACTTCCACATATCGGAGACGGAGCGCAAGTGCTTCATCGAGGAGGTTCCGGATGAGACGACTGTGATTGGTGAGCCAGCGCCTAGTGCCAACTTGGTGGTTTTCTAAACAGATTGCTTCTTGTCCCGCAGTGAACTACAAGGTGGAGTTGTATGATCCGCGCTCCAATGGATTCATGCCCTCATCCCCTGGCATTGGAATGCATGTGGAGGTCCGCGACAGCGACGACAAGATCGTGCTGTCCCGCGTGTACAGCTCCCAGGGACGCATCTCGTTCACCTCGCACACTCCCGGCGAGCACGTCATCTGCATGTACTCGAACAGCACCGCCTGGTTCAGCGGAGCCCAGCTGCGCGTCCACCTGGACATTCAAGTGGGCGAGCACGCCATCGACTACGCCAATGTGGCGCAAAAGGAGAAGCTGACCGAGCTGCAGCTGCGCATCCGCCAGCTACTCGACCAGGTGGAGCAAATCACCAAGGAGCAGAACTACCAGCGCTACCGCGAGGAGCGTTTCCGACACACCAGCGAGAGCACCAACTCCCGCGTGCTATGGTGGTCGCTCGCCCAGACCGTCGTCTTGGTCTGCATGGGCTTCTGGCAGATGCGCCATCTCAAGAGCTTCTTCGAGGCAAAGAAGCTGGTGTAAGGTGCTCCGGGGCCAGAGGCATCATCAGCATTGTTCCGTGTGTTTTCCCCCGTCATTTGGCAGGAATTGCGAATTTCATCGATGGATCGTCATCAACCAACCAGCCAACAGGCCTCTCGACTCCAAGCACTTCTAGTTTTAATTTCTTGTGCGTAATTTAATAAAATCCATTGTACAAAAAGAGACTGCGACCGCGTATATGCACCCCCACATCCTATCTTGGCTGGGTCAGACAACCAGTCAGCTGAGCCCGGTCCCGTGACTTCGAGCCACGCTCTGCGGTCTTATCAGCGGCCTCTAGCAGATAACCTGTGGCGTTGGCGTTAACTCCCTAGTTTTAAGCTCGCGCTGCATCGTGACTGCTGCATCGGCCGGCAGCGACTGCCCTTTATCTCACTGTTTGTTCTGGCGGAGAGGAGTCTTTAGTAGCTCTTGGACCGCCCAGAGCAGCGGTCGTCAGTCGCGGCACAAATCCGTCGCTCAAATAGTAGAGCTTGTTGTGGCTGTGGCACACCAAACGCAACCACCGACGACGACCCACAAAAGCCGCAGCTCTGTAACCCGATCTGGTCCGAAGCGCTTTCAAGTCAACAACTGGTCCAGGTCTCTGCTCCCTCTCCGGTTCAGTTCGTTCACGTCGGATTAGCCGTGAGGGCTGTTGGAAATGTTTCGCGCTACGGAAATCGGCAGTGAGGAAAGTGAGTCTGCGGGCAGATAAGATAAGACAAGAACTTCAGGTAATCCCCCTCGTTTTCCCTTTTATTACAACTAGCCCTGCCTGCTCTGGCGGAGCTCAGACAGGTGGGATACGAGCCGGAGGGACGGGATGTAGAGTGGGGCGGCTGGAGACGAGAACGGGCCCAGTTGAAGCGGCCTCATCGTAGCTCCCTGCCCAATTATGGGTTTGCTCCTCCGCCCATTCGTATGGAATACAGGTATCCACGGGCCGTCTTCTTCGTCTTGGCCACAAAGTTCTTTGAGGCCTTTGCAGCCAACGGCATACGCAGTAAGTTTAATAGCCTTGAACCAGAAACGGAGCATGGGTTTCGGGCTGGGTACAATTATTGGGCTTTGTCTGTTCAAAAAATTCCGAAAACCAAGCTTATCAGCGGCACAGAAACACAAACAGAAGGAGGTCTTATTGACAGTCAAAAGACCTATGCTGCATTATATTAGAGGCAAAGATAAGGTGCAAGAGAAGCAGGTTGGATCTGTGGAAAGATTGGGATGAATGGTTTTGTAATAATCGTTTTTTTTACATATATCAGCTCCCAGATTTTTCGAAAGTTTGCTTATTTATGTTTTATTCTCTCTTGGTATTGTGTTATTTGCGCTGATTAAAGGAAATTTTTTAAATATTTTCCAACCATTGTCGAAGTCTCAAGGCGACGACCTTGATTTCATGGTCAATAAATCGAGATTGCAGCCTTACACCCGACTATGTATTATTGAATTCGTTTCTAGCCGTTCTCGCCCTCTATCTGCGCGACGATCTCAACTTCACCGAAAGCTTCTCCACGGTAGTGCTGCACATCTTTAACTTCTTCGGCCAGTTCTGCCCGATCATTGGAGCCATCCTGGCGGATAGCTATATGGGAAATGTGCGCACGATCTCGGGCTTCAGTTTTATCTACGCCTTCGGATGGTTACTGCTCGTACTGACAGCTCTGCCCGCCATTGGACTTCCAATGGTGTTAGTACATGTACACAGTACAGCTAGGACTCAAATTAGCAGTCCATCTAATCCAAGTTTCTTTCCTTAGCCTGCTAGTGTCAATCGCCCTGTTATTTATCGCCGTGGGGAATGGATCCATCCGGGCCTGCATCACTTCGCTAGGCGCTTTGCAGTTTAAGCTGCCGGAACAGAGCGTCCACCTGGCCGAGTATTTCTCCTTCTACTATTTCGTCTATTACTTTGGCATCTTCCTGAGCAAAATCCTTCCTCCGCTGGTAAGGGCCAACACACAGTGCTTCGACAAGGCAGAATGCTATCCGGCAGTATTCGGCACTCTGGGCAGTGCATTCATGATGGCCTGGAGTAAGTGTTTATCAGTTTCCATTAACAATTTTAATCTAGTTTATATCTATTCGTGACATTAGTTATCTTTCTGGCTGGTAAATGCTTCTACAAGTCCGAAAAGCTGTCCGACGACAATATACTCTTCAAGTTCTGCGGCTGCATTAAAACCGCTCTGGTGGAGAAGTGGCGACGTCGCAAGTCACCGAAGCGCTCCAGCTACTGGCTACACAATGCAGTTGGTGCCTACGACGAGGAATTCGTAAGCGATGTTTCCAGGGTATTAAGGGTAAGCTATTTCTTTAGATGTCTCCTTCAAGTAACGAATCCCATTCTTTGGTTATAGATATCCAAGCTTTTCATACCGCTGCCCTTCTACTTTGCCCTGCTGGCACAACAGGACTCCAGCTGGACTTTTCAGGCCACTCAGATGAATACAACAGTATTGGGCGTGACCATCCAACCGGATCAGGCGAAAGCCGTGGGCCCCATCTTCCTGTTCATGCTCATTCCTTTGTGGCAGTATATAACCGTGCCTCTGCTGCGTCGCTACTTCAACTGGGAGCTGCAGCCGCTCCATAGTGTGACTGTGGGTGGTATATTCTCTGCAGGCGCCTTCTTCTGTGCGGGAGCTGTGCAGGAACGTATAAATGTGAGTGCTATTAAATAAATACTTCACCTGATGGTTTCTTAACCTGTCTTGAAGAATTCCCCGCTCCAAACAGTGAATATAGTCTGGCAGATGCCGCAGTTCCTTTTACTTATGATGGGCGAACTGCTACTCTCCATTCCGGGTCTCCAGTTTGCCTTTACCCAAGCGCCGACCTCCATGAAGTCGGTGGTCACGGCTTCCTGGTTCCTGAACAATGCTTTCGGAAATCTCATCGTGGTCCTGGTCACCGAACTGGGTTTGCTGAGCTCCCAGATGGCCGAGTACTTCTTCTACGCGGTGGTCATGCTGGTTTGCATTATCCTCTACGCACTGCTGGCCTTCGATTATACGCTGCAGGAACGAAAGGGTGGGCTCTATGTGAGGGGAATGGACAGCGATCCCGATGAGCGTGATGTGCCCAGCAGCAGCCGCAGCGGCAGCATTTAGGAGAGGTTCTATTCTCTTGTATTTCCATTGCACTTGTAATTTATTGATACACGCACACAGGCAAACACGCATTTAACTGAAAAATTAATAAAAGCTAAGCAACTAAATCAGTCTATTATCTTGAAAATGTACTGCAGCTCCAGGCTCGAGTCATCCGGCAGATCTGTGCAGTGGACGGCGTTCTGCACCTTGGACTTGCCGAACTTGGCGCGCAGCGTGTGCGGCCGCAGCAACTTGGCGATCTCGGGATCCATGGGTCCGCAGAAGTTACGGAATTCCACATTCGCGTTCATCTTGGGATCGGCACAAGCGATCTCCATGCACATGCACACTCCACTGGCCAGCTGGGCCACCATGGGAATATACTCCGGCAGGACGCCGCGGTAGACTTCGTAGAACTCTTCGCAATTGATGCGCGCCATCAGGATCATGCGCATGGCCGTCAACCGAAAGCCGTTGGCCAGGATTTCGGCGATGATGTCACCTAGGAGACCATCCTTAATGCTGTGCGGCTTGATGATGCCAAGAGTGGTGTGCTTAAATACACACTCCTTGATGATGCTGTGCCTCGCCTCAAAGAAGAACTTTAGGTCCATGTCCACGTCGTCGTCATTGTCGGAGTAGTAAAAGCCGTATCGGATCTCCTCGCTCTCGCACAGCTCCTCCAGACTGGGTGACAGCTTCACATTGGGAGCCTCCAGCTCGGAGCTCTTGTACCGGGCACAGGCCTTTATGGTCTCCACCACATTATCGCCGATCAGCTCCAGGCTAATGGCCGGACCCGCCAGCAGCTCGTTCATCAGCACTCTGAGATTAGGTGATTAAGATGTGTACCTTCTTTGGCACTGCAGCTTTACTCACGAGGAGGAGACATCTGTCTTGTCCTTGCCGGACAGGAATTGGGTGACCATCTTGGGGGAGAACTGCACCATCATGCCCTGGTTTACGTTAATCTTGTTGTCGATCAGTGTCTTGAGGAATTTGCCCAGGTGCTTGGTCCACATATTGTTCTTGAGCAGAACGAAGCCCCTAGAAGGGAAAGGGATTAGGGATTAGTGGCCAGGGAAGTGTAAAGTAGATGGTCCCTACTTCTTGCGGTATCTGGCCAGGTTGGTGCGCGTGGTGTCATCAGCATAGTCCACAATGTCGAATTGCCGGCCAAACACATTAATCTTGGAGCCCACGAAGAAGTCGCGTTGTGTCAACTCCGGGATCTTGGTGCGCCGCAAGAAGGTGCGCTTATTCCGCTGGTCAAACTGGCGAGTAGGAATACATGGGATTAGTGTGCTAGCAAGGAGGAGCTTCCAGATCTCACCACTTCCACCGCCTTGTCGGAAACGTAATAGGTGATCAGAAAGGTGCGGATGATCCCGGCCTCCGCGTGGTACCACTCGGCCACGAAGGCCAGTCGCCGCTCGCTCGGCGGAATCGCAGCTGGTTTCATTTCTGGGTTTACTTTGGGGGTTCTCGGTGCTTTTTCCGTTCAAACGCCTGACAGCAAATCCTTTATTTCGAGTGAAAACAGTTTGTTTGCTTCGCATTTTTAAGTGTGCTTCTTCTTTCCCGCGTTGTCACAGTAACAGCGTTGCCAACACAACGAAAAAACGGTTAACGAGCGCGAGATTTTAAACTTTAAAAACATTTACAAATTAACTGACCTTAAGCTTCACCTCTTTTTCAGTGAAAAAATATTGGAGTTGCAGGCAATACCTATTAAACTTGATATTTATATTTAAGTTAATTTCACTTTAAGCATAGGCAGAGAATAAATAAATAAATTTGAACAGATTCCAGAACATTCTACCTCTCCCATGCATATTTGCTATTTCAAAGCCCAAGCTTAAGTTTTCCATTTTTTTTATTGTAATTTCCTTTATTTACAGGAAACAAAAATAATAAACTGCAAACTGATTTTGCAATAAATTGGTTGTAGCTTTCCTCTGGTTGTTAAATTCTAGCGTAAAACTTATGGTTTCCCTTGTCGGCGCCAAATCATCTTGTTCCTTGTGTTGCTTCTTGTTAACATCTCTCCTCTGAATACGCATAATATTCAGCTAAATTAAATGTGGTTTTCTTTGATTGGAATAGTGTATTATGTACGCATGCGTTTGTGGATGTTCTTATGAGTGATTGAGTGTTCTTTTCTTTTCGTTTTTGTTTTTGTTTTCTTGGGTGTGTGAGGAGTGAGTGTTGTGATCGTGTGTTGACTTATGGTATAAGCGCCACGGCTAACGCTACGACTTTGCCAAAATGCTAGACACCATCCTAACGACCGTCTAGGCAGCTGGCTTCTTCTCCTTGTCACCCTCGCCGCCCTCCTCGTCATCCTCGTCGTTCTGGGACAGACTCGGGATGTTGTCGTCCGAGTCCTCCTCCTCGTCGTCGACGTTGAAGTCGTCGAACTTGTTGTTCCAGTCGCCACCAGGGCTGTTCAGGAAATTGCCAAACATACCGTTGTCTTTTTGATCACCTGAGGGGGAGATAAGTGGAAAAGCATGAAAGGGATGTCAGGATGCGATCGAGCTCCACAACTTACCCTCCTCGTCATCGGACTCATCGCGCCACTTAGCAAAGTTGGCCTTTAGGAAATGCAACTTGGTCTTGTCCGAGGTCAGCGAGGCCCAGTAGGGACCGGCCGTCTTCTTGGGTATTGTGAATTCCAGGCAGCGGCCAATGTTCTTGCTCGTCACCTTCTCGGGATCCACCTCGTGTAGGAAGTTCAGTGTGACCTCGTACTTCTTCGACGCATCCAGCACGTTCACGCCCTTGAAGGTGAAGGTCTTATCCGTAACTCTGTTTGGGATACAGATCGGGGATTAGGAGATCTGCTGGGATTATATATATGTATGCCGGGAGGGACCTACTTGTGTTCGATGTCCTTGCACTCCACATCAATGATGACGTAGACCAGGTCGTTGCGCTGGGCCCATGAAACTGGAGGCGGAATCAAGCTGGAAAAAGAGTTCGGTAAACATAAATAAGGGGTTTTGGTTGTCAAAAGAGGGAGGGGGGTATAGGCGGTATCCGGTGTCATGGCAACTCGCGTCGTATTTTCTGGAAGCGGGTGCATGAACTATGCAAATTCCACCAATGTCCATTTGCATAGACCGTGCGCCCAGGCGAAAGTCCATGCCGAAAATCCACGGCACCAGCGACAACCTTAAACATAACCTCAAAAGCTGGGCCCTCCGATTAGTCCCACAAATATCGCAATGCAGATGCGCACGGGACACGCCCACCGCGGCTACAACGCCCCGTCCGCCCGATGCTCTGGAGGATAAGGTGCATCCGCCGCGAAACGAGGCGTTTAATGGCCAGGAGTCCCAAAAATGGACGCCGCCGCCGCCGCAACAAAGCACGCGACGCACAAAGAAGCCACAAAAAGATGGACCGGACAAACCGAATCAGCCGGGGATCACCGGCTGAAGACTCACCCTGCTGCTGCCGACATTATGTTGCTGCTACTACGATTTGATGGTTTACAATTAACGGAGCCGGAACACTTCTGACTGACAGCCTGTTTTCGTTACAAAAAAAGGCAATTTCAGTTGAACAAAATTGTCATGCACAAAATTGTCATGAGAAACAGAGTGACCGAGGGCGCTTCGCAAATTAGCCTAAATATGACCGTTCAATCCGCCGGGGTAGAAAACTTGACTAGGATTTTAGTGGGCACACAAACCTTAGACTATAACCGTTACATGTAAAATACAGGGAGTATTTTACATTTAGCTGTTTTGAAAAACTGCATTCAAATCTTTATAACGAATGTGTCAAAGACCGGTAATTATTAGGGTTACAAAGTGGTGTTATTATTGCACGTATTTAAGTTTTGATTAAATTTATAAAATGGTTACATTTCTTCCCAAATGTTATGACAAATTCTTTTTTTTCGATATTATGATATCTAACTTTTTTATTACCAAATCCGGCAAGTTTCGGCCTTAAGGCGCATTCCACTTCCCACGGAGCAATTGTAGGCCTTGAAGAAGTCCTCGCTGTTGGATACGACACCTAGGATTCGGTACTTGTCGATGGTGTGTTCGTTGGTCAGGTCCTTCCAGTAGTGCTCCTCCTGGTATTCGGAACAGAACACCTGGGCGAAGCCAAGGAAAAATAGCTGATCCGGCGTGACGTCGAGACCTGGCATCTGCTCGCTGATCCTTGCCTTTTCCGGATCCTCCAGCAGCTGCTTCTTGTGGCTGCGGTAGGCCGCCAGAGCCCGTCTCAATCCGCCATTATCGGCTATGTTTTCGTCCATTGTCGTCTTGCCATTGATACGGCGGTTAATCTCCGGTATCACGTAACCACCGTAGTGGTCCATATAGCACTCGGCGCGTTCCTCGAAATCCTGTCGCGATTTCTCCGACCACCAGGATCGAAGGTTGCCACTGCCGTCATAATAGGAGCTAGTTGTGTCGAAGCCGTGCGTCAGTTCGTGGCCCACAGTGAAACCCAAGGTGCCGAACTTCAGGGGAAGCGGCCAAGATCGGTGATATATGGGCGGCTCCAGGAGGCCGGCCATCACGTTAATGGAGTTGTCCAACATCCAATAGGCCGCCGACACTTGCATCCCCAGCAGCATCGTCTGGGGCTTGGTATCGTTAGCCAGTTCCTCAAAGTGCCTGCTGCTGAAGCGTTCGACTTCGACAATAAGTCGCTGCAAATTAATGTTCGTCGAAGCGTAGCTTTCCTCGACGACTTTCAGGCTGCCGATTTCTCGTATCAGACGATCGGATCGAGTGTTATCCTTGAAGGAACCGATGCGGGTCTGAATGCCGGACTCCTTGAGCAGAGCTTCCTCTCGAGTTTCCGAATCCAGCCACTCGGCTTCTTCTAGCGATCTTCGAAGGCTCTTTCTCAGTTCCTGGACAATCTCGGACACCTCCAACCTTTTATCCTCGCTAAAGTTATTCTGTAAGGTCAAAATATATTAAAAATATTTGAACAAATTTTAAATTAATAATATTAAAAAAACCCACTGCCATATAGAGTTTGTTGAAGAGGAACGTCATGGAGGTCTGCAACGCTACCGCACAATAATCCCTTTGGTACTTGGACGCCTTCAGTTTGGGATCGAGCCTGTAGAGCAACTGCATGGCCAGGTAGTTGGCCACGGCCTCTGGATGTCTTTCGCACACCTTGTCCAGCTCGATGTAGTAAAAGTCGCAAAACATTTTGCTGGAGACATGGAGTCCGTTCCAGGATATATCATAGTATTGCCTCCACTGGGGGAACTCAATCTCAATCGGAAAAGGGTAGAAAACTTCGCATTGCTGAGGGACTTCGAGTGCTTCGCGCCAGAAGGTAAACACCCCGGCAATCACTTCATTAATTTTATCGTCCGACAATTTAAAGGCCTTCAGGTATCCACGCATCCGCTCCTCATTTAGCCTGTAAGCTCGGGAGGAATTACTGGCGATATTGGCCTCGTGAACGATGTGATCAAATCCCAGCTCGGGCAGTTTGGTGTATGGCTCAAAGGGATGAGCTGCCAAGAGAGCTTCACGGATAAGTCCGTTTGCTCCGTAGTTGGTCAGGTACGCGCTCATGTTGAACCAACTGAAGTTGGAGGCACTCCAGGCGGCTCCATCGACGGCAGGAAAGCCTCCGATCGACCGAATAAGATCCAAGTACGCGGGATCGGCTGCATTAAACGGATAGAGCTCTGCTCCCAGACAGGCGTTGTGGAATCGCTGGGCCACCATCAGTTCGCTGGACACATTGAGAGCCTCCGCCAGATCCATCCTGCCCACCAGTTGCTCCGCGATGTCGCTCAGTGTGTAGACCACGTCGGCGAAGGTGCTCCGCCGGTGCCAGGAGTACCGATCCGGCTTTACCTTTCGATAATTTCCGCAGGCGTACTCGTAGAAATTGTCACAGGGTGCCACACTTAGATTCATGTAGGATTTCATAAGATCCGAGTAGGCTTGCAGGTAGTCAGCCGTCGGCTTATCAGGTCTATCTATCACACTCCTGGCCTCGCAATGCATGAGGATCGCATAAATAAGGACTCCCCACAGCAAGGTAAGGGAAGAAAAATACATTTTGAAGCTAAACTTGCACACTTCTCGCCAATTAGAGACTGCAAGCATCCCAAAGAAAGCATCATTTATTCGAAAGCTTACCTAAGCGAGAGAGCAGTGATCGAGTGATTACAAAACGCTTATCAATTTAAATGTTTGTCGGTACAAAGAATAGGCATTGTGCCTCGGATTATTGATAAGACAGTGACTACAGTTTATTTTCTGTTTTAGAAGTGAAAAATTTCCAACAAACTGTGCTAATAGTTTCAAATGTATAATTAATGATTTTTTTTATAAAAGTTAAAAGGATGTTTTCTGTACAAAACAATGTAAACAATCGAAGGTTACGTTATTTGAATTAAATTTAATTAATTAAACCATTAGCTTATGTTTAAAATGAAATAATAAAACGAATTGGCAGTTGGAACTTTTAAATTTGAATAAGTGCATAGGTAGTTCACAATAATAAACACGATCAACGGACCTGAGTCCGTTGCCTTGGTAACTTGGCGCGCATTCTGCCTGTTTGTTCAATGCAGTTTTCAGCTTATTCCGTTTCACAGAGGCGAAAAGTTGTGCAACGCGGAGAAAACATACGAAATCGCAGTAAATCTATAATGGTTTTTGATTAGGTGTTGCTCCAGTGCCAGTGAGCTCCGGTTTGTGGTGATTTTGAATTTTGCATAGAGTTTTTGGCGCCATGTTCGTGCAAAAGAAAAAGTTGGTCGAGCATGTTTTGGCAATGCGCGCCGAAGGGGGCAGTAGTGATGATGATGAGGAGGAGGAGGACCAGGGCGACATTTTGCAGGTGCAAATCCAATCACTAATTACTAGCCACAACTGTCGAGTGTAATGCTAAATAGCCCCTATCGAATGTTGCCTTAGAAATACCCCCAAAAGTAACCTGTAATGCGTAATGCCCTAGATTCCAAAACTAGAAGCCCTTTGACTGATTACGTAATTGAGGCTCCCTCATGTAATATCGACCTAATACACTTGTTTTCATTTCTTTTTAGCTGAGTATAACCCATAAGCCACCTAAATGCAACTATAAAGAACTTCACTTCCCGTTGCTGCAAATCCAATCCTAGTAATATATTACGAAATCACCGTTCAACAACTACTACTGTATAGCATTTGGAGTGCACCATTGTTCGATTTTTGATTTTAATTTTTATTTGGTATTGTATTTTATTGTCATGCTATATAAGTACAATTGTTGTAGATTTTTGAAAGTAGATTGTTGGCGTTGAACTATGAAATAGTTGAAATGCATTTTTATACCATGTTTACTACAAATGTGACTTTTGTGAAACTAACGAATTTTTGGTCTCTCCCATTTTTGAATTTTGAAAAAAAAAACAAATTGATTTTCAACATGAAATCAATGAAATATTTTTGTACAATCCATAAAAAAATATTACCACTACCGCACTGCAAAATTTTGATCCTTAAATTATCCTTTCTGGAAATCAAACGGTCCGACGCATGTCGGTCTGTCGCCCGAAAATCCGGCGAATATAACCGTAAACTTGCGAAATGGACCCGGACGAAGCACAGCGCCGGCGGGAAGAATGCGAACGCAAGGCCCGTCGGGGGGAGATGGATCCCCGGCTGGAGTTCACCTTCCAGCTCCTGATCGATGCCACCCAGCTGCCCAGGCATCAGCTCATGGACTACATATTCGAAGGGGACATGGTAGGCTATCGTATCACTTGGTTGCCTCAATCTCTAAGGTCTTGTGTCTAGCTCGATGAGATCAATCAGTTGTTCCTGCCGAACATGAAGAACAAGCTGCTGTGGTTCTACCAGGAGACGGATGACCCCGAGCCCACGCCGGTCCCGGATCCGAATAAGCCGGGACCCTCGCGATCCGGCGTAGCTTCCAGTAGCTCCAAGACGCCGCAGGGTAAGATTAACTTATTATTTTATTACAATTTTATCCCAAAGTCTTTCATTTATGTGTACCGACTGCTGTATTTTAAAGTGCGTGTAGCGGCAGAGCACGGGTAGATATAAAGGTTATTCCGCAGAATAAGGCCGTTGCTCTGTGTACATGTATATGTATAACAACAGTTAGGGAGATTTTTTTGTCTACATGTTAAATTTAAAGTATGCCTTAAACTCTAAACTCTACTTCCTTTTCAGGTGGTGCCTCTCCGAGTGGAATGCCTCCGCCCAAGCACAAGAAGTTGTTTCTAACCGATGGCTGGACTTGCGCCTTCACGGGAGTTTGTATTTATATATTTCGGGTGAATACGTCCAAGCAGCTGCCCGAGGAGGGTTTCCAAAAGGATTTGTGAGTCCTTATTAAAGTTCTATAGGAACAGTCACTTAAGATTAATGAAACCGACAGGTATTGCGGAGTGATTGATGCAAAGAATATCGGACTGGTCACCTCCATTGAACGAATAGTGGAGTTTGTGTTTATGCAGGCACTGGCCTTTCCCAGTCTGGAGGGCGACGAGGAGGACGTGAGCTGCGGTCTCATCAAGGGACAACTACTGCCCGGACTGCGATCCTTTTGCAGTGCCCTTCGCGTCTGCGAACAGGTGTGCGACCATCACAATGTCTTCGCCGATGGCTGCGACATGTTCGAGAAGATCGACGAGGTGGAGGAGGTGAAGGACATGTCCAAGAACCAGGACATTTGCGGCCAGCTCGAGGAGCGCGTGAACAACTGGACGAAGGGCATACTGAAGATTCTCGGCGAGAGCGAGCAGCTGCGCAAGGAGAACGACCACAGCGGGCCGCAGGACGAGCTGGAGTACTGGAAGAAGCGCGGTGCCCAGTTCTCGCAGCTCCTGGCCCACCTGCAGGACAAGGAGGTGCAGTTCACGCTGCACTGCCTCTTCCTAGCCGGCTCCCGCATCATCAAGCAGTGGAAGGAGACGGACCGCAAAATCACCTTCTGCTACAACGAGGCGCGCGACAACTCAAAGTTCATCCAGGCCATGGAGACGTGTTGCCATTCGCTTTACCTGGACGATCCTGTCAGCATGAAGGAGTCCATCCTGAGCCTGCTGCAGACAGTGCGTCTGATCTACAGCGTCTCTCAGTTCTACAACACGTCGGAAAGGACATCCGCTCTAATGGTTAAGGTGAGTTTGTCTAGGCCTATACATCCATGGAATAATTATAAAGTCCTCTATCCCAGGGTAATTATTGTAAATTTATCTAAGAGTGCCTGAAAGGCTCCTTTTTTTTGGTGACCCATTCAAAGTTAATATAAATAATATAAAAGTAATACCTGTACCTGTCAGTTGAAATACAAGTAACATTCACCAAATGTTTAAAGTTTAAAGCTCTTCATCACTTGTGTTAATGCCCCTTACTTTCTCTTACTTTATCTGTAAGTGTTCTTTATTGACATTAATTCCTTGACTTTCCTTCATGTCCTTGCCCTTTCACTTGAGGTGAAAACCTTAAGGTCGAAACACTCCACTGAAGAGCTAGCCTTTTCTATTTGTATGGCAAACAAGTTTGCACATTTAAATAAGAGAATTAACTTTATTACAACGTAATCCGTCTTCATTAGATAACCAACCAAATGATTGAAACATGCAAGTCGTACATCACCTGTCGGTGCAAGGAAACGATTTGGTCACAGGATCGCAACGTAATCCGCACAAAGCTGAGCAACTGCATCAAGTTGAACCACATCTACCACGAGACCTACTACACAGTCAGAGAGCAGCCCTTCCTGCCAAATCAAACGCCCTTTGGATTTTCAGAGAACTTTGTATTTGGTAAGACGAAAGTAATGATGATAAATGTGCAATATTAAAACTAGGTAAATGATAATTTCCAGGAAAATTTGATACATTTTGCGAGCGGCTTTCGAAGATCATCAGCATGTTCAATTTGATCGACGACTACAATCACTTGTTCGAGCGCCGGCTGGAAGGACTCCTTTTGGGCGAAGCCTTGGAGGATGCATCCAACCACTTTGAGGAGGCCAAGAAGGATGTGACCTCTCGGAAGTACGACTACTTGGATCACCGCAACTCAGACTTCAACGTGGACTTCGAGAGATTCATTCACAAAACGAACTCTTTGAAGGACACCATAGCCACGCTCATTGAAAAGGATTTCGACACCGTTTGGGAGACGCCGCAGTGCATCCGGTTCCTGGTGCGCTTCGAGAAGGTCAGCGAGAAGATTCCGCTGACCAAGATGGACGAGAAGTACACCCGGATCCTGCGCTACGTGGAGAAGGAGGTGGACCGGATCCTGAAAACGTTCCGCAAACAGCGCGACGATCCGCCGCTGGCCAGGAACTTTCCACCCATTGCCGGAAGGATTCACTGGTGTCGCGCCCTCAGTCTGCACATCACCGAGCTCATGGACGCGGTGATGGACCATGCGGTTCTGAGTAATCTACCCATGGCCAAGGACCTGGATGTGCGCTATCACAATGTGCTGGGCGTGCTGCAGGAGTACGAGGACGAGATAGTGTCCATTTGGCTGGACCAGGATGTCAGTGTGGCCGATGCCTGCCTCCTGCAGCCACTGCTGAGCCTCCAGGGGGACAAGTTGTTCGTCAACCTCCACCCCACCATTCCGCTGCTCATCCGGGAGGCCAAGATGCTGGCCAAGCTGGACATCGAGCTGCCCATTGTGGCCGCCACGCTGATGAGTCGTCAGCAGTACTTCATCACCATCCAGGATTCGCTTAATGTGAGTGATTTACTTGGTTTATACAGTGATAATCCTAATCTTCCTGGCAGTGCCTGATAAAAATGTTCCTGTCCACCGTGAGAGCCGTGAAGCTGGAGGTTCGTCCCTTGTTCCTTCCGCAGTTGGTGCGTCTCACGGCGATGCTGAAGCCGGGATTGCACACCATCAATGTGAGTCTACCCAGCTATATCTTATTTTATTTTAATATTATTTAAACCATGTCACTCTACCAGTGGACAAACCAAAACTGGACCGAGTTCTATGAACGCTGCAAGCAGGCCATCGAGAATTTTGAAGTATTGGTTGCCCGTGTCCATGACATCTACTCCAATCGCATCCTCCATGTGCTCATGTGGATGCAGGACGTCTCCTTGCAGATTTTACCAGCAGGTTGGATGTGGCTTGAATTCTTCTAAATTTATTCACGTCTTTTGGTAATTTGGAATGCTGGCTAAAACTTTTCACATTTGTTTTCTGTGCAGACGATGAAATCTGGACAGTTGACGAGTTTCTGGAGAGGAGCGAGGAGGCCTGCCGGTGAGTCTGACTGTGACATGTGCTCAGAGAAATTCATTAAACTCTGCCTTCCCAAATTGCCCTAGAAATGTGCTATTGTGGGACGGGGAACTTTTCAACTTTCTGGGCTAGACTTCTTTTAATTTATCTCGTTTATTAATTTTAATGTGTTCTGTCTCCCAGAATTGTTTGTAAATTGTAGGTTTTTCATTTAATTGCTGTTATTTATTTCATTCTTTTAGTAAAGCGGCCATCGAACTGAACCGGAAGAGTCAGATGGTCTCCGAGGCAGTGGAGGAGGTCCTCAGTTTGGTGGACAAGGCGACGGCAGCCTTCAAGGAGATAGCTGGCGATGATGTGATTACCCTGTTCGATGGTGAGTTGCGGGAGAGTTTGGGAAGGAGTAATTGAGTGCCACCCATTGAGCAGCAGCCACTCCGAAGGGTGACAATTCCGGATCGGGGGGCCGAAAGCCGGAAGATGGAGGCGGAGGAGGAGCCCCTGCTCCCACGACCAGTGGTGGTGGCGGTGGTGGTGGTCAGCAGCAGGACTGGAGTATCCTGTGGTCCTGCTTCGAGAACCCCCTGTCCCTCTTGTCCACAACAGAAAGTCTACCCAAAGGGATGCAGGTACGAGAAATGCAAATAGAATGCTCTAAAATACCATGTACTTGAAGGGTCGGAAAATAATTGGTTACTTTAAATGACGAATTATCCACATTCTTAAACATACGATTAGGGGACTACCCTTTGAATTCACCTCAGTAACTTATTTTACCTAAAAGGACAATCATTTTTATTAAGTGTTGAAGTATGTTTTCAAGAATTTAAAGGAGAATATTTAAAACCAGTTGTATAATTTTATTTGCAAAACTATTTTATGTTGGTGAAATATATGATTTTTAATAGAGCACCCAATTCGTTAATTACATTTGGCAAATACCTCTATAACTTATTTGTTTTCCAAATATTTATAAACTCCTTTGCTTGCGAAAATGATTACTAACTGGAATCCTAAAATTATAGTTCGAAGAGAAAGGGTCTTCGAAAACCCAAAGAGTTTTAATGCATCACCTGTTTCCTTGGGGTTTCGCCGCCCTTCCAGGACATGGTGTGCAATGCGGTGGTCGAGATGCGCCGCTACTACAGCCGCAAGGTCATCGACGTGCTGATCAAGGTGATCCGGGCCGCTCTGGACACCCTCCGCCGTCGGTTCATCGCCGACGAGAACGAGACGGTGTTCAAGAAGCCGGTCTTTGCGCTGCACGCGCAGCTGCAGATACCCCATGTGGTCATCAAACCGAATCTGGACGAGCTGCAGGACATTTTGGTGACGGCTGGCAAGAACATCACGGGCATTGCGAAGGGCGTGGCGCAGTGGAGCAGCGGCAAAGACCCGCCGGTGCGTACCGCCCCACTGAATAGCTTCGCAATGTTCTCCAAAATCTTGTCTTACCAACCGCAGCAAGTTTCGATGACGGTGACGCAGCCGCGCGTCGGACGCAACCACAACGAGGCGTCCGGAGGAGGACTGGGTGGCAAGAGCCGGCGGCGCAAGATCTACTGCCTGGCCTCCGAGGAGCGGCCCCAGATGCCGCACATGCTCAAGAGCTTCTACTCGGCCATCATGGACAACAAGGAGGTGGCCAAGGCGGTCAACCAGCTGGCCAGCTGCACCAAGAACGTCAAGCCGGAGATCCAGACGTACATCAAGCGCTGGAAGCCGTATCATTTTCTCTGGAAGAACGACCGCACCACGCGCCAGCTGATGGAGTTCGGCCTCCAGGAGTTCGAGACCACGCTGCGGTGCCTCTCCGACCTGGATGCCAATCTGCTCGTCGAGCCCGACATGGAGGTCTTTGGCCAGTGCGTGGCGGTCTACAACGAAAGGCTCAAGTATGGTTTGGCCATTGAGATCAAGAGTAAGTGGTTTCTACATAACGTTAAGAGCATTTCGAACATTCATTTTAAATGTCATATATCTACATGCCTCTAAATTTCAGCAGAGTTGGTTTAAAGATGTTTGGTTATCTTACCCGACTTGTGGTGTTCATCTCAATTTTAAAATTTGACATTTACCTACAATGATGAAATATTTTTGAAAATATTCCCAACAATATTTCGGTGTATTTCTAACTGAAGAAAACACTTAAATCCATTAGCTTGAATTATTTTGTATGCATATTTCCTTAAAACCAGTAGGCATTCCCAAATACTATTTGCAATTAACAGATATTAAATGATATTGGAAAGAGCACTGACAATGAATAATGAGCTTCTAAGGACAAGGATAATGCCAAAGTGTGGTTTATTGATTTTCTATCAATATACATATTATTGTACAGTGTATGCACAGGCAATAAAATAATCCCAAATATAAGTAAGTTGGAAACTAAAATAGCTAAACACACAGAATACCTACTATTCTATTTAGTCAGGTTAAATATGTTTGTTGTGGATTTATTAGACCTTTAATGGAGTCCGATGAATTCCGAGGCAAGTAAAGCCATTAATGGCATAGACAAACTTTCCCGACCCACTTCTCAATGTTTTCCCACTATTTTATTAAATCGACCAACAACTCCGTACGCTCGAGTTAATCAGCCATAAATTTTGGACACCCTCGCGAATTCTTTTGTTTGGTCGAATGGGAAGCTATTCAAATTGATTGGACTCCAATTAGGCCATCTAATTTGCCTAACCGAGTTAGCGGAGCGCAGGCATCCCAAAAATAAATTCCCCACACAGATGATTGGCTAGTTTCGGGGATTGGGGAGCCCAGAGACGCCGCAGGATGTGAACGAATTAGCCCTCATACCTCCATGGCCCACCCAGCCTTGATTAATGACATCGATATCGACGATATGGTAGTGGATAAACACTTGGCACCGTTTCTATTTCCAGCCTGCAACCACAAAATCGGACAGGCGATGAAGAAGAAGTACAAGAAGGAGATGGACTACGTCTATGCGGTAATCAATGAGATGGATCGCAAGCTGGATAGGCCCATTCGCGACCTGGACGATGTGCGAATGATTATGGAGACCTTGGGTAAGATTCGGGAGCAGGAGGTGGACATGGAGCTGCGCATCGATCCCATAGAGGTGAGAATCAAGGGGAACATCCTTAGTATTACTTACCATTAATATTATTTCTCACCTCTTTCCAGGAGGCATTCAATGTCCTCACCCGCTATGAAGTGCAGGTGGAGCGGGAACAATTCGATTTGGTGGACAATTTGCGGGCCACCTTCCAGAATCTTTTGGCTGGCGCCCTGCAGGCACAGGTCAAACTGCTGGACATGCAGCCGGCCTTCCAGGACGACCTGCGCACCAATCTGGACAACTTCAAGCAGGACAAGATCTCGTATGTAACCGAATACCGGACGGCGGGACCGATGCAGGCGGGACTGACGCCGCGCGAGGCCTCCGACCGGCTGATCCTGTTCCAGAACCGCTTCGAGGGCATGTGGCGACGCCTACAGACGTACCAAAGTGGCGAGGAACTCTTCGGTCTGCCCCAGACGGACTATCCAGAGCTCGGCCAGATACGCAAGGAGCTCAATCTGCTGCAGAAGCTGTACAAGCTGTACAACGATGTGATCGACCGGGTGAGCAGCTACTACGACATCCCGTGGAACGAGGTGGACATCGAGGAGATCAACAACGAGCTGATGGAGTTCCAGAACCGGTGCCGCAAGCTGCCCAAGGGCTTGAAGGAGTGGCCGGCGTTCCATGCTCTGAAGAAGACCATCGACGACTTCAACGACATGTGTCCGCTACTGGAGTTGATGGCGAATAAAGCCATGAAGCCACGCCACTGGCAACGGATCATGGACGTTACTCGCTACATCTTCGAGTTCGACTCGGAGGGTTTCTCGCTCAAGAACATATTGGAGGCGCCGCTGCTGAAGCACAAGGAGGACATCGAGGACATCTGCATCAGTGCGATGAAGGAGAAGGATATCGAGGCGAAGCTGAAGCAGGTGACGAATGAGTGGTCGGTGCACGAGCTGCAGTTCATGAGCTTCAACAATCGCGGGGAGCTGCTGCTGCGGGGCGACACCACGGCGGAGACCATTGGCCAGCTGGAGGACAGCCTGATGGTGCTGGGCTCCCTGCTCTCCAATCGCTACAACGCCCCCTTCCGCAAGCAGATCCAGCAGTGGGTCTACGACTTATCGAACTCAAATGAGATCCTGGAGCGATGGCTCCTCGTGCAGAACATGTGGGTGTATCTGGAGGCCGTGTTTGTGGGTGGCGATATCGCGAAGCAACTGCCTAAGGAGGCGAAAAGGTTTTCGAAGATCGACAAATCGTGGCAGAAAATCATGCAGCGGGCTCACGAGACACCCGGTGTGGTGGCCTGCTGCGTCGGTGATGATCTGCTTAAACAGCTGCTGCCTCATCTGCAGGAGCAGCTGGAGATTTGCCAGAAATCCTTGAGTGGTTACTTGGAGCGCAAGCGCATGATGTTCCCACGCTTCTTCTTTGTGTCAGATCCTGCCCTGCTAGAGATACTGGGTCAGGCTTCCGATTCGCATACCATACAGAACCACCTCCTTAACATATTCGACAATACCAAGTCGGTGAAATTCCACGACGTGGAGTACAACAAAATGATGGCTATCATAAGCAGCGAGGGCGAGATGATCCAACTGGATCGCGCCATAAGAGCCGAGGGTTCGGTGGAGACCTGGTTAACCCAGCTCCTGGTCACCGCCCAGGCCTCGCTGCACTCGATCATCCGCACCGCCTACGCCACCATCAACGATCCCAATTTCACCCTGCTTAGCTTCCTGGAGAAGGCACCGGCCCAGATTGGACTTCTCGGGATCCAGATGGTGTGGACCCGCGACGCCGAAATGGCCCTGATGCGGGGACGGGAGCGGAAGGTCATGATGGAGACCAACAACAAGTTTCTGGAGATTTTGAACACTCTCATTGACCAAACAACGCGTAATCTCACGAAAAGGGAGCGCACTAACTTTGAAACCCTGATTACCATACACGTGCATCAACGCGATATCTTCGATATTTTGGTGGGTTCGCTTACCTGGTTTATCCTACAGTCTATGCTGAAAGATATGTTCTAACACTTAATCTTATCCTCCCACCAAAATTATCCTCTAGTGCCGCATGAACATCAAGTCAGCCAACGACTTTGAGTGGCTCAAGCAGTGTCGTTTCTATTTCAAAGAAGACTTGGACAAGACTTGGATATCGGTGACGGATGTTACTTTTACCTATCAGAACGAATATCTAGGCTGCACAGATCGCTTGGTTATCACACCACTTACAGATCGGTAAAATATGTTTTCTTTTAACTTTAAGTATTTAAGGTATCTTCTTCGGATGAATTTCAATTGGTTTTTAATTTTTACAGGGAATTTATATAGGTCTTATGCTTTGTACAAATTTTCGAAAAGATGAAAACTCGTATTGGATTATATTTTTCTATTTGGTGTCAGTTAGTCCAAGCCCCGATTAATATTTTTCTGAAAGAATTTCGCTTTCTAAATACCTTTTTAATTTTTTCCGATGGTAAATATTTTCTGATAGCCATAAATATTACGTATACGACACGTGGTCCATTGAAATATTTGTTTCCAAATGAGTTCCCCTTACCTACTCCCACTTGAGAGCTCTGCAGGCTTCGCAATAATTCGTAACCAATAATAATTATACGGACTGCCGTTTAATTTGTATTCCCGGCATTATTCTCGCATTGCTGTCCGGTCTTTCAATGATAAACTTTCGCATTCCTCGGATGCCGGAATAGGGTCTGCCTGCACGTGCTGCGCACATTCCTCGTGGCAGCTTCAGTGGCCAAAAAGGAAGTGGTGGGGGCTGAGTAGGAGCCCACCTTGGAATGCCGCTTTGTAAACAGAGGCTAGCCACTGGCAACCATCGTTTGGCGGCACTTAAAGACGCCTTTAAGTCGATGACGGAGGAGGCGGAGTACCACTCCCATTTCCATCCTGTGGCAGCGGAAGACGAACCAACAGTGGAACCGGGCCGACGTTGACATGCCCGCGAAGATAAATTTCACTTAGCGGAGCATAAATAAAGTTTTGACAGCACCAACAGCAGCCAGTCTGTTCCCCAGACTGGGGGAATCTGCAAAGTGGCGCTCTATTTTCCCAGAGGCATCTGCAGCCTGCCTGCTTTGCATTCGCTTTCCTTGATCTCAGCTCATAGATTTCCCATTCGTCTGACGTCAGACGCTTTTGATATTCCAAAGCGCGCTTTTTTGTCTGTTATGACGTTTAATAGGCTGCGGCGTACGTTTCAGTCGGAGTTTACTCTTAAATCACGTCGTTTTGAACATTATCTCTTATCCCTTAGCTGTTACATAACCCTGGCCCAGGCACTCACCTTGTCCATGGGCGGAGCACCGTGCGGACCAGCCGGAACGGGAAAAACCGAAACCGTCAAGGATATGGGCAAAACACTGGCCAAATATGTGGTCGTTTTCAATTGCTCCGATCAAATGGACTACAGGTATAGAAGAAACATTTTTAATTGTCTTATAAAAACAAATAAAATCTTTCTGTTTTAATGAATTAAATAATCAATACTAGAATTTGGATTCTTATTGGCTGTTCGTGGATGATGACTTTTATCTTTTAACGTTCATTATTTCGAATACCTAAATGTTTTATGTTTTTCCAGGGGTCTGGGCCGCATCTACAAGGGCCTAGCACAGTCCGGCAGTTGGGGATGCTTCGATGAGTTCAACCGCATCGAACTTCCGGTTCTATCAGTGGCCGCCCAACAAGTGGCTGTCGTCCTGACCGCCAAAAAGGAAAAGAGGAAAACATTCCTCTTCACCGACGGCGATACGATTGAAATGAATCCAGAGTTCGGAATTTTCATAACTATGGTATTGTGCTCGAATTTTATATTCTCGGAAATGTTATTTTTGGTGACTTCACCTATCACAGTTACAGTGTCATGATTTTTAAAAATATCCACGTAGCTTCAGTTTCCCCCACACGTAAGTGCACTCGCAATCTGTTTGTATTTTTCCTTAAATTCAATTTCCCGGAGCATAACGCGAAAATAACTTGGCGTTAAAGAAGAGAGAGAGAGTCGAGTTCCAGTATTTATTAAAATAATTGTATACCCTTTTGGGTTGTTAATAAGAGACAACATGATTAACGAACTTGCTTCAGCAAAATTTGCTGTAATTTTCTAGATTGTAAGGGAATGCGCATTTGAAAAATATTTATAGTTTAGGAAATATTTAAATTTGAGATTACATTTTCTTTACTTTATCTCTAAATTTTTGAAGATAACTTTGAAAGGCATTTTTTTAGAGGCAACGTAATCTTATCTGTGAAATTTAAACAATGTCGTTACCCCCAATCGATGAGAGGCCTTTAAAGGCTTTATGCAAAATGAAAGTGACGGGCGCTTCACGCACATAATTCCACGTTATTAGTCATGTACAATTTTTCTCAACTGGGGCCGTAATAAAATTTACTGTGCGACACATACGACATTTTCGGTGGGGCGGCTAAAAGCGGCCCGAAACCAATAACCGAGCTGGAGGCAAAGGCAAATAAGGCCAAATAAGAGACTCGAGGCTGGTGTATTTACATACATTTTAGCGGTGCCATGACTCGATTAACGTGGCTGCCGCATGGAAAGCCGAATCCAACTCCAACCAACTGTGTGGTTTAAAGGGCAACTTTAAGTTGTCGTGGGGAAAAAGCAGAAAGTAGCTGCAGACTGTAACTGTGCGTAGTTTAATTACAAGTGACGGTAACTATGATCGGGTAATGCGATTAGCGTTAACACAGCGACGCGTCGCCTCGCCCATAATGGCGTATGTCAATCAACGCCAGCTCATCCCAACCACCCTCTATACACACCTCCACATCCTCATCCGATTCCGCGGAGCGATCCTTTGAAGGCTTTGGCTCAATTTTAATTTGCACATTGAGTTATTATGCTCATTTATATAACACTTTCAGCCGGAGCATTTTATTTTAATGAGCCATTATGTCACAGGCCGAATTGGGTCGCACACGATTACGGACATAGACAAATGGACGCGGATGTTAACTGTGAGCTGGGAATGACGAAACCCTTTGTTGTGGTTATCCGTTTTGTCGTCCTGCTGCTGCTCGTGACATTTCTATCTTTGGGACAGGTCAATATTTGCAGCCGTGGCTTAAATTCAAATAAACTCAGCTAGTCCAAAAACCTATTTTTACGCACGAACTTAAGCGTTGAGCTTTTAAACGATTAATTTTCTTTGGGTCTATTTTCACATCTTCCCACTTCATTGCTGGATAAGAATTGGATTTTCCCAGGATGCTTTTTATGTTTTCGGGAAAGCCTTTAAAGAGGGCTTAAGAGTACAAAGACTTTGTAAATACACGTTTATTGTGGGAAAATGCAATTTTCGTAATTACCTGCACTTTGTACACCATTCATTTTAGTAGTTAGCTTTAAGTAAAACTAAGGGTAATAAGTTTCTTACCGCCCTTAGAATCCAGGATATGCAGGTCGTAAGGAACTGCCTGAGAATTTGAAAATTCAGTTCCGTACCGTGGCAATGATGGTGCCTGACAGGCAGATTATTATAAGAGTTAAGCTGGCCAGTTGCGGTTTCCTGGAGAATATTACGCTGGCCAGGAAGTTCTACACCTTGTACAAGCTGTGTGAGGAGCAGTTGACCAAGCAGGTGCACTACGACTTCGGACTGAGGAACATACTCTCTGTCCTGCGAACATTGGGAGCTGCCAAGCGCAGGAACTCGAAGGATACCGAGAGCACCATTGTGATGAGGGTGCTGCGCGATATGAATCTCTCCAAGCTGATCGACGACGATGAACCTCTCTTCATGTCCCTTGTCTCGGACTTGTTTCCTAATCAGGTAGGTCCAGTTATGATATACCATCATACAAAACATGTATTAGTTTAATTTCTCTTTGATAGACCCTTGAGAAAACCAATTACCCAGAACTGGAGGCGGCCATACTTCAGCAAACGGACGAGGCCAGCCTCATCTATCATCCTCCCTGGGTTCTGAAACTGATCCAACTATACGAGACCCAAAACGTTCGCCATGGCATCATGACCCTGGGGCCAAGTGGAGCTGGCAAGACGACCTGCATCCACACCCTGATGAAGGCCATGACCCAAATGGGTGACAATCATCGCGAAATGCGCATGAACCCCAAGGCAATCACGGCTGCCCAAATGTTTGGACGACTCGACGTGGCCACCAATGATTGGACCGATGGTATTTTCTCGGCCCTGTGGCGAAAGACCCTCAAGCTGAAGGCCGGCGAGCACGTTTGGTTGGTTCTCGACGGCCCGGTGGACAGTATTTGGATTGAGAACCTGAACTCAGTGCTGGACGACAACAAGACCCTAACACTGGCCAATGGCGATCGTCTGACCATGGCGCCAACCGTCAAAATCATATTCGAGCCGCACAACATTGACAATGCCTCACCAGCCACCGTTTCGCGCAATGGAATGGTCTACATGAGCTCTTCCGGCTTGGACTCTCGACCAAGTAAGGGATACTCCAGGAAAAACTGTAAATACTATGACTTAAAATTTAATCAATTACTAAACAGTTGTTCAGGCCTGGCTTAAAAATCGCGCTCCTGGGGAAAAGTCAACCTTTTCTGATTTATTCGATCAGACCTTCGTGGAGGTCTACAACTGGGGAGTGCAGATGGTGAAGTTGCAGATGCCCGTGCTGCAGTGCAACATTGTCCAGCAAATGCTGTTCATCCTGGAGGGCTTGATACCGGTCAAAAAGGAGGATGAGCAGGCCGTCAGTCTGTCCAGCAAGGAGAGCCACGATGGTAAGTTTAACCGAACTAACTAACTAACCCCTTTCATACCCAAAAAAAAGCTAGTGGATCGATAAATTCGAGAACCCCATCCAAAATGATTGCAACTTTTCAGCTAATAAACGTATAGAGCATCAAAAACAAATCGAAGAGGCGCGACGGCAATCGATTGGCAGTCAGATTGTCGGTAAAGTATACCCGTAATTCGTTGCGTAACTAACAAAAAACCCTAAACTCGTATTCGTAATCGTAATCGTAGAGCTGTCCGCCTAGCAAACACGCAAAATGCTTAATGTGTGTGTAACTGACATCTACAACTTTCAGTTGGGATCCCCATCCTGGGTTCCCAACCGATTGGCCTCCTCTTCCTTCCTTCTGTAGTTCTGATTCTGTGTTCGTCCTCTCGTAATTGTTTATGTATTAACCCAAATAGTTGTGTGTGTGTCTCGTCCAAAAGTTTTCATTTTAAAGTCGGCGTTACTAATAGAGTAGTGGTGTCATGGAAATCTCTTTTGAACTAATCTTTAAGTTTATAAAATATAATTTAATATAGTTTGTTATTCTAACTAATTAAGATCTTGAAACCCCATTTTTACCAAACCGGAAGAGACTTCTGTGACACTCCTGAATGTGACCTAGTTCCATCTAATGATTAAGCATTAACCCCATTATATTTGGCTCCCACAGAGGACCTCCCTCCGGAGACTTCGATCGAGGAGAAGGAGGACACCTGCACCCCGGAACACTTGCACCGCTTGTACATCTTCGCGCTCGCCTGGGGCCTGGGCGGTTACCTCTCCACTAGCGACCGCGTCAGAATGAACCTCTTCGTGAAGGAATCCTTCCCGCAGCTGGACTACCCAAAGGGTAGTGCCCACGAGAACACAATCTTTGACTTCTTCGTTTCTCCAGCGGGCGTGTGGCAGTCGTGGAAGACGCTCGTCACCCCCTATATGTATCCGGAGCTTTCCACACCAGACTATCTGAGCATTCTGGTGCCCATCGTGGATAATGTGCGCATCGACTATCTGATTGGCACCATCGCCAATCAGGAGCGCGCCGTGATGGTGATTGGCGAACAGGGCACGGGCAAGACGGTGATAATGAAAAACTTTATGAAGAAGATGAACGTTGAGACGTACATGGGCCGGTCCTTTAACTTCTCGTCAGCCACCAGTCCCTATCAGTTTCAGCGCACAATTGAGAGCTATGTGGAGAAGCGCGTTGGGGTCACCTTCGGGCCACCCGGTGGCCGGAAATTGATTGTCTTCATCGACGACATCAATTTGCCCGAGATCAATGAGTGGGGCGATCAAATAACCAACGAAATTGTGCGCCAGTCGATGGACATGAAGGGCTTCTACAGTCTGGAGAAGCCCGGTGACTTCACCACCATCGTGGATGTGCAGTATGTGGCGGCCATGGGCCTGCCCGGCGGCGGACGCAACGACATACCGTCGCGTCTGAAGCGCCAGTTCTGCGTGTTCAACTGCAATATCCCGGACAACGACTCCATCGATAAGATCTTCCGCGTTATCGGTGAGGGTCACTACAACGCCAAGCGCGGCTTCGTGCCCGAGATCCGCAGCCTGGTCAAGAAGCTGATCGTCGTCACCCGCCATCTGTGGCAGCGCACGCGCGAGAAGCTACTGCCCACTCCGGCCAAGTTCCACTATGTGTTTAGTCTGCGCGACCTGTCGCGCATCTGGCAGGGCATGGTTGGCACCTTATCCACGGTGATCACTTCCGAAAGTGTCCTCATGGCATTGTGGAAGCACGAGTGCACGCGAGTATTCGCCGATCGCTTCACCACGTTCCAGGACAAGGAGTGGTTCGGCTCAGAGCTGGCATGTCTTGTGCGCGAGGAGCTGGGCGATTCCCACTCCCAGATGATCCTGCCCAATCCGGTGTTCGTCGACTTTATGCGCGACGCCCCCGAACCCACTGGGGAGGAGGGCGAGGATACCGATATGGAGCTACCCAAGGTCTACGAGCCCGTACACTCACATGAAGTGCTCCGCGAGCGTCTCGTCATGTTCCTCGCCCAGTTTAACGAAATGGTGCGAGGGTCGGGAATGGATTTGGTTTTCTTCCCCGATGCAATGCTGCATCTCGTGAAGATCTCCCGCATCATTCGGCATCCGAGGGGATCCGTTATGCTTGTCGGGGTCGGCGGTTCTGGAAAACAGTCGCTAACGAAATTGGCATCGTTCATAGCCGGCTACAAGACATTCCAAATTGCGTTGACGCGTTCGTACAACGTGGCCAATTTTCTGGAGGATCTAAAGTTGCTCTACCGCACCTGCGGCGTTCAGGGCAAGGGCACAACCTTTCTCTTCACCGACATGGATATCAAGGAGGAAGGTTTCCTCGAGTATCTCAATAACATACTCTCGAGCGGCGTTATATCAAATTTATTCTCGCGCGATGAGCAGGCCGAAATCGTGCAGGAGCTGACGCCGGTCATGAAACGCGAGAATCAACGCAAAACAGCGACCCCGGAAAGTGTGATGGACTTCTTTTTGGCGCGCACCTGCACCAATCTGCACGTGGCCTTCTGCTTCTCGCCGGTGGGCGAGACGTTCCGGTCCCGAGTGCAGCGCTTCCCCGCCTTGGTCTCCGGCTGCACCATTGACTGGCTGCATCCGTGGCCCAAGGACGCCTTGGTATCGGTTGCCCGACACTTTCTGAGCCACTTCGAAATCGAGTGCACCACGGCCGTTAAGGAGGAGCTCGTGAATGCCCTCGGCTCCATACAGGACATTGTCGCGGAAACGTCGCAGGAGTACTTCCAGCGTTTCCGCCGCGCAACGCACGTGACACCCAAATCTTATCTGAACTTCATTGCCGGCTACAAGAACATCTATCAAATGAAGCAGCAAGAGCTGCGAGATGGTGTGGAGAAGATGGATACGGGCTTGGAGAAACTGAAAGAGGCCTCCGCCTCGGTTGAGATCCTCAAGAAGGATCTGGTGGTCATGGAGGAGGAGCTGGTCGAAGCCTCCAAGAACGCGGAATCAGTGCTAGTGGAGGTGACGGAGCGTGCGATGCAAGCGGAGATCGTCAAGAACCAGGTGCTCATCGTGAAGGACAAGGCCGAGGCCCTGGTGGCCTGCATCGCCCACGAGAAGGCGCTGGCCGAGGAGAAACTGGAGGCGGCCAAGCCGGCCTTGGAGGAGGCCGAGAATGCCCTCAACACCATAAAGCCGGCTCACATAGCCACCGTGCGCAAGTTGGGCCGTCCGCCGCACCTGATCATGCGGATCATGGACTGTGTCCTGATCCTGTTCAAGCGCAAGCTGCATCCCTGCATTCCCGACGCGGGCACCCCGTGCCCGAAACCCTCCTGGCAGGAATCCCTAAAGGTGGGTACTTGCAAAAGGGGTAAAGTATTTGAATAATTGTAATTTTTTTAAATCCAAAAAAAATCTCATAAGTATGCTATGAAATTGTTAGTTTATTCCAATGGTACTAGTGTAGTACTAGTTACTCCTTTGCTTAGTGGTAAATCATAGTCGGTTCACTCGGCTATAGCAGTCTCACTGGCCTTTCCGTCACTCCATCCCCAGATGATGGCCAGTGCCACCTTTCTGCTGCAGCTGCAAAACTATCCCAAGGACACCATCAACGACGAGATGATCGATCTGCTGCAGCCGTACTTCCGCATGGAGGACTACAACATGGACATGGCACGACGAGTGTGCGGAGACGTCGCCGGCCTGCTGTCCTGGACCAAGGCCATGTCCTTCTTCCACAGCGTCAACAAGGAGGTGCTGCCCCTGAAGGCAAATCTCACGATGCAGGAAGCGCGACTTAAGGTAATTTCTGTTGAGAAGGGCTAATGCCTGCCTTACAATGCGTTGCAATGGGTTAAGATATTAAATTATAATATTACAAAACATTTTAAACTGCATCTGATTCACTCATCCATTTTCGTTATTTCTCGCAGAGAACATAAATTGCCACTATTTTCAGCTTACACTTTAGAATTTATTTAGTCCAAGCTGCTTCGACTAGAACCCGCTCGTCAATCATTTTTGTCTAACCCAACAAGTTAAACTTTAAAATGTAAAATGTTTAACATGCGGACATAAAACAATCCTTACTGAAAAGAAAAATTCGTTGTACATTTTTATGATTGAGAATTTAATTGACATATTGACCTCCTTTTCCTTAGCTTTTGCTAATAATTATTATAATATAAGGTGTTTGTTTAGGGTCTTAATTTAAATTCCAATTTACAAGCCTTTCTTACTGACCAACTAGCTTGCCATGGACGATTTGGCGGGTGCCGAGGAGCAACTGCGGGAGCGCGAGGAAGCCCTCCAGGCTGTGAAGGATCAGTACGACAAGGCGGTGGGCGAGAAACAGAGGCTGATGGATGCGGCCAATGTTTGCCTGCGCAAGATGACCGCGGCAACGGCCTTGATCAACGGACTGTCGGATGAGAAGCACCGTTGGACCAACCAGAGCAAGGAGTTCAAGATCCAGCTGGGCAAACTGGTGGGCGATGTCCTCTTGGCCACTGGATTTTTGTCCTATTGCGGGCCCTACAACCAGGAATTCCGAGCCAATCTCATCAAGACCTGGATGGGCATATTGAAACAGAAGAACATACCCTTCACCACCGGTCTAAATATAATCAACATGCTGGTGGACTCATCGACGGTGTCGGAATGGACTTTGCAGGGCTTGCCCAACGATGAGTTGTCGGTGCAGAATGCCCTGATAGCCACAAAGTCGAGCAGCTATCCCCTGCTAGTGGATCCGCAGACGCAGGGCAAGATCTGGATCAAGTGCAAGGAGGATCGCAATGAGCTGCAAATCACCTCCCTGAACCACAAATACTTTCGGACCCATTTGGAGGACTCGTTGTCCCTGGGCAGACCACTGCTGATCGAGGATGTGGGCATCGACCTGGATCCGGTCATTGACAATGTGCTGGAGAAGAACTTCATCAAGTCGGGCAGCATCGAGAAGGTGCTGGTGGGCGACAAGGAGTGCGATGTGATGCCGGGCTTCATGCTCTACATCACCACCAAGCTGCCCAATCCGGCCTTCAGTCCGGAGGTCAGTGCCAAGACCTCGATCATTGATTTCACCGTTACCATGCGGGGGCTGGAGGACCAGCTCCTGGGTCGCGTTATCCTTATGGAGAAGTCCGATCTGGAGGCCGAGCGGGTGGCCCTGTTTGAAACTGTCATGCAGAACCAGCGGAATATGAAGGAACTGGAGGCGAACCTCCTGCTTCGTCTGAGCTCATCCCAAGGTTCCCTTGTGGATGATGAAGCTCTAATTGAAGTGCTGCGGGTAACCAAGACCACGGCGGAGGAGGTCAACCAGAAGCTAAAGATCTCCGAGGTCACGGAGCGAAAGATTATGAAGGCGCGCGAGGAGTTCCGGGCGGTGGCCAAGCGTGGATCAATTCTGTACTTCCTGATTGTGGAGATGAGCAATGTGAATGCCATGTACCAAAATTCGCTGAAACAATTTCTGGTCATCTTCAACCATTCCATCACCAAGTCGACCAAGTCCAGTGTCACCGAGGAGCGAATAAACATTATATTGCGCTACCTGACCTACGAGGTGTACAAGTTCACCAATCGCAGTCTGTACGAGAGGCACAAGCAGTTGTTCACCTTGATGCTGGCCATCAAGATAGACTACCACAACGGAAACATCAGCCACGAGGAGTTCCTGACCTTCATCAAGGGCGGTGCCTCGTTGGACCTGAATGCCGTGACCCCGAAACCCTTCCGCTGGATCCTGGACATCACCTGGCTGAATCTGGTGGAGATCAGCAAGCTGGAGACCTTCTCCACGGTCCTCCAGGTGATCGAGCTGAACGAGCGGGACTGGCGCTGCTGGTACGAGTGCGAGAAGCCGGAGAACGAGGAGATCCCCTGCGGCTACAATGCCATCCTGGATGGTTTCCGAAAGCTGCTGCTCATTCGGTCCTGGTGTCCCGATCGCACCATTTCGCAGGCCAAGAAATACATAGAAGGTGGGTTCGATTGTTGTACCTGGCATTTTATTTTTATTCGCTTTAATTATAATTATTTTTTTTTAAGAATCTTTGGGACCCGAGTACAGTGAAATGCAAATTCTTGATCTGGAGGAAATGTGGTAAGATTTATGTAGAATTTATTCATTTATTTATATGCCCAGTAGGTGCAAATTATCTAGTTCTCAGTTATCTTTATAATGTAGAACTTTAATAGGTTTGTATAATAATAACAATTCTTAAGGTATAAATTATTAACATATTTTTAGGTGTTAACAAGATACCAAACAATAATTAAATAGTATCTTGCTTTAATAAAAACTTTCAGACTATATGACTGTGGTTATACATATATAATGCAATTATTTCCAGGCTTGAGTCGGAACCCAGGACACCTTTTGTGTGCCTTCTCTCCATTGGATCGGATCCGACCACCCAGATCGGAGCTCTGGCCAAGCAAAAGAGCATAGGTGAGCGGTTGTACACCCACCACCCTACTATCGCTACCACTTATTTATTTTAATAACCCCCCCGAACAGTTTTGAAATGCGTGTCGATGGGCCAGGGGCAGGAGTACCATGCGCGCAAGATGATAATCGAATCGATGGCCATTGGTGGCTGGGTGCTGCTCCAGAACGTGCACCTGTCCCTGCCCTTCTGCACCGAGATAATCGACATGCTGGTGGAGAGCGAGCACATAGACGACTCCTTCCGCATGTGGGTAACGACGGAGCCGCACAACGAGTTCCCCATCGGATTGCTGCAGATGGCTCTCAAATTCACTAATGAACCACCACAGGGGATACGTGCCAGTCTAAAGCGCAGCTACCAGGTGGGTGGAAATAATTCGGTTCAGGGGGAGCTTGCTTAATATTTAATTTTCAATCTTTTTTGCGGAACAACCCACACCATCACGGCCACCAGTCGTTCACCCAGGACTTCCTTGACTACACATCGGCCTCGCAATGGCCCCCGCTGCTCTACACGGTGGCCTTTCTGCACACCATCGTCCAGGAGCGCCGCAAGTTCGGCCCACTGGGCTGGAATATACCCTACGAGTTCAACCAGGCCGACTTTGCCGCCAGCGTGCAGTTCATCCAGAACCACCTGGACGAGATGGACCCCAAGAAGGGGGTCTCCTGGCAGACCCTGGTCTATATGATTGGCGAGGTCCAGTACGGCGGCCGGGTGACCGATGACTTTGACAAACGACTCCTCACCACCTTCACCTCGGTGTGGTTCTGCGAGCCACTGCTGTCGAACTCCTTTGAGTTCTACAAGGGCTACAAGGTGCCGGGAACGAAGAGCCTGCAGGGCTTCATCGATTATATCAACAGTTTGCCGGCCTACGACACCCCCGAGGTATTTGGCCTGCATTCCAATGCCGACATCACGTACCAAATAAACTCGGCCAAAGGTGAGTGGTTCCGTGATTTCCGATGCGAATTTAGTTCGACCACCGCAACTGAAACTGAAAGCCCGAAACCAGAAAAAATCACGTATATTTAGTTTAATGCCGTTGATGGACACCAATATGGTGTCATAAATTAACAATGCGTTTAATTTAATGTAAAGCCCTGTTGCATAATCAATTGGGGCACCTGAATGTGTGTGAAATCGGTAAACCGAATATTCGGTGGCCATTTTTTGAGGCGTGCTGCTCCTCAGCAACCCACTCGGGCATTAGCGCATTAGCATATTCGATGGAACCAAAAATCCCTGATTGTTTACTTCTGATTCTGATTCTGCTCCTCTCGCATCCTCCAGGCATCCTCGACACCATCCTGAGTGTGCAGCCCAAGGAGGGCGGAGGCGGGGGAGGCGAGACCCGGGAGAGCATCGTCTACCAACTGGCGGACGACATGCTCCGCAAACTGCCCGCCCAGTACAACGCCTACGAGGTGCGGGAGAACCTGATGCGGATGGGCATCCTCCTGCCCATGAACATTTTCCTCAGGCGAGTATCCCCTCCTTGGATGGGTTAGCAATAGCAATGGCAAATCCCCGATAATCAGGGGTGTTTAATTGCAGGCAGGAAATCGATCGGATGCAAAGGGTCATTAAGCGAGTTCACACCTGCCTCTGTGACCTCAAGCTGGCGATTGATGGCACCATCGTAATGAGTCCAGCTTTAAAGGAGTCACTCGATGCCATGTACGATGCCCGCATTCCGGAGACCTGGATGAAGGTTAGTGGTTTGAACAGTAAAATAGTGCTTGAACTCATTTTCCTTACCCAAACTGTGAGTGAATTTTAATCCTCTTTAAATACTTTTTAAACGCCAGGCTAAATTCCAGCGGAATATGTAAATTTTACAATTTTCCTTTTGATTTCTACCATGGGAATAATATTTTTCGCTGGCCTTTTATGTTCCAGTTCTCGTAAATTATGCGCGAAAACGTTTGACGCCCCAAAGCCTTCTAATCATATTCAGTTACCTGGTGAAAATAATGGAAAATACATTAAACGAAGGTCTATTTTGTGTGTTGGACTGTTTCCTTTTTTTTTAATACATCCAACTAAAATCGTACTAGAAAAAAACTTGTATGGGTTTTGAGTTTTCTAAGAGAATACCGTCAGTAGTATGAAAACACCATTCAAATACATAAAGTAACATCAACCAAGCACACAAAACAACTCGAGATACTATTAGCGTCCATAGAACAATGTCGGATTACAAGTTCCTTTATAAGAAAGATGCCCTCTTCAATATTACCACCAGTTCGCGTCAAGATCTCACGACTCGCACCTATGGATTCTTGAAGGCGACCAAATCGGACACTCCGATCCCGAAGTCCCATGGAGACATGAATACAAAGACCCTGGTGGAAAGGTTGCACACCATCCATGAAAGGGTCGACTATCAAATAGAGTCCGAGGGCGATTTCGAGCATACTCCCTCGATACTATCGGATGAAGCGGTGCGAATGGGCAAGACGGCCTTCGAGCAGAAACGCAAACTCTTTGATAAAGACGAATTTACCATTGCTCGGGGCATCAAACTAAGTCAATACTTTTGTCCCACCGATTCTGGCCTTCATCTGCCCATTTTTCAGAAGGACGCTAATCTTATGACTTCCTTTGAAGAAATGGAGTCCTACTGTCGTCGAATGAACATTCAATTTGACAAATGAATAGGGATTTGCTAAAATGATTATACTTTAAATACAAATAAAAACTTTCATAATCTTGTTGCCAAAATATCGCATATTTTTATTCGTAATATACCTAATTCTTGCAGATATCCTGGGAATCAACTACTCTGGGCTTTTGGTACACCGAGCTGCTTGAACGCAATGGGCAGTTCCGAACTTGGATATCAACGGATAGACCCAAGGTGAGTTGAACTTGATTAAATCACAACTATCCAAAGGACTCTTTTTTGTTCAAACCCATCTAGGTTTTCTGGATGACCGGCTTCTTTAATCCTCAAGGCTTCCTAACAGCCATGCGACAGGTGAGTAATAATAATAGAAGTCATTTATTTTTGCATAGTTGCTTAACAGGCAAACGGGATATGAATACCAAACGCACTTGGCTTTAACCAGAAATCGATGTTCTGTGCAAAAACGGATCCTTTGTCATGGAGCATTTCCTTTATGCCCCAGCGATTGCCATTAAAACGTCCTTTTTTGTTGCCTGTGCTGATTGACATATCTGATTCCCACTCCTTAAAGGTTATTCACACGGTTTCCTCTTCTTCTTCCGCCGTTCTCTTTGCATATCTATATCTGCGGTGAAATACTTGAAAATCCCCCTTAGGAGGTGACGCGGGCCCACAAAGGTTGGGCCCTGGACTCGGTGGTGCTGCAGAATCAAATAACGCGCTACAACAGGGAGGACATCACCGAGTATCCCACGGAGGGGGTGTATGTGCACGGCTTGTTCCTGGAGGGTGAGTATCCATCCCTACTTACCTGGCGAAACCCTCCACTTTGAGTTTCGAATCCGTGTCTTCCAGGCGCTTCCCTGGATCGCCGCAGCGGCAAGCTGATTGAGTCCAAGATGAAGGTGCTCTACGAACAGATGCCCGTCATCTATATATATGCGATAAACACGACGGCCGGCAAGGATCCCAAGCTGTACGAGTGCCCCATCTACCGCAAGCCCCAGCGCACCGACTTGAAGTACGTGGGCTCGATTGATTTCGAGACCGAATTCAATCCCAAGCACTGGACACTGCGCGGCGTGGCCCTGCTCTGTGACATCAAGTGAACCCGACCCCGAACCCGAACCAGAACCAGAACCAAGACCCTCGATTCCGATACCCCCCATCCCGATCCTAAGTCCCCTCCCCATCCCGATGGCCATTGTTTGCCATCATGTCAACGGCTGTACGTGAGTGGGGCTCCTAATGGCCCTGTGATAATTATCTTTTTTCGTTGGGTGGACGTTAAAGTTTCGTGTAATCCGGCGCAAATACAACGTTATTAATTAAGCCCTCGGGCGAGGCAGGGCAAATTGTTTGCACTCGGGAGCAACCAGCACAATTATTAGCCCTTATCCATTTTGGTCAATCCAAAGCAACCAAACAGAAAAAAGAGCACCAAATCCCTAGAAAGTTAAGCATGTGAGTAGTGAAATCGCAGTGTTAAATAAACGCATAGATACACAAAAGTGAAGCTTGTTGTTTCGGAATTTAAGTACAAGGATGTGGCGAATTATTGGTGCAACCGATACATCATTTGATACCCTGTAAGGGAAACGAAACGCGTCACTCTGCCTGCTGCAGACTTCTATTGAGAAATAAAAACAGCAAACCATGTAAACACAATTGCCGTAAGTATTGATTAAAAGGTGAGTTCAAAAACCTTTGTCTTATTTCCTTTCTCCCTTTTGTCCCCTCGCCGTTTTAAATGCGCAAATAATTCCCACAGAATTATGAAGGAACGCTTATCTCGGGAACTGAGTCCTTAGAAAGTTAATTACACGAAATGCTTTATAATTGAATGTCATGTCAATGCCTCATGATTTTATTTTCTTTCTTTAATAAGTAGGTATATCCGTACATACATATAATTTTGTATAATATATATCTTTCGTTTGATTTCATTTTTTTGGGGAATTTCATTAGTTTAGCTTTTTTAAAAAGGAACTTTATTTACATACACATAGGGAAATTAGTTAGTATTAAATTTATTAATGTACAGAACGTAACGTTTAAATGGTTAGTTTGCTCGGTAAATTCCTTGTTAATTTACACAACACGTGGCGTATTCATGTATCGAAGTACTTGCTCGGGTAAATGGGTAATAGGGCTGATTTGGATCTACGTTAAAATCGTTATTTGTTATTCGTAATTCGTATGATTTGGAACCATTTGTCTCTTAATATCTTAAAACTTGAACCCTTCGACAACGCAAATTTAATAGTGACCAAATGCAGCTTTAACAGAAAGAGCGTTTAAACAGTTAGTATCTGCACTATGTTAATTCTATTTGAGCATTTTTTACACAAGTTAAAGCACAACGGAGCAAACACAAAAACCGATTTCCGCCCGCGGAGAATGTAAACCACAATTATTACATTTTTTAGTAGTAGTAGTTAGTAAATAATTAACATGAATAAAAACACGTGGAAATCTGATTCGACAGGTCAATACTGCATGCGATTGATTAATTAACGTTAATCGTTAAAAACAATTATTAAAATTACACATAGATCACTATCAATTACGCATGCATTTACGTTTATAATCCTTAGAGTTGTTTGTTCGCTATAGCTTCGGTGTATTAGCAAAAGTATTTCGTTTCGTTTCGTTTTTGATCTAGTAAAGTAGGTATGTTTGACATTAATCGGGGGCTTTATTTTCAACAGTATCTGCGAGAGAGGTAGCATAAATCGTTACATACACCGTTGGTTATTTTCGATAAAATAGAGTTCAAATGCGAATACATCTAGCAACGTGGGAGTAAGTTTGTCTTTGTCATTTGTCATCAAGGGAGTATGTGCACACACAACATGCCTGCCTTGTAGCCAGCCATTAGGAACCGTCGATTTGCATTAATAACCGTCTAGCCTTTAGCATCTAGCCTCTAGCAGCTAGCATCTAGCATCTAGCACCACCAAGCTGTCGAGTGCCCCTATCGTATTGTATCCGTATCGGTATTATATATCTGTAATTGTATCTGTATCAGTAGTTTTATCTATATCTGTATCCGTATCTGTATACTTGCATCTCAATCCTCACTTACTTAATTAACATTACGCTGACTTTTGTGAAAGCGGTAGGGAAAGGACCAGGGCAGGCGCTCATTTGCATTGCCATTTGCCACTCCTCGGTTTCCCACTCCCAAACCCCCGCCAGAAGTCACCAGCTCCTCCTCGTTGGCCCAGTTGGGCTTGTCCTCAAACGCATCGAACCTCTCCAGACCCAGACCAAGACCCATGCCCAATCCCACGCCCACTCCCACTCCCTCTGGTCCCACGTCATTGTAGTTTTCCTCATCGTCATCCACATATCTCGCCGGGTTTTTACTGGCCCCATTGCCGTCGTCATTTTCAGTTTCATTCTCATTCACAATCCCATTCCCATTCCCATAACCATTCCCATTCTCGTGTTCATGATTTGTTTCGTTAGCTTCATTTCCGTTGACCCGATGCCTGGCCAGACCCATTCCGGCCACGTCCAGAGATTTCTTCGCATAGCTGAGCAACTGCTGAGCAGCTGCGTTTGCCTTCTGACCGGCGAGTGCCTGGGCTTGTGGTCGAGTTGACGTTGATTGCAGGGAATCCGCAAACTGTGACGATGCGGGGTAAGGGTTTAGGTACGGGGACTGCGACTGCGACTGCGACTGGGACCATCCGTAGCTCCACAGTTGGCTGGGGAAATGCTTCCAGGGCAGCAGCTGTTGGCGGTCCAGCTGCTCCTCGGGCACGGCCACTCCATCCCGCTCCAGTTCCCGCTCGACTGGCCACTGCTGGCGGTACCGCCTGCTCGCCTTTGGAGATCCTGCTCCTCGCAGCAGGACTCGTTTGCCCACGTTCTTCAGGATGGCGCGGTTCAGTTCAACCTGGACGAGAATAGGAACATAAAACCCTGTTAAATGCTGTAAAATGGTTGACAAATTGCAGGGAGGTGGTCGAACAAACCTCCCCCCATTTCCCCCATGGACATGTACCTTCCCTTTAAAGGGGATGGCTAAACTTGATTGACATGCATGATGGATGGCCACATTGGCAATGTTGTTAACGCTCCATTTGGTTCGCAAATCAAATGTCATTTCGTTATTTCATTAATTGAGCATAAGGACATATTACATTTACATTTTAGCACTTTGCATCCTTTCGATGGGAAACTTAAAGGCATTCTTTTAAAGCCACAGATTTCATTTAACTTCCTAGCCACTTTGCAGGATATTTTAAGTAGCAGGTGTTTGTCTGGAAGTCATTTTAATATTTAACACCAAGATGATTAATTGTTAGAGAGCCATAATGTGTACTAGTACAAGGTGAACAAAGTGTGTATGAAAATGTGCCTTTTAATCTTAGCCCCAATCGAATTTGATTTGAAGTGAAAGGCCATCTTGCAAAATATATTCTTTTAATGCCTCCGATATTTATTTAAATTTCCTTCTGTTTGCTAACCACTTTGCAGGACTTTTAAATAGTCAGGTGTTTGTTGAAGCTTGCATTTTTTGGCTATTCCAAAGTCGGTTTGCATCTGTTGGAAATGGAGAGGATACCAAATTGTGATCACATTTTTCTAGCTGTGAATAAATATGTCGATTCAATTTATTTTGCATTCAAATTAAGGTGACGAGTGTTGGTTCGGTGTATAACAGAGTGTGCTAGCACTAGAAAGAGGATAAAGGTTTCCGCTCTTAATTTCTCTAACCTTGAATTATTTAATTATTTGAGGTGAAAATTGGCAGCTTGCCCATGAAACCCGCATTTGAACGGCTTAAAATCCTATATATATATATATTTTATTTCCCCTTTATATTTGCCAATCTCAATGCAGGATACTTAAAGTCCCAGGTGTGTGCATAGAATATCATACCTGCTCGGCTCATCTTTCACCGATTCAAATTGCTTTTGGGATGCATGGATTAATTTCTAAAACCCCTTTGACAAATCAATAATGTTATCTCTGGCGTGTGTGAATAGGTGGATGGATAGGCGCATCCATGTTCATCCAAGACCCTGTTTAACGGAAATTCGTGGGACGAAAGGTGAAGTTATCAAGGCAAATCGTTTGAATTCCATGAAGGCATTAAAACGTTTGATTTTTTTGCCCTTTTTTTGTGTTTTGTCTTTTGTGTGTGCCCTGGGGTCGAAACGTTTGGTAACCAAATAAACTCGCTTTGTTACCGAGCAAAAATATTTGTGTTACACATACGCAAGGTTGGCTTTGTTTTGGCGCTGAGCCTTATGCATGTTTGTAGGTGGGTACATATATTTATATCCTGGGTGTCAGGGCCATCCGAAGTGCTTAAGCCCTGTTTTCGGGTCTGCCAGGATGTTGTTTACATTCCCCGAGCAAGTATGTGGGCCCGTGGAGCCTTCTTTTCTAGTCCCTGAAATATTTATTGGACTCACTGCCTCCTGGCTGCGAGGAATTAAAAAACTTTCTGCAGCTGCGCTTCTTTATGGCTTCGGAAAAGTATTTTTCATTAGGCATTCTAGTTTTGATTAGCCGCTACATTTTCATTTGTACTTTGGCACCGAATTACTCTTTCCACTTGGGACAGCCTTTTAGCGGGAGTTGTTTTCCGTTTGTCTTGGGACCTGGCAGGCCAAAGTTTTCTTCTCTTACTTCTTAGCTTATTAAAAATACCTTGCAAAGTGGTCAGCGTGGCGCGTTCATTGCAGGATGCGAAGAAAGGAATAAAAACTCACCTGGCGCGAGTTCTCCTTCATTTGCCTGCGTGCGATTTCCAGGAGCAGCCGCTGACGCAGCACATCCAGGGGATTGACAATGGACAGCGACGGTTTGTTTCTCTTGGCCAGCAGAAAGTCATCCTGGACGGGGGAGAAATACGTATATTTGTATATATAGTGAGCATTTACATTTACTGCAAACTTCGCTTTGCGCTTGGCATAATAAAATCGTGACGTGGTAATGCAAAAAGTTTTAAGTCCCTGCGTTTATATACAGTTCTACGTTCTGCGTTCTAAGTTTATTTTTTGTTTGTTTTGATGGAAATTGAAATCATTTTGTCAGATTATTGGCCTCGATTGACGGGTAATCTTAAGGGCCTGCGCTATCGGAAACCTTATATCACCCATTGTTTTTCCCACATTGGGGAAATTATCGTTACAACAAATCTAGGAATCTTATCGCTGTTGCTCTACGTTTTTTCCATGATGATCAATCGGAAATTTCGCGATAACCGCTCTTCACTGATAACAAGGAAATTTCAAGCAAATTCGTGAGTCATAGCTACAAAACAATTTAAATCAATTGCCAGGGGCTAGAGAACACCTGATACCATAACTTTATAATTTCGCATGACAACGCACGTATAATCATTATAAAACGATTTCGGATTTGGCTTGATTATAAAGATATGGAGCGAAATTGTTAACTAATCTAGACGGGGTTTATGACTGTTTCTAGGGAAAATTTTAAATAATTTGTTTTGCTTCTAATTTGTGTTCCAAGAAGTATTTACATGTCTAAGTTCAAGGCAAACGGTAAACAAGCAATCCGAATTCATGTTCAGATAAATATGATAATTACGATTATTGTTGGTCTGACTATCAGACATGTTTGGCGATTAGATAAGAACGTGGCAGTGTGTGGTCGTGGTCGCAATGTCTGGAAGGTACGGAAGGTATGGGCCGAGGTTATCAGATTTCTATAAAAGCCATAGCCACCTGTGGACCCAGGTAGTATACTCGAAACAATTGCGAAATGAAGGTTCTAACACTCTTCCTGTTCACCGCCCTGGTTGCAGTGGCTGTTGGCCGGCCGAACGGCGGATGGTGGGCCAGGAGGTTCGGCTGGGGATCCTCCGATGATAATCAAAATGTGCAGGAGCAGAAGTGGAATGGCCAGAACCAGTGGAATGGAAATGGAAACGGAAATGGACAGGGTCAGTGGAATGGCGGACAATGGAACGGAAACAACCATGGCCAGGGACAATGGAACGGCAATAACCATGGCCATGGTCAAGGCAATGGTCACGGAAACAATCATGGTCACGGTCACGGAGGTCATGGTCATGGAGGTCACCGTCCGCCACCACCACCACCCCCGACCACGGACCGACCCCCGACCGAAGACGATATTGTATCCACAACAGATGTGACTAGCCCCGCGGAGGAAACCACTTTGACCCCTGAAGTTCCGGAGGAATCCACTACACAGGCACCGGAGACCACCTTGGCCCCTGAAATCCCTGAGGAATCCACCACCCAGGCTCCGGAGGAAATCACCACCGGCTCTGAGGAAGGAAGCGGTTCTGAGGAAACCACTCAGGCTCCCGAAGATCCCGAGGATTCCACCACTCAGGCCCCCGAAGAACCAGAAGATTCCACCACACAGGAACCGGAGGAAACCACCACCGATTCCGAAGACGGCAGCGGTTCATCCGAGGAAACCACTCAGGCTCCCGAAGAACCAGAAGATTCCACCACCGAGGAACCGGAGGAATCCACCACTGACTCCGAAGACGGTAGCGGTTCTTCCGAAGTCACTACCCTGGCCCCTGAAGCTCCCGAAGACTCTACCTCCCTGGCGCCCGAAGAGCCTCAAGACTCCACGACTGATTCTTCAGTGGTGTAGGAAGTTAGTTTGCTAATGCCAAAAGTTGCTGGTGCATTTTCTCAAAAATCGTTTTAAATGGCGTTATTAAACGAAGGAACTTGAAACGAAATATGGTGCAAATATTAAACTGTTATAACTAAATTATTAAGCGTGTTGGCCACCCAACCAGGTGAAACCATTTATAGGATTAAGATTGAAACCTCATGAAGCAACATCGTGTTATGTAGTCACGCATTCGTCATTTAGCTTTATAGTTTTCACAATCTGAACAATTAAACCACCCGAAAACAACTCCGAGCCCTAGACACGTTTATTTTTACGGCCGTACTCAAAAGTTTAAGGTCCTACCCGCACTAAATGCTTATCACATAATTGAACTTTCGCTTTCGGGACCATGACAATATTGTTAGTTGGCTGTTTCTCTGGCTGCTTAGCCGTTGTGTACCGTTGATAAGCTGATTGATTGACGTGCATACATCAATCAATGAATCGCTACTTGACTGATTAGTTGCCAAATCGACCCTTATCGGAACATATGTACTGGTGTACAATGTACATACACATATGTTTTCTGGTTAACGATGTGTCATATAAGGTGGTACAAATGGAAAATTTCGTAATTGGCTTTTAGCGTGGCCCCGGGGTTGATTTTTTAAATGCTGCCTCATCATAAAACATCATTTCTCTCGGCAAATAAAATTAAATTGTTTACGTGGGTCGCATTAACGTGTTTAAATCTCCAGTTTCACAAACGAACTTGCCTCACATTTAAATTGCGAAGAATAAAGAATCGACTTCACGAAATTCGAACTTCTTGAAAAGCAGAGGTGAAACTTTTGATTGTGGACAACAGGAGTTGTCAAAGACAAACAAAATGTTTTCTGTTTTTATTTTGTTTTCTTCTAATGATGCTTGGACAAAAGCCTTGACGAAAATTTCCATTTGTTTTGAAATATACCATGGACTCTAATCAATTTTGTTGCCATGTTCGTGTGTGTTAAGGAATATATATATGATATTTCGTTCGCCCAGAACCTGTTTAACATTGAGGTATTTCACACTGATGAAGTGCCCAGATAAGATTAAACGAGAATCCAGATTCAAACGCAAGTGATATATTAGCAATTTCGAGGAGTTGACGTATTAAGTACTACGTGATTTCTCAATAACTAAGAATTGAGATTTGCAACCACAATTAAATTCTTAAGGAAATGCGCAACTATTATCAAGATTAGGACTAATAATATTCTATTTCTGTCTATGAGGACACAAAATGTAAACAATTTAAGGTAGTTGCTTGATTATTTCCTTATCTTGTAGTTAGCATATTCACGAAACTATCGTTATCTGGCTCAATCAATCATATAAAAGCTATATGATATAGTGGTAAACCGATGTTTTTAAGTACAAACAAGGAAATGGACACATAGCGGCCTTGAAAGGGTCGCATATTATTGTAACGAACAATGTGTCAATTTATGAACAGAAACCACTGACGTGTGTCAAAGGAGCTATGAATTCGCCCGCTCGAAAAATGCAGAGCCAATAATTGAATATGCATTCGGAAAACATTCGAACGCGTGACGCAAAAACTGCTGCCACTCACAAAGAGCGACAGCCAGGAAGAAATGCACTCCGTATTGCCCACCTGTGTGTTCCGTGCATCAGGGTAGTCCAGAGGATATCCGTTTGTGCGGCCGCTTCCGCCGACCTCTGCTCCCGATCCCAGTCCTGATCCCGCTCCTCCGCCTCCTCGTTGGGCCGTGCAGACGAGCCTTGTGGCACACAGTAAAGTTAATAACACCGGACAAAACCACGCTGTGGCTTTCATCATTCTGCAAAAAAGAGGAAAAGGAGAAAAACGATAGAGTTGCATGGGTGAGTGCACAATTTACGGATTTGCATGTAATGCAAATTGTCTGGTGGAAAAAAGCATATGGTATTTATCAAAATTAATCAAGAATGTAAATATTATTATAGGATTTTTTTCGCCCCAACCGTTTACAGGACAGCCATCAACTTTGCACTATTATTCATCTTTGGCTTATATACATTGAAATAATGTGCTGGGTATTCTAAAGGCCACACAATTGCACCACTCTGTTCATTTTGGTGGAAAATTAAGCTCATCTGTGGCTATTATTTTTAAAATTTCAGAGCCACTGCCTTGTGCACACTTTGACCTCTGCCGTTGGAATTCTCTGTGGAATAGAGAGAAAATAAAGTGCTGACAGCTAACCTGTGAAAAATGCGCAATATTCTGACAACAGGAAGTGTTCTCATAATTTATGGGTCACGTAAATATGTGGTACTTCTGAACCTAGTTTTTATTTGTGTACATACATACGAATATGCATATCAATCTCACGTCCCTTTGGCCTCTTCAATCAGTTCGCAATGGGAGTTGAGTGCGAGTTTGCACCAGGCTCAAAAGGGAAATTAGGTTTTAAATTGAAGACGTCGTCGGGTAAACTGCAGGACAACTAGATTATTTTCCTGTTGCCAAGCTTAAGTCATCAACGGCAAACCCTATTTCACAAATGGAAAAGGAAGTTGAGTTCCGAAAGCCGAAGTCTATATTCTCTTAAAGATATTAAAACATCTTCATATGTCTTGGCCAGACTTTAGCTATCCAATTTGTAACATAAGATGTCTATGTCGACTCACAAGGTGATTCTGATCAAAGGTATACAGTTTATAAGGTCGGAAATATGTTCTACAGAGTTTTATAAACTTGAAGAAACAAAAATGAGGGAACCCAAGGAAGGGTAAGCAAAACGGTGTATATTTACTTAAAGCAATATTAAGTGCATAATTTAAAAATAGCATGAAACATGAAAATAATTTTCTAATTATTATTAGCAAGCACATATTTCTTCTTCGTGCTTTGCATTGTAAGCCTTTCATTCTCCAGGCTATTTTAATTGTACAAAATAGGTTAAAGTTTCACTTTTGTTTTTACCACACCGACACTATGTAATGCAACCATTGTAGTCGAGCCCAAACTTCCCTAACCAAAGTAACTTTGTGTTACTAACGAAATTAAGTAACAATTGCTCTAGCAGCGAAACTCCGTGCAATGTTGTGTGCATAACTAAAAGTTGTAACAGCCATAAATTGGATTTAAACTTCTTAGCGTTAAACATTTAACAATTCTAAAATCGCAAGAGAGATGCGAGCTGAAAAGTTCGCCTTCCGCATAAATTGGTTTCTGCAATAAAGCCATTTTGAAGTTACAATCTCTTTGAAACTGAAATTCCAACATTGTTTCCGAAGCGAAAGCAGGAACTTCCATCATTTTAGCTGGAATTCCAAGTTCTGCCGTTCGAAATTGTGCAAGCTCTTTTGTTTTCGGTCGGGGGACAAACTCATATCCCACCTGTCAGCAGGAGCATTAGACATCAGCTGTAAGTAACTGCCGAAATGGCAGCCGCATTAGTCCTGCCGGCAATCACATGTCATATGGATGCCATTTGGTGAACAGGGATTTACGAATCCGGGCGATATTCGTGGGTGTTGCTGTTGCCTTCCACTCTCGCAACGACAATTGATGGCTATGGATTTCCCCTAATAGATCGCGTAAACGCTGTGCGAAAATGTGAATGCGAAAGCTTCGCCACCGCCGAAGTTGCAACGGAAATTGCAATTCAATTGAATTAGGGGTCGGAATCTCGAGTTGAGCGATTGAGTGAATTCCCCCGGCTCAAAAAGACGACATAATGAATGGAATTCTTACATTTGAAGCTGAGCAAATATTGATTTTCTGGAAGTAATACAGAATTCAAGGCAATGAAACTGCCCTGCCCCACTGAGGATTGTGAGGACTGTGCTCCTGACAGCCATTGTCATATCCTCAGTTCTCCTCGGTCCCGGTGACGGAAATCGTGATTGCCCAGGGCTACTCGCCAGCACGTCCCTTCTTGTTTTATCGGCAATTCAAAAGGCCGACCGAAACACAAGGAAATGAAATCCCGCTATCTATTCCAACTTCAGATATTTACATACGTATGCAAATACGAGTATGTGTAAAGCACATAGAGCACATAGGAGCCAAGTTGTCTGGTTTTTCTCGGTTTCAGCAGCTTTAAAAGCCGTAAATCCGATTTGATTAGGCCATAAAAAATCTCAACAAAAGGTCAATCAAACGGGAATGTAGGTCCCCAGAAACCGACGTCCCTTGCAAATTACAAGGTGTGATTGCCGACGCTGCCAGGGAAAAGAAAGAAGAAAACTTTCACCAAGTTTGTTTGCAGTCTATTAAGTTACGGGACATTGTTACCTGAAACCAGCGACAACAATGCCCTACACATAAAAAGCAAAACTAATTAGCTTAAACGTTTTTTAAGCAATCAATCAAACTTGCCCCATCCGAGGATACAACTTGCCAAACTTTTCGCTGAAATTTGATATGGTTACGGTTCCACCAACTCAAAAACATAAAAACCGCTTAAACGACTTTTTTTCGAAATATTGTCACATAAAAGAAATCACCTTATCAGTGGTAATTGCCTCTAATTTCGTTGGATCTGAAAGCACACTCGACGGATTGATTTATGACGATCGAGATATTTCGCGTGTGGGTGCGTTTGATTCCTTCTGTTTGTGCGGAATCTCAGCCTCGGTTTTTGTGGCTTATTTATCTTTTCTTGTAATTTATTTTATGTGCTCACACGTCGCGCCGCGAAACGGTAACTGATTCGGAATCGAAATCGGAATGTGAAACTGTGACTGGCTTTTGGGATTTTGATTTTTCTGATGGCGCTCCTGCTGTTTTTCCCAGCATCGAACCTCGAACGCAACAGGCTGACGACGAGCGGAGGACTCACGGAGTATAGCGATTACGGCGTGTTTTTATATTAGGCGCCCCGAAGCGGCCACACGAAGTGCCGGAACCGAGGAGCCGACAGGACGACGGGACAGGACACGAAGGAGGCGAAGGACACGAAGCAAAGTGCCCCAGCCACGCGACGAGTTATGAATGAAAACGTGCGGGTACGGCATGTTGCCAGGATGATGGAAATCGAATCAGATGAGGCGGGTCAGAATGCGCGGCGTAAACCAACCCCCCCCCCTAATAAATCACCAAGGTGTACTAACGCATTAGGAAATTGACGGATTGATGGGGGTGTGGGACTTGATTCAGGTGTTTCAGCAACATGTTGCGAAGCCCCGCCACCGCCGCAATTATCGAACTCAATTAATATTTAATGAGTTTTATTTGCACATTAATTGTTCGATTTAAAACCAGACGCCCAACGGGTTGACGAGGATCCGAGTACGGAGCACTCAATGTCATGTCAAGAGGTGCTAACGTGGCCCGACATTCCGCTTGGCCGGCAATCGGGCGTAAAATTGCTCGCCATAAATCCGTCAAACGTTAGCCATGGGGTTCCTGCCCAGGAGATGGATTCGACCCAAGAGGTCCACGGATGGGAAGGGGTTTCTTTCTTATTTTGGAACAAATCAATTTTTATTGCTATATGGTGCCCAAAGAATATGGCTTAATTTATTTATTATTACATTCTTAGTTTCACTCATTCTTATTAGGCTATTCTAGTGATCATAAACTTAGTTAGTAGTCAGCCTAAACACTTTGTTTTGTTTTAATTTTAATATCTCATGACTATGACTTTTCCAATTAAACAGTAAATAGTCCTTAAAAAAGTAGCACCGAGATTTAATCAAGATAGTTTATACTTTGTTGTCAACGTTGTTATTTTCTGTTTAGCACATAAGTTGTGCAATCTAAATTATAAAGTTATATTATTTCGACACCGCCTGGCACTCGTACTACCACTAACTAGTTTAGTTTCCCCAAGAAGCACTCAAAAGCAACAGTGTTGCCAGCTACTATATCTCAATTGTCCTCCGTCCTTGGGGACGTTGATCACCCACTTTGACATACTTTTTAATTGCTTTCAACACGTGTCTTCGGCTTTTTATGTATGCGAAATGTTCATGCGTCGGCTTGTAATTAAGCACGTAGGCAAACGCCTCCATTTCCTGCCCAGCAGGATGCTTTATGGCTGATTGAATTCCGTCAAAATGCTGCTCCCGCCACTCACTTTTATGCGCGAGGTAATGTAATCGAGGGTGCGAGCGTTTTTTAAGAAGCAATATAATACATTTTCCCTTCGACAACTATTCGTAGAACGATAATATTTTTAAAGATCCTTATCTATTTATTCGGTAATTTCGATTAACTTAAATAAATTATTTTTATATCGAAGTAGTTAAAAGTCTGCTTACTGAATGGGCAATATTTCAATATCATATACAAGGAGAAAGTCCATTACCCTTATCGAAAATGCCCGTTTACTGTTAAAGGTTTATGATAGAGGCTATCTAGTACTTGGTATTCCTCGGACTCATTAATATGTTTATTAAATTAAGCACAGAGTTCTCTCCCCACTCCAGGCGCCCACAATTACCACCCACTCGGCCACTCGCGGGCCAGAAATTCTTTTGTCCGATTTGCGTAATAAGTCAATGACTCAACAACTCGTCTCTTGACACCCCTTTTTCTAATAGCCCACCGACGATTTGACAGGCGACTTAACGGTAAACGGGCACTTAATGAGGAGCAGAAAAGGCAGCCCGCCTTTCATCCTCATTTCATCCAATTATCCTTGTTACGGGCAACCGATGGTTTCATCCAATTATACATGCTTAGGCGATTGTGTGAGTGTCAAGGAACTTGGTGTCGGTCAAGTTTAAGTCATTAATAATTAGGAACGTCTTGATGGCGGCCGACGCCTTGCCTTATTGAATATTAAAGGAGGAAATCGCGCCGCCACTACAACACTTAATTAACAGTGTTCTCCTGCTTGTTAAACCACAATATTTGGCTTCCAGCTGGATCTCTTTGAAACGCGAGTTTCATTGCAGTCAAAATGAGCGGATTATTCTTTGAAGCCCTTCAATTAAATCAAGTTACGCACCATTTAAGCAAAGAGAAGAAAAATCAAACAGCAGTAGAAGTTAGTCAAAAAGTTTGCTGAATATATATCTCAGCTAATCCCAGAAAAGTTTCGCCTAACTTGTTTCATCTGTAGGGCTCTTTTGACGTTACGCGATGTTTAATTTACTGCAGACAAACGGTACTCAATTCCTAGGACTACGAATAAGCATTTTGTGGGATTTCTTGACAAATAAGGACAAACTCAGGTTGGTTAATAGAATTAGCGTGAATTGCTTGACCGATTAACCCACCGTTTTTATTTATAATTAAAAAAAACATCACAAATTCCCTTCCAACCTTTCAATCCCCTTAAGGCACATTTCTACCTTTTTGGTGGAAAGTTTGGGCAAATAAATATGTAGATAATAGTTTTGTGGGCGTACCTTTTTTTATTTTCGGGCCCCAAAATCGCACACGCAAAATTTACAGCCATTAAAAAATTACATATTTTCGCCCACTTGTTGTGTCTCAATTTGATTAACGAGCGAATTGTGAGTTTTGCTAGCGTAGATTAGCCGATATAGGAACAAAGGACTTTGGGTTCTTATTTTTAGTATGAAATTAAGCTCAATTATGGTCACAATACATAAAGCTATCTTAAGTACAATCAAAATAGGAATAATTTAAAATAACTAATAGTGACCGTTTTTCTTACATTAGATAGGAACTAAAAACTCTTGTATTAACATAATTTCCATAAGGGCATTTCTTAAACTTTACTTTTAAAGTCTGTGCGCCGATAATTTCTTTCGATAACTGCCGACTATCGAATATTCTTAACTATTCGTGACAAGTCACAGGAAACGATTATCGATAGGCCCGTGGAGGCGATAGGAAATCACAGGTATTTCAAAGTTTGGCGGAAAGGTGGGTAAAAGAAATACCCACGGCACACAGCAGCTTTACACTGCACATATAAAAACATGTTGCAATCAGTTTAAAAATACCTCTGCTTTTGCAAAATAATAAAAAAAAACGTGCTCCCTCTTTAAAAAAAAACCACATTCAAATATTTAAAATGCATACGAAATTTAGAATTGGAAAGTTTCTTTAAATTGAATTAAATTAAAATTAAATACGTCAAGTTCTAACGAATTTATTTTAACATTTTAGTACATACTAAACAATGGATTCTGTTAGACATGACATAACATAGTGCGGAAAATTCATTTTAAAATAATAACTGAGTTGTTCATTGGTATATTGGCAAAAGTATAAGCACTCATTTTATATGATTCAATCTAGTAAACAGAGTTTCTAAACTTTTTGTAAATTAATCAATGTGAAAATGCGTAGCAAAATTCTTCTGCGGGAGAATAGCTACATATATAAAAATATTTATTCCAAAATGTAATTATGTGATACTTCTCTTGCACAAAAACAGTTCTTCCCTTTCTTGACATAAAGCCAACTCTTAATTCAAATAGCACTCGAGAAATCTGATCTTTATTAAACGGTTTATTAATTTTTTTTTTACATTTTTGTAGCATTTTTTGCTAGTTTAACAATATTTTACATTTTTAATGGTCTGTAAAAGTAAGGGCTAATGTTTTCCAAACACATTGGGATCTGGAGAAGCTCCGCCAGCGGCAGTCAGCTCCTCGAGCAGTTCATTCGACTGGCGATGTCTATTCGGGATATTGGCATTTGAATACAAAACATTTTCGTTATTGATGTTGGAAAGTCGGGGATGAGGATTGCTCTCAGAATCCGCATCTGCTCGGTTGGCATTGAAGTCCGATCCTGGGGCACAATTTCGACCAATCAATGAACGTTGGAGTTGCGACAGACAGCTGGAAGAAAAATGTAAAGCATTATTGTAAGCAATAATGAAAGTATTTGGAAAATTCAAACATCCCTATCCACATCGTTATTTTTATCTCCTTAAATAAATAAATAAATGAGAATTAAACTTTAGATTTACCTATTTTTTATTTAAAAAATAAAATAATGGTTTGTAAAATTGGCGGTTAACTGTTTGTGGCTTCAAGTTTTTAAGGTTTAAAAATAGTAGTCACGCATTTTTGTAAAGTATTTCAAGTTAGGAAATTTGGACTGTTGCATTCCTTATAACAATAAAGATTATTAATTAATCTGACAAAAGTCAGTATAATTTAGATATTAACTTATTATTTTCTTTCATTTATTTTATTAATTTTTTAGAGTACTGCTTGTTGACTTACCGTTCCAGTCTGCGATCGCTGCTCCAGTCCTGAAGATCGTACAGGTCCGTGAATCCCAGCTCGCTTGCCCGATCCCGGTGGAAATGTCCGTTGGTCAGCAGTGGAGACGCAGAGCTGAAGGATCTCTTGCCATTTGTCCAGCCCCGGGAGTACTGAAAAGTCTGGCCCATGCAGGCCATCGACAACGTGAAGAGGAAGAGCGGCAACAGCAGGAGGCGCAACATGTTTCTGCTGAAATTGGTCCTTGTAACAGGACACTGGGAAATCTCGAATGGTTCCTTTCGTGGTGGAAACTGAGCTGCGTCTGAACTTTTGATGCTCCTCGTCGGGCTTTTATATGGGCCGTAAACGATGGATGCCAAAGGATGCGTGATGTGTCTTTCCTTCAGAATCCTTGCTTCAATGCCCCCAGCAACACACACTTATTCAGATTAACCGAGAATTATTAGCACCCAATTGTTTCAAGAAGCCGGTTAGCTCCCACATATGGCCACGCCTCCTACCCCATGCCTCCGCCCACTTTTCGCCAGCTGGCTGCTCAAACTGAATGCATTTGCTGATTAGAAAACTACCACTTTTCCCAAGGAAACCCACAAAATGGGAGGCAAAAGGCAACAGCTTAAACTAAAATTGCTCGGCCCGAAAAAAGTAATTTGCGCCCATCGCCAGAGGGAGTGAAGAGTCCGAATCAGAGTTGGCTCACCTTTTCATGGCCTCAGGTAATTGGATTTGCAGGGATTTGCCAAAAATAGCATGGACAAAAAAAAATAAAAATATAAAAATACATTGCTTATCCCAGAAGTAATGAGTTTAATTAACTTATACACTTAGTTACTGTAATTGGTCAAATTATAGTATTTACTAAGACATATTTAAAATAAAATCAAAAGAATTATTTTTTTTAAGGAATAAATGATAATGTAAACTTACCAAATTCGATGGCTCTTTTGCTAAAGAATGTTTGGATATTGGATATATAAAAATCGTTTATAAATATACAAAAATATACAATTTATATTATAAATATAAAAAATATATAACACGGACTGGCATTAATTACGTTATAGACTAGTTATTTCGCTATCGGGCACGTTTGCGCGATTGGCTCCATTGGCTCCATTCTGCTCTAGTTCCACAACACTCTTTTCCTCGTTGGCCTTTCTACGTCGCAGTAGGAAATAGCACACCCTACATTTTAAAACAGTGTTATTTTTCAAATCTATTTGGTTAAATTAAATAAAGGGTACTTACACAAAGACCAAGACATTGGGAATATAAAAGATTTCACCAAACAACCAAATGGCACCTGGGAATGAATCAACGGTGCTTTTGTAAATCTCACTGAAAATGGGCGGGAAGATGAATTGCGCTATTGGCTCACTGATGCCAAAGATGGAGTACATTTTGCCTGAAATTAAAATTATTATTATTAAAAAACTTGTAAAATGTAGAGCAAAGCTCCAAATATAAAAGGGGCTCCAAATATTGATCTTTTTTTTATAATCAACTTACTTAGCTCATCACCAGCTACGATGCTAGATCCGATGGTCTTAATAGCAATCACACGCAGACTGACAAACATGTCCACCACTCCTGCCACATAAAATGAGGTAGTGCTGCTGGAGAAAGCCTGAAAAAAAGAAAAACCATATTATTACAAATTTTATAATCAACTTTACATTTAGTTACTCACGAAAAGAACGCGGGAGCAGACAATGGACAAAGCGGAAAGCATGCCAATCATTGAGTCTGAGACCTTGAGTAGCTTGCTCAGAATGGCGGTGCCAATGAAGGTGCCCACCAGGGCGGCTCCACTGGACAAGGTCAGGTAGATACTGAAGTCGTTGCCGTTCCAGGCGAGCTTCTTCAGGGTGAATCGATACCAATAGTCGTTTTCGCCGGATGTGGGACCCACCGTCAGGAAGTAGGCACACAGCAGGAGGATCAGCAGCATGCGGCCGTTGTTGGGCCGCTTGATCAGCGGAAACCGGATGCAGTCGAGCACCAAAGTGGGATCGAAGAGTTCCTTGAGGAGCGAGCGTTTCGGTGGCACCACCTCCACTTTGGGCTCCATTTGGGGAGTCAGCTGGAAGTTAACATTCTTGTTTCCCTGCACTTCATTCACATTGGTCGTCTCATAGGCCATATTATCGGCGCCCTGCTGCTTGGGCGGCAAGGTGGTGGGCAGTGGAGGTGCATCATTCGGCTGGGCGCCATTCTCAGTAGTAGTAGGCGTGCTCTGCACCTCTTTAATGAAGAATATAATGTAGAATATCGCAATCAACTGGAATACAATGGCAGTGGCAAAGGACCCTGGAAGAAAGGTACAAAAAATATTAATACAAAGTCAAAACAGAGGGGTAATCTATGTATATCTTAAGTGGAAAAGAAAAAGCTTAATAGTTCATAATTTTAAAACATTTAAACTCACAAGTATACCCCAAAGTAGTGAAGAGCAGACCACTAATCGGTTGTCCTATGAAAGGAACTCCTGTTACAAACATAGCAAAGATGCCAAAGCGAAACACACGATCCTCCTCGGGCGTGGCAATGGTGATATAACTATAAATTGCCATCAGACAGAAGGTCAATCCTCCAAAAAGAGCCGGAACAATGGCCTCACAATAAGCACCGAACTCCATAGGCAGCGAATCAAAGAAAATTGAAGAGATGATCTGACCTAAAATATTTAGTTATTTATTAAATTGAAAATATACTGATGTTATGGTAATTAAACTACTTACATGTGAAGGATAAAGCCTCTCCAATAATTGGCATTATCATACAGGGCTTGCGTTTATTGTATCGATCTGCCCATCCTCCGGCGAACAGAAGCACAATCAGTGGGAAAATCGCAGCTATAGAGAAATTCTAATGTTAATACCAATTTCATTTAGTATAATTTACATTTGTAGGTATGAATATATTCAACGTGCAAAAAAATTATTTTGGCACGTCTTGTTTCAAGTTTAGAATAAAAAACTGGATTTGACGAGCAAAAATAACTTGATCTTGAAAATAATCTGCTATTTTACACAGCAAGCTAAGGTATTGTTAAATCAATATAATTCTAGCTAGTTACTTAAGTTGTTATATTTCGAGAATTAGGATTAATTTATATATTTGTTACAAGGCTAAAATATAAATACAAATGGTCGTATTAATGCTAACTATTACTAATTAAATTATATACCATTTGATTTTAAAACAAGAGAGAACGCTATAGTCGGGTGCCCCGACAATCAGATACCCGTTACTCAGGTAAAGGGAGTGCGAGGGAGATCGAGATAGAAACTTTGAACACGCATAACTTTTTAACGAATGGTCCGATTTGAAAAATTTCTTCTACATTTCGATAGGTATTGATAAACACAATAAAACTGCATTTTTACTTTTCCGAAATATTGAAATTTTTAAAATCGTATATAAGCGATTGTGGGCGTTAGAGGGGGCGTGGCGCCTTTTTGAAACAAACTTGCGCTGCGTAGGAACTCCTAGAATCTGTATGCAAAATGCCAATCTTCTAGCTTTTATAGTTTCCGAGATCTCAGCGTTCATACGGACAGACGGACAGACAGACAGACAGACAGACAGACAGACAGACAGACAGACGGACAGACGGACATGGCTAGATCGACTCGGCTAGTGATCCTGATCAAGAATATATATACTTTATGGGGTCGGAAACGCTTCCTTCTAGCTGTTACATACTTTTGCACGAATACAATATACCCTTTTACTCTACGAGTAACGGGTATAATTAAACACATCTGCCTAAAAGTCTCATGAACATAAAGTTAAGCATTCTTAATTTTTAACTGCGATGTTTTTATTTGTTTATAGTTCATCTTTATGAAAGAGCCATTTCTAAAACCTATTGTTTAAATCCCATGCATAGCAGCCACTCGAGTATTTAGATTTCTTATACATAGATGATTTACATTTCTGACGTTAATGATTTGTTTTATTTTGGAACTCGTTATCACAATAAGATAAAACACAACCAAAGCGTGCATTTCAACAATAAAAGCCTGCAATACGAATACTATAAAATTTTACCATGGAATCTATGACACGACGTTTATAATTATTTAAAGCCTCAATTATCGATCTCTGATGCAATGCATTCTAATGAACCTGGTGTTTGGCTTAAGTTATTAAACAAGAAGACGCTCTCTGCCGCAGAGAACCGGAATTCCGCGTAGCGTCTATGCAAATGACATTTTCGGATAAAGTTTTTGCTAAATAGGGAATATAAAATATGATCTGTGGCTCGAATAAAATGCCAATGACAATGGCAGTGAACCCACGAAAGTCACTCGAAAACACATCGATGTAAGGAACAGGTTTGGAGCGATTACTATTACAGACACTAGGCTAAGGCCTTTAGAAGCGACTCTAAATTAATCACCCAACGATATAATGGGGGAATTTTTGTTAGCACCATCAGAAGGCGAAAGAGAACTCATGAGCGAATCAATTAAATAAGGTAATTAGATGTTCGGATAACCACTAATTTCCGACGACATCCATCAAAAGACATGGATTCTTTCCAAAAAAAATGTACACTGTAAGAAAGGAAACATTTTATAAAAAACAACCATTATGATTACAAAATAAATCTTGATTACTTAAAATATATTTTCTTGAAAATTATTTTTAGATGTATCAGTTTAAACGACATTTTATTAAAATAAATAATCAGTTAAAAGAACATCATGCACATTTTTTTGTGCACCTCATCTATGGATATAAATCCGAAGGGGTAGGCGAGATTTAATATGCAGAGGAGTAGAGATGCGAAAAGAATTCGAGTTTAAATTAGGCTCAAACCTGAAATTTAAGCAATGCTAATGCCAAACCCAAACCGAAACCGCGTATATTTAATGAACGACTCGTGTTATGTATGTGATATATGTGAGTATTTTTACCCATCGGGGCACGTTTGCCGGAGACATCTGACGCTAGGATCTGTGCCTCAAGTTCCGCCTTGCAGACCGTATAGTTGAATCCAGTTGCTCCGATTACCAGGCCAGCGAGATCCGGAGTGGCGCCCTGTGTGGTGTTTTCAAAGTCGAAATCATCGCATTCGATGCCCAGCTCCGATTTGTCCAGCATCGTGTCACAGACGAGCTTGTTGTATCCCAGATTCACTCGACAGGCCTTGTCCAATGGGAAATTCTGCATGGCCACCGCATTGAAGACGGAGGCCATGAAGTAGAAAAAGAAGAAGGGCTCGATGACCAGATAGTGGCGATACCGCCACAACTTCTGGAAGTAGTTGAGCTTGGGCTCCGCATCCGCTCCTCCCGCCCCATTCCCAGAGGCATCCCCCGACGACCTTGGCTTTGCCATTTTATAGCACTTGATGAATTCCTCTTAGCTATTATTTTTATTCGATTCGGCTGGTTTGCTCTAGCACATTTCAGCGATTTGATCAACACGTCGCGCCAAGTTCTAAGCTCAGACTAAACTTAGCGACGACTCCGGGGATCGGGCCAGGTCCGCTCAAATGGCCAGCCGCTTGATACGCACAAGAAACTTGTTCAATCATTTCTTCGAGCTTTCGGTTCTTTTTCTTTTGTGTTTGTCAGCTTCGATTAGGGCAGAACAATGATAAATGTGAAGAATTGTCACCGGGCCGCGAACTATGGAATTTCGCATGCGCTTCGATGAGATTCATTTTGCGCTCAGTTACATTTACAGTAGATATCGGTTAAAAAAGTTTTGCAGAATTGTTGAATAGCGCTTTAACTTGTTTAACGTCATAACTATGAAATCTGGTTTTCACTTTTATGATGTTTAAATGTGTGCCAAAACCTGCTAAACATTCTACTAAAACTTATTTTTTCGTTATACATGAATATTTCCGCATTCGAAAGTTTGCACATTTAAACTTTTGAAAATAAAGGGTTATACTTTTGTCTACTGGTTGGCGTTACTCCCAACCAATATTTGCTGTAACTTGTATTCTCTGATATTACTATTGGTCTTAGAAAAAATTGGTGCTCAATGTCAATCGAAATTGCACAAAATAAATAAACAATATATCAAGCTAGAGGGTCATAAAAGCCCGTATTCTTAGATCTCAGAAACATTTTAATATTTTGTCAGCTTATAACTAACGTTGTGATTTGTTTTAAAATGAAAACAAATTGAAATTTGGTTAACTGATCCGCAATTTGTGAAATTCTCAAAGTAATATTCATAAATACCATCGATTTTTCTTTCTGTGCTGTTGTTATTTCATTGAGCGGCAATGGGGTGTTGAGCAATAAGTGAGATGTTTTTGCGGCAAAACCATGTGGGAATATTTGATGTGCGATTGCAGTGTGTCTTTATATTGGTTCGATTACTTAGGGCTACTACAATTAGAGGCGGATGGGACATCTGCTTCTACTCCGTCCATCGGTGGGTGCAGTTCTGGTTGGTGCACACGTAGTACAGTCGCATCTCCTCTTCGGCGCGACGTGTTTGTGCCTGGAAGAAGACCGCCTCCCGATGGGAGCACTTGGGACAGGCGTGGTCCTCTGTGCGCGGCAACGTGGGGTCGGAAATCACATCCGGCACAATGTGCGTCAGTTCGTCGATTTCGTGCATAATCTTGTTCACGTAGATGCAGTTGGAGTCCGCTTCCTGTTTGTAGTCGCAGTTCCGGCAGGCGTACAGGAGGATCTTGTTCTCCTTGTCCTCCTTTGGGTATAGCATGTTGTTGCACTCCTGGCAGAACCGAATGCCCACGAATCCCGGACCCTCCGTGTGCGCAGCATCGAAGGCAGTCGTCATGTTCTCTATTAGCTTTAATTTGTTGTTAATTTACTGTATTTTAACCATTATTTCAGTTTTATTTACCTTTTTTACGCGGAAATTGATAAGTATGACCGTTGCGCGTCGGCTAAAGTATACCAAGTGGTTTTGCAGTATATACTTTACTTGGCTTAACCCTTATGTGGAATATTCATTTTGTCGGGAAAATTTAAATTATTTATGGGATTCTCTAAACTGCTGAATTGCTAAATTGTTGAGTTTTGGTTCGCTGTTGATCAACTTTCCTATACAAAATTAATTAATAGAATTTAGATTGAAACCCAGAGGTACAGTTTTAAAATGTATCTGGTATATTTGAAATAGTGAAAATGATATTAAAAGTATATTTCTCTGAGCTGGACGGTAATTTTGGATTCCACGGTCACACTGAACGCGTGTTTTTGTTGCGCTAATGCCAATTGTTTAATTTTAATTTTTAAGTTTAAACAATTATGTCGGCGCAGTACCAGAGATTCCTGAAAGTACTTGAAAAGTGGCCCGCGGAGAAATCGAAAATCGGCAGGTGAGCAACAAACTGGGCTCGAAATACACTGGAATCATGAATGTTCGTTCTGGCGGCGCAAGCACTTTGGATTATCTAACAATCTTCAATATTTCCAAGATTTCTTAATGTTTGTATTTAAATGCAATCGTAAGTTGTGGCAATGTTTGCTAGCTACATTATTTATCTGATCAGTCTGGAAATATAGAATTGTGGGAGGAAATTACATGCAAAGTTTTATATCTGCCGGCGCGCCAATACATTTAGGATCCACACCAGCTGATACAAAGTTTTGTGGATTGTGGGTTTTATTTCGCCAATTCTGGCCTGGTCAATTGTGGATCATGGATTTTAGTTACCTGATTTAGTTGCTTAAACAGGGCTTACATTGTCTTGCCAGTTTTCCGAACGTTCAGACTACTTCCGTGTAACTAAATTGTTTTCGTGAAAAAAATGGCTTCAAAATTCGCTTATCAATTGGAAGTGGAGGATTCTCTTTTGGGACATGCCCTTGAGTAAGTGAATCCTTTTGATTTTGTATTAATAATATTCCTAAAGTTGAATGTTATAATTATTATACCTTTCTATTGTTTGATTGGTGGCGATCGTGCTGATAATGATCTACATATGGATAATTATGCATAGGCACATTGAACTATTAAGTTTACTGATCTTGAATTAATTATTTTTGGTGCTTCTGAACTGGTAAGAACTTAAGAAAATAGGTTTGCCTTTTTTAATTTTAATTTTCTCTTGTTTTTTCTTAGATAAGCTCATAATATACTTAAAAAATCACATGTTCAGAGTTGATTTTCAGTAAGAAACATAATTCTAATTTCTAATGAAGAAATTTGTTATTTGCTAGCAATGGCGTAGAACCGAATATTTTTAAATGAGAAGTTGTAATTAAACGCAAAAAAAGTTTAGCAAGGCAGGTTTATGGCTACATTAGCAAGTTCGTTAGCTAGCTCTTTTTATGGCTGCCAATTACCCCACCACCCAAGTGGTTTTTCAAGCAAATTCCACACTTTCCCGGAAAAGTAAACGAACCTCCAGACCAGCTGCGCCGCATGGAACGAACATCCGCCACAGAAAACACACACACATCGACTCCATTAGCACCAAATGCAGTTAAACTTTCTCTCCTCTAACCCCAAAAAAAGGGATCTCGGCGAGCAGATTCGCAAGCAGGTGACAAAGCTCACTAGTCTCGAGGAAGGAGCCACGGACAAAGGGCTGGACCGCCAGATCGAAGCTCTGGAGAGGCTCTCAAGCAACGTCTACGCCAAGAAGTATCCGCGCACCTACGAATCCACGGCCACCGGACTAACAGCCGCCCAGTGTAGCCAAGTCTTGAGCTCCGAGTTCCTGCAATATCTCAACGAGGGAGCTGGCTCCAAAAAGAAGTAGAAGCATGATGAAGCGACTCCTAATCCCCACTAGACTGAGACTGGATTTCTTGAGGCCAAACTCTATTGCAGCAAATGCGGCTGCAACACCCCCTTTCCATGTTCCCGTGCTCTGCGACACAGCCATTGATTACCTGCAACCTGTTCCTGGAGGCACCTATTTCGACATGACCTTCGGAGCTGGAGGCCACACACGGCGTCTTCTGGACAAGTGTCCCGAGGCTAAGGTCTACGCCTTGGATCGAGACCCCGTGGCCCACCAACTGGCCCACGAGATGAGCGAATCAGAGAAGTACAAGGGCAGGCTAATTCCCCTCCGCGGAAAATTCTCTGATTTGCCAAGACTTTTCAAAGAACACGGCCTGGCCAAGAACTCGGTGGACGGAATGCTCTTCGATTTCGGCTGCAGTTCCATGCAGTTCGATGAGGCGGTCAGGGGCTTCTCCCTCTCCAGGGACGGACCGCTCGACATGCGAATGGATGGTGGCCAAAGCGGAGGAGTTACGGCTGCCGAGGTACTGGCTCACGTGGAAGAAGGCGATCTGGTGAAGATTTTGCGCACATACGGCGAGGAGAAGGCGGCAAAGAAGATAGCCAGAGGTCTGATAGACGCACGCAATGCCCTGTTCAAAATTGAGACCACCAGGCAGCTGGCGGATATAGTAGAAAACATCATGGACGGAGGATCCAGGAAAGATAAACTTCGAAGACACGCCCATTCAGCCACCAAGACCTTTCAAGCTATCCGAATATTTGTGAACAACGAGCTAAACGAGATCAACTACGGCATGGTTTTGGCCAATGAAATCCTCCGTATGGATGGTCGCCTAGTGACCATCACTTTTCACTCGCTGGAGGATACCATCGTTAAGCGCCACATCAACGGAAATGTTTTAGCTGGAGCCGCCAATGCCTTGCCCCTCAAGTACTCCAGTCACTATGCAATAGACGAACCGGAAATGTTAGCATCCCTGACCAAGAAGAACTGGAAGCAACTCCACCGCCATGTCATAGTGCCAGATGCCGAGGAGGTGGCCAGCAATACCCGCAGTCGATCCGCCAAGCTGAGAGCAGCCGTCAAAACAAACTAAACGCATGCCAATAAATTCCCTCGGTCTAGTCCAATAAATTCTCCCTCTCAAAGTCTATGTTTCTCTCTATCTCACTTTATGCTCTGCATGTTTGGACTGCTCTGCTTATCTGTCCAACCAATTGGCACCTGCTGATAAGGACTGGTTATCTATGACTGGTTATCTATTTACCGGAGTTATTTGAGGTTCTCGTGCAGAATGGTTTAGATTTTTGTTTTGTTAGATTAGGAAATTGCTGTTAATTGCCAGGTAGAGAAGTAGTTCGGTACAGTGGAACCGATTTGGATTTATGTTCTAAATATTTTACTAATTTTAATCTTTTAATAGAAAACATTTTCCAAAAGACTAGCTGTATTTTTATAACCAAATCTATTACCATTTCCCTGATAGCTTCCATAGTCAATGTGTTTTATGAGCTTGTTGAACTTTTGAGTGTTACTTCAAGTGCTTCATATCAGCGGCAAACGGATTTGATATGGAAATCACTTTTGCCAGCTATTTTCCGCGATCGCAACCATGGTATATGTTTACGATTCCCACTTCTGCGGTTGTTTTTCTCTGAAAGATCGGTCATGTTGTGGCTCTTAGAGCCGCTGGCATACGTCAGCCGGTGTTGTTCACGGTTGCCAATCGCAAGATGTGACCCGCGAGAAACCCGAAACCGATAATCTGGAGGGCGACTGATAAGGGAGCGGGATTACATAGAAATAGAGAGGGGCGGGGCAGAGCACCTATGTAGGCTATAGATAGGGGTGTCCGTGGAATAGGCCGCTCAGTTGCATTGCGCGAGCCGAGTTGGCGTGGCTAGTGAGGCGGAATTTTCGGGTTTCCGGACTAAAGTACTTTACGGGCTTACGTTTTTTCAGCGGAGAGTGGAGAGCAGAGCCGGCGATCAAGATGAGCGGAGCCAAGATTATATCGGGCACGGCGGTGGCCAAGTGAGTGAGCATAGCATTTGGATTGTATATCCCTGCTTTATCCTACCCTATCCCACTACTCTCGGCAGATCCATTCGCGAGGTGCTACGCAACGATGTGGCGGCTATGAGCAAACAATTGGCAGACTTTGCCCCTGGCTTGAGGATCGTTCAGGTGGGCGGACGTGAGGACTCCAATGTCTACATCCGGATGAAGATCAAAGCAGCTACCGAAATCGGCATCAATGCTGCCCACGTCCAACTGCCCCGATCCATCACCGAGGGGGAACTGCTCGATAAGGTGAGTACCACTGAAGAGGGTTATGCAATGGTTAACACAATATATGATCAACTTAAAAATTGCATTCATATATGCATAGTATTAAATCGACACATAAATTAATGATAACTTTTTGAAAACAAAGTTACAATATATAAAAAACCTTTTCGATTTAGATAAAATATTGAATCCTTTTGGTTGTTATTATAAAAAGTTATGTTAGTTTTTGTTATGTCATTCTTCTTTAAGGTTCGTTCTGATTGAAGACCCATAACTAAGAATAAATCCCCTTAATCTTGCAGATCAACGACCTGAACGAGGATCCGAGGGTACATGGCATCATAGTGCAAATGCCCTTGGACTGCGACTCTCCCATCGACTCGCATCGAATTACGGACGCCGTTTCTCCGGAAAAGGATGTTGATGGACTGCACACGGTCAACGAAGGACGCCTGGCCATTGGTGACCTTGGCGGATTTCTGCCCTGCACACCGTGGGGCTGCCTGGAGCTTATCCGCCGCTCTGGAGTTGAGATCGCCGGTGCCAGGGCAGTGGTTCTCGGTCGCAGTAAGATAGTGGGCACTCCCGCCGCCGAGCTGCTTAAGTGGGCCAATGCCACGGTCACGGTGTGTCACTCGAAAACCCGCAACCTGGAGGAGATCACCCGAAGTGCCGACATTTTGGTGGTTGGAATTGGCGTGGCTGAGATGGTCAAGGGATCGTGGATAAAGCCAGGTGCCGTGGTCATAGATTGCGGCATCAATGTGAAGCCAGGTGAGTGGTTGTATGGGGTATCCTTTTTAGTTGACTTACCATTACACGTTTGGAAGATAAGCTGTAGGGCATATTGATCTTTTGATCACATTTTCCCATTTTTTGGATTTACAGGCTTGGTTTCATATTTTCCTAATCTGCGAAACACATTTCAAACATTTCCACTTGCTCACTGACTTTCCCTCAATCGCTTATCAACACAGTTGACCCCCTGGTGGGTCTGCCAGCACCGGAGATAAGAAATGATTTTGTTTTCAAAAATCATGCTTTCAAGAATTAGTTAGGGAACAGCTCCCGATCGGGGTGAACCGATCTTAGATCTGAGCCGGCCTGATTCCCTACTTGATCCCTTTCAGACGCCAGCAAAGCCAGCGGCACCCGGCTAGTGGGGGACGTGGACTACGAGGAGGCTCTCCAGGTGGCTGGACATCTGACACCCGTGCCCGGTGGCGTAGGACCGATGACGGTGGCCATGCTGATGAAGAACACCGTGCGATCGGCGGCGCGTTCCCTGGAGCGTCTGATTAGGAGCGAGTGGTCCCTGCAGCCGCTCCCCCTGAAACCCCTGCGTCCGGTGCCTAGCGACATTGTGATTGCCCGTGCCCAGAGGCCCAAGGACATTGCCATGCTGGCCAAGGAGATCGGTCTGGAGGCGCGAGAGGTTTCCCTGTACGGCAACAAGAAGGCCAAGATCTCGCTGTCAGTGCTGGAACGTCTGGCGGACAAGGAGGCGGGCCACTATGTGGTGGTGGCAGGCATGACACCCACCCCCTTGGGTGAGGGTAAAACCACCACGCTGATGGGCTTGGTGCAGGCTCTGGGAGCTCACAAGCAGAGGAACACCATGGCTGCTCTTAGACAGCCCTCCCAAGGACCCACTTTTGGCATCAAGGGAGGAGCTGCTGGCGGTGGCTACGCACAGGTGATTCCCATGGAAGAGTTCAATCTCCATCTGACAGGCGACATCCATGCGGTGTCTGCAGCCAATAACTTGCTGGCCGCTCAGCTGGACACCCGCATCTTCCACGAGAACACCCAAAAGGATAAGGCCCTGTACGATCGATTGGTGCCCAAGGTTAAGGGTCAGCGAACTTTCAGCCCCATCCAGCTGCGCCGTCTCAAGAAATTGGGCATTACCAAGACCGATCCGGATACCCTGACCGAGGAGGAGTATGGATCCTTCGCTCGGCTGGACATCGATCCCAACACCATCATGTGGGAGCGCGTTGTGGACATCAACGATCGGTACCTCCGAACTATTACCGTTGGACAATCGCCCACCGAGAAGGGAATTTCGAGGGAGACCCGGTTCTCCATCTCGGTAGCCAGTGAGATCATGGCTGTGCTGGCGCTATCCCGTTGCCTGGAGGACATGAAGCAGCGGCTGGCCGATATGGTGGTGGCCTTCGACAAACAGGGCAAGCCCGTTACTGCCGACGATTTGGGTGTCACTGGTGCCCTAGCCGTCCTGCTCAAGGATGCTCTCGAGCCCAACCTGATGCAGTCCCTCGAGGGAACTCCAGTGCTGGTGCACGCCGGTCCCTTTGCCAACATTGCCCACGGCTGCAACTCCATCATCGCCGATGAAATTGGCCTGAAGCTGGTGGGTAAGGATGGATTTGTCTGCACAGAGGCAGGATTCGGTTCGGATATTGGCATGGAAAAGTTCTGCAACATCAAGTGCCGCACATCAGGACGCAAGCCGAACGCCATGGTGCTGGTGGCCACCGTTCGGGCAATCAAGATGCACGGAGGCGGAGCACCTGTTACCCCCGGAGCCCCCTTGAACAAGCAATACACCGAGGAGAACTTGGAGCTCGTCCAGAAGGGACTGCCCAATCTGCTGCAGCACATCGCCAACGGCAAGGCCTTCGGCATGCCCGTGGTGGTGAGCCTAAATGCTCATTCAGCGGACACGCCGGCGGAGCACGAGTTAGTCAAGAAGGCTGCTCTGGAGGCTGGAGCCTTCGCCGCCGTGGTCGCGACCCATTGGGCCGACGGAGGAGCTGGAGCCGTCGAGTTGGCCGATGCCGTGATCAAGGCCTGCGAGCAGGGCAACCAGTTTCGACTGCTCTACGATGTGGAACTGCCACTGCTGGACAAGATGAACAAGATCGCCACGACCATGTACGGTGCTGGAAAGGTGGTGCTCTCGCCGGCGGCCGAGGAGAAAGTCAAGCGGCTGACGGAGGCGGTAAGTGCCGATAACTTCTTATAATAATTAACCGAATATCATCATTAATTTTTGGATTCCAGGGCTTTGGCAACCTTCCTATCTGCATGTCAAAGGTGTCGGGCTCATTCACGGGCGATGCCAAGATCAAGGGCGCCCCCAAGGGTTTTACCCTGGACGTGGAGGATGTTTACGTTTCGGCTGGAGCCGGCTTTGTGGTCGCCATGTGCGGTGAGGTTACCAAAATGCCGGGTCTTCCCACCCGCCCGGCGATATACGACATCGATCTGAACACGGAAACCGGACAAATCGAAGGCCTCTTTTAGGCTGCGCTAATTCCAAAATCATTTGCATATCCAAAATTCGAAACAAGTTATTCGATTTAAAGTGTATATAAATTTATTAGAGATAAGTTTTCAAGTTTTGTATACTAAAATAAATTCTGACGGTTTGTGGTGTCTTTTATAATACCTACTTAACTTACTTACTTTCATTTAATCGAAAGAATAGAAAGTTAAGGTTATAGAAAGTTTTAAATAGATTAAGAATTTTAGATTCTATTTATTTTCTGAAAAATTTATTTTTATTTATTTCAAATGCTCTTATTGATGTATATATTCTGTATGTACACGGTTTGAAAATGTATAAATTACGCAATTTACAGCTTAAGAAAGAGAGGCGCTCCTCGACTGAACATTTTTGTTTTCCAAATGAGGTTTCGCGCAGTTACAAAATTTCTCTTTCATAATATTTAATATCGAATTCTTACGTATTTATGTATGTCCTTACAAATTGGATCCGAATTTGGCTGAAAGAGATCTGTGTGACGCCGCCGATATTGATCCTTTTTTTGGCTTCTTAACACTAAATCGCGGGCCAACACTACTAAGACGTGTGTTTGAAATGCTATCCTTATCAAAATCTTTTTCATCCTTGCGTATTTTTGACATAACTTTAAAGTAGTTTGATATGATCAGGTCAACGCTCGGGCCCGAAGATGTGCTTGCTAGCTCCTTTTCACATCGCGACACTACATTCGTTAGCAGACCACCTGAGCGAAAGAACTTAATGTTGATATCTCGTTTGACCCACTGGCAAATTTGATAATGGGTGCAGGTGTCAAAAACTCTACTAAGCTTAAAGAAGTGCTCATAGCTCTCGCTCATCTTGCGCACCTGAAGTTCACCTATCTTGGGAATTTCCAGGTGAGGTCGTCTGATAATATGGTAGGGGTCGTAGAGTTCAGAAAAGTTTGAGAACCGCACAGCAGGCCAATCGAGGTACAGAAGAGTGTTGTACAGATTCTTTGGATGTCCGAGGATGCCGTGGGAAACATCGATTAGGCGGAGCTGCGATCCAGGCACAATGTACTCCAGCTCTATCTCGGCAATGCGTTTATCGGAACCCCTATACTTGCGCTCCCCTATCCACAGGATGGGCATATCCTCCTCCGGAACCAGTTTCAACTCCTGGACAAGTGGCGATTCTTGAACTCGGTAATTGCTGTTTTTCTTGTTTCTGCCGTAGAGAAGGCTTCGCTCCGCCTCCGTGAAGTGAAGGTACTCGGGATGGGCGGAAACAAAGTGCTCCGAGCGGAAGAGGCGATTCATCTCCATTTCGATAATATAGTAGGCCCTGCGATGCATGCATATCCAGACTATTTGAATGGCCACAGCCAAGAACTGCTCATGGAAGTACTTATCGTGGATCGTGGCTGAGATATTCGAAATCGGCTTCATGTGGTAGTACTTGGCCAAATTGCGCTCGCCCCCTATGATGAGGCAGTAGTTGCGGGCAACGAGCATCCGGTACTGGCTTAGGTAAACGGAAAAGGTTCGCTTCATCTCACTGGTCTGCTCGCTCTGGACCTGGGCCATCTGACCCGAGAGTTCATCACGACGAATTAGCACAAACTCCACTAGGCGTAGGTAGTACTCGAAGTATATGATCAGGGCGTGGATAACGTAGAGCACCTCGCGCTCGTGCATGAATTCAATAAACTTGTAGGACAGGAATTCTCGGGGCATCAAGTAGAGTACCAAATTTCTGATATCTGCCAGCACCACAACGTCGCTGTTATTGCTTTTCGGTCGCACATATTCCTGCCGAAAGATGAGCTCTTCTTCCTGGTCCATGGTGCGAAGGAACCTGTAGCCATTGGTGGTTATGTAGCGCTCCCGAGCGTTCTCGAGGTCGTTGTGCGCTTGGAAGTGGAGACAGTCTTTCTCCGAGTCCCACGACCACTTGCCGCTGTAGTACTTTGGGGCATAGTTATCCACATGGATGCGCTTCATTATGTTTGGAGGTTATAAGAGTGGTATTAATGTATTCAGGTATTATTCAACTGCTGTCGGTGTTGATGTGATGTTTATAGTTTGGGTTTGTGGCGTATGAGTCAAAAGTTTCCAGAGCTAGGAATTTAAATTGAAGGACTTGATACCCATGATCTTTTTTGTCAATTTCTTAGAAAAGCCTTTAGTTTCGTTTCCGATTCGACACTTGGTTAGGATACCGGCAAGATTTTCCGGCGTGTGCTCCAGCATGTTCCGGCGCAACAATGCCCATCCGGTCATACGGCAGTTTATCCTGCGCACCGCAGTCCTCAGATACCTGGGGAAAGACCTACGACAGCAGTACGATGAATTCTCCCATTTGAGCGCCCATCTCGCCAAGCTCAGCCTGAAGAATGATGAGGATCAGGGGGACGAGTTCCAATCGATTCTCTCCCAGCTATGTGAGGTGCAGCGATTGAAGATGGCTGCTGCGCATCGCCTGCTAAAACGGGAGTACAACGAGCTCTTCACCTACATGATGGACAAGAGCGACATGTGGGACAGTCCGGAGTACTTCAAGGCAAAAGCGGCCCTGGGAGCCGCCAATCACAACTTGCGGGCCTGTTCACCCACCAAACCAATGGACTAAGACCAGTCGAGAGGGACAGTTTTCAATAATAGAACGATTCACATTCAATCAGTATATACATACATACAAAGCCAATCGATGCCCCAGCGACTTAACTACTTGTAGAATGGTATCTCCACGCGCCCGGATTTCGTGTTGACCGCCTCCCAGCAGGTACACGAAAAGGTGGAGCGGTCCATGTGGTCGGTGTACAGCTTTCCCTCCAGGTGATCCATTTCGTGCTGGGCTATTCGCGCATTCCATCCTCTCAGTTCTAGTTCGCTTTGGGTTCCTAGTTGATTGAGGCCTGTAAGCTTCACTCCTTCGAAGCGCTCCACTTCGGCGGAGTATCCTCGCACACTCATGCAGCCCTCGGGATGTTTCAGTTTGGAGTAGTTGGTTACCGTAAGCACGGGATTAATGAAAACCTGTCAAAACAAAGTAGTTAGAGGGGTTGGATCTATGGGTAATGGTATTTAGAACCATTATCTTACAGTCAATGGCAATTCCGACATTTGTCTTGATTGGTAAACCGCCTCGGGCAGCTCCTTTCGGATTCGCCCCTTGAACTCCATGGCTATGATCCTAAGGGAAACTCCAATCTGGGGCGCCGCAATGCCCACGCAGTCGAACTTCCTCAGCACCTTGACCATCTGTTCCACGATGGCCCCGATCTCGGGGCTTTCTATGTGTTCCTTGGGCACCAGAGCCGCCTGTTGCCTCAGCACGGGGTCTCCAATCTGCGTGAAGTGGTCGTAGGGCGGCAGGTTGGTGCGCTGCGTGGTCCACAGTTGTTGGTACCACTTCCTGAAGGACTGACTCGCGGGAGGACTCGTTCCCAGGCAGCGACGATGTTCCAGAACCCTTTGGGATAGTTGTATCCTTTGTTTTAGCAGCATTTTGTATAATCTTTGGTTGTTTAACCTCTTTTTTAAGTTGGCCAGCTGACCGGCTAGAGATGTGAAAATATGCGATACATTGAAAAAATAGTTTTCGAATTTGGCGCGCATTGCAAGTTGGATATTTCAAGTAAATTGAAATCCACTTTTGGTTATATTAAAATAAAGCCTCCCATTTCTTTCCTGTATTCAAGAATATAATAACCATATTTGGAATTAAAAATCTTGTGTTGTTTTATAAAAATATACTTTACAACCAATATCTAAACCATATAAGCCACAAAAAAAGTTAGAAAACCATTAATAAACAAAAATAATTAGTAGGTACATTGTACAGCAAGTAATAAAATTGTATCTTTATAATTAAGCTGGATTTTTAGGAATTCTACTTATGAAACCAAATGGCAGAACGACCCTCGGCTGCGTTGATTTGGTCCCAGGTGTTGCAGATGAAGGTCGAAACATCCATGCGATCCACGTATATGGCACCGTTGAGATGGTCCACCTCGTGCTGGGCGATCCGTGCGTTCCAGCCCTCCAGTTCCATTTCCGACGGAGTGCCCAGCTTGCCGATCCCCCGGATCCGGACCTTGTCGTAGCGCTCCACCTGAGCGGAATAGCCTCGCACACTCATACAACCCTCGGGATGTTTGTTCACTTGGCTGCTGGTTATCTCCAGCTCCGGATTAACGAAGACCTGCAAGCATATGATTTATGGTGTGAAATCACGGGACTGCCGTTGCACTTTGAGTATAAAATAGATTGCACTTGGAAATAACAACAGAATTCAAATTAAAATCTTGAAAAATTATATTATAATAATTATAATTATTGAGATACTTTAAGATACAACATTCACTTACGGCCAAAGGCAAAGTGGACATTTTTCGCTCCGCATAGATTTCCGGCTTAAATTGCTCCTGCTTGCCCTCTCGGAACTCCATGACGATAATGCGCTGCGGTATTCCGATTTGGGGCGCTGCCACGCCCACGCAATCGTAGTGACGTAACACCTTCACCATGCGGTCAATAATTTGGTCGATTTCCCTGCTGTCGATTTCCTCCGGGGAAACTTCCTCGGCCTTTTGGCGTAGCACGGGATCCCCAATTTGGGTGAAGTGCCGATATGGCGGAACGGACATGATTACGGACAAAAGATGCAGCTCTCACTGAACAATGTCTATCGAGCAACTGGTGCATAGAACGGCCGAGGTAAGATGATTTCCGTGCGATAGCCTTATCTTCGGATCAGCTGATCAGGCATTATAAACAGTGGGAACAATAAGTCAACTTATCTACATTGTTCCTTATTTAAGCCAAAAATAAAAACTGTAGTTTAATTATTCCTAATTCCAAACAAATATTATTAGGGAACAAAAATTATTTGTCACACAAGTATATACACTGCTAGAAGGTATTTTGGTTTATTATTTAATAAAAGGTTTTCCAGATCAGATTACAATTCCTTCATTGCTTGAAGAAAATCTAAGCTGACTAAGAGACCAAAATTTAAAGAACTGCAATAGTTTTATTCACGAAATTTAAATTTTGAAGTATTTCAAATCCAAAAAATGATATACTCCCTCCTTCCTTGCCTCGAAAACGGGGGAATCACTCGAAATAGTATTCCTGAGCGACGGCTCTCTTCTGGCGAGGCGACACAAAGCCCCCGATTCGCGAGGACGTGATGCTGATGTTGTCCGCCTCGTACGGAGATCCCTTGCGCAGCCTGGACTTGACCTTGAAGTAGTTGGAAATGACCTGATCGACCTTGGTGACCGGGACCTTATCGGCCAGTTCCTTCTCGCACCGGGAGACCACGTTGGTGAGCAGCAGTCCCCCGGAGCGGTAGAACTGGACGAGCTTGTCCCGCTTGAGCCACTTGTTCAGGATCGCCAGGCTGTGCGGCTCGTAGATGCGGTACACCTTGTAGAAGTGTTCGTAGTGCTCGCTCATATTGCGTACCTTCAAGGCGTCGATCCTGGGAATGTCCAGGTGCGGCTGGCGAATAATGTGATACGGATCGTATCCCAGCGAGAAGTTCGAGTAGCGAACGGTGGGCCAGTCCAGGTCCAAAATGGTGTTGTATAGGGCCTTAGGATGGCCCAGGATGCCGTGCGCCACATCGATCATGCGCAGCTGTGGTCCCGGAACAATGTACTCCAGCTCCATCTCGACAATGCGCACATCGGTGCCCCTATACTTTCGCTCGCCAATCCAGAGGATCGGCATATCCTCCTCGGCCACGTGTTCCAACTCCTGGATCAGTGGCGAGACCTGGGTGCGATAGTTCACCAGCTTATTGTTCCTCCCATACAACAGACTCCGCTCCGCCGGCGTAAAGCTGAGATACTCCGGACGGGTCATCACGAAGTGATCGGATCTAAAGAGCCGGTTCATCTCCATTTCAATGACATTGTACGCCCGCCGATGCATGGAGATCCAGACAATCTGGGTCGTCACGGCGAGGAACTGCTCGTGGAAGATCCTATCTCGACTGGTGTCCGAAATATTGACAATCTCCTTCAAGTGATAGTAGTTGGCCATGTCGCCCTCGCCCTTCAGGATCACACTGTAGTTGCGGGCCACCAGCAAGCGGTACTGGCTGAGGTAGATGGAGAAGATCTTCTTCATCTCGATGGTCTGATCGCTCTGGATCTGATCGGCCAGCTCGTCGCGTCGCACCAGGACGAACTCCACCATTCGCAAGAAGTACTCGAAGTAGATGATCAGGGCGTGGATGAGGCGATGAACCGCTGGGCGGTGCATGAACTCCACGAAACGGTAGGTCAGGAATTCGCTGGGCATCAGGAAGAGGACCAGGTCGCGAACATCGTTGATCACCAACGTGTCGAAGTCATAGGTGCCCGAATCCCGGACATAAGCCTGCCGGAAAATGAGCTCCTCCTCCTGGTCGATGGTGCGCAGAAACTTATAGCCATTGGTGGTGATGTAGCGCTCCCTGGCGTTCTCAAGATCGTTGTGGGGCTCGAATTCCAGACAGTCCTTCTCCGCACTCCAGGACCACTTGCCACTATAATACTTCGGAGTGTAGTTGTCAACGTGGACCCTCTTCATGTCTTTGTATAACTGTGTCTGGTTTTTTTTGTTTGGGTGTTTCTTTTGGAAAGTGTTTTGTTTTTGTATTTTTTTCTGTTATTGGATTTGGAATGTGACAGTAATCTGTGTAAACTGACAGAGTTTAAAAATAATTTCGATTTTATTAACGATATTCACGTTAATAAGTAATTGGATAGAGCTTTTATAAAACTTTAAAAATAGTTATATTATTTTAGATACCCAGCAATATTTGTATGCTGTTTATATTCAGTCCAACAATTTTTGAAGCAGTATCAAACCAGAAAAGTAGACTATTGTTTTCCCAATTAGCCCCAAATGTGTTTTTCAAAGACCCGACTGTCTCTAAAGTTTGGCCCATTACCCAAAACAATTTTTGTTTTCATTCGACCAACAGAAAGTTGGTAACCAGTTGAGAAGTTTTTGTTCAGAGTGCTAGTTCTCCAATTTTAGTTGTATTTTCCTGAAAGTGGCCAAAACTTTTTGAACAACTATGTGTTTGCCGAGATACAAGTTTTTAGCCAAGTGTAGTTCAGAAGCCAATTGATTTGTAAAAGTCGTTGATGATTTTCAGTAAATTTCCTGAAATTGTATTAATTCAAATTACGAAAAATATATTGGGTTGTTGGTAATTTGTTGTTGCTTTCATGATTTTTGGTGGATAAACTGCCGAATAAAATACGAAGCTGAAAGAGAGTCGTGAGTCCTTGTGCTTTTTTATAGTCAACATTTGTGTAGAAACATTGCTAAAGCTTTCTGGCTTTTATGGTACCTCTAAAGTCACTGGTTTAACTTTGGCCATTCATTCAAATAAATTATTAGAATTTACAACACACTTTATTTGCTTTAAATATGTAGTTGGTAATATACTTTTAGTAGAGTTTATAATGCACCACCCACAAGAATAAAATTCCCTGTCGCGTGTTTTAATAGCTTAATCTTATTTTAGCTTTGAGGCAAATTAAGGTGGTGCTAGGATGCTGTCATCATACCTATATTCCCAGCCTTCTAAGTTGACATGGTTTCTTATCCTGCACATTGTATTTGTGAGGCACTCATAACGCCAAATAGGCTAAATTTATGAGCATCTTGCGGCAAATTTATGTGGGAACTGAACCTACCAACAATCAACAAAAGGACGAGCGAATCCTCTTTCCCACGCAGGATAAAAAAAGCCTCTGGCCCTAAATCTAAGTCACTCATGCAAACGATGGCGGCACAGTGAAGCCTCTTGTGTGGCATCCATACAATTCATTTCACACCATTCACTGCCGAAAGTGTGAGGGTGTTTTTCTGTTATTATATTTTTAATTGACGTTTATGTTGCATAAAAAACTAAATTTTTTGCCATTGTTTTTATTAATGGCTGTGTTCAATTGTTTTCTTTACCAAGGCAACAGTTAAAATGTGACAATTTAAAGTGATTTTTTTGCTTTTGAAATATAAAGAATGTGTTGTTTCGGGTTATTATTGCAATCAATTACAAAATTTTTACATTATAACATTTTCAAGAAGCCTTTTTGACTTATGATTTATTTTTCTTTCCTAAAAAGCGAGCAATTTGAAAAGCGTTCTTTAATTTTCCAACTCATTTCCTTTTGTCTTATTGACAATTAACATAAAATGACTATTCTATGTTGACATCAACAGAAATTCATTCTCAGACTTTTTATTATATGAATATTTCCTAGAAGCCCTCTTTGTCGCATGGTAAAATCAAGTATACGCCCCTTAAAGCTATTACTCTGTCACAGTCAAATGGCATTTTCAGACCAACTGCAAAACAACTCAGAAACTAATTTGCAGTTCTTTCAATTAAATGCACTTAACTCGTTGGGAAGGAGTGAAAAAGGGTTGGAAAAAGAATGCAAAAGTGAATTTAGCTCTTGGCGGCATTGTTTACTTTGACATTTTGTCAACAAGCGGACTTTTTAGAACTCCGCTGGGCACATAACGCTTCAAATGCTCGGATACAAATTTCTAGACCAACTAGTTTCTGGATTCAGAATCTATGGTTTTAATTTTTTTTTACTTCTCTTTACCGTGCGGTCACAGTTCTTAATATAAGTATTCTTTCCCATTGTTAGGGGTTCGCTTTGCATGCAGAGCTGCCTTGAAATTTCTTTGAAAAGCACAAGGACAATCCTTTTGCTGCTTTTTGTTGCGTGAAAAGAACATAGTAGGGATAAAATGAAAAAATGTGGGACATAATTAAAGAATACCTGAAGGAGAGAGAGGAAAAATTCAAAGTTAGCTTAAGGGGGGTTCTTTTAATTTAATTTAATTATTTCTCCCTTAAAAAAATCCTAAAATTATTCTGAGTATGGGGTTCGAAAGATAAAGAGTGTCACTTTTAAAATACTTTGCATGTAATACCCCGGAAAGTTGGCCAATTTCAGCATTTTTCGAACTTTGAGGTCCTTCTGCTAAGAATCCTTGCGTCGTGGAACTTTTTGGAAACGCAGTTTAACTTAGGATGTAACATAGTGTAATTTACTTTTATTATTTTAAAAGACAAGAAAAAGTTTACAAAAATAATAATCCAATTTATGGCCAATTTCTTTAATGAAATAAAGTGAAAAAAATGCATGCTTTTAATTTCTTGCCAGGCTTACAACAGCTTAAATACAAGTCGTTTGCACCTTCGTCATTGGCCGAATTAATTTGGGTGTTATCAGAAGTAATTATTGATTTTTGCCCTGCCAATCGAATTTAAAACAATCAAGGGAAAGTAAAGGGACTGAACCGACTATATGGTGACCTTTCAAATTGTATTAACTTTTTATTTCAGCAGCATTGTAGCCTGCTCTATTGCATTCTGTTGGATAGTTATTTTATGGGAAATGTACGTAACAAAAGAAAAGAATTTCTACAAATATTTATCCCACTTTTATTGGCTACAATTTCCCGGCTGAAAAGCAGAAATAAGTGGATGCCTCCTGCGAGTGACATTCGTTCCCTGTTAAATGTGTTCAAAGTACACACGCTCGGTTACATGTAAATAAGCATTCAAATAGCTTATGCCCTCATGCATAAATAATTTAATTGCATGCGAGATCCTCGAGTGTTGGCATAAAAATAAAATGCAATTAATACTCGATACGAAATAAACAGCCAGAACAGGTGCTAAAAATGGCCTTTAATCATATTGTTCGATGTTTGGAGGAGGAGGAAGGGAAACTCATGGTGCGGCAAAACACGTATACGCCGTGTGGTACAGCAGGCGACAGCATTCAATGGCAGAGGAAAAGCAGGAAAGGCAGGAAAAGCTGGAAAAGCGGCAAGAGCAACAGCTACAGTAAGTCAGCCAAGTGTAACTCCCTGCCTTGTCGCCTGAAATCTGAAATCTGGCTTTGTCCTTCGCTCCGTTCACTTGGCTTCCTTAATGGCTCAGTCGGGAGCATTTATGGCAGCATTTATCGAAGCCTGGCTTTCGCCCTCCGTTTTTTTGGGGCATCTCCTGCCGGCGTTGCTAAAAATTTATTAGCCCGCTGATTTATTTGTTCAATTGCATGTCGCACGGTTGGAAAGTCACGGTATGATTTTGATGTGGGTACGTGCCGCTAAAGGCATTTTTAATGTCCTGCCATCGCACGCAGAAAGGCATTGAAAGGAGTTTTAAAATAAACCTTTTTGTTGTCGTAAGCAAGCAAGTAAAGCTCAAATATTTCTTTATAAATACAAATTCCGTACGTTCTAAAGTTAGAAATAACCTTTGAAGTAATTAGCCCGATTAATAACGTGTAGGTAGTAATTTGTGCACACCTGCTCGACTCGCATGTCCTTAAAAATTACTTTTCTATGCATAATTGATATGGGAACCCTATTATTAACCCGCAAGGTCAATCAAAGGGGTTGACATAAGCTGACACTTCTGATTTAGAGCGTGGGCTTATTCTGTTTCCCCACCGCATGTAGAACATGCTCACCTTTCACCGGCCTTTGTGGTTAAAAAAAAGGCTCGAATAGCTCAAGTTTACTATTGAGTAACGTTATTATTTTTGTTCAAACTTTAAATTGATCAAGTTTTGCCAAAGTCATTCAATCATTCAGTCAAACATTGTTGACAGCACTTATTAATTTCAAGTCTTTGCCATGGCAACGAGACCTACGTAGACGTTTTAATTGGTTTAATAATTATCGACATTTCGGCCATGCAAAATTACCTAATGGAAGACATTAAAATTTAATTACATTTCAGTGAAATTCGGTTGAAGGTGTTATTGACGAACTTTGGCCTGGAACAAAATGGTTGCTTATTAATTAAAGACAAACGCAATAATAAATTGAACAAAATGTATTAAGCTTTTTTATGTATTAAATATTATAACATTAAATAATTATTTATACTCTACCTGAGGGTATTAATTAACATTTAATGTATTTAATTTCCTTTAGGGTATGCTACATTCTATGCAAATCGTATGCTCATCAATAAATCTGTTGTACACTTTACAGCTAAGTTCAACTCATTCGAGCGTCAATAAAAGCCGATTGTCATTCTAATTGTATTCGCTACGACTTCCTTAAGGACCACTTTTGAGCCGAATTTGCCATTCTATTCGTGCTGTGGTTCTTGTGGCTAATGCCACTGTCCGTTTAAATCTCTTAAAACTTATTATTGTTGTGAGTGGCAGGCCATTGATTGATAGGCATTTGTAGGGCTTTCAATGTCAAAGCTTATTACGACACTAATCCTGGGGAAAATAATATCAAATGTGGCCAAATTTCCTGATGCATGCGATGGTGTAATCGAGGTCTTCAATAGATTGTAATCGATTGGTGGGGATTAGATGGAATTCGAACAGAGCAGGGTAATCTCTGACACAAAACCATATTCTAAAGCAAATGTATTTATATTCCCTTTTGTGCCGACTTCCCCAAGGCGAATCCTTAAGATTTTTGGCCAACTCATGTTTATTTAATTTCTGACTTTGTTATTTGGCCTGTGGCCGTGTTTGCCAATGTTTCTGCACGTGCTGGCTTTTCAGCGGCAAGGTCTAATTAAAATTCAGTGAAAGCCCCAGCCACAAGATGGCCCAAAAAGTTGGCCCACAGGGCACACAAACCCACTAAGCTAAATACATATGTAAACACATCATCAGGTGCAAGGTGGGCCATCTTAATGAGTCCGGTGACAGCAGAGCTCGTGTCATTGATTAGCACTCGAGTGCTGGCCAGCGTAATTCCCATTTAATATGCATGAGGCGGACGGAGGCAGAGTTTTTCTAACATCGAACAAGCTGGGAGGAGGTTTTTTGACCAGAGGATTCTGAGGAGTACTTTTCATACTTTTTGTCACAAGAATCAGTAAGGTTGTCAAAAAGTATGAAATTGGATATTCGGAAGTCGAAAATCCATCATGAAAGAAGACCTATTCTTTTCATTGCACCTTTATTATTACATAAATATTATTTTTTTTAAGTTACCTAAAAATTAGTCGATCCAATGCTTTGGTTGTTAGCTGTGTATTACACAGTGTGTAACAAAAAAAAAAGATATATATTTTCCAAAAGTCCCAAGCATGCTTTTCAACACAAAAGCCGTATAAACACAGTATACAACCGACTTGTTAGTCAAACACACACATATCTAATATACATGTTTATAGCACCCAGCAGGTGGGCAGAAAGGGGGTGGTATCATAACCGCGGAGGAAGATGAGTAAACGAAATCCTTCGCCCCGTTCTTCGACGGGCCAACGCAAACCGAGTGTCCAAAGGACGACTATTCCTCCACCTCCGCCGAAGCCCCCTCCCCCTCCGCCGGCCCCTGTCCCAGCACCACCTCCGAAGCCTGCTACCGTGCCGCCTCCACCGAAGCCAGCTCCTGTGCAGCCGCCGCCTACACCACCTCAGAAGCCCACTCAGCCTCGTGTGGAATCACCGATACTGAGCCCGATGGCATCCTCAGTGGCCTCCAGGAGCCAACGATCGAACATCAGCTTGAAGAGGCGTCACCTCATCTGGGTCTACCTGCTGCACGCGGTTCTTACGACCTGCGCGGTCATCCAACTGGTGACCCTGCGAGTCCTCAAGCAGGACTTTGGCGTGCTGATAAGCCCCACGATCCCGAGCTTCCTGTGGCTGCTCCTGGCAGTGGCCTGCGTTATGATCTTGGCCTTTGTGTACTTCGCCAACCAGTGCCCCTGCAACTGCCTGCTGGCCATCGTCATCGTGGAGTTGATGGTGCTCTTTGTCAATAGTGAAATGTGGCCGCGCGTCAAGTTTTCCTGGGTGGCTGGTGTCCTCATAATCGTCCTGATCCTGAGCATCCTGCTCTACATGATGGGCATCTTTCTGCCGCTGAAGGTGCTGCCGGGCCCCGTGTTCATGATCATCCTCACATTATGCTGTCTAGTGATTGTCGTTTCGATCTACGTCATTGTGTATCTGAATGGCAATCGCTATATGCTGCGTTATGTGTCCATGGTCAGTCTGCTCTACGCGGCCACCCTCGTCCTCTTCACCATCACCGTCGTCCATCAGCGGAGGTTCGAGTACATGGACCGATCGGATAATGTCCTGCAGGCCGCCGTCCTGGCCATGATTTTCGTCTATATGATCCATGTGGTCTCCACGATTGTTCGATTCGGTCAGCATCTGGTTGACAAAATATAATATGTATTTATAAAATGTAAAGTATTGAAATAGAGTTAAAGAAAGTTTGGTAACAAATTTTTGGTTTTTGTATTTCATTTATCTTATTTAATTCCATAACTTTCTTCTTAAGTACCATTTTTTTTAGAAGTCCAATGCATATATTTTATTATTTACATCTTTTCTATTTGCTGACGTGTGCACATTTTTTGGACAACAATGGCTAAGCCTTTGGGCCAACACTTTGTGTCCAGATTCCGGTTATCGAACTCGGACCCCATAGGTTGTTTGCATACATGTGCATTTTGTGTGGGTGTAGATGCTCTTAGCGACAAGTTCCTTTTTGTGGCCATTTCGTGTTTTATCTAAGCCCTTCTAGCCGATTACACAGACAGTCGGACAAAGGGAAGCGAAAAGCGGAAAGGACCCGCGGCAGAAATGAAAGTAAAATAAATAATTCCCAGGCCCAGGCCATATTTTTCGGTATTTGTCCGTTTCCTTATCCCCTTTGCAGTCGAAAGGTATTCTTGGATTCGCCTTCGTTTGTTCACTTCAATGAATCTGAAATCATCCGAGCCCTCTCCATAGGCCACTCAAAGTTGTAAATTTTGTTTGGGTTGAGCTTATGCTAATTTCATAAATTCCCTTCTCGTTGAATCGCTTTCAACTCTTTAAAAATAGTTTGCTACCAGCATGTCCGGCAGGATAATTTTCCATGGTGACAGGGGAATTTTCCAGGACGGAAGAGCCATTTAGTTATTTACTCAACCACAAGTTGAACATTAAAATGTAGTTCAAGGGCATTGTTTTTGTGCCAGCTGTGTACATCTATGCGAAAAACTGTGAGTCCAAAAAAAGCACAGTATATTTGTTAAAGGTTTAATAAGGTAAAAAAATAAAATGCTCACCCGCCTGCAGATGTTTGGCATTTTAACCTTAAAAAAAAGCTTTTCAAAGCTTATTTTAAATCAACAGTATTCTGTCTTTTTTTTTAGAACAAAAGAGCCCATTGGACGAACTATAATTCAATTATTTATTTCAAATCCTATTAAATTGCTTTGTAACAGAGTAAACAAAATTCCTTTAATTTTATCTGAAAGGAAAAGGGAAATTCGCTGATTCTTACTAAAGTTCACTTAGTGCTTACCCATTTATTAAACCAACAGCATTTTAATCCAACCACATTATTCAAAGTCATCAAGATAGGTGGCCCAATTTGGGGCAGTAAACTTCGGTCAATGATGAACTTGACATCAACATGGTCGTTATCATCATCAAAGCAATATGCTCCGTGAGTTGAAATTAATCATTCGGCGGCAATGTGTCCTTTGTTTCGACCCTTTGTCCTGCACATGTGACATCTGTGGAATGCCGTACATTTCTTTTCAGGAGGACAAGCCCATTTGCTGTGCTCCATTATGCAAAGTTTTTTGTGGTTGGGTCGCAGACAGATGTATCTTTGTGTCTCCGAATAACGAGAAGCGAATCAGCCGAGACATCAAATTAATTCACCAAATTGTTCATTTGTTCAGCAGGTCCTGGCCAAGATGGGTTGGCCAAAGATGGATTTGGGAGACATCTCCAGCAATTTGTTTCCCAAATGCCGGACTCAGTCAGTCAGTGCTGCCAGCCGCCGATAAAAAATATTGGGAAAATTAATAAAATAAAAATAAAATACGCAGAATACAAATACCTTCATTCGATTTTTATTTGTGGTGAAAGTGTGAGTATGCGTAGGTGTTTTGTTCTAAAATATAATTTTCTGAACAGTCGGCAATTAAAAGAAATTAAAAAAAAAAATTAAATATTTTTAAGATTTACTATTGAAAACGGATTTGTGTGCATGGAATGTTTGCAATTTGTTTCGGTACAGACCTCTCAACACTGGCTTCGTGTCATTTTGACTGAGCTACTCCAAGCTCGATTCTTTTGCCCTCTGTCAACGCAGAGGATTCACCACAAGAATGCCATGAAATCAACTTTGCGATGTAATAAGCCAACGGCAGAAATGCGGAGGAAGTGGGCCCAACTTGCGTCCCAGGAGGCGCATGCCATAAAAAGTGAAACACGTCAATAGTTTCGAGATGTCTGAACTCGGAAGAGTGGTTATGGCGTCATTTTTTGTCAAGTTATGGTCTGGGTGAATTGAAGAAAGTTGCCAACTATTTGACAAATGTCAGAACAGAATTCCTGGAGACAGGCGCAGCCGCTAGATGAAAGTTGAAAGCACTTTCCCCTCGGGTGATTTAAGTCTGTAGGGAAAGTGCTTTTCAGAATTTACATATAAGTGTATACCTTTAAAATGATTTGCATAGATAGCGATTTATTTGTTATTCTTACCTCCAGGAATTAAAAAATTATGATGTAAGTCTTCTTCACATACAAATTTTGATCTAATTTATAGATTCAATAGATAATGCTATCAATTCGAATTAAATAATGCCCTCCCGAGGAACGCAAACTTTCTTAATATATATCTAAACTTTATTCAATCTAAATTTAGATGGCAGCGAAACATCATTTACGCAGTACAATTAAAACTTTAACGATTATATGTTTGTCTTGCCAAATTGATGCGCGCCTGGAAACTTTTCAAATACCCAAATTCCTCGGCCCACAAGCCCGCGCTTCCCCTTCCTTGCTCCTTGGGAATTTGTAGGCGAATTTCGGATTGCCAACATGAATATCAATATTGACTTGAACTTTTCGTACTGTGCGAATGCCGTAGGCGATTTCTTGGTCTCCACTTTGGGCCATTTAATTGCGTGAACCTTAAGCCGAGGCTGAAGCTGCAGCTGAAGCACTTGGAGCCCTCCCCATCTGGCTGGCTTCACTTTTGATAAATGAGCTTAATCAGCTGTAGGCAGGCACTCAGCTGGTCGACCCACCTGGCAGGTGAGATTTGCCGAAACAGGGGTTGACAAATTAAAACACTCCTGCCAGTCGAGAGGCCTTCACCAGTTTGCCATCGGGCGGTAAAGTCAAATGAAAAACTCGGATATTGCCAGTGGCAAATAAATATGCCCATCATTGACGTCAGACTGGCAGGCTGGGTGGGAGGCTCAGATTTAATCCTGTTGTGAATGCGTCTTAGCCTTTGCCAACTAGAGTGCGATAAAACGCCTGGCCATATGGCAAACATCTACTTAACTTTTAAAATAATACCCGTGTAATAAATCGTAATTTCCCCACCAGTTTAAGAGTTAAATTGTTAGGTTTGAAATAAAATATTTTTCCAATTTAATTTAATTAAATTCCAGCTTCTCATAGTCTAGCCCTCATTTACGAGCCGCATGGGAGCCACAAGTAAACCCCTTAATCATAATTGCAGTTTAACTTTAATAAGTTTACCCCTTGACAAACGTAGTTAGAACTTGTAATATTAAATTTAATGTAAGCCCCGCATGGAGTCCAATTAGCAAACTTTATATTCAAGAGTCATTGTAATTTTCCACGCCTTCTCCCCCGTTTACGAGCAATTCCGCTTTATCATTTCAGTGGAAACCCCGCAAAAGTATGCAACAAGTCCTGCGAACGGGCTCAGTGAACTTTGCTCCTTTGACTTTGACCCTCGGCGGGCTTTACGGCCACTATCATGGCCAACTCAACTCAACTATTTCTGGAGCGGTCGCCACTTCTCCCAGCTGGCCAAATATAACTTAATGACTTGACATCATCTAGCTGAAATTAGTTTTGGTCGGAAACCACAGAGTTAGTGTGCAACAGCCGCTGCCTTTTTGCGGGGAGTTGGCCCTAATTTGACAGGCCGCCAGGAAGGAGAAAGTGAAATAAACTTGTCCGAGGAGATTTAATTAAGCACTGACGGGCGGAGATTCGGTGTTTGTGCACGGGATTGCGGTGCGCCGATATGTGGGCCCGATCCGGATCTCTGACCTCTGATCCCTTCGGCTCGTTTGGGGGCGACCTTGTTGACATTTGGAGATATGAAATGCTCGGCCGTATTTAGTTTTATGCTCTTGATACGCCATGTTGTCCAGGCCTAATGAATGGCCAGACAAGTGCCACTCAGAGCTGACCTTTTAGGTTTTTTTAGCCCAACTTAGTATTTATTTGGATCCCGAAAAGGAAATGGTTCTTCCTAAAATATATATATATATATTTTTCTAAATATTTTAACAGAACCATTTTCATTTCAGAAATAAATTAAATACTAACAGCTACTTGCTTATATTCATAATGCATCCTGGACAGCTCTTCATTGCGGGGTTGGTTTCTGCTATCTGTAAATCGTCCTAGAAAGTCACTTGAAGGACGCCAGGATTCAGTTTCAGAATTGTTTGCTCGTTGCTTTGCAAACACATGCATAACAATTAAGTGAGTGCGCATTGCTGGTGTCCGAGCCGCAATTGCAAAATAATAAGCGGCGAATATATAACATTGTGGCCCTGCCACCCCGACATGTATGCCAGATATACGTATCCCCATGAATGAACGACCTGGTCAAAATTCGCCCACTCAGCCCACAAACATGTGCTGGACTCCCCGGCGGGCGGTCCATTGTGTTTAGTCGTGCCTTCGGGCCTCCCGACGGGTGGCAGCATATTAATTTTGTTTATTTCACTTCAATTTCGGACCGGACGGGTCCGTTGGAAGTGTTGGTAATTGCCCCCATTTATGGCCATAACGGACGAGTGCCATAAGGGTTTTTTTCTTTGTGTTTTCTTTGAGGATCCGGTATTTCTTCAGACTGCCAGCGGGCGTTCTCAATATGTATTTCGTTCATTAAATTAAAAAGCTGCTATCAAAGGTAAATATTTTATCAAGAAGTGTAATTTTATGAGAATTTTTAGTCCTTTTAAATTAAAATGAATTGCGAGAAATGCTTACTTTTATTAGGCAGTGTTCTTTGCCTAAACAGAAGTGCAATTAAATATTCCCTAAAATGAAAAATACTTTCTAACAAAGCGTCTTTAACGGCATAAAGGAATATCGAAAAGCAGAAACTACTTCACCGATGTCGAGGTGTCGTCTGGAACTCGAACGAAAATGCTTGCGCCTGAGAATGTGCGATAAAAATATTTATTTCTGAGGAATTCCACAATGACTCGTAAGTCTCAAGCTGATTTTTTCGTCAAGGCAATGGCAATGGAAAAGGCGACGGCAAAGTGTATTGACTGCAGTTGAGAGAATTCTGACAAAGTGAAATGAGTTTTCGGCGATAAAGCTCCTTTGCCAATCACATTTCTTGTCTGTCGCGGATAAGCTGATTAATTGTTGAGCATTTGAATGCCTCTAAGTTGACAGTTGATTCGCCGAAGACAAATCCCATAAGAGGCTGCATTATAAACATGTACGAAACGTATCAAAAGTCGTTACACATTTTCCTTGCGTGCCACGTGACGTATGCGCAATGTGCAGCCGTCTGTTTAATGATGCGCTGGCTTAATCCTGACACACACACTCGCACAGATACAGTCGAGAACACATACAGAGACACTGGTAAGAGGACATCGCAATGTCAGCAGCTGTCAGACTCGTTTTGAAGTTTTATATTTCATCAAATGCTGCCACATGGCGCTTTTGGATGAGGGCTTCCCAGCTTTACAGCACTCCCACTTTCACTTTCCTCTGTGATGCAAAGATTATCAAGTTGTCAGGCCCAGGGACATGCATTCTCATTGTCTGACTGCGAGTTAATCAAAAGATTAACCGAGACGTCGGCTGTTGTAAACAACTAGAACCAAAAATTTAATTAAATACTCTCCACCGTGTGCGACCCAAAAAGAAAAACACAAAATAATCATGAGGGTTTGGACAGAATGGATGCCCATTAAAGCGGACTATTGGTAAACGATACCTAAACTTTTGTTTTTAAAAACGTTTTCACATTTTCGACTTCATTTTTCAGCTTTAAGATTTAATTACATACATTTTGTGACCTCATATAAAGATTTAACAAATAATAAGTAGGTAAATTTAGCCAGTTGAAAAATAAAACTTAATAACATTTTTCGTATTAATTAACAAAAATGTATCTATTGTATTTATTTCTTAGATTAAAAGCAAATTTTTGGAGTTTCAGTTAAATAATTGGTTGTTTGTTTTAAGTCCCCTTAAGCCCTACATGCTCTTTCCCATTAAAAATACTGGGTAACGAAATAGAAAAAAACAGCCTAAAATAAATCACCGAGGACGAAAAAAGGAGCTGAAATAAAGAAGGAAAAACAGCAACAAAAAGAGGGCGCAAACGCTGAACATTTTATCTTTCGGTCTTTGTCGTCTTCAGTTCGCTTTGCTTTGCGCGAATTTCGCGCTTGTTAAACATTTTACCCGCTTGGCTGCAACTGTCGGCAACAATGCAATGTCCGCCTGTACTGCCACGCCCACGCCCACGCAGCCGCCCCTTGGAAAACTAAGGCCCCTACAACGAAACCGATTTGATAAGGGGCCGGGATAAGGAAACAGTGCATAAATTTCCACTGGCCATAACTGAGAAAAAAACAAAGTCGGAAATGATGAATGAAATTGTTTGCTGCAATTCGCGAATTAAAATTAAATTACGAAATTGCAACAGAGGAAATTATTTCTAGTTCGAACAGTTTTTTCTACATTTTTGGGTTCGCTATTTAAGCATTTCATTCGTTTTTACAGAAAATTATCTATTTTAAATAAATATTTATTAGTATAGAACTGCGAAAATGCAATTAAAACTTATTAAAATTATGTTTAAAGCCGAAATATTTCCTCTGCATTAAAAATGCAAAACTTTTTCTTCAAAGTGTATTCTAGCCAATGTTTTTCCACAAGTCTTTTAATGGTTGTAGTTGGAGTTCTGAGACACTGTTTGGGTTATTTGCCACCAACCTCTATCGCATTATGATTGATTGTACAATTCGGATTCGCCCACAAGTCAACTGTCAGAGTTTCAGAAACCACTAGACCTTAAAGCCACACCATCTGTCGACCTAAATACCTTAGTCCGATAGTAAGTTTGGCCCGGGAAGCCAAGCCATGTGGCATAATCAAGTGTAAACAAAACGTGCGAAATTCGGCAATTGCGAGAACTGGATTTGATGCTGCATCTGCAACTTTCCTCTCGAGATCCGAGATCCGAGCGTCGCACGCAAGTGAAAGCAACCATCCTCGTGGGATGCAATGCATCAGAAATGTGTGTCCGTGTTGATGACGTGCCAACTAGTGTCAGGGAGAGCTGGAAATGAAAAACTGCTAGCTGCAGCCCGTGTTTGCTCATCCTTTCGCTTTTGACTGCACCGGACGGAGGACAGCAAAGGAGCTCCGAAGGGACAGGGTGTGGTGCTCTGGAGCGGAAAATCGTGTGTAAATATTAATGAAATAAAATCTAAATTTTAGCAACTTGTGTTCCAACGCTCGCCAAAACTCGTTCAGCATGCTCTAACAGAACTACTGGGTAAACCCAAAATCAACAAAAGTTTTTTGGAATGAGAAATAAGCTGGGAATATTTAGCAACTTCTGTTGGTTTATTAAACCAAATAATTTTAAGTATTTAAGCACTTAATTGTATACCAATTTACATTCTAACGATAACAGAGCTTGGGCTTTTTATTTTAATTGTTTAATTTAATTTAAGGTTATTGTTCAATTTCGTTACATAACTAAATAGTTAAACTAATCTAAACTAAATAATAGCTTTTAAGCTGAGAGTCTAGTTCGCATAGAAACGGACAGACGGAAAGACGGACGGACGGACGGACGGACGGACGGACGGACGGACGGACGGACGGACGGACGGACGGACGGACATACGGACATGGCTAGATGGACTCGGCTATTGGTGCACCCGACTATAGCGTTCTCTCTTGTTTTAATATATAAAAGGTTGACTTGGTTAAATGGTATTTTTTTCAGTGGCTGGCAATTTTAAGGTATTTAAAATTAATATGTTATTTCTTTAAACATTTTCCAAAGTTTCTAAAATATATGCAGGGGCGTAGCAATGGGGGTTTTGGGTGTTACTTCCCCTCCCCCCTCAGGTTAAATCCTATGCAGAACACTATGTTGAAAAGTATGCTATTAGTATTTTTCCCGAAAGCCCCTTAAAAAATAATGTAGCTACGCCACTGCATTTATGTGTATACAGGTAAGCACGTGTCCCTGATTAGCCGCAAAGGCCAAGGAAATTGGCTGTCGACCTGCGGACATGAAAAATATTACTCAAATCGGGGGGAACAAACAAACCGAATCGGCAGACGGACCAAGTCGAAGGCCACCTGACCGATGTCCAAACATTTGCACACTCACTTGACTTGGGACATCGTTCCTGGGCACCTTTTTTCCAGTCAATTGCCTTTTGAGCAGCGGTTTCACTTCTCATTATTTATTTATATGAGAATGTGGGTGCCGACTCGGCCTCAGGCCCAAATGTCAAGGGGAAATGGACGAAGAGGGGTCGCACAGCCTGAAAAACGGCAAGACTTACTGACGAAGGCAATGGAAAATATTTTATTTTAAATTGATTGCCACATTTAAGAGCTAAAGAACTTTCACGGTGCACAAAATGGATGGCATTACTAAAATTATAATGCTTAAATTTTATAATTTTCTTTAAATTACAATCTGTATTAAGGGAAAAAGGGATATAAAAATATTTAAAATAATTTCAGTCTTCAATGTTTCTCTTCTTTATTACAATTAATCTTTGTTTGTGGTGAGTGTCGAAAAATAAAGCAGATAAGGCAACGTCTGAGGCACTATTTTTCTGCCTCTCGCCCTGAAGGGCTTGAATGTATTTCCTCTGGCAACAGGATATCCATGCATCATGCCAAGTTTAATTTACGGTCTGAAAATAACGTATACGCAGTGTGCGCGGGTCAAAAAGAAGCGAAACCGCAGCTGAATTAAATCATTTACCATCCGAAACGCCTTAAAGCTTAAAGCAAAGTGTAAATAATTACCTCTAAGGGTTAGCCTAATTTGCATAATTCGGTTTATTTATTCTGATTTTTCAATTAGCCTGAGATAAGTTCCTCACCCCAGGTTTCGCGGTCAGGTCAGAGGTCAGGCCAGAACCGGCTTTGATTTTGGCCAAAAGCGGTTAAATGCTGACTCGCTGAGCAATTACAAACATGCGCCACTCCTGCAGAAGAAGAACAAAAAACGGAGAGCCAGCATCACGCAGATTGAAAGGCAGGCGTGGAAATTCCTTTTCTATTTGCCATCCCGACGTGACTGGGAATCGGTAACGGGTGGACAGAAGCAGTGCTCCAATTTTCGCAGGATTTACAGGATTTGAAGGGGGAGGACTGCCCGAGATGCTGTCAAATCGACGCAGGGCATTAAGCAAATAGGAAAATTCGCTCGCCCCCTTGTTTAACTAACTGTGCAAATGATGGCAGCCGTTATGGAATCTCAATTAGGAAGTGTCGCTGCAACACGCTTTTCCTTAAAGATTTCCTCCGACCTTCGAAAAACGTTGGCTTTAATTAAAGTCTCAAATGCACTATACAAAAAATGTGTATTTTTTCCGTACTTTACCCTGTTATCCTTTCAATTTTGTTTTGTTCGTCAACTCATGCAAATTTCACAGCAAGATCCCTATCTATTTATGCAAATATTAAGCTCAACAGCATCCGAATGATATGGAATTTATGCAAAAGCGAATTAACCAGCAACTGAATTTGAGCAAAGGGGTGACACGAAAAATTGAATCGAAGCTTAAACCTTTAAGCAGGAATTTCGCCAAGGGCATTAATGTTTTCCTTGAAGTTCAGCAGAGCCGAAATAATTGTATGGAGTATTTTTGCATCTTAAAATGGCCATACTTAAAGAAAATTAATATTTATCAGAATGATTCGAATTGGTAATCCGTAAAAGAATCCTTATGTGGTTGGTTGGTTTTTGTTGGCCTTGCAAGAAGAGTAATTTAAGAATATTATGATTTCTCGCATTGGTTGGGATTTTATGAAATCAAATCAGTTTCATTTTCACATCCCTCGAGCTAAGCCCGCGTATCAAGTTCTTTTTTCGGCCTAAATAGACGCATTTTTAACCTCCTGCCACTCAGACTCACTTTTCTGTGCCTCTTGGTTGCGTTGGCATCTCTCAATTTCATAAGCAAATATACAGCGTACAATTTAGTCTTCATTAACAAGCTCCAAAAATATGTACATCAAAGAAATCAAAGAATCCCGAGACTTTGTTTTTATTTTTGAGCTCTCGTTTCGGCTCGCCCCTTGTATTTTGCATTTAAATGTCGACAGCGTTGACGTCAATAGCAGTTTGTATTTTTGGTCTATTTCTGTTATTATTTGATACAAATCGTTTCCTTTGTTTGCAAGAAGACACTTGACGGGCGGTAAGCCATAAATGTTTGCTGTTATTCCTGTGAGCCAAATATAAACCCCAGTGTCGGTTGGCACATCCCGTTCAAATCTAAAACAATCCCTGCTTTTATTTTTAGTCCAGCTCCGGGATTAAATTCCTTTTAACCGCAATCTGATTATGGTCCTGTTTTGCTGTTTCGTGCTCGGGGAGAGAGTCCTGCAAATACCATAGTTCAAGTGTCGTCCGACTAATTAAAATGCAAACTTTGAGCCAAAGTTTGGCCATGTGAGAAGTGCTTTTGGGACAACTGAAGCCTTAATTAACTGACGATTTGGGTTTTATGGCCTGTGACTTTGGCCAAGTTTTGTTGCCCGCCACTAAAAGTTGGTCAAAATGCCCCTGGTTGTTGTTGTCGTTGCTCAGCGGTCATTTATCTTCGGTATATTCTTTTCTGGCTTCTCTGACTGACAGCGTAGCCAGGAAGCAAAGGAAGCAAAGGATCCAGCGGGCCAAAGAGAAAAAGGGCTCATTTGGGCCCATTCAGCTAGACATTGACCAGTCCATTTGGCCATGTCGGTTTATCTGTGTTTGGCCCATCGATCTGGCCATTACATTTGAAGTGTTATGGCCCGGACATCAGCACGTAACATGGGTTCTTCCTTTTGGCCAACTCGGGCTATCTGCCTCCGACGGAGTGGAAGTGAACTGCAAAAGAATTGCCTGGCAAATTCAATTAAAGAGTTTGTCTAGGAAAGTTCAATTATCGTGTTTAAAGAGGGTGTCCTTTGTACTCTTGCTGTTTTTTCACTACCAAAACTTAGCAACTCGCCCCGTTTTTGGCTAATTAAATTTGCAAAAGCTCCTGCTCGGACAACAGTATCCTTTTAGTTTTTAGAGCCCCGGCTCGCACTCAATGACCTCTTGGCCGCTCTACTAATTAGTCTACGAAATGTTTGTTATTTTAAGCTGCTCAGCCAGCTGACCTCAGTTTCTAGGCGTCTTTGGGAGGGTCTTACCGGGAATTTATTTGCCTTTCGTGTCCGTTGCTGCAACAAGTGCCATTCCGACCTGAGAAATTCAACCAAGGGCGATGAGCAGACCAGACTTTTGGTCGGAATTAGGGGTGAAGAGTGTGGCAGGACCTTCGGGCCATTTTATACTTTCACGCTTCTCCTTTTCAACTATTTTTCTTGGCCTCATTCTTTAAGTCCCAGCGAAAAGGAGAGAGTGCGTTAATGAAAACTGCCTTAAACACTAATTATGCAGGGCGAATGCCCAGTTGAGTCCTTAAAAGTTCACAATCTCCCTGTTCCACGGACGGCATGACTGCATAAATTTTCCATTTTAGTTCATAATCAATTTGCGCCCTCCCCCCGGGCGGAAGGAAATATTCTCGGGACGTGACACTTTTTTATCGCTGCAGCAGTTTCAAAAGGATTTCACTTCTTTATTAACCGCTTTGTTACGCATTTTGAACGAATCGCTCGGTTAGCGCTTTCACTTGTCATGTGCCGGAATTACTTCATTTAATTAATGCCTTTTATGAAATTTCACAAGCTGGCGACACACATTTCCGGAGATGAAAACTGCACCCACATTTGGGCCACATTCAATTCCGATTCGGATCGTTTGGCCTTTTTATGATCCCATCAAAAGGCGCGCAATTAAGCCGCTTATGTGGCAGCCTCAAAAAACAGAGAGGAAACACAAATAAAGAAAAAAATTAAACCAGGCCGACATATGCATGAATTTGCCAGCGGAAAGTGGGTGGTTTTTTCGCCCGCTAAGCTCGCAATTTGTCAAATTAAGTTTATGACTTTGACGCGGCACAAAGCATTCCATTTCAATCACACAAAAACGCAAATTGCGTGTCGTACAAAACGAGACGCTGGGCTCAACACTTAAACTCTTTCCCGCCACGAACTTAGAAACCGGGGGAAGCAGTTAAAACGCTTAATTTATGCTCGTCGGGGGTTCAAATGCCCCCATTTTGCCGCGGCCTCGTAAAATATCAGCCAGCCTTCAGCAGGCCGAACAAATTGAATTATGTCGACTTTGCCGGCGATTTGACGGTGTGTCGTCTGGCTGAGAAGGCTGAAAAAAATATTGGAAGGGAATATTGCACTGCGAAAAACTCTCTTCAAATTTCTGTGTAAAATAAATGGCCTCAGGAGAGCTCAAAAAAACATAGATTTAATTTTTTTCAGTTTATTTGTATTTTAAAACAAGAGAGAACGCTATAGTCGGGTGCCCCGACAATCAGATACCCGTTACTCAGGTAAAGGGAGTGCGAGGGAGATGGAGATAGAAACTTTGAACACGCATAACTTTTTAACGAATGGTCCGATTTGAAAAATTTCTTCTACATTTCGATAGGTATTGATAAACACAATAAAACTGCATTTTTACTTTTCCGAAATATTGAAATTTTTAAAATCGTATATAAGCGATTGTGGGCGTTAGAGGAGGCGTGGCACCCTTTTGAAACAAACTTGCGCTGCGTAGGAACTCCAAGAATCTTCATGCCAAATACCAATCTTCTAGCTTTTATAGTTTCCGAGATCTCAGCGTTCATACGGACAGACGGACAGACAGACAGACAGACAGACAGACAGACAGACAGACAGACGGACAGACGGACAGACGGACATGGCTAGATCGACTCGGCTAGTGATCCTGATCAAGAATATATATACTTTATGGGGTCGGAAACGCTTCCTTCTCCCTGTTACATACTTTTGCACGAATACAATATACCCTTTTACTCTACGAGTAACGGGTATAAATATAAAACAAATTTATTATACGATATAAGCTCTTGATATAATATGATATAACACAAATTATAAATAATTCCGATTTGGTATGATTAGCTAAACCAAAGAACCCTTGAAATTGCACTTTTCATAGAATTTAGTTGAATGAGTTTTAAATTAAATGGGTACAAGCATAAATTTAACAAAATTTTGAATTTTATACACAAAAAATTTTTTATATTTATCTCGTTCATTTCACAAAAAAGCTTAAAATGGACTAAATTATCTGTTAATTTCCATTTCCATTCATTTTATTTTTTTACACTGAATTTTTTCCGAGTGTAAATGGTACAAATGGGCTGTCTTTGCCCGGCTTGGTCTCACAGCTCAACGGCTTCCTCTTCATATTTTTCAAGGCTGTTCCTGTCGCCAGGATCCTTTGTCGGCCAGGTTGGGTTTGGTTGGTTTGCTTTGTTGAGGTCACAGCCGGGTTGGGGCTGAAAAAATATTCTGTCGCAAAAGTTGGCAAAGTATCTACCGTTTATTAAAATTTGGCAGCCGGGGAAAAATTCAGGAAAATGGGGAAAAAAGTGCACGGCAGCTAGGAAGACTTTCAATAAGGGCAATCGGCCATGTCCTTGGGCAAAATTGATGCAACACTTGTTGAAAGCCCCCTCAAACGCTCTATTAAACCTGTGAAAACACTCCTCGAACGTGAGGCAATCTCAGGTGCTTTGTCAATTATTTTGCTGGCCAAGAAAATTCGGCATGCTTTCGGTTTGTCACGTTTGCAGCGTAAATTTGCATATGCCATGTAAACGAATCTGGGTCGTCCCATCTGGCTGGAAAACAACTAATCTCGACCCAATGCCGCTTTCACACACTCAGCTTCAGGTTCACCTAATTGCCTTTTTGGCCAAATGGCTTAGGCCAAAGTTGTTGATGACGCAGGTGGAGGTCCTGGCTGTGGGAAAGAGCATCGTTAATGGGAAAGACGCCGAGTTTACACGATGCCAGCATAAATACTCCCCCTTTCATGGGGAACTTAAATGGGCACCGAGCATTAACGACAAAGTTGCGCAAAGTTACGAAGCTCTCTCCGCCGCAAAAAGCTGTAAAACACGTAGGGTCCCCGGTGGAAATTCGTCGCCCTGTGGCTGCCTATTTAAATAAAATGTAAAACATGATGTCCTGACTACACAATTTCTCCTCCTGGTTGGCAAATATTCGAGCTCGATCCCAGCTCACCGCAGCCATAGTTGGGATATGCAAAGTTTTGTGCCAGCTATCATCAATCAACCGTCAACTGAATGTGGAATGCTGAATATTGCATTTCGAGTTTCGATTTTGTTCAAATTATTTTTCACATCTAACTGAATACCCCGGACAGCTGGACAGGTCGACCGTAGACCATCGATGGGCGAAATATCAAAGCCCCAGCAAAGTTCTTGCAAGCGGAAACTTCGGGTTAAAATCAAACCAAAATATTTAAGTCAAAGGATTTCGCTTGAATTAAGTGAGTGCCACAAAAATGTTATGCAATTCAGAAGTTTCGCTGTCATAGGAAATTAAATTTCTGAATAATAATATCCCAATTTCGTAGAATTAAGTGTGGCCTAGATTATCATCATAATAAATATGAAATTTAATATTTGATTCTAATTATTTGCTATATTAAACTCTGAATATGCTTTCGAGGAAGAAATTTATAGGAAAATATTATAGATTCATACTAATCAAAAATCATTTCTAATAATAAAATATATTTTATTGTTTTTGGCCCCCTATTTCACATCCTCAGATAACTTAGGGTAAATTAAAAATTATTTAATGGTTTACTATTCATAAATCACGAATAAATTAAAACGCCAAAGCCATTATCTTAAGAGCACATTTGTTTTGTAAAATCAGAGCCCATTGTTTAATATTTCCTTTTAATTGTTGGACTGCGTCGAAAAAGTTTTTACCACACTCAGTTTATCGCCACTGCCACGCATGAACTTCAGTCGCATGTGTGTGAAGCTCGGTTCCATTTAAAAAGTTTGCCAAACTTTGTCCGTCGCCCTCATCTTACCCCAATCGCACTGAGATGGCTATTAGCTGCCATCATAAACAACCTCGAATTTGTCCAACGCAATGACAGAGGAACAACAAACGCACCAAACTTCCGCACTCACTTAAGCCATGTCATTTCAATTATTTTAGCAACTTTATGATCAACATGAGCCATAAAAGCGCGTAAGCCGAGAATAAAAATTTCAGTTGTGGCCCCAAGTAAATCCCACAGAAGGGCATTAAACTGGGATGTGGGGATGAAGGAATTTACTAAATAAGTAAACTTAATTTGCCAAATTCGAACGTTCCAACCAAGAGCATTAAAAACTTGACGGCTCGCTTTCTGCCAAATGGCAATTGTTGTTATAAATATTAAATCAACATTATGCGCGGCCCATAAATTCCACAAACGCGGGAGGGAATAATAAAAAAGTTAAGAGAAATAAAATCAACCGCATGTCCGTCTCGCGCAGATTTATTTGGCAGCCAACATGACGTATACGCCACGTGAATCGCCAGCTCGCCAGCTCGACTGCCCTTCAGTCTCCTTGGTTTTCTTTTTACCTTGAGAATTCACAACATTGGGTCACTTTTAATTTGCCAAACGGCGCACTTTGACTTTATTTCTCTCGCCTCCTCGTGGCAAGCACAATATTAAAACCGTATTCACACACAGAATTTAATAATTATAAATTCCAACTGCAGGGGCTGCAAAAAGAGCCGCAGTGTGTGCTAGAATGCACTTAATTGCCAGAGTTTAAAGCTCTGCAAGTGGAAAGTGCAGAGAACGATGGGGACTTGCATAAGAGACAGGCTTTGTCTTCGGAAAACGGCATATGGCAAATGGCTCACGTTGACCCCTTGAAATCGGACATTGAACGTGACCTGTCCAGAGCGCAGCTCACCTGCTTATATAAAACCATAAGAAGATTTCACTGAAAAGGCTCTGAATAGTTAAGAGTGCTATAGCTATATATAACTATATCTCAGCACCTAGTATATTCCTTTTGGGTTAATTCTTTGGGTTTTAGTTTACCGTGAAAGTACACTAATTGGACCTTTAAAAATACTTTGTTATTCAACACTTTAAATAAGGAATCACATATATTTTTGTTTACTATTTTTCTAAAATAAAACCTTCTTAGCTATTTAACTGTATAATAATAATGAATCCAATATTCCTTCAAAATTCTTCAGTAAACATTTAATCAGGCAACAAGCCTTATGAACTAGCTCTTTAATCAGCACTCGTACAATTAAGGGAAATCCCCTCGGTGTGCTCAGCTAATGAATGTATCGCTGCACGTTGATGTAATTTCAAATATAAACAGGTACATATTAGCCAAATTAGTTAAGTCGCAGAAAATCCCTTTCAGAGTGCATTGGATTAATTAGACTGCAGAGTCGGCAAAAGTTGTTACGAATGCAAATGAAACAGACTGTTAAATGTTTAAATGCTTACCTAGCCTAATCCTATTGACTATCTTTTTCGGTTGCTGGCTGCTATGAAAAATAGTATAAAAAGAAGCGAAATGGCCTTTTAATAGCCTCGCAAATGCATATTAAACAGATTTCGGCTGTCATTCAGTCGTAAAATAAAATAAAACACACTTTTAATGGGCCGTCGACTTGTTGACGCCTGGAAAAATTGAAGTTTTCCGCACATTTGTTTACGCCGTCTGTGGGCTCAGGAACCAGGACTCATAAATATTTATGGATCGCAATTCGAATTACAAAGCTACTAGGAGATAACATTTGACTGAGCTTATCATGTGACATTATTGTTATTGTTATCTTGTTTATTATGAATAAATATTCGTAATCATTCCCATCTGCTTATTCATTTGCATTTCAAAATTTTCCAAGCCCCATCCCTGCGACCAGAAATCTAATATGCTGTGCCGCCTTCATTTCCTATGGAATTCCTTCCATTCAAATGAACTGTAACAGTAGGCGACTTATATTGTTTAGACATCTGCAGAGGTGTGGAAGCCCCGGTTGTTAGGGGGCTCTAATTCGGGGGAGGTGGGGGTGTTCCAAAGACGGAGATAATGGACTCAGACACAACAGCACCGAGAGCTGCCATCGTCGTCCTTGAAACTTTTTCGCATGGCAAATTAGAAAACAAACTGGGTTTATTATTTTGATTAAACTTCTCATACAGCGCCAGACTTTGTGTGGTCTTGAATGATGATAAGGCAGGATTTTCACTGTGATTTCATTTTAAAGTCAATATTTATTTTGGGAGCGAAAACAGAACGAAAGGAAATGGAAAAATTGCATAAAAGCAAGAATATAATTTCAATATACAAAAAATAAAATATATAACTATTTATTTGATACGTTTAAATTAATCGCTATTGTTTTGTACTTAAATACTTAACATTTGTGATAAATAGGATACTTCGTATCATGCATTTTTACAGACCAGTAAATTGAGGCACCTAAGTTTAAAGAAATGTCGTTCCAAGAATGCCACCCGCTGGCTCTTGGATACACAAGCCCAGCGAGTTGAATGTCCTTTTTGTCATTCCTCATCCGACTTGCTGAGTCCCCGATGTCGCTGTTAGCCACCGCAAACATGTGGCCACATTTTTCAGGACTCCCAGTGCCAGGACCACTCCAGAACCCTTCGGGCGAAACCAGGCTGCCACATTGTCAGGCAATGGATACACTCGGAAAAAGTGAGTTCGGTGTCACGTTGGATAACTACAATACAATAATGCTGTAATTTGATTATTTTTAATCCCACCATTAACTGTTGACCTTTGATTGTTATTATTGGCGGTAAATCTATCAAATCAAAGTCAATGTCCAAAGGGTTGTGAAAATTAATTTGCATAAGTATTTAAATTGTAGGGATTTAATTTCACTTTAAAGAGCGTGCAAATATCCATATTAAACATGTTTTAAGCTGGTTTAAATACATTTTTCTCTCGGTGCAAGGGGTTCTAGGGGATGACCGCCATTAATCTTCGTGCCACTCCAATTGTCGCTGTGGTATCCGGCCTCAGGTGCACCATCATTTCCCGGCGCATCGTGTACAAAGTCGATAGTGAAGGTAGACAGGAAGCCCGGCCAGTCAAAGGGCCTATTTAGATTGGCCGGGCTCAATTAGGGAGTTCCGCTGCCGAATTCTGCCTTTCGGCAGCAGCACGAAGCCTGTGAATTACTTTATGACTTTCCGGAATCGAAGGATGGTGGCCAACACTAAGTAAAAATTGCTTTTCCAGCTGTTGCTCTGTGTGTGTGCGTGTACGTGTGTGTGTTTGACGCAAATCCTTTGACGACATTCCCAGAATATGGGGGGTGGGGGCTTACAAGGAAGGACTTCCATGGAAAGTGGTTCTTGGGCGGCTGTGCAAACAGAATGCAATGTGATGGCAGGACTAGCGTGTACGACCACTATTCCTGCGCCATCTGGGTGGCTCCCACATGAAAAAAGAAACCCTCTACCACGCCCACACTATAAACGTACTTATAAAAGTTACAAAATGAAGGAAGTAAAGCCAGCCAGTGCATTTCCTTTTTCGAAAACTTGCCAGACTTTGCCCCAAACAATATATCTGCTGCGGTGCTTCTGCTGCCTTATGCCTTCTGCCGGCAGGATTTATATATATTCCTGCTGTTGGCTTTGGCTTAGTGGAAATTGCTGCAATAAAATAGTCCTTCCTCTAATTCCACTTAACAATGATGTGAGCCTGTAATGGACGAGTTTTGACTCCACAAGGCCCCAGTTGAAATTCTAGGAGGCCATCCATATGCACTTTCTTATCCCAGGTAAAAAAGGTTATAAAATAAATTCCTATTGCTCTTGTGTCGACTTTGAGGGTCTTTAAGTGGTATAAGCCCCAAACAATTACCAATGTTATTTTAGCTTTTATGGCGGATGAAAGAAACTTAACTGGAAGGTAGTTTCTATAAAGGATATAAGTTAAACGAGCTCCGTATTTTTTTATCGAAGCCATTCCCCCTTCTGTAAGTTATCTCGCTGTGTACTTACAACAGTCTTGCCATGCAATCTTTTTTGGACTTTAGAAATTCCACTCATCTGAATGGGATTGAACATTGTACTTGGCATGCTGCTGCAGGGAAAATACTCGACTTTCAATCTGTTTTGTGAAGTAAGTCCTTGTATGCTCTACTTTCAGTGCTTTCAGTACCTTCAGCTGCGGAAGAGCTTGCAATAATCTCTCTCGCCAAGGGAAAGCTGTGAAACTATCAATATGCACATACCGGCTCTTTGCATCGCTTCAAAAACGTGTTGGGGAATCGCTCTTGATTGCCGAGAAGCTCATGTTCCCATTGTTTGCCCAAAACCTTCACGCAAACACCGACGGTTACACATGGCGTATACGTAATGCATTCGGGGTGTACTGAACTTACACTTATTTACTACATATATGCATATGCCTGGTCGCATATTGTTGTTTGTCCCTATGCTTGCGAAAGGAAAGCAAACATAAAAATGAAATTCAAAACAGCTGAGGGTAAAAATGGTGAAACGTGCGAAAAAAGTGCCAAGAGATGATATAAAACTTGACGTACACACACACACTCACTCAGACATGTAGAGATAGACGCAACAACCACTTCCGCTGACAGGAAATGAAAGTCTCCGTGCGTGTGACCAAGTGTTTGCTCGTGTAGGTAGGGGCAGCGGCATCTGTGTGAGTGCCAATGTGGGTTTGTGTAACTTACGTGCGTTGCCAAATGGTTTATGAAGTTGGTGTTCGTTTTTTTTGCCCCTTTCCCTCTATTGTCTTTCTGGCCTGATACGGCTTATGGGGAATTTCTGTTTATTTAAGCGTAAGGTATGAGAAAACACCAAAAAAAAAAATGAAAACAGAAGGGGTGAACTCTGCCGGTACAAAGTATGTTAAAGCCATTTAAGAAATTGAATTGCTGAGATTGTTGGTTTCGAAATTCATGTCATGCCAGTGGCAACTGTTAAGCCACTCCACATATCTGGAATGATATTAATGACATTTGCACGCCATGGCATAATTAGGCATCGACGATAATGACACTTCCCCGGCATTAATCTCCCGTGCCACAACTCCTGGCTTTTGTGGCTGCCCCGACCAATTAGCCCGTTTGATGTTGCTCACAGCCCAGACGAACACTACTCGCACATTGAAGCCCGTTCCCATGGCTGTCTCGATTTCCATTTAGACCTAACTACTTTTTCGCAGCAACCCAGTTAGATGGAATGCCCGCAAAAATACTGGAAAAAATTGTACACAAAATGAGCTAAAAATTTAATCAATATAAGCAGAAAGTGAAAATGCAATTAATACTTTTCAACACACATTTTAAAGTAACTTCAAAAATATTTAATTTTATTCAACTGAGAATATTTATTTTTTGACAAATATTCATTGTACCAAAACTTCTTTTAACATCTTTAACATTTAGGACTTTTGATTGTATTTAAAAAACCAGGTTTATATTTAAGTAAATCAAAAAGATACAATTTACCAAGACTGAAAATCTTATTTTTTTAATGGAACTCCAAAATTTCTTTCTGTGTTACCCTGTTTTGCTGCTTGTGAGCCTAATTAATATCTTTATGGTAATGGCCATTCCATCGAATTCTAAAGGCAAACAGCTGTCAGCGAAAGAACCCATAAAGACATATGTATTACAACTCGAGACCATATAAAATGCATTGGGAATTCGAAAGAAAAAATCAAATCAATTAGGTTAATTCATTTCTCCCTTGCAAGGATTGTTCCTAGAACCGTTAGACATTTGCGAGAAAGATTAATATTGATCTCTTTTAGCGGAATGTTTCTAGTGCCACTAGCTAAAGGTCAATTGCCTTCTATTAGTTTGCCAATATTCCAAATGAGATGGAATAATTGAGCTGGGTTCTTGGTCCAGACATTCGTGCTCGGTATTCTTCCAGGATACTTCATTAAATTAGCCGACGCTCCTTGGGCAAAAATCTTTGAAGCCAGACTGCTTCAAAGCGAAAATCATTATAGCCTGATGCTTAGCCTAGAAATTAGTGCCGGGGCAACAAGGCTGCACTGCCCCGTCCTTCCGACTGTCTATTTTATCTGGTAATTACTGGACAATGGATGGAAGCAGCGGAGAACACCGCAAAAGGTCCTTACGTAATTACATTCGCGGGGGAACTTGAATCGGATGGGAATCAGTTGAACTTTCCACTCATTAATTGCTGACAAGGAGGCGTTAAAAGATTGTTTTCTTTTCAGATGGTCCCGTGTCCATTCAAGTCTTAGACTCACAATAAAACCGTTAGAGAAGGGTTACTGGCAACTAGAATTTACAAGCAGATGAATGAACTTTGTTTAGATTTTGGTCGGGAGTCTTCGAACAAGGGTGAACACACAAAGGAATATTCAGTATTTACTACACTTTTCGCAAAACATCCTTATATAATAAGTTTTTATTTTTATGGGATTTTAAAGAACATTTTTCTTTCGATGAGAATGTTATTTATTTAATTCTGTCAAACTATGCCTATTGATTAGAGTTTATTTTTTTTATTTTACTAACATTTAACGATTGCCTTTAAAAAATCTCACATCTCACTGTGTATTAGAGAAGGGTTGGCCAGAACTTAAATTTGTATGCAGATGAGTGACAGCTTTGGTCTTCCTTTGTTAAACTTTCGCCCCGAGATTTCTCTGGGGCTTAATGCCCCAAAACAAGATGTCTCCAATGGCCGAGAGGACAGCTTAAAGCTAGCAAAGTTGGAGGCGGAGTTTCTCGGTTTGGCCAATTGACGAGACCACGAGACCATCAATCAAACGCATCCGGATGACAAATTCCCGTGGACGTGGGTCGCAGCTACCGAATGGGTTGGTCCTGGCAAATTATGCACACCAGCCGCATAGCAGCGAAGGACATTCCCCAGAGTCCAGTTTATTTGCCTGTCATTGTAGGCCAACACACGCACACATGCAAGCGTAAATGCCGCATAACCGGAAATAGCTTGTCGGACATTTTGTTAGCGAACGGTGTGTAGTCAACCCTGAACAATCGACAACAGACATGCAGATACTCGTAGAACTCAATTGTCATGGTAATCTCGACAGAACGGTTGAAATCCGTGCTGGGAATTTAATTGTTAGGTTCGTTTGTGATTGTTCAAGCCGGAATGGGCGAGAACATTGAGATTTCATGACCAGCAGAATGGCCTAAAGAAAGGTTAAAGTTTAGACAATAATCAGGATATGTGTTAACCCAATCAAAGATATCCTATCCTTTTAGTTCATTTGTCAATTAGTTTTTCCCAGAGATCAGCACACACATAAGTCAAATAAAAATATGAATATATTTATTGACATGGCTGATTTGTCGATTGGTTATTCACACACACATTGTCACACAGATTTTGACAAACCAATTTGTTTCTCATTTTCGTGATGTGTTTACTTGTTATATATTTATATCTGTTGACATGGCTACCAGGCTCTCAGGGCGAAAACAGAAAACCTTGACTGGAGCTTTAAAATAGCTTAGTCGAGCTAAGCAATTGCTCTTACCACCATTCGAAAATCAGATAACATGGCAATGGGTAATTATACGCCCGACATTATAATCGAAGTCATTAATTTGCCAACTTGGCTGATGGCTGCAAAAAGTTCCCCCGAAAGATTTGTTAGCCAAGTTGTTGGCCGTGGCAACGAATAAAACCCAAAGTACGAAATACCAGTATACATTGTATGTATTTGCCCGAGAAACGTGAACCAAATGAATGTACTCAGCTACTCGAGACTGCCGTCAGATAAAAGTTTTCCCTTAGCGGGGCAGAAAAAAACACCAGAGACCCTTAATTTTTGTGGCCAAGTAGCCTATTCGAGGGCACTGACACCTTCCTCGTCCACGACGACCGGGGAACTGCGTTCGGCGGACTCGTAGGCATGCATCTTGATCAGCATCATGGTGAAGATCTCCACGGGCAGGGTGTTCTGCAGCACCTGCAGCAGTTTTCCCGGCTGGGTGCAGACAAGGATCGCATTGATAAGGTGGTCCACGCCGCCCTCGATGTCGCCTTTTGCGATAAGACCTTCGCCCTTGTGGATCTGTGTCATGAAGTACATCTCGATGTCCTTGTCGCTCACGTTAGCCGAAGATCCCGAGGATCCCAACCCCAGGGCTGGAAGGGCCCGTTGGTGGCGCCTCTCGTGCAACTTCCTCTTGAACTCCGGGTCACTGCGGCGCTTCTTGTCGAAATACACACAATAGCCCATGAACAGCATTCCCGATATGGCCGCCAAAACCTTGAAAGTTCCCCGCACTCCAATCATTTTCGAATTTATGTTTTCAGGGCTTCACTTTTTAATGTCTGTGGAGATTTGTAAAGCTGGCGTCTGGAGAACAAGTATTTTCCTTGTGTGTTCACTGAGTGTTTGCTCGGAGACGTTAGAAAATGGATTGATAAATAACACAAGACTAACTTGACTTCTTTATGAATTAAGTGTGATTAATGAAGGTAAAACTGTATAATAAATCTATTAAATACGGTGACTACTCTAAGGGTTGGTTTTTAAGCTAAATAAATTTAAATTGGTGTTCATCAGGTTAATACTATCTTTAATGATGATATCAATGATGATGTCTCTTGAAAATAGAAAATGTTATCTCATTTATTATCAACAAAGATACACGATTCGACAATTCCCCCCAGGTGAAACCAAAATATAATAGAACACAGAACAAGTTTAATTACACAAAGTTCTGCTGCAAATGCTAAATGACTATTCGCATGCTTTCCAACATTACTCCTACCCTCGAAAGTTGTCAATAAAATAAAAACATTTTCGTGTCCCAGAATAAATAAATAAAATGTGAATCCTTCGTGGTGGGCGGAAGGAAAAAAATAAACGGACGGTCTGACAGAAACATGACCGTGACAGTTGGATTTACAGTATGTTGCTTTAATTTTGGTAATGCAATTGACCTCTTACCTTTGCGGGCCAACCCATACCCACACCACTTTATTAGGCCAATAATAGTATGTCCTTTAACTCAAGCAGGCATGAAAATTGATAAGCCGTTTAATTCGATATGATACTTACCAATCGAGGGGCCTAATTCGACGCCAGACCACTCTAACCATGCTCCGGCAATTTGCGGTGTGACCCCAGGATTTAACCTCGGTCTGTTGCCGGGGCAACGCCGCACCATATGCACACATCGTAGATGGTAATAGAATCTTTCCAACTGACTCTCGGTTCGCCTTTTCATTCCTTAAAGGCTTTTTTCTGCCTTTCGCGGCTGCCATGACAATGAAAAGGGAGGCTGACAAGTGGGGCAACTGCGTAACAAACATCGACTTATTATGCAAATTGTTATTCTGCGGATGGAGCTCCGAACCCATCAAATCCTATTACCTCGAATAAAAAGCGCCGTCCATCGATTTCATTCCGAGTTCTGTGCAACAAGCAATTTAACGCATTAGCGCGACTTTCTCCTCTGCCAAAATGCCAAACAAAAATCGGGGCAATAAAAATGTAGCGCTTTGTATGATGGTTCTTTGGTTTTCGGTTTGAGTTGGGGATTCGGTCTCGGTTTCGGTTGGGGTTTCTGCTATATCCCCCGAATGTGGTGCACTGAAACTGTTTGTGATTCAATTAGATAGTTGAATGTTTCCCAAGTGCGTTCTGATGGGGTTAGGTTTCGTTTTCGGTTTCGGTTTCGGTTCGCATTTCAATTACATTCCGTAATCGCTTACCATTATGCGAGTATCTGCTCCGCCTTGAAGTCCAGCGTCTGTTTGCCATTGGCTTGAATAAAGGCGAAATCCTTTAAAATTGAACTATTGAATGGAAGCTGGATGGCGGGACGCGGGGTGAAGGACTGAAGGAGATATGATTTGAGAGCATTTGAAAGGATTCGCTTTTTACGAATTTGCATTGAGGGACCTTTCGTCCATCGCCACCCAGCCTTTGGCCCTGTCTGAGTAATAACTACACCCACATTAGTATGAATTCGTGCATGGCCAAACTGGGTTGAATGAAATTTGGACTCTAAGCTGTGCATAAATAATGCGACTGCGAACATAATGGCATGCAAATTCCCCTTTTGGGATTGGTCTAATGATATTAGCTGGCAAAATGGTATTTATTCAAGCAAATTAATCCCTGCTTAATTCTCGCTGCCAATTTTCAGTTAAAATATTTGCCCAGCCTTAACCCTTGAGGTCAAAGCCTTGAGTATAAATATATATACCAACAATTATACACTTTAATTCTGTTCACCAGCCACAAAAGCAACCGCATATTTTCTCAGATAAAGTTTATTCAAACCAACTAAAGACATTGTTGATTTGCCATTCACAAAGATTTTGACATATATTTACAGATGGCATGGACAGAACCAAAACCAATAACACGAATTGTTCTTCTATTAATTAAATGAGCTCATAACAGCTTAGAGTGAGAAATTCCATGGCTCGTTTAACTGATTCACTCAAAGGACTAGCACAAACATATACGCAGATATACATACATATTTATCGGATATACACGGAATGTATTTACAAACTTGGCTTAGCCTAGATGTTTACAACAGTTAAAACTTACAGCTCTTCGATGGTTAAAGTGTCGATAGATTCTTCAATACAAATACATACAAATTCAATTATTGGTAAGTTTTTTCTTCTTGCTGAAGTATTTTCTTTTGACAACCGGAAATTCGACTTCGCAGTAGGGTGGGTCGCAAACTGTACTTAAAAACACGTAATGGATTTAAAGAGATATAAAGAAAATAATTTGGAGATAGAAGTAGGTCAACAAATTATAAAATTAAAATTGAAGTAATGTCAAGAATGTATTATCAAAATATAGTCTAACAACAAGAACTTTATATTTACTTAAAAAAATATGAAAAATATTTTTTCTTTGCAAATTGTTTATATTTTATGCTAAATTATTAGAAATATTATTGTTTAGATTAGATACTTCAAGTATTTCTAAAGTTCCCTTTCCTGTCACCGAGATCGACCCACCCTGCTATGCAATCATGTTCTTTATTTTATTGGGAGTGGGTCTATTTACAGAGTAGAGTAAGCAGCGGCAAATTGCATTTCCCCCGCAGCGAAACGAGGCGACGTTCCCATCTAAATTCCGTTCCAGTGGCAGGACGACAAATCGGGACAACATCACAGCTGCTTGGGACTGAGCTCCACGGGATTATTGTCCTCGTCACAGGAGATGTATTTGATTTTCACGCGCTGCCGCTCGCCGAGACTGTTGTTGATCGAAAGGCAGAGGGGCGAACTGGACCCGTCCACCGGCCGTTCCATGATGCACTCGACGGCCGCCCGATTGGGTCCTCCTCCGCCGCACGTTTGTTGCTGGGCGGGAGCATCGCGCGTCCGCTGATCTCGGCCAGAGTTGGAGACCGGCGCCTGCTGGATCTGCGTCTCCATCGTGCTGCGCTTCCACTGACTCTTGGTCTCCGCTGCGGAAGGTTGCGGGGGGAGTGGTGAGTGGTGGTGGGACAAGTGAGTCTGGGCCTGGGCGGCCAAAATAGTCTGGGTGGTCTGGGGGGAGGAGTTGGGGAGCGAGTGGGCGACGGTGTACCCACCTCTTGTGTGCCGGTGCGAGCTGTTCTTGTTCGTCAGCCGGCTCTTCGGCGAGTCGAATCGATGGCGTGTGAGGCCCACGCAGCAGCAGCAGATGATGCGCTGGAAGTACATCCGGAACCTGGAAGAGGAGTAAGATTACAAGGGAAAATATATTAATATTTAATTATATTTTAATATATAACTTGGCATAAAATTAGGACCAGATATTACTTGATAATACCATATTAAAAAAAAATTATTTTTAAAAATATGACTATATCATTTGGAACTAATTTCTATAAAGACAACATAATTTAAGGTTCGAATTTTTCAGTTCGTGAATTACATTAGATAATACGAATTAATTATTATTATTATATGTTTTTTTAAATGTCAAAATTCCCAAAATTAAAATCCGTCATTTCCAATCCTTTTATGAAAAATGATCTATTATGTCTCTTATTAATAATACATAGTTTTCAAACAAATATTTACGTTATGTAAATATTAAATAGATGGGCCTCAAAAATATCATATTCAAGTATTTTCTGTGTAGTCCCTTTCATTTCGTCTGCATATTTCCACTTCAATTACCTCTTATTCATCCAGTAGTAAATGAGCGGGTTGACCATCGCATTGGACATGGCCAGCCAGTAGAAACCGAGATACATGTGCTGCACGTACTTCGTGGAGGCCACCTGGTTGTTGTGGTAGGCGTAGATGAAGAACAGGTGGTACGGCAGCCAGCAGATGGCGAAGATGGACACGATGGCGATGAACATGCGCACCACCTTTCGCTTCGACTTCATCGACTCCATCTGGCGATCCGTGTTCTCGCCAATCGATCTACTGCCCCACAGAACTCGGCCCATTAGGGAGTAGCAGATGAGCATCACTATCATGGGAATGCCGTAGGTCAGTACCAGGATGATCAGGTTGTACCTAAAGGAGGATATACATTTATAAGAGAATTTAAATGAAAAGTTCTCTAGAAAAGTAAAAGTATTTTTTAATGATTTTCAATACGAAAATAGTATACTTCTATTGATATTTTAATTTTCCCAGGAAAGTATACTTTTTCAAACTATTTATTTATCTGATTTTTTTACTAAACTTACGCATAATCCGCCATCGAAGTGGGATATCGTCCATCCGGCCACATCATAAAGCAAACTGTCCGTGATTTTCCATTGTAATAGCTGCAAATGGTCCATTTCAATAGGTTAATACGGCCCGAATACAGCGTTCAATTAAATATTTAAATTCCGGAAACTGATAAATCAAAATTTCATCATTTAATTACACAGCAGAGTTCCCCCGAACATAAAAAGCTGTCAAGTTTCACGCTTCGACAGGTCTTAGGCACCAAGGAAATGGTGGCAGGATGGAAGTTGCCTTTTACAAGCATGACAAATTTCACGTTTGGCCCGTCACCAAATTGAAAACTTAATTTGCCAAATTATGAAGTATTTCATGCCTCCTCGTTGTCGAGCACTTAAAAGGGCTATTCTGTTGTCCCCGGGCCAGCAGAAAAGCAGAAAACCCCGCACCTTTCTGCTTACCGGCACTTTTCCGACCATTAACAACACGGCTATGGCAACTGGCAGACAGGTCATAATTTGACCAACAATGTTGATGAGGCTAGCTGCCCGCTGGCGTTGGTCTGACAAAAAGGGTGCCATTCACACCAAAACTGATGAATTGAAAGGGAAAATTGTTGTTTTCCCTCCGAAATTCGGTCAGCAATTGATTTAAGCCCCGCATAATTTGATTTGACACGCTCGAATGTTAACTTTATCATGAAGTGATTTAACAACGCTTTAAAAAAATGCTTTTGCATGGGAAAGTGTGATTTGAAGCAGTCACTTTTATTTTCAATAAAATATTCAAAAAATAGAGTCTACTCAGGTATTTTAATATTAATATGAAGGATCCTTTCTTTTGCTGTCTTGTTAGATTTATTTTTATTTCTGGGCTAATCTAATCTGCGTTTTCCTGGTTTATTTTGCATCGTATGCCTTGAAGCTTTCTAACCGTCTACCTCCTTTGGGGTTTCTTCGAAAATGCTCAACCAATTTGGATTTTTTCTCACTCATCTCTAAATCGGCCCACTCTATATACGCCGCTTTCAGTACCTTTCATATGTCCTTGTCAGAATTTGCCATCGTTTGACTCTCGTTGTGCCTCGCCTTGGCCATTCTTTATCACATTTTGATATATGAACTTGCCATCTTTATTATGCCCTGGGAGTTACCCTGGGAGACCTTTTATCCCTACTAGCACTTTGTTGAGAGTCTAAATAAAAAATGCTTCAATTCTATTAAACAGGACACCCGAGCGCTCCAGTTCGGCAGAAATCCACCGCCCGAATGTTGCGAATTTGCGTAAAATTCAAATGAAGGCAGAGGCGACGAGGTGATTTAGATGGATGGGGATGCTTATATCAACACCGAAACACCGAAAATGGCCGACAAAAAAACAAAATGGGAGACATGAAAAATATGGAAGTATTTCTGGAAGGTGCGCGGCATTTCATGTTATATTTGTTTGGCCTCTCAAATCGATACAGGAGCTGCGGGAGTTTGCTCCACTACCACTCCGCAGGGAGTCTGGCCAACTCGTAAGCTTTGGCTTACAAACTTGTATATGCTTTGCGCTTCGTGTTTAGCGTTTCGCGTTAAGATTAAATAGAAACAAAAGGGAGAGTGAGCTTTGGATGCAGATCCTGGAAACACCCCATTTTGGTAATTTATTAAGATGTTTAGTATGGCCCTTTTAATTATTATTATTATCGTTTAGTTTAGGGTCTAAGCATTAGGTATTTTTAAATAATTGAGACAAATCAAAATTATTTAATGCCACAAAATCTACTTGATTCCTAAAATCACTAAAAATATGTTTAATTACTAAAGTTGGAAATAAATTTAAATTTACAATAGGCTTTAAACTCTAAATTCACCTACTTTTAGGTCCGTTTTCTCGTCCCGTTATTAGATTTAAAGTACGACCATGAAATCGTATGATAATTTGGAGTTTAAAACTTCCTTTTAATTTAAAATTAACGTACGTATGAAATGTAAGCAAATGAAAATCAATTAAAGTCCCATTAAATACTACACTAATAACCTCGGAGGGCTTTCCCTCCACCGCCTGGCAAACTGATAACCGAACTCATAATACCCCATCGAGGGACACACATTCTTGGGGCCAATTGCCCACTTACTGCTTGGTCATGATGCTGGAGTAGAGCAGACAGGGAGCCGACAGCACACAGCTGAGTGCCCAGATCAGGACCAGGATGATGCGCACCTTCCGACGCGACGTGCGGCGCTTCAGCGGATGCACAATGGCGATGTATCTGCAGGATGGCAGGAAGCGGATGTGCCGACGCACAGATTAGATGACGCGGGTGGAAAATTCGGGGGAAAGCTCGGAGGAGGAGGAGCAGAATGACTTACCTATCGAAACTTATGGCCACGAGCGTGAAGACCGAAGTGGAGACCGTCACGTTGGCCACGAAATTGTTGATTGTGCAATAAATCGAACCGAATGGCCAATCCGAGTTCAGCATGAATATAAAGTTGAAGACGCAGTTCAGCGACGACATCAGCAGGTCGGCAATGCTCAGGTTCAGCAGGAAGTAATTTGTGACCGTCCGCATGCTGCGATGTCCTGCGAGGAAGAAAAAACACAGAGTTAGAGAAAAACGAGAAAAAGGGAGAGACGTGATGGCCAAGACAGAAGTGGTTCGATTTTAGAGAGACGGGGAGGGGCCGAACAAGCAGTGGCCAATGCGGCGTATACGTGCTTTTCTCGGTACTCCTTTTTTCCCGTTTTCTTTTTTGGCAACTGCTTTAAATCAGCTCTTCCGCATCGACCATCGAGAGAGCTTACCTGTTACAATCCAGAGAACAATACCATTCCCGGCAATGGCCACAAACATCATCAGGCCGAAAATGATGGCCCAAATCGTTTTCTGCTCCCATGGCAACTCGTACGGCCGTGTCGGCGATGGAAACAGGCACTCGGTTAGAAAGTCTCTGTGGGCGAATCGCAAGCAGACACAAATTTTATTGCAAAATATCCGAAAGTGCACTGTCAGAGGCGGGTGGCCAAAATTGGTTCGATCATCGAATGGAAACAATGTCGATGGTGTAAAATGGGAGTTACCCAAGTGCCTTTAAGTCCCATAAATAAATCAACGTTACGCTATGTGGAAAAAGCTTTGGATATTTTTAGAGTACATTTAATTCCTTACCGTAGAAAATTGTACTATTTTTCAACAAGCTTAAAAATAATTAAATATTCTAAAGATTTAACTGATAATGTATTAGGCTTTCTCTGAAGAACTCTACATATTAAATTTATTACATTTTGTTAAGTTTAAGCATTACTTAAAGTATTCCATGTAAATCGGCCAAATCATTCCTTTAAATTTATACATATGTGCAACTTTATTAAAAGCCCAAGGAAAGGTTGAATTTGAATTTGAATCCTAATACTAAATGTACTTAAATTAAAGGCATTCTTCACAGAGGGAATCCCTTTCAAGAATAACCGACTTTAATGCAACTTTTTTACTTTTCTTTGGCCAACCTTCAGGGCAAACAATATTTGGCAAATTCAATCACAGAATGGATGAAACTTTGCGATTTGGCAAACCTTTTCGGAGCTGCGTGTGCGTCTTCGCCTTAACAATAACAATGGGGAATCAATGAAGCTGAAGCTGGGCGAAAGATCCTTAAAGGAAACTTGCCACAAAAGAAGTATCCTTATCGATATTGAGGCAGTGGCAGTGGCAGCATGAGAACTAGCAGAAAATTGTGCGGTAATTTCATTGGACTGACATCCGTTGGCCAGGGGGGTCTTGGATCCTTGGAACTTGGGGATCCGATTATCATATCAAGGATTATGCTAATCACAGCAGCAGGACTCGATGATGCGAGGAACATGTCGCTAATTATTTCTAGGGGTCTCTTTGTCTTCGGTTCGTGCTGCGTGCTTAGTGGTTCGCAGTGGCTGAGCTTCCTTTTGATTAGCCCGTAGCTGTATGAATGGTAAATCCTATTAATTAGAGGAACCTTGTTCGATGATTGTCAGGGACTCATCCGCAGACTATGCTCTCTCGATTTCCGCTGCCAGCCGGTCGGTCGGTCGGTCACTTTTGTCTGAGTGCCACGGGGCGTATGAGCAATATCAATGAGCCGTGCCTCCTCGCCGGCTTTTCTATTTGGTCCTGTTCAAAATGCAGCAGACACAATTCCAACGAAAATTCAATAAGCGAATTGTTCACATTCATCCATTTTCATTGCTATTGCCAGTTGTCTCTCAGGCATCAAATTTCCCACTTTCCTTTTATGTCTAACCATGATTGATGCCCTGATTGATTGGTATTGTTCGGCCCACAAAATATTCGACTAGCCAAACCCACATTACTTGGAAATTAATTGGGTTCTGTGTGTGGTTCTCTGTGGTCCCAATTAAATCCACCGCAAGACCGAGAGGATAACATTGGCAAACATTTAACTCCTGAATTTTTAAAAATGGTTTAGCTTCCGAATTTCAAAAATATTGTTGCATCTATTCATATCCCTTGTTTTGTACATTTTACTCTCGAATGTTCTTAAACGCTGCGCTTTATTGGTCAGTTGACTCCGACCATATTGCCACACGTGTATGCTCTTATTTCCAATCAATGAACTTGAAATAAAATTCCGGTCAGCAAACTGTTGGATTGTGAAGTGGCCGAAACCCAATTGCTGATGAAATGCTGTGATTGCTTGTCAAATAAAGAAAAGTGAAATATTTGTTTGTTTTGAAAAGTTATTTTTGAACTCTTTGTTTTGTTTTTTTTTTTTTAATTAATCGGGCAAATATGAATTTAATTTAAACAAGAGAGAATGCTATAGTCGGGTTGGTGTCCCGACTATCTAATACCCGTCACTCAGCTAAAGGGAGTGCGAGGGAGATGGATATATACTATTTTTTTGATTGCGCATAACTATTTAATGAATGGTCCGATTTGAAAAATGTCTTCTACATTTCGATAGGTATAAATATACACAAAAACAAGAGAGAACGCTATAGTCGGGTGCCCCGACAATCAGATACCCGTTACTCAGGTAAAGGGAGTGCGAGGGAGATGGAGATAGAAACTTTGAACACGCATAACTTTTTAACGAATGGTCCGATTTGAAAAATTTCTTCTACATTTCGATAGGTATTGATAAACACAATAAAACTGCATTTTTACTTTTCCGAAATATTGAAATTTTTAAAATCGTATATAAGCGATTGTGGGCGTTAGAGGGGGCGTGGCACCTTTTTGAAACAAACTTGCGCTGCGTAGGAACTCCTAGAATCTGCATGCAAAATGCCAATCTTCTAGCTTTTATAGTTTCCGAGATCTCAGCGTTCATACAGACAGACAGACGGACAGACAGACGGACAGACAGACGGACAGACGGACATGGCTAGATCGACTCGGCTAGTGATCCTGATCAAGAATATATATACTTTATGGGGTCGGAAACGCTTCCTTCTAGCTGTTACATACTTTTGCACGAATACAATATACCCTTTTACTCTACGAGTAACGGGTATAAAAATAGCATTTATACTTTTCGGAAATCTTTAAAGGTGTGGGCGCCAGACACATTTTAAAATCATTAGTGGGCGATTGTTGGCGTTAGAGGGGGCGTGGCCCTCGGCTGAAACAAACTTGCGCTGCATAGAAAGCCCAAGAATATGTGTTGGTAATCTTAACTTTCTAGCTTTTGTAGTTTCCGAGATCTCAGCGTTCATACAGACGGACAGACAGTCAGACGGACAGAGGGACAGACGGACATGGCTATATCGACTCGGCTAGTGACCCTGATCAAGAATATATATACTTTATAGGGTCGGAAGCGCTTCCTTCTAGCTGTTACATACTTTTGACGAATACAATATACCCTTTTACTTTACGAGTAACGGGTATAAATATATATTAAATTCAGTTCTATTTGTACTCAGCCCTCAGCCTGCGCACATTGAAATCTGAAGAGCTCTTTCCATAATGGTTGGGGTCTATCATTATTTCGGTTTAATATTTCCAGTTCAGATACGTGCCCATAAATTTGCAAACATTCGGCTACAATTCGTTTGTGTTTTTGCAGACTGGCCCGTGATATATCGCATTACATTCCATTTATTTATCTGCGATTGGACTATCGATTTCACATTTAATTAGATATTTAACGTTGTTTCAGTAGCAAACAAGAACTCCATTAATTACACAGGCATGAAGACGGGGCCACAATGGTCTATAATCAGCATTGAATGGCCGCGATGCAATGCCCAAGTGTAAAATGTGTTATTGAAATTTTGGTCTAAAATGTTTACATAAAGTATGTGCTAATTGAATTGCCACGGCCATGTTTTAGTTATTATTAATATTGCGATATTTAAATGGACTATAATTAGCATTTTCATTTCATTGAAGGGAATTTATGCACGCATTTTAATTGGCTCAATGCACGCCAAATGCGGCAGAATATTTGCGAATATTTTCGATATGCATTTGCATATTTGCTTAAGTTCCTTTAAAGCGACCAACAAACTGGCCCACCTTTTAAATTGAAAACTTTTCGGTTGCCTACTTTTTGCGAGCTTCCCAACTTTTGGCTGTTTTCCTATTATGATAATTGCTGTTGTCTGCGCAACTTTTCACTCATAACAAATACGGGCCAAAAGTTGCCGGCAGATTTATGGCCTCCTGCGATTGCAGCTGACTTTAAGAGCACCGGGATGGGATGGCGAAGGACAAAAGGCGAAGGCAAGTCAGGACCAGCCCTTGGGCGGGGGTATACATTTTCAGCCTAATTTAAGCAAATTTAACTTGATTAACGTAATTTGTTCTTTTCTCTCATACTCTCCCCGCTTTCTTTATAGCTGCCTAATTAAGTTTGATGCCATTATAAATCCGTGTTAAACTCCAGTTTGTTCCTGTTATTATTATAATCATCATTCATGAACGGAAGTGTTTGGCCTTTAGAAGGAAACTAATTACTTCCGTTTGTAAGTGTTTGACCATTTGTACATCGTACTTATAATTTTCTTTGGCATTTACCAGAATTTTCCCTAATGACAGTGGGGACCTTCGCAAAATTTGGCAGTAATAACTGAGGAAATTCGGCATTTCTCGGCTTTCGTAATATATTTGGCCCTGAGTATGCAAATTTTCGCTGGAAAGAATTCTGAAAATTCCTCTAGAATTCACCAGCAAATTTGGCAGGCAAGGGAATTGCTTTTTTTTGCTTTCCGGCAAAGTCCCAAAAGTGTCAGCTGCTTTGATTCGTTAAAGTGAAAGAATGTCGAGTGGCTTTTCGACGGATGTCCCGGATATATTTTTTGCTTCTGCGATTTCCTTCTGATTGAATTGATTTTGTGGTTGTTTACTTTCACCATGTGCAAGTGCATACATTCTTTTTGCCAGCACACAAACTTCCGCTCAAACGATTTGGCCTTATGTTTAAATTATGAAACTCTAAGGGGTGGGGTGAAATTTAACAAATTGCGGTAATTATATTAAATCAATGAGCAATTATGTTAATCGAAATCTATTGGGTAAAATGGATTTAGATTTTGTATACGGTCATTTGAACTTTTCAAAATGTCAGCTGAGACATCATACTACCTCAAAGTAGTTTCTTTTCCAGCCAAATCAAGTGAATTATGAATTGAGTGTTCCCAGTCAATTAGGAACATTAAAGAAATTATCATCGATTATAGTTTGCCCTTCGGTAATTTCCTGTACAACGAACACGGGGGGTACAAACAAATTGCCCGTCATTAGGTGGCGTTCAGACGAGTTTATCGTCGCACTCGAGAAGGTGAGTTACCCACATTAACTCGGCTAATAGTCGACGACCCCCTTTTAGCCACCCCGGGGGGTCTCTTTGCCCCTTTGAGGCACCTGCAAAGTGCGCACTATTTCCATGGAGCCGCTTCAGCTAACATGTTTCGCATTCGCAACTCGCTCCTTATTATATTCTAGTGAATATTTTATGCATGACGAGCCGGCGATGCAATCCAAATTGGCGGTCTTGCGGCTACTTTATTTCCCTAGCTATATTTGTACCTTCTCCGGTTGTCGAGTTCTCCGGTTGCCTGCTCCTCAGGTTCTCGGGTTCTCAGGTTCTTGGCTTTTTGGGTTCTCAGGTTCCTTTGGGGTGCTCTTCCGGTTGCTGCACAGCTGAGAGGTCGAAACCAGGGTAGATCAAGGTCCTCAGTTCACTGCAAGGACCGCATTGAGCATGCCGCACGCAGGTGGCAAGTTGGCCCGCCGTGTGTTTATAGTTCAGGCGGTAACTTCTGCTGCCAACGGCAGTTCGGAAAAGTCGGAAAGTTACGGAGCTGCAAGTGTCACGTAACTTAAAGGCTCCCACTGCATAAAGTTGCCGAGATAGTAATTTACTGGGGCGATTTCTGGGGGTTTTTAAGTGCATGGTAATTGGATTTCTTCAAAGTAAATATCTCGAAACTCATATTTTGTAATCCTTCATGAGGAAAACATTGCTATAGCTTGTTTTACTTTAAAACTTATTTTTCTTAAAGCTAACCGACATTAAAGGGTAAAAGTAGGATGAAAATACTTCAGTATAATAAAGTAAAGATAAACCAAATATTAAAAATTTTTCCTTTGCTAAAACTCGATATTTATATTTTATATTCGTGTGAATTTTTTTGCAATTTTCGGAGAATCAAGAATTTTTAATTTTTCAGTTTTGTTTACTTTCTGAAATGTTGCCGGTTTGAACATTTCTGTGGTATCTAATTTATTCCAGTGTTGCCCTTTTGCTCATGAGGATGGTGTCGCTGCCAGTAGATAAGTTTGGTCTGATGCTCATCGATGCCTGACAAATGGTGGCTGTCACAAGCACCTTTCCCGTCCCCCATCCACCATCCCCAAACCTACTTCATCCATCCTCCGGCCAGAATCATCATCGTTGACAGGGCAAAAACAATGCGACCTTTACTTGGCGTTGGCACTCGAATTTTCGACACGCTCCGCAAATGAGGCCATTTTCAATTTCAGAATTTATGAAGGGAGGTGGTCACGGTCCCTCAATTTCGGGGCCCTCCCCCTCCACAGTCCCAGAATCCTGAATCCTTGCCCCCGCATCCTGCATCCTGCACACACATGCACTTGACAGAGCAATCGAGAGTGTTGATGACGATGGCGGCGGCAGGACAATGCGTAAATTAAACTTCCCATGTTGTTTGCCGTGGAGTGGCCATTAAATTTGTATGCCTCTGTCCGAATAACTGTTTCATTGGCGGCCATGGTAGCTATGTATATTACTGTTGCTGAATCAACCCACCCACTGCCTCCGCACTGGGGACTTGTTTTATGTTTGGTGAGAAAAAGTTAATTGAAAAATTTGTCATATGCAAATGACTCAACTTGCACGATGTTCTCTGCTCGTCCAGTCCCCTCGAAATGGCCAGCATTATTTTTGCGAAATCCATCCTAGGCCCATAGTCATTTCCTCTGAGCTGGGGCTTAGCCATCGATGAATAGACATAAACAAACTGCTCCTGACTGCGGCACAAAGGAGTCTTACTTTCGGTCTGCTTCTGCTTCCTCCTGCTTTCCGGACCTAATCCAAACAATTTCTTTCGATTTTCATCCGGAATGTTACAGTTCGAGGCGTCTCGAAGGGTTCCTGGGCTTGTTTAGCTGGCTATGGGATCAATTTGTGACTTGGCTAGATAAATTAGACTCTTTAAAAAGATTTGGTTTAGGGGACGATTTAAACTGCCCTCAGAATTTAAAAAGTAAAAAAAATAAATATTTATTTTAAATCTTTAAAAAAAACTGTGATTCAATTAAAAAATTTTAATTTAACTAGCTGCAAGTTATTAAACTAAAAATATAATATAATATAAAAATGTTCATAATTTAAATAATACAAATTTTGAGTTTGTACTTTAATAAGTCAATTTTTAGAAAAAACCGAATGGTATGATTTATTATTTTAAATTTTCCAAATGTAAGACCTGAAATAACTTTCCGAAAACTCAAACTTTTTAGCTAGGGTAATCCACATTCGGTGCCTGCCAATATCGATGAGCACTTCTTGTTTTTATGTGAGCCATCCATTCTGATTGGATTTGAGTCTGGCCATAAAAATGCCAAGGCCCCGATGGACACCCACCAGCAGCAGCAGCTACAACCGTCAGGATGTGGACTAATGTCGTGTGTCCTTTGTTGTGCTGTGCTGTTATCATTGGCCAAGTATCAAAATCAATAAGCGTACGAAACGCCATAAACATCAAATTCGAAAGGATGCGTCTCTTTAAATCGACTGAAGCGAGCCAAAGCCACCATTCCATTGCTTTGTAATAAACTTTGACATTGCGTATACGCCGCGTGGGCCGCTCTCACGCACTCAAGTGTGTGTGGCAAAGTCGAAACGCGTGGCGAAGGTGAAACTGTCAAGATCTTTCCATCAATAATCCATGGGAAATGTCCGAGACATTTGCCTTGATTGAAGCAAACATAATGAGCTTAACTCGAGACAAGCGGCAGGCAATTCACCTGAGCAAATGCCCCTCCACAAACAAAGGTTATACAGAGTAAACAATTTTATTGACCTATGTAATGAAATAAATGAGTGAAGGAAATATTATTCGAGGCGCAAGTAAGTCTGTTTGCACTGATATCCATTCCCGTAGGTATTTTGGGTTATATTTTTAAAACACTTCTTCAGAAAAATCTAAAGTTGTATCTCTAAAATTTTATTTCTAAACTATTTTTTTACTGATCTATACGAATTTCCCAAAAGCAATTAGTGCGTTAATCAAGGTAAACATGACCTTGTTTTCTCACCGTGCACCATTCCACTTTCACTTACTTTCCCTTTCACAAAGAGCATTAAACCTCGAGGCTTAGGACCCAAATATAGAACATCGAACAACAATTGCAACGTCGTTTTGTTTGTGTCAAAGTTTTTCGAGGATTTAGTTCGGGCCAAGAGCTTTGCATTTGTCGGAATTTAATTATTCGGTTCACTCTTTTCCCTCCTTTTACGTAGTTTGTCACCTAACACAGGATGTTGGGGAGGAAACAATTAGTAAACTTGTGTGTGTGTGAGTTTGAAAAAAGTCCAGCCTATTGTGGCACTTGGGTATACTAGATTGAAAAGGAATAATTACAATGGTTGTTTTTTCGCTGCAAAGTGCTGTGGGAGTGCTGGCTTTAAATGTAACATATTATTTGAGGGTGGAAAGCCTTGACCGTTTAAAGGTTGAACTTTAAATTTGTATGCTGTGTTCTGTTTTAATATGTAACAGGAAATCCCACATCTCACATCTATTGGAAACCTAACCCTAAAATCAGTTTGCAGTAGTTTCGGGGAACATTAATATAAATAAATCTCAAAGTGAATTTCGCCAAAACTGAATTCTAATCTTTTGAAAATAATATTATCTATTTTCCGGGAAATAACGATTACCATAAAAATGCCATCGTTTTACAAAAATTTAAATTAGTTTATATAAGACATAAGATTCCTTGCGACAAAAAGTTGTTCAATAATGTTTGGACTCTTTTGGGACAACAAAGGGAGAATGAAGCATAAACAACAATACCTCCTCTTCAAGTTTTCCGTCGAAAAACAATAGAAGGATATCTCACAAAAACCAGTGCCCATGGAATGAGGCTGAAAAACAATTTAAGAGTTTAATTAACCAAACACAAACAGGACCAAAATAGATCCATCGCTGATGGAATTACGGCAATGCCAACTGAATATTTATCCACTGACTTGCCTTTCGAGCGATTGCCCCCCTTGATTCATTTTTATTACTTTTGCAAACTTTTGAGTTATTACGCAATAGCCGTATTTGCGGGCAACTCATTAACTTCACTTTGCGGTTAGCTTGGGTCCAAATGGAAATACGAGTATAAATAGCACAAGCTGCTTAACTTCTTGACCAATGGAAAATAATTGCTGTGATTAAGATATATTAACAGGGAATTTTATGTGGCTTTATCATCTCCTTTAGGAGCCATTCACCCCAGCAATTAGCATAGGACTCGTTGTCTGGCTGATTCGAATTCATTGAGTAAAAACATAAATTCATGTCTGTTTTATTAAGCTAGAGCAATTCACTCAATTAAACACCTGATGATTGGTAAACTGAATAGTAAAATGGATTAGTACAATTGAAAATATCAATGTGTAATCTTTTATAAACAAACGATTTTTAATTTACTCCGAAAACAATAATGATTTTTTTTCAGCCCTGAAATTCTAAATAAGATAAAAAAATGTACTCAATAATTAAGTTATTCATTAAAAACCTGCGTAACCGGTATTTTCATAGAGATTAATTGAAACAAATAACTATAGTTACATATTTGCAATATATTTTTTCTCCCCGTTGTCCACTGAAGTGATTTAATTGTCAATTTAACTACTTCTCAGCAATTCAAATTTAAGTGCACAATGCAACATTTTTACTCACACAGCGCATGAACGTAATTAATAAATAACAAGAGAGAACGCTATAGTCGGGTGCCCCGACAATCAGATACCCGTTACTCAGGTAAAGGGTGTGCGAGGGAGATGGAGATAGAAACTTTGAACACGCATAACTTTTTAACGAATGGTCCGATTTGAAAAATTTCTTCTACATTTCGATAGGTATTGATAAACACAATAAAACTGCATTTTTACTTTTCCGAAATATTGAAATTTTTAAAATCGTATATAAGCGATTGTGGGCGTTAGAGGGGGCGTGGCACCTTTTTGAAACAAACTTGCGCTGCGTAGGAACTCCTAGAATCTGCATGCAAAACGCCAATCTTCTAGCTTTTATAGTTTCCGAAATCTCAGCGTTCATACAGACAGACAGACGGACAGACGGACAGACGGACAGACAGACAGACGGACAGACAGACGGACAGACGGACATGGCCAGATCGACTCGGCTAGTGATCCTGATCAAGAATATATATACTTTATGGGGTCGGAAACGCTTCCTTCTAGCTGTTACATACTTTTGCACGAATACAATATACCCTTTTACTCTACGAGTAACGGGTATAACAATAAGGACCACAACAATAAGAATTTAAGCATTTAATATGAGTATGGGTACGTATTATTTTAAAAATAATAAGATTAAACCTAAACAAATTTATTTTCTCTTTAGCCTCCTAAGTTAGGGTGCTCCGGATCTTAAAGGAATCAGAAAAGTTAATATTTGTTTAACTATACTGGGAAAAACTTTCGCAATATTAAATGCTAGATAAATAGATATTTACTGTTTGATTTTAAATGTTGAAAAAAACTAAAATAAAATCATTTCTCATTTTTATTATTAACTTTAAAAAAATATTGTATAATGGGAAACTTAAAACCTTGTTTAATTTTTTCTAGGTATTTTCTATATATTTACTGTTTGATTTTAAATGTTGAAAAAACTAAAATAAAATCATTTCTCATTTTTATTAACTAACTCTAAAAAAATTATAATAGGAAACTTAAAACCTTGTTTCATTTTTTCTAGGTATTTTCTAGATTTTTACTGTTTGATTTTTGTTTGTTGAAAAAACTAAAATAAAATCATTTCTCATTTTTACTATCTTTAACCTTAAAATAAATTATTAAAATAAATTTAAAAATTTGTTTCTAGGACCCTTTTTATTTTGAGTGCAGCGACCCAACAAAAACGGACGAACGGTAAACACGCTTATCAGCTGTCAGACCTTGAAAACTATATTCAATTTAAGCCCTCGCCGCGAATAATCAGTTGGCCCTCATCAGCGGCAAGTTAACGGGTTCCGCGAATGGGTCCTAACGCCACCGTTTAATTTGCATAACTTTGTGCTGGCGGAGGCACTAGAGAATTTCAGCGAAAATGAATAAAGGACAAAGACGGACCATTACTTGGAAGTCGAGTCCCCTTAAATGGAGCGGCAAATGAAAAGGTGCACTCACTTGGCCTCGTTGATGCTCTCGAGATTATCCCGGTTGTCGATGATGCTGGACAGAAGGCTGACCACCTCGGTTCTGTTCAGGCTGCTGAGGAGCGTCGTGTTGACAATGCTGTTCAGCTCGAATCGCCGGACGGCGAGGATGGTGCAGTTGACCAGCAGCTCGGTGTCCACAATTTCCGACATTTTCCAGCCTTTAATCGGGATGGGGAGCGTTGCGTAATGATCCCGCTGCACTTGCGCCACATTTAATAACGCAGCGCCATAGAAACCGAACCGTTGAGGTTGTCCGACCTATTTGAAGCTGCCGACTCTTAATAACCGACTCTGCGTAATAGCCGAGCTTTCACTTGATCCTCTTTTGTGGGTGCTCGCATGGTCCTTTCCAGGGATATTTCTTTTTATGTTCTTTCAACTGCCAGCCACATGCAATACTCTTTTGATTTTGCTGGGCGGTCAAGGACAAGTTACACTTAACACTGCATGTGGCCAGTTGGCCGCAGAAAGTTAATCGAGCACTTTGTATTCTGATCCTTTAGCGAAAATGGGTTTTAGGCCAAAACATTAAAAGCTTGAATTGTTGTTAAAAAATTAATTTATATTATATAATTCCGGTAGGTACTTATTAAAATTACTAACAAATTACTAAAATAATGTTTAGTATTTTTTTTGCAGAAATCAAAACAGTTTCACTTTATTTATTCCCCAAATTGATTTCAATTACAATTCACATTTTATCCACACGATTTCGAACTAATAAATCCGTAATCAGCTCGACACTTTTAATTGAAGCTTTATTTACTAGTTAGTCATTTTTTACAGAAACCATTTGCCATAAAAAAAGGAATTAATATTTAAAATGTTGCACGATTTAAATTGTATTTTTAAAATCACATTTCCGCATTTCTTTTGTTGCTTTTTATCTTTTGTTTACACTAGGGATTTTTTCCACATTTTGTGGCCATTTTTTCAGCCACTATTGGTTATTGTGCTTTTGGCAGGCTTAAAGCAAACACGACACCCACACAGAGGCAAACGAACGGACACACACACGCAACGAATGCGCCGTTAGTTGGCAGGACTCTGTTTTTCTCAAAATGGCGCCCGAATTCACCGAGCGTTCTTTAGCGCTGTAAGTGCCGCCGCCGACTGAATGCTTTGCATGAGAATGGATGGAAACACTAGGTCTGCAGGCTCCTTCTGCCGACGCCGACGTCGCTGCCTCTGCCTTCGCCAGGAGCAAGTCAACACGCACACTAACGCACTACACTCGCCTAAAAGCTGGCAACAAATCGCACAACACTACCTGTTGCAACATTACTGGTTAGCTGGCAACATGTTGCAGGATTTTATAGCAACTCTGAAATTGTTTCTGAACGGATAATTGGGAGTAATATATGGTTCTTCTTTAGAAAGATAAACATGGGTTCACATTTTTTGCAAGTACTTTTAAAAATCTTACTAATATTATATTTAAATTTAAATTAAAATCTAGACTTAATCATTACATTAATATAGCTAAAGCCACAACTATTCCACATTGTTCATTCAATTGATGTTAAATGACATTGGTACTGACTCTATATTACAAAAACATTTTTAGGCCTTTTCGTGGACTTACAAAAAAATTGTAATGAGGAGTTAATAAACAATTTATACTTGAATATTTACCTATTTCACAGAAAAGAGTACATTCCGTCTGCATTTAAATTATTATTCATTAATTCATGGAAACGAACCAGAAAAATAATTTTCACTGAGGTGGAATTGCAGTTCCAAGAAATGCAATAATCTGGCGGAAAATTTTTTCCTATGAAATATAAGTATATTATTACCAATTTATTCGCTATTCCTGCATATACGTATTGTAAGTTTATAGAGGTAAGATACTGGAAAATTGTTATTTAAATCACAAAAAATAAATGCTTTCATAAAGGAAAAAACTATTTAATATTTACTGTGAAAAAATCCGAGGAAAAGACTTTCAAGTACTTTCACTTACTGCAGATTTCTTTTGTGCCCTTGTATCAGTTCTATAAGGATTTCCTTCCCAATTGCAACTAAATACTAGCAAATAAGTTTCAAGAACTCTTGCTTTAAAATTTGATGTCACTTTTAGTTTCGGGAAATGTCTTGAGTGCCGGCTATTAATAAATCACAGAAAGTTTATTTTAGTTGTGCAAACTTTATTGTACTTTTTCTTTTCTTAATTCCCTTGTAACTGCTTCTTGTTCAGTTCACCTGATGTACTACGTACATCTCGTTTTCACTTCTACTTTCGACTTGGTGGTGCTATGATGAATGACCTGTAAGTGATGGCAGAGGACACGGTTCACACCCCACCCACACACACATTGCGGAACAACCCACACACTTGCCCGAACAAAGACCGTTTCAAGGACCGTTCAAATGACCTATTGTGATTGTGTGTATGTGTTTGCGTTCGTTTGTCGTATTTTGTGTTTGCTAATGTCTGGAAATGTTTATGTCTGCCGCTCTATCTGGCCCCTCCTTGCGGACCCCATGTGATTATGACTGCCCATTCAGGCGGGTCCTGCCATCCTCCTCCCCGCAGATACACACACACATGGCACTATGTTTGTACCTCATTTCTGCCCTGGGCACGCACACACTTACTCGCATATGCATTTCCATGTTTGGCTTTTTTTACGATCTTGTTTCGTTTAGTTTATAGCTTACATTTAGCCCCGCCCCCCAAAAACTCAGCCGCCCATTAGGCCGCCCTAAGCATATTTCTGCACATCTATTTCGGGGGTTTCCCTGTTTATATTCACGGCGATTTATGCATGTTTATTATGATAAATTTATGCGCATTTGTTGTTCCGGCGTTTTTATAGAGTGCGCGAATACGGAATACAGAGCTCTAAAAACCCAGAGTTTTTAGCCAATACATTTATGCATTAAGCATGCTTTTAGTCAAATTCCTTTCCAACAGATAGAGCTGGCCAAAAACTGTTGGGATTGAACCTTATATACCAGGTTATTAATCCAAACGCTATTATTCCGATTATGTGCATATTTTCGTAGCATACTTAGGCGGGCTTGAACATTCAATGCGTCCGTAGATAATGAAAACATAGGTTCCTACTTATTTCTCTGCTTCACTCACAGCATCAGACTGCTCCAATAAAATCCCGAGTGACTTGGTCTGGCACCATCAATAAATCGAACCGAAATAAGTGCAGCCCAAACTGCGGACATGACTCAATATGCAGACATATGAATTTCCGATGTGGGAGCAGGAGCCGGAGCCAAACCACTAACAACAGGCGAGGGAAACGCCCCAAGTCAACATGTGTCAATTACCGCTTGACTTTGTTTTGACAGCCTGGGAAATAGGTTAGTTTTCCGGGTCGAGAAGGAAAGTGCCCAGAAACAGGATACTCTCGTTGCCATTTCTCTTGGCAAAATCAAGCATACGCCGTGTGTGCATCGCGGGGCGGAATTCCATTGATTCGCCCGTCGCCAGTCGAAGGCAACTGACTTTAGTGCTGATTTATGGTTGCGGTGTGGTTAGAAAAATATACGGGAAAAAGTTTTTAGCCAGACAAAAGACATCCGCTGGGTGAAATCACTTTGACAGCCAGCGGAGCGCGAACTGCGAGTCAGTTTCGCATGTGCAAATTAATTGGTAACCGCAAAAACATAATTACTATCAGAAACATATGTATGATTTTTTTCCCTCCCCCAATCAAAAAGCAAAAAGAAATTAATCAGAACCGGGTGGCTTTCGTGTGTGCAAGTGATTAAAGTGTAATTAAGTTGAATTAACCGCACAGTCGATTGCGCTGATTATTAATTGCGACCAGAAGCCATCGATGGTGAGACTATCAAAAACATCAAGGAAAAAACCTCCGCGGAGTTAGCTCAGCGACTGCTGATCGTCCACCTTTAGGAACACCGAAAACAGAAAGGCAACTGTGGAATATTAATAAAATATTCATCTATGATTATGTCGCTTCTTTGTGGATATACTACTTACTAGACATCAGAGAGCAAAGCCAGAGAAACGGAGCCAGGCAGCTAAGTTGCATGAAAATGGGCAGCAGCAGGTTGCCACTCACCGAGCCGAGTCGCCCAAAAGTCATGATTAGCAGCAGAACCATTGTTCTGGTGAATAAAGCCACATAAGTAAATATAGAGGGTTTATATAGGGCACAAATCAGACCTCATCAGGGTGGGGAATATCACCACTGACGTCCCGATAATCGTGGTGGCACAAATGCCCATCAGGGTCAGGTAAATCGCAGAAATGATCATCGTCATCAGCGAAGTCTTCACAAAGTAAAGGCTGCCCACCAGGAAAATGCAGATGAATAGGAACACCTCTGGCAGGATCTCACATAAATTAATATATCAAAAGGGGATGCAAAGTGCAATATAAGGTTGAGTTGAGTTTAAAAGACAATTTCTGAGAGTTCAATGGTCTTAATATCAACATAATATTGTATAACTTAATTTATAATAAAAAAAAGCAAAATTGTAAAACCTTCTTTTAGTGGATCGCTTCGCTTGCATCCTTTATCTAAAATATACTCACTCAGTATGTGATTCGAGACTATTCGAATACGCATCAGCGGAAAGATGAGCAGGAAGCCGACCAGGCCAATTCCCGCCACAATGATGTTATCCAAGTAGCTGCCCGGGTCGTGGTGCTGTACGATGGAGTTCATTACTTTAGACCCCGAAACCAATGAAAAGGGATCTCCTACCTACTAGAGCGCACTCCACCCTCTTGGCCTCCTCGTTCATGGCCGCCGCCAGCGCATTGTGTTCCAAAACGGCGCACATGCTCGTGTCATTCGCCCCCAGCGACTCCATCGCGTTCATCGTGGCGAAGATCTGCGGCAGCCACAGGCGCACCGAGTTTACACTGAAAAACAAACAAAATATTGATTACGAACCATCTGAAACTAATAAAACTAAAATGTTGTCTTATTTGGTAACGAATATAAATTTAGTAAGTAGTTATAGTTGACATGAGTATGAAGTTTAAAAAGCTTTACTCACCACATAATCTGGCAAAAGTGCAGGCAGTATACCTGCAGGGAAATGGCCAAGTAGGGCTTGGAAAACATTGGCCTCAGCTGATAGACCCCTTCAAGGAACTTTTTTTTAGCTCGACCGAACCTTTCCTTGATTGTTGAGGACCGGCCAGTTCCATCTAGATCAGCAGAGCGATCAGGCGTTGGATCCGTTAGACGTTTCACCTGTTAGAAATACAAAAATTATAAAATATTGGACTATTTTGGGATCTAATACCCAAACCTACCGGAAAGCTCTCCTTACTCTTGCGCTTGTTCAGCTTGTAGATCCGCTGAAAGGAGTCGAGGGCCCTTGTGTAATTCCCCTGGGACATAAGGAACTTGGGGCTCTCGGGCAGGAAAATGTGCAGGAAACCGCAAAGCAAACTGGGCACCGAGGTGACCGCCAAGAATACCTGCCACGTGCGAACTGCAGGTGGAAAATCGAGCTCAGCATTGAGGTCACACGATGCAGGACTCTCACCTACACTCCAAAGTGGCCACCTTGAAGAAGATGGGCACCGGCAGCAAAACGTAGGCCAGCAGGGGTAGAATCATCGATCCGACGGAAACGCACAGACCCACGAACAGCATGATATAGGGCCGGTGCTTCTTGCCATGGAACTCGGCCAGGTAGCTGACCACCACCGCAAATGGGCCGCTAATGCTAGAGTAGAAGCTCATTAGTTTAATTATCGATTGGGCACTCAGAAAATTAACTTAGGCTGTTATAGATTTTAATTTTAACCAAAGTCCAATTAATTAAAACTTATAAGCTATAAATTTTTAAGAAAACGTTTAACCATTCTTAAATGTCGTTTTTTTTATAAATCTTTTTCCTAATCAACTTACATAAAGCCGTCAAAGAACTTGAAGGCCATTAGCTGGGCGGTATCCTGGCTGAAGGAGGCGCACAGGACGAAGAAGCCATCGAGCCAGCCGCCGCAAATGAGGACCGGTCTGCGCCCAATGGTGTCTGCTACGAATCCCCAGGGCACCGCCGAGATGATCATTCCCGCATAGGTCACCGCATGCAGCATGCCCTTGTCCACGATGCTGAGATCAAGGTCACATTCGGCGGAGGGCATCACGTAGGACAGCGCCGAGGCCGAGAAGACCATCGCCGTGAGGCAGGGCACCGCGCTGCACAGAATGAACACGTTGAACAGCCCGAAACCGCACTCAGCGATCGCCGTCTCGAAATCGGCTGCCTCATCTGCAGTATCCCTCATGAGGTCCGCCATCAGAAAAAATAATATATTAAATATCTGAGGTGGCAATGAAAATTTTGAAAATAGCTTAAAAGACTCCTGGATGCTTACAAAGTATAAGACATCTGATGTTTGCAAAATTCTCTATAAATCAAACTTTACAATGTCCATCCACTTTATTTATTATTATTATTATTATTTAACTATTTTTTTTATTTATTATTAAACATTTATATGCCAACACTTCTCTCTGTCTCATTATTTCAAGCAAATATTCATTAATATTGGTTTTATTGGCTAACCCAAATTAGCTACATCCGAAATGAGGAAGGTGTTTATTTACAGTGAAGGATAACACAACAGATGACTGCAGCCATGCACTCCTAATTAGCAATTCCTGGTATTTCAACCTCGTTTCGGGATTATCAGGGTGCTCTCGAGTGATTAAAATTGATTGGTCTTTTGGTGAAAGTTCATGTTGTTCAGGACTCACTGAAGCGCTCAATCTAATAAATTGCATCCATTTAAAGGCTGCCAGATAAGTCAATTCAGGCAGCACTAATTTCCACTTTGCCCGTCAGCAGCTGATGGAAATCTGGTTGATGTTACCTGTAGCCGATCACTCACCTGCCAACCCAACCACCCAACAACCCACCCTCTGGCCCACTCAACCACCTCAGGACTGCCGGTTACAGTTAATTTGTGTTAATGAGATTTGCATGTCGCAGTTTCCGACGACTTTTGTCCTTGCCCACCAGACGAATCCTTTGAGGGACCGCAGATAATTCCACCCCCTTTTGGTTATAGGGTGGAAAAAGTAAAACTGAGTTCTCCGAACAATGTAATTCGTACAACAATAAAGATATATTTAATTTGGTTACTTAAGGTAAATATAAATAGTTGTTCAGCGCCTATCTCCTGCAATCCGGTTAATTAGTTATCTCTAATTTGTACAACTAAACAAAAGCTAAGCTAATGTCGCAAGATCTGGTTTAAGTTAGTGGGCAACTGGTTCGCATGAAACCAAAGTCATTTAAAATTCATTCTTAGACTAAAAACCTTCAACCAAGTATTACGAAAACGGAAGGCTAAAATCCTCTTAAGAAAATGTCGCCTTTGCTGGGTTGGGCATGAATATTGACAGAATTCCCGATACTGCAATGTTAGAACAAATAAATGTTAGTAAAATAAAGAACATTGTCTGTAAGACCTTGAACTCACATATCAGCACTGAGGAGACCATTATAAATGGAGGCAAACAGCCGATCTGAACGAAGACGGGGAAGAGCAAGTTTCCGGACAGGGCGCCAAAGCGTCCGCACATCATGGCAATGGCAACGACAACGGTTCTGGGGGTTATACATTTTATATTAATACTTTTTCTACCGATAGATCGGATATAACTCACCTTAACTGGGTGGGAAAAAGGGCCACCACAGCTCCCAGTAGCGAGGAGACGGCTATTCCCGTAATTGTCAGGAAGGTTGCCGCCACTATGAGTGTCATTAGACTGCTCACGGAGAAGTACAGCATGAGGCCAAAGGTCCCAGAAAGAAATAGTCCATAGGCTAGAAAAATACAATAGGGTTAAGTCATTGAATATATATTGTATTGACAAACTTACTCATCATACGCTTGGGACCCAGGGCGCGGATAATTCCTCCGGCAAAGAAGTAACCCACAAATCCGGTGGCCGATACAATTATGTTGTTCAGATACATGTCCATCGATATTACCTTGGGCTAAAGCGAAAAAGTAAAATAAATATTTATAAAAAGAAATTACTTTAGAAAATGTATTTATAGAAAAATGATGCAACTTAGTGATCTGGTAACCATATTATTATAGACAGTGTTATTTACTGAAGTTTATAAGTAAGAAATAGATCAAATAAATCAGATTATAAAACTCTCGGTGAGGGTATACAACTAGCACAGTTATGACCGATTATGGTAATCTTTTATTTTGTGTGCCCAGATAACCACGTCACGATCACGGTGATGGGGCGTTAAGTGCGCTGCCAGATAAGATCCAGACCTGGTATTATCTGCAGATTCAGTTCGCTTATCTTGGGGTTTTATCTAATACCTACCACGGAACAGGCGTCGGCGTAATTCAGGGCGGTCTCCGCCGTCCGATTCACGCTGAACTCGAGGACGGTGCACATGCTGGCATCCACTCCGTCGCCGTCATGAAGGGCCTCAAACTCCGCCATGGAGGCGAAGAGCTGCGGCAGCCACAGCCGGATGGTGTTCATGCCCAGGAAGATGCCGAACTGCATCACGTAGCAGCAGATGGACAGGCCAAGCAGGGGCTTCCTGGCCAGCGGCTTCATCTGCTGCAGTCCAGATCGCAGGCTCTCCGCCAGCGTGCGGGACTGACGCTTCGTGGGAACTTCCCCGGACTTCTCCTCGATGGTGTAGATGACCTCGTTGTCAATGGCCTTACGATTGGGCACCTCCTGTATAAGGGTTTTAATCTGGAGAGAAAAGATAATTATTACTTAATAATAAAGCTGTTAACAGATATTTTAAAATTAATTAAAGGCCTTAAATGTAATTTGGTTTTAAAAAATCTATTTGATTAAACTATCTAAGCACTCACTGGATAGCTATCCTTTGGCTTGCGTGTGTTGACATGGTAGATCTGCTTGAAGGCCTGCAGGGCTTCTTGGTTTCGTCCTTGAGCCATCAAGAACCGAGGACTCTCCGGCATGAAACAGAAAATCAAACCACTGACCAAACTGGGGATGCCCAGAACGAACAGGTAAATTTGCCAACTGTGGACTAAAATAAGATTATTTTAAAAATGAACTCAAATTAAAAAAACATTATACTTACTTTGCAGGCCCCAGAACTCAAAGTCCCAATCTCGTGGAAAAATACCCCAGGCCAGAAGAGGCAGTGAAACCGTCGCCGTGGATGTGACCATTCCAATGATCATCAGAACGGAAGATCGGTGCTTGGGTCCGTGCATTTCCGTTATGTAAGTAAACAGCACAGCAGCTGGTCCATTAACCCTTTAAAGAGTAAATAAATTAACACAAAATAGTAAGGAATAAAATTTGAAAAATACTTACACCAAACCACCCAAGAACTTGAACACCACCAGCATCGCGAAATTCTGACTCAATGCGCTGCCGAAAACGCACACTGCATCGATCAGATAGCCCCAGTAGAGGATCTTCTTGCGACCCTTCGTGTCGGCCAGGTAGCCCCAGGCTATAGCCGATATGGTCATGCCCGCATAGGCCACCGCGTTCAGCACACCCTTGTCCTCCAGAGTCAGGCGAAGATCACACTCGGCAATTGGCAGGATGTAGGACATCGAGCTGGACTCGAAGATGGCGGCACTCTGGGCGGGAATAGAGACGATGAGCAGCATCAGATTGAAGATCCCAAATCCGGCTCCCTCGATCGCCTTATCGAAAGTGGCAGGACCTTCTTCGGTGGGCGTGGCTGCCGCCTCCGCCGTACTATCTGAATTCCCGTCCGCATCATTTTCATTTTCTAGCCCTGTAAACGATAACAATAAGTAAGCACATTAGCTTTATAATAGCAAAAAACGTTTATTTAATCCAAATGAAAACAAGAGAGAACGCTATAGTCGGGTGCCCCGACAATCAGATACCCGTTACTCAGGTAAAGGGAGTGCGAGGGAGATGGAGATAGAAACTTTGAACACGCACAACTTTTTAACGAATGGTCCGATTTGAAAAATTTCTTCTACATTTCGATAGGTATTGATAAACACAATAAAACTGCATTTTTACTTTTCCGAAATATTGAAATTTTTAAAATCGTATATAAGCGATTGTGGGCGTTAGAGGGGGCGTGGCACCCTTTTGAAACAAACTTGCGCTGCGTAGGAACTCCAAGAATCTTCATGCCAAATACCAATCGTCTAGCTTTTATAGTTTCCGAGATCTCAGCGTTCATACGGACAGACAGACAGACAGACAGACAGACAGACAGACAGACAGACAGACAGACAGACAGACAGACAGACAGACGGACAGACGGACAGACGGACATGGCTAGATCGACTCGGCTAGTGATCCTGATCAAGAATATATATACTTTATGGGGTCGGAAACGCTTCCTTCTAGCTGTTACATACTTTTGCACGAATACAATATACCCTTTTACTCTACGAGTAACGGGTATAATTATTATTACACAAATTTTTAAAACATGTGTTAGTGTGAAGACGGATTGTGGGCGATTACTTTTTTTTCCGTCCTAAACTGCTTTGCAAAACTTTCCACACGCGTTTACGTCATTTATAAACCCAAAACACAGATTTCAGTTTACAAATCGGATTACACATTTCACTATTGGTATTGTAATATTTCGTGTAAATATTTAAGTTGATAATTAGGATTTTAAAGTCTCCATCACAAAAAAGAATTTACTTTTTATGCACTTATCATTATAATAAAATTTAATTTAATTTATAACCGCTTTCAAAAATATCCTTTACCTTTGCGTTTCTCAGGATCCACTTTTTCAATAGTCTTTTCCGACATCCCAGCGATTACTATTTGTCACTATATCTTTTCACAATTGGCTTGCTCTTAATTGATTGTTCAATTAATGCGCTGTCGTTGTTGATTAAAAAGCGCAAGCACAAATTCCTTTAAGATTCAGTTCACAGTCACCGAGTTAAGGGTCTCAAGTATATTCTAATTCGACCGACAGTTGCAACGCTGCACGAGAAATGATCTCCTAGAGTGAGTGGCACCTGCTTTTATCGGAGTTTGCCTCAATAAAACTGAAGATTCACTCAACTACAGCTCTCTTATCGCGGTCTTTACAATCTAAGGAAGCTAATAAACTTTTAACCATGTTTGTTCAGAAAAAAACACGTTGCTTTAGTTACAGTGAGTTTCAAATTAAATTAAACTCTTATTTATTTAAATAAAAATAATTAAAGGGTGTTTATGTACAGGTAAAATATATTATCAAATCTTTCTAGGATAAAAAGATAAACGATTTTCATTTAGATTTTCTATTAGTGACTTATGCTGTACAAGCATATTTGGTATAGCCAAGATAACTCCATGAGGTAGCAACTATCAAATAGCAACAAACGTGTGTGTGATGATCACGTTTCCATCGGAATTAAAAAGAGGGCAGCATCATTTTGAATTGCAAATCCTTTTCCATGCGAAATCGTTTATCTAAATAAAAGCTTTTTTAAATAATTGCTATTTGTTTCATAAAGTGTAAAACTTGAATATCACTCCAAATTGACTACGTCATTTCAATGGTGAAATTTGTGGATGCTTAATCGTCTCGCTTTTATCTAGGGCCACACGACAGAGGGGTGACCTTATCTGTGTTAATCTTATCTCCAACATGACTAAACAAATTTGAGCCAAGTGAATGAATTACTCATAAGTCGCGCAAGATTCTCATCACACAATTTTTGGGTTTTATTCCTTACACTAAAAGCTGTTATAAATATGAGGAGCTCATTTTTCCTCGCCGTTCACAATGATTGACACAAACTCGAGGGCCAATGTCCAGTCTTCTGCCAGCTCATTCGATGGCGTCCACCAGCTTGCACAACATACGATCGTGCTGGTAGCTGGGATCGTTCTTGGCCGCTGCATTTGCCTCCAGGGGATCCACCTCCGTCTTAATCTTCGCCCCGCCGCTCTCGTCATCATCCCCCAGAACCGGCAAAGCTGAGAAGGCAGTGTTGACGATCTCACGCACCCGCTCCAAGTGCTTTTGAAAGCGTGTGGCGGTCTCCACGCGCTGTCTCTTCTGCATTTCCATCATGACGCGCAGTGTTTCCCTCGCCTGATGGGGCCGAAACTCGTTGAGAAGGTGATGCATGTTTACGAACAGCAGGCTAAGATCGTCAATCTGGAATGGTTGAAGATTACAGTTTAATTTTTTAAAGCCCATTGCCGACTTGAATGAGTGCTAACCTTCTCCGTGCGCCGCGGACTGTCCGGATTCAGGATGAGAAAGTCGATGAGGTCCAGGAAGTTGACCAGCAGGGAGTGGTTTAGCTTCTTGAGCTCCTTGCGCCGGTCGAAGTGGATGGGGATCAGCCGCTTGATGTTCTGCGACTCCAGACTCCGGATCATCTCGTCGTTGTTGTACTGGATGCCAAACATGCTGTAGACTTCGTGCTGCGAGGGGGGCGGCGGTGGGCGTGGCGCCCGGTTCCGGCGGATGTTCTCCTCCGTGTAGTTGGCGATGTACCGCTCCGGCGGCATCGGCAGGCTGGAAACCTGGGTCTCCTGGTTGGACATATCCATGTAAACAATTTACAATACAATACAATGCAGAAATAATTTGTTTGGAAGAAGTGATGACACTTGTAGAGCTGGTTCAATCACTCACGATAGTGATGCGATAGGGTGAATAAAAATACCAAATTATGCATAAATGCAATTTTCAGTGGGTACTATAGAATTTTGTTGTTTTATAATTCATCGACAGCAACAAAATTAAAATAATAAATACATTATAACTAATAGTTTATTAACATTATATTAACAAATTATTACGCGGTAGTAAACATTCAGTATTCATCGTGCTAAAAATACCAAACGATATATATCGAGAACAGCAATCGATAATTAGGGTGACCACGCCTGCAGCTTGGCTAACAGCATTGCCCTTTACAGTTTTCCTTCACCTCTTCTCTCATTCGCTACTCGCTCGGAGAGCAAAACAAAATAAGAAGTACATATATCTCGGGGTGAATAGGAAATTGTTCCTGCACCGATTCGCGCCAATTCCCAGTCAGGAAACAAAAACATAACGGACAAACAGGAGCAAGTTGGGGATAAACCAAATAGTTCGATTATTCTGCAGACGGCGGCGTGCCTACACCTCCTCCATTTTGTTTTCTCCCACACCTCGTGTGACTTTTGTTTTGTGGTCGTGTGCGTGTGTTTGCAGTGTTTGTGCAAAGTGCTCCTCAGAATGCCTGTAAGAAGTGCGAAACCCAAGTTGAGAAAGACTTTTCGCAGTGTCGACTAATGAACCATGGAGCGGCCATCCCCGGAAGAAGCGGGTAAGCATCAGTTACGCCACCGAAATCTTCCGAGCCCCAGGCGTCGATCTCCGATTGATTAAGTCAGCGCTATTTCCAATGTACCGCGTGTATTGGTGTGCCTGTGTGTGTGTGGGGCAGGCAGAAATAAACAAAAAAGCAAATGTGCGATTAGGTGTGTTGTTTAACCAACTCTGTTTTCCCCTCAACTTAAAGCCTCCTTCAGCGAAGCTCGGAAACAGGTCTTGGAAATAGCCCGGAGTCGACCTGGAACACAGGTGGCCAAGTGCATCCTCGCCTACGACGAGCGACTGGACCTCACCTCGCTAATCCTTCTGCTCGAGGAACTCTCCAGGAACACCGACTACTCCACGGACCTGCGGATATCATTAGGATATGTAAGTGTTAAAATACCGAAAACTAAACAACTTATGTGGAATTCTCTACTTTGGGAAATCTAGTAAAACCACTTTCTAAATACATAGACTCGAAATACAGTTAAAGAAATCCATACAAAATTCAATTACTATTCATATATTAGAAGAAAATATTGTTTTTCAATTTAAAATATTTAAAAAAAATAATTATTTATTATCTTTTACAGTATATAGAGGAGCTCCTGCGTCACTGCTTAGAAAGCAATCATGTCTCCCGGCGATCGGCCATTGTGTCCGCGGGAAGTGCCCTCCAATACTGCGGAAAGATCTACGGAGACCGCGTGGAGTACATGTACCAGGTGGTGAAGCACCAGATCGAAGCCCTGTGCAGTGCTGAGAAGGAGACGCCCAGCGGAAGCAGTGGGTGAGTTGAAGACCGAAAAGAAGGAAAGGAAAGATAAAGCCATGTGCTCCGAGATTGTCGCCATTATGTCTGTCCGGGCATTGTGGCCTATCAGCCCCGAATACCGCTTATCGAGCTTTCCGTTACGCCCCCATCTTTGGCTTTGTTTACGTTAATATCACTGAAGCCGGCTTCTCTTCCTGTATAATCACATGTTAATGAATCGCGAAACACGTTTTTGGGCTCTCTAAAGTAAATAACAAACGGAGTACTTAAGAAAATGAGTAATGAGACAGCCAAAAAGAGCGGTTAACGCATTAGATCATTCATAAAATGAAATACCTGCGCGAAATAAATATCTACACAAATTTTTGATCATATCTAAAAATGTAATTATTTTAACATCATGAAAAGTATCATCAGCTCAGCTAAAAAACTTAGTCAAAAATATGAGAAGATTACTTGATCTAAATATTGTAATCTTATCATTACTGACTACTTAAGTAATTAAATTCATCTGATTGAAACGTCTTAAAGCCAAAATAATAATACATTTATAATTTTATGAGTAACGTTTACTTTTGACTGTTATAAAAGCGTTTATTATTTGAAATCGGTGATCTGGAAGATACTAATATTTATTTTTGTTACATTTACAGCCCGGAGAACAATGCCCCCAAACCGGAGGAGCCGCGCAAACGTCGCGCCAAGAAGCTGACTAAAAAGGAAGTGGATCCCTATTTGCTCACCGTAGAACCTAGAAAATTCAAGACCATGTCGGACGAGAAACGTTTCAACTTGACGAGCTTCGTGAAATGCACGAGGAATCGGACGATAGAGTACCTTTATCAGGATCACACGCCGCCCAACCTGTGGAGACACGCTCCCATTGTGGATCCCCACAGTCCCTACGACCAGGACGAGAAGAAGCAGTACAAAATGTTTACGTATCATGTGGAGCATCGATATAACACCCTGCTGCCAGATATTCCCTTCGAGCGGTTGAATCTGATCAAGGAATATGTGCATACGAACCAGGTAAACACCGCGGAGATACTAAACGAGCATATGACCACCAAGGATTACCTGGACGAGTACATTGCGCTGGAAAATCAAATGCTGGCCGCACGCTATGGAGCCACCGTCAGGACGAGAAGAAGGATGAACGAATTGACGAAAAGAACGCTGGAGGACACTACAGAAACGGAGCTAGCTAAAAAGGTGCGACTGGACGAAACTCAGCCCATGGATACGGAGGAAGTTGAGCTGCCCGAAGCGATGGACGTCGATCAGCCGACGATGGAGGGAAACGATCAATCACTGGCCACAGGCGATGGTTTACAAAACCAAATATCAGTGGATTCGGGTCTGGGCGAATCGATTAACACAAGTCAGGAGAACAATACCATCAATTCCACGCTGGACGCCAGCCAAGTGGAGAATTCCACTTTAGGCGTTAGCCAATCTGAGGACTCCGCTTTGAGCGAAAGTCAAGTACAAGATTCGTCCTTAAGCGTCAGCCAAGTAGAGAATCCCCCGCTGAGCAGTACGTTGGCCATCAACGAGTCCAATGTCCTGGACAGCACGAGACTCGACTTACCCCCCGCTAAAGATGTCTCTCTCGATGAGCTGTTGCAAATCGATTCCGGGATCGGTATGGAAGAGGTTTCCGATTTCCACCTCCATACAGGTAAACCAATGGCAATCCAACGCCCGCCAAGCGTACTAAGGATAAGTGTTTTTTTAATCTTCTGTTCTTTAGTTTTGAAAATACTCACGTTTTTGTTTCTCTTTGCTTTTTTATTTTGGCACTTGATCCCGCACTTGCATCCGTTCATTGCATTTGTCACGGCAGGCCAGTCTTTTGACGATGAGGGTGTTGTTCTTTCAGATCTAGAAGATCAGCGCCAGCCGACAGAGCTGGTGATCGAGTCGCAAGTCGTGGAAGCGAAAACGGTTGAGGTTATTGAGATTGATGTCGATGTTGCGGTGAATGTTCCAAGGGAGGTCTGCTATCCCATCGTGCTGAATTTTTTGGGGCTTCCGCAAAAAGGACTACGTCGTAAATGTTTTTTCAAACTTCCCACAGAGTTTGACTTGTTCAAGCAAGCGGTGAGTCTCTAATGTCACTGATAAATTTACTTTGATCTCATCGAAACTTGTAATTGTAAAATGTTTTCAGCGTCTTCCTGCCAAGCGAGAAGCGCAACCAAAGCCTCCACCGGCTGCCAGAGTTCCGAATTTGCGGATAGAAAAAGAAACTCCACAATCAACGGATGAAATACCCGGCTCTCCCACTAGCTTAGAGTTTGACAAGGATTTTAGTATGTTGCTTTCCTAGTGACACTTTTTTCTTTGCCTAACTAATTATTGTATTTCTAATAGATTTCCTGGGCTTCCGTCAACGCCGTCCCACATTTGACTCTGGTTTTGATATTGAGGAGATGCGAGCCGGTTCTGTCACTATTTCTACCATCGGAGAAGTTAAAGTTGAGGTGGAAGACCTTAGTGAAAACCAAGCGAATAAGGCAATTAACGTTACTGCAGCCGAAGCGTTAGAAGAGACTGTGAGCATCAGAATGGAAAGTGGATTGGGAGAGTCGATAGTGTCCGAACTAATCGAGACTAGTGAACCCACAACAGTGAACCCGAGTGCGGATTCCTCGCAACTTGAAGTGACCGAAAACTCCGGTCCGGTAAACGGATTGGAGATCACAACTAATCCAGAAATAGAGAGCGAATTGGAACCGATAAGAAGTTCTGAATTGGACGCCACCACTGAGCCAAATGCAGTGGACATTGGTACCTTAGATACCACTCAACTTGACCAGTCAACATTGGAAATCTCCACGTTTCAAGGCCAAACAAAATTAAATGACGAAACATCAGCAGCTCTAGATGATGGGATACACGATGAAGCAGTCGGGGACTGCAATGATTCAATAAGATCCGAATCGCCATTTGATAGTGATAACTTCAGTGGCCCCGATTCCAGCTCTATGGTAAATATGCTAGTGTTAGACGATATAAGAAAATTCTAAAGTAATTCGTATAGATTCGAGACTGGCATAGACGATTGGCCCCAAGTTTGGAGGCAGCTCATGAACGGCAGAATTTCAACATTAAAGACCTGGGCACTGAGATATTGGACGTTTGCAAGGCGGGCGGTGGAACAGCCACTTTAGCTGACGTCATGGCTGGCAAGGATCGCAGTGTAATGTGTCGCTACATGCTGGCCTCACTAGTACTGGTAAGCAAATTAGTTAATCCCTAACTGAATCCTCTGTTGAGAAAAATGTAATACAAATAATAACACACCTGTTTTCTAGACGAACCACGGGAACGTGTCATTGAGTTTTGGAGATCGCGATAAAAGTAAGCCCATCGTCATGTCTCAGCTTCATATGCATCTGAAGAGTACGCGGCGAGTGGAAATACATCCCGAGGATGACGTGGGCAACATGAATGCAACCACGACCAAACCGGCTTCAAAAACTACGCATCGAACTGAAAACGATATGAAACCCGGGCCGAGCAGGGCGGCGCCGATAAATACAAAACGAAAGTCCACGGAAATGGCATCTCCCGAGGTGTTTGCAAAAACTGTTCGTTTGATACAGCCCATCCCAAAGATGAGGCAGTCTCCTTCCGATGCCGACTCGGGGATATCTTCGATGCGATCGTCATTGGCATCGGCACCACGGCTTAATTAGTAGTAGTCTTGTGGCCTGTCCTAAATGTGTTAACTAGTTGTTGAACCCATGTGTAGATTATTCTCGTCCAGTTGTAGTATCCAGTTTGTGTGCTCTCATTCGAATTATGTGTGTAAATCATTATATTATATTACTTTCAGGCCCAGCGAACAATGCACTTTACCCAGCAGTACAACAAGATCAAGAGGCTGCCCTAAGTTTAATAACTTGCCAGATTTTTTGTCACTAATATGTACAAACACAAATTTCAACCTCTTTGTTTCAACAGGCTTGCAGTAAGGTAGCCTTTATTTATGCTTGACGATATTTTTGTTTAAGGTAGAAAATAACTCTGTACAAATGTATGTTTAAGCTTCGTACTTTAATCAGAATAGCAATAGAAAGTATCCCTTTAGTTTATGGTTAAATCTGACGCAATATTTTGTAGAATAGTAATCCAGTATTATCTAAGCTCGATTTCCTCAAACATGAATAAGTAGATGCCGCCTTTTAGTTTAAATTACACATTTTTCAGTTTATTACTGCTTTTATTTTTTACTTTTGCTTTTGAAATTCATATATTTTCATTCATTTATATTTCCATTGAAATTTTTTTTTCCTCACCTATAATTTTTTTTAGTATAATTTTTATTCCTTCTTGATTTCTTCCAATTTTAGTTTAAAACCACATTTAATTACATTTTGATAAATTGCCTTTGATTGACGCAGTAAGTGTTTTGGAAATCTTCATGAGCTGATATTACTAATATCAAGTACCTGATCTCTTACTGTACAAAAGTATGAAAATAAGTTTTCTTCGGACATAAGGAACGAGTCAAATATATATAATATCAACCCGCGTGCAAAATGTCGCCTAGAACATAGTGTATATATGTGTATGTATTTACCAAACGGCAAGCAAATGTCTATTTACAAATAATGTTTTTTTCATAGGTATACGCGTAGTTCTTAAGGAATAAAACGAAATCATGCAATCACTTAAAAATGTTTTAATGAAAGTAACTCGGGAAATCTGCTAAATGCTGCTATTGCTATTCCGAATCGCTGCTGCCGGATTTGTGCTCCTCCTCCTTTTTCTCCTCAGTCTTGTAGTGGCGATACTCCTTCTTGAGCTCCCACATGTTCTTGTGTGGATTCTTCATGTTGTAATCGCAGACATCCTTGAGAATCTCCTTAAGATAGCTGATGGGCTGGTTGGTGATCTTGACCAGATCCTTGATATTATAGTACTGGTGCTTCTCGAAGGCGTGGAAGAGCATGTCCATCACGGCGTTCTTGTCGTCGCGCGCCTTCTTGCCCTCGGCCTTCTTGCGCTCCCGATACTCGATCTGCAGGAATGGAAAGGTTAATAAATATAGTTGATATGGAACTGATGGCTGGATTTACATTGTGTGCATGATCCTTGACGGGCTTGAAGTTCTGGACGATCTTGTCGATGGGCTGCACCCGGCGCTGTGGCTCCGATGCCTTGCGAATGGACTCCAGCTTGAGCTTCATGTAGCAAGTGTCGGCGATTGGCCGGCACTCCAGCTTCTGGACAATCCTGCCCTCCATGTACAGCTTCTCGTTGTCCGGCTGCGCCGCCGGAGTCGTCGAGTTCTCCTTGCCATCGGACGGAGCCATGTGCGAGAACACCCCGAGCGTTTGTTTGGTGACCTGCGACACGTCCAGGACGTGCTCCGTGGGTATCTTCTCGTCGGGATCCAGGGCCAAAACGGCGGGCGTGAGGGAGAGCGAGACCTGTGCCTTCTGGCCGGGCGTCTTGTTGATCCGCAGCTTGCCCACGTCCATGTTCGTCGGGGCCTTCTCCCACTTCTGGGCAATGTACTTCGGCACCTTCACCAGCCACACGCCGCGCCCGGCGTTCGACAGGTCCAGGTCCTTGTCGATGATCTGCGTCTTGTCCTTCTCGTCCTTAGACATTTTGTTTGGATTGACTTAAAAGGCGAAATAGGATGAAACAATCGTACTGTAACAATATCGATATGGTCAAGCGATATTGACGACATCGAACCATCCCTAAATCATAGGTCCACCCCTAAATCGCAGAAATTAGGATGGCAACGCTTTTCGTTCAAATGGCAACTCTTTTGTACCGTTTTAATTGGGGATGAGCAGAATATATAAAGCTATCGATATTCTTTAAAAATAAATATTATTTCGTGAAATTTGAAAATACCGTTTTTTTTGGTTTCATAAATTTGATATTTATTTTTTATGAAAATTACTCGTTAATATAAATTAAGAAGACACGAAGTGCAATTTAAATATTTTCGTAATCGGCGCTCTTCGATAGATATCGATAATAAAAAGTTTGCTGTCCGACAGAGAAGCGCAGCCAACTTCATTCTAAAGCGCGAAAAAATGAAAAAGCTGAAAAAAAGTTACTAGTGAACATTTTGCAATATATGTAGTTCAGTATTTTAATTAGCAGAATATGATTGGATAATGGATAGCGCTAAGTGTAAGTGAGGGTAATGATTATGATTTCTTAATAACTTTCATAATAATTGATTTAGAAAAGTGTTTGTTGAAGTTGTCAGTACTCGGATGAAACAAAGTTCCTGATTATGAATTATTTAACCAAATTAATACTACTCTAAGAGTATACCATACTGCTTTAAGGGTCTCTCATCTTTTTTTACAATATTTGGTTTTCCAAGTGTAATATTTTATTTTCTTCCCTTGACCCCTCTAAGATGGTTTTATATTATTTTATTGTTTCTTTTAAATTAGGTTGACAGCATGATGATTGTGTAGAATCTATTCCTCCTCCTCGGATTCCTCCTCCTCCTCGTCATCGAGTTCCTCTTCGTAGCTGTTGCCACCAGTGGGGGTAACATTGGAGCCTAGCTCGATGACCGGGGCCTGTTCCTCGATGGGCGTGACGGGCTCCTCGACCAGAGGCTCGGTGGCCTCGGCCTCGTTGTCGGTCTTCTGGATGGCCTGCAGCTCCTGGGCGGCGATCTCGGATTCCTGGCGGGCGATCTCGGCCAGCTCGGCGGCCTGGCGAGCGAGTTCGCCCTCACTCTCCTTCTCGATCTCCGCCAGGCGCTCCAGCTCCTGTTCCCGTTGGCGCTGCTCCTCCTCCAGACGGGCCTCTTCGGCGGCACGGGCCTCTTCAGCGGCACGGGCCTCCTCGGCGGCCTTTTGGGCCGCTTCTTCAACAGCCTTCAGGGCGGCTTCTTCAGCGGCCTTTTGAGCAGCTTCTTCGGCCAGACGAGCTTCTTCGGCAGCCTTTAGAGCGGCTTCTTCGGCGGCCTTCAGGGCGGCTTCTTCAGCGGCCTTTTGTGCAGCTTCTTCGGCCAGACGAGCTTCTTCGGAAGCCTTCAAAGCGGCTTCTTCAGCGGCCTTCTGGGCAGCTTCTTCGGCAGCTTTAAGTGCGGCTTCTTCGGCTGCCTTTTTGGCAGATTCTTCTGCAGCCTTTTGGGCGGCAGCTTCGGCCAAAAGAGCCTCTTCAGCAGCGATTTGGGCGGCCTCCTCGGCAGCCTTCTTCGCCTTGGCAGCAGCCTGTTTCTCGGCCTCAGCTGCCAGTCGTTCCCTCTCCTCCTTCAGAGCCCTTTAAGATCATTCAGAAAGTAAGTTTTAATATTATAAATACTATAGACTATGATTAACCCACCTCTCTTCCCTACGCTTAGCTTCGTCGGCTTTCTGGGCTCGCTTCTTCTCCAAGTCCAGTTCGTCGAGAGCTTCCTCGTTGACGGTTAGAAGGCGCTCCTGGCGAAGACGCTGCTTCTCCTTCGCCTCGACATCGAGCGGGTCCTCCAGGGGCCTAGGGGCAGAAAATTTTCTAGATGGACGGTTAGGATCCAACTCGGCATCTGAAATGTTGAGCTTGTCAGAAGAACCCTCACCACAGTGCGTACGAATTTCTATTTTACTTTTCATTTCACATTAAATATCCTTTACTTTCTTGCGTTCACTCAGTTATATCAATTACATTATCTTCTACTACTAATACTTACTATTCGGATCGGCGATTGTTGGGTTGCTTATAGACGAGGCAAGGAAAATTGCAGATACAGTAGACGCCAATGGTTTAGAGTATTGTGTGGCATTAATGGGAATTTTTAAAAAGTTCCGGGTGTGAAGAATTAAACCAAAATGTGGTTAATGGGTTAAGCATACATACATATATACATCTCAAAATGCAAAAGAGTACATAAAGTAAGCTGAGCTCTCGACTGGTTGGATTGTGTATATTTGTGCCATTCTTGAGGTATTCAATTTTAATTTAATGTTTCTGCATCAATCGAATAGTCGTCACTTATATACAAAAATGTTGTCAACTTGTCAGGCAACAAGTATTTAAGCAGAGAAAATACTCGTGTTTTATACATTTTTTTTGGGATTTCTTTACTTTTCAAACCCTCTTCGAAGAAAGAACACCTTTCAAGCCCATAAAGAAAGATTTGAGTTTAGATCAGTATTTACAAATTAATATATTGATACATATTTGTAAGTAAATATCCCTAAAATGTGTTTACATACGCATGAACATAACAATGGTTAACAAAATTTGCGCTGACGTCCATATCTTAAATGCCAAAAATTATGCACATGAAGTATTTATTAATTCGTAATCAGTGATCATGAAAGTATATAATTTAATCGTCAGCTTTTACTTAAGTTACAACAAATTGAAAGAGAATGAATAAGTATCTACATTTTGGTGAGTCACATGAAAAATTTTAGTATCACAAGTGATGCGCTGAATTTAATTATTTTTCTTTTATTCGATCTTTTAAGCTGTTCTGATCTGACTTGTGTAAATATTAGTCTGAGTAGTGAAAGCGCCATAGTGTGTCGATATCAATTGTTCATCTTGTAGATATCGGCTAATTGTCTACCACGCAAAAGAAAGTCTTTTAGATTGGTTTATTTAAGAAAGAGAAGTGTATGTCCATACAAAAATCAGGCATGTTATCATTTAGGCCTCAACTTCAACAGCTTCAACTGGAAAGAATCAATCAATCATAAAACGTATAACGTTAGTGAAATACAATGAACTGAACAATTCAGGATGCAGCAACCAAATATGTAAGTTAGTTACAAATGAATAAACTAATTTAGACTCTGTAGCTCCGTATTACAAGCTATCTTAACTTTGAAAAACATGTTTGTACTTTACTAATAATTATATTTATAGTTAAAATAAATTTCTAAACGTTTTGGACAATTGGAGTACGTATGTAGATATCCGAATTGATGGAAGCCAATATATAAATAACACGAATTGAAAAATACTATTTTTAATCCAAGCCTTGGGTGCATTGTTTTTTTTTTTTTTAATTGTCTGGCGTGTAATGAAGAATGAAAATTATTCTTTGCTTGATTTAATTGTATGAAAAGTGTTTCTTTGAGCTTTATTGGGTTTACTCTTAGTAAACCATTTAAAAGTTACGTATTGAAAAAGTATTTCTTGACATGGCAACAATATTTTCGAAAAGCGTTTTTTAAAGAAAAAAACGCGAATATCCTTGTCCTTAAATATGCAATTTTTAATGAATGGTAATCGTTTGGCGCCAACATCTATTACATTTATGCTTGAGTGATATATACAGGTGTCATATTCAAGCGTAATGTAACAAAATCAACAGTACTTACCTTCCTTCACAGGAACATGGGATTTCTTATCATTCTTCCAAGTCGGGTGTCTAAGGTACCAGGACAAGAGGTTAATATCATTTCGAACTTTGTCCGAATCGTACAATGGACTTCTAACATTATAGGCCTTGTCACCGCAAATCCTTACTGATGCAAGATGACTTTTACCTTTTGTTATTTAATTATTTAAAAAATGGAATTTAATAACCATTTATAGAGCTATACAATAAGATATCTAACCACAGTTGTGAACTGAATACATAGTGCATAAGTGTTGCACCACATCGAAATGCAACTTACCAACATATTTAACAGCTGGCCTGGGGTAGTGCGAAATATTGTGAACTTCCTTGGCAATATGACGAACAGGATTTGTCACACGGGCCACATAGGCGTCTAGGGCAAGTTGCGAAGTCGGTTCATAGGTGTAACTAAAAAACATTTTTTTTTTAATTTAGTATTCAATTGTGGGTTATCTTTTTGTAATATAAGCTTAGGGGCTTTTATTAATTAAAAAAAACTATATTTAGTAAAAAAGTCTAAAGATATTGGTCTTAATCCATCAAGTTGTATATCAAGGTTATCTTTTTTTTGGTATATTTTCGCAAACCTAAAAAAAGGCTGTCCAATTAGTTTTTTTAGCTAATTAAATTTCACAAATTGTCACTTCTTTCCACCGCATTCGTAAAACCAAACATGTCGGATGCGTAATGTCAACGCAAAAATTACGCATACGACGGGTGGAACGAATGCAATTATGTTCTATGCCAAGGGCTTGTTTGAAATTTTAAAATCTTTGCCAAGATGGCCTAATAAATATATTTAGGAGCATATATCCTTGGATTCATTTGAGAGATATTTTAGGTAATTATCATAACATCATCAAAACCTCTGGTTTAATACATTAGTTTTAAGGGTACCCTACTTACCCAGTGACTGGGAAGGGAGTGCAGCTACGTGCACGGCGCACCACGGGAGTATGCAAGTCACGAATCAGAGATTGCGCCCGGTTGCGAATGCGGCTTGTTTCCTCGGAGAAGGTCTGCAATTTGGATGGAATGTTAGAGACCGCCACAGAAGAATCAATTCGACGGAAGCGAGGACACAGAACGTACACACTACTTCAGGTTCTGTGTGGGGCTAAGTGAAAGCTACGTGCTAAGTACGATGGACCAACTTACGGTGAAGGGTTCGGTATTGAGGTAATTGGTCAGGGCCCGAGCACCGTATCCAGGCGGCAGCCTCTTCAGGTAGGAGGGCACGGCGCGAACCGGACTGGTCACTACCCTCACCGGCGAGGAGGTGATCCTCAGCGGCGACAGAGAGCTACGGGGCGCATACACCCGGGTGACCGTGGTCGGGTTGTAGAAGTAGGACGGCGTGTACGTGGTGTACGATGTCGGGATGTAGGTCGAAGTGTAGGTCGATGGCAAGTAGGTGGAGGGGCTGTAGTAGGTCGATGGCGAAGTGTAGGAGTAGGTGGTGCGCTCCGGCGATGAAATCACTCGGGTCGTCGTGCGGACAACGCGAACAGGCGATGGCGAGTGTATGACGCGGGACACCACGCGGGCTGGCGAGGTCACCACGCGGATGGGCGAGGTCACCACCCGGGTTGCGCCGTAGACGCGTCGGGGCACCGAGTAGCTCGAGTAGATTGGGTAACTCGACTTGTACACCTATTTGGCAACGGTTTTTAAACATTAACATAACATCGAATGGGCTGTGCGAAGCTTGGTGATTCTGATTTGATCATTAGCGGAATGAGAAAGCAGAGAATAGGAGTAGGAAATATAACTAGCAACAGAAACGGAAACGGAAACAATACGATCTCCAGTTAGGGAGTTTTTTCTGAATTGTGATAAAGTGTGTTAGTTCCATGACGGAAAGAGTCGATCTTACACCCCCAAAATTCCATTATACTTTAGTGTACTCCGCATTTTACAATTAATAATGTTTTATTACCGATAAATATGAAAAATCCAGCTCTTGACAATTTAACATAACAAAGAATTTCCCTTCAATATATGTATGAGTGCATTACAAATTTCTAATACTTGCAGAAGAGGAATCTTTCGAATTTTGTATATATATTAGGTACTTCCAGCGCTATAAACTAAATAAGACTACGATGTGAGGGCTTACTACTAACCCAGTCGGCTTTTCCAGTGACGATGATGTGATGGATGTGATTGAACAGTGTGATAATAGTCAATAGAAAAGAATAGTAAAACCATAGAAAGATGGATGACAAGCGATGTAGGCGAGTAGGATGAAAACCAAATACTTACGCGAGTTACTTTCTCGACCGACGGGTACTGAAAGTAATACAAAATAGGGCATTGGATGTTAACGTTCTGAAAATATGGCAACTCGCATTTTTCTTGACAAAAGCGGTCTTGATTTCCTTTTTCCTACTTTGTGGCTTCTGTTTGAATATCGTATCGAACTTCTATTCTTAATCACATTTAAAAAAAAAAAGTAATGCTTGGTTTATTTGAGATAAGACCGTGTTTATTTTATTGTATCACAAATATGTTTTAACATGACTGCTTGAAGGTTGCAAATACACATAGAAATTGTTTGTTTGTTTCAGTTAATCTAGTCTATATGCGAAACTATTTGGTCATTAGTGGGGATTAGTCCAAGTCAAAACAAATACATCATCATCGGAAACATCGTATACATATACATAGGCACTCAAGGTTAGCGTGTTAAGTGGATTATTTGAAATATATATTTATCTGAATTATATATTCAAAGAAACAATGACGTATTAGTGGGCCCCATAACATTCAAAGCCGCTGGCCGATCCGCTGACGCAGTGCATCCTACACGTGGTAGGAGAAGTGGCGGTACTTGGTGCCGCCGGGCAGGTTGCCGGAGGTGGTCGAGGAATAGCTGTAGCCGCCGGGTCCGGCGCCAGTGGTGCTGGTCCGCTCAGTGCTGTAGTTGTACGAGCCGCCGGGACCGCTGCGCGAGGTCTTCTCAACGGTCGACGAGTACGAGGAGCGTTCCGGGCGGTACGAGTGCGGGTTGCTCGAGTCGTAGCTGCTCTTCTCCACGGACGACTTCGAGGTGTACGAGTAGTCCGAGGAGGCCCTGCTGCGGTGCGAGCCCGGTCTGTCCGTGCACAGGTCTAAGCGTGGAGTCTATAAATTCCGATTTGATAGTGATATATAGATAAGGTTTTGGTTTTGGTTTTGGTTTCGGTTTGTGTTTGGTTTCGGCATTTTGGCATTTAAAGTTAAGCTAAGACTGGCTAATGCTCCACGAACTGCTGTATGCAAATGGCCAAGTAACGCAATGCGACTCAATCGGGGAAATTGAAACATGTTCGAACTGTTTAACTTTTAGAGTTTAATGCAACCATCTATGCACACAAAAATGCTATGATTCTATGGATGAAACGTTAGATACATGGGTACACAGAGAAAAGACCATAGTTGGTTTGAAAATAGAATCGAATTGTAAAATTTTTTGATACCACATCAAAACTAAATCGTTGAAGTAAGCAAAAATAGCATTTTTTAACCATCAACCAATGCGGATTCTATTTCTCTGTGTAAAATAAAAACTTGTACAACTGTTTAGTGGGTTAACACAGGGTTTTATGGTATGACTAGACTAGACTGTAGGCCTATCGTAATATTTTTCTGTTTTTTTCTTTTTTTTTTGTTATGTTTTAATGGGTTTTGTGTTCTTGGATAAGACTAGATTCGTTCGACTAGCTTTCGTTTTGGGTTCGGGTTATCAGTAGGGTGACTGAGGATGGAGTACTCTAATAGGAGTACTTGGTGACCATCGCACCAGACCTCTCGTTGCGGTAGGTCTCCCGGCGGACCGGCAGAGATTCGGAGGCGGCGCGATGGAGTCGCGGCAGCTGGGCGTCCAGACTGTCGCGGAAGGTGCGAGCGGCGGTATTGCCACCGGCCTCCACGGTGTCGATGTGCTGGCGCACCAGGCCCAGGATCCGCGTCCTATTCTTGTCCCGGGTCGAGACATACGGCTCGATGGGCTCGTAGGCCAGCTTGTAGTCCGGCTTGATGGCCGCACGATTGATCGGATCGAGGATCGACCGCTGGCGCCGCTCGAGATCGGGACGCCGCACTCCGAAGGCGGTCACCGGATCCGAGATGAGCGACGGCCGCGGCACGAACGGAACTTTCTCCCAGTCAATTGGTGTTCTCTTCGTTCTCTGCAATGCCCAAAAGTCCACATATTTGTTTTTAATTTCTGGGTCAGCCGGGTATTAAGCGGTGGCGATGGCTCAGTGGTTAGGTGGTGCAGCGAACTGCTGGCGGTGCTGGGAACTCAACTGTGTGGGCGGTGGTTCTAACATATATACAGTACACAGTGCGGGGCATTTATATACAGCTTCGTTGGGGCTGAGATCGTTTTGTGCTGGGTGGGTCAGGTCAAGCTATATCCAATATTCGAACATCCTTACATTATGACACAACCTGCATATCTACACATGTATCTCAGCTCTAGAGTGGACCTGTATCTTTTGTTTTCCTTGCTCTTACATGATATCTTTAAAAAGTTAGCCTACTTTATTGGTTTCTTGGTTATACAAGTATATCCAGTATACAAATTTTTTTAAATGTAATTAATCCAAAAGGTCCACCCTAGTCTAAATACACATAGGTATATATGCATTTTGATACGACGTAGTGTGGTTGTAAGTAATGTGCAATGGGAGCATTATGGAATCACTCGCAGCATTAAGATGGAACACAAACAGCAAACGTTTATTTCATGTACATCAATAAAGCAAAGTTAATAGTTCTGCACCCTGTTCCTAAATACCAAGCATTACAACTGGTTAATATGAGTATATTTGAAAGACTCACATCAATGACATCAAGCATATTATCTCTTTTTCATTCATTAAATCATTCTAATATTATACGATATTAAGTAAAGATTCTGATATTCGTCAAATGTATATACAAGTAAAACAGAAAGTGTCCAGACAAGACGGATTTCTTGGGGATTTCAGGTACATATATATCATTGCTTTGGATTACCATCACATTAAACTGTCTGAAATATGGGTCTTTTGATTTTCTTTTCTCATCATTTATCTTCTAATTTTCGAAAATATTGCCGTTGTTTTTTTGTTGGTTCTTCCCATGGCTTCGGTTTATTTGAATATATTATGGAAATCGGAAAGATATTTTTAGGACTAGCGAAGAGCGAAATGCGCGCGCATATAGTATTACACATACAAAAAGCAAAACCACGGCCCGTACAAAAACAAATTATCGAGAGAGTTGCCTCCGTATGAGTTTCATCGAGAATTCGCATGTGTTTGGAATTCCACTCGCCTATATGCTAAACATTTTTGGGCACCAGACGGACCCGGACCTCTACTTTTTGTAAATAATAATAAAATAGACTGAGAAGAAAATGTTCGGCCTCCGTTGAATTCTTGAAATGTATTCGCGTGTTATATTTGGGAGATGAGTAAACACGTATATCCGAAAGAGATATGAAGATCATCGCGCAGCAATAAATTTAGGAAAAATTCAATTCCCACGATCTCACGAAAAATTGCAATGTTTTCACACTCGCATAATTTTGTCAAATAATTTTGTCACATATTTATAATTTCGGTCTGGTTTTATTTTGGTTAGGCTGTGAACGCACATAAATCACACATGTATAGTATAGTTCGAGTACTTATATACAACCATTATGAAAGTTATTAAGTTGTTAGAAATAGATTTATGTATGATTTTCTACACAAATGTTTACACTGAACCTGAAAATACTATATACAGTTGCAGAACATCTAGGTGATCATAAAATATTTTTGAGCACAAGGACATTCAGTTGTAAAAAAACCAGCTAGTTATGTGTAAACTGTAAGTTCGATACGATATTCATAATTGGTAGACACTTTACAATCAAACGTGTTTCAATTTCTTAAATAATCTGTTCGCTTGTCAAAATGAAACCATTGAGTACAGCAAGTGGGACACAAGCGCTTAAAACTGAAATCTTGTGACTACAGATTCGATTAGCTATCAGCTAACTGCTTTCAAATTTGTCAAATTTATCCGCAGCGTTTGCATTCACAGGCTTTCGTATTAATTTTGAATTTGGAAACTGTACGCACAGATATATTTCACAGATTTAAATCAAGGAAAACCACACTACCGTATGTCAAGTAAATAGTTTTATGTCGAAGGGCTTACCGTAACGGCGTAAGAAGTCGTCACCGGCCTCGAGGAGTAAGTTCTGCGAGTCGTAAATCCACTTTCGTAAACCATTTTGCGAGTTTTAGATTTGGATGCTTTTGTGAAATTTCAAATTGAATTGTTCGTTGGATTTGGTTCGGATATATCGTCGTTGCGTGTTGTTCACTTGACGCCCGTTCGAGTTGATCTGCCTGAGAATGGCACGGAGCACTTGCTTATAATTTTTTCAAAATGTTTTTCAAAATTTTCACAGCCTTCGATCCCGCGCTCTCTGTCTCTCTCTCACGCTCAGTCCATACCTCTTTTTCTATCCATCTCCCAAATAAACTTATTTTTGGAATTAAGAAACATTGACATCTCTCGTCGCAAAAGAGCGAGCAAATTCTGTTTACATAAAGCCAGCACTTTTCATACAGTTGTGTTGGGAAAAGCCTATGTACAAATGTGTATCGTCTTGTGCCCACAGGATATGAGAGCCCTTTTTGAAAACAATCGTCACGGATTGTTTCCAGAAGCTTTTTATTTTTAGATCTAACACTCATGGAACATTTTTAAAAGTTTCTTGATGATGTGCTAAAGTGGCCCTTTTTGCAAAGTTGATCTATGGGTCGATATGCGCACGTAAGTATATATTGTGGTTTATTTATTTTTAAATTCTGTACAAGATTTCTCAAATTAATGAGCAATTATTGAAAATTTAATGAGCAATTATTGAAAATTGCAAGTATAGTGGAATTTTACATTCAATTAAAGGCATTGTCGGAATGCGAAATGATTTCATGATAATATCATGGTGGTACTAATTTATTATTCCAAATGAACTTTAGTTCAATAACATTAAATATGATAATTTTCGCATCATTCAAAACATCAACGAACAGTTCATCATGTTAATTTTGCTGAATAGATTGATTGACAAGCAAACATAGAACATTCTGCCAAGACAGCCAATTTTAAGTTGGCATTCCATGTACATATAAATCAAATAAGGCATGAAATTAAAATCCTGAGAGCAATTTATGTTCGGTGGGTATCACCTGTGGACCGGACACAGAGCTTTCCACACAAATATCTGGAAATAAATTATTAAAAAAATACGAAAATGAAAATAAGATAAAAATAAATTTTGTTTTCCAACGATTTGAGGCCGGATTACTCATACAATCTTACAATAAGATCGGAAACATGTATTCGTGAACATATAAATAAACTGCACATCATCGTATACCCACATATTAAATCGGGTGTGTAGGTGTCTGGTTGTATATAAACAAAACCATGGCAGAAATTCAAAAAAGCAAATTCTTTATGACATTAACCTTAACGAGAGGCAATGAATGACTCGTAATTTCAAGGCTGCCAAAGTCACACTAATCGGAGAACAAATATGTCATTGAGCACTGACTTGGACTTTGTTATTTTCTTTGTATCAATTAAGTGTAAATGGACATTGAAAAATTAACAGCTAATAAATCGGCTAACGGGATTTGATATAAACTGATTCCTCAAGGAGTTTAATGTTGTTCACTGACATGGATTATTTTTGCCTTTCTTATCTAGCGTATTCTTATACGTATTCTCAAACTGAAATGATTTTAAAGAATATTGAAAATAGTATCACAAAATGTTTTTAAATATATTGTGTAAGTTAAAATAATAATTTACATTTTGATATTTTGTTCTAAATGTTCAAATATGAAATTTGAAAGAGGTTGCTGATCTCAGTAATAATCCGTAATGATATGTGGATGTCTGGGTCTGGTGACCGCGATCTCTAATCTATAGAAATAAGTAGCTTTTAGAAATATATTTACAACTAGTCTTTATAATTTTTGTTATTTAGTTTTATTTTTTCACTTATGTTATATATTGTTTCTTGAAGTGTTTTCTTTGTCATTATAATTTTTGTTCTTTATTTGAAGAATATTTTCTCCCGAATTAGCACATTAATGCCTAACATTTTCGTCAATCTTTTACAAGGCGGTAATTTTTCTTAGAGTTGCTTCAACCCTTTTATAAATATCAATGTAAAAGCCCATATATTTTAGGCCTTTTGAATATTTACGAAAAACGAGCGGCAAAAAGTCAGTGACTTAATACCAGAAATCTCTTGCTCGGGTGCCCCTCATAATGATGCAAGTCGCGCAGGTGCAAACACTTCCATGTGTCTCCGGTCCCCAAGTTGCGATTTTGATCCATTGGAGTACATAGATATACGACTTTTGGTTTCAGATGCATGGCCGCTCAATTTATCCGCCCAGCAAGCGTGGTTGTTTGTCGGCGTCTTCGCCGTTTTCGTGGCTGCGATAATTTCGTTAAATAATTGAGTATGCAATGAAAATTGCGCATTACAGCGACATAAATACAATGGATGGTCTTTCTCTGCGAGGGCTTACTGTGCGTGTGTGGGGACATACTCGTAAGTGCCTGTATGGTTACAAACACCTGTTCATTCGTTTTGCTAGAATGGGTTTCTTTCCTCACTTTTTCCAAAATACTCGCATAAACGGCATTCAAATCCGCACATTGCTTGACATTTTGTAATTTGAACAAATTGCTCGAATTTTTGGGTAGCTCTTATAAATAGTGGAGTTGGTAGCACTCGAAATATTAGTTTGGAGCAGAGCGAACGACACGTTGGATCAACGATAAAAACAGCAAAGGACTACTACTACAATATAACATAAAAAAGGATATACAAAACCACAATGAACAACAATTACATTATCGTATTGCAGTTGCTGGGATTAATGGTGTTGCTAAGCTATGCAAATGCAATTCCCAAATATGAAGAGAGTCATAAGTAAGTGAATTTTAGTTAGTCAAAACTAAAACTAATTTTGGTTAATACTTAAGGTTCTATGCGGACAAAGTACAGCGGGATAGGTCGTATTACAACGAAAATAAAACGCAACCCAGTGAGCCTCAAGCAGCTTCTACAAAGGATAGACTGGAACGTCTGGGATATACCACCGGTTATGGATCCCTAAATGTGTGTACTTGATTTGAGAACTTCGGTTTTTAGGTAATTTATCAAAAACTGATCTTAAACTTTTTAGGGATATCCTGGCGGTACTGGACTTTCTGCCTACAATCCCATAAAACTCGACCTGGGCGGTGTTGTTTTGGGAACTCTCGTGGGCATTGGCGCCATTATACTGATCCCCAAAATTCTATCAGCCTTCCATGGCGGCTACGGAGGATACGGTCGAAGTGGGTACTTGAAACTAGCTAAGGATAATTAATTAATAAATTCCGCCTACTTTAAGGTGAGGATAGTGACCTGACACCCCTCAGCAGCATGATAAACAAAATCGACGATGTCCTGGGTCAGAATAATATTGACTCCACGAGCTGTATGCAGCGTGCTGTTTGTGGTTATGTTCGCTCGACGGAACATAATATGAAGATCGGATCCTCGGATCAGATGGACGAATTCATTCACATGCTATCGGAGTAAGTAAAAAAAATACTGTAGTTAAAATATACATTTATAAACTATATTATTATTTATTTTCAGAAATGCCCTGGTAGATTACCTACTTGATGGAACGGCTATAAAAGAGGCGTTGGAGCACGGAAAACGATCCAACGATAGGGCGTGTGAGGAGGTGTACTCCAATTGCCCCCTCGACAGTAAATCAGCAACGGATATTCTGATGAAGCTGATGCCGAAGAAGAATACCCAAGGAAAGGGAAAGTCATCTGGAATTTCTCGAGAAAAGAAAGCTTAGTTAATTTTGTTCGTTCCCCGTTCAATAAGAATGTTTTCCATACACTTACAACCAAATATTTTCTCAACAATTAAATAAACTCCATTGTGTTATTTTTATTCAAATATTTTTTGTGCGTTGTTTAACAAGCTGTTATAGCTTAATTTTGAAAGCCTAAGGCCATCCAAATTAAATGTATTTATTTATTTATCCAAACCATTTTTGCTATTTGAAGACTACTAATCCGAGGATTCTCCTTTAACCTCGGTGCTGCTTAAAATAATTTGCAGTTGCTTTTCCTGCTGTTCAATGAGCGGCAGCCATTGCTCCGAGGGGGCTGAGAAGCTAGTGGGCTCAAACTTCGGAATTTTACCCAGATTTCCCAGGACCGACTTGCGATGAGCTCGGTTTTCCCCCATAAAGTGCTCCAGCTTGTCTACCAGATTATTGGACTCCTTGATCAGGTCGTCGATGGACTGCAGAAGGGCGTACCAATCTATTTTTTGGGTGCCAATCAGGGAATTGCCTCTCAATCGGAATGGAAAGGGCACAAAGCTGCGCCAGGGCTTAAAGGACTCTATGGTGTAGGGTATAAAATGCCGCTCCGACTCCATTTCCACTGCATCGTCGTCGAAATGCCAAGATGCCAGGGTGGGAGCCATGTTCGGATTATTCCCACTTCCTCTAGACTGATTAGATCCATCGAATTTGAGCATCCGTATCTTGGCAATCTGATCGCCAAGCCTCTTTTCCACATCGGAGATAATGTCACTGTCATCCTCATCGGATTTGGGGAGATAGGAGTTAACCAGGTCCTTGTTATAGGCCTTGGGCAGTAGCGTTTGAGTTTGGCGCGAAACGGTAGGCACACTATCGGTCATTTGGGACATGGAATAGGTAAGCACATCTGTAAAGCGAGTACTGTATATAGTATTTCCCTAAAGCCCCAAGTACTAAGCTTACACTTCTCATAGCCATCCTTCTTTTTGGAGTACTGCCCATCGGTGAGTATGCCTATGTCCTTGTGCATAATCAAATCCTTCTGCACACCAAAGCTAGCCTCTTTCATGAGCTTCGTGGGCACAAAGTCTGTTTGCAAGGCCACATTCGCCTTGCCAGCTCTTAGCCGTCTGTGCGGAAAAATATTTAGTACTATTAAACTGTAATAATTGTATTTAAAAACCTCGAAGCATCCAGTAACTTGGCCCGGAGCAGGGCGCTTTTATCGGGTTTGGTGAGCGTGGAAACGCTAACTGCCCGCCAAGGAGGTCGCTTGGCCTCATTTTCCTTTTCCTTCTCCGCCGCCAGCTCTTTCATGCGTCTCCAACTGTTTTTGGCTCTGTGGGAAAATCGGATAAAAATTGTTTAAATAATATGTAAGGTATTTAAAATTAAAAGACCTACTACTTACCTACTCAATGATGCACTACTCGCACGAATGTTCGAAGGCGGAGCACTTTGCTGGTCATCCACACTTTGCGTCTCGCTGGTTTCCGATGATGTGCCACTGTTGTTGGAGCTGGTACTCTGCTTTTGCCTATTCATGGTAGCGATTTTTTTTGCCTTTTTAAACTTTAAATGTGTGTGGGTGGAAAAACTTTGCACAACGTCTCTATTAGCAGTCAATACATCGATGCATAAACAATTTAGTGCATCCGCGTTGCTATGGCGTCGATTGAAATGGTTTGGGTATGGGGACCCAGATATCGACCTATGAATGAAAGGCAATAACAAGGCGCCAAATAATTCAGAAATTTACACCTGGAAAGTAATCACAGTGCTGGCACTCTAGCTATTTATGAAATTTATAAAATAATAGTTGAATAATTACCAAAAATACTTTTTCTTCTATACAGACATAACAAAAACATGTTTTATTATTTAATAGCATTTATATTTAGGAGTTGTTGTAAAATGCATTGAATATGCGGAAGACATCGCCATTGTAATTTTCCAAATGCGGTCTTCCCGCTTCGTAAGAGCACTCGGAGAATAGGTCGTAGTTCTGCCTGTGGAACCAATAGTTCTTCGTAGTGCTATTGGCGCCAAGATCGAGTGTATTGAGCTGCAGCACTCCGAAGTGAAAAGTCCGTCCGTCGGTCTGGACACTCTGCACGACTATTGGCTTGGGAAGAGCACCCTCCACGGATTCCCCATGCAGTTGCCGGGCTCGCGCCGCAGCCACAACAAAAGCCTTGACCAATGTCCTTGCCTGAAGCTGAGAAGTAGTGACCTCGGATCCGTGGGAATTTTTAACCAGTTGCTTGTTGAAGACTGTGAAGATAGTGTGTGGATGGGAGCAGCTGATGTCCGTGCGCAGGGCTGAAAGAATGACATTGTCAGACTTCAATGATATACTTATATCTGCTGAAGAAACTCACGGTAAAAGTTCTCCGTTTGGTAAATGTGATGTTTCGGAATCGAGATCGTAGTCTTCATGGGGTAAAGATCTGGTAGGGCTCCTTCAAATTTTCCTTTGACAGCTTCGATGGCACGATTAGCGAAGACCACCTTTTCAGCATTGATGGTGAAACCAAGCAGATCACCGTCTTTACTTAAAGAGGTCTTGAAAGTGGCGTTGTCTATGAACTTCCTTCGAATGGAGACTGAACGACCGGCCAATTTTTCGGTTTCCTGCAGGAGCTTGTTCACCAGGAGCCGACTGAGGAAGAAACATAGTTATTGAGGGTTTTATTTGGGTATGTAAGCGGTGACTTACTTGACCCTTTCGTGGGAAATTCCGTAGGAGCGTGGCAGGTTAAAACGCGGCCTCTCCGGCAGCCTCACCTTGGGTAGCTTAACTTGCTCCGCATCGAGCACGTGGGATGCCAGAATGGCATGTCGAATGCTCTTGTCTATGGTTTTGGGCAACTGCTGGCTGGCAATGGCATCCTCGACTTGCTTGGGAAAGGTCGGGATCTCGATGCTGTTGGTCAGGACCTGGGCCTGTGGCAGGCCGCCAATTAGCACGCTGTGGTCGGAGTAGGAGTGGCAAACGCTGGAGTGCCAGTCGGGGTGCCTGCTGTCCTCGGGAATCGCCTTCTCGCGGGTGCCAACAATGCCCACCCTGCAGGATAAATCATTTATGTTAATTATTACAATCAAGAGTATGTCTCCTGCAGATACTCACAGTTTTCTTTCAACTTTGGCGTTTAAAATATCCTCTGGATTCTTCACCTGAACGCCCAGTTTCAGGAGCTCGGCGGCAGCGCCAGTTTCCTTGGGCACCCGCTTTCCCTGGACCAGCCAGTGCTTCTTGAAGTGCCAGCCGAGATGCTGGGCGCACAGGGTCTTGGTCAGCCTCATTTCAGTAAGATCTTGTCAATGTTTTCGTCCAATGAAAGGGAGCCCGGCGGATTGGTTATGAAATGTCTATTAGGGATGGGAGAGCTTCAGTCACGGTTACTATCGCTAATATTTTCGTGACTCAAGTCGTTACTCAGTGACTTCAATTTATAATTAAAATATTGCTTGGAAGTACAGGAAAAACTAAAAATAATGTATAGAAGGCTAAATATATTTGATGCTATTTTATTTTAAGTACAATTTAAATTAAAAGAGGTAGCAAAACCCGAAACACCGATTATTTAACAACTTATGTCTTTAATGGTAATTTCAAAAGAACAAATTAATTAACATAGTCTAGCTGTAATATAATTAATTTAATTAATTAATAAAAATTTAACTTGTTTTTTTAATTTTTAAATAAATATTGCGTGCCAACGAAACTAGGGATATCTATCGCTTGGCAGTGCCATCGCTAACTTGCTCATCTGGTCACACTCTGGGCAATAAATAAAGGAAAAGGCGGAAGGTTTTGTTAAGAAAAATTAATAAAATTAGGTTAAATTCTTGACGGTAAGTGCTAAACCGAGTTCCCCAAGTCGGGCGCATGCCTGGCGAATCTTATTCACCTCGATAATCGTGTTCTAGCCAATAACTTGCTCACTTTCTCCCGCAAGACTTACGACACCGCACCGCACCACACGACAAAAATGCCGCGATACAGGGAGTGGGACCTGGCCTGCAAGGTGTATGTGGGCAACCTGGGCTCCTCGGCCTCCAAGCACGAGATCGAGGGGGCTTTCGCCAAATACGGACCATTACGAAATGTGTGGGTGGCCCGCAATCCGCCCGGTTTTGCCTTCGTGGAGTTCGAGGATCGCCGGGACGCGGAGGACGCAACGCGTGCCCTGGACGGAACGCGCTGTTGCGGCACCAGGATTCGCGTGGAGATGTCATCGGGTCGCTCCCGCGATCGCCGACGTGGAGAGGGCAGCAGTAGTGGACGATCAGGTTCCGGGCGCTACAGGTAATTCCATGACCACAAAACTGTACCTGCCGTGGTACCTTGACTCGATGTGTCTTCCGTACAGAAGTCATGGATCTCTTGACTCTCCAAAAAAATGGGATAATTCCCTTAGAATTCTAAGCTCACAACGGCGATCTTGTCTATGACCGCCCAAATTAATCAAATCCTTATCAAAACGTATACAATTTGTTATCGGATCGAAATTTCATTGGAATCATCCAAAAAATTAATTGCTAATGGCAAGCATGTACACTTTCCCGCCCTTTTTCTGCACGTGATAAAATAGCCTGCGAAAAATCCTTCATTTAGTGGAGATATCTTCGCAGGCTGCTTTATCCGGGGCACAATGACCTTTGGCCCCAAATTAATTGATATTCCCAATTGAACATTGATTGTACGTTACTCGGACCCAACCTACAAACTGTATACATACATATATTATCTACGATCAAAAACCTTTGGTGGTTGTTAAATGCGAGTTATCGACACTTTTTCAGGATAACTCCTTCGGCTAGAACTACTTCCACTGCTACTTCTTCCTTCTACAACATCAACAATCTACAACAGCAACCATCTTCACAGCCACAGCCAGCAACCTTCAACTTGCAACTCTAAATTATCCATGTTCAGCGTCACAGCCTCACAGAAGTTTTGATTAGCAACCCCAATGATTTCATCCTAGAAGAAGCATTGCAGTCGCCAAAAGAGTTCTACTAATGAAGTTATCCTGCGTATCCCTCAAATAATTGCTTACAATTATTTTCTTTAATTTAGTTTTCAAAGACCAGGGCTCTAATTGTCGGTTTATTGATTAATATTTAGTTTCCAGGGCCAGCTTTCTCGAATTCCCGACTCTGAATTCTCCGAATGAGAAAACTGGCCCATTCAAGTATTAGCGATTTGTCCGTCCATTTGTCGTTTCGAAAATCGTTCCTCCAACAACGTAGAAAGCTTTTAAACTAAAAGATAGAATACCAGGGATATTACAAAATGTCGTAGCAGCTACAGTAATGCTCTTTACTTAATTGGGTTTCAGCTTACAAAACAATAGAATTGATTCATTTGAACTAAACAATTTGCACAGCTTTCATTTGTGTTTCTATTGTGAATCAGATATATTGCCGCAAGCATTTACCTTACAGATCCACACTTTTAATGCAGCACTTTGTAAGGAGCGTATGTACATACACATCTTACTATTCTAAGCAGATAGTTTATTTGTTTAAATTCGTAAGTAATCTTATCTTAACCAACGCGTCTCTTTCAGGTCTCGATCGCCACGTCGCTCCCGCTCGCCCCGCAGTCGCAGCTTCTCGCGCGATCGCCGAAGTCGCTCGGACTCTCGGGATCGTCATTAATATATTTCCAAAAGGATAACATTTAAGCCGTGTCGCAATCAAACATCAAGCTTGGCCACGGCCGACTTTTTGGATAGGATTTCCTAAGTTGATTGCGATGTAAGTAAATTTTCTTCAGATGACAATATAAATCTTTCGATGCATTCTTGAAATTTCCTTTTTTTTTAATAAGAAATAAAGACGCACAATCAGCGAGTTTTGATTGGTTTCATATATCATCAAAATGCATTTGTTTCCAGCAAAAGGGGACGTGCTAAATGCACTGTTTATTATGAGAGAATTGACGTGCTACTGTACAACTTTTCTTAGAAGTATGTTCGGATAATAATTTAAACAGGCGCACGAGTGTAAAAATATTATGTATACTAACAAAGGTACACTTTAAACTTAGGAGAAGACGCAACACGAATTCGTTGCACATATCGCACTGGAATAAACCCTTACGTCTAGTCATTGTTTATATCCTCGCTGCTGGGCTCTGAGCCCCAGTACACATCGGCAGATCGGATTGGTTATGGCTGACCCTAGCGCATGCGGTATGTGTTCGACTCCTGGATTTCGGACAGTTCGCCCTTGAAGTTAATGTCGATGACAAAGTCCAGGTCGCGGTTGTTCCGCTCGTTGGGCTTCATCTGGAACGTGCCGGTGATCTCCTCATTCTTCTTGGCTGTCATGTGGTCGTCCAGGTAGAAGACTGTCTGCTTCCAGTGCGTATATGTGGAGTCTGGCGACGTGCTGAACCCAAGGCGCTTGTGGCACTTGGTGAATTCTATGTTGAAGTAGGTGACTAACGCCTGCACAAAGTCGTTGCGCTTGATGCACAGGCTGAACTTGGACGAGAAGTTGAGATCTGCCTTCTGCACGGTGTACAGGTCGACCTCTTTGACCATGCAGGATGTGGAGACCACCTGCTTGGGATCGACCACGTCTACGAGCGGCTCTGTGACGGCCACCTTTCGAATGCAGCTCATGTCGAAGCCGTACACATCGTCCCACCAGTTGATTTTCTCGTCCTTGTACTGTCGGTCCTCGATGGCCGTAATGTACAGCGTGCCTCGGTCCGGGAACATCATGCCGTCCTTCTTCAGCCACTTGTCCCGCGCGTACAGCACTGTATCAAGCATGGACTCGTAGAAGAGGCAGTAGCTATATTGAGGGAATTAAATTTAGGGAATTTTTTAATAACATTTTACAGTCTAATAGTATTGTCACCCCTTTAAGGGTTTCTTAAGCTTTTTTGCAAATGACACCTACCCCATCCACTCCGAAATGATGATGTCCACGCCTTCAATACCATTGGGAAGCTCTATCTCCTCGATCTTGCCCTTAACCACCTTGATCACATCTTGCAGATTGTTGTCAATAACCACTTGGCGGGCAAATTCGATGATGTTGGAGCAGTCGACGGCGATAACCGTGGCTGCGCCGGCTTTCGCGGCGAACATGGACAGGATGCCAGTGCCGCAGCCCACGTCCAGGACAGTCTACAAAGAGAGCGAAAAATACCCGTTTAAGACGACTGCGTTACGGGAAAAACGCCGGAAGTGAAACCTACCTTGCCCTGAAACAGATGCTTATTGTGGTACATGGCGTTGCGGTATGTGACGGTCCGCACCTCGTCCTTGAGCATCTCCTCGTGGATCCCGAAGTGGGCATAGGAGTCAAAGTAATAGTCGCGGGACGTCATCTCGTCGGCTTTGGCATTGGGATTGTCCCCGGACGCGGCGGACCCCTCCGCGGGCAGCTTCTTCGCCACATTGTTTGAGTTCGCATTTGAATTGGGCGTGATGCCGGTCGCCGATTCCACAGCTGCCTCCATCGGGATGTCTGTGCTGGCCTGCGAAATCGATCCGTCAGCCATTGGGCCCTCAATTGGCAGCACAACATGCCGCAAACTCACCATTTTCTAATTTGTCGGCGTCTCTTTGGTTTTTTCACGTCGAGAATAGCGACCAAATGATGGGACTATTTCTATAGCACGCTAGTTTAAAAAGTCGCTTTGCAACACTGCCGCCGATTAGAGCCGGTGCGAATACTATCGGTTGGCCGCGTGCGAAATTTTGAATTTGGTATTTTTTTGAGCTGGGTTTTTTGGGCAAATAGTCACAGTCACTGGATTTGTAATTGCGAGAAGGCTGAAAACATTTTTAAAATATTTTCAGTTTGTATAGCACTTCCCAAAAATTTACATAGCTCAAAAAAGCGACTAGATGAACAAAATTATTCAGATGCAATAGAAAAACTTTTTCTAATACGATTTCATTTAAGAAACTGTAATTCATTTTCATAAAACCGTTGCAAATATAAATATTAAATGGTTAGAAATAATTAAACTTGAATATTAAAAAACATCGATAGCTGCAAGAAACAACCGATAGTTTCTGGTTCTTGCCCCATCTCTAGCCATCGCTTGCCCGGCAATTTTGGCGGCAAAATATTGGCACATCGCATTTCCCAAACAGAAAGCAAAAACAAGCGAGGCAGAAAGTAGCATTTATTTACCAAAGTACCTTGATTTAACTCTGTTTACCAATCGAAATGGAAGGCTTTGACGATGCCGGTGTGTTCTTCTCGGATAATTTCGGCGGGGATAACCAGCAGGATGCGCAAATCAACTTGCAGGCGGTTAAGAAGAAGTACAAGGAGTTCATCCGAACTTTCAACGAGGAGAACTTTTTCTACAAATACCGGTGAGTGGACTGCCTTTCCGCCTTGGAGCCCCGTTTAAGTGAATCTTCCTGCAGCGACACTCTGAAGCGCAACTACCTGAATGGCCGCTACTTCCTGGAGATCGAGATGGAGGACCTGGTGGGCTTCGATGAGACTCTGGCGGACAAGCTGAACAAACAGCCCACGGAGCACTTGCAGATCTTCGAGGAGGCCGCCCGGGAGGTGGCGGACGAGATCACGGCTCCCCGTCCGGAGCACGAGGAGCAGATGCACGACATCCAGATTCTGCTCAGTTCCAATGCAAATCCCACCAACATCCGACAGCTTAAGTCCGACTGTGTATCCAAGCTGGTCAAGATTGCCGGAATCATTGTCGCAGCCTCGGGAATCAGTGCCAAGGCCACGCGGATGTCCATTATGTGCCAGTCGTGCAGCACGGTCATTCCGAATCTCAAAGTGAATCCCGGCCTAGAGGGCTACGCCCTGCCCAGGAAGTGCAACACGGAGCAGGCGGGCAGGCCCAAGTGCCCGCTGGATCCCTTCTTCATCATGCCGGACAAGTGCAAGTGCGTCGATTTCCAGACCCTCAAGCTCCAGGAACTGCCCGACTATGTGCCTCAGGGTGAGATTCCGCGCCACTTGCAGCTCTTCTGCGATCGCTCGCTGTGCGAACGCGTGGTGCCCGGCAATCGGGTGCTCATCCAGGGCATCTACTCCATCCGCAAGGTGGGCAAACCGTCTCGCCAGGATGGTCGCGAAAAGGCCGTCGTTGGAGTCCGTGCTCCGTACATGAGGGTGGTTGGCATCACCGTGGACGCAGAGGGTGCCGGTGCCATCTCCCGCTATAGCAACATCACCAGCGACGAGGAGGAGAACTTCAGGCGCATGGCCGCCTCCGGGGATATCTACGAACGCCTCGCACAGTCGCTGGCGCCCAGCATCTTTGGTTCGAAGGACATCAAGAAGGCCATTACCAGCATGCTTTTCGGCGGATCCCGTAAGCGTTTGCCGGACGGGCTTTGCCGTCGTGGCGACATAAATGTCTTGCTGCTTGGTGATCCTGGTACGGCCAAGTCGCAGCTGCTAAAGTTCGTTGAGAAGGTGGCGCCCATCGCAGTGTATACTTCCGGCAAGGGCTCCAGTGCCGCTGGTCTGACGGCATCGGTTATGAAGGATCCCCAGACGGTAAGGACGAAATAATTTAGGTATATCCTATTTACTGACTCATAAATTATCTCCTAGCGCAACTTTGTTATGGAGGGCGGCGCCATGGTGCTGGCCGATGGCGGCGTGGTCTGTATTGATGAGTTCGACAAGATGCGAGAGGACGATCGTGTGGCCATTCACGAGGCCATGGAGCAGCAGACCATATCCATTGCCAAGGCCGGCATCACGACCACCCTGAACTCACGCTGTTCGGTTTTGGCAGCTGCCAACTCCATTTTCGGCCGATGGGACGACACCAAGGGCGAGGATAACATAGACTTTATGCCCACAATCCTTTCGCGTTTCGACATGATATTCATAGTCAAGGATATTCACGATGAGGCGCGGGACATCACGATGGCCAAGCACATCATTAACGTACATCTGAGCTCAAACAAGTCGGCGCCTTCAGAGCCGGCAGAGGGTGAGATTTCGCTGTCCACGTTCAAGAAGTACATCCACTTCTGCCGCACCCACTGCGGACCACGTCTGAGCGAGGCTGCCGGCGAGAAGCTGAAGAGCCGCTATGTCCTTATGCGCAGTGGGGCCGGCCAGCAGGAAAAGGCCTCCGATAAGCGAATGAGCATTCCCATCACCGTGCGCCAACTGGAGGCCGTCATCCGCATATCGGAGTCGCTGGCAAAGATTCGCTTGCAGCCATTCGTCTCCGATGACCACGTAAACGAGGCGCTTCGACTTTTCCAAGTGTCGACGCTCGATGCTGCGATGACCGGCAGCTTGGCCGGCGCCGAGGGATTCACCACCGAGGAGGACCAGGAGACGCTGAACCGCATCGAGAAGCAATTGAAACGCCGCTTCGCCATTGGATCTCAAGTCTCGGAGCAAAATATTTTGCAGGTAATTGTTAAAGTTTTTAATTTAATTATAAAGCGGCACTATATAAATTTATGTTGTATGTGCTTTTTCAGGACTTTTTACGTCAGAAGTATGAAGAACGCACTGTTATGAAAGTTATTCATACTATGATTCGTCGCGGAGAACTTCAGCACAGAATGCAACGTAAGATGCTGTATCGTATTTGCTAAAAACCTGTTACTCACATAATAATTTACCCATCGTTGAATGTTTCATCAATCGTTCGTCATATTAATTGTATTCCCATTTATAATATTAAGGTAACCATACATTCTTTTCACACGTGAGACAAATAAACATAAAATTCATTACTTATCCCTGCAGCTCTTAAACAATAAGATAAGGCTATATTATAAAATTTTCCTCTTAATTTTCTAATGAGATTAGGAAACCCTAGGTATTTCGAGTGCATAAGTTAGTCGAGCCGGCAGACTATTTGTTACATAAATATCCATGATTGTTTACATTTAAAAAATGGGATTGTAAGCAAGATCTTAATTTTGTTTGTTGATGATGCTTGAACAGAAACACATAGACCCTTTGGTCGGCCTCCAAATTTCCGCGCAAACCGACAATTTCGCTCTACTTTCTGCTGTCTTTGCCTACGTCATTCGGACAAATCACAAAAACCAATCATATTACCTTGGCCGTTTGCCAATTTTTTAAAAATATTTTTTCCTCTGTTTGAGAACGTTTATTACTTCCTTTTATACAAAACTCAATTAGTATATTTGCGCATGCACATCCATGTACTTACATACATACATTCAAAAGCCGAAAAATGTACTCAATATGTGCACGAATTTTCAAAAATACGTAAGCGTGTTACGTAGGCTTCTAGCCATTTAAATACAATGGCGAATTTAAGCATTTCAAATTTATGAATTTCCGGAAGGAAATCTTTACAATCTTGTTTACCACAAAAAAAAATATATCTGTGGAATGATTGTATTATTTTGAGAGACGTAACCATAATATTTATTTCTCATAAATTTTTGTCTTATGACGCCACTTTGCTGCGTTTTAAGTTCCGAATGACGTCAAGATGGTCTAAAATTTATAGAGTGAAAATTGGAAACATGTTGCTCTAGACGTTTTCGAAAAATTCCAGAATATCATAGACTCAATATCGATGAAACACAAGCAGCTATATAAATAAGTACCTATCATTTATTTTGTGACGAAAATTTCCATTCAATTCTGGTACCCATTTAAACTCAAATGTATCCACCGGTCGCTCAATTTAATAACATTGTGGTACTTTGAACTTTGCATCGACCCAGGGTCAAGATAATTCAAACATCAAACAATAAGAGTTTAATTGAAATTCATATTCCGATATTGATGCATATGTGTGTTCATATTTTTCAATTACCTCTGCCTCTGTGTCTGTCCATCGTTTCCGTTAACAAAGCGATGCACCCGGTGTTCTTTTCATGGCACACGATACATGGCTATGGATCTGTGTGTATCTATAAGTGCGCCTTTCAGCTAAACCAATTGACTATTTTATTTCGCTACCCGCTACGTAGACCCAACAAATGTAAACAATCGTGATGTTTTCCAAAATAGTGATTACTGCGTGATGATTTCATTTTCAACACGACCTGAGCACGATTCGAATTTGGAAATATTAAAGGACAAATCAAGTATATATTACGCAACCGATCAACATTATTATTTGTCTGTTAATTAGGTTGCACATAATTGGGAGCGCTGAAGAAATTAGATAATTGTTTCCAACCCGCGTGTATATTTTCTGAAACAAAAATTCTTGAACGTCATCAGCATCCGTGGATTCCTTCCCAATTCTCGTGGGAGAGAAATGGATGGCACTCAGTCAGTCCCCCAGAGGTGTAGATACAAAAGGCCCATGTAAGATATATGGAGGGAGGTGGGAGAGCGAAATCGCTGAGTGGGGCCTTTGTTTTGTGAATGAAAATGAAATGAATATTCTCGCCGTACATATGCCAAGCCCGCGTCTGCAGTACGTCAGTACAATTTTAGATCTCGAGCGAGCGAGTTCGGCCGGAAAACAGAGAGATACAACCGATGAAAGCCGTATTTTTTGGGAAGTAACGCAACGCGAACTCAGATTGCCCAAGGAAAACCCCTTTTTCGTCGCAGTGCAGCAGAGGATCATGTACATTTACCCGAGCTCCCCGGAATCAGCATCGTCCCTGCAGTCCGAAGAAAGTGCGGCCATCAAGATTCAGGCCGGATTCCGTGGCTATCGAGTGCGCAAGGAAATCCACCGATCCAGCAAGTCCGCGAATCCTCGCCTATCGACGACCAACTCCAGGAGGAACCAGCGGCAGCGTCCGAAAAACAACGCACTCATGGAAAACCAGGCGAATACGGGAAAACCCCGCCCCAATTCCGCCGTCGATCAGGAGGTGACTTCCGAAAATGGAGGCAAATCCGTGGAGGATCGCTGTGCCACCAAAATACAGGCAGGATTCCGGGGATTCCTCGTGCGAAAGAAGCAGAAAATCGCCACCGATGCGGCCGTGAAAATTCAGGCTGGCTTTCGGGGATTCAAAACACGCAAAGAGCTGAAACAATGCGAACCCATTGTGTAATGCTTTTTGGGCGTCGTTCCACAATTCTGATTTCTACTGTACATACAAATATGTGTATTCAAAACCTACCGTTTAGTTCAATACGTGTCGTGTAAATAGTTTAATATTAACTTATAGCTTCCAGAAGAATAAAATACTCTTACTCAAGAAACCGCAATCTTGAAAGACAACATTATCCATTAACGATATAAATTTGTTTGTGTTTTCTGTAGGCCTATTTTTGGTTAGCAGTGCTGTATGTATATGCTACGAGTACAGTGAATAAACATTTCGTCTATCGAACACATACAACTTGTACTTACACACAGGATGGGAATTTTCCAATAGGAACAATAAAAAATTAAACACATGTAATGCTTTCTTTTTTGAGAGCACTGATCTATAAAATTTTAAAATAAAACCTGTCTAGCGACAGTATTCATTAAATTCCGTACAACGACCCAAGGTGCACACCCATCTCATAAATCTGTCAAATCCGTTTAATGTTTAGAACAAAAGTGGCAGCCATCCGCTCATCCACAGTCCGTTTAAATTAAATACGTTTAAATGGGGGAAAAGAATTGTTATGATTTACTCCCGGAAGCCTTTCCGCTTGTTTGATAACAAAAACATTGTCGATTAAATATATATTTTATTTAGATATAGTTCAGCGTCGATACTTATAGACTCGTGCATTGTATCTTATTTTCTTTTGTTCGCCTCGGCGCTTTTTATACGTTTTCGCATATGCTTGGGTATAACTCTGAATACTTCGCAATCAATTTGCACGGGCATTGAATTCTGCCTCATCTTCAGCCACCTTAATTCCATGTCGGCTTTTGACTTTGTTCCACCTAGAAATAAATTAATCTTTGACTTCTAATAATAAGTTAGTGTTGTGTTTAAAACAAAATAGATTACACATTTGGAGAAAATAAAAAAAAATTATAGTAACAGCAAAAAAATCAATAGATTATATTTGGCAAGGCCAAAGGAATCTTTTCAAGGGGTCTGAAACTTGGAGATATGATCTTAAATATTATTGCATTTTTAGATCTGACTTACCCACTGTTTTATTTTTCTGCGGCTTGGAGCTTTTTTGAGCCTTTCCCTCACTGCTGATCACACTATTTTCATCATCGGGTGTAGAATCATTCCGAAGTGCATCACCGCGCTGCAACTTTTGACGCCTGGCGGCCAAATTGCTCTCCAAGCTGATGCCTTCCATTTTCCGGTTGTGACCCCTGCGCTTTCGGGTGTGCATCCGATAGGCGGCCTGTATCTTCTTGGCCGCTTCCTCCTCGATGAAACGCTCCAGGGACTCGCTGATCGCATCGTTGCCGAAGGACGCCTTGGTGTCCAAGGTGGATGACTTTGTTCCGGCACTTGCCCGGCGCAACCTTCGCCTGGTGAGGAAGCCCCGAGCTCCCGCCTGGATTTTGGTGGCAGCCGAAACGATGGTGGACTCCGTTTCGGTGGATGTGCCCATGGCATCTGCCATGGCAGTGTCTATGTCAAAGTCCTCCTTGCTGCTCTTTCGCGGATCAAAGTAGTCGGAATCCGTTTCAGACAGCGAGTAGGCCATCATCTTTTTGCGTATGTTCTCTGAAGTTTCATCGTCCAAACAGAAACTATTCGTGCTGTTAATGCCCTGGCCATTTTCTCCATAACTCAGGGCATCATCAATGGTCACAGATCTGAATAGACCTCGCGGATCATCACCGGCGATAGTGTAGTGCCGCATTAAGTGGACTCTTCCGGATTCTTCTTCTTGGATGTTTTCGGATTCTGCCTCACCAAAGACCACGGAATCACTCTGAGCTGAGCTTTCACGGGTCTCGTCCCTCTGCAGTCGATTGTAAACGATAATATCCCCATCCTCGATGTCCATGCTGGATTGCTCCTGCAGTAAACTCATGGGACGCACTACGGGCTCATCAAAGCTGGGATCTGCCGAAGGAAGTCTCTCGTGGGACTTGGAGTCCCGGAGCTGAGACATTTTTTCAATCACTTCCTCTGGCTTGGACAATTTGACGGTTGCCTTGTCTATGGTATCTGCGGATAGCGTATCCAAGCCCATGGTTTCGGATATTGAAGAATCCGTATTTTCAGCTTTTTGACTAGCAACATCAGGCTCTGATTCGCCTTCGGAAAGGTTAACCAGTGAAGCGGACTTTTTTATACAAGGTTCCTCTACAACTTCTTCAAGAAGGTAAGCACTAGGAAATGGACCTTGCTTGGATGAATACTCAATCTCATTCTCTAGGAAATTATTAACCAGTTCTTGAGTTGAAACAATATCTAGAGCTGAAAAAATATAAAGGTTATGTTCAATTGAATTACAGAAAAGTTCTTATTACAAACTTACAGTGTACGATACCACCAAAATCGGATTGTGATAGAAGTAGTGGATCCTCCACCGAATCAAGCCCTTCTTCTGCTGCCTCTGTTAAACCTGCTAAACCAGAAGAGACTGCATTATCCTTTTCAGATTGGACGCCTAGACTCTCTTCGATTTTGGAACTGCTAATACCAGGAGTTAGTTTGGATTCAAGCGAGCCATGCGTTCTATCTACTGTTTCAACTGATTCTACTTGCGTGCTGGTGTCGAGCTCAGTTTTACTTGTGATTGCAGCTGGATCCGGATCGGTTACCACCCCAAGAGGTTCCTCAACGACTCCCTGGCTTGGTATTATACGAGTTGAACCCACAAACCATTCGGACTTTGGTTGGCTCTTCGACGCATCTTCGCCTGGATCTTCGGTGGCTTCTGAAACCAAACTTTCTGATGGCGTGGTGCCTGCAGTTGGGTAATAGGAAGTTTCTATGGCTGTTATGCGTGAGCTGGTAATAGAGTCTAAGGAGCTCTCATCGAAATTTTCAAGCTTTTTTCTTTCCATATATTGTCTGAAAGCTCTTTGTATTATTAGAGCAGCACTTGTGTCATGGTCATCTTTCTGTACATTAATTATGATTTCGGGCTTATCTTGATCCGAACTTGTATTTGATTTCCCAGGTTTCTCTACATTTTTGAATTCTTCTGTATTAAAATCGTTTAAAATTTCATGGTTATCAGCTGAATTCGATGTAAGAATTGGTTTGGATATAGGTTCCACAGGATTTTCCGTTTTCTGTAACTCTTCAGACAGCTTTTGAGTAATATTTTGTGATTCATCTGATGATTTTGACAAATGAATTGGACTCGAACTGACCGTCGAAAGATTTTCTAATTGTTGAAACTCATCCGACTTTAACTCTTTTCTTCTTGTTGGTTCATCAGCTAAGATTGACATTTGAATTGGGTTTGAAACGGTTTCCTCAACTTTCTCAGCATCTTGAAGTTTTTCTGTCTTTAGATCATTTATAGTTTCTGGGTTATTAGTTGAATTCAGAGTATTAATTGAGATAGAGCTTGTCTCCAAGGCCTTTAGTTCTTTAGGATTTTCAACTTCTTGGTGTTCGGACTTATCGGATAATTTAAGATATCTTCTGTAAGCTCTTTGAATTTTTTTAGCAGCTTTAGTTTGCTCCAGTTCTGTATCATCTGAGGATTGTGTTTTATTTAAATTATCATATTTTCTCTGAGAATATAACCTAAATGCCTTTTGGATAACAAGTGCAGCAATTTCTTCTTGTTTAGTTCTTTCGTGAGGCACAAGTCCATTTGCAAATTTCGTTTTCTTCGATTTTTCAGCATATTTTCGATAGGCCCTTTGAATTTTCTTCGCAGCACTACATTTTCTAGATCTCTGGGAAAGATCTGATGAAACTTTTAAAGACTTTTTCCTTAGAGAGTTTCTAACCCACCTTTGTATTATTTTAGCTGCCTGATTTTGCTTTGTAAAATCCGATTCTACGTTCGCTTCACTTCTTAATGAACTTCTAGTCTTGAATCGTCGGTAGGCTCTTTCTATGATAAGCACAGATCTTGTAATATTCAATATGTCGGTTTTATAGTCGGCTTCATAATGCTCACTATCACTTTTTGTTGACTTTGTTTCTTCCCGATTTTCTTCGACTGTATCAGTAGGTCCTTTTAGTTCCAAAGCTGTGTTTTGATTACTAAATTCACTTTCATTATCCAGTTCCAATATGGTTTGTAATTTGGTACCGCCGGTCTGCTGGTACTCGGGATCGCCCTCAGAAACTTCAATAACCTCAATTTCCTCTTCGTTGGAATCAACATCAGATTCGGATGGGATATCTTCGTTATTCAACACCTTTTTATTATTTTCTGTTTTTGATTGATCTCTAAACTTTTTTGGTATTTTGTATTTGGGTTTTCCATCATCCGAATCGAAGGAAACAAAAAATGAAACAGAGTTCTTAGCTTTAGGTGCAGAGGGTTCCATAATTTCTTTGGGAGTATAGTAACTCGGAACTCTTTCTGCGACAATAAGAGATTCTTCTACAACTTCAGTTGTTTGTTGGTCCGTGTCAGGTTTCTTGGTTTCAACAGAAGTCAGATTACTTGCCAAATCTTTATCAGAAGTCGCCTTGGGCTCCACATAAATATCATACCAGGCGCCATCGTCGTTGGGAGTTTTGAATGACTTGAGCTGCAACTCAGCAATGGGTGTGGGTACGAGACGCCCCGACGTTAAGGTGCCAATATCTTTATCTTTTACAAGGGGGTTAGATAACTTCTTGGTGTTCTTTTCAATCTCAATATGGTTAGTAGGTAAATTTTGGGTGCCAATTAATTGATTAGATACAAGCAATGAAGAGTTTTTCTGCTAATTTAAAAACAAATTTAAAAAGTTTTCGATTCTGATTTCTTACCAGTAATTACTTCGGTATTTAACGGACCACCTGAGTCGCTTTTGGTTTTTGATTCTGCATCTGTGTTTTAGATAATTTTGATAAACAAACAATACTATTAGCTGTGAACTTACTGTCTTTATCCTCGACTACAGCAGATGTGTTTCCCATATCTGTAGAGTCTTCTTTTTGTTCTGAGTGTAAAGTATCAGTTTCACTAGGTTTAGATTGATGTTTCGAAGAATCTCCTTCAAGATGGGCGCCAGTGTGTTCTTTGTCCTTAATATCTTTCTCCAGATTAGATTCCAGTTCTAAAAATTTGCCTTTATCGAAAAATGAAATATTAATTAAGGTTGAACTTCTTACTTGTATGATCTACACTTTCATCACTTTCAATCTCTGTTCTTTTGATCGTAGTGTTTTCAATTATGGATTCACGTTCATCACCTTTTATGAAGTAATTAAATTAGTTTATTTAAAAGACGAGATAAATAATGTGTAATCGAAATTTACTGTCTTTATCAGCTGCAGCAGTTGGTGGTTCTGTAGATTCCTTGACAGAATTATCTTCAGTTAGTATGTCCTTCGATGCTTCTTTATCTATTTGGCCATTTGTGGATTCGTTCTTATTTTCAGCAGGCAATTCCACTTGAATGACAACAGTAGTTAAAAGGCATTGCTCAGTAATTTTTAAATAGATAAATACTTACTAAATGCAATGGCAGTTTCTCCCATAGACATTTCTTTACAGCTAGTATTTGTTGGATATTCAAGAACCTCTTCTTCACTTTTTGAAGTTTCTCCTATTGTACTTGATGAGCTCTTTTCTAGTGAGGTCGGCAATATTTTTTTTATAGATCTTAATATATTTAATATCACTTACCCGTGCCCACAGTCGTTTCATCAAGAGAATTTTGGGTTTTGTCGTTAGTGTGTAATGCTTGAACTAAAAAGAGATTGGTGAAATATATCAACCTTGAATGCTAAGAAAGTTGTATAAGGAAAATACCTTTTGAATCCTTATGACGGACACCATTCGATTCTGTAGATTCAATAGTTAATTCTCCATCTTCAACTTGCACAGATTGGGGTTTGATTGGAAAACCTTCTTCATCCCATTGTTCAGTTTCAGTTCGAGATTTTTCCGATTCGTTAGTTGATATATCAGATTCAGCTGCGGTATTAATATCTTTAACTTGCTTAGACTCTGAGTCGATTGGTAAAGTTTTATTTTCCGATTGTGGGTCATCAGCTTGTGAATTTTCTGGTTTTTCAGTTAGTATTTGAACTAGTTCTACAGCTTCGTCCTCTAAATTACGAGTTTCATCTTTCTTTGGTTTAGAGTTGATTGCTAAAATATCATTTTCGGATTGTTGGGCTTCAGCTCGTAATATTTCTGATTCTTCAGTTATTATTTTATCTAATTTGGCAGATTCAACCTCTAAATTAGGATCAACAGAGTTGATTGATAAAGTTTCATTATTTGATTGTTCGACTTCAGCTCGTGTTCTTCCTGACTCTTTAGTTAATATTTGACCTAATTCGACAGATTCGCTCTCTAAATTAGGATTAACATCTTTCCTCGTCTCGGAGTTGATTGGTAAAGTTTCATTGTCGGATTGTTGCTCTTGAGCTTGAAAACTTTCTGATCCCTTAGTTGATATTTTATGAAATTCGACCGGTGCATTTTCTGATTTCAAATTTACATCTTTCTTTGGTTCGGAGTCTATTGGTAAAGTTTCTTTATCGGATTGTTGGTCTTTCGCTCGTGAACTTTCTAATTCCTCGGTAGACACTTTACCTGTATTTAAAAAAAATCCTTATCTACTGTTTTTTAAGAAATAAACAGGACTATTTACCATGAGTGACAGAGTCTTCTATACTAGTTTGTATATTCTGTAGGAGCTCAGTTGCGTTGGTCTTATTCTCTTCCTTTATCTCACTTTGGGCATCAAATCCTTCAAAACAAAAAAAAACACTAATGTTAATTATTATTTCTTAAATAGAAGGGTTATAGTTATATAAATAGAATATCCTCCTCTTTAACACATCACATTGCCTTTCAAATTGATTCATACCTTCAAGTTCGCGTTCCACCGATGTGAGCGATGAATTCTCCACTAAAAGATGGTCTGAATTTTTAAAGTACCTACTGAAATGGTAAGTTAAAGGAATTACTTACGTTCTTGTTCTATACTCTCTCCCAAACTGTCATTTATATCTTTAATAGGGTGTTCATCTACACAATATTTAAAATAACATCATTGGCTTTATAAAACTACGTTTATATTTCTTTGCTCACCAGTAAATTCTTTAGAATTTGAAGGGCCGGATAAATTTTTTGTGTTTTTTAAATCAGTGCCTTTAGTAAGGACATCGAAATTATGGAAATCATCATTGGGCACTTCGTCTATAGTTTGAACCATTTCTTCAGTCATTGAACTTTCAGATCCTATTGGTATGGTACCTTGTTGTAATAGTTTCTGTATATTTTCTGATTCTTCTGGTGCCTCCTCAGTTGGGACTTTTTCTAGATTAAGATAGATATACATGTAGCTTAGTTTAGTAAAACACATTGATTTACTTACCAACTGCATGGTGCAATATTTCCATACGGTTTTCCTCATATTTCTTACTTGGCAAGTCAGATCCCTCTGCAATATTAGTAATATTAGGATCAAGAGGTTGATCTTTGCTTAGACTAATAGATGTCTTTATCATTTCCTTCTCATCAGTGATGGGATCATCTATAATATCTATAAAGAGTTTATATAAACGTTATTTCTGGAACTTAAAAGTATTTTAAGACATCTTTGTACTTTACCTATTTTGGGATCCTTATCCGAAGTGATTTCTTGAAGTGATGCTTTCACAACTGCTTCAAATGGTTCTTGTACAATTTCCTCGTCTGTGCTGCTTGACCTTTTTTCACCTTTTGTATCCATCTGGGTTTTAGGAATATCTTCCATTGCTGGTATAGTGTCCAATGATCCATCTACTATCAATTTTTGTTCATTCCCTTTTTGAATTTCATCATGATTAATTGGCTTTAAGTTTGCATTAGTTTCGTTCGTGATGCTGATATCTTCTGTTATCAATGATTCCTGGTTACCCAAACTCGATTGAACCATCTCTTCATCTTCAATGCTTCTCTTTTCCCTAGTCTTTGGAGTTGTATTGTTTTCATCTTCAATTGTAGAGTTGTTTTCTTTATTTTCAAGAGGAGGCTCTATAAAAATAAAACATTAAACATTTATGCATACATTTTATTGGATTTAGTACCTTGCTCACGAACTTCTCGATTGTGATAGACTAAAACCGTTGTCAAACTATGTATTTCTACGTTGCTCTTATCTTTAGATTCTTGAGCCATTGAATCGTCATTCGTTGAATCCTTAGCTGAATCATCTTTTAAAAAATAAAGGTCAAAAAATATAGTTTATATTTTGATAAAAGTTGCTTACCACTAGAATCGTGATGAGTTCGTATGGAATCTTCTAAAAGATCATCTACATGCTCAATTTCTATCGAAACCGTTGGAGTAACTTCGTTTTTAATTGAAGTTTCTGGTAGTTGGCTTTCAGATTTTATTGTTTTGAGTGTCGGAGATATACCATTGTCTAAAATTTTAGCGTTTTCTTTTTGGTAATTTTGCACATCATCAGTAGAATCGATATCCTTTTCCTCATCATGTTCCATCCCATCATCACTTTCCTTTTTCTCAATATAATTTTGTAATTCACTTTCACCATTTTCTTCTTCAATCAAATTTATGCTTAAGTTTTCTGCTTTTACTTTATCATCATTTTTGGGTTCTATATCTTTTGAAGTGTGTTCTGTTTCGGCCTCATCTTGGGTCTTCGATTCTACATCCAAGCTGGCATTTTTGGTCGGAAACTCAGACTCGAATTCTTCATTGTCCCTTTTAGTTTTTAGTTCGGCTTTAGCTACCGCTTCTAGATCTAGGCTTGATTTATTTCTTTTAATTTCAGGATCAAGATCTTGACTATTTTTATTTTCATCCATTTCGATTTCCATTCCCTCACCCAAATCTTTTGATTCGTCGTGGAAATCCTTAATATTTTCCAGGCTTGGCTTGCGAATCATGTTTTCGATTAAAGCACCGCTAAGAATTTCTGAAAAAGTTCGTAAACGTTACGATTAAGTCTTTTGATGGAAGTACATTAGCATAGTTAATTACCGCTTTTCCGTAGACTCATCGATTTTTCTTGGCCTTTAATGAGTTCCGCTGAATACTCCTTCTCAAGGCCGGCATCAACGTTTTTGTTCTCCACTTCCTCGTCCTCGTGAATTATTTTCTGATGGACTCGTTCCTCGTAAGTGGCCATTCCCAGCTCTGTGGATTCCGTGGAAAGGAGGGCGGTGGAGACGGATGTGTAGGACCCAGTCTCGGAGGCATTGTCGTTGAGTTCCTCGGCCTGATCGGCGGCTGAGGAAGCATTCCTTTTGGCCCTATGTCGGGCCACCATCCTCCTGAAGGCCCTCTGGATTATGATGGCGGCTGTTGCTAGGGATACTGGGTCGCTTTTCAATCGATTACGCTCCTGCTTCTCTTTCAAATATATGCGATAATGTCGCTGAATGACGACAACGGCTTTCATGTAGTCGCCGGTGTTAAATTTAGCACTCGGCTTTCGGACGTCACGTGAATTTTTGAGTTTTTCCACCCGCTTTTTGGCCAAAAAGCGACGCACTTGCCGTTGGATCAAGAGAATGGCTGCCACATATTCCACGCTATTGCATTTGTCCTTATCGCGACCCATTTTCCGCTCCCTGAGAAATCTGCGAATTTGTCTTTGAATTATGACAACTGATTGCAAATATGTAATTCTGCTGGAGAATGTTCGTTGGTCAGCCTCAGCCAATTTGGTATCCGTGTATCTGTTTTCCACATCCTTGGCTTTCCCACTCAGTATTCGTCCACATTCGCAGGTCACCTTTGATCCAGGAGTTACGTTTTCTTTGTCCTTCAATGACTTTTCGTACGTCGAATACTTGGTGTACTCAATTCGTCCCGACTTTTCCTTTTCCTTGGAAATCCTTTGAAAGTACTCCTGTGCGAATGTGTAAATATTCTCGGGCTTCTCTCTTAGAACCGCCTTTATAAATTGCTTTATTAGATCGGTCAGTGTTTCTGGGATTATATTGAACACAAGCGAGAGGGGAACCTGCTGACGAACTCGGTTTTTCATGATGGTTTCATAAGTTTGCACCGGCTCGTATTTTCGCACCATTTTCTGTGAGTTTTCGCCAACAATCACGTTGAAAAAATTTGCCGAAAATCCATACAAGTCGTCCGGCTTTTCACGTAACACCTCTTTGGTATACACCTTCATTAGGTCCCGCAAACCCTCGGGAACCCTTGGTAAACTGGCAGCCGTAGTCATTTTAGTATTTCAAGCACCATGCATCGGAAAATGTTGAATCAATACTGACCAAGGAAGGTGTCCGAATGTGCCTGGAAACCTCGGCAGTTAGGAGTTGCCATGTCAACACCTTTGGTGCCAAAACATATCACCAGCTGACGTTGCCGCCACTTGTTGAATTAACATAGTTCACGGGATTATAATAATAACTTTGGGCCTTATTCTTGGATTCTATATATATGTTGACGAAGAATAGAACAACAATGACATTAATAACGAAAAGATGACGCAGAATTTTATGATCAAATAAAAACCAATATATTTTGTATTGTTTGTTTAAGTAACAGAATACAGGTTACATTTTAATTCCTCAAGGTCGGTTTTGCCTATTTTAGTGGAACCAAAAAATTATCTTATTTTAGGTATTTCATTGGCTTAACTAAACTATGTAAAACCGGCCTTAAACCACGGTATTTTTCAAGTTAATTTACATTCTCAGATGATTCCACGATTCTACAAATTATTGGAATATCGTCAGCGTGTGTGTTGTCATTATCGGTTGGCTTCCAAGTCTCGCGAATAAAGTCGTTTTTGAACTTTTTCCAGTCACAAGTTTTGAGATAATGAGCGAATAGGGCCTCCCTCGATGGAATCATGCACTCCATGTACAGCAGCCTGCGCTCCCAAATATTTCCAGGATTTTGTTTCTTCTCCAGCAGGAAAAATCTGGGGAGAATTAGGCACTGAACCGTGTTCCTTGCCATTATCACTCGGTGTTCCATTTTCTCGCCCAAGCCGAAAACTCCACCAAAAGTTATCGTACCGACATCGATAAAATGACTTTCGAAAACAGGTGCCTGAAATGGAAAACCCAAGGTGGTCAAAAATAAGTAAATAATATTATTAATATTATACTTATATATTATTTAGAACATAACGAATATTACCGGAAACTTACGGATGAATATTCGCTGCTCGAGGTCGAACTGGACAGTGACGATGAATTTACACCATTTTCATCGGGAGCACTACTTTCAACAATACTGTTAAACATAGGAGCGGTTCGTTTGCCCCCTAAGTCCGAATCGTCGGACGAACTTATTTCAATCTCATCTTCATTCTCAAAAATTTCCCAATAACCTTCATTCTCTTCCTCACTGATAAAATCATTATAGGTTTCAGTAAATACAGAAGTCGATGATTTTCGATTAGCCGAACGGCGCCATGTAAAACGCGGCTTGGGCGGAGGCATCGATTTTATTAAACCGCAAGCCTTTTGAATATCTCTTAATTGCATTTTACGCATCTGTGTAATTATTAAAATAAAAGATTACAAAATCAAGAACTAACTAACTAAAATAACCAATGGTTTTTAGATCCCATTATCATATTTCCTAATATTATTATTAAGTAAACTCACCGTACGATTGAGTGTATTAGCCTGTCCATTTTCCTTGGTACTGCTGCTGGAACTATCCACAAGTTCAAGATCTATTTTTGAGACCTTTTCGGATTTACTTGGGCTAGAAAACGTAGATCTCACGCCTTGTCTGAACATATTCGACACATCACCTTCGGTCGTCGGCAGAAGTTCAACGAACTTTTTCTTTTTTTTCTGACTAACCTAAATAACGAAGAATAATTATGTTTAATATAAACCAGCTATAATATATTCTGATCTGCTAACCCTTATGTTCAGGCACTGGAGTATCAGACATTCTCCGCTGAGTACGAAATGGACATTTGTCATTGACCCTATATCATCGCAGAATATGGTATCCAGCGGCTCAAACTGCTTTAGCCTCCCGAATCGGCAGGCTTCCACGATCTACAGCATATTTTTGAAAATGTACTTTAATTTAAAAATATTTTAAGGAACTGCTAGTAGTTAAATTCCAAATATTAATTGATGAATCTTAATTGTTATATGTAAAATACTAAATTTAAAAGTTAAATCTTACTTTTTTTAATGTAGAAAATGTATATGGAGGGGGTGTTTCTTGTTAACGTTTTTCGATCACTACTTTTGATTTTATCAGCTATAGCTATAGAGACTTCAAATTTCCTGGTGAAGAAACATATTCTGGGGTTTCTACTCACCTGGTCATCGTCGAGAAAATCAAAGTAGTCCAGTGCCTTGAGGGCCCTTTTCTTCTCGTCCCAAATCTTCGTCATGTAGGGCCCGAGAATCGGCGCAAAGTCATAGTCGAATAGCACCAGCAGTTCGCAGTAGGCTGCAAAGTGAAGCGTTCAATAGTTACTGGCGAACTGGCGAATTGGCGACTCCCTCGAATCGGGCACATGGAATCCAATCCATGGAGCTGGTTTTTCGGTGGCGTGCATCTGTTTTTTCAAAAAGATTGCCAGCACGAGGAGTAACAGGCACAACAGCCCAAAAATCAAGCCCAACGACTGCGCCAAAGGAAGGCGGGTGTTGTTTTGGGCCAACCTATATATTTGACTGAATTTACTTTACTTTGCTGCTGAATACCACGGGGAATTCGTGACGGACGCGGGCGAAGGGTATTTTGTTATTCATTTTGATTGAATCGAATTAGGACTTAACGTTGTTTATTGCTGATTAAATTGGTGGGTACAGGCAATCGCAAATGAAGCAACAAAACCAAACAAATTCCCAATAAACACAATCATACATATCGCGTGCCTGGGCTATGTATTTCCCATTTATTCCGACATGAGCCGCAAATGTTGCAGTTTACCTAATTCATTTTCTTATCATCTTTAAGTGTGATTAAATTGGCAGAGAAATGTCCACTGGATTTGTGTTATTTTTGTGGTATTATTTTTAAGTTGATTTAAAAATTTGCATAATATAAGAAAGAACAGGTCATTAAACAGTAAAGTCAACCTTAGATAATCGTAAATTCTGAGGAATTGTTTTCAAACAGAGCTGCAGTGATAACGGCTATCTTGTATTGAAATAAAAATAAAGATGATGAATCAATGTCAAGATTTTTACTCACTTGCGGCTTTGAAGGTGTGAGTTCGCTTGATACCTTCCAGTAGCTCCACATCACCCATCATATCGCCAGGACCCAAAACGCCCTGAACCACCTAAAAACCCAAAACCACTAGGATAGCCATTAGTTAACTAATTTTAAGTCATTACCTTTCCGTCTTCGTTCCGATACATATGTATTTCCCCTGATATTACAAAAAACACGGTTATGGGAACATCCGATTGTCTCATGATTTTGCGGCCTGCATCAACGGGCATGAAGCGGACCACAGGAACTAAACGAGCTCGGAGTTTCTGAAAGGATTTCGGTTTTTTTACCTTCCTCTTTAAATCTTAGTTTTTCTTACTGGAGCAAAACGAGCCAGGCATCTGAACTTAGCAAACATCGTACACAATTTCATTCTTTCCGGAATTGTACGTACGACGTGCAGTGTGCGAATCAACGATTTGTCCTGCCACAAAATAGATATTTAATAAATTTGTAATCCTTATTTGCTAACTACTTTATACCGCTGCAGTGAGAAAGCTCGCTTTGCGCTTGGTTCGAGCGCGATTTGATATGCTTCTCATAACGCTGGAAGAAATCCTGGGATCGTCATCGCTTTCCTTCCACGGATCATTTAGGCTCACCATGCGAACAACTTTCTTGAACAATGCCTTGAGGGCCTGAATTCTTTTTACCTGTGCATTGCTCTTTAAACGCCTGTTCATTTCTACGATAGCAAACAAATAAAAAAAAAATAGGAAAATGTAACTGAACAAAAAAGTGTTTTATTTAATTTTTTTGACACTATTTCAAATTCATTTTGAAATACCTTATAAAGGGCTCTTAACTCTATAATGTAAAATGATTTCGGAAAATAACCTATAATACCAACGCTCTTAAAATAAAACAATATAAATTATTATTAATAATTAATAATGTTATAGGAATAACAAGGTCATCAAGATATGTGTGGAGATGGAATTTTCAAATAGGCGCCAAAGAAGCCGCAAAGAGATGGAATTTCAAGAGGTGAAATTCTGAAGGTTAATCAAAATTTGTTTCATTCATGATATTTAAAAATATCATTCTAGTTTGAAATGTCGGCACGTATGGATAAAACAGTCCGCAGAAGGGCAAAATCAAAATGTATGGTGAGTTCTATTAAATTCGGTTCTTATTTTGGGATTTCAATAAGAAATCAATCTTTTAGATGATTAATGAAGAGAATAAAAATGGATCTAGACAGTTCAAGAGCAAGGTCGCAATTGGACTGCGGTCAATTCTAATATTTGTGACGGCCTCATTGATAACAGCCGTATTTTTAGAATTTGTGCCCCATGCCAAGGTGTTTTCAACTTGGTGGAGTGCTGAGAATCATTTAAAAGACGAGCAGCATGCCACTCCCACATATGCCCTCAATTCAAAGGGTTCGAGGGAGATTCATTTGGAGAACGTAGTGAAGGTGCTCCATAAACTGGGCTACCAACGAGTGGGAATCAACGACAATTGGAATCTGCTTTGGAGCCACGAAAATCCCTTTTTAAAACTGCCTCTTCAAGAACTGGGCAAATATCAGGTGGTAAACCATTTTCCGGGCTGCGGATATCTGACGAACAAGGTGGATCTTAGCACTTCCCAATTGCCGTTTCAACCTCGAGCATTTCGACTGCCAGCTGATAAGGATAAGTTCTTGGAGTACGCCCAAGATCATCCCGACGCGCTCTTCGTTCAGAAGAACAACAGACACCGTCAGATAAAGATAAAAGAACCTAAAGAAATCGATCTTCAGTCAAATGATTCCTTTGTGCAGGAGTTTATCCAAAGACCCTTCCTGGTGGATGGTCACAAGTTCGACATTGGAGTTTATGTGGTCATCACCTCCGTTAACCCATTGCGTGTTTATATCTACACCGGCGACATTAGGTTCCGCTACTGTCCCATAGAGTACTACCCTTTCGATGCTGAAAATGTGGGCAAGTACGTGGTCGCTGGAGACTTTTTGAATCCTTGGAAAATCGCAGCACTCGAAAAATTTCACGCTGTCTTCGGAGGCAATAGTCGGATGTCATTTGAGGCCTATGTTCGCGATCAGGGCAAGGATCCATCCAAGATATGGCCCCAAGTCGAGGAGATTATCCGTGCCACTGTTTTGGCAAAGGAAAAGAACATAGTGAATGCTCTGCAGTCGTTTAGCACACACAACTTTTTCGAACTTATGCGATTTGATCTGTTCATCGATGAGGATCTGAAAGTTTACCTAATGGAGGCCAACATGTCTCCCAACCTGTTTGGAAACCAGATTACTCAATTGTTTGAGCAGGTCCTGTACAGTGTCTTTAATCTGGTGGGAATTCGTTCAATAAGTGCAACAGCAGGCATTAGGTAAGTTACCCTAACATTATATTTTGAAATATATTAACATTGTACATTTTCAGGTATGGTGAAAACAATACATTGCTCACAATTGCTCAGAATTTGGCCACTGGCTTGAACCAATGTGCTGAACACAACTGTGACCAGTCCTGTGACAAGGATGAGTGTGCCCTATGTCTAATGTGCCTTAATGAATTGGAGAAAGAGACCCTGCAGAAAGCTTATCAGGAGCATTTACATCGTGTTTCCATGAAACGAATAGTTCCAAAACCCATCGTATGATAATAACTGTTTTAATTTAAGCTTAATTGTTATTCTAATAATTTTAATTTTCAGCTCGACTTGCAAAAGTTTAATTTGACGGAAGAAACCTTAAATATTACTAATAGAAACACTTGGATGATGCGCTGGTTCTATGAGAAATGTCAATATGATTCTACTTGGTGTACTTAGAACTATTGTAAATACATGTAAAACAGGAACTTTGCCCTGTTTATTAAAACTTTATACAACTCAAATTCGTTTCAAGAACCGTTAAAAATTTCCCTTACCCTTTCGCCAGAGATGCTACTTTCAAACGCCCGCCACATAAGGGAAATATTCAAACAGCTGGCGCGTTGGCGCTTCGCTTTGAATGGCAAACAGGAAATTTCAGGTCGGTTGCCGTGGAGATCGCGACTAAAAAAAGGTTGTTTTAAATTAGTCGCTTGTATTAGCCTTTTAAAATAGCACTTTAAGACTTAAAATGGATGCCAGTGTGGAGGAGAATGCTCCCAGCCCAAGGGAAGCCGAGTGCAAAGTGAGTCTGTCTAAAAATGGAGGATTTCCCTTTGATGAGCAACTGAAAACTTTCTCTTTTTCTTTAGATGGCCAAAACGGAGGAGACCGAAAAGCCAACAAATAGCATTGGATTACTCCCGATCATGATATTCCTGGCCGCCACGGTGACCACGGCGGTGGTGGTGGAACTCCTGCCGCATGCCAGCAAGGTTTTCCCCTGGAAATCCGAGAATTCTCTAGAAGATCAGCGGCCGCCAGCGCCCACATACGCGATCTTCGGGCGGAGTCCCACGGAGGAGCACCTGGTGCATGTGGTCAGTGTGCTACACCAGTTCGGGTACCAACGCGTGGGCGTCAACGAGAGCTGGAACCTCCTGTGGGCCCACGACTATCCCTTTCTCTCGCTCCCCAACCTAAAGAATCTCGCCCAGCACCAGGTGGTGAATCACTTGCCGGGCTGCGGCTACCTAACCAACAAGGTGGACCTGTGCACCACCCAGCTGCCCTTCCTGCCGCGTGCCTTTCGATTGCCAGCGCAGCGGGAGGAGTTCCTCGAGTACGCCCGGGATAATCCCAAGGCTCTTTTCGTCCAGAAACACAATGAACACCGGCACATCAAGGTGCGAGCTCCCGCGGACATAGCCTTAGGATCCAACGATTCATTTGTCCAGGAGTTCGTCCAACGGCCCTTCCTGGTGGACGGCCACAAGTTCGACATCGGAGTCTATGTGGTCATCACCTCGGTCAATCCCCTGCGAGTCTACATCTACACGGGCGATGTACTTTTCCGGTACTGCCCCGTGAAGTACCATCCCTTCGATGCCGAGAATGTGGACAAGTACATTGTGGGTGACGACTATCTGCCCACCTGGGAGGTTCCTTCGCTGCGCAAGTACTACAATCGCTTTGGCGGCAGCATGCGCACCGTTTTCGAGGCCTATGTCCGAGATCAGGGGATGGATCCCGCCAAGATTTGGCCTCAGGTGGAGCACATAATCCGCACAACGATTGCGGCCAAGGAGCGGGACATTGTGAATATTCTAGGCTCCTACAGGACTCACAACTTTTTCGATCTGATGCGATTCGATCTGTTCATAGACGAGGATCTGAAGGTCTTTCTCATGGAGGCCAACATGTCTCCAAATCTCTCATCAGCTCATTTCAAGCCCAATTCGCTTTTGTATGAGCAAGTTCTGTACAGTGTGTTTAATCTGGTCGGAATAAGGCCACTTACTGCAGCTAGCGGCAGCTTGTAAGTATAAAATATAGAAATTCCCAATAAATTACTTAATGATAGAACTGAGTTCCTTACAGGTTTGGTGAAAGCAGCGAAATGATTACAGCCGATAAGAACTTGGCCACTGATTTAAACAAATGTGCTGCCCACGACTGCGACAAGTCCTGCAACAAGGTCGAGTGCGATCTCTGCCTGCAATGTCTCAGTGGATCAGAGTACCGCATGCTGCAGCAAGCTCATCAGGAGCACTTGCATCGCGTGGACATGAAGCGCATTTTCCCCCAACCAATTGTACGTAGAATATTCACCATCAATCTGAACCATAAACTAATTCGTTTATTTTTCACAGCGGGATTTAAAGAAATTCAATCTGAATGCGGAGATTACTAACATGTCGAAGAGAAACTCTTGGATGACACGCTGGTTCTATAACAAATGCCATTTCGATGCTGCCTGGTGCAATTAGATAATAGTAATTAAATATTTATGTAAATACTTCTTGCGACTTGGTAACCTCTTATGCTCAGCATTAGTAAATTGGCCACCGAATGTACTTAGTTCTAAACGGATAAAATAGAATGTTGTTAGCCATGCATTCATTAGTATTCAGTGCAAATTGTAAACTATTTTTAGAACTTTAAGCCGGAGCTTGTTATGCTCTTGGGTGCTTTAATTGACAATGAAATCATGTACAAAACCGTCCTTAAATTAATTCGAATGTAAACCTCTAAAATAACTCAAGCAAAAAAGGCTATATTTAAAGAAATAATTGTAAACAAAAATTATCCAAATTTAAATATGGTTAAAAATATATAATTAATTAATGAATTATGATATCTACGGAAAAAATTACTTGAAGTAAAATACACTTATGATTCCCTTTTGCAAAGTAATGAGTATGATATTAACTCTACCTTTTAAGTACTGTGCATCTCTAGTTTCGTTTGCCAAATATCTTACTGCTAATGGCCAAACCCGTTCGTTGCGGCAGGTCATTGTCCATTTCACCCGGGACGAGAGGGCCCTAACCAAGCTGCAGTTGTCGCCAGGGTCCTCGGCCATAATACATATACACTAATATCGATATTGTGGCGACATTGGCCATACAGAACCGAACCGAACAGAACGTTAAAGCGATGCCGGCTCATTTCTGCAGTGCCTGTGCGATGGAACGGCGTACACTTATTGCAAACCGATAAGACGCGAGATATGTCAATGTCAACATAAACATAAGCAGCGGAATAAATACACATGGGCAGTGGCAATCAATGCCGCTGTGCTGGCAGAGAATCGCGACCTCGTCGCAACCCGGGCCATAATCGGAGCTACACGAGGAAATGTCAGGTTTGATAAAATATTGGCCGGCACACATTCTTACTCAGAGCTGGAGAGCTGCAGAACTCGAGAGTCCGAGTCCGAGAGTCCGAGAGTCCGATAGTCCAGTCCAGAGAATAGATGGATGGATGGACGCTCGTCGTCGTCGTCGTCGTCCCCTTCCCGAGTCGCTGAGGTGAGCTGATCGGAGCTGAGCTTTTTTGTCGAAATGGAGATGAAGACGGCGACGAAGACGCTTTGTCGGCAATTACTTGTGGCGGTGTGAAGCGATGGATTTATTGCCCCAACAGCTAATCAACCAGCTGAATTTATCGCTGACTTCATTCGACATTTAGAGGCTCCATACGCTGTGCATTAGTTGTGATTGTGCCATGGGAAAATAAAAAAGTACGAGTAGGTACATAGACAGCTCTTCGGAAAAAAGGGACACTGATCGGCGGTTGAATCGAGTGATAGGTGCAAATTGCTGTTTGATAAAAAATGTGATTCCCCCGAGTCCAAATCAGTGCATGGGTTCTAGACCCCCTTCTTCCCCCTTAAAAGCCATTTCTGTGAACTTCGGTACTTGAAAGGCGTTTGAGCTTCCGTTTAACGGTCTCGGAGTGCCCCGCATCCCCGAATACCCGTGAATACCAGGCGTAAACCACTTTTTCTCGGTTTCGGCTGCGGTGCCATCGTTCCGTAATTAATAGCGGCTCATGCGTGGCAATTTAAATAGCCGCTAATTGTAACCACCGTCAAACAAAACCAGTTAAAATGCCAGGAAATGGCCACCGTGCAGAAGGCAGCGCCACATAGCCGCATAGCCATCTACATCTGCATGGAGCATGGCTATGGCCAGAAGCCAGAGGCAGCTGCCTCTCGCACTCCTCTGAAATTTGTAATTCTGCTCTTAATGCCGGCGCATATTTCATTTGCATCTCGGAGCCAAGAAGAGCTAACCGTGAGCTAACCAAGAAGCTTAGGCACTGGCGCAAATGAAGTACTTCGCCAGGATGGCTAATATGCGACCATGGGCGAACTGGTTCATTACATTACATCAATGTATATACTTCTTTTTTTATCTTCTGCTTTTGCCTCATTTTCAAGCTTATACTTAACACCAAGCTGGCTTTATATTGGGCAGGTTGTTTTCGGTTCGGTTCAGTTTTGGTTTCCAGTATGCAAATTCCTGGGATCCAACATCTGTTATTCTTAAGGTCGTTACCTTAATGACACCACCGTTATGCGAGAGAAGGAGGCGATCCCGATTCGATCCCGATTTCCATCCCGATACCATTATTTCTCATGCATACGCTCATTAGCTCGTAATCTGATATGCGTACTTAAGTTTCCATTAAAAAACTGATTGCTTTTGAGCAAGTATTTCCTCGGGAAGTCAGGATTTTTTCCTTCATTAACAACTTGTTTTGATAAAAAAATCTTTTATATACTTAGTTTCTTGCTTAGTTAACACAGTCCACATCCTTTTTTAACTGTGGCAATATAATGCCTGTTTTTTAATCACTTGGCCCTGATCTCACGATCTAAGTATAAAACCTAAAGTTTTGGTAATTCGAGATACCTAATTAGGCTATATAAAAAATCTTTTAGGATCCTCTTGCATTGAAAACACATGTAATACCAACTTAACAGTGCAATTCTATACATTTAATGCACATTGTAAAATCAGCCTTTTTATAGGATATACAATTAATTAAGATGCGGAATGCCAGGCAGTTCGGTATCCTAATTAAAGTCATGCGGCTTTATGCTGCTTTTATAAGAACGACTTTGTTTTAAGTAAGCATCTTGATGCAATTTAACCCCCTGATTGGTTGGAAAACCAGTGATTACCCGGAGTAACAGAAGAAATTGGAATTGCTTGCCAGATAAATGTGCGGGATAGGATGGTATACTGGCTGATGCGATTGTGCCGATGTGATGATGCATCTTGGCCGCGGCACAACAAAAAAAGCAAAGAGCTGCAAGGGACTATGGAATAAGTATGACTATCGAAGTGCAGCCAGCCATCCGGTTTGGTGGCCCAAACCAAAACCAAGAGCCAAAAACCCAGCGGATGGCAAGTTCGCCACTTTTCAGTTGGCAGTGGCAACTGCGATGCGATGCTCATGGCCTGGATCAATTTCAATGCCTTCTTGCATCCGTTAGGTGACCTCGAGAACTTCAAAGAATTTGAATAGCTATTGAAAATTATGGTGCATGGATGGAATGGCCAGCGGCCAAAGAAAAGTGTCGGAGCTGCCGGTTCCCGGTTCCCAGTTCCCAGTTCCCATATCCCAGAGTCTGTGGACTGTGGTGCCCAGCTAAGGCGACTCCAGATCCAGATCCTTGTCTACCCTCCACACAGATGTTGGTACCTACATGCACTCGTACGTACATGCATCTGGAGTGTACTTACTTGACCCTAGACTCTTGGGTCTGGCTTTCCTCGGGAGATGAGATACTTTGCGCTATAAGTTTATGCAGATAAATGCGAGGACGTCTTTATTCTGCAACTGAACAAGGGCAAAAGCAATAGTGACTTCTTGCGATTTAATATGGAGTGGAATTTTACATATTTTTTACGTTTTAATATGGAGCGGCATTTTACATATTTTTTATATTTTAATATGGAGTGGGAAAAAACATGCAAATTTTTTGGGAGGTGATGTACAATCTATACTAAACAAAAGTTACCATTCCCATTTAAAGTTTGAAAAAACGAAACACGTTTGGTGGATTATTGCATACGGAAAAAAAACAACCCAATTTATATTATAATTTAAAACAGATTTATAGTTTGATTTCTTGATAAGCAACTGTAGTAACTTCAAAACTCAGATATGTATGTTTAAATTGTCCAATGATTGCCTTTATATACGAGATTTTCTCGTTATAGAGAAGGTTTTTGATAAATAAATCTGCAAAATTATAAATAAATTTATACTTTTCAAAATTACCAATCCCTAATAATCTGAAATGAACCCATATTATACTCTGCACAGGACTGGTGCCAAAAATGGGTCGAGCCCCCAAAAAGAACTCACTTTCGGACGCAATATTGATCTATGTTCATTGCCAGGAGATCGATTAAATATCAGGCGAAAGGGAAAACGCAGCAAAAGGCCCCCGTGGCTCCAGTTTCGGTTTGGTTTGGCAATCGCCACCCCACTCGGCAGCGGAAAACATGTGCCTATTGACAGAATATTGACAGAAGCTATTTCACTTTTCGGGGTGTGACAGACATGCCGGCGTTGCCTTTGCCTTTACCTATACCTATTGCCCATGCTATCGCCGTTGCCGTCGACGACTGCACCACCCCCACCTATTACACAGGAAAAAATATGAATTCAACATCAAATAAAAATATTTAAATTTAAACCACAACGATATCTTATGTTAAAATAAATATAAAGTTAAGTCCCATAACATAAATTAAAGAACTGTAAAAATAATACGGCATAATAGGTTTCAAGTTGAAACTTAGGAAATTCTTTATCAATGGAAAATTAAGCTTATATCACCAAGTAAAGCTGATGAGGCTAAGGTGACTATCCAACGAAACTCAAATCACAAAGTTGTAGTGTAGTCTTTACTTATTACGATTGATCCTTTGATTCGGAACTCGAATTTAGTAGGCTATAATAATATTTTAACATCATTAAGAAAATGCATATATTTTAAATATTTTTACACTGATAATAAAATAATAATTACTAAATACCGATCATATCCCATCACATATCACATCTTTCCTTCTGTGTAGTACCACCCAAAGTGAACCTCCCGAATTCCAGCCCCACCAACTTGCGGCCAACTGGGGGAGGAGGAGTCGCAGGGGTCCAGGGGAGCTGGGTTTCCGTCTGTGCCAAAAGTTTTGACTGCGATTCAATAAACAAACGGTATTATTAAATAATGCGCTCGTTTTGCAGCGTCGCAAGTTTTGGCCGAGAAATCGGTTCCGCTGCCCGATTTGTCTTATGCAGAGCCGCGACTGCAAATGGATTAATATCCATATACCTATATATCGGTATGGGTATACTTATATATGTGAGTCCATATATCGAAAGCCCAACCGACTCGCCGCCAAATTCGGCGCGGCTCCGCTCGGAGGTGTTTTAATGAATGTTGCCAGGATACAGGTGCCAGGTGAGGCCATTTTGTTATTTTTATTTGCTTTGACAGTCGGCACTTGAGCACCGGAGGAATCGGAGGAACCGGAGGAGTCGGATTCGGATTCGGAATCGGTCCGCGAATAAATTGGCCAGTGTTCGAAGGGCTGAACAACCCGAACGATCGGAAATCCCGCCATGCGGACGCCTTTTGCCAACTTTGATTTTAACTTTTCGCCGGGCTGCAAGTGCAAGTGCGAATGCTCGGAATCGGCTATCACAATCCTCATCACGTGTCCCGCCGAATCCTGTCCCGCGCTCCCGGTCATCCTGCATATCCATGGTATCCACGCGCATCAAAACATCCTGTCGGCGGTCCTCGAGCCCCCGGGTGAGTAAGTCCACCTTCGTGCTCCTCCCCCTTCCAAAAGGCAGTGTGCAACAATTTAGATTCGTCGGCATACGTGGCCATGCATGAATAAATCGAAATGGCTTAAGTATGTAAATTGCCGTCGATATAGGTATGTGACTAGGCACGAACCTCTGCGTTTGCACCATTCTATGAGGCACTCAAATTAACGCCCGGCCCGCCAAATATGTGGCGTGCGACATTGGCACCTCTATTATACAGAAACTATTTTGATGCACGGCTTTGGGGGAGGGCGAGGAGATAAGGCAGAAATTCAAGGATCCAAAACTCCATTCAACACATAGTACAACTAATGGTATACTACTAAACAAAAAGTCAAGGATTTCCCATGAATTTAACATTGCAGATAAATATTTTTAACAATACCATTTGGAATAATTTGTAATAGTAGTCAAAATTAAGAAATTGTTAAAAATGTTATTTTTTATTAATTGTTCAGGTGAAAAACATTCGTGCAAAATACAATTCTATTAACAGCTATAAACAATTATTATAGGCAATATAAATGTATGAAAATTAGCCGTGTTTTTGTGCCCTTGAATTGAGTACTTAGAATTTCGAATAATATTACAAATTGTATTCCCATAACCCCAAGGATACACAAAGGTCTCGGCCCCATCCCATAAAATATATCCCCTAATCTATGCCTCTTTTTTTTAAGAAACTTTAGGCAATTCATAAATCATTTTTTTATGGCAAAAGTGTAGCTCCACTCTGGGTGGCTGACCCCAATTGGGCTATTCCAAAAGTCCACCCAACCACTTTGCTCGGATGCACGTAAATCCAGTGAAATCTCGCCGAAAAGGAATGTGGCCATTAAGGCAGAATTTGATTTGCGATCTGGGGGTCAGTTGCGTGGATTGCGTGAATGCGAGAATTCGAGAGTAAAATGTATGAACGCCAATAGGGAATAATTAAGTATTCCAATATTCTCGCCACAATCGGCGGTTGGGAGCTGGGCTCGCATGCAAATGAAACCTCAACAAGTCAAACCGGAAACCCAAACATTTCGTTCAGTTTGCCTTTCACAAACCTACGGCGAATGCGCCGAGGTGTAGGTGTGGAAAAACTCCTCGGATTTTGTATTTCGGATTTCTCGGATCCGCGGTCCTCGGTCCTCGGGCTGGACGCAAACGAAGGCAGAGAGCTGCCAACCACCTGAGGTTCTCCGTGGTATATGTATACCCATGCTAAGTATATGGCCAGGATTCATGCCACCGTTCATCCTGTTGTATAAATTAATGGAAAGTCCAGTAGCGTGTTTTGACCATGGCCGGTAACCATGGCGTTAGAGCTATAAGTAGAAAATAGAGAGAGGTCACTTCGGGAATATGTATGCAAATTGGACTAGGGTGTCCCAATGACATTCGCCGGAGTCACAATTCAGCCGTACCAAGTTCTGATTCACCGAAACACCTTGCAGGAGTATACACTTAGGACCGGACTTTGAATAAATCGCGGCTTAATTCATTAATTTACTCGGACATTCTCAGGGGAAGGTTGTACTTTCGTTCGACCCACGACCCACTACCCACGACTTTCCAGTCCTCGTCGATGGGGCTGTTCGCATGCAAATCAAATTCAAAGTCCTTTAGACGTGGTCAAGACTTTGAGCCCAACGGTCGCTCGCGGGCTCTCGTTATTTTTCACGGTGACGCGATTTTTCTATACCTATATCCCCTAACAAGACAAGTGTTAAATGATTGTATAATTAAGTTTTCCAAAGTAAATCTATACATCGTTAAAAATAAATTCCAATTAAATTAAAATGTGTTAAAGTATGTTTATATAATTCGTAATAACTTAATTTTCCCAATATATCAGCTTAAAAGCACGCATGTGAAATTACTTTGGGTCAATAAACTTGATTTGGCGGATTACAAAGAACACGACAAGGCTGTCAGAAGAGCGAAAAATCGGCCACATGGCCGAATCCGAGTCCGAAGAATCCGAAAATTTTCAACAAAAGCCAGATTAATTATTTTCAGGCAGTGAACTCTTTCCCTTGCCTCCGCCTCGTTCTATTGATTACCCTAAAAATAATTTGAGAAAGTGGAGACGGTGCGATAACCGCTGGGTGCCGAGGTTGTTGTACCTCCGAATTTGATTTTAGCCTTCTGCTAAAGTGTTTTCGTTAGCCCAGATAAGCCATCTGCTAAGAGCTGGCTTCCTAAATGGAGCATCAACTACCAAGTACGTGTGAAAACTTTCAATTCACTTGGTTTTCTAGCTTACCAGTTACTCGGGGAATGGCTTTCGGTGCCCCAAGTTCTTTGGAACTCAGGAATCACTCACAAAGAGCCTCTGATAAGAGGCAATAAAACGAAATTGCACCAATGCAGGGTTTAACAATACGAATACGAAGCCACATGTTGCAGGCTGTCAAAGTCAAAGTTAGGAAAGTGCCGAAGCGCATCGCGTGATTTGTGCCATCTATCTACATACTATATCTAAACTTCCATGCGGATAAAGTTAACATGACAGTGAAAGCCCCAAACTTATGGCAAATATTGAATTTTGAGTAACAACATGACACTTGTTTTACTGCTGTCTCGTATTTCTAAACGGTTTAAATCGAGCGAAGAACGCTGAGGGCCTCAGAGGATAATGGAGCGCAACAAATCGAGAATTAACTAAGGAATTTTAACAAAATGAGGTAACTACCATTTTCGTGTTTAAATTTATTGGAGAAATCCCATTTTTGTGTACCTATACTAGTCGATGCCTACATATTTATTTGTACTTAAGTATGCATGGTAATGGTAATGGTAATGGACTTTTGACGTGTTCGATTTGATACGGACCTTTGGACTCCTTCTGCCCGTCGTCTGTATTTGTTTTGGCCGCCTGGCCACAAGGTCAGGCCGTCGTCATCGTCAAAATTAATATGTGTAGGTCAAAAAGGTTAGGTGCCGTTAAGTTAGTATGTTCAAGGTAAGGCCTAATCGAATGCCCATAAACCAGGCTCAACTGGTGGATTCGATTTAGGGCGTAGCCAAAACCATTGGCATTCGGATAAACCATCTCTGTCGGTACGTCGTCCTCATTATTGGGTTGACCCTATTCGATGAGCCTGGGATGTGGAAGAGACAGGATAGCTTTAGCAAGACGTGACTAACAGGGAAAAAAAGCCTGGAAAAGTGTGTCACCACGTGGGCCCCCCTGGCCAAATCTCAAGTTTTCCAACTGCAGCCGAACAAAAAATAAGAAAACCTCCATGCACACAGAGGTTAATATGAGAAATGGGTTCAACATCTGCTCTGAGTTCTGGTCTTGGGTCTTGGGCCTGGGATTCGGTAAACTCGTTTAGGTTGCCGCCCTCATTGTGTTTTTTTCCTATTCCTATTTGGTTCTCCTTCATTTTTGGCCCGTGTATAAATATCCTATAGACAGCAGACAGCGGCACTGGAAAAATATTTTAATGTACCTACGATAGGCTGCTCCGGCGCTCTGCCGACTGCATTAGATGCAGGTCACAAGATAAATAGCACAGAACACGATTACACATATTGAACAAGCTGAAAACATGATCGAATTACTGCAATTTCGTGTGTAGCATTTTCCGGGCCGACGCCGCGGAACCAACCCGAAAAACATTGGTTCTGTAAATGTTTTAATTTGTTCGGGGAGGAGGATGGCGAGGGGTTTTCCTTTCGACCAAATTAATTAAGCATACATAAGTCATTAATCGAAAACATGTCGGTTTTAAATATTAGCATAGTCACTGCTTGCTCTCGAGAACTATTAAAAACAATGACCTTTTCAATATTTTCCTGTCGACATGTAACCATATCCAAATTACTTATTTCGAAAGATAGCAAGATATTAAATGCAACCATTAATTCGACACCATTGAGTTAACTTGCTTTAAAACCTTTGAAGATATTAAAAGTAAACGTTCATAAATAATAACTACACTTTTAAATAAGCCTCTAAAGATTAGTTTCTGTTTATAGCAAATAGTACCGCCTACCTTAAACCCAAAGATTTTGCAAGTATACAAAAAAGAGGAGAAATAATACCTAAGCTTTTGGATCCCAATATCAATATCCCTAACGAAGCTTAAAATGGATCATAAATCTGACTATAAATGGCACATTAAAATGAAATGAAAGCGTTAGGGACTTAGATATAATCACCTCTTTACTTTTAAAGAGACAATTTATTATTTTCCGAGTGAAACACTGCTTTAATTTTCTGCTTTAAAAATTGCAATAAAATCACCGAATTAAGCACCGATATATAACATGCAATAATGACTTCATGGCTTTATTCTGCCACCACGGCTATCCGAGTGTTTTAGAGTCACGAAAATCAGCTACAAATTACCTATTGTATAAGCCTTGCAAATTTGTGGCCAATAGTTAAATAATTGAAAGAAACGCCATTTGCATGTGCGAACGCAACCGAACACAAGAGCTGCAGGATTAATTGCGGACTCGTCCGCTTCCGATAGTTCTCAGGCTTGTTTATTATTGGGAATATATCAAGGTTCATTGGAGTGGATGTGGATGTTGGATGTTGGCTGTGGAGGTGATGTTGTTGTACCTACCGGCGAGCGAAACGGGTTTACGTGCTGCTCCCACAAAAACAAGAGTGGGTTTTGCTTGGGTTTGTTGTCCAAAGAGAAAGAGAGAGAGAAACCGGCTTTCTGCGGAGAATTCTCCCCGTCAAGATAAGCTCCACTAGTCCAGCACTCTTTCCGGACCATTGGCGGCGGCAGTAGCACTTTGTCGTCGGCGCGCTTTACAACAGACCCGGATCGGAATCGAAACGGAATCGGATCGGCTATAGGTATAGCTGCGATTAAATCGTGATCGCGATCGGAATTGGAATTGGAACTGAAATCGGGATCGAGACGAGACGGGAGGCAGTATATAATTGCAGCAATTTAATGTGGACGGTGGACTGCTGACGGTGCTGTTTGCTGTACATACTTTTCAGTTTCGCAAACGGGAGACACAAAGAACGTTTAGCAAATTCGTCAAGTTCCCGAAATAATCCACGCCAGTATCGGGTTACCCGAAGAATGGTTTCCTAGTAGTGACTGACAGGTCTGGGATCTCCATCCCCATTAATTTCGAGCCGATCTGATCGACTTTGATCTGATCCGAAGGCAAGGTCGTTCGGGGTTCATTCAAGCGAATCGCCAAATTGGTTATCTGAGCAGCTTAGAAAACACGGATCATTCGAGAGCAGCGGTTCGGTTTCGGTTTTCGATCGGTTTCTTCAGTTTCTTCGTTTCTTGTCTCACAAAAAAAAAATTTATTGAAGACGTGCCGCTTGCTGGATGCGGAAGGATAGTTGGTAAAACAAGAAATAAAGTAAGACGCGGAAAAATGTGCCTTTAAATTAGCCACCAAATGTGCTGCAGCGATTTTAAGACATGGACTATTAATATTCAGTGCGGGTCCGAAAATGTCAATCACTTGATTACAAACCACACACTAAATCAGTGAAGTGCTCGAATTCGGGTTGCATAAATAGGGCGACCACATGGAAAGTTGAAATTAAAAGTCAGACTGTGAAGATACGACGATTTTTCACTGGAGTTCACATCGCAGCTCTTTTTAACCATTCAAAAGGTATAATTGAACTAGTTTGTATGTACATATTTAATCAACTGTGCGAGGGAGAAAATAAAGTAAAATAAACATAAATCAAGTCTCCGCAGGCGAGAAAAGATAATAAATAACAAATAATATAAAGCTAAGAGTAACTCTCCTTTGTAATATTATATTAGGTCATTTTTGGAAAAATATTAAGAGTGTGTTGAAAAATATTTTTGGAATCGCTATAGAAAATGTGAATACCCTACTTTATTTTATTGAAGAATGCCTTTGTTTATCCTATTTAAATTCATAAAAGTTTATAAATGATCTTAACTTTGATACATCGTTTTTTATAAGCTGATCGCATTTCAACAGATACCCTAAATCTTTCGAACCCTTTTTCCGAAATCTATGATCTTGCCAGATGATTTTCCAGTAAACACCTACTTTGAGGCTAATTCGGGGGATAATCCCCCATAAATACTCGAAACATGAAACCATATGGTGAATCTAATCAAATCGTTCGGTCGGTCGGTCCATGTTGATGGATTACATAACGATGTACATTCATCTGCAGCCAGCAAGTAAGTGACTGTTGCTGCAGGAACTAGCCAAGTTGGTAGATATATATAGGTAGATATCTTTGTATATCTGTCTGTATATATTGAGCTGCACAAACACGATGGCTACCAGCCAACGCAAAAGCAAACGCAAACAGAAACTCAAGCTCAAACTCAAACTCAAACAACATACCTGGGCACTTACCTGAGTGGCAACAACAACATCGAAACGACCTTGCCTGACCCACTTTACTCGGGGCAGTGCCAAAATTGACAGCTTTGCGGCATTTTAAAATTTATGCTGCAGAATTATCCATAATGGCTGTGTTTTATGTGCCGGCCCGTCCCGTGCGTGCCTGAGCATCGAAAATGTGCATTCGTGCCTCGTTTAGCACTGGTCCCAGTTCTCGAAACTTTCAACTTTTCCCGGCCATCGATCGCTGCGTTGCTTTCATTTATAAAAAATCCGACACGCCGCTGAGGGGCGCAGTCATATAGTCATTTAGTTGGGTCGACGGTCTATGATTTATTTTGTATTTTTCTACAAGTCAAGCGATGGCGAGTCGGGCATATTTATTAATTGGGGGGCAGGCTGTTGGCCTCTCCTAAAACGCCAAATTAGACTACTGGAGAGCCATTCGATCGCTGCTTCTGCATCTGCATCCCGATTAACAGTGCCCGGAGTCGGAGACGCTTAAAGTTAATTACATCGATGTGGCAGCGGCATCGACATCACATCAGGCATCGCATCGCGTTCGTTGCCTCAGTCTTTCGATTGCTGCGAGGCAACGGGACGCACATCCACGTACTTCAGCTTTCAGCTCGTAATGGCGACTAGTTCTCGACGGTTGCCCAACAGTCTGGAGTCGTTAAAGTGTCGTTCAACCGGGCTCTTAAAAACACAATTCGGAGTCTGAAGCTAAAGCTAAAGCTAAGGCTGAAGCTGAAGCCTTTTGGCCAACCGACCCGGCCGACCGCATGCAGAATGAAGAACAATAACTGCGCGAAGGCACATAAAGACATTTATTTATGCTCGACGCCCACAATGTCGCCGCTGCAGTCTGGCCTACAGTCGCGGCTCTTCGCGTACCGCTCTTGGCCGAAACACTCTTGGCCAACTCTCAGCGCGTCCCATTTGCCAAAGTGGAAATAAATTTTTGCTTTATTGAGGAGAGCAATTATGGCCTACAACGAAGCGGCGATCCCTTACAACGGCTGCAAATAGATTTTCTGTTCCCCAGTCCCAGTCCGAATCTCGGTCTAAGTGCACTGAAAGAAACGCCTTTTAAATCAAGGACTCAAGTCAATTAAATTGAGCTTTTAAGCAATCATTCAGGGACTAATAGTCTATGAACGATTAATAATTAATTGTAGGTATACTTTAAGTTTTCCAACAATTAAAATTAAACTCATAGTCTTTTTTCTACTCCCTTTCTGAAATGGATATATTTTATTTGACAAAATTATAAAACTATCGAATGCTGTTTATTACTTTTATTAAAGTTTTCAAGCAGTGGCGGATCTAGGATTTAGTTTTGGGGGTCATATCAGAACAATTTTTTTGTTGCATACTTTTTAAATACCAAAATTCCTTTCATTTATCACCCAAATCACCCCCCGTAGATTCGCGCATGGTTTCAAGAAATGTTAGGGACGTCAATATTATTGCATTTAAAAATGTTAAGAGGCTACAATATAAAAATAATATTTATAGAAAATTAATAGTATTATAGTAAACAATTCAAGCTGTTGCCAAGAATGAAGTTCAAAGTATTTCTGTTAAGATTTGCATAATGCAAGAATCTGAATTGATCCCTGCTTTCGCCGAGTGTCTTAATGCCGAAGGCCTCTCGTCCGCCAGCCAGCCATCAGTCACAGTCTTTGTCTGGCCGTCTGCGAGGCTTCCTTCATCCGTTGACGGTTGGTAATCCAGACTGAGCAGACTGAACCGATGGCTGGCCAACGGCAAAGGCGTTTTTACGTACCACTATGTATATACTATACCATACTATATAGTACGTACTACGTACAAGTCGGATCAGATCAGATCGGATGGATGGCTGGCTGGTTGGCTGGGGATCCTACGGAGCGAGCCTGGCTGTTTCTGTTGATGCGGCTTTACTGCAATCCAAACAAGCATTAGAAGTCGGCGGGATGGGTATTTAAACCGCGATGGCAATGCGAAAATAAATGTAAATCAACTGGGCAAAGGCAAAGGCAAAGGCAAAGGCAGAGAGTGCCTGAGTGCATTTTCTTATAGGAGTTCACATAAATTAAGCCAATTAATTTCGTGTCTGCCAGCGGCCCGTGGCTGGTTGCCGATAAAGTCGAGATTCAATTTGAGTACTCAACACGCTGCCGGCTGGAGGATCGGATGGGCGATCGCCGATCGCGGTGCCCCGGGTGGAATAGGAGACTCTGGGATGTCTGGAACCAAAGCTGAAGCTAAGACCAAAAGCAAAGCCATCTCTGTATCTGTCTTCGCTGTCAATCCCACGCACCATTTTATGACGCTGCTCGCTGGGATTGCTGTTATTGCATTCATTCGGGTCTTTTATTTACACTTTTATTTTATTTTCGCTGCGTTTCGTGTAGGGATCGTAGGAACCGTGGCCCGAAAACAAAGCGGCAGCATGACGGATAAAAAAATTGGTATGTAGAGTCGACAGGCGAGACGAACCAGGTTCCAGGCGATAGAAGAAGGCGCGGGCGATGACGCTGTAGATGTTGGGGTTTCTTAATATTTATCAGACGATGATGGCGAGCTGGAGCTCCGAGATGCGAGATTCAGGCCCCAAGACGTTGGCGTTGGCACCCCGACTAATCGAATAGTCTGTGGTCCAGCCCCCGTGGTCTGGGTTTTGGGTCTCTATGGATCTCTATGGACCCACATCCCCATCCACATCCGAGTTGGATCTGCAGTTGAATGCGACGGGTACCGAGGGACCCAAAGAAAACATTGTTTGTGCTCTTCATTTACAATCGACTGTGAACTGCAGGCCAAGTTTCTGGGTTTCTCAGTTTTCTCAGTCGCTAGGAGCCTCTGAACCTTGTCTAGGCCGCAGTGCGTTCGTTGTTAATTATAGGAAAATGACTGAAACAAAGGCTACAAAAATATGTTGCCAGCCAGCTGCTTGGAATTGCTGAGATGAAAGGAAAACATCACAGTCGGCCCCGACGATAATTAGAAAATCTGGGGAAACGGCCATAGTTCAACAAAAAGTTTTTAGTCATCCATAACACGTACATCTATACGTCCACTTGGCTATCAGAGGATTGTGATTGTGATGATGGTGATAAGTGCCAGTGTTAATATTCTCAATTAGGAACAATTTAAATGATGCCTTTGGTAATTATGGCATTATCTTATTTATTTAAACTTTTAAAACCAGCTTTTCCACATTTGAAAGCACATACTATTATCTCGCCCTTGGTAGAAATTTGCCAAGCATTTACAAGCTACAAAGAAAATTCTTAGAAAGCGCTAAGGTATTTGAGTCAACTTTGATTTGCAGATAGGAAACCAGTTATAAACCGTTGTAAGAGTGAACAATGGCTTGGTTAACTTTATAATTACTTGGATAATCAGAATATAAGATATTAAATTTCAAATAATTATTTATGGGTACACACTAAATAATTCAGGATCGTTTTTATATTTTCAAGGAATTTAAGAACCCATCGATAAACCTTTCCCGCTGGCGATTGAATAATCAGTGTTTGCCAAGCACTTTATGGGCCGCAATTAAAATACAGGAATAATATATTAAAAACGCTGCCGTTCTCAGACATGCAGCCGTAGTTATCCCTGTTGTTTCCATTTTGCTCAGCCATATTGCCTTTATGCGTATTTATTTTACCCAGCGAGGCGCACCCAGAAACACGCCCGCAGCTGCGGCAATAAAAACTTTATAGATGCAGATATGTACGTACACTGCAAAAATCGACTGCAAATACATGAATAAATATACGTGTGTATGCTGACGAGCTGACAGACAGACAAAAGCCCAAAGACGGAAAGGAACGGCCGGCGGGTTTGGGTTCGGGTTCGGGTTTTGGGCCCAGTCCCAGTCACAGTTCCAGACCACAGACCCAGCCATAAGCCCAGCTAAAACCCAGCCCCAATCCCCAATCCCCAACCCCATGCCCATGCCCATGCCCCACCCCCTGAAGTCCAAACAGGAAAGGATAGACGGGGCTTCTAGCTTGGTGAAGGACGGTCGACGGTCGCATGGGGGACACGAACGAGCCACGAAATAAACGTTGATTACGAGTCTGCGCCGCTAGCTGCCTTCGCCGTCTGCTGGCGGTTGCACTGGGAAAATGTTCTACAAAAGGATCACTTATTGCACAAAAAGGGAATCTTTATTTTCATCTTGAAGATGGCGTTTCTCTTTTCCTAGACACATTAACTACTTATGCTTTAGAGGCGCCTCAGTTAATTATAACTTTTTATTGCCCAAAAAATGACTTGGGAATTATAACAAAAAATGTATAGTATACAAATTTTTTTCTTAGAAAACTTTCTTTGTGATTTTTTGAAAACCCTAATTTATTGATTAACTTAGTCATCTGAGGTCTTATTCATAAAAATTATAAATGATTTTTTAAAATAAAAATTTGAATTATATTTTACTTTATTAAACTCTTTAATTAACATGACTGTTGTTAACTTAATTATCAAGTAGGGCATTTATTTCATTAGTTCAAACTAATTTCTCACAGTGCAGCAGTTTGTTGCTGCCCGCTGTCTGGCTGCGAGCTCTATTGTCGTGAAGCAGATTAGTTTGCCATCAGGTTCAACTTTATTTGCAACACAAATTTTCATTCTACTTGTGTGCAGCCACGGCGCAGTCGCAGCCAGTTGCAGTTTGCAGTGTGCAGTTTGCAGCCCAGCCCGAATCCAAAGCCGAGTCCGAGTTCGAATCCAAGTCAAGTCGCAGTTGAAAATAAAAATAGAGACAAAAGTGCACAGCTCACGAAGCTGCGTGCTGTGGAAGTTGCAGTTGGATTTTGAACCGGAGCCAGGCCAGCCCGAAAATTGAACAACGCCCAAAATCTTGTTTTGCTCCAGAGTGAACTCACGAGCTTTTCGGCTGCGGCGCGCCTGCATTGGAGTGGGAATACTATAGGCAGACTCTATATCTGCAGACCATAGACCATAGACCATAGACTATAGACTATAGCCTGTGGACCGCAGACTAGACCGGAGACTAGACCGCAGACTTGGCCCAAAAGCAGGAAGGCATCTATCATTGGCTGCGGGTCGAAGTTTACATACCCTTCACTTGCGACACAATAAATATGCGGTCTGCCAAATTCCCAGACAGCCCAGGCAATTTGCAGCCAATAAAAGCGAAACTGTTTCATTAAAATGGAAAACATTTCCCTATTTCTTGCTTCCTGTTTTCGATCAACACGATTGATGATTCCTTTTAATGATGTCCATATCCTTTATTGAAATGGCTGTCTAGAAATGGTAAACAAAAACTAGATTAATGAAAAAAACAATAGAAAAAGAAAGTAATAAGAATAGTAATATTAAATCTTAATTGGTGAGCAGAGAAAAATTATTCTTATAACAACAATTCAGCAAACTATCTTAGAGGAGTCCCTAATAGGTCATCGTAAGATTAAAGCCAACAGCTGATGCTCAAATCTATGATACTAACAAAATTGTATTTAAACTGTCTTTTCAATTGTTTAATTTACGAAACAATGCCACTAATTAGGTCATCAATTGAGAAATAAGGCTACTGCAGCAGGCATTATTGTTCCCAAGTGCTCAGCCATTTCAAAGGCATTTCTGAGTAGCACAAATTAAGCCATTTTGGGTGGTAATAAATTCAACTGACTCATACTCCTTTCTGCGAAGAAATGTAGTCTTGCCTGAAACCGCGCGCGTTATGTGAACGATTGTTTAATCCTATATATAGATATGGATAGGTGGAGAAGTAACAAATAGCATGGAGCTTGTAGCTTATAGCGAAACATCAAGGCGTTGGCTGTAGATCCAGCCTGAGATGGAGATGGAGATGGGGAAGGAGACGGAGACCAAAGCAAAGACCGGGCCAACTTCATTGCCAGTGGTAGCATAGTTGGCCTGTTGCCCAGCCAGGCAAGCTGTCTGACTGCTCCGGAGCTGCTTGGTATATGTGTTAAGAGAAATTCGGTCAAATGGCACAAATATTGTGTGTGTTACAATTGTTGCGCAACAGCAGCCGTCGCAGCAGCCGGGAACTGCGAACTGGGAACTTGGTATTGGAATTGGAACCCCGAGAGTGGGCCTGGCTTTGGATATATACTTGCAAATGAATGCATTATCGGGCATTCGGGCGCACATTTGTTCGCCAGCCAGGCCAGCCAGCCAGGCCAGTCCCCGTTCCAGTCTCAATCCAAGTCCAGTGTGCATATATAACACAGATTCATTATGCTGCAGCCTTTCTAAGCCAAATGCGGGCAGCAGCCAGAAAATATTGCAACACGCTGGCGACCAAAAGCGAGGGTGTCGGGTGGCCATAGCCTCGCCTCCAAACTGCAAACTGAAAACTGAAAACTCCATGCTCCAAACTCCAAACTGCAAACTCCATACTCCAAGTCGGGCTGCCTGGGATCCGACTGACATAACTGGTCATTGGCTTGTGGCTAAGGACTCGACGATGCCACTTAGATGCAGCTGCACAAACTGGAAATTGGCAAATACAGCTAGCACGAACGAGCGACGGACGGACGGACGGACTTACGGACAAGAAGCAGAAACCGGATTGCCAATAGCTCACCGCCGAGCTGTTCGCAAAAAAGTCTGAGCTCGCAATTTAAGCAGCCGTCGTTCGGTTCGGTTCGCTTCGTTTCGGGCCAAAAGGAGCTGCTGCACTGAGGGAAAAGTGTTGATATAATAGCAATTAATAAAAAAGTAGTTTCTAATTATGTTTTTAAACGGTCTATAATTTTATGAGATTTAAAGAAGACTTGTACTTTATAAACATATGCCACTTCGCTTATTATAATGGATTAAATGATAGAATGGTATGCTGGTTATCAAAAGTCATCTTTTGAAATGAAAGTCTAGAGGTATAATGATATTTATAAAATACTTATAAAATAAATAGAATTATTATTAGCAAACAATCAAAATAATCTTTTTAGAATTTGTAATGAAATTAATATAATATATTTGAAATACAAGATAGAACTAGGATAGGATTAAATTTAGTAGGCCTTCTTAATTTTCATATAAAAATACCCGAAATGAAAAACCACTTTCTGCGGGTTTTTCCTTCAGTGTATGGCCACTGCTTCTGCTGACTCTTGGCCAGTTTTTGTAATTACGTGATGCACACACGTGAACGCTAAGGGCCAGCAAATGGTCTCAGTGCCAGGATTTGGTCAATGATTTCGCCGCGGCTACTGTCTGCAGGCTCCGGTCGATTTTCCTGTAATCGAGCATCCAGAACGGTCGTTTTCTCCCCTTTGTGTCCAGCGATTGCCACTGGATGTCGGTGTCCGAGGCCCTCAATTTGCTCAACTGCTGGGTGCTGGGCACCCTGGCACTTGGATGAGTGCAAAAACGAAGAATAGAAGAAGTAAATGAAAACTCTACACTGTCATTTCAACACCGTTTAATGTCCGCTGTCATTTGTGTCAGCGTTACGGTCCGAGTTTTATCATCTTTCACGCTGTTTGTGCCTACCAATTTGAGCAATTTGGGCTAAGAAAACGAAAGCCGTCGCGATCTATTTCTTGATTTGCTACGCTGGCTGCTGTCTTTTCATCTCCACCTAAGTACTTATTTGCTAAAAAAAGCGAGAACACTCACATTCCCTAAGGTTTATGGAATTTTCATTAGAATAACTAGTTTCAAGAGCAGCAGGCAGCAACTAGACCAGAAACAACCGGCGATACGTTTTGTAAGAGTCTCGGAGAAATGCGTCTAAAGTACCGCTTGTAATTGTCGCACATGATTAAACGTAATAAAATCTTTTCGCGTTTAGACAGACGAGACGTGACCGCTTGAATGACCGCGTTACCAATTCTACTTGCCATGATGATGACCGATATGATGACGGCTCGCGAACGAAACTTTAGCCCAATTATCTCCTATACATGGCGACGATTCTTTGGGCCGAGAAGCACATACTCATGTACCGAAGCCAAGCACATAGTCCCCCTCTCTGAATGGGATGAATCGACATTTCATCTGGGGTCTCTTAATTGCGTCAAGTTACATAAAGGTCATCAAAGTTTTATGACTATTTGCTGCCGGCTATTTTATGAGTTGATAACGATCTTTCAGCTGCAGTATTATTCCGCTTGAACAAAACGGAAAGTTATTAAGTTGTCATATTAGGTTTAATTTGCCGAAACCCCATTTATTTTGAAGATCATGGCTTAAGTCAAGCAGTTTATATTTATAACTAAGGAATTTAGGAAATTTAGTTCCATTTTCACAATTTTCGTTGGTAGGTGAGAAAGTAATGCCCTTTACAAAAATGTTGGAAAGTAATTCAGGTGATACCATTACAAAAAGGTCATTAAAATACACAGAGTATGTGAGTTGGAAAGCCTTTTCATGAATCGATTTACGTATGGCCATTCTTTCGGCGAAACAAAAGCAATTAGGACAGCCATAACCTTTTCAAGTGTTAAGTTCATAATTTATGCCCATTTCAACATATTGCCAAAACGCTTTCAGCTCTTGGCTTTCGGCTGGCTCATTTCTCTTGCTCAAATACATCTGTATATGGCACACAAAAAAAAAACATAAGTACAAGCGGCGGAAAAACATTGACCAACTGGTCTTAATCGCTGTGAAAAGTCGTTGCTCAGAGCGATTGCATAAATGGCCGAGTATTTTGTTAATTAATAATATTACAACTCGGCCTGCTGTTTGAGTATTTTGTTCACAGTTCACAGAGTGCCAAAAACAGAGCGGGGTGTGCGACAAATAAGCAGTCGTAGATCTCTTAATTGCATTATTTATCAGCTTCCACTGGCCGCTTCCACTGCTCACTGCGGTTAAGTCGTACAAATTGGCCTCTTCTGTTGGTCATGGCTATGGCTTAAGGAAAAATGAAAGTGCTGCAGTATTAATTATGAAATCTAATTCGATTTCGTAGCGCTGCCCAGTCCGCCCCGAACGGAAAATGAAAGTAGACGTGGTCGCTTGGTTGGTTGGTCGGTCGGTTGGTCATTCAGCCGTCTCATGAACCGGACGCCAACTTAAACCTTAATGCATAGTTCACACTTGCACACCCGAAGCGATCCCAGTCCGATCCAACTGCAGTCCAGTCCAGTTCAGACTTGGTGCTTGGATTCGTCTTGGCCCACAAAAGTTATGCATTTGGACGATGACGATGATTCGTCGTGGTTTTGGGCCATTGCACAACCACTCTCGTTTCCCCATAAGTCAACCTTTTGGAAATCCGTAAGCGCCAGATGCAGATCAGATGCCCCGATACCATTTAAATGATCAATGATGATGCATTACAAGCCCTTCTTTAAATTGGCTCTCTAATTGAATTACCTTTAAACCCTGAATTAACACTATCCATTCGATACGCATTGCGTTGTAATTAAAATTAACAAGGTTACCGTTTTTTTCTGAGCAAGGAAATTCCAATTTGGGATTTTCCAGGGGATTAACATTCAATTTCATAACTGATTTTAATTTTCAGACAGCGGAAGTAGACCCCACTTATTCGTATTGGTACTTTTAGTCTAAGTTCCAATTACAATTTTTTCATAATAAATTACACTTTATAACAATATTCCGTTAACTTAATAAAAACACATATTTAATTAACCGAGACTTCAGATTTACAAAACTAGTTCTTAGTTATAATTTTTATAAGGCATAATTATCTATACACATTTATAGTAGCTTTCACTGGTATATTCATTTAAGTTCAGCTCATAATTTCAGTGAAGAGAATGAATGAAAATAAACGATTTCTAAATAAAAACTCTGAATATATATCTAAGCAGAGCATCCAGTGAATAATTATCTGCTTTGATGAACTACCTATAAGAGTTACTTTACCATTTTGGTCATTACTAAACTCCCGTTGTTTTTGGCAAACCCCTCTGATTTCAGAAATGGCTTCCACAAGTAGCAGTCAGCCGGAGAAGAACCGATCACATGTCCCGCTTTGCCGCCTGGGAACGGAGCCGATCAGTCGGACGAGCGCCGCTGAGGAGCCCAGTGGGCAGAGGGAATGCTACTACTACACCCCAGCTACCTCCCCGCACCACCAGCACCATCACCACCATCGTCTGAAGCAGCACCACCGGCATCATCACCATCATCATCATCATCATCGGCATCAGCATCAGAACCAGCAGATCCAGCACCACTGGCCATCGCGACTGGGTCCGATTGGTCCCTGGCTGGGCGCAATGACCGCCTATCGACTGCTGACAATCAGCCTCCTAATTGGCATTCTGTGTCCACATCACGTCCAGGGAGCGGACCCCAAGTTCGATCCGACCACGCGCATGCGCCTGGTTCTTGTGCCGGCGGACGCACAGGTCAACTCGGTAATCTACAGGTTGCGTGCCACCGACGAGGAGTTCGACTATCCGCTGACCTTCGAGTTCGTGGGCGATGCCAGCGCCTCCACCGTCAAGGTGGAATCGCTTCCCTGCACCAAGTACAACTCGGTGTGCCAAGCGAATATCGTGCTCCAGCGACGCCTGGAGCCGGGCCGCTACTACGACTTCCAGGTATCGGTGAAGGACACCAAGGGCGGAATGACCACGCAGCTCTGCTCAATTACGGCCACCAATTTCACCACGCCGCACGAAGTCATCTTCCCGCACAAGCCCGGCATCATAATGATACCCGAGGTGAGAACACTGCCCATCCACAGTCCACATGTGCCCGCGGTCAGAACGTTTCAATTACCAATTACAAGAAACGCCCGTGAAGAGATCCCTTGAGGGGAGCTAGAGCACTTGGAAAAAGTTCCATCAATAATAGAAAAAGTAGAGAGCAATTGGTTGTCGGTATTGTTTTGTTAAGAAACACATTTCTGCAGACTTTTAACAAATTTCAATACGATAAATAGTAGTAGAAAAATTACAGTCCTAAACTTTAATAAAGAAATATTACGATAGACCCTTCATATATTGGTTATATTTAGACTAATCATTCTGGAAAGCCATATTCATATATTAGAATACTATTTATCATGCAAAAATCACCAATCTTAGAAATAAATGTAGGAATATCATGATGGATCCTTAGTATCTTGGTCATAATACGAGATATTATAAACGAATCTTGCTAGAAACTCATAGTATTTTATCGCCTAAAATGTAGCTACATTTATAAGACTTCCTACCGCCATTCCACGTAACTTTTTGCCCCAGTGTAACTACTTTAATGAAGCAGTAATCAGATAAGCCATTAGAAGCACGTCTCCCAATGGGAAGATGCTATTCGTTTTTCATAAGCGATCCTCGTACACGATAATCATTGTTATGGTGCAAAATTACAAGTGGATTCGGACAGGGTCAAATGTGTAATTTACCCCACCGAAATATCATCAAAAGTTATAACCCTCAACCCCGATTTATCTTTAAAGGATGCTAAACGCGGCACGGAATTGGATTATGTAATTGCCCGCAAGAATCCGCTGTTTCAAAAACCAGTCTACCTCGAGTTATGGGTAAGTGGAAATGGAGATCGGGGATTGGGGATTGGGGATTGGGGATGGGGGATGGGGACTGGAGACCCCTACTAACCCAAACGGATCTTATGATTTATGGATCGTACTCTTCGCCAACAGGGTTCTCCGCTGTTTGCCATAAGACAAAAAATCGTATCTTCCGAGACCACAGAAGGCACCGTTTTCCTACTGGGACCATTGGACTTTGAGAAGCAAGCCATGTACCACCTAACGATACTAGCCAATGTGAGTGGTTAATGTTTTATATATGGAAGATTAGCAATATTATGTACTGCCCGCAGGATGCCTATGCTGAGCCTGGTCAAGACAGTCGAAATATAGCGGGAATGGAGATTGTGGTTATCGTCCAGGATGTTCAGGATCAGCCGCCAGTCTTTACATCTGCTCCTCCGGTCACCAAACTGCCACCGGGAATACTGCCAGGCGATAAGGTAAATCTAACTATATCTTCTATGCCTTATGAATGCTAAACAACTAATACCTTTAACTCTAAAGATATTGCAAGTTCATGCTGAGGATGGCGACAAGGGCAATCCCCGGGAGGTTCGCTATGGATTGGTCTCCGAGAACAATCCATTCACCTCCTTTTTCGACATCAACGAAACAAGCGGTAAGTAGAAGATCTATTACCATGCGGAAGTATACTTTATTTCCAAGGCTAAAACATTTATCACCGAGATAACACACTTTAATTCCTCCCTGGCCATAGCCAAAGGCTACAACGTACTAGGAATGCTTATATAATAGTTACTCTCACCATCGTCCACTGTAATAAAATAAGATAACATCTTCATGGGACACTGATAGTGCATAGATAGTGGAAAATTTCAGCTTTCCGCGGCTCTCAGATGCATCGCAGATTCCCATAGAGATGTAGATGCCAGGCTTTTGCAAATATAGTCGCAGGAAGCAAGAAAAATGGTCTGCGCATGGGCAGCGGACTTAAAAATATTGACCACAAGTAAAGCAAGCAAAATAAATTGGACGAAAATCAGGAACCACAGTAACAACAGCAACATAAAGAACAGGGCGAGAGGGAATAGCCGCAGAACAACAACGTCAGGTAACCGATATTAACATAACTACCAGGTGGTGCGGTGGTGCAGTGGTTCAGGAGTTGGGAGTCTCCGCGTCGAGCAACACGGCAACCCGCTTTGTCGTCAGACTCGTTAGATAGAAACCCATCTTCACCCTCCGCCTCCCCCCGAATCGCGATTCCCCATTACCCATACCCCATACCCCATACCCCATTCCCGATTCCAGCCAACTTCCTCCGACGTCAGCGGCAATACCCGTTCGTTGCGGCCAAGTTCTGTGCCGCAATTTGGCCCAAACCAAAACCAAAAGCCAAAGCACCACAAGAGACTTCCTTGTTTCGTGCTAGTCTCGTCTCGTTGGCAGTAGCACTTTGATGACTTTGGCTATAAGGCCAAGCGGCTCTCTCCCTCTCCCCATCTCCCCCCGAATATAATGGCCAGGCTGTCTTCGAGCTCCTCCTCCGCCACCCCAGTCAACCCACAATTTCTGCTAGCCATGTGCAGTGGGAAGCGCTCTGGCGAACGGCCTTTCCAGAGGTCTGCCTGCCTGCCATGAAGATTCACAGTTTGCTGGCTCTTGCCAAATGAATTTCAAATTGGAATCCCTTTGGGGCAAAACAATTAACGGCGTGGTGCTCGATATTCCCACTGCCCGGATTTATGAAGAGTAGTTCTACCTATTTTTGGGCTTGCAGACAAGAAATAATTACTTAACGGCAAGAACGCATAAATATAAAATAGTTACTCGCAGCTTATTAGTTATTCAAATTGTGGGTGGCAGGGTTAATCAGGCGCTTGTAGACTTAGAGAATCTTGGGATAATCCACCGAAAGTTTGTCTATGGGAATCTCTTTCCTCTCGGGCTGCACAGAATCTTTGCATATTACCCAAGGAAACGACCACCGGGAAAAAGTGCAGGGCCACCATAAAAAAGCGTTCAATAAAAAATTGGAAAAAGCATAATCAACGTGAACTGAACTTGGCGTGGGAACTACCAACTTTCTGCACCATTTATCAGGTTTACTGATGACGGCTGGGTGGAGAGAAAAAACACTTCTGGTGCCACAGGCAGAATCTCTAAGCATTTACAGCTGCCTTGGGCCGTGAGTTTTTTCAGTACGCAAATCACCCCGGAATAAATGCAAAACACTAAAGAAACTGCAGTTCCCATAGTTGACCTTCATAATTACCTTCAGATTTGAATGATGGGTCTTGTCAGATAGGGTTTTAAGTTGCAGTTTTTAAACTACGTACGTAGTTATTTTATAAAAATTATTATTTAATATCCTTATATTTTAAGATCATCTGTTTTATTATAACAAGTGGTTAATGTTGCATTGCAATCAAACAAATAATTTAATTTAGATTTTCTTTCTTGATAATCACTGTTTTCTGTTACTTTGTTTCCAGGTGAGATCTTCCTGATGCGACCCCTCGAGGACATTGCCTTCATCACGCATGTGGGGGATCCGGTGCTGCTCACCGTAATTGCGGAAGAGGTTAAGGTGGGTCGTGACGAGCCGCCCGCACTGGCCTCCACGGTCCAATTGGCGTTCTTTCTGCCCGATCGCACCAATTCGCCGCCGTACTTCGAGAACGATCAGTAAGTACCAGCAGGTTCCCATCGCAGCAGCCGGGGGGTATAAAAAACTAAAAAAAAAAAACAACAAAAAACAGACTTTGAGACGCGGGGCTTGAAGGGCAAACCTGCTTAACCACTATAGATCCCTGGTCCCTGGTCCCTGGAACCTCCAAGTGCCATTTGGAGAAGTAGGAGTGATGTTGCTTATCCGAAAAACAAAACCCAAAACAGAAAAGACACCAACCACAGTGCCTGCGACCAACACAAACAACAAATTTTAGCCGCGTCCATTAGCATAAAGTCCTAAAATTCTTGGCATAGGCATCCACGATGACGGCGACAAGGCGACGACTTAGAAGACGACCAAGTCGAAGACGAGGACTATAAACTCTTCTGCTGAAATCAGCGACTGCAGCATCCATTTATGCGCACTAACTTTGAACTCGAGTCCGTCCCAGCCGAATTCCCGACAAACTGGAAACTGCCAACTGCTAGTCCAGCTGCAGTCGGAGAAACGGCGATCTTAAATCAAGAATATTCATCAAACTGAAGGGGGGCCATGGCTAAAAGAATGATTTTCTTTTGATTTTTATTGATGGACTGTAATGAAGCTTGCGTAATTTCAAGGATTAAAAGATCTAATGGTTGATTTGGAAAAAAGATATATACTTTAAAAATACAGACCAATCCATATAAAATCGGTCTTTTTTACATAGGTCCATAAATTAATTATTGATATATATTTAGACAAGAAAATATATTATTGAAAATTAACGAATTTAATCATTCAATTTGTAAGGAAAAATAAATCGTGTTACCCTAATTTTGAAAAGAACATGTTTCATATACATAACACATAACATACACAACATATTTTAAGCTTACTGATTTGGACTTCCTAAAAATACTGACTGAATTACCAATTTTTTTGACGACTGTAGGACTGTAGAAGTAGCTTGTCGCACGCCTTTACAACAGTGTACAGGCGTTCACGAAGTTCTTTCCCCATGCTAATCTCTGGCTCACGACTTTTCTCCGATCTCCTCCTGCTTCTTGCCTTACATTTCCTCACCTCTCCTCCTTTCTCCCCGCAGCTACGTCTCGAGGGTGGACGAGAACGCCCCCCAAGGCACCGCACTGACGTTCGTTGATCCCTACGTGCCGCGGGTCTACGACGATGATACGGGCAAAAATGGAGTCTTCTCGCTGACGCTGCTCAACAACAACGGCACGTTCGAGATTAGCCCCAATGTGGCGGAACGGAGTGCCGGATTCCTCATCCGGGTGAGGGACAACTCGATGCTGGACTTCGAGCAGCGGCACTCGGTACAGTTCCAGGTTCTGGCCCAGGAGCTCGGACCGGCCACCAATCTCTCGGCCCTGGTCAACGTTACGGTCTATATCAACGATGTGAACGACAATGCGCCGGTCTTCGAGCAGCCTGCCTATTCGGTGGAGCTGCCGGAGAACATGACGGCGGGCACCAAGGTGGTCCAAGTATTGGCCACCGATCCGGATTCTGGATTGGGTGGCAAAGTGCGATACACGGCCATTCTGGGCTATCTGAACACCTCCCTGAATCTGGATGCCGAGACGGGTCTGATCACCGTATCCACCAACAAACATGGCTTCGATCGGGAGGTAATGCCCGAATACCACCTGTATGTGGAGGCCAGGGACATGGACGGTGAGGGAAACCGGGCTCAGGTGCCATTAATACTCAAGTTAATCGATGTCAACGACGAAACGCCCATTTTCGACAAGGATCTTTACGAGTTCATACTCACGCACGACCTAATGGGCTTCACCACCACCGCAGTGATCCATGCGGAGGACAAGGACGCCACTGCTCCGAATAACGAGGTGCGCTACGAGATCATCAACGGCAACTACGACAATCAGTTTGTCCTGGACAAGGTGACCGGTGAGCTGACGGTGAGGGAGAAGATCAATCTGCGAGCCAAGAAGAATGCCAAGACGAGAAGACGTCGACAGACGACGGGTGCCGATGACGAAGATACGGACATATTTATCCTCACCGCCAGAGCCTACGACCTGGGAGTTCCGGTGCGCTTCTCCACCACCACGATCCGCGTCTATCCGCCGGAGAGCAGGAAACGCACTGTTAAGTTCGTGGTGCCAGGACACAATCCGGACAAGGCCAAGACGGAGGAGACCCTTTCGGCCCTTTCCGGCGGCAAGGTGTACATCCACAATATCCGCCCTTTGCGACCCGATGAGCCTGGTGCCAAGGACATAGCAGCTGGGAATCCGGGCATCAAAGAGCGAAGCGTGGTGACGGCCACCGTGATCTATGACAGCTCTTCCGTTGTGGATATTTCGGAGATCCAGCAACGGCTGTCCCAGCACAACAACTCGTATGCCATCATGCCGACGGACTCCTCGCGCACAGACGTAAGTGGATCCTGGGGGATCGGGTTGCTCCATTGCGTTTAATCAGATCCTCACTCCCTTGCAGACTCAGTACAAGGCCGAGAACAAGGTGCTCTTCTGGTTGCTCATCCTGCTGGCCACCCTGGTGGCCCTTACCATCCTCATCCTGCTGCTCTGCTGCATCTGCTCCTGGTGTCCACTTTACGGGGCGGCGACGTAAGTACAACTAAACAAATATATATAACTTAGATGGGTGGATTACTTGGATTTTGAATTCCTCAAGGAAAAGTATTAGTCTTTGGAAAGGAATATATATTCTGTAAATACAACCAATCGATTGAAGATTATCCTACATGTTTTCCAAAGATTATTATTATTGTTATTTCAACCTACCAAAACTTTATAATCTTAACTGGCCTGTTGACCGTACCACTTAGTTGCAGTGATAAAAGCTAAGATGGAAATTGTGTAATTGTAAATACTCATGTGGAGTGCATTCAAACTCGTTACAAGTGCACATAAAAAAAAGCCTTACTGTTTTATAGTTGCAATAATATTTATTAAACGCTGACTTTCGAATGCTAAATTGGTCATGGGTGAGCCGATCTCTAAAAGTAATGCTGGCATATGCAAAATGGTCGAATATTTACGAGGCCCAATAACTTTTGAAGCTGTAAACACGCAATTGCATTTTGTTAATGACAACATGAGTTGATTAACGGAGTCAAATTGACTTTGAGCAATCAACTGAGTCCAAATCCATACACAAGTCCATAAGATCAACTGGTGAACAAGTATTTTAACATTTCTGGGATAATTTAAATTTAATCAACACATCACAACCATTCTATCTATGTATAATCTTTTATTTTTCTCTTGTAGCAAAAGAATAGTTAATATCAGTAGAACTGAAGACGATGTGCATCTAGTGCATAGGGAAATGGCAAATGGAAAACAAACAAAATCTGTTCAGGTAGATTTTGAACTTTTTCGAATTCAATTGTAGTAGTAAACGTAATGCGAACGCACTTACCAAATTCCAAATTGCAAAAGCTATCAATTTTAAGTTTTTCATTTTTGATTTCCTTATCGACTACGAAATTTTTTCACTTTGCACAATAAAATATAATGGATGTGGAAGTCTATCAAACTAGTTTAAACTAATCCGAGAATACATTTCGCAAAGCAATTATTGTTCTTAAAATTTATAAATTAAAAAATTTGTTTTCGTTATAATAAAGTTAAACAAGTTAATTTAAAAAATATGAGAATTATTGCAAATTCCTGTTTTTAAATTAAATTGAAGTATTCTAATGTTTTAAAATAATATTTTCGAGTAATAACTGCTCAGTGAAAAATTCTCTTGATTCTTTGCTTCATTTGCATTATTAATATCCCAATAAACACCGCGCTTTTTAGGGTAAGCGTAAATCTTTATCAAACTAATCCGAATCTCTGACCATCTTGCAGGTCGCCGAGTGGATGGGAAGACGCGATGCCTGGTCAGCGGAGAAACCTCCCGATACCCGAACGAAGCCCACCCGCTGGGAGTTCCACGATGGACGTGAGCAGCTTGACGAAGACGTAGGAGGGGCCCAGGACCTCGGCGAAGGGCGTCACATCCAATCGGCCGAGGAGCACCAGCGACGTGTTCGCATTAAGTAGGATTAAAACAGTGGACTGAAGACCAAACGGGAGCTAACTTTTAAAATCCTATTTTTTAGGAATAACCGCACAGCCAAAGACGATCTTCATCTTAATTTCCACAACTCTAGGACTAATCTGATCAACGACCGCGACGTATACATGGAGGATGTGATTGAGAACCGCGATGTGGCGATGGACGACAGGGAGCACATGACCAGGACGCGGGTGAATCGGCAGGAGTACGCCCGGCGGAAGCAGTACGACTCGGAGGTGCGGCACATCGACGATGATTCCATGCGCAGGCACGAGATTGATCGGGGCAGTGACATTGACTTCAACACGGCCCACAATAGTCTCAAAAGCAAGCGGGAGCTGTTCATCAAGGACGGCAATGTGGAGATCCTTCAGCTGATGACCCGGGACAAGACCAGGGACGGCTTGAATCTGGACGATGACAATATCTACGTGAATGTCCCACTGAAACCGGCGGGTAATCTCTCCCACCCGCAGCTACTGATGGTGGACAACTCGGGCAAGGAGATCCTGATGCGCCGCTTTATTGAGGAGCAGCCGGACGGCAAGCAGATCATCAGGGAGCACTATCAGATTGTCCCGGGCGCCACATACATACAATCCATGCCCAATGAAGTCCAGCAGGGATCGACGTTGAAGGGCGACACCTTCCCCTTGGGCAAATCGGGACCAAATAGCATAGTTTACTCCCAGCTGGAACCAGAGGTCAAGGTCATCCACACCCAGCCGGTGCAGGCGGGCGGTGAGGGTGGTATAACCCTGGAGCAGCAGATGCAGCCAGCGGTTTCCAATCAGTCACTGACCCACGAACTGGAGAACTCACTTAAGCAGCAGAATGCCTTGCTGCGTCAGATTCTCATGGAGAAGGAGAAGCTGGAGAACGCGTTCACCCAACACGAGGTGGCCCTGGAGACGCAGAGTCTTCCCGGCCAGTCGATGGCCATTGGAACTCAGACGGACTGCGATGCAGGCACTCAGACAGAGGGACTGGATGCCGACTTGGATCCAGAGATTACCCAAGCGAAGCCCTCCCGTCGAAGAGCTCGCAGCGAAAATGACGAGTCCATGTCGGAGGATGGATACGAGTACGTGCGCTTCAATCCGCCAAATAGTCCCGAGGGCGTCTACTGGATCAAGCGAAGGAGGACGAAGAAACGGCCGAGACAACCGCGCAAGCGTATTGTGATGGTGGAGGAGGTCAAGCGCAAGATCCGTACACCCATCAAGGAGGAGGAGGAGGTGCAGGAGAGGAAGAGGCGAGTGCCGCCCAAGAAACCGCTGAGGGAGACCAAAACAAGCATCCTGCGCAAGCAGTTGAGTGACGAAAGCCGCAAGGATCAGTCCCGAAATGGGGATAACGGGGATAGGGCGGGCGGCAATCGCCGCCGATCCGAATCTGAGCTGATCATGGAAATAACCGATTCCATGGAAGAACTGGGCGGCAGTCCGGGTTCGCACAGCCTCCGAAAGATCCAGGTGGAGAAGTACTACAAGCACTCGGATGCTGATTTCGACGAGGACGACACGGAGTACTCCTTAGATTCCGATGGAGATGAGATTGTCATTAGAACCAATTACCCCAGTAGGGTAATTCCACCAAACGAAAGATACCGAAGGGAGGAGAAGCTCTATGCGGAGCCAGAGGAACCAGCGGGACACAAAAGATCACCGAGAAAGCCATCGCCAACGGAGGACTCCCAGCCAGAAGCTATGCCACGACTATCGAGGCGCGACAGCTCCAAAAGAAGTTCCCGCAAGCAAACTTCCTCGGAGCCCCCGCACAACCGAGTGTCCATCTCCAAGTACGAGTCCACGGTGACGGAGAATGGCAGGAAGCTCATGTCCACCTCCACGGAAATCGTGGGATCCAAGCGATCCCTCACCGATCGCAGTTATCAGAGCGAAACGGAGCTGGCGGCTCTCGAGCCCGAGGAGCGAAATGTGCCCAAGTACATGGAGTGGTACTACAACAAGAAGAAGTCCTCGGTCAGTGGACGCACCTCCACGGAGTCATCCAAGTCACAGCCATCGAGCAAAAAGAGGGTGGGAGCTGCCGAGAAGCGTGTTTCAAAAACCAGAATTACCGTCCATCCCAAGGACGTGGAGGACGACGAGGAGGTCAATGGGCGATATAAGCCGGAGCCAGCGCCCAGGAAATCCCCGCCGAAGGGCAGTCGAATGCTGAAGGAGGACCGAGCTCTGAACAAGCAGCACAAACCAAAAATCGAGACTGACACGAATCACCCACTCCTGCAGCACTCGGAGCACCGCTTCGAAAGGGAGAACGCCCTGGAGGTGCCGGCTGCACCCACCAAACTGCCCCACTACATGTATCCCGAGACTCCGCCACATGCAGCTGCCGCCGGCAAGGAATCCAAGAGCAGTAAGGAGTCCAGACCCAAACCGAAGCCATCGCCCATCCGGGAAAACGAAGTCAAAGTGTCCAACTCAAAGATCTACGTCGAGAATCGCGGTCCGGGACAGAAGCAGCTGAACGCCTCGACCCTGGAGGATGATCACGATTCCGGGATAGCCATGAACTCACTGCTCAACAGCCTGGGACGCCGCAATCCCATTGCCGAGAAGAAGAGCGTCTTTTCCATCGCCTACGACGATGTCAGCCGGGTGAAGAAGATCAACTCGGGGGGCGAGTCGCCGCAATACTCGTAGGACGATCCAGCGATCCAACGATCCGATCAATTCCAAACCCTACAAAAGGAACAATCATATGTGATAGCCGCCTCAAAGGCTCCCTACCTGCGAATCATCGAACCAACACTATCTGCAATACTGTATAATATACACCAAAAGCCAGCATGTTACCCCCATGTTATTCGTAGTCTACGGGATGTTGAGAAGTTTCAATCAACTCGTTTCCGTGCACCGAAAATACATACAGACGTTAGGATCCGGATCGATTAGCCGCTTTCATTTTACCCATAAGCCGACAGATGTAGTTCAAAGTTTTATATTTAACGTTATATACTTTAAAGTGTGGTTCTGTTGAGAGAGAGAGAGGTTGGATTACTTCTCTAATCTTCGAGGTTTTGGATCACGATGTATTCAGTGACCACTCCGCCAACGTATTCAACTCTATCCTATATGAATCATATACTCGACTATGTATGACCAAAATTGTTAAGAATATTTATATGGATAATGTTTAATGGATCTTTGTACATACATACATTTGTAATTATAACCCACAAGTCATTACCAAGTGCTCTCCTAACCGAAACTTGTGCAAATGTGTGCGTACATAAGCTAATGTATATTATGCAGTCGGATAAACAGATGCCTGCCATATTGAAAACACTTGCTAATATAATCTAATAAATCAGAAGCAAGTTTTTGTAAATACTTTAATTTTAAGCTTATGCAAATAAATCAAATTAATCCCAGAATTGTCTTTTTATTATGTCCAATACCATTCACTTTTTCCGGTAATCGACGGAAAGGTAAGCAACATTAATGGTAAGAGAAATTACTTTTTAATTATATTTCCATTTAATACGATATTTGACTAAATTGAACAATACTAGCACTTGCCAAATATAAAAGACCTAAATTCTCCCTGTTTTTTTTTATTACTTAGTAGTAGTCCCATTGAAGATAACAAACAAATATCTAGGGTTAATTTTAATGTGTTTTTATTCTTCACGCTCTCTTCAACTTCTCACCCCGTCTCGTTAAATATTTGTATAAGAGCTCAAAAGTCGAGAGGAGTGGAAGTGCGTACAGCATTCACGCTTTTCATATTAAATACTTATTTTCAAGGGCCAGAAAAACAAGGAAAAAACGAAATACTTTTGAACCTTAGCCAACTTTAGAACTCTCTTATACTGCTTTGAACCTTTGAGAGAATTGACAAACAAAGTTGTTATGGGAGTTATAAGTATGGTATGCAACATCAAACCAGTTTTAACTTAAAAAAAAAAATAATGTTGGATGAGTTTAAGTTTAAAATTTGAAAAACAATAATATTTAAATTATTTTGTTTCATAAATTCATAAATTTTGCAAATTTTTTCACTTTTTACCATTTTAAGGTGTACGTGTAATAAATAACAAGTAATATAAAAAAGACAAATATAAAACATAAATTTAAAAATTCTAAGAAAATTAAACATTTTATTTATCATCAATTTCTTAACTTTTGGATTATCAATTTCTCGAATATGCACCACAGTGCGCAGTCGAACATGTATGACAGAGAAGTTTTCGAACCAATGGGACGCTAAATAATATCATTCTCTTTCGGTTCAGTTAAACAAATTTTGTCGAGAAAAGCGGTTGCCTGTGAGTTGGATGGCTTTCTGAGGGTGGTGTAAAATTCTCATTATTTATTTAATTTCAGACGATACTCGAAATTGTTTGTTTTGATCAGACATCTTTGCAACATAACATAAGTGCAAGATGTGCAAGTGCCTAGCCGGAAACGTAGCCTGCTGGTAAGTTCTATTAATTGGATTACCATTATAATGTTCTAGGGCCTTGTAAGTTTAAGATAAGAGAGATTTTCAAGTTTCAAGAATCTTCTACAAGTGGAGCACCATTAAGAAGGCGTCAGGAAATAGCTAAGGAATTATAAATAGATCGGGAATCGTGGGTAAGACAGCAAACAAGATAAGAAAGGCAACAACCACCTGATAGCTAAAGTTCCCCCATATTTACATACTTAAATGTACGGCTTCCATGAAAAGATCTTTATATAAAATAAAAACAGTGTTCCCAAGGGAGCTGTATTTATTTATAATACTACACTGCAGCGTCAAGAGAACAATGCAATTTTAAAGCGGAAGCAGAGTTCAGAGAAAAACTGGAAATCCCCTGTGCGAATTCTCACTTGCGACTCTTATACATACAGGTTTCCATATCGCAAACGAAAGCAATGAGAGCAGGTAAACAAACTGGAGGTACCCAGATCCATTCTACCTGAAAGTGTTTCCACTTTCGATGGTGTATCATCGCATACAAACGACTATACGGCTGGGCAGAATGAATTACTTAATTGTCCATGGAATCATACGCATAGTTGCTGTGAGAAATATACGTACATGACATGCAACATGGTAGCCACAGAAGACTACTTATTATTATTCCAGCGCACGCTTCCCTAAGGCACATATTTATATGTCAGCATACATATATTTTTATATACTTGTTCACATTCGCGCACAGTGGCCACAATTGAAAGCCCGCGTATTTGCGTATCTATGAGATACAAACAAAAAATGTGGTCATGACGAGAATTTAGTAGTTCGACGGGACTGTGCGTCGCATTAGTTTTCCTTTGTGTATGTACCATCTGGCTCCAGAAAGTCCTGGCTCCGTCGAGGCGCGACGGAATTATTCCTTGAATACATATCTACCCCGAGGAATCGGATTCGCCATCCCCCGCCCCGGTGGTTTTAGCCAACAACCGGCAGCTTGTCGCCGGTTTCGCATTTCCGTTGGAATGCCAGTTCTTGGCCCTCGAAACGTAGTTGTTAACCCGCTGCTGGGGTGGAAATTTAATCTACGAATGTTATTTTGGGGTGCATTTTTATTAGACAACTTTTCATGCGTAATTAACTCGGAAGTATTGCATCATTTTTATGAAGAAGACTTTTTTTTTAGTTTCAACTATTAAGACTAATGAGAGCAATTATTCTAGCGATGACCATTTAAAAATCAATTATAAACACCATATGATAAATAAGTAAAATATATAGATCTTTAAAATACCAATGGTTCATGAACTGTAATACATTCTTACTGATGATGATCTCATTAGAACATGTGTAAGATATAGAGAATGATCTCATCGTTTCCCTTTTAAAGAACACTTCAATATTTCCAAACAACAGTTTTAGAAAATAAACAAATAACATATTATGAACTTACTCTTATCTTTCAGCTGCTTCAACTGTGCGCTCAGTGTGCTGATTTCAGTCATCAGTACCTTTTTGGTGGTCATCATTGTGGTCGGATTGGCCGTCTACTTCATTAACTACTATGAAAAGGAGGATGATGTTACCAAGTACACAAACAAAGTAACCGATAACATCCAGTCAGGATTTGATAAGATCAAAGATGCCCTAAGCAAATAAAATCAACCAGCGTAAGTAACAATTACCTATGGACAATATACTATATTTTCTGTAAATTTGCCAAAAATTATAATTTCAGATAAGTTCACATCCAAAAATGTTCCAAGCTTTGCATAATTCCATTGATCCAGTTTAATTGCCACCAATTTACACAAACAAACACCGCCGGAGCCTTTTAGAGGAGGATAATTGTTAAACTTTTTGAGTAACAGTACAAATAAATATTACACCACCCTCTAAATATTAATTTGAATCTCCAACTAACAATGTTTTCACGCAACACGAGTTTTACAATCAAATATTTATGATGTTTAAGTTCAGAAAACATACATTAAAGAATAAATATATTTAAAAAATGGTTTTACAAGTAAAATAATCATTTACGCAAGAATTTTTCTGGAGGGGGTGTTTTTCCTTTGCACATATTATTTTATTTTAGATTAAATATAAATGTTTAGCTTTTTAAAGCAAACATTCTGAAGCAACCCGAAGTTTTTAATTACATGAGCCTCTTGGAATACAGAAAGTATAAGACAACTTTAATAAGTTCCATTTAATAAGATCAGAACCTTACATCTAAGTTTACGATATAATCATCTGAAATTAAAAAATAAACCATTTACTAAAAGATAAAACAAGTTCTAAGTTCGTGGATGTTTGTATTATTATATTATATATTATTATATATTAGTGTATTATTATATTCGACAAACCGAAGTACTTATATCGAAATACAACATTGTGGGATGTTGCGACCTAAAAATAAGTTTTCCTAGGATGATTAGGCACTAAATCCAATCTTGCACTTGCGAGAGCGACTGGAAGTTGAATTGGTTTTTCTTAGTTCCATTTAAAATATAATAGGTTTTCATGGAAACAGCAAAAACAATTTGGTAAATTAAACGCTGTTTCTAATAAAAAACAATGTTCCAAGTTCAATTCTTTTGTATATCTTATAATTATGAATCATAATCATAATTTATGATATATCAAACCATAATTAAATTAAATATTGATAAATATTTTTAGCTACTTTAACTGTACTCCTCTGATGGTAATCATAACCGTAATTTTGGTCCTAGTTGGGGTTGGTGTAACCTCATTTATTTTTCACGAAAAGAAGAAACAAAATCACAAAGGTCGCAAGATTAGCTAAGGAAATGAAAAATATACTTTTCAATGATTAACTAATTTCTAAATCTTACATTCCTTTTAGATGAAATATAGTTACATTTTTAAGCAAACCGGATGCTTTTGGAAATACACAAAATTATGAAAAATGTTCTTTGAAAATGAATAAGCAACCAGAAATGTAATAACCGGAAGCGCTGTGATAATCTTTCTAAAAATTTGAAATAGTGTCAAAAATGCTGATAAGACCATTCTTTTGTGATATAAAAATTATAACAAAACAAGAGAGAACGCTATAGTCGGGTTTGTGTCCCGACCATCTAATACCCGTCACTCAGCTAAAGGGAGTGCGAGGGAGGTGGATATATAACATTTTTTTGATTGCGAATAACTTTTTAATGAATGGTCCGATTTGAAATATTTAAAGGTGTGGGCGCCAGACACATTTTAAAATCGTTAGTGGGCGATTGTGGGCGTTAGAGGGGGAGTGACACCTTTTTGAAATAAACTTGCGCTGCGTAGGAAGCCCAAGAATATGTGTGGGAAATCTCAACCTTCTAGCTTTAGTAGTTTCCGAGATCTTAGCGTTCATACCGACAGACAGACAGACGGACAGACGGACTCTACGAGTAACGGGTATAAATATGTATTTAAACTAGACAAATCAAAGATAATACAAATATGAGAATGTACCACACTTTCAAAGGGTTAGTCCCGGAATAAAAATATTAAATTTTACATTGGCATATAACGTTTTACTTTCTAATGTGCAAATACCAAGGCCCTGCCATTCGAAAAATGTCCCTCCGCCCAGCGGGCAATCCCCAATAAAATCGATATATTCAGAACCATTTCGAAGCCATCGACTCGATGAACTTCTACCAGGCTCCCAGAAAGTTCAGACGTGCTGCCAATCGTTCGACAACTTCGATTGGATCCAAATCAGCCCCTGCATCGCTCCGAAATGGAAACCCAACACGACGGCGGAGTGGGAAATCCAACATGGTGGAGCGGTGAAAACTCAACACGCAGGGGAAGTGGGAGCTCATCGGAAGGGAAAGATGCCCTTTTTTGGAAAGTCTGGTAACGCCCAATTTCAAGCGGTTAATTTAAAAATATAAGGATATAGCCAGCTAAAGAATAAAAATAAAATATTTTCTGAGGTAAATTTTTGTTTAAAAATTAACTTTAAATTGCAAGAATTTTCAAATTACGAGTGTGACCGACTGAATGGAATCCCATATTCCGGAATTACAAAATCGCTTTAAGGTTTCATAAATTAGGAAAATAAAAATAATCTAGTATAAACAATCCTTAAAATGAATAGATCTAGGATAGCTCTTTGTGACGACTATGAGCACCCAGATAGTGTAGAGTATATATTGGAATCGGTTTTGATGCCTAGCGATGACAGTTTAGATTTTGAACGTTTGGCGGATGAGTACAATTCTGTGCTTCTGAACCATTGTTCCTGCAATGGAGCCTGTGAAAAGAGTGAAATCTGTCCACATGGTGATCAATATGCGTGCCCCACGGATGGGGGAGAATTAGTTCTTAGGAATTCCTCAAATCCCGTTATCGAGTGCAATGATTTATGCAAGTGCAGTCGAATCACCTGCTCCAATCGGCTTGTGCAGTACGGTCCAAGGGAAAATCTAGAAATATTCGATTCTGCAGTGTACGGATCCAAAGGTCTTCGCACTTTAGTTAACATTCCAGAAGGTGGATTCATATGCGAATATGCCGGAGAGGTTTTGACAGCATCGGAAGCCAAAAGACGCTTGAAGAAGAATGAAGAACTTGGCGTGATGAACTACGTCCTGGTTCTAAATGAATACACCAGCGAAAAGAAGCAACAGGTGACCATCGTGGATCCCTCTAGACGTGGAAACATCGGGCGCTACCTAAACCACAGCTGTGAACCCAACTGCCACATAGCAGCGGTACGAATAGACTGTCCTATACCGAAAATAGGTTAGTTTTATTACTGGTTTTACTCCGATTTATGGAGGTAATGTATCGTATATCCCTAGGTATTTTTGCAGCCCGGGATATTCGGGCCCAGGAGGAGTTGTGCTTTCATTACGGCGGAGAGGGGCAGTACCAAAATGTAAAAGATGGAAAGACTTGCCTCTGCGCTGCTCCGAATTGTATGGGTTTCATGCCGAACACTGCAATTGAGTAAAAAGTTAGTTTAATATTGCAAATATATAACTTTATTTAAATACTTGCCACTTATAGCTTGTTCTGCACTTGGTTTTCCAACGGAGGCAGCTTTTCCTGAATCCACTTTTGAAGATCCGTGATGGAGGTGGTTTTCAGTTCGTGCAGAGTGTTCCTCAGTGGATGGAATGTGCCCTTGACGCCCAGTTTTTTAAGGGATTCAAAAGTCTCCAGTGCCCAGTCTTGCGGAACTAGAGTATCCCGTTCCCCATGGAACATTCGCAGTTCGGGAAGGGAATCCGCTTTACTGTTCTCCAGGGATTCGTAGACAACGGAACCGCGATTCAGGAACGACGAGTGTGCGAATACGCCCGCCAAACTGGGTCTCAAATGGTAGCCCGTATGCAGGGCCACTGCCCCGCCCATGGAGAATCCGCCCACTATAATCCGGTTCAGCGGGATTCCGCTGGACACCTCCTCATCGATGAGCTGGTTGACCGCCTCATAGCACTGGGACATGCTCTTCCTGCTCTCCGGGGCGGCAATGTTTACGGATTTGCGGTCGAACCAAACATTGGATAGCTCCCCGTCCAGCGGGGTGTACTTCTGCTTGGGGGCCGTGGGATAGATGATCTTAATGTGCGGATACTCCAGATCACGGCCGAGCAGGAAGCGCACCCATTCCAGAACATTGGGGCCGGTGTCGCCGGATCCGTGGAAGAATATCACGGAGGCGGTGTGTTTTCCCGTTGCATTTATTGTCTTTAAGGCCGGCTTCATCTTTAATAAATGCTTTTTGATGGTTATTAAGTAGCTTTTAGTTCGTGAAGACTGAGTATTTTTAACATGGCACAAAAATCCAGTTGGAAATTCCAAAGGGCAGCAGTGTGACCAGCTAAAAAACGGAACATGTGTCTTACAAATCAGCTTTTGATAAATGATAAGTTGTTTAGTTGATTGGTTTTAAGTTTTAAAATGGCAGTTATCATCTCATTTTACCCATATCTTCTGCACTAACTTTTTTGATGTTGTTTGTAAACAAAAGCAGCTGACTGAGCAGTAAGGCCTTAACATAGGGGTTTTCAACCTTTTTAAACTATCCGGCAACCCTTGAATTCTCGCATGTAAACATGCAAGCGTTTTCCAACACTCGCAATAGCAGAAGAAAAAAAGTCGGAGTGGCAGTGGCAAAATAAATAAATAAAGTTGTGAGTAGCAGTAAATAAAACATAAAAACCATAAATAAAATAGCGCACATCAAGTGCTTGGTGCTAGCATAGTTTATTAAACCGATTTCAAACCTTTTTATTTACTTACGGGCGTTAGTTTACATTCAAGTGAAAACTTCAATGAAGCAAAGGGAGAAATTTACGGTGTACTTTCCCAGCTTATATACATACGTGGTTATATACACAGTCTGTTTGAGATCTCGAGTTGTAAATGCAGTGTAAATGTTTGCTCCGCATTGCAGTAATCTCCTACAACAAAGTGGCTTGCCTGTTTCACAATCACATTCAACGGCCTTCTTCGTGAGTTCCATTTCATGGCCTCCATCAGCTGTTTGGCACATGGCATTGGAAGTGTGGGTGTGCGTCTGTAAGTAGTATGTATGTACAAGGCACCATTCGTACGTGCGTGGGAGGGGGACAGGGAGTGGAATGTAAGTGAGTAATATTTGTTTATGTGGAAGCAAAGTTCAACGGTACCTGCACACACACTCTCGACATCCGTGCTGATTACGCTATTTGTTTTCACCTACACAGATATACGGAGAACGTGTATAAGGTTTTGCCTCCTCAGCATGATTCGGCACTATTTCGCCCAGTTTTTGCCTTTATCATTCATTTACCAACAACCCGGCCTCACTTTACCCAGAAATTTTAAAGCCGCTCTCTGATAAACAATGACTAGAATCCCTTTCTAAAACAGCTGGAGTTTCTGAAGTGTGTGATATGTGATGGGTCACAAAAATGGGATTTCCAGGAAAGCCCCCTCTTTCATCTGAGAGATGGTTTTTCGGGTTTGCATTGGTGATTCAGATAAAGTATCCATAGATATTCTTGCACTAAAAAAAAAAATAATACTGTTTTTGAAATTTTTGTATTTTAAGTCAAATAAAAAAAATGAGTGAGAATGTCATTTCATAACCATTATATGTTGAAAATATTGGGTCCCTTTATTAAAACTCAATAAATTAGACTCTTGACAAATTAAAACAATCTTTTAAATTGTAATTAAAAGTCTGTTCTATTCAGGACCATTTATACGGAAATAAATCTTGAATTTTGATACATACAATTGGATTTTATTCGATTTGTTATTTACTGTGTAATATATCTGATGGCAATAATATTTCTATTGTCATGTACGATAATAGCTTCATAAATTGGAAATGCGGGTGATTTTTTTCCAGTTAGGAAAACATAAATGTATGACTCGATACTTCTAAATTTATTGCCATGATTTGCTTGCTTGGTAACAATGATTAATCAGATATACAATTCACACGAATTTGAGGGTATTATGATTTTGAACGCCATATTATGCCTTAGCAGAGGATCTAGAAAAGTGATCAAATTATTAATAATACAGTCAAACCGTCATAAAGGGGGCTTAAATACCTTCCTTATTAAATATTCAATGGAATTATGATAGTATGAAGATTTAAAGAAATATGCATAGGAATTCAGTTTGTAGGGTGTTTCACTTTTGTTTTGATGATATTGATTCGCTGATTTTGTGCGGACTTTGTACAGATTTAAGCTATCATTTCAACGAAACGAAATTCCTAAATGCTTGGATGACGCGAGTAAAGTTTTCCAATATGCTGTATAGCCCTACATCTACCCTACAAATTAATTTCGTGGGTAGGTACATAAAACATTTGGGAATTCATGTTCCCCTAAAAAACCTGCTGGGCAGGTTAGGCATTTCTCACCTGAAATGAAAAGTCATGGCAGACAATTGTGTTTACCAAAGGTACCGATTTGTGAGCATCATCGTTACGGGCCAAAAATCTCTCGTAAGCCGTGCGTTCATTCATGATATACATAATTGTATGGCTTGTTATCGCCACAACAAGGAGTATATTCACCTGTAAGCAAGGGTCCGACAGAATCGAGTCACATGTAAGCATGATAGCGCTCTTTGTAACGCTCCCCGCCATCCGAGAGATAGGTCTCTGCGGCCTCTGGGGCTTTCGATTCCGATTTCCATTCCCGATGGGTAGCGGTAGAGCAGACCATAGCAGTCAGTTGACGGGCTCTCTCCACGGCGCACGCATGATCGCCGGAGTGGATTTGCGGAGCAGAAGCAGATCGATCGTGCGCTTTCATTTTCACACAGCCTTTGTTTGCGAATTAACATTATCTCGAGTGGAGTGGAGTGTTGTGTGTACATAAACCCCTGGTTATTAGAACTCTAAATTTTTTGAAAAGTGGAAAAGTCGCCATCCATAGTTGTGCCAAAATGCAGACCCAAATGCATACCTCCATGCAATATGAGAGTCACCTCTCCAACAGCCCCAGCCACAACAAGTTCTCCTGCCCCCCAGAAGGTTCGTTTTGGATTTTACGATGGGTCTACAGTTCAATTTGCAACTAGTTTGCCAGATAATTTCGCTACTCGGTCTTTTGGGGAAAAAACCACTGATCATGACGGTGCACATTGCGAATCAAGTTCTCTGGCGGGTCCCACACTCTAAAACAGCCCACAATGATTGGCGAAAAAATGTTTGAAACGTTTCCAGATTGTTATACAGTGAAGTCACCCGAAGTCGAACGTTAGGTGTTAAAAGTAATGGAGTGATACAGCAATAATTTCAGTTGCAATGCCCGATTCGCGCGTGTGCTGGAATATTTGAATAATTAGAGACAGTGGAAAGTCGTTTTGGATATTATCGTAAAAGATAACCGTACGGGGAAACTGGTTTGTGGTGACAATGCAAAATCCGTTAGTACTCGCTCGAAAGAGTGTCTTTCAAAAACTAAAAGTATTGTTTTCTCAAAAGGTTCTTTATATTAAGAATACCGTTCACTTTAATCTTATCCGGTTAGTTTTCTTATCGAGAAATAATAATTCTTTAATGATAGACGTTTCCAAAACTAATATGTTTAAAAATAACAAAATTATACGAAAATCTTTACCACAAACTAAATAAATAATCCCTTTTTATTCTAGAACTTATTAAAGCTTTGTAGTATCTTACCATTCAGCTATCTTAGATATGCGTAAAATAATACGTCATTTCACACTTGGAGGATTTCGTTAAAGTGCCATCTTGGATTTTATTTTTGCAAATTCATAACAGATTAGATAACATAACAGAATATATAGCCTAAGCTGATTGTCGATCTATTTGCAATGGATGGGGTACAAGGGTTACAGGGCTCGGTTGTAAGGTGTATAAGTTTCTAACTCGTAACAATATAATATGCTCATTAAATATATATATTAATAATCGGTTTACCGACTTTCCAGAGGCTGAGATGAACAACACTTCGGAAAGTTGTTCCATCTCGTCGCATTGTGGCGGTCGGTTTGGATCGGTACACTCGACCTTAGATGACCACGATGCCACGGACGACGACATGACCTTCTGCATGTCCAACTATGCCAAGGAGGCCCTGAAAATGATGTACATGATGCGGTCGCACGGCATGCTCACGGACGTGGTACTCGAGGTGAAGAAGGAGCTCTTTCCCGCCCACAAAGTAGTGCTGTCCGCCGCATCGCCCTACTTCAAGGCCATGTTCACGGGCGGACTCAAGGAGTCGGAAATGTCGCGCGTCCAGCTCCAGGGGGTAAGTTCAGTTCAAGCGCGGCCCTTAATTGGTTGGTTTAATGGATGAACAGTTCGTCCGTTTTGCTCTTTTAGGTCTGTCCCACGGCCATGTCCCGCATCCTCTACTTCATGTACACCGGCCAGATCCGAGTGACTGAAGTGACGGTGTGCCAACTCCTGCCGGCGGCTACCATGTTCCAAGTGCCAAACGTAATCGATGCCTGCTGTGCCTTCCTGGAGCGCCAATTGGACCCCACGAATGCCATCGGCATCGCCCACTTTGCCGAGCAACACGGCTGCGTTGAGCTGCAAAAGAAGGCCAATGTGTTTATTGAGCGAAACTTCACACAGGTGAGTAATCTCTAATATTGATCTGTCCAGAAAACTACATCTATTGCTATTCCTTTAGGTGTGCCAAGAGGAGGAATTCCTCCAGCTTTCGGCCTATCAGTTGATAGCCCTTATCCGAAGAGATGAACTAAATGTGCAGGAGGAGCGAGAGGTCTACAACGCTGTCCTCAAGTGGGTGAAATACGACGAGGACAACCGGCACTGCAAAATGGAGCACATCTTGGGCGCCGTGCGTTGCCAGTTCCTAACGCCCAACTTCCTCAAGGAGCAGATGAAAAACTGCGATGTTTTGCGAAAGGTGCCCGCTTGTCGGGAGTATTTGGCCAAGATCTTCAAGGACTTAACGCTGCACAAGTGTCCGGGTGTTAAGGAGAGGACGCCCAACACCACACGAATGATATTCGTAGCCGGCGGCTTCTTCCGCCACTCACTGGACATTCTGGAGGCCTACAATGTGGACGACAAGACGTGGACGACACTGCCAAATCTGCGCATTCCAAGATCCGGCCTGGGCGCCGCTTTCCTCAAGGGCAAGTTCTATGCGGTGGGGGGCAGAAATAACAACATTGGATCCTCCTACGACTCGGATTGGGTGGATCGTTATAGTACTGTCAGCGAGACGTGGCGTCCCTGCGCTCCGATGTCCGTGCCACGCCATCGAGTGGGCGTGGCCGTCATGGACGAGCTAATGTACGCTGTGGGCGGATCAGCGGGCATGGAGTACCACAGCACAGTGGAATAGTGAGTTTTATTTATTGACTAAAAATACCGTAGTATTTCATAAGTTAAAGGTTTAAAATATGTTTTTTTTTATTGTTCTCAAACTAGTTAGTATTTTAATTTATTCAACATCGCGTTGAGCGGTAGTTTAAATATAGCCTATTTAAAAACGATTTGAACAAAAGCGTGTCAAGGAAGTTGCAAATTTTATGTTAAATAGATTATGTTATTACAAATATCTGCTACAGCCACATATTAATGGTAAATTATAATCTATTTTCAGCTATGACCCAGAACTCGATCGCTGGACCCTCGTTCAGCCGATGCATGCTAAGCGCTTGGGTGTCGGCGTGGTGGTGGTCAATAGGTTGCTCTATGCCATCGGTGGTTTCGATGGAAACGAGCGATTGGGCAGCGTAGAGTGCTATCATCCGGAGAACAATGAGTGGAGTTTCCTGCCACCGCTACAAACGGGTCGCAGTGGAGCGGGTAAGAATGACTAAACATCCTGTTATCTCGACTTTAACTAAATTTTAAATTAATTACAATCAGGGGTGGCGGCCATTAACCAGTACATCTACGTGGTGGGAGGCTTTGATGGCACCCGGCAACTGGCAACCGTGGAGCGTTATGATACCGAAAACGATACCTGGGACATGGTGGCACCAATCCAAATCGCACGCAGTGCCCTCTCGCTGACGCCGCTAGATGGAAAACTGTACGCAATTGGTGGATTCGATGGCAACAACTTTCTGTCCATTGTAGAAGTCTACGATCCGCGAACGAACTCTTGGACGAAAGGGACATCTCTGAAATCGGGAAGATCTGGTCATGCGTCGGCGGTTATCTATCAGCCAGCGTGTTCCACCACGTTTATGGACTACGAAGAAAGCGACGCTCCACAACCAGATGGAAGTAACGACGAGGGAAGGCACGGTAATTTACCACAGAATCCATGCGGCAGTGGCAGTCCGCAATATCCTGGAACCGCGCCCAATATGCAGTTTCACACATCGTTCGGGATGAGCGGCTGCAATAATTGTGACTCTGAAATAGACGTGAAGCCAGAAATCCCTCCAGAACCACATAGTTTTCAAATACCCGCCATTAAATCAGAGGAGCTGAACAATCCGAGCTGCCCCTGGTCCAGAATGCAGGAAAGATTTCGAAGGTGTAACCCATCACCTTTCAAGCAGAGAGATGGAACCCCCTTGGAGGAGCCCCTTCATAAGTTTGATAAGGCGCGAAAAACATGTTTGCTAAGCACAGCAGCGAAAGTGTTTCATAGCCACATCGAAGGGCGTCTGCGAAAACTCACTACGGCAGCCACATGACAATACGAATCCGAACCTCACGCTTAGCCACAACCAAAAACATCATTCATTGTACAAAGCCTGATCGTATACCCAAGAATTCCATGTTGAGAAGGAGCATTCCATTGAAGTATATTGCTAGTGTGTTCGCTAGGTGATATTTAGTCAAACCGTTTTTATGGCATCCATAACATTAACTGGCGCTCGTCAGCCCCATTTATAAAGATTGATTAGGGTTAATAGTTGATTAGTGGAAGGAAAGTTTCGTATTTTATGTATTTTTTAAGCATCCATACTGATAACTTGCATATTGTACTTTTTTTAGATTAGGATTATCAAAGGAGTTATGTGCATCCATAGCTATTTATAAGAAAATGCTAGTAATATAAACTAATTAAAAAAACAAAAATATTTTACAAAATTTAACAACACCTGTTTTAAACTTCAGCTCGTGGGACCTTATGGTAACATAAATTAAGTCTTATTTATTGCGCAGTGAAGAAACTGTCGACAAATTACCGACATGTCTTGTGACATGTCGGCCATAAATAAATTTGTTTCCATTAAAACTCACTCACCGTGACAGTGTCGTTTATTTTATTTCAAAGATCAATTTATGGGGTTTTTTTATCGACTATTCGTGTATTTGTTTATAAACAAAGGTCTTAACAAGTTGAAATTAAAGACTCCTTTGCTTACGGGGTCTTGGGGGATTAAATGAAACGTGTGTGTTGTCGGTTATGGAAACAATGTTTAGTCCACCCATTTGCAATCCTTTGATAGCCGACTGGAATAAGTTGAATTACATTAAATTAAATTTACATTCTTTTCGATCATCATTTTATTATGAACCTACCATTCTTCCAGGGCCTAGACCACGGACCTTCACTCGAACTGTCTTCCAACCCAATTCAATGGCTTTCTGCAATACAATTTTATTATTTTGTTAAATTTCCAAAGATTTATATCGCATTTATATAGACCGTTCAGTTTTTTTCATATATTATCTTGGTAAGATTCAAATAAATAGATTTTACTCTGAGTTAATGTACATATTTATATGTATTTGAAATAATTTAAAGTGTCTCGGTCACTGCGTTACTAAATTCTGACCAAACTTATAGTACTCTTTGCAATAGTATTTGTAATATTTTACAGAGTAACATTGATGTGATCGCACCAAATAAGAATTCAAATTAGTCAGGAGCTTGGATAACAACAAAACCTATTAGGGGGTGTCATTCCCGATTATGATCTATTAGGATTATCATTCTCCTGGGATTTAACTTACTCCACTTATGGTAACAGCAGTAGCTTGCGCAGCGATGTTTGTTCCTTTGCGGGTGTTTTTGAATCCCTCAATGCCACAGGAGCGTATCAGCCGGAGGACCCCTGAAAGTAATAGATATTTTAGTTTTAAGGAAACAGTCTTCCAAATAGCCAACCTTTGTGATCCGTCACGGAAATAATTGTGTTGTTGGGTGAAACCCGAATGTTACAGATAGGCAGTTCGTTGAAGGGCATTCCATTAAACAATTGGGTGGCGGTGCTGGCATCCGGGAAGAACTTGGCCTTGCTGTGGGTAAATAATGCAATATATAAGTTTTTGTTTTAAGAAAAGGGAACATTTACCAACCGATTGATAAGTGTATCTATGTCCACTGTCTTCTCGCCCACTGTTCCTTCGTCTTTGGCCGGCAAAGATGCCAGCATTTCCTTGCGGTCCTCCGCCTTCCGGCAGCAAACGCCCGTGTGTATCCTTGAGGTCTGGAGGGGCACAGCTGGCAAGGTAATGCTCCGCAGAGCAGTTAATAATACGGTTTTAAGTGACATTTTTAATTTAATTCGCAGACGGTGTACAAAAACCAAATTACATCACACCGCCAGTCTGGCAACACCGGCAGTGTTGGCTAACACGCCACAACAAGTGGCCACGCTTCGTGGTGGATGGCAAAAAAGCAAGAAGAAGACTATTTTCACGTGTTTCTGTTTGAAGTTGGTTTTGATTCCGGCAATCCTCGTGTAAAATGGCTCTAAAAAGGTTGAAGAGTGAGTACTTACCATACCCTTTAAGTTCAAATAGTTAAACATGTCGCTAACCACTCCGCAGCTAAAAAATCCAAGAGGCTGACCGGTCGCCTAAAGCACAAGATCGAAAAGAAGGTGCGCGACCACAACAAAAAGGAACGTCGCGCTGCTAAGAAAAATCCGAAGAAGGGCAGCAAGAAACAGAAGCTCATCCAGATCCCCAACATCTGCCCCTTCAAGGAAGACATCCTGAAGGAGGTGGAAGAGGCCAAGCAGCGCCAGGAGGCCGAGCGTTTGGCCCGCCGCGAAGCTTTTAAGGTGGAGCGCGAACAGAGCAAGTTCAAGTCGCTGGAGTCGATGGTCGAGGATGCCGACATGCGGAGCACCGTGCACAGTATAATGCACGAGAACGATGCCCAGGATGCGGACGAGAAGAAGTACAAAAATGCAGTAACCCGGGAGCAGTCCCTGAAGCAGTACTTCAAGGAGTTCCGAAAGGTCATTGAAAACGCAGACGTTGTCCTGGAGGTGGTCGATGCACGTGATCCGCTGGGCACCCGCTGCAACGAGGTGGAGCGCGCTGTTCGCGGTGCTCCGGGCAACAAGCGACTGGTCCTGGTGCTCAACAAGGCCGATCTGGTGCCGCGCGAGAACCTGAACAACTGGATCAAGTACTTCCGCCGCAGCGGACCCGTCACCGCCTTCAAGGCCTCCACACAGGATCAGGCCAATCGGCTGGGACGCCGCAAGCTGCGCGAGATGAAGACAGAAAAGGCCATGCAGGGATCGGTCTGCATTGGCGCCGAATTGCTTATGTCCATGCTGGGCAACTACTGCCGCAACAAGGGCATAAAAACCTCAATTCGCGTGGGCGTTGTGGGCATCCCAAATGTCGGCAAGAGTTCCATCATCAATTCGCTGACCCGTGGCAGATCCTGCATGGTGGGCAGCACTCCAGGAGTGACCAAGTGAGTTTCTTTTCATACTCCACGTCCTTTTCTCTATGCAACTGGTTTATAACTCCTATTTCCCATACTTTTCTCAGGTCAATGCAGGAAGTGGAGCTGGATTCGAAAATAAAACTGATTGATTGCCCCGGCATCGTCTTCACCAGCGGAGGTGAAAACTCACATGCTGTTCTGAAGAATGCGCAGCGCGTGGGTGATGTGAAAGATCCCTTCACCATTGCCGAGAGCGTTTTAAAGCGCGCCAGCAAGGATTACTTCTGCACCATGTACGATATTACAAGCTACGACACATTCGAGGAGTTTTTCGCCAAAAAGGCAGCAAGAATGGGTAAGTTTATTCAGTTCTTCTTGGTATGGAAAAGAATAATAGCTTTTCTTAATAAAACCATAGGAAAATTTCTGAAGAAGGGAGTACCCGACGTTGTGGCAGCCGCACGAAGTGTGCTCAACGATTGGAACACGGGCAAAATCAAATACTGCACACAGCCTCCGGAAATTGAGGAAGCCCAAAGTGTGCACATAAGTGCCTCAATTGTGCACTCCGAGGCGCGCGAATTTGACGTAGAGAACTTCGAGTCCATGGAGACAGAGATACTAGAGCATTGCGCTGTAAAAACTGATGACATTATGGAAATAACGTCTACGGGGCCACTCGAGATCCGACAACCGCGTGAAATAGAGAATCCTGCCGATAAAGTTACTGAAAATTTGGTCATAGACGAGAAGGAAAAACCTGCCAAAGGACGCAAGCGAAAATTGGACGAAGAAAAGGAGAAGGTAGATCCCAGTCTACTCTTGGAAGGTAAGCAATGAAAAATTTTCCGCACGGAATTGTAAAAACGTCTTGATTTATTTGAATTCCAGAAAACCAATCCCTGAACAAAGGCATTAAGCAACTGCAAAAGCAAAAGAAGAAACAGAATGTTCGCAACGAGAAGAAAATCTCCAAAATTACAGACGTTCTGGATAGCTTTAGCTTAGGGTCATCTTCCACAAAGGCAGAAAAATACGATTTTGATAAGGATTATGTGATTGAATAAATTCTGCCCTAGTTTTAATCATTTAATAAATCTGTTGATGGTACACTGTAATATAGAAAAGTGTAATGTCTCCAAAAAAATGTAATATCCCGCTTTTTACTTCGGATAATCTCAACCATTTGAAATGAAATCGAATTTCGTTTCCCAATTGTTTTTGTAAATATATTGAAATTTTATTACAATTTTTTAAACTTAACAGTATAACTGCACTGATTAAATATTTGATCATATTGAAGCAATTGTATGTATTTATTTCTGGTCATCAGATTTTTTACATGCGGAGAAATTTTGAAAATCATCCCACTAACTTTGCTCATGAGTATGTTTAAAGTTTGTTTCTATTTTTTATAGTGCTTTTTTGGAATTAAAATATACATACAATAAGGCGTACCTATTTTCTTTATGAATTTACTGAACACGGTCTTCCTTTAACAGTGAGAAAAATGGTAACAATAGTTTTACGGGGATCGCATTTATTCTTAGATCGAAATACATACAAGGCTGGGATTCTAGGATGGCCTACATACGGTTTGGTTTGGTACAGAGGTTGAAAGATCTAGCGCACGGATTTAAACTACTACACCAAATCCTCGAATTGTCATTTCCTACAGGTGGAAATGCAACCGAAGTTGGGGCTTGTGAACAATGAATGGACAAATGATGTTTTCAGGTTTAAATAGAAGAATTTTAGATTACTTAGCTGCTGTAAGTATCTTGGTAAATATAAAATGGATGCGTGTTATGAAAACGAAAACAGTCAAAATATCAACATAAAACAAATAATGTTCGAACATGACGTATGCTTTCTGAAAGCCAATTTTTGTCCTTATGCGCTAGAGTCTAAAACCGTATCGAATTGTTTTTGTGGTGTTCTTTTAACCTAGGATCTATGCAGTTACTACTGAACAGATTTGTATTTCAGTGATGTTTGGTTTCATTTGGGTGGGGTATAAATTATGGGCTTGGGTTCTTTTAAAAACGTCGCATAGAAAAGGTAGTGGCTTCTGAATGTTTTATCGTAACTAGACTATCTGCCATTCTCGAAACTGTTAACCCTGATGTGCCTTCTGTAAAGTATGTATATATAAGTTAAGTATTTATACATATCATATAGCTACTGGCAATGGAGCTCTAGCCCCACGCGTCGGTACATTACTACATGTGTATATATAGAGTGAATCACAGGATTTCAATTTTTGCTAAGTATTTTTTAACAATCAATTACTATGTATTTCGCCCCTACTCGCAGCCACTTCTAGACTCCTCCTCCTCCTCCTCTCACTTAATGCGACTCAGATGCGTTAAAATTAATTTCGATGTGTCTACTAGCAGTAATTGAAACTTGTTTCGTAATTATGTATATTAACATTTAAAATGATTTCTTTTGCAGTCCTTTGTTGTTCCAAATTATTGGTTGTTTACTGGTTAACTGGCGGCTCGATCTCCTGCCCGCCAGGCACCTCCATCTCGTCCTCGTCGCGGGGTAGTCCGTCAGAGCGCACACCTGCCTGCACAGCCTGGTCAGCAACTTCTGCGCCTTCCGGAGCAGTTGACGCGATCGCCAGCTGCCCACCTGGTCATATCCGCCACCCAAAGGCTCCGCCAGGTGATGGGATGCCGGATGAGGTCCTGCCGAAAGGGCCTGCAGCAGGTACTGTCACCGCAGATGGCTAAAGTGCACCTCCAGCCAGCAGGGGCAGCCCATGATGTCCTGTCTTTTGTAGGCGGGTCCCCATCCCTTGGCGAAGCTGATCTTTATGCTGAAGTAGTCCACGGGTCCCATGTGGTGATGCCCTTGCTGTTTCATGCTAAGCAGTTGAGCCCTGCAGAAATAAATTCATAAAAAGGATTTAGTTTTGATATCAAATTAGTCTGCGTTACGTAATCCTAAATTCTATAAGCTTCCCCTTAAAAATATACCACATATTTTAAAATCTGGTAAAACTATAGAAATTAAATAATTAGAAGCATTCTATATTTATACCCTTGCAGGGGGTATTTTAATTTCAGTCAAAAGTTTGCAACGCAGTGAAGGAGGAATAATCAAAAAAAATAATAGAAAAAACATTGTAACTTTGTAGGAAGTAGGCGTTTTGATTTCTGACAATTTAACTGCAAGGGTATATAAACTTCGGCTGGCCGAAGCTAACTTCCTTTCTGTTCTCTCAATATACTCTTTCAGGTGTTTATAAACCCAAAATTTTTTTGCATTCTTACATATTAAATAAGGACCCTTACCTATTTGTTTCAAAGGCCTTCAGGCAGTAGCCGGGCATCACTTTGCACACACGATCCAGATTTTCTGCCAGGGTGGGAGAGTCCACAAAAACGGGTGTATTTCCACGGTTGTAGATCCAAACATCGCCGTTCTCCAGGCTCAATGTGACCCCTGCAATGCGAACTCCGGTTAAAAGGGGCTTCCAATATAAGAACCATTCTTTGCTTACCCAATCCGACCTTCTGCCGCGTAGTTTGGATCGCCTCGGAGTGAACCTGCTTGCCTGCGGGAGTGAGGTCACGTAGGCACATGCTGTCCCCTTCACTGCCGACGATCCCATCCGTGTAGATATTGACTGCTTTCGTTCTGGCGTTAAAGAACTCCCCGACTCGGTGGGCCAACTCCCAGTAAGCGATTTGGCACCAGACCTTGCTGTTGATGTTATGATCTGAAATTTACAGGAAAAACAAAGCTATTTAGACAATGCATTGTAATGGTTTCAATGAAAAACTTAGATTTTCGCATAGGAAAACAAATGCGATTACACATCATTTTGAATATGAAAGTGTAATATTGAAAAATACAATTACTCCAATTTCACTTTCAAATAAAAAATTATTTGTAGTATAAAATACATTTTTAATTACAAAAATTTACAAAAATCATTTCCCTATAGGAGATTTATCAATCATCATAATTTAAACATATTTATGATCACTACATTGGATCTACAAGTAAAGTTCATATCTTTCACACCTAACAGGGCGCTCAAGTAAACGCTTAAAGATTGCGATGTCAAGTTAACTTGCTAATTTATTGGCCAGATAGCGGAATCATTAAGTTCTTAAATATGACTGCGATAAAGTTATTCCCATTAATAACTATTATTTAAATTGCAATCTTGTAACCCGCATACAAATTGTGGGCTAAGGCGGTGATAACTCTTTCGTCGGCCAATAAAATGTGATTTAAAATTGCCATAACATTCACGGCGATATCGGGGGAGTAAGCGCTATATAGCCCTATCGTTTCCGAGTACAGAAAGAACGAAGAGACGGCGAATTGAGCGAGTCGCACATTCAAACAGGCGCATTCATATTACGTTCACACTCACTTGTGTGCTCAGACATTTAAATGGTAATAATTTTGGCGCCAGGGCATTACGTAAACAGACCGGCGTCGCGTATTTGGTGTGTGTGTGGAATTCATTCGCACATATATCGGCCTGTACGGCTGTATATATATTGTGAGCAAACCCACAGAGTCTGTTTATGGGTTCATTTGTATATTCCGATTCCGAACGCGTGTCGGGCCAATAATAAAGTGAGAAACAAGTGCAACTCTTTATTCGAAATCCTTGCTAACGAGACTCTTTGGGAATGTTTATGTGTGGGTGGGCTTTAAATACAAATTATTTAATATTTATGACCGCATTAAACCAGGCATAAATTTTAAAATTTATATTTCATTAAAAGAATATACCTATGAATTCCCCCGAATTAGTAAACAAAATGCGATGAATTCTACTTTTGCAGTCGTAAAATCGAACAATGCTAACATTGCGTATACGCCACCGTATCTGTATTTTATATAGCCATATACATATTTGTTAATACCTACTTCAGATGACACCATTCACCACTGTCAGCATAAACACACCCTCGTCTTGGGAATTTATCAATCAGCAATGGCATAAAGTGCATTGTCAGACAACACAGTGCAAATATCGCGCATACGCCATGGCGGCCGAATTGCCAATTGCAACAATGCCAGCGGGTCGATAGTCGATCGGTGGTGCAGTTGGCCAGAACGGCGAGAGCCAATTCGAGAACATTGGTGCGCATTGGGCGGCACACACAATACACAATCGCTCAGCGATTCAGGGGAAAAGCGAGGAAATATCGAGGAAAATCGCCGGGAAAACGGCCAACACAATGGACAGCACGCGCTCGCCGAGAATAAATCGGAACGAAAAGGCCGAAAGGCGCTAAAGGCCAAGCCCAGGCGGGCGTCGGTGGCGCCAAGTAAAAATATATATCGCAATAAATCCGTAGACGGCTTTTAAAATTTTGCATGGCAAAGAATGTGCCGAAAGGGGGGCGAAAATGGGGGGTCGCGGGGGCGTCGGACGCTGCAAGTGGCGCCTGTCCGATGTTTACCTAATTAGGTCGACGCCGGCGATTCCGTCGCGTCTCGCCATGGCCACGAAAAATTGTTTACCCCACCAGGCTGGCGTCGCCAGCTCACTCGACTGGGCGAGAACTCGCCAAGACTGCGGGCCAGTGAAGTTGATCCGGGCGAAAGGTGATTTGGAAAGAGGGGGAACCATCAAATTGGTCCCTCAAACAGTTTGAAATTGTATATTTACTTGGGAATTTCGACAGGTTCCGCCGTATACTTTACACCATATTTTCATAAGTTTCGGTCTTGAATAAATAATTAGCTTAGGAATTTTCATTTGCAGATATGTAGGAAATATGGAATTTATTTTCTTTTTGCGTAAATAAATAAATAACACATTCTACACGGTTTAATATCTTTAACAACTTTGCATTACGAGTTACATTTTTCTTAATACCCTTTTCTAAGATGCTCGGACTTGTTAGAACTTCAAGTGATTAATGTCAGGAAATATTTGGAAAATGTTTGTAATGCGAAACGCATTCAACTCGGAAACGTTCGGCATGCTGGGAGGGTTCTGCTTGAAAGATCCACATACCACTGCAGTTTTTCCTGTACTACATATTTGTAAATTCGTAGCGCCGCTTCATGGCTGTTGGTTCCCCTTGCTAATATTTATGTAAGTAGGTACATAAATGTACATACATTTGTGTTAGATGCCCGCATCCACGGGCTGCTACATCATCTTTAAATTTAGAATATTTTATCTTCAATCTGTTTGCATGTGTGGGTCGAGGCAGTGGTCTGTAAGTTTGTTGGTGGCACACATGTGGTGCCTTCGGGGAAACACGGATGTTCGACTTGTGTGTGCTCCATTTCAGTGGAGTCCCAGTCCCACCGGCAAAGAAGTTGCATTAATGCAATTAGGTGATAATCGATTGCTCAAGAAATAAAGATAAAACTATTGGAACTATCGACTTTTCTGTTTTCTTAAACAGTTCAAAACAGATCAAATCTATCTTAAAGATATATTCTTAAGATTTAGTAAAATCTATAAATAAAAACTAAATCTAAGGTTTAAATAAAAGATTAGTTAAACTATCTAACTATTTTTTTGTATCTGCTGATAATTAATATTTTAAATATTATATGAATAGGGAAGCCCTATTGAAACCTAACCCATATTAAGAGTTCAAAGGGTTTGCAAACAATGTGCATTTGTCGAAACTCTGATAAGAATCAATCAATTTGGAATTTCAATCTATTTTTAACTGGCCTGTCACCCAATCGTCGTAAAGCTGCAACTTAACGGTCCATTTAAATGTAATAGTTTTCCGTCGTTTTGTCGCCAGTACAATGCCATAAAAAAAGCCAAATGGACGATGGTGTTTGTGTGTGTTTCAGTTCTGGCCAGTTTCGGTTTCACGGTGCCGTCTCAGTCGCCGGGTAATGGTAATGCCGTGAATGATATCATAGCCCCCGTAGGACCCGTAGAGCCCCTGCCCCTCTTACCCCTTTACCCCCTTTTCGAGCACTCTTGTAAGTTAGCACTAAGGTTGTGGCGCCATCGAGAGCGCCAACTCACCTCACTCCTCACGCTCTCTCTCTCTCCTCGCCTCTCTTTCGCTCAGCCTGCCGCCGCCCGTGTTTGTTTTTCGCTCATTATTTATTTTCATTTCGTTTTTGCTGTTTTCGCTTAAAAGTTAATATCAATATAGAAAGTGACGACCTGACGCGGCAAGCTGGCGCCACGATACAACAACAATTGGCCAGCAAGAGAGAGCGCCCGCTCACACACACCACACTAGAGGGGCCCCACACACCTACATGGCAAAATAATCGCAACACTTTTCGCTCTCCCACTTTTTCACATTTAAAAAAACAGTTAAAATAAATTCAAAGATTAATTCAACAAAAATTCTACTTTATCTCGCTAAAAAGAGTTCTTATAAAATTCAGGCTGTGATTTTTGGCCTATAACTATTTTCAAAGTTAACTTTTTGATTTCAAAATTATGTTACAATTTTTATTTATTTGATCCACCCAGAAAACATTGGGCCATATTTTATAGTAATTATATAGATCAAATCAAATCCGATACGCCTTTTCTTCAAGTGCACTCTCCCAATCTCCTGATAAACAGGGGAGAGCGTAAGGAGAGAGGGGTTTTGGGTGCAAAACTCACCTTTTCCATCAGTGGTGAACGACTCGAAGAGTGGGGGCTTGAAGATGCTCGAAATGCTGCTGCTTTGGGCGCTCCACGTGCTCAGCGCCGCCGAATTTGCATCGTTCTGCGAGTCTTCTTCGGAATCTGCAAGAATCGGGGGGGTAAGTATGCCCGGATCGAAACTCTATATAGTAGAGTGGGCTTACCTGCATCTCTCAGTCTCAGCATTTTTGAGCGTTGGTATGGCGGCGGTTGGACTTCTGGAACGGCACAGTAAAAGATGGGATTGCATTAGATGATGGCATGTATTGTACTTTAACTATTCCTAAAAGTATTTAAAACTTTTATAAATTTTAAACCGTCTTATCTTAGCACTTAACTTTTTTTTTTTTTTGGAATGAACTCTAACTGATATAAACTAGTAATACCAAATATTATTCTCTCTATAAACAATTTGGAAACGTTGAATCTGCAAGAACAATACTACTACTACTATAAATTATACTTTATTTTAGTAATTTAAATATTGAATGAAATCAATTTACGAAGATCATGGAATTATTTAACAGACCTTATACCTTATCTCAACCCTATCTACAGAATGCAATTTTAACCATTTTCAAATGGCAAGCCCCATGGATGATTACAAACAATTTCGAGTTAATCAAAAGTTCGAGTTATAAATGCGCGTCTTCTAGTCGGGGCGCATATAGGATGAGATCATGGTTCGCAAAACTAATACATACTAGTGTTTGAATATTTGAACAGCAAATCGAAGCGAAACAAAAACAGAGAGATAGATAGAGATAGAGATGGAAATAGAGAAAGAGAGGCAGAGCCAAACAAAAACAAAGGCCAGAAAAACCGAGAAGAAAAGAAAAGGCAGTCGAAACAAACCCAGGCGTAAGCGTAAGCAAGCCAAACATCAGCGCGGCGATATAAAAATAAATAATCTTTGCATATCAGGCAGCCGCACTGGGGGACATTTTATTTTTATTGGCGCAGAAATCGTTTGATGTGCGGCGATCACCGAATCACCGAATCTCCGAATCCGCGATCCCCAATCCCCGAACCCCAATCTCCGATTCCGATGGCGCTGTGTTTAATCTCGCTTACATTCTACTCCGTTTTCAGTCTCTCATTTCACTCCCAAAAAAGCAAACGGAACAGGTCGTTTTAGGTTCCTAACAGATTGGCGCAGACAAAAGCCTCAATGAATTGCCTGCCAGATCTAAAGATATTTCTCATTCAATTCAATAAATTCAGTAATTTATGAGGCGTCGCATTAATATTTAATTGGTTGCATTAACGTGTTACTTTAAATCATAAATATAAAATATTTTAAATATTTTCTGAATCTTACTTTTCAATGTTTCTTAATTTAAGGCCTTCAGGGGGGAACTTTAAATTAAAGACTTTACCATAAAGTTGTCATACCTATGTACATATATGTGAAACTTCTGGGATTTTTACTTATAAATTAATTTATTTACTATTGTCCACAATTTCTTTAAAAATCAGACACTCAGGAAAAAGAAATAAAAAAATTGTAGAAGGTAAAAAATCACAAAAAATCTCGATCCCTAGTAAAAATGAAGTTAAAGATTAATTTGTTGGACTTAAAGGGGCACGGCAAATATGTAAATCAAGCAAGATATCAACGAAATCGGCTTTGCATCTAAATAGCATTGATTAGCTTCGTTCGACTCAATTGAATGCAAATCAATGCGATTCATTCGAATCAAATTAAGATTCAGCAAACAAATTATGGCAATAAAAGAAGTGCACATTAAGCCAAAAAACTTGCCATTAAAGTGCAACAGGTAAGCGCAGCTTTTGAGGGCGATATAGAGAAGATCCGTAGTAATTCTCTTGGTATTCTGACGGCGCATAAATAGCTTGATGTGCCTCGTCAACGGCGCCCGGCTACTCGACTCGACTCAAATTTACCCAGATCGTGGCGATTCGCCACCGCCACCGCCGCCGATCCCCAAGCCCCAATGTACCAGTTAAACCTGATTACGAGCGGCCGCGTCATCGACGCCAACGTCGAAAATCTAACAATTCTTAAAAGAAAATAAAAATAAAAAAGTAAAAAATAAATAACGAGCGCCGCAGCGAAACCGAAACTGAAACCAAAGGGAGAGCCAACACTTCCAGCACGCCGTCAACAATCTGATGGATGGATATGGATCGTATGACCAGTCGGCGAAATAGGCAACTGAATATTCACGGTTCTGCGTTTCGGGTTCTGGGCTCTGGGTTCTGGCAAAAGAGTGCCAGTCTATTGAGTCAGATTCCAGTAATTGAAATTTAAGCATGGCAATTCCACCAAGTGTCCCACAGTTTTATTTATCGGCCCTGCTCCAGATTCACATTCTGATTTGGAAATGATTTTTAAGAGATATACGTAGTTTGCGATTTTATTTGGGGGAAATTATTATATTTCACTATGCAACATTTAAATTTTATATGACTAATTGTAAGGCAAAATGCTTTTACTATAAGAAATTTGCGAAAATAAATAAATATGATGGGTTTCTTACTCTGCATTCATTTTTTTGTATAATCACAGGAGGTTGCTTTTGCCCACTTAAAGCAAACCTGACATAATGGTTGAAGAAAGAGTAAAACTCGACTTTATATTATTCCAAGTATACAACGTAATTAGTCAAGTCCCCCTTCAGAACCATTGAATTGGCCCAAAACGATTTCGACCAGCGCAAATATGCCAACATAAATATGTATCTGTGGCCGATCCACGGGAACACACAAAAACCCTCGACCGCAGAGGCCCCGAAAGTCTGAAAGCCTGAAAGCTTTATGGGCAAGAACCGCACCTCTCAATGAGATCGGATGGATGGGGCCGAGGCACGCAAAATGATCCTTTTTATGGGTGCTCGCTGCGAGGAAAGGGACGTACGAGTTGTTGGCGTGGTTGGTTCGGTTCGGAGCCGCGATGTCCAAAGACCAAGGCACCGATCGCCGGACCACTCGTCGTCGTTACAATTCCTGGAATTGTGTTCCCCGGCCGATGCGGATGGAATAACATTATCGACTTGTTTAATGTGTTCGGCGCCATCATTAAAAAACCAGTCACTGTCGGGACGTCGTCCATCCGCCGTCCAGACGACGATGACACAGCCAGCAGAAGGCCTGTTCCCTGTTCCCTGTTGCCCGTTTGCCTTTTTCCAGTTGCCAGTTGTTCAGGCACAGGCACAGGCGGAGGCACAGGTAAAGTGGCACAGGTAAGGCCGGCCAGGTAAGGGAGGCTGTATCTGTGTATCTGTATATGTATCTGCGGACCGGCACGAACAGAGTCTTCATGTTTCCCAAAAGATTGTGTTTTGTGCACAGGAATGTCGGTATAGACATGCCTTTTTGCCATCACATCTACAGTGATTATCGGTTAGAGGGAAGACTCTGAAAATGCTGGCGGAAAAGAGCTGATCTTAATCTTGGTCGCCATTAAGTTAAGCATCAACAAGTAAACGTATGCAATTTCCTAATTAATTTGTTCCCTATCTCAAAATCTCTTCGAATATTTATACTTTCGGATTACCCTAATTTCATTTTTTAATGGTTCATAAAAACACTATTTTCTTTTTATAATATGGCTAATAAATGAATAAATTTCTGATAAGGATGGTTATTCATCGATCTACATTTCACAATAATTGTATTATAGCCATGGGGTTAACATATTTGGTGTTATTTAGAAAGAAAGTTGCATACAAGTTCGGGGAATAGATTCGATAAGGTTGTCTGGGCATAAGCACTAATCCCCTTTTTTAAGAATTCGATAAGTACATTTTCTATAGATACTCTGATTTTTATTCTGCACATGGCGCACAAGTGGTGTTTGGTTTCAATTTGAGGTTAGACATGCTCCCCGTATATAAAACCACTGCCGATTGATGAAAACAACCCACACAGATGATGTATTACATGCATGCAGTTTAGTGCTGATATAATAGTCCGATTAGATTAGCACTAGAACGGCGATCCATGTGCCCATACAGTTGTAAGCTCGGCCGAGTCCGAGCGATACGCACGTTCTAGATAACGTTCAATGTGCCCAGTAAAACTGTTGGCCGGGGAAATGGGTTAAAAATAAATCGCACATCGGCCATCATCTATCGCTTTCAACCGTGATGAAACGTTAATTCGACGATGTAAATGCATGGTGCATCTTTCAATCTGCATTCGATGTACGACTATAATGCCCACACATGCAAATGGTATATCTACTTATTTTTTATATGCAGGCGCGTGCTAAAAATAAAAACAAACAAATCGGAAGGCGCACATGTATGTAATGTACATATGTACATGCACATGCTCCGATGTTTGCCCGAATGTACATAGTGCGAATGGGATCTCTAAATGATGCGCCAACTAGCTGGTGGCGACGGATATGCCGCGGCCTCAGCTACAGTATGTTCTCTGTAAGTGGAATGTTGGTCAGAAAAAAATTAGGTCATCAACCTAGCGCACTTTTTAAAAATATTTTTTCGGGGACTTGAAATTGGTTGTATTATTTTTAAACTATCTAAATAAATTAAATATGAATTATAACCAATACACCTTTAATTTGTATATTATCTGTTTGAAAGACAGCCAGTCCTTGGGGACATAAGAACATTTATTTTTATAAAGTTGTGAGAATTTTCCAATTTTTTAAAGCTAGATTTGAGAGTCCAGAAGTTTGTGTGCCTTGATCGTTTGAATCATTGAAGTAGGACTGTGTTTCGAGTACTCGGACGAGTACGGCTAATGGGAATGGGTAGTGGGTAACGGACTCCGCCGACTTTGCTTCAGCTTTAGCTTTCGCGTTTGCGTTGGCGACGACGCCTGATTATTTCCTGGCGCCAGTTTCTAAATTTACGCAAATTATTTTGAAAAGAATTTAGTCGCCGTCATGTTGGGCCGACCGTTTGCGTGGCGCTTTCACGCACATTCTGCGCCGCTCTCTCCGCTCCCCCACGTGTGTGTCTGCGGGCCGTGATAAAGCGGAATAAATGAGCCGGAGAGCGGCGGATTCGGTGGGTGTGTGAGTGCGGTATCGGTGTCTGTGTCTGGGCAAAAGTCAAGGCGGCGGCGCACAGTGAGTGCACACGGAAAAAAAGTGCAAAATACTAAGTGTGCACCTTAGGGCGGTACAAAAATGTTGTCGAAATTGTGAAATTTGGTGTAATAATTGGATGAGTAAGCAAATACATATATGCTTGAAATCAACGCCAACTAGATTTAAAGAACTTTTTGATCAAAGGCAACGTTGCGTATGAGTGATAAACTTTAAAGCCACTTTGCAGACCCTATTCCTAAGTTTCGATTTTTGGATTCAAATTTGTTTGTCAATCCGTAATCGGTGGATTCTAATCCTCCAGAAAATCTAAGGACGCACTTTTTGTCATTGAAGCTTAAATTTTTAGAACAACATAATAATATTTATAAAGCTAAAAAAAATACTTTTACTTTATTATTTTTTTCCCGCATTAATGACTTATTTGTACATATTTAACCTGTCCATTTCAGTTTAATATCGCTCTGTTTTTTCCTGTGTGGAACTTGAATTCGGTCTTCTGCGGGAGCAATTTAATGCCTAATACAGATACAGATGCACCTTGTCTCTGGCTCTTTTTGCTTCGCTCCGACTCTCCAGAAAAAGACTCACTCATAAATACAAATACCCACACCACTGCCGAGTGCAACCCATGCTCGTTTGCGAAAAAAATAAAATTGGCGAGCGGCGGCATTTTCGTATGGATTTCGCATGCCCCATCGGTGTTGCGCGAGTGTGAGTGCCTGTCTGTGTGCCCTGGCGCCACCAAATACACGCGCACCGTGCGTCTGTGTGTCTGCACCTACAGTGGCGGGCACAAGTATTGGCACAGCTGGCGCTTAGATTGCTATTAGCTTTTCCACCCGCCATAAAGATTCGGATAAGGTATGACTTTATTGAAGGGGGAAACCCATTTCAAATGAGTTTTATTCGATCAAAATCCAGTGGCTAAACACACACCCTTTTTCTTTGGGAAACCGGAAAAAGAATTGATCAATTTCCGTTTTCCAAGAAACTGTCTGATATTTTTATTTATCCAACTAGTCTCACAAGAAACTCCATTTATCAATTTCGTTTCCAAAAAAGAGACATTCAATGAATTCAGCGAACAGATTGATTTATCAAAAGCCCCCTCAATTTTTGTAATTCCATTTAACAAGTTTCAGAAATTATACATATGTATATTAGAATTTTTAAAAATAATTGGAAGTTCTAAATATTTATTTCGAAATATATTTGAGTTAGGAAATGTATTAAAATGTGTACCATGATCTCAAAATAAAGTTCTCTACGCTCACAGACTAAGAGGTGACAGAAAGTACCCGTTTCCTACCTGTTCCGGACTGGTGCAAGATGCGGAACCAGTGCAGCGGGTTGCAGCACGTGTAGACGCAGTCGCGGGCGGCGGGACAGACGGGCAGTCGCTTCAGCTCCTCGCCGCTCCTCAGACCCGGCCAGAAGAACAGCCGGCTGGCGGTCACATGCTGCTCCTGATCCGCGTCCGTCGCGCAGGGGATCAGGATGCACTGCAGGTAGGTGGGTGCGGTGGTGGCCACGGCATCGCGATGCGTCCTGGTCGGCGGATCCACGCGACTCTTGACCGCCAGCAGGAGTTCGGCCATCTGCTTGCGCTTCAGCTGCTTCATCAGAGCATCGAAATCCTCGCGAGTCCGTCTCCCATTCGGGATTTGGTTTGTTGGCTGATGGGCGGAGGCGACGGTGACTGAAATCGTGGAGGTGGATCCGCTGCTGGTGGACTCCGTGGCGCCGCCGCAGCAATTCCGAAACATGGTCGCAAAGGTGGTGGCACTCAACATCCGGCGATCCACCTGCTGTACAGGATTCCGAATTTGATTCCGTTCCCGTTCCCCAACCCGATTCCGTTCCTGATCGCTTCCGTCGATCAACATATCGTCGCAGGAGCTTGCGCAACTGCAGCCAGGAGCGGTATAGCAGCGGTCGGATGCTGACGGAGGCGGAGGCGGCGACAACGGATCCTTGTGATTTGGCAGGCGTCGGTAGGGGTGGCTGTTGTTGTTGTTGTTGTGGCTCAGACTCAGACTGTGACAATAGCCGGAGCCGGAGTTGGAGCAGTCCATGGCGCAGGACATCGAGCTGTACGGTGGCGGCGGCGTCTGTTGGCGCATCGTCAAGGAGTCCTCCTCGGGGCAGGAGTAGCCGGAGCAGAAATGAGGGCGGGGTCGATGTGGAGGGGGCGGCGGCCGTGGTGGCTGGACGGGCGGCGCTGCTGTCGCCCCATCGCACGGACCCGGATTGTTTCTGGACGCATAACGCCATAGATCTCTCTTCTTTTCGCTTGGGAATATCATGGAGGGACATACAGTTTTGCGGTAACATCGATCCTATTGTATGCGCATTATTTGTAGTTGACTAACTGGGTTCGCGGACTCGACGGGGCCGGCTAGTCACGGTAGGATTACTTTCTTTCTGTTCGACGGTTCAACGGGGTGGGTGTCTGTATCTGTGCCGCGTCTGGGAACCTGGGTTTCTTTGGGGGAGGGGGAGCGAGGGTCTAGGGAACTTGTTAAACTGTTGTTTACTCCTCGTACTCGTATCACTCGCTGGCTTTGATATGCTTTCGACGGGTTTGATATGTATCGTCCAGTGGTGTGCACTCTGCAATAAAAGAGGAGTACGTTGATTAGTCACTGGCCTAATTGGTCCTCCGAGCATCGTTAAGTGCACTCGTGTTTATGTAAAGCAGAGGTGGAGTTCAGAGAGGGGTTTACTTAAAAAATAAAATTCATTAAATATTTCTAAACAAGTCATTAAACCATCATTTTTAACCGATTGATCTTATTTAACGATTAATTTCTGGTGTAAGGAATGAAGTTTAGTAAATTCTGTTATATTATTAATAAACTGCTAAATCTAAGTTTTATCCTTCCGAAATTTGTATACCCGTTACTCGTAGAGTAAAAGGGAGGAGGGTCACTAGCCGAGTCGATATAGCCATGTCTGTCTGTCCGTCTGTCTGTCCGTATGAACGCTGAGATCTCGGAAACTCTTTCAAATATAAACTCTTTCAAATATAAACTTAAGTCATTGTGTTTCAGTTCAGAAAACTCTAAACCAGAAATATTTTAACTAATGCTTTTTTTTAGATTTTATTAAAGAAAATGTTGGAATGCCCCTTTTACCGATTTCCAGACTACGCCCTTGGTGGCAGGAAAGGAATCTGCTTGTGGATCGCTTGAGTGAGTAATGCCCCCTCCACCTTAACCTCCCCCCCTCTTTCGCTGACGGACAGCCGACGCCAGTGCAATATGCAAAAGATCTGTGCGGCAGCATCAGCTGTCGGCGGGAAAGAGACGGCAAGAGGTGGGGAAAGGGGCAGGGGCAGTGGCGGTGGAGAAAAAGGGAAAAGGGGGAAGCGAACGAGGAGCGGCGCAAATTAACAGCCCAAATATGTGTGTGTGTGGCCCATGCGAGCATTTCCATTTTGTTGCTGGCATTTCTTGCGCTCCTTATCGACGACAAAAGTGGCGCCGCCGGCATGACGGCAACAACAAGAAAATAAGCAACAAAATTACGAGTCAGCCCCACAAACACGCTCACCAACACACACACTCGCGCTCTCTCGCTCACTCACACTTACAGAATGCTTGCGTGCAGAGTGAAAAAAAGGCAGGGCGGCGGGCGTGCGAGCGAGAGGGAAGCGCCTGGCGCCACTGACGTAATAAAAGAAATAATAGTAACGATGTCGGCGGCAGAGGCGTCGTCGGAATGGCGCCACACCAACACAGGGGCACCGCAGACAGACACACGGACACGGACGAGCGACGGTCGGTTTGTCAGCCGGTTTGACAAGTTGAAGAATCAACAATTTAAGGTTGAGGTGAGGTGGGTATGGAATAATCTACCGTAGCCGTGGTCAGAAGAGAGCGCCTGCCTGTGTATGGTGGGAATCGAGAAACTCTTCTCAAAACATTGCAAGTCGGAAACCTTAGGTTCTACAGGCGTTCTTGAAGACTTTCTTTCTATCATAACAATTGAAAAAATTGTTTTCTAACGATCGATCCAAAGTCAAATCCTGAAATACCCAACATCCTAATCAACAAAAGTCAAATGCTATATTATTTGAACATTTTTGAAAATGTTTTTCTTTCATTCAGAAAATGTACCTAATTCTTGATTAGATTCCAAATCAGTTGATAGCAAACCGATCCAAACTTGCTTGTATAAAAAAAAATGCAATACACAAGGCAGAATAACAGAATACAGAAAAATAAACCAATATTGGTCATGCTAAAACTAAAATCATTCATTTTTAAAAATAAATAAAGAACACCAGTACTTTGAAAGCCAATACATATATTACATTCTTGGAAAGCAATTGTAAGAAAGTCTATATGCAGTCCATATTCAAGATTTGTTATTTAAAACCGCTGAGTGTTTGGCTTTCCACAAAATCGCATTCACAAATGTAAGAATTATATATATACACACATTCTGATAATGAAAGCATGACTAATTGGAAGTCCAATTGGAAACAAACGCGATTTGGTAACAGATACTCGCACCTTGATTAGGAGATATGCATTTAATGAAAATAATTTATGAAGGGAACTTTATAAACTACCAAAGTTGATAACCAAGTTCTACAGCACTCTCTATAAGAATAGCATTGAACAAATATAATAAACATTTTGTACGCAAATTAAAATGATTTTCTTTATATAAAAGTGTACAAACAGGAGTAGAAAATATTGAATGCTATTCATAACCACAAATGCCAAATTCGAACATCTGTATGGAAACATTGGTTTGCTGATTTAGGGGTATCAAGTTCTTAAACTTTTTTAAACAGTGTATTTTGCATAGTCACGAGTGCACCCCCTAACAAATTTAATACTCGAATATACATACATATGTAGTTACTTACTGTTTAAAGATTGTTTTGCAAGCGTTTATCCTTTTTATCCTTTCCTTTTTTAAATAATATTAGATATGTATGTGTGTATTTGATATGTTTAAAAGTTCACTTGATATTTTGTATTTTACATTGACTGCAGAAGAAATTAGATTAATTTATGTTGCACAACGAAATTCAATTTGTTTAACACGTGCCGACGGGATTTTGTTATTGGATTGGTAATCGCAGTCGTCTTTCTCTTTTCCTTTTACTGGTCAGTCACTTTTCGCTATGCATGTGTATGTTTGTGCGGATATTCAATAAGGTGCGAGTAATGTGTTGATTCGGTTGAATATTATTATTATGGCCGAAAGCCGAAAGAAAACAACAATTTGAACGTGGTGGAAAAGGTGTTTCTTTTTTGTTGTTGGCTTGCGATTTGCGCTCTGCTTTGACTCTGCCGGCGCCGCTGCCGCCGCTATATACGTATACGTATGTTTGTTTGTGTGCCCGAGTGCAGGTACAATGTGTGTACGTGGCTGGCGAGCAATTGCATTTCTTTTTTTTTTCTTCGATTTTTGCCCAGTTAAAGACTAAACACACTTTATTATTTGCCCAGTCTTTTTGTCCCCAGATTCTTATTGATTTTTAACTTGCACATACACCATCAAACATACACACACGCACGCAATCGAGATCGAAGATCCGTTATCCGGGCGGAGAATACTCGCTCTTTCCTCGCACACACATACAATGCATAGAATTCATAACAGCAAAAAAATAAAAGATTTTTAGCCTGACGATTTCCAATCCTCTTCGATTTTCACTTCGATTGCACTCACACTTTTTCTACTTCCTCCTTCACTTTTTGAGTTCTAAACTGCACTTGTTTATTGTTATATTATTTACGCCCGCGTTTACAATAACAACAAATGAAAAACCCGTAACCGTTGCGAAAAACTAAGTAAAAAGACGACGAAAGTCCGAGTTTCCTGCATTCGTTAAGACAATCGAAAATCGTTTAGCAGTCCCGACACACAAATAAACTTATTTCGGAATATTTCTCGTGGCAATACGTCAAGTATCCATCTTTTTGTTGATATCTTTCGGATTTCTCGAACGGCAGACGAGCACACAAGCGGCGCGGTTGAAAATTGTTGGGGCAATGAGCGCAGCGCTCACGAAAAACTATACGGACTGCCAGTCTTTGGAGCTGTGGGGAATTAACTTGGCCGTTGAGTTTACCAACAGGCTGAGAGAGTTTCGAGAGAAAATTCGAAAGAGGGAAAAGAGAATAGAATATTCAGAAACCAAAATCTATGAAATAAACAGCATAGAATCTTGATTTAATTTCCTATTCAAAATATATAAAAGGTGTCCTTTATGTTTTAAGAAGAAAAGCAAAATAAATCGTTACGATATCTACAGAGTTTTCACATCCCTATTCCGAGCGCAGAACCAAAGAATCCGAACTGAGAGCGCTGAGCAATCCGTTGGATGGCGTGGTGAGTTTCGTGCCTCTCCCGCACACAGATACAACCTGCGCACGCACACCCACACTTTGCTCAATGCTGGCAGTGCCGTTCGAATTAGTGTTGGCTAACGCGGTCATTTTCAAAATTCAAAATTACAAGTTGTCATTTACATCACATTAAAATATAAAATATAAATGTTATTTATCTTTGCTTTTAAAATAACATAGATTTAATTAATTCAATTTATTAATTTTTTAACTTTAACAAGCAACTGAGAAAACTTTTACATACCTATGTAGTTAGTGTACAAATTCAACTAAAAACTCATTTTTGAAAATGAACATTTTTTTTGAACACGTAGGGAAGCTTTACTTAAAAGTTAAAAAATGTTGACTCGAGTTTAAAATGTTCGGTACATATAAGATCCCCGTCAAGTATCTTACATAAGTACGATGGTTTATATTGCTAAAAAAACGCAACTCTAGATGCAATCGAGAGCGGAGAACCTGAGGAAACAAACATCGACATTTAGCGCGGTCAATGCTGCCGCAAAATGTGATGAATGGCTGTGATCAAGGGCATATCAGTTGCATTGCCTTACCCATGTCTGCCCAAACATACGGACAAACACACGCCCATACAAACTGGCGCCCTGCAGCGTGCCTACACACATAGACACACATTCAAAACGAGCACCGAGGATCGAATCCCACACTGAGAGAAAAGTTCTTATCATAAGACTCTTATGATATATTTTAATTTAAAACTTTTGGGCCGAAAACTATCTTGAAGATCACATCAAATAATTTCAAGACACACAAAAGTTTACAACCATCTCATTAAATATATGTACATTTATTGCCAACCCACCGGGAAAGTGAGAAGGTGGTTCTTAGAGTGTTAGAAATACTGTTCCTTTTAGCAGGCAACGGTGTAGGGAAAATGCAAATTCCTTTGGAAAACCATCTAGAAACCTCATTCACCCCTCACTTTTTGTGTCACCCCCGTGTATTTTAAAAACAGAGATGAAAGAAATGTAAGGGCTGAATGAGGTTTTGTCCCTTCCGCTTGTATGGAGAAACCTCATGAAAATATGTTATTTTCCAGAGGAATTCCGGTGGGAATACCTCAACTAGTTTGACTTTTAAATAAGTCTTAGTGTTTGATAGGAAAAGAAAAATATACAAATAAATAATAAATATAAAAAAAATTGGGCAAAAGTACGTTGGTCCTAACTTTCTCTCAGTGCCAAGCAGACGCTCCAGCAGGAACCCTGGTTCGTCAGTTCCAGCTGAAATACATAATTGTCTCTCGTTTGGACGACTCGAAAACACAAAAGCAAATAGGCTCCCGTCATTACGATAATAACAGGTCGGGAACAGGGAACACAGGCCACTTGTGGAGTGGAACCGGCAACCGCCGATCTTGGCAGGAGGAATTTGATCGCGTCGTGAGCGTTAAATAAGCGAGAGTCGGGCCCCTGACTTGTGGAGGGGTATGAGCATCGGTATTACCTCCGGAAAGGACAGCAGGAGTTTGAATACATTATTTTCTTATGACCCAAAAGACATTCCGCAAACGCTAAACAAATAATAAGACAGCGAGGAGCAACGTCTCAGAACGCATCTTACTTAAATAGCATCAATTATTTAGCAATTTTGTTGTTTTTAAGCTTCTTCCTGAGAAAGTGAAAAACATAAGAATAAATAAATATCACAACTTTTTAATTGCTCTTCAAAATTTGACACTATTTTGAGATTAAGTTAATTTACTAAATAATGTAAATATATTTAATTCATTTGAAATTCATTGTTAATTAGATTATTAAAACCTCATTTTATTTTAATTAGAAGACATAACGTATTAAAAATAAGATCATCGCTAAAAATAATATATCCAAAACGGAGGTGATTGCTAGTGGATAATTCCATTGTCCTGATCGTATTTAAATCTCCTTCACCATAAAAATATACATACCACAGATTTGACGATGAGGCCAATTTTACACGTGCCTATCAAAAGAGTGTACCTTTATAAATCTGACGTCATCTACATATAAACAAATGCACAATGTGGATTAGCATAAATATGTGTGGTTTGTGTGTGGGATGGGATATAGTTTCGGTGATATAGTAGATGGTCATCTCTGAAATCTTAGCTCGCTCGGCTGTTTACGCGTTGGCATGTTGGGAAAGTATCGGGTTTCCGATTCGTCTCTTTTAAACGCCGACAAAACCAGTGGAATTCCGTTCATTCAGAATGTTTTCCTAATTCGCTATCTGAAGAATTCTGGGAAGTTCGGTGGCTGCTAGCGAAAAAGAATCTCGAAAGGGAAGTTGAACCGAAGAAAGGGTCAAAACCTTTGCTACTTCATTCCAAAAATTTCCCACATTCCCGTCAGATGAAGTTAATAAGCTGTAATAGTACTTGTTCTCCTGACCTTCTGATATGGCTGAGTGATTGTTCAGTTGACAGGGCCCCACTTGGGTGGTCACTCATCCTTGAGAACTCTTCACTCGCATTCTTCACGAATCTGCTGCAATCCACTATCAGCAGCCGACTTCCTCTGAAACCCCCAAGCTGTCGAAATTCCTGGCCGACCTGAAAACCGGTTTAGCATCGCTCCATCATCTTCTTATCCTGTGCAATTCTTTGGGATTTGTTTGCCCCTTAACGAGTTCCAACCTTTTTTATTCATTGATATTCCCATTGCTGTCCCCTTACCCTCGGTTTTGAGTTTCATAAGCTAATTTTCGAGATTTCATTCAAAGAAGATAAATCTGAGTAGCTTGTGTACCTTGAAGTCGGAAGAATTTGTCTGGCCTTTGAGCTCTTGAAATCCAAATCGACTTCCCTGATCACTTGAATCATCGGCCTTTGTTTTTAGAAAAAGGTAACAAATCTATATAACTATTTACTATATACTTTAAATGTAATTAATATAAAACAATCAGCAATTTGCTAAACTAAAAAAGATTTTATAATCATAATGATATTTGTGTTGGAAAGTTATATTGTAAATATATATATTATATTCATGTTTTCAAACAGTTATCTATTCTTTCTTTCAAAACGGTTTGGTTTATTTTGAAGGCCAGGGATATTTGTAATTGATTTTTAAACACTTCATGGTTGCTTTTAATTGGTAATTTCCTAATTTCCATTCTAATTGTTCAGTATTAATTATGAATTATAATTCACAACTCATTTTAACTTGAAAACTAAGGGCTTCCTTAAATCTTAACACTTATTCACTTATTTAAACATAACTTAATGACAAATGTATCCAGGGTAATTTATTGCTTACCTTCTGGATTTTTGGTCATTTGCCGATTTATTTGTAACTCTATTTAAATGGTTCCGTTTGAAAGATTGTTTTAAATGGCGCGCGTTTACAATCGAGAGTCGCGATTTGGGCGGTAGTGTCCTGTGGCGCATTTCTAAGCCAACTAAGCGCCAGTCGTAGCAGGACTCGTCCTTTTATAGTTGAGGACTCGGCTCCGCGGGTTTCGTTGGTTTCGGTGCGCACTGGAGACTCCTGCGACTGCGACCACTGCGCAGGGATTCGGATTCGGATTCGGACATGGAAGCGGACTCGCCGGCGGCACGGAAGAACCATTGGACAAGGCGCCGTCGCCGCCGCCGTCTGAAACTGAATCGAGCTTACGAGTCAGTCGGTCCTCCTCCTTGGACGCCGACGCCACTCGTCCTTCGTCCTTCTGACTCATTGCCAGTCCGCGCCAGCCATTCATGCACCAAACTGGCACTTGTATGCAGATGTGTGTCGCTGTGGACATTCGGGTTTATTGTCTCTTCCATCCTTTTTTGTGGCGGGCAACTTGGATGTTTTGGTTTTTGTTTGTTTTGGTTTTTGGCTACCGGACGACCCCAGCGGCAACTTGAGAAGGAGTTTTTGTGTTATTCCAAACATTGTCATGTCCATCATAATTTTGTTTCCATTTATTAATATCATTACTTATTATTTAATACCTACCTACTTCTTAATATTATTCGCTTTTAAAGTTTAATGAATTTTAATTTCGTATTTCGAAAAAATATTTAAATATTCTTATGAATGAACAAATAACACTCTAATATATCCTCCTAATAAATCAGAAATTAATTAAGTGTCTTTAGCAATCTATTCAGATTAATCTTGAATAATACATGTACGCATTATTAACAGACCCCACGACTTCTCGTCCCCAGAATAAGAAATCGTATTAAATTGAAAGAAATCGAGGGACTGCAAAAAACACGACGGAGTAAGTACATAAATTTTTAGTTGGCGTCACTAGGCGTCTGGTCTAGTCGCACTGGTGTCTAAGCTGAAACCTATCTGCGCGCCATTTCGTTTTTCAAATGTTGGCTGCCGGCGACGGCGACGATGGCGACTGGCGGCCGAAGTTGGCCTAAACCGCACAGCGAGCCCTAGACGCAGACACTCCGATGGGAAAGTCTGCACGACCCCGTCAACCTATTGGCAGCCAGAGGAGAAATCAAGACACCGACTCTCATTAGCCGGTAATTAAGTGGTTAAATCAAATGCAACGAGGTCGAAACGCATGTGGGTTGGTATGGGGGATCTTATAAGAATGCAATCATTGAGATCATTGAGATTACATAAAATCTTAATTTTAAGTTAAGGTTCAAGATAAAGGCTGAAAATATTACTCATACGACCAGTTGCCAAGGTTAAGTAAAACTTAATAGGTATACTTAAAAAAAATGTATTCATTTTAAAATAACTGTAGTATGTGCAGCAATAATAAGTTATAAATAATGAAGAAATTTAAAAAAAGTAATATTATGAGGCTTTGGCAACTTTGCGTATGAGTGATTTACTGCGAAAATGTTATACAGCTATTTGATATAGAATTTACATTAATGGAATTTATCAACCACTCAACGTTGATGAAGCGTATAAGGGGATCTGTTTAATCTACTTATTATTGGAAATTGATTGGTTATAGTGTAGATGAGATGATCCTCTTCTGCCCCCAGCGAGCCAGTCGTGGTGTGCTGTCAACAAAAACAACGACCAGATAGACGCGACAATAACTCGTCATCATCGACGCGCCGGCTATTTTCGCATCTAATTGTGAGAGCAGCGGCGTTTGGCGCGCCAATTGGTGGCAATGGCAATAATAGCGGCGCCCAGTGGCGCACACTTGGCCCGTTCGCAAATCAAAGTTCTGCGTATCCGCATCCGCTGAGTCCTGGTCCTGCCCAGAACTGCGGCACTGTCTGCTCCTGCTCCTGGTCCTGTCGTCCTGCCTGTCGTCGTGCCATTGTCGCTGTCGCCGAAGAAGCAACGACGGGCGACTGGTCGCCGCAATCGTCTGTCTAAGTCTAGCCTTTCGATGCACTGCGAAAAACTGATTGAAACTAGGCAAATGGAAATACTTTTGGGGCTAAAAATCATGCGTGACTTTAAATGTTGGTCCAAAAACTAACATCGTATTATTTGGTGAACAATAAGTGACTTGTAAGCGAAAATGTTTTATTATAATTTTCCTCCAAAATTACTCATACAACATGTATACCAAAAATTCCCTTTCCTAACTTTTTCAGAAACAAAAAAAAACCGAATCTCTTCACAAAATATGATACAGACTTAAAGGATATCCCTACAGATTTTAATTGGTCTCGCACAATTACCTGCCAATGTTTCAAATAAGTTTTCTTTAGAATCTTATGAAACCTATTTTTCAGCTTGTTAATACTTATAAAAATTGTTGTGTAAAAATAAACTAACATACAACTTGAAAACAATAACTATTCTTGCAAGGCCTATTAATAAAAAATTTACCCATCAAAGCTTATATTATAAAAAATATTATAATTAAATAATAAATTTATATTTATATTATACTATTTGTATATATACCCGAGCTACTTAAATATTTAAATATTTCTTCGTGTTTAAAAATAAGTTCCTCCGGCACGCTACGATTTCTCCCAGTGCACCGCATGCTAGCTGCTCAATGTGGGATGGGAATGGGTGCGTGGGCTTCGCCTCGCATCCCTTCGCGCTGGGCGGACTGCTGCCGACAAGTTGTCGTCTTGGTGACCGTCGCCAGTGGTTGGCGTCGCCGACTCAGAAATTTGCAACAATTCCCGAGCGCGCCGCCGCCACTTGTTACGCACTTTGGCGCCTCCGCACAACAAAATGTCCCTTACGGACAGGCAACTGCCGACACTTCGACGCTTGATTCTGCGCCAAAAACAAAACACAGACAGACACAAAACATGGTCTCCATTGATGCTGATGCGATGGCCCACTCTAAGCATAATTGTTTATAGAAATGAAATTATAATTGTAATTGGTACCATAGATGAGGAAAATTTAGATCAGTATCCATTTGAATGATTTTGAAATGACTATTATAAATTAAGAAATACCCTTAATTGAATTTCAAATGCGATAATGCGATATTTTATAAATACTTTTTTTAAATGAGTTTAAGGTGGTTTCCTTTGATAATAATAAACTCACTTTCTATTAAACGACTGAAGCTTGAGTTTTAAAATAATATGTTAGGCCCCAATAAATACTGTAATATGGTTTCGGTGTGTTCTGTGAAATGGTATGTTTTATTTATTATACTCCTTTGAAATTATTTCAATTTGAAAAGTTGCGTTTCAATCTGCGAACATATTTAAGTTAAATGTTTGAAGTGTTTGCTGGTGATAAATACAAATTAAACTACAATAGTTATTGTATATGCGTTTACATTCTTAAACAGCTATCGTATTTTGACTCTTCTTTGCTTAAAAAGCACAGTTTTTAAAAGTTTGCAAAATTCTTGCAGTCGACCTGAATTTCTTTTAGATACAAAACATGAATTTCATTAAAAAATGACTTAAAAACAACATTGAAAAAATGATAAAATGTCGATAAAATTAAAAACGAAATAAAATTAAAATGCTCTACAACGGATTCTTACAACAAATATCTCTCCGTTGTGTTACAGAAGTATTATGAAAATTGCAGTGTTCCTAATTTCCAATTTAGTGTTTGTGTGCTAAACTAATTCTTTCCGATCGTCGGATTTTCGTTAAAGTTTAAAAGTCAAAATGTATCACAATTTTGATCATTTTGTTATAATAAACACGCTTCCGGCTGCACCTCTCACAATGCTAATTATTTAGTACACATTTATGTTGAATGTCTCGATTATATTTAATGGGTCTTGCACAAATTTGATTCAATGAAACCCAAAAGGTATTATAGTAAAAATTGTGTATAACCGATATTTACAAATACCAAATAACAAATGGATATTTATAGTTGCACGTTTAAATGAGTAGGCATGTATCGCGCATATATATCGGTGCTTTAAATTTTTAAACGTAGTTGTTATAGTCCCTTCTTAATGGGGGTACAAGTTAAAGTGAAGCCCAGTTTTTCGATGACAAAAAAAAATTAAATTACCAGAATGCTAATTTACATATTATAGGGTGGATTATTCTTTATAAATCTCTACAGAAAATGCCGGAAAAGTACTCCTTATCAATACAAAATGATATAAGTATGTACAATGAGCAAAACCTACCATTTGATATTTTATTTATAAAACATGCTTGCCTCTCTATACCTTTCTTGTACAGTGCACATAATTTTGGATAAAAGAACGTTTCTAACAAACTGTTATCAAAATTTATTGACGGTTGAGTACTTTCTCAATTTCAGTGTGAGATTTGTATACCCTGTAGCAATATTTTGTGTGTAGTATGCGTAAAAATAAACACGGTCGTACATATGTAAGTATTCGATACATATTTTATACAAACATATGCGTAATTGAGTAAAGCAATGTGAACTCGGCTACATAATTTCACAATTATTTGAAACGCCTCAATCAAAGAGAACGAAAATCCTGCAAAGCAACCTAATCAATTTGATGTCTGGCTTCAGTTATCAATGCTAAGAGGGCATCAAGTTTAAGATCTTTAAACCGTTCGAAGTGGTTCGTGAGCGGCTGAATCGCATCAGACTCGATGGCGGCCGAGATGGTCTGGTTTTGAATGGTGCGGTTGAGGCAGGACGCCACCTGTGCCAAAAATTCCCGCCATTTTTGCCTGTTCTCCTCGCTGAGAGTCGAGTCACTTCGTGTAACGTATATTTCTTCGGCACGAAGTATTAGGGCAACCAGCGATAGGATTCCAAACTGTAAATTTAATTATTATTGGGTCAGTTTATTACTTGGTAATGAGGATAACATACGCGACTGCAGAAGATTCCAGTCAGTTTCTTGTCGTTTAGCGTTATGCCAGCTGAAATGCTCACTAGGATCTCAAAAGTGGCTTTGTTGATGTGCTTCTTGAACTCTGGGTAGAGTGCGTGTAAGACTCCCTCAACGTCGTCCTTGTCTTTTTTCACCACTGTCTGCAGGGAACAGAAGACACCGCTCCACACGACCCAGCGAATGCTTTGATCCGCAATGAAGGGCATAATGCGGCGGAGAAGAATCTGTAAGAAAAGTAATGTTTAAGTTAACATTTTAATTTTGTTAGCTTGGTTGACATTCATGAAGAAGTGTCCATACGTAGAAATAAACTTTAAAATATAATAAGAAACAAACTTACCTTTCCTTTGCGTACATTCATCATGGACACCACCTTGTCAAATGCCAGACCGGCTTTTAACTTATTGACCAGCGCAGCGTTCGTCTCTACCTCATAGTTGAACTTGTTTTTCAGCTGCGGATTCATGGTCGCCGGATTGGCGGCTTCGGCGGCCCTCTCCTCGGGCGTTTTGTTGGCCATTTCCAGCTGCTCGAGGGCTGCGATACGCTCGGCCTCCTTCTTCTTTTTCAGCTCTATGGTGGCCATCACCTCGGGGCTTTCCAAATCCTCCAGCTTTAGTAGATAGCGGTACAGCGTCTCGATCAGGAGCAGAATGTGACGCGACTTCCGCATGCTGCTGGGATTAACATCATGACTCGCTGAGGGAGGCAGCGGAGTTGAGCTCGTGGAGGAGGAAGTTGGGTTGGCCTCTGCACCGGGATTTGATTCACCGCTCATAATGTCGGCATCGATGATTTTCCTAGGCGCTGTAACACTGCCGTACTGCAGCTTTCCCAGAGAGTTCTCGAACTTCAGCGGCGAGAATATATAGCCCGTCAGGTTGTTGTTGTTGCCACCTGACCCATTGTTCGAGCTGCCTGTCGTGCTGTTGGCGTTCTCCGAGTTGCGGCGCTCGCGTCCGTGTCCATTGCGAGTGCCATTCTTGTTGCCAAGCTGCACTAGAATAAGCTGCGCATGTCCGCGTGGCTGGGTAAGCGGATGATTAAGCTGGTTGTCCTTGTGCGCCTGACTGTTGCGCATCTGCCCGTTCTGCTGAGCCTTGCGCTCCCTGAACACCGTGTAGTAGTAGTCGTCGATATACGGCGTGTCCGTGTTCAGCTGCGACAGCTGTATTCCGATTAGCCAATGCTTGTCGCGCGTGCTCATCAGGTTGGCGTACTCATCGTACTCCTCCAGCGGGTAGTTCCCTGTACCATCTGGACGCCGTCCCAGTTGCTGCTGTTGCATCTGCGTCTTTTGGCGATCGCTGGCCACGGATCCGGCCCTGCTCTGCATCATCTGGCGTACCACGGCCGCCTGCTGGAGCAGCGGATGGTTCTGCTGAATCTCCTGCACTAGCCGAATGTTGAACATGTTGTACATGGAGTTCGGTGGCTGCTGACCTAGTAGACTGGTGGCCGCTTGCAGCGGGTGCGGCGGCATTCGCGGTGGCTGCATCTGGTGCGGATGGGGTGGCTGCATGAATGCTGCCGGATGCATGCCAGCTGCGCGCATCGCATTGAAGCTCGGGTGCATGGCAAAGTTGTTCAGAGCCGTGGGGAGGGCGTGCGGATTAGGTAGTGGTCGCTGGTTGCCGCCGGGCAGTGGAAAGTTCGGCGGCATGTGCTGCGCCATGAGCGGATGCTGCGGCAATGGCGGCATATTCCCGGGCAGACCAGGGGGGTAAATAAACCCGGGCGGCACTCGGTTGCCACCCAAGCCGTTAAGTTGTTGCTGCGACGGCGGTGTGGGCAGTAGCTCGGGCAGTGGATGGGGACCGGGAAAACCCAAATTTGGCCTGGGTGGGGAGGTCTGCGGCGTTCCCATGAAGCCAGGGGGTGCTGCAACGAGTGGTTAAACAGTGTCAGTTCTGTTAGTTGGCTTCCAAACTTCTTATCTCATTTTAGCACACTTGATGAAACTCGCTTTTTAAAAGTTGATTAGATACTTGACTTGGAAATAATGCAATCCGTTTTACCAATTTCTTTAACTCAATTAAACGGTTGACTTTTAATTTAATCTCAGACCTGCCTAAGGTATTTTAAGTACTTTACTTAATAATTTCTATTTTATTATTAAGTATGTCAAATAAAGATTGCTTCTAATGATACAATTTGAGACCATTTTCCTAAGATAGTTGAATCAATAGAAATTTGATTATGTGCTCACCCTTGTGCTGCGCTTGTTGAGGCGGCTGCTGCTGCGACTGTTGTTTCTGCTGCTGCAGTTGATGTTGCTGCTGCAATTGTTGTTGCTGCAACATGGTTGGTGTGGCGACCTGCTGCCTGTTGCCCAGGCTGAAGTCATCGAACATCTTGCGCTCCGCCTGCTGTTGAATTTGCTGCTGCTGCTGCTGTTTGGGCATGGACTGCTGGATGATCATATTGCGTTCTATGTCCTCGAGGGTGGTGATCTTGGGGAAACCCTGTGGAGGCATTGGAAAGTTGGCATTCGCCTCCGCCGGTGGCTTCATCTGTTGCTGGAGCTGCGGCGGCAGATGTTGTGGCTGCTGTTGCTGCGGCTTGAAAGCGCTGCGCATGGGCTCCCGGAACAAATGCTGGTTGTTGGGGAACGGCTGCGAGCCCCAGACGCCCGAGTCCAGGTTTAATCGATTGCTCAGGCCTCCGGCTTCGCTGTCGCCGCCAAACGTGGACAGATCCATGTCGTCCAGCTTCATCGAGGAGAGGTTCAGCTCGAGATCCGAGTCGCCGACGTGCCGCGACTGCCGGAAGGGGGCATTGAACGGGGCCGGAGTGGAGCCGCTGGACGAGGGCGCCGAGGAGAGCGGATTGACGTGCCGCAGGAAGGCGCCGTTGCCGTGATCGCCGAAATCCGCATTCCCGCTTCCCGATTCTGCTGGCCGCTTGCGCATCCTTTCACCATTCCCGCCCAGCCGCACCATCGTCTCGTGGGCCTCCTCCCAGTCGCCATTTATCGCCGATCCGAAAGTCTCGTCATTGAGTGCATCGTATTCCGCCTCGGCAATGCGTCCATCGCCACCTTCATCGTCCTGGGGAAACAATAAAGGCAGGTTGAATTAGAAATCCGAACGTTTTGCTGCCCCCGGTGGCCTTCGATGCCCCCTTCTGTGCCCGTTTGCCGAGTGAAAAGTTAAAGTGTGCGTCGCGCATCCGGCGCTCCCAGTGCGTCCCCGCTTTCCCCGTTTCGCCTGGCGCCACACTTGGATCACTGCTTACCGGTAGGTTTGTGTCAAAGCCGAAAAACGAGTCGTCCATGGCGATAAAGATAAATCTATTGCTTTACAAAAAATTATCATGACTTGTCAGTGACAAGTTGTCACCTCACAGTGTGACCAGCGCGGCGTGGGTGGTTGGCTGTCCGCGAACCGATAGCTGTTATCGATAGTTACTGCGTTAAACCGTGTTTCGGCAAAATGATAAACAAATATTCTTTATACTAACCTCATTACTATATCAAGATTATTTTAACAACGTGTATTTTTATAAATTAATTAATAGCACGTAAATAACATTTCCTGAAGTTATTAACACCGTACATCGTATGACACTGGAACGTCTGCCGTACTTTGCTATCATCACGAAAACCATCGATTCTTTATGAAGCATAAATAATAAAGGTAATCCCATTTTAACTGAATCTAAGTTACTTATTTATTAATACTTAAGTAACCACTATCAACGCAGTCGATACTTGGAACCAGTTCCGAAATTCAAAATGGAACCAGTTTCCGCCAGCGCATCTCTAAACCACTGGTTCTTAAGTTATCGCGGAGGACGCAACCCCGAATCTGTTTTTCATTTCCAAAGGTAAAGCGGCAATATGAAGCGCAAGACGAGCGAGATTTGGGGCTTCTTCCGGGCGGTGGACGACACATATGCGCTGTGCAACATCTGCAAGGCGAAGCTCTCCTACAAGACGACCACCACCAATCTGAGCAAGCACATGAACAGGATGCATCCCACATCGGGACTTGGCCGGAACTCCAACTACAAATATCAGACTAAGAGCAGTAGCGCCATGGACCGGAACAAGGGCAAGCCGCGCAACCAGACGCAGGAGGTCATAATGCTGGAGTTCGTGAAGAAGCATCCGCGCCTGCTGCAGAGTCCGACGTGGGAGACGCGCACCAATCTGGAGTCGCTGTGGGAGGAGTTGACCTCCGACCTCAATCGACACGGGCCACCGCGGAAAGATGTGGCGACCTGGAAAAGGGTTGGTTAACCTACCCATCCCCCGATCAACACCTTTTTAAAAATCTTATTTATCCGTAGGCCTTGAAGGACTGGAAGCGGTTCATCCTGAAGAAGGTGGAGAAGAATGAACTGCACAACGTACCCTTCGGCAACAGTCTCAGTTCGTCGGAAGAAACTATAGCCACCTTGTGCCGCCTTAACGAGGACGTTAGTCAGATAATCATGAAGGTTTCCGACGACGATGAAATGCACGAGAACTCCACCACCGAGTTCGACGTGGACGATGTGGAGGACGTGGTGCCGGAAGAAGATATCGGCGCCCTTCAGACATCCGCCGAGTACATTTACGAGCCGGAGGATAGGAAAGTGGAAATCGACCCCCTTTACCTGCAGTCCAGCAAGCGGGCCGCATTGGCCGGCAGTCGAATGGCGGAGGAGGAGACGACGACGACGCTGCTGGATAAGATTAGCAATAACATTGGGATGGTCCACGATGCCGCCAATAGCACCCACCTCGCTCTCAATGAGTTCTTCGTCCTGTACAAGCAGAAGCTGTACGAGGACAAGCGCCATCACCTAGCAATCGAACAACTGATGGCCGAGAAAATCGAATTGAAAAAGAAACTCTTGGAAATCGAGCAGCGAAAGTTGTCGCTGAAATGACGCGATTCAGCATAAATTAGTAAAACGGTAGTCTTAACAACCTAAGCATTAAATAAACTAAGTATTCCATTAAAATGTTGCCTAATTCTATCGCTCTTCAACTTGCCTGCCCCCAAGACAACCTAATATACACATTTAAATGTCATCCCTAAGTTTTATTTCTGTGACACTTAGCTGATTTGTAGTTGATCATCATAGACTTCCCTTAATATTTCTTTAAATTCCAGGGGATATGATGCGTCGTTTACAACAGCATCGTAAACATATTCTACATCCTAAGATGGAAATAGAATGTTGAGTGGAGAGGTATTTCAAGGTATAGACCAATATTACTTACCGATTTTCGTTCTCCTGAAGTGCAAGACTTACGCTCTTCAGTATCACCCAGCCCGTTCAAATCCCCGCAAGCAATGAAAGGAACTAGCTTGCGGTTAACATCAGATCCCGTTTTCTGTGCCAGCAGACGGATATCATCTCGAGCCGGGTTGATAACTTGCGGAATGTAACCGGCGGGCAGGCAGAAATCGGAGCACACGACAAACGCTTCAATGCTCGAGGGACGTGAGCTTGGCGGCTTGTAGATGTCGAACTTTTTGAAGAATATCTGCATTTGGGAGCTGAGAAGCCAGGTGGCGTTGCCCTTGAAGATCTTGGCCACAAATGTGCCGCCAGCTTCCAGCACACAGGTAGCAATGCTGAGTGCAGCGACCAGCAACTGGTGCTGCATGTACTCATCCATTTCGTGGACACCGGTAACATCGGGTGCTCCATCGCATACCACCAGCTGCGCCTTCTCATCACCGCCAAAGTGACCGATGATGGCTTCGGCGGTCGACTGCTTGGTGATGTCTCCCTGGAGCTGAATTATCCCCCGGATTGGAGCCATCGCCTGCAGATCCACGGCTATGATCTTAACGGCGGCCTTTTCGTCGTCCGTCTGGCAGGGATCGTACAGCTTCCGGGAGAGAACCTGGGACCAGCTTCCAGGAGCAGCACACAGATCCACGGCCCGCTGGACACCTGGTTAAAAGAGTGTTAATTTTATTTTGTTGGGTGAGAACTAAAAACCCTATAACACCTACCATTTAGAATTCCATAGGCCTCGTCCACGTGGAGCAGCTTGAAGGCACTTCTGGCCCTCCAGCCCTCCTCCTTGGCCTGTCGGTAGTAGATATCACGTTTATCCTTTGACGTTTTCCCCATTATTAACTATTTTACGCCTGGACGATGGTATTTCCCACGCTGGGATGAAATATTAGGGATGATCTGTGGTGGAACTGGTTCTCGTTTGGTATACGAAATTAATACTGAAAACAACTTGATTTAGGGTATTTTTCAGTAGTATTTAATTATTCAGAGTGTTGAATTATTCAGAAATAACCTATTATTAAAAATTTTAAATTTGTAACTATTTTAAATTTATTAATAACTATTTTTATATTGAAATTTCAAGAATTTCGATATTTGGCAGTAAATGTAGTGCTTTTAATCTCATCTTCATAATCTAAATAATTATACAACCAAGATAAAATAAAAATATTTTCTAAAGAGTATCTCTGGTACCACCAAATAAATGCGTTGTGAAAAGGCGCACAAAATAAGGCCGGATTTTAGTAGGTTCGCAATGCGGTCACATTCTTAGCGCCAGAGCTTTAAAAACACGCATTGCGAGGTTTTTTCCAAATTAATTGCAAAATATGCATAGAATTCCATTGCCGGTGGTGCCGGACCCTTGCCCCGAGGCCTCGGAATGTGACACCATGTCAAGGGTCATGTGTCCGCGCAACCTGATGTAAGTAACAACGCTGTACGGTCTATGACCACGCAGATTTCCCAGTATTGCGAAATAATAGTTATCCTGCCGCGAGGACCTCCTTATTTTCAATAATATCCCAACTAATGCTTGCATTTTTTCCGATTCCAGAGAATGCGAGCTGTTCTTGAAGGTTTTGCAAAAGGAAACCGATGCAGTTTTTCTCAGCTTTTCCGAAAGTGCTGAAAGTTCTCTTAACATTTCCAAGGAGTGTATGCGGATGAAGAGTCCTACGGTGTTAAAGAAGGTAGTTGCGTCCCTTTTTTGATGACTATCCATTTTTTAATCCATTTATTCAGACCTTACAGAGTCTGAACGAGATCATAAGCCGCGCACCCAGCGGCACCGCCACATTCGTGGACGCGATTTTGGCCCGAAGTGTGCTCTACATGAAAAGTAACCAGCATGCGGTAAGTGATCTAAAAACCCCTTGGATGAGCTATATTAACAACCTCATGTTCAATATTAGATCGCGTGCAGGGACTTATTGTACTACGAATCTTTGGATCCATCTCTCAAGACAACAGAGGGAACTATCGTCTCACAGATCCTGCTTTGCATATGCCTCTATATGAACCGGGAGTATCAAGCATCGAAGGACAAATGGACTGTCTTAAAAGACCTCATTGGTAATATTTATAAAGATATTTTATTGTATTGTAAAATTCAGCCATTTGTGTATTTCAGAACAAACGCCGTTGTCTGAAAAAAGTGGTGAGTAAACATTTTCTATATTATTTTGTAATGTAAGAGGCCTTAACCATAGTTATTTTAATGATTAATCCTAGAAATCGGGCAGTTCCTAAGCTTAAAAGAACAATATGAGGAGAGAATCAACCAAGATAGGAGGAATGTAGAGTTAACCAAGAAAGTTTCAAGCCAAATCTTACCATTTAAGGGTTTTAAGATGATCCGCAAAATACCATTTGCCAGTCAAGCCTGTGAATATGTGTAAGTATGTGAGTTTGATTTATTTAACGTTCAATCACCGTTCATGTTATTTTACAGAGAAAAATCCAATGAGAAACATGCCGGCGTCTATGCGTCATGCGACATCCCCAAAGGAGAAATAGTTATGGTGGAAAATCCTGAGATATTTCAGTTCAGTGCTCCATTCCTAAACTGCGACCTGTGTGGAGTGCACCAGGAACAGCTTTACACCTGTGATACCTGTCGTTATAAGACATATTGCTCAAAGATCTGTATGGAATCCGATGCGGAAGTCCATCAATTTGAGTGCTACGGATATAAAATTGGACTGATACCAATGCTAGAGGCTTCGATGCTGTTTCGCTTGTTTCTGCAATCAGGAGAATATATACTTCCGGCTTTAGTTGACTTTGCGATGGAAGGCGGGTACGTAGAGTGTCAGGTATCGTTTACATATAATCACAGTTTTATTTCCCGCAAAACAGAGTAGTAAATGATCCACGTGACGCCTGGATGTTTATACTAGAGCATGCCCAGGAAGAGGATAAGGAATACAATTCCATTGGAGAACTCCTTGCCACAGCGCCAGAATATAAATTGCTTACTAAGAGACAGTATCAGGAAATTGTAACTACAGCATTCCGTTTGTCGGTGTTCATCTACAACGACCATGACCTCGCAGATAAATATTTTTATTTGCTGGCTCTCGAGAAATCTGACGTTATTAATGTGATGGCGGCTATACTTTTACGCTTGGGAGCCCACGTTCTGTTGAATTCCCAGCGAGATGAGCTGCACTATCCGAAACCCGGAGAGGGCATGAATGAAATTCATGAAGAGTTCGCCAAATGTGCTGCACTTCCAACGTCAATTGACCGCATAAGTGCGAATGCTTTTAGTTACTATGGAGTGAACGCGATATCAGATTTTGTAGACTGTTACAATAACGTTCACGATAATCTAGATGACGTTGACAACGAGTTGCAAGATAAGTCTTCTAAAGATAGTCCAATATTTCAGTTTGGTGATATGCTACATTCGATATGCATTCAAAAATATGAAATTGATACTGTTGAGGATCTCACAAGTGCGGAAAACTTACCAAAACATCAAGTGGACGAGATTTTTGAAATCTTTAACACATCCAAACGTTGCCAGTTGCTGACCGGTGTTGGCAAATATTTTCAACAATTCATTTATCAATATTTTAACAAAATTGAAAACACCTTCCAAGTAAAATCAACGTTTTGTGCCACCTTAAACGCTTTTAGGCAGAATTGTGCGACTGAAAATGTTAAAATCATGTTAGTATATTGTTGTGATCTGTAGTTCAATTCATTTCAATTATGGCATATCTTCAGATCCCTACCAAGTGGAAAACGTGTTGGAGTTTCCACTAAAAATGTCGTTGACGGCGAGGAATTAGTGGTATGCCCCGATTTTCTAAGGCATCGAGATCAAAACTTATTTTTGGAGCTGGAACCATGCAAAGATTTTAATTTTTCGTCAAAAGCTAGCCACGGAAAATCAAGTGTACGTAATAGGTATTTTTTTAATCGTTCACCTAATATTTTTTTATTTATGACTTTCAGTTCGAGAACAAGCCTTCGCAAGAGTTTTTACGACATAACGAAGCATTCATATTCGCCATCAACAATAAAATTTCAGCTTGGAAGCAGTCTAGACAAGGTCCGAACAGAATTATTTATTTTGTGATTTTTGTTTTTCAATGCGATTTGATTTAATATTTCAGATGTAAAACTCCAACTTGATTTGTCCATTTTATACGGCACCTACAATAGTTTTCTTGCCCTGCATTGCGCAGAAAAAGATGATATTCGTTTGTTGGGAGTTCTTAAGTTCTCGATGTTCCTAGCAATGAATGGTTTGTATTTTATGAATTCACATGCGTTCCGATTGTACTTATTTCGTACTTTATTAATATAGGCTTCTTGCAACATGCCAGTGATAATATTTTTAACTTAGTTGAGTTGATTGAATTGGATGACATATACTTTAAAGATGTCCAAATCTATCATAAAGTCTTTTATGTAATCAAGCATATTATGGAACAATACATTGACATCATGTGAGTTAAAATTTTCTTATATTGATTGATGTTAATTACTGAATATCTTTTGCAGGATTGATTATGCGGATGTCGGCCCGGAATATCCCAAAATGGTTCTTGTGAACTGTTCATTGATATTAAAAAGACTGCAGCTGCATACTGAAGCTTTAATTGACAACGAAGAGGCTTCAGCTTTATACATGGAATACAGTACCTTTCATTACAAATGGAAGACAATAATTAACTCCTATCTTCAAATGCCACCAGGTCTAAGGAAGTTTTTAGTAGAGTCAAAAAAGTGAGTTCAAATTAGCTGCTGTCTTAAGTTTACGTCCTATAAGCGTTGTGTATAACATAATCCTGTTAATTCTCCCAAACGGATTCAACCGAATGAACCATGTTTTTTGTTATTTAAATACAATTAAATACACATTCCAGTTAATTTATTTTTATGTTAAAGAAAGCCAAACATTAAAGTATATATTTATAATTTCATAAACTAGATTGTTTGATTTATTCTAACAAAAAAAAAGAAATGAGTCAGAACTCTCTACTTAATGCACTTCTTAATGACTTAGCCTTATCTGTTCTTATTGTTCTTGCTGCTGGCAAAAACACAACTACCAACACTTTTATCATTATCTTTACTCTTGTACTTTTTTCGAGCCGTAAACACGTTCCGGTCGACATTATTTGTTTTTAAAATTCGCCCACAGTTAAACTTCCGAATATTGGAAATTATGCTCGCATATTTCTGCACGTTCTTCAATCTAGCCAATCTTACCAAGAATTTCGCGCTGCTTTATCACGTCTCCGGAGCGCGTAGATCGTGCGGGCCAGCAACTGGCGGAGATCTATATATGGGCGCCCAGTTGCTGTTGCTGCATTGTGTTTTGTGGTGTCGTCGGTGCTATGAGAGTGTTTCTGGTGCTTTTGAGCTTGCTGGCTGTGGCGGTGGCCACCAAGTGTCCGTTTTCTTCGATGGAACCCCTGTCCAGGTCCAAACGGAACACTTTTGACGTTCGACCGGGGGTCAGTGACGGAAGTTTAGATGCCTTGATCAAGGACTTTATGCCAAAGTACAATTCCAACAATGTGCATACCAGTTGGGCTGAGCCTTCTGGTCCTCAGCAACCCTTAAGGTGTGGCGTTGCGCCCCGCAACTGCCTGAACGATACTCGAAATCTGCACTACCGGAGTTTGGATGGATCCTGCAATAACCTGCTGTATCCGGAGTTTGGAATTGCTGTTTCGCGGTATCGCAGGCTTCTGCCTCCCCGGCAGGTGGAACAGGCTCCGAATGCCCGACTGATCTCCCTGTCACTGTACGGCGAGCAGACGAGGAACGATAGGTTCCGTACCATGGCGGCCATGCAATGGGGACAGTTTGTGGCCCACGACATCAGCCAATTGAGCTTACGGGGCGCCCCGCAGGATTGCTGTGCTGAGCCACGTCATCCCCGCTGTCTGCCCATTAACCTGCCACGTGGAGGACCCATTGCCTATCATACTGGCAAGACCTGCCTGCACTTTGCCCGCAGTACATCTGAAGCGGATGCCATTTGCCCAAAGAGTGGTGCACCCTATCCCGAGAAGCTGACGTTGGCCACAGCCTACCTCGATCTGTCATCAGTCTATGGAAACAACCCGTCACAAAACAGCAAAGTGCGTCTGTTCAAGGGCGGTCTTCTGAAGACAAGCTACACGAATGGACAGCACTGGCTACCGGTGAGCCAAAATGAGGGAGGCGGGTGCGGGGCCAGGAGCGAGTGCTACAGCTTGCCAGACAAGCGCAATGAATTCCACCCCACCATCGCCCTGCTGCAGACTCTGCTGGTCCGGGAGCACAATCGTCTGGCCGAGAATCTGGCGCTGATTAATCCCGATCACAACGACGAGCGCATCTTCCAGGAGGCTCGCAAGATCAACATCGCCCAGTTCCAAAAGATCACCTACTACGACTGGCTGCCGCTGTTCGTGGGTCGCACTTATACCTACCTGAACGGTCTCATCTATCCCGTGGAGCCGACTGAGTACGTGAACGACTACGACGAGACGGTCAATCCTGCTGCCTATGCGGAGTTTTCGGCCGCTGCTTTCCGTTACGCCCACACCCAGATTCCCGGCTGGTTCTCGTAAGTACTCGAATTAGGACATCATAGTTTCCGTGTTTAATAGTTTATGTATTTCTCTATAGGTTGGTTGCCCCCAACCGCAGCTCTAATCAAACACTGCGCCTGAGTGACTACCTCGGTCGATCAGAGACCATGCGTTTGCTGCATTCGGGCGACAACTTCGATGCTATGTTGAGAGGCTTGGCCACTCAGCTGCACAAGCGATCGGATGGGAACATCGATCGGGAGATCAAACACTACTTTCTCCGCAAGGACTTCGAGGAGTACGGGTCGGATCTGAAGTCTATTGATATTCAGAGGGCACGAGACTTCGGCCTGGCCTCCTACAACGATGTGCGAGAGTTTTGCGGACTGCGAAGAGCTGTGGATTGGGCGGATTTCGCTCACGAGATTCCGGGAGAGGTAGCGTATCTAAATAGCTTTTGTAACTCAGAACGCTGTAATTTATATTTCTGTAGAAAATATCACTGTTGCGCCGATTGTACGCCACTCCGGATGATGTGGAGCTAGGTGTAGGTGGTACCCTGGAGTACCATGTCCCTGATGCTCTTTTCGGACCAACTCTATTGTGCGTGATAGGGAAACAGTTCCTGAACACGAGACGCGGCGATAGATTCTTCTTCGAACGGGAGAACGCAGGAGGATTTTCGCGCGGTAATTGCTAAGTTTTGTCAAGACATCAGTATTTTGCAATTCTTATTCCACAGCTCAACTGGCGGAGATCCGCAAAGTGAGTCTGGCCAGCTTGTTCTGCAACAACGCTAACTATCTGCACTTAGTTCAGCCAAATGTATTTGTTTTCCCGAACTCACAGTGAGTCCAAAAATATTTTTGTATAATATACCTTTTACATATTATGTCTTTATCCATAGTAATCTACTACTCAACTGCAATTTCATTCCGCAAATCGATCTTAGCAAGTGGCAGGATCTCAGGCCCCAACTTGTACACTAGTTTTAAAACTAGTAAATGCATCTAAAACAAATTAGCCTGCCCAATTTGTTCTTTCAGATGCAAACATTTTCATTTAATTCCAATATTATCATTTTTTGCATCAGCTTTTTACACAATCCAAAAACAAATTGTATTTTGTTTTGGAAATTGGAACCAGCTCAAGATATTTATTATATAAGTTCCATGGCAATAAAAAAGATTGTTAAAATAAATCTTTGATATTAATTAGCTCATAATAATTCGCGGCATATTAAAGAGCGGACAGTCAGTGAGTAAATGCTGACAATTATATAATTATAATTACAATTATATAAATATTTCAAAAAATGAAATTAAAATGTCCTGAAACCAACGGTTTCCCGTTAAAAACTCCTCAGCTAGAAAAATGCAATAGTGTAATGCAACAAAAAATGCTTTTATTCTCTATACATTTCTAAATAGTCAAGTGTGGGCTTATAAAATCGTCTGTCGGCAATGAAAACTCCTTATTATTTGGTGGTGGTGGTGGCGGTGGTGATCCATGGGCAAAGGGGCGAGCGCAGCATGCAGGCGATCAAGAGGAAAGTGGCCTCAGTTGCCGGGGCGCTGAACAACATGAGCATGGCAACCACCAAGATGGCCATCAGGAAAGTGGAAGAATGCATGGTGTTTTAGTTAGTGTTATACTCCGCTGGATCCAGAACTACCTTTCGATCCAAACGGGCCGCTATTTATACGCTGTTCTATGCTGGCTTACAATACCTGCAAACTAAATAGCTTTTCTTTACACAGCCCGAGCAAGTTTGCTTAAATGCTTCTGCGAATCTTCATTAATGTTTGCCCTATGATTATACCTATGCACATGTACCTGTGACAATACTTTTGACTTGTGTTCGATTATATTGCCACATATTTGTCAATTATAAGTATTACAACATCCCCTAGACTGTTAAACAAATATTGATTAAGCTTAGGTTGTCCGGCTCGTTGAGCACTTCAGTTTCACTTGCTAGCCATCCATCAAAGCCAGTAAGATCCATTAACATTAACATTAAATATTAAATAAAGTTTTGATTGTCGAAAATGTCGAAATAATTATCTATCATTGAGTGCTTATCGGTCAAAACGGGCTTAGACTGCTTGTTAAACAGTCTATTGTATAATAATCCGTAGACCGCTAAACAAATATTGTTTTCAGATACAAGTTAATAAGGAGAAACAATTACTTTTAAAAATATTTTAGTGTTAAAACACGGTAGTTTATTCAGAGAGACTTTACATTTTTCGATTCGGCTAGTGATTGTTCAATTAACTTTTTTTTTAAAGGTTGATAATTCTTAATCCACTCAGTATTTGGCCTTAATTTTGTTCAATTTATTTTCATGGAAAACCAAAAAGTACGTAACATTATATACAAATCTACTAAGAGATATTTTAGGTTTCTACTGGAAAACAATTATAAATAAATTACAATTTTCTGGTTATCCAACGAATGTACATTGAAGTTTTCGTGTAAAATGATGGCATGTTTTTGCCAGTCGTGTAACCATAGGAGATGATGCCGGCTAGATATATGACATCTTCGCTTCCTCGTTTCATGGTGGCCATTAAAGGACCACCGGAATTCCCTCTAGTAACGTCACCACTTGCACAGATTTGTGTCTTGAATTTGAATATCGAATTTTTACACCTCGCGTCAGATGGATGCAGTTCCTTAATGAAGCTGCGCACCAATACTGGACTGTTGTTTCCCCAGCCGGCTGCTTCAAATATTCGGTTGTGTAAAGATGTTGGTATGCTCAAGTCCGGAAGACAAATCGGTTTAATTGCATGCGAATAACTAAAAGAGATGAAAATGTAAGTCACGGGGGGTGAAAAAGTACACACAATAAAATATTAGGAAGCAGTACGATAAAGCGATTCAAAAACAAATCGATATAATCCAGATACTATTAGGAAGTTCCTATTAGTAACCATTTTACTAAGATAAGTTTAAGAAGTTTCAAAACTTATAAATTTTGTACTATTATCAATTAATTCTCTCCATTACTCACGTTACTGGAAATTTGAGTAGCAGCAGGGCGATGTCATTTCTATATGCACTTCCATGGAAGAATTTATTATGCAATATATTTCCAGCCACGTCGATCTCAACATAACTGGCGAATGACCATCCACCATTCACATAGCCTACGTCGGGATTGGTGGCTGTGTTATGTTCGCCCAGGCGCACTCTCTTGGGGGCGCCGATATTAGGATTTCCGGGATCTCTGACACAGTGGGCTGCGGTCAGGACGTACCATTTGTTTATCAGGGAGCCCCCACATTTGGGTTCCATTAGGTTAGTCGAACTGTTCCAATACAGAAGCATCGCCATCCAGGGAAACTCATTCAGTCCCGCTTCTCTGCCTTTCGTTCGTTGACTTACTTTTCCACAGGTTTCCACAGGTAGGAAATTTTTTCGTGGACCATACCAAGTAGCTTAAATAGGATTAAAAATGTTTTAAAATTTCACAATTACAGATATTTCACTAATTGTGCTCGCTGCTAATTACCTGCTCCTTCTGAATAGGTCAGAAGAAAAGCCTGCAGCAGGAGCAAAATGTACGCTTTGATTCCGAGGAACATCTTGATTCGCGAAGTTTTGAAATATAACTGGTTGTTGTACAGCTATTGTCTCAGCTATTCATTTCATTATTAAGCATTGAGTAATTGCTGAGTAATGTTTGTTGCGTAAGTACAAAATTACTTTAAAATTACTCACCATCAACCATTATAAATTCTTCTACAGCAAAAGATATTCTGTATTCGTATTGATAATAATCGCAAATTCAACACGATATAAGAGAAACACATGCGAAAGTCGTTTAAAGAGGAACTTATAAGTCTTTCAATTATATTTTATGTGGCTTTTTATGGTTTGTTTCTCGGCACACGCACATGATTGGCTTCGATTGTAACTAAATCCGTTGATTGCCTGATTTCGACCTTGAAGTGAAACTCGGTCCATATTTATGTGTTTATTATCCGACACGAGGGAAACATTTCGTTGCATACTTTCTGGGCCGGAAACAACTAACGGGGCGCTAGAGTTTGTTTAATTCCGTTCCTGTCTCATTTTATGGATGGATTTTATATGACCGATTCTATATGGCCAAAAGTGTCTGTGCTCTGCGGCCGGCGGAAGGACATCAAACACTGTTTTTGTTGACAATGTCTGACGTAAACAGGACACTCTGCGAAATTGTTTACGAGTGGAATTGATAAGGCTGTGTAACCGATTAGGAGGACGCTCGAAAGTCAATCAGAATCACTCAAATGATCCGTATCCAATACGCAAAAATGATGACGACATGTCGTGGGGCTCACTTGTTCATTTGGTATACTATATGATGCCTCATGGGTCTGCATAAATTTCGATTCGGCATCGCTGAGTTATCGCCATCATTCGCACAATAAATGACAATATTTTGCAGCAGCAATGGCATTTCAAGTTGTGCCCCAATAATCTGCTGCCGCCATGACAACGATTTATCTTTATATCCGAGTGTTTCGTTTTGATTTCGCTCGTAAATTGGCCGGGCGATTTCAGCTGGCGATTTAAGGTTGAAAAATATCAGTTTGCCGGAATCTTTAAGAACCATTTAGCAGCCAAACGCCAAAGCCAAGGTCGCCCAATCGACTTGTCTGGGCCGACCAACTATTAATGCATTGTACGAGCGGCCAATTGAGACAAGATAATGAACATCGGGCCGAATCAAGTAGACGGCCAACTTTTGGAACTGTAACAGCTGCAGGCGTCCAAATTGGCCATCCGACAGGAGTCGGTTACCAATGCAAGCCATCTCATTTGGCCTTTGTCTATGCCCCTGTGTGCCATAAAGTTTGCCCACTCCGCACTCACTAGCAAAAGTCGCACTTGGAGAAAAATATAGGCCGCTTTTCCCTAAAAGTCGAAGTTTCTATAATATTATAAAATATTTCAAAAAATATTTAGAACTTGTCTACACCCAAAAAAAATAGTCATAGAATTCTACACTATTACATGTTACATGAAATCTACACTATTGAGTGTCAAATTTGCATCAATAAGATGAGTATTAAATGAATCCTTTCAAAAGTATTAAACTGAAACTTTCGGTATAGAAATTAAACTATAAAATATTAAGTTTATAATATTTCATATGAAATTAACACTTTTGATTTTTTTTGGAGTATATATTAAAAAGTGTAAAATGAAATTTACAGATTTTTAATAACTAATTGTTTAAATTATGAATTTTAGAATTTATTAAGTTTCTGTTAAGTGTTAAGCTACGAATTGGAAACAAAATATTGATTTTATAATTCTAAAATTGTAAAATTTGTCAAAAGTTTTTTCTTTTATTTTAAATTTTTTTGAAAAAGATGCTTTTTTTTTACCACTTTTTTCACAGAGGGTATAAGTAGTTTAAAATTTTTTTTATGATTTTTTAGTTTTAAAAATTTCATATTTTTTTAAAGTGCATAAATAGTTGGCCCTGGGCCAGGCAAACTTATTTGCCTCTTCAAACGGCAGGGGGCGCAAAGCAAGCCATTTGTAATCAAAATAAAAGCAAGTTTAAATTAAACGCTTTGCCATTTAAATTCTCTTGAATTTATACACACAGCTTTGTTTAAGTCTTATTCACAAACGATTTCGTGCTAGATTTATTAAGAGCTGTTGAACTAATTTCTGTACATTTCTTTTAGTAAAGTTGATATATTTTTGTTTTTAACATTTATGTTACCCAGACAAACAGAGAAGAAAAGCGGACAGCCTAAATAATTCAGATCGTGATTTCCATTCATATGAACTCACATGCTGGTTGGTCAATAAAAAATAATTGCCTATCCCCCGAAACACCATAAAATCCTGGTGTCAGTGGACACAAAAAATGAAGTGAGAGGACAGGATTGTCATTCGCACGTTCAAGTGTATACTTTGGTTATCTTACATCTGAAATGACAGTCGTATGGCATATTTCCCAATTTGCTGCAGACACACTTTTATGACCACAAAACCTGTTGAAGCGCACGCTGATGGCTTAAGAGTAAAGTAAATTAATTGGCGACCTGGCGAAATTACTTCATTAGCTGCTAATTGAATTGGCCGTCTCCTGAATGGTGCTAAGGGAAATCAGCCGGAATTTCTTCAGCCCAGTGGGCTCTCGACATGATTAATATTGCATTTTGTCAGTGGCGAGACAAAAAACAGCCCAGTCACAGACCTTGGGCCAAATGCGAAGGACAAAACGAAGGACCTGAAAAGGCAGGATGTACCCTCGTTTATGTTGTATGAATAGAGTCTGCTTTTCCGGTCCGGCTCCTCCGCCCCGGCCATTAATCTCAATTTCAGCGGCAAACATTCAATCAACCCAAAGGCGGGGTGCAAGCGGCTTTCGTAATTAAAGGCACATTAAACGCTCGTTAAAATTAAAGTGCCACTTAAAGGCCCGGTTGGCGAATATCTGCATCGTTTCCATGGCTCCTCCCCCGCATTACAGGCAACTTGCGACACTTAATCGAGCACTATTGGCAATACTGAAGGTAATTAAAGCGGAAAAAACGATTTAATGGAGCATGGAAGTGCGGATTGTGAATGTATTTTTTCCCTAGCGCGCAGGATCTTAATAAAGTTAACTTCGGTACTTTAACAATAGAAAATACCTTTACTAAAAGGTATGCAATTTCATTTAAATAAGTTATGTATAAACTTTGAAAAGAAAGATAGAGATAAATAGAAAATTTCTCAGCCCATGTAATAAAATAAATACCCTGGGCAACAAGGCTTTGTTTATCCATAAACATTCCTCTTTTTGCTCATTCATCGAGTTGGTTTATTTATATTATTTAAGAATCGGTTAAAGTGCCTGTGTGTGAACGGCACAACACAAACAGAGCTAAAAGCCATCTGAATTTTCATATCTCAATCGAAAAACAATTAAGCACTCGAGTCTAGTGGTGCAGAGAGATATATGTATGTTTATCAATACCAACATAGATTTAAAGCAACTTAAATCCGATTGTAAATATTCGAAAATTGTGTACATTTTTGGTACTTAAGTAGTTATTTGCAAAATCACTTGACCATTGCAGGATTATAGTTGTACTCGGTGTCGTCCTGATGCCACTACTCGTATCTGCCTGATCCTTGTTGGGGAATAAAAAAGGAAAAGTGCATAAAATTTATTCTGGCTTGTCGCTGGCAGTAAAATTGTTGGTAAAGAAGTGCCATAAAAGCCTTTAATGGCGCGACTGTCTGTAATTAAAAACCCACACGCGCTGTCGCTCTCATTCTCCTTCGGCATGGGCATGCATGGCGTATACGTGATGTGAGTGAACTCTAAGCCGATGCGACTTTAAAATGCAGTTCAAGTGCTCTGATTAAATTGTATATGTATATTCGCTGGCCCCCACTTTCTCTGCTTTGTAGTTTTTGCTAGTTCTACCATTTACATGGCAGCTCGGAACATTGTCTGTGGCCGGAATATGACTCCTGATTTATGGCCATTTGTTTTTCGCTTACCAAACAGGCTCATAAATACACAAAAAATTCCAAAACAAATAGCAAATAGTCGGTAACAAATGGCGTTGGCCCAAATGGGGCAAAAAGTTTTCCTCAGTTGCACTCGATACGGTTTTATGTTATGCAATCGCCAAAATATCAAAGAGACACGAAGTTAACAGTTAATTTAACTGCATTGCAATCATTGGCAAAACTTTGTTCGCTGCACACGCTGCGTATACTTAATTTGCCTGTGGTAACTAATGGCAAAGCCGTTTCGTTTGGATTTTGTGATTTCGCCGAGCAATATCCGTTAACGCTTCTGCCCGGCACTCTCGACACTGCCATTTGCCGAGCATTTGTCTTGGCCCGGCCTGAACCGAGTCCGACACCCCGATAAGCTGCGTTTATTGGAAAAGTTTCGATGCCAACGGCTGGGGTGCCGCTTCGACACTTATTTGAATTTATATCCCAGCAAATTGTGCGGCTCTTTCCACTGCGCTTGTTGCATTTTAATTCGATGCACGGCCAGTCTAAGTGCAATTAAAAAACTTATCACACTAAAGGAAACAGGTATAAAGTTATGAAACTACATAAAATATGCCAAATCCGAAATCTTTAAAAATGTGGGCGCTAGACACAGTTTGTGGGCGTTAGAGGGGGCGTGGCGCTCGGCTGAAATAAAGTTGCGCTGCGTAGGAAGCCCAAGAATATGTGTGGGTAATCCCAACTTTCTAGCTTTTGTAGCTTCCGAGATCTCAGCGTTCATCCAGACGGACAGACGGACATGGCTAGATCAACTCGGCTAGTGAATATATATACTTTTATACTTTCCTTCTCCCTGTTACATACTTTTGCACGAATAAAATATATCCTTTTACTCTACGAGTAACGGGTATAACCATGAGTGATATCAAAAATAATTATATTTTGTGTCTTACGTTTCTAAAGGTTTACATACACACCATAAAAAGCTAATAAAAATATTTTTTCGAGTGCAAAACAAACCGTCAGATTTGCTAGATTAACAGCTTTGGACTGCCCACAATGTGACATCTTCTGGTCACGCCTGTCCAAGCTTTCTGACAACTGTGGTGGACGCTTCGCTTATGCAAAATTCATTAACATTTACACTCACCTCATTTTTAATGAACTGACAAATCTGTGCGGCTTCCCCGACCTCTCGGAAGGCCATAAATATAAATCCGCGCACACACGCAAATTTCGTCGCGGTCACATAAATCTTTTTCAAAAAATTACACAGAAATACACCATGCGTATTTATATGCAAATTAAGATGTTTACAATATTCCCGATGGCTACACTTTGATCTGGGCCAAAAAACGACGCGATACTCGAAGGCGTTTGCTACGATGCCGCTGCCGCTGCCGGCACACAATGAATCATAATTTTATTGACGAATGAGGTATTTGACTCTTGCGACGGCAGTGGCGTCTGCGTTGCCCATTCCAAGAAAAACGATCTGAAAACAAGCATTTAAATATAGGACTGCATATCACAATTATGCTAGTCTTTTTGTCATGTGGCAAAATGAATGCTCTTCAAATTTTTAAAGAGCGTAATACTAGAAAATTTACTCATATTTTAAAAAGTTCATAACAAGCTTTTGCACATTTTTTTGTGACAAGTTTTAATAAATACAAGAGAGAACGCTATAGTCGGGTTGGTGTCCCGACTATCTAATACCCGTCACTCAGCTAAAGGGAGTGCGAACGCTGTACTCGGGTTGGTGTCCCGACTATCTATTGGGGCTAAAGGGAGTGCGAGGGAGATAGATATATGAACAATTTTGATTGCGTATAACTTTTTAATGAATGGTCCGATTTGAAAAATGTCTTCTACATTTCGATAGGTATTGATAAACACAATAAAACTGCATTTTTACTTTTCCGAAATATTGAAATTTTTAAAATCGTATATAAGCGATTGTGGGCGTTAGAGGGGGCGTGGCACCCTTTTGAAACAAACTTGCGCTGCGTAGGAACTCCTAGAATCTGCATGCAAAACGCCAATCTTCTAGCTTTTATAGTTTCCGAGATCTCAGCGTTCATACAGACAGACGGACAGACAGACAGACAGACGGACAGACGGACAGACGGACATGGCTAGATCGACTCGGCTAGTGATCCTGATCAAGAATATATATACTTTATAGGGTCGGAAACGTTTCCTTCTAGCTGTTACATACTTTTGCACGAATACAATATACCCTTTTACTCTACGAGTAACGGGTATAATTAGTTTAGTTTGAAGAAAAGAGTAATGAGTATTTGAAGATATCAAATTCCTAATAATTTAGATTAAAGTACATATTATTGTTAAACAACTCAACTCACAGCCGATGGACTTACAATTGAGATAGCTTGATAACATTTATTTTTATTTTTATATTCTTAGTCATAAATTTCTGAAAACTGATAGAAATGATGGACTTCCAACTCATTAATCTCATCTCATTAATTCGTTTTAACATATTTCACTTGATATTTCCCACCGAGCCAACCTTGCTAATGTTGCCCACCGCATTCGAATAAACGGTTCGCGGATTGACTCGACTTAACAACTTGTTTTCCGTGTCGGCGTAAATCAAATGCCACTTTGTTGTGCTGCCCATTCCACTTTCGAGGCGGGGGAAAGTCAATCAAAATATTATTGTATATCGTACAAATGGAAACCGTCGGCGAAGCCGTCACTCTTTGCTCTCACGCACACACTCGCAACGTGTGGTGCAGCGAAAGGGATCACAATGAACAGCACCACCCACCGCCCATTCGCCCACCCAGCCGCCATATAAATGAGCTCCAAGTGCCGGGTGTGTGTGTACTATAAGCTGATGTTTTTCATGGCTTGTTTACAATTAATTAGGATTGTTATGCCGCCATTCGATTCAATAATTTCTTTGTGCTAGACGGTATTTTTTAACAGCCAGTCATAAATTTGCGGTCTTGTTTTGGTAGCGAGCATTAAAATCCGGAATCCGACTGCATTTACGGCCCACGTCATTGCCAAGTCTTTGCCTTTGATTTTTCATTTGATCCACCCATAAGCTGAAAATGCCTTATTATTTGCTCTGATATTTGAGCATTCAATCAAGAAAGTAATAAGAGTTCAATGAATTTTTTTTTTCAGAAAGTTTACAATACTTTTAGATATCATCCCAACTGAGGTTTCAGATCTACTTTGATAATTACCAAAATATAAAATATAATAGGGTTCTATTGTTATATTTTAATATGGTTTCTATTTAGATGCATTCACTGCTTGTTTAATTAAGAAGCTGATCAAGAACTGATTATCATATCAAATACTAAATATATGCAGACTTTAGAACAACCGGTTTCCGGCAATTCTTTGGGCGTTCTGATTAATATTTTGCAAAACCATTGATGGTGGACCGAGATAAACCAGAAACGTTGATTTGCCCTTGGCTGCGATTGGTCAATAGATAGCCGCAATTTGTATTTATGTAAGCGTGAAACTAAAAATATAAAAATAAGCTTTACATAAAAAATGCATTGGGTGACAGTTTCAGACCTTAAGCCCCTTGTTTATGTGTCATGCATCATAATTATAGCTACCGCCATCTATTATTACTTCGCTCGAATTTGAACTTTTTGATTTGCCGGCAGGGTCGCACGCTTCTAAAAAAATTTTTTCGAATATATTAAATGCAAATAAAAAGTATATGAATGAATAATTAATAGCTCGTGCCGTTTGATGATCTGTTTGGCGTTTTGTTAAGAATTATTTACTTTACTTAAGAGTTCGCTGTTCAACATCGAAAGCTTTTAAAACGTATTTTAACGAATTCCTGATTTTATCAAAAAACTAGTTTTGAAATCGATCTTTACTGTTTATACTGAGTATTGAATAATTTGTTGTTGCTCTGATTTGGGTTTCGGGAGTGGTTATACAATTTTAAATAAAGAGAATGCTTAAAAAGTTACGAAAATCATTAGTCAGTCTGTATTATGGGTAATATTTATAATATAATTTGGTTCGAGTTTATCTAACGGCCATATAAATTTGTATTTTTCCTTTCTCGGAAGAAGGAGTAAGTGATTTAGCAATAAGGCGTCGCCCCGGAAAAGACTAGTCAGCGATTGAATTGCAGCTTAGTTGGTGTTTAGGCAATCCAACCATATTCAGCTCCTTCCCCTTTTCGGATCCGATCAAATTCGCTTTTACGAGTACACTCCCACGAGGAGTAACTACGTGCGAAATGCGCAAAACAATGCCATTTCCATTTCGCAGCGACAACACCCACAAAGCCAAGAAACCAGATCCCTGGCAAGAGTTAAAGGCTGAAAAGGTACGGGATTGTACTGAGCACATACATAAAGTAGAGGAACCGAGCCCGGACGCAAAGTCAAACATATCAACCACCATATACTCGGCACAATTCCCAAATGGAATCATCAATCCGTACGTGCCAAGTGGATCCGGCAACACAGGCATCTTGTCTATATCAAGGGGAGTTCCATCGAACCAGAGGACGAAGGGGGGTTGGTCGTAGTGAAGTGCCAAACGCAGTGCCCGCTATGTGTTATAAGCAATGGATTCCCAATAAGAGTGCGTTAGGGTGAACCAAAAATTACCTGATGGAACTAATATATTTTCATTCAAAATTTTGAGAAAGAACTAAAGGTATTTCTTAAACTCCCAATATACCCATATAACTGAAATCAAAATGCAAGAAGCAGAATGACTTCTATATAAAGTGAATTATACATTAACTTCAAAACGAAATAAATTGTTATTTATCAGCTAACTAAAACCGGAAAGATTCTAATATATTGTAATAAAATTAAATAAAATTACTTAAATTAAATATGATTAATGATGTGAAATTTTATTATAAGCAATAGAGGTTTACCCCAGTCGGTCTGTCTGATTTTTCAGTATTTTCACTTGTTTGGACTTATTAAAGATACTCGTACCTCCCCTCAATTTGGTCTCTTAATTGCAACATGTGCGCCTGGCTTGGCAGGCTCCAAATTAATAGAGTGTTATGCAAAGCAATCAGTGGGGTTAAGTGGTTGGCGCTCGGGCGGTTTTGCAGCTTATAAATTTCATTCAATTTTTCCAGCGATTTGGAATTCGGAGGACGGCGTAAATCGCTGGCCGCGGAAAGTAGGCAACAGTATTTTAGGGCTTAATTGCCTCGGCACGCCCACCTCATATGTGTGTTCGATCGTACGTATATGGGGCCATATAGGGCTTAGTGAATCTGGCACATCGTCCATTTGAATTGCTAACATGGCTCATACATATAAATGAAATTGAGAGTTTATTGCATAGTCACTGGGATCGGCTTGGCTTTATTTCGCCCAGCCATCCCCCAGCCACACAGAATTGCTTATTTATTTCATTTTTATGCGTTATGACGGTCGCAGTGCTGAGTGGGGCAGACACTGCGTATGCGTGATATGAACAAAGGCACATCGGGGAATTTAAAACGGGAGCTGCAAAAGGCTTTTAGACTCCCCGTAAATTGAATGCTTCAATTGCTTTCAGTCTACTATCCATCGAGACAAGTGATAGTAAATTTGCACAAAATGAAACCCACTCAAATTTATTGTGCGGTTTGCAAAGTAATGGTTATCTACGACTTTTTCGTTTTCTTCCCATGTGTGCTGTTTTGGCCTCTTGCTATTTTTGTTGTGCGCATAAAAATGATGAAGTTCATCGAAACTATTTGACAGCCTTTGACTTTTATGTCGCATAAATGATGGTCGCCCATTGATGGAAAAGGGTCCCGACCCAGACAAACAGACGCAGAAAGTCGTTTCGGTCGCCGGCCATAAAAAGTGGATCGCCTGGGCGTGTGTAACGGATTAGCATCTTGTATCTGGCATTAAGGAGTTGACAATATTGTCTAAATATCAAGGGGAGAGTTTGGAGCTAAATTTGTCTGTCTATCAAGTTAGCCGATGGATTAAATCTATATTTTTATACCCGTTACTCGTAGAGTAAAAGGGTATATTGTATTCGTGCAAAAGTATGTAACAGCTAGAAGGAAGCGTTTCCGACCCCATAAAGTATATATATTCTTGATCAGGATCACTAGCCGAGTCGATCTAGCCATGTCCGTCTGTCCGTCTGTCTGTCCGTCTGTCTGTCCGTCTGTCTGTATGAACGCTGAGATCTCGGAAACTATAAAAGCTAGAAGATTGGCATTTTGCCTGCAGATTCTAGGAGTTCCTACGCAGCGCAAGTTTGTTTCAAAAAGGTGCCACGCCCCCTCTAACGCCCACAATCGCTTATATACGATTTTAAAAATTTCAATATTTCGGAAAAGTAAAAATGCAGTTTTATTGTGTTTATCAATACCTATCGAAATGTAGAAGAAATTTTTCAAATCGGACCATTCGTTAAAAAGTTATGCGTGTTCAAAGTTTCTATCTCCATCTCCCTCGCACACCCTTTACCTGAGTAACGGGTATCTGATTGTCGGGGCACCCGACTATAGCGTTCTCTCTTGTTTTTTATTATTTTTGGTATCTTTTCGTAAATTAAAAGAAACGTTCTTTCCCAAGGTAGAAAAGGCAGTTGTTTTTACAATTTTGTGTAGATTTGCAAATCTTTTTTTAAAACGTTTTACGCTCATATGGATTCTAAAGATTTTACGAGAGAAACTATATTTTTCACAAGAATTTTTTTATTATACCCGTTACTCGTAGAGTAAAAGGGTATATTGTATTCGTGCAAAAGTATGTAACAGCTAGAAGGAAGCGTTTCCGACCCCATAAAGTATATATATTCTTGATCAGGATCACTAGCCGAGTCGATCTAGCCATGTCCGTCTGTCCGTCTGTCTGTCCGTCTGTCTGTCCGTCTGTCTGTATGAACGCTGAGATCTCGGAAACTATAAAAGCTAGAAGATTGGCATTTTGCCTGCAGATTCTAGGAGTTCCTACGCAGCGCAAGTTTGTTTCAAAAAGGTGCCACGCCCCCTCTAACGCCCACAATCGCTTATATACGATTTTAAAAATTTCAATATTTCGGAAAAGTAAAAATGCAGTTTTATTGTGTTTATCAATACCTATCGAAATGTAGAAGAAATTTTTCAAATCGGACCATTCGTTAAAAAGTTATGCGTGTTCAAAGTTTCTATCTCCATCTCCCTCGCACACCCTTTACCTGAGTAACGGGTATCTGATTGTCGGGGCACCCGACTATAGCGTTCTCTCTTGTTTTCTATTGGACTTGCAATGATTTTTTTCGGTGAATGTAACGAATTTCAAACGACGCATTTTATGAGGAAGAACTGAGAGGGCATTAGGCTTAAATTCGGTTTTTGGAAGCATTCAGAAGGAAAGCAACCAATTTGTGGGCTAAATTCCCTTGACCTAAGCCAGCCCAACCAACGATGTGTTGTTGCATAAGCTTTTCGGCTGCAGTAATATTTTGTCAGCTAATTGTGAACTAAGACCCAACTTGTGCTTACCTAAGTGCAACCGAAAATGAACATTAATTCTAAAAGTTTTGTACAGAATGAAGTAGAGTTTTTGAGGTTTCATTTATTCATGGCAGCCACATCTTGGCAACATGTGCTGCACTTTATGAATTAAATGCCATTTATTTGCATTCTGCATTCACGAAAAGTCTGGGTCTGCTTGCCTGACTAATTGCATTCGTTGAAATTAAAACTAGATTCCCTGGGACACTTGGTTATGGCATGGTAATTAGTCAGAAGCACAAACACACTCGCACTCTCACGAACTCAGCAGTTTTCAGCGAATATTGGACAATTCGCGAGTTTGGCTTTCATCCATCGTCTAGACTTCAGACCGAAAAGCGAATTTGTGCGCCAGATAAAGATCTTAATGGCCCGGGATTATGATGCAGTGCGATTTTGTCTATGCCCTCTTTTTACTGACAGTCATTAGCCAGTTGCCCGTTGAACCCTCGTCTTGATAAGCCTCAACTTGATCCACACTACTTATAAAATGAAATATGCGCCCAAATATATATTTAAGGTTCTATTGTTTTTCCACCCACTAAGGCAAATGTAATTAATGGCAGTTGAATTAATGTTTCTGTTAATAACTCTAAAATAAGTTAAAATTAGCAAGTAAATTAAAACAAACAAATATATACCTAGATAAAAATAATTATAAAAAAAGAAGGGACCACTATTTCTTAAAATTGTAATTTCGATTGGAATTTAGTATAGTACCTATAGTATTTATTTTATAATATTTTTAAATATTTACAAATTACCTGTAGTCGTTTAGCACCCAACCTCAGCAATAAAATACCATTGAGATTTTGAACTGAGAATGAACTACATAGTTTATTGCGGTCCAACGCGATTATTACAAGTACTATAACTAGAATTCGAACTATAGCTACTGGCTATATTGTTGGCAAGGACAACTCTTTCATTTAATTGCCCTTAACATGGAATATTTGTCTAGAGTAAAACACAAACAAGCTGGAGAGGCGCTTGCTGCTCATATCACAGTTGTGTGTGTGTAATGTCTGTAGGTGGCACTGGAATGGACTTCGGGAGATGGGAGTTCCGACATCCCCTCTAAAAGGCGGACCCCCTTTCGCCAGAGTCGTCGACAGGCCCTCCTGTCGCCTCCTTGGCCTGCGGTTTGTGGCTGCCTTTGCGTCTGGCACGCCAATTGAATTTGGCCCTGAGACCCTTGAGAGCGCTTGAGCTCTTGAGCACTTTCGCTTTCGCCTTGCGCACTTTGCCACTCGACTCGTCACCGCTAACGCCCCCTGCCATGCCTCCTGGCACGCCCCCCGCACCCGCCGCCGCCGTCACTCCCAGTGGGCGGGTGATGCGCGTAAGTTTCAGGCGTGACCGTGAGATGGCCAAGTCATCTGTGAGCTCGTCAATGGAGCACATGGTGGGCTGTCGCTGCAGCGGCTGCCCGGGAAACTGCAAATCCTCCTCGAGCAGCGAATGGGCATCGCCCACCGACGAGAGCTGGGATATTTGCGTCTGGAGAGTGCGACGGGGATTGTCGAAGAGGTCCGGCCTGCTGCGATTTTGACCCTGCAGCTGGGTGCTGTCCAAGGACACGCGGTTCAGTCGCACCGCCGAAGGACCTGTTGCCGTTCCATTGCCATTGGCACAGCCATTTAGTCCTGTGGTCGTCGTCGCCGTGGAAGTCATTGTGGTTCGGACACTATCCTGTTGGTAAGAGTTAAGAAGTCGGGATAATCAGAATTGGTAGAATTTTAATATTTATTATATTTATAACTAAGCGTCGAAGTAAATGTGATAAAAAACATGCTCAATAAAATGTTTTAATTGCTTATATTCTGTTTATATATTTTCTTATTTTTGTAGATATGTATTATTCGTATAAAGGCTTGGTTTGTCTTGTGGTATTCGGTATATTTACGTTAATAATACAATTCTAAAGCACACATCATTATAGTTGTAAGCTGTTTTTCTCAGTGTACTTACCGTTGTGTGCAGTCGCACCGAACCCGTCTGATTACGCCGTAAAGCGCTGTAGGTGTGAGGCAACCCTCTCCCCTGGTTTTTGCCACCGATTCCAAAGTGTCTAGCCAAGGTTACCTTAAATGGTTTTAAAGAAGTTTAAAATCGACAAGAAGAGTGGTGTGATTTCTGAAGTTTAGAGGTCTAAAGTCATTCAAATATTCATGAAGAATTCAAACGGATTATGTTTAAAACATCCAAAATCCATGTCTTAATATTGTTCCTTTAAGACGGGAACCATTTCTTATTTATAATTAAAACAATCGAAATGAATTTCCAGTGGGAAACTCACCTTGAATGCCTCACGAAACTTGTGGCTCATGATGTTGTAGAGCAGTGGGTTGATGCAGGTGGAGAGGAAGTAGAGAACGCCGGACGTGTAGTCGAGGATGCTGAACACGTCGTTGAACCACTGGGACTCGATGCCCGAGGAGGAGCCGTAGACCGCCATCAGTCGCTGGGCGTGAAAGGGGGCCCAGCAGATGAAGAATGCCACGGCCACGGCCACTGGAAGAAATGAGTCAGATGGAATGGAACTGGTGCAACCATGAGTTATTTCGGATATTTCATATCCTGCTTACCCAGCATCCGGATGACTCGGGTCTGGGCGCTTATCCCCCGGTTCACATCGTAGCAGCGCCTGGGCAGCGCCTGCAGCAGTCGGCTCCTCTTCAACTTCACCCCGATGAGGACGTAGAGCACGCAGATGGCCGTCATGGGTCCGCCGAAGAACAGGAAGCCCGACACAGCAAACACATGGGCGAAGAAGTCGTTTTTCATCTGCAGCAGACATTTCACGAAAAAGAACATTTATATTACCAAGCGAAGCGATATGGTTTTTGGCTTACAGCCACAGCCGGAAGGGCAAGGCTGTAAATTTGATGGCCCTGAATTGAGTCAACCATCGTAAAAGATTGTCGCTGATTGATCATGAGGTGGTTGTAAATTTAGAAAAGTCAAGTTGGTTTCGCCGGGGAACTCATAACATTTTTTTTAAAGCTGCAGAGCTGAGTTTTATCTATTATTTAAATAAAAGTTATCCTATTACCATTATGAAAAATGTCACCTAAGCTTTTAGAACCTTTATAAATTACTTAATCTGAGTAATAATCAACAATCATAATTAATAGGTAATTATTATATTATTCTATTCTATTATAACTGTTTAGGTACACCTCTCTTAATTTATTAAATTAAATGTAAAGTAATTGCTACAGAGCTAGGGTTTTTATAATGCTAAGGGGTCAATCAAAAGTTCAATCAATTAACCAGGTAGCTCCCGTAACTACGAAGAGGATTAAAGACCTTTCCATCAATCATACGCACCGTGCACGATGATCCCATTCCCTGCATCACCACGGAGAACTGAATGGCTTGGGGCAGGGCCAGCAAAAGGGCGGCAATCCAGATGGCAAATATGAACTTTACGGCCCGTGACAACTTGGACATCGTGTGCTGCCTGTTTCAAAAGCAGAACCAATTAGGCCGTTTTCGGGGGAAAATGGAAATGGGCTGTGGGCTATCGGGTGGAATGGATGTCTCCTCACCTGAACGGATGACAAATGGCAATGTATCGCTCGACGGTGAAGGCGGTAATGGTCAGGACGGTCGCATTGGCCGCCGTTTCCGAGAGAACGCTCTCCAATATGCAGATGCTGTCGCTGAAGGGATAATTGTCCGGGTGCCAAAGGTTATACAGGTCCTGGGGCATTCCTAAAGGAGGTACAGCAAAATACTCAACAGAGTAAATGAATAATTCAATAAAAATGTGCGGATAAAAAGAACAATTTTTTTTATACTAAAATATTAAAATGTATTTTATAATGAAGAACAAATACAAAATTTGTTACAAAATTCCATACAAAAGAACGCTTTTTATCACTTTAAAAATATACTGCTAAAAGATATAAAATGCTGAAAGTATTTGTATTGCGCATTTAAAATATATCTAAAGGCTATAGGGAATGCTGATAGGCATCAAGATACGAATCTATTTAGTCACGACCATCTCGACAGCTCTCGACTTTCTTGTTTATATCGAGAGCATCAACATAATTTCAAAATTTATATTTACTAACAAATATTTCAATTCTTTTTGATATTTGCGCCATTGAACCGAATAAACTTGTTATGAAAAATAATATTTTATACTCACCGGAGCATAACAAGATCATGTCGGAAATGGCCAGATTGAATAGGTAGAAATTTGTGGCCGTGTGCATGAAGTTGTTCCGCGAGATGACGATGCAGGTGATGAGGTTGCCCAGAACGCCGGCGATGAAGATGAGGGCGTAGCCCACGCTGAGGGTGGCCAGCAGGGAGAGCGGGGTCATCGGGGTCACCGTGGGCATCAGCTCCTCCGGCTCCAGACCCTGCAGCAGGCTAGTCAAATTGTCCGGCGAGATGTTCAGCACTTGGGTCAGATTCAAAAGGAATTTCTCATTGTGAAACAGTTGCAGATCGGTTGCCAGGAGACCGGAACTGTTTCTGGGCAGCATTTTGACTGCCATGGGTGGTGTGTGTGTCAGGTTGGGATGTTGTGTTCTTTTGTGTCCTCCAGTGTGTGCGCACTATTAATTTCGAATTTCTCCGGGATTTCCAGATCCCCGCTTATGTATTCTCAATCGAAGCTCTCGCTCTCAAATAATGTTTTCATAATGCCCCTAACGGGGGCTCATCAATTTCGACTTAGGCCAGTGCCTCTCCACTTACAATCTGTTGTCATGAGTGTGGGATTAAATTTTGTGTGCGGATGTGTGCAGTGGGGTGGACCTATGCCTTACGTAGGCATCCTATTAAGGAAAGTCCTTTATATTACATAAGAAAAACAAGGGAAAACCAATCTGCCTTAAGACCCTACACATATATATATTTTTATTTTGAAAGAAAAATGCATTGTTTTTTCAGATACAGAAAATAAATTTGTACACCTTTTGACAATGTTATTGTGTGCTTATGCCCAAAATTAAGTAGTTTCAGTTTTAAAATGTGCTATAAACGAGTCTATTTAAATTCCACGTTTTTCTACTTTGGACTTTCAAATAACATTGATTTCATTATGATGCAGTAAAATTGTTATATTCAAGTTCTTGGTCCCAGTTATGGTTAAAAAATATTTGATGTTTACTTACTAAATGTCAATAAAATTGGTTTGATTTGTCAATATTATATGTCCCGTTTAAATAAATAAATAAATATAAATAATAAACAAAACTCTCGTTCACGAACATTTAATAACATGTCATATTAAGTTATTCTGAATTCGTTAACTAAATGCTTCGAGTTTACCCTAGCTCACAACATTTACATAAATTATTTGCGCCATTTGGTTTGTGAATATTAATTTGTAAACGTTTTAGCTGGTTTTGGTCCACCCCACAGAGGACGTGTCTTAAAGTGTGTTTGTGTCCTGCTTACCTGGCATCCTGGGAAGCTGGCAAACGGCAGTCAGACAGTCAGGCAGTCAGGTGTCCTAGGCGAGGGACCAGGCTCAGGGCAAGTGGAGGCTGAAAATTAATTTGAATTGCTAAGTGGCATTTAGTCAAAATATTTGTGTACACGGAATGAATTTAAGGATGTTGCTACAAGGCTCAGAGGACTCAGACCCCTCGAAACACCTGCTGGCAAACAAATAAAACGCGCCCGAAACTCGAGGTCAGGGGGTGGTGCTAGAGAAGAAGATAAAGTTCCCAATGGACACCGGGTGACTTAATAACATTAACATAGTTTTATTCCATCCAGATGATGAGTGTTCTCGGCCGCTGTTATTCTCATTGTGGCGGCTACAATATATTTCGTTATTGTTGCCGTGCTGACCGCCGTTGACCGTTTTTGGCCGTTTTCATTATCATTATCATAAAAAAGTTTCTACAATATATGCACGGCCAAAGAATGCTGTCGAATTTGGTTTTATTATATTGTATATTCAATCAAACTGGTTTTCATTTTTTCATTTTTCTGTTTTCGTTTCGGTGTGCGATGTCTGATGTCTGATATCTGAGTGTCCAGTGATGATCGGCCGTGTAGCATCCCACCGAAAATTATGCACCCGCCCATGCCCATAAAGTGTGAGCTTCGTATTTGGTTTATTATTATTTTCCATCTTTTTTGCGAAGTTGCTTTGCATATATTATTATAGATTCCGCACCATTAGTGTTTCGGGTCAATGGATTTCACTGGCAATCTGGAGATCTTGAGGCCCCGATAATGCCTTATTTATTTTCAACTTGTTTACAACTGTTTCGTCGCTCCTGTTTCGGGGCTTTTCATTCCGCCTAATGGCAATTAATTATATTTTTCGCTGCCCTCGGCTGCTGGCTATCGTTTGTGCATTTAAAACACGTTTAATTTAAATTTATCAAACGATGCCTGCCACATTTTTCGGAATGCATTTATTTTTTATGGCTTTGAACTGTTTTGATTTTGTCACATTGTATTCTCGCATTTGCGAGCATTGCACTTTGTACCTCCCACTTCCCTCCCCTCTCCCTTCTTTCACTCACTTTCTCTGGGTTTTTTTTTTGGTTTTACTTCACTGACATTTTATTGCAATACAGCTAATCAGTTTTTACCATGTGCTAAATGTTGATTAATGACCACGAGACGTTGGGGGTTAATTTAACACTCACACTCACAGTGGATGGCTTTAACTATTTGCGTTTGGCACTGATTAATTCTGGTACGCAGAATGGTTCTCGGAACCCAAAAATTATGACTGAGGGGCGCGCGTAAATTGATGGTTTTCCCGTTTTCTCGTTTTGTGCGTCTTCGAAAAACCATAAAAATCCAAAAAGAGCGACGGCAGCGGCTATAGCAACGGGCCGCAGCATCCGACTGACTGGGTTTTTGGCCAAAAAGTCTTGGCAACAAAGCCCGTTCGGGCCATTGCCGTTAACAGCGACGCAACAGAGGCGCTCGCGTCGCAGTCGGCGTCGGCAGCGATCAACTACCGGTTGCTTTTCGTCACTTGTGGACTCTCTGCGCCGGCGCTCTGGGGGTTTCGGTCTTATATGAAGGGTCTAGGGTCCCCCGGCAGAAGGGTAATAAAAATGCAAATAATACTGGAGTACCATGCAGTTTATCTTATTTAGTGGTGTATTAATTTGGCCAGGGCGGCAAATTGTTTGATTATTATGTTAACAGAGCCAAAGGACAATGCAAATGGCGACCTTGCCGCCCACCTAAACCTCCCATAAAACCGCAACCACAATCAATTTAAGTCGAGGCAGCTCGAGAAAGGTGAAGTGGTCACTCAAAGAACTAAAACGGAAATTTATAAAAATTACCCTACTTTCCGTAGTCAGTAATGGAGAAAAATTAATATAACCTTTAAAAATGTTCAATTTCCTATTATTTTGACATTATTTTTTCTGTCCTTCCTATGGCAGCTATATAATAAAGTCATCTGATTTTTGTTAAATTTAATTCGAAATTCGGGAACATTAAAAAAAAGTCACATTCTAGAGTAGAAGAGAATAGAATAAAAACCAAGGAAGCTATCATTTATTTTCTATTATTTCCCATTAATTGTTCCTATGGCAACTATATGATATAGTCGTCCGATTTTTTTAAATTTAATCCGAAATTCAGAAATATATAAAAACGAAAACAAACAAAAGTAGAAGGAAATATTTCAAAAAACACCGAAGCTGGAATTTTTTTTCCATTATTTTTCCGATTATTCCTATGGGAGCTATGGGATATAGTTGTCCGATCCGGCTGGTTCCGCTTTTAAACACAGTTTATTGCACTTTTCTCAGTCGTGCGTTCTTTCCAGGATCCAGGAACACAACATCGAGGACAACTAAATTGCTTAAAATTAATTTGTGAAACCACTTTGTACGCCGTTGAGCCCCGAACATCAAGCCGTGGTTTTATGATCAGTCAAAGGGAGATTTTATTAGTCCCCCGGGGCCCAACTTTTATGACCATGTGCGGGCAAATCTATCAGAGCTTTGCGGCTCATAAAATGAGTATTTTCCTATCCCAGCGGCTAGTGCGATATTAAGAGCAAACAAATGTAGCAGTATCTAATCGATGGCGATATGTACGGGGCGCATAGAAAATCGAATTGCGGGCCAAACAAGTCAGGTCCATTGCATGCATTCAATTTCTCAATTTTTATGTAAATAATACGAAACAAATTTTTGACACTTAATCAAAACAAAGTCCTAAACAAACAGCGAACGCTGAATGGAGGGGGTGGGGGGTAGGGATCAAATAGAGGGTCTGGGTTGGCCTTTCTTTGCCGAAGGTCCTTCTCCATTTCCCTCCTAATCTCCTCATCGAGTGTCTCATGAATTCAAAGGCAGGGCAAATAAGCAGCACGTGCTGCAAAGGAATCCCCAGTCAAAACTTTGGCTGCCAATTGTTGACGAAAGCCGGGAAAAAATGGACAAGGAATTTGGGAAAATGGGGTCGCTTTTCGTTTGCTTTGCTCTTTATGAACACTGGGCATGACATCAGATTCGGGGCGTCTTTTGAGTCGAGCTCTTGTTTGGCATTTTGAAGTTTTGCCTTTGCCTTTCCATTTTGGCCAGAACTCTGTCATCAGGCGACGGCGGCATCCTCGTCAGCAGTTTAGTTCAATTTTTGTGCAAGTTTCCAATTCATTTAGTTTTATTGCACGCAGAGAGGGCAGGCTGGGCCAAAAGTAATTTGCAGTTCGACCAACCCGTTGCCAGTGAGCGACAAGCTTCCCCTAACTTTCACCTAAGTACAGGCAATATTACATACATTAGAGTTGGGGCTTATACAAATGAAATATGAAAACTGTCTGGCAGAACCAGATAGTGGATGTCAGCCCAGACATTTAAAATATTTTAAATTAACTCTTTCAGTATCTTGGAGCCTCTTGAATTGGTCATATTTTTTCATTTTAAATCACAAATTGCCTATCATGAATAAAAATGTATTTTTTTTTTAAGATTTGTATCATATTTTGAAGGTATGAAGTTATGAAACCGAATTTGTATGCATATTTTTTGTATTTATTAAAATCAATGTGTTGCTGTTTTCGCTAAATAACAGTTTCATCTTCTTTATGAAATACCAAAAATAATGTTTTAAAAAAATGCCAAATCATTTATTTTATTATTTATAGCTTTATGATTTCATGATTATATTTATGCCAAATAAATGAGCGGAATAATTATGGCAAAACTAGTGTTTTTTTAGTGCTTATTAATTATATATTAACGCGTATGTTATAGGACATATCAAGATTTATCTTGCAGAAATAATTATTTTTAATTAATTAATTGTTTATAAAGAATTCAGGGTATCAAAATCTCGCTGCTTGTCCTTGGCTAAACCAATTTATTGAACCTCCGCACGCGCTCAACAAGTCGTTGACAAAATTTCAGAGCTCGTGGCTAATTGTGACCTTCGATTGGCCAAATGGAGCCAAACTTCCACATGCACCGCAGAGCCTTTCAAATAATTGAATTCCCCACCAAAAAATAAAACAGAAGTGTGCGTGTTGGCCCCGGTTCATTTGGTTAAAAGCTCGGCAATTGCCCTCATCGGCATGCCATTGCCGGCCAAGATGCCCAATTTCCAACATGAAAGTAGCGCACTTCACATAAACTTTGGCCAACGGGTTGTATGAGTAATGCGAGTAGTTGAGCTGAAAGCGTAATCCTCTGACTATCAACTATATATAGTTCGAATGTGTAAAGGGATACTTTCGTTCGGGGCGACAGTTCAATGCTCGGGAACCTTGGGAAGGCAAAAGGCCAAGGACTTGGGCATTTAATTTAATTGCACTTAATTAGCCTTCTTGGACTTTTTCTGCGACTTTTCGGCCTGCTTTTGCTTTTCGGCCTCGGCGAGGGCAGCCTCCTGTTCTTGCTTTAACTTCTCCTTTTGCGCAGCAGCCTCAGCCACTTCCTCATCGTCCCAATCGGCCATGGAGCGGTCCCGCTTTAGCCATGAGTGCGTGGTGTCCGGCTTAAAGGCTGTGGGGAATACATAAAAATAACTTAAATAAACAATTAATTAGACTGGGGCAACTTACTCTGGTTAAACCACTTGATGCCGTTCTGCATGTCCTCGATGATCTCTCGGGAGGTGAACATCACCTCGTTCTGCACCGCCTGATGGAACGTGGAGGTCTCGAAGGTGCTCGAGTAGACAGAGTTGCGATCGTGGATGAGCGCACGTTGCGGGAACTTGGCCAGGCAAGTGGCCAGCTCCAGGGCGTTGCCCAGCGCAGTTCCCGTGGGCACTATCCGGTTGACCAGGCCAATGTCGTGGGCCTCCTGGGAGCCCACCGGACGTCCGGTGAGTATCAGATCTAGGGCGCGGGACAAACCAATCATGGCAGAACTCTGTTTGGGGCTGTGATTGATGCACAGGAAGAAAGAAGATAAAATATATATTATACTATCAATATACTTTTAATTAATTAATGTAGAAATCGTATTGTACTGAATATATTTTATTATCAAAGTAATATTCAACAAAATATTTGAATATTTAGATAGAAGTTTCTCAAACTGTAAAGAGGAACACAACTCGTGCGGCTTAATTCACACTGTGGCTACTCGTGTAAGAAGAATTACGACATAATATCTTTCGTCCCGCCCGCAGGCATTTCCTTAATATCCAAAGGCTCTTAAGCGAGCCCCGAAACCCAGATTGTGGTCACGCTCCAGCAACTGTGCATATTTACCGCGACCAGACAACCATGCCAAATTGGACTGAAAACTCTTCAGCGAGGCATCCTTGGCTACTCCACCCACTCGAAATAAACATCTTTAAGACCAAGACAATTGAATGCGAGGCCCAAGGCGAGCTGAAGCCAGAACGGAGGATAATGAAAACAAATCCACAAATCTGCGGACGAGGGCCGACATTAATATGCGGTTTGGCCTCCTGGACGAAGGGGAAAGGGGAAAATCAGGCCTCATGTCCTGCAAAACAAACACATTTACTCGCACACTTTATGATGTACAAACGGCTTTGATTTCTCGTTTACTTGGCCTGGTGGCTTCGCTGAGGTCAGAGTGAAAACAATTGAGGCGGCGGGCGGGCCTTCGCCAATAAATATTAAAAGTAAGTACTAGTGCCTTTGGGGCCATTTGCAATTTCAATTAGCCCCGCGCACAACTTCAGGCCGTTCAATTGGATCGACTGCCGCTTATGGCCACGCTCTATAAAACCAGCTGCCTGCGACATTACTCATCCGACAAGTAAGACATAACTTACGGCGACGGAGGAGCAGGAGGAGAAGGCGAAGGCGAAGGAGACAGACCCCCAGTCAAGGTGAAGTGCATGAATTTATGAATGAAATTAAGACCAAATGTTTGCGTACCTCTCACAAGCACGGAGAGCCGAAAGGCCAAGAACTGCTGTTAGTTAACAGTTGGCTAACAGAAGCCGTCTACAACTGTCTCGATGGCCGCAAGGCAACTCAGTCTGTCACCGACTTTCCTTCGCTTCGGACGTGTGCGAGCCCTGAAAAATTAATATCTGTAACGAAAATATATTTATTAAAATAGTGGTTAATGAAATAAATTAAAATAAATTAGAAAAGTGCTAGCAAACAAAAAAAAAATGTGCAAATGAATTATTTTGTAAAAAAAAGAGCTCTCATTTCAATAAATCCATGTTCAAAATTAAAAAAAGAATTCCCCCAAAATCCCAAGGGATGTACAGATAATTAAATATTTCGCAACGATTGCCTAACAAAGTGCAAAACTAATTTTCCGTTCAGTGATTCCGTTTGATCGAAGCCAAAAAGGGTTGTACCACGCGGAAGACCCTATGTAATACAAAAAAAAAGAGGAGACACACACCTTGCGAGACTGAAAAACGAATAAGGATACGACTTGACTACAAAGCGGGCAGCAATACGCACAGCAAGAGTAAATACGCTTTTGTTATTCAATCTAGCCTTGGTCGGAATCAACATGTCGATGGCAATTTACTCAGGACTCGTTGGGGTTCTCAGAATTTAGAAAAATTCTATTTTCCGTTCTCCTAAATTGCTTACCTTTGGAAACCGCAAAGTTTAATTAGAAAACGCTGAGGCACCTGGACAAAATGCAACTAGATTGCGGTTTTAACTTGTTCTCCAACTGAAATTGAATTTCCAACCCTAATATGGTCCACGCAGCGTTGGCTGGGCTGATTGGATTGTATAATTGCGATCGAAGACGCACATTTGTACAGGGCATCGGAATCAGAATCAGTAACAGAACTCGCACTTCCAGCTCCTGGTCTTTCTGCCCAATCATATCTAAATCAACTTTCACACCTGAGCTGGCAATTCAATTATTTTCCCAATTAGTCTGCGTCAATAAGATGTCATCGTGAGGCTGACCCCTCGAGATTCGGGCACCCTGTAAGTGCGTAGCATACTTTCTGGGGCTTTTTAAACGCCTCGAGCAGGAGGAAGGGAACACAACGCTTAACGAAACGGAAACATAATTAATTAGACGTATCAACCAAGAGTATGGCCTCAAGCCAATAATCCAACTTGGCATTAACAGTGACTCGGTGTTCGTTCCCATACTTGCCTTTGGCCTTTGACTTCTAACCCCGGAAACACCCATTCAGAACGTGTTGGCGCCATAATGGGTGAAATATTACCCCGCATGTTATTTTTGATGGCATCTTTAAAATCCGGCATGTGCTGGGATCCCTAATGTCACCCAAATGAGAGCCGGGGGTACCAAAGTTTCCCTTTCTTTTGAGGGTCAGAAAAACTTTCCCACACATGCAATCAGGTTTCGTTTCACTCATCACGGCTTAGACCGAGCAAATAGAAAAACTTTTTCATCCACAACTATATTTGTATTGATTGCCAGCAATCTGTATTGCTGGAGCTTAAGATGTTTACTATTAATAGAGCCAAGTGCCAAGTGACATGTGGTATACAGAGAGAAATATATCACAATGGATTCCAATTTCCGTAATCTAATTTTAGTTTCGTTAGATATAAATATGAATTTAGTTATTAATTGTACACATTTCAAGGGAGTTAATTTTTATATTTTTGGAAGCATTTTAAATAATATTCTGATAGATACAATATAATACAATTAATATACAATGTATTTTCCAAGCTGCAGAAACACTACCAAAAACTTAAGATTATTTCAGAATATTCATAATGTAATGGAAGTTGTGCCATAGGAATAACGTAAACAAATGCTTGTAAATTTAATACATTTCAAATACTTTTTATAATATACTTTGTGATGTTGGACATTTTGAATAAATGTAGGACCACTTAGGACCACTTTAGTTGTCCTTTTTTCTCTGCACAACCAGAGGGCCAGATGTTTACCATTAATTGAGCCAAGAGGCAACCGTCAAGTGGGAATAGACAAGTGCTTTATTTCGATATTAATACGCAGTTTCCTTATCGAGTCATTTGGCCACCTGATGCCGTTCGTGAAAAAAACGTTACGTCAGCCTGACTGGGGATTCAATTTAAATTCATCCTTGAGTCTAATGACTTTTAATGTTGTTTGCTTCACAGGCGAGTGCGCAATTTTTGGGCCTGTCGTCGACTGCTTATCGGCCATGTGCCACAAAGGATGCCGCAAAGGATACGCCAGACAGTATTAATAACGCATTGATACGAGTGGGCGACCGATTTGGCTGTGGCTGTGGCTCTGGTGTTTTCCTATTCCAAGGGAGTGGTAAAGTGGTGGAGTGGATCGAGTCCGCAATTAATCGACGACAGCTAGCATGTTGCAAGGCGTCGCCATCACCATCGCCAACGACAGCAACGATGATGGCCTCAATCAATCATTCATGGCTCATGTGTCGCCCAGTCCCAATCAGAGTTCCTCCATCGCCAGCGAATCCACAATGCCGAGTCCCGGCGAGAGCCCCGAGCTGTTGCTGCTGAAGAATGACAAATTCCTAACACATGTCGCCCATCTGCTGAACATAACGACCGAGAATCTCTCAAATCTCCTGGGCTCCACGAACGGCACAAATGCGAGCACAATGGCCGGGGATTCGCCGGTCGACGAGTCCCTGACCCTGCGAACCGCCTTCACCGTCTGCTATGCCCTCATTTTCGTGGCCGGCGTGCTGGGCAATCTTATCACCTGCATTGTGATTTCGCGCAATAACTTTATGCACACGGCCACCAATTTCTATCTGTTCAATTTGGCCGTTTCCGATTTGATTCTATTGGTGTCAGGTGAGCTGTTCTATCCAGAGGCCAACCGGGCGTATGCGTAATGTGTGTGTCCACATATCCCGCAGGCATTCCCCAGGAGCTGTACAACCTTTGGTACCCCGATATGTATCCCTTCACGGACGCCATGTGCATCATGGGCAGTGTGCTCTCCGAAATGGCCGCCAATGCAACGGTTCTCACCATCACAGCCTTCACTGTAGAGCGATACATTGCCATTTGTCATCCGTTTCGGTGAGTTTTCCATAGTTACTGCGTGAATATATTTTAAAAATTCTTTCAGTGTTATTATTAGCTCGTGTTCATTAACAAACTGTACATATATCGCTTAGATAGAACAGACCATAAATAGATAAATGAAACTTGATAAGCGTCAGTCACAAACGCAATAAAAGGATACCTCACAAATACAACATTAATTATAGGCAGAATAATTATTCATAATTAAACAGTCAGAGGTTGTGGAATGATAAAATAAGTCAGGCTTGACAACCAAATTCACGTCATTTTTAGATATCCAGCGAACCCATTACCTTTTGTTTATTGACACTAATTAATAGTCAGCTCCACAAATGGATGAACTAAGTTCATTAGAAACTATGGTAATAGCTAGTAATGATAGACAAGTATTTTACTGATATAAAAATAAATAAATAAATCAATAAACAAGTAAGAACTACCCTTGAATTTGTCTTCTTTTCGATTGAAAATTTACAAAAGGTCATAAGGTTTTTGGTTATAAATACAAAAGCTTCCTTAAACGAAAATGTCTGCATTCCTTTCATGATTTTCGTGTAATTCCAGCCAAACGCGTATTAAATTTCCATTCTTGAAAAAACCGTCTATTACTTTTATAAACACAATTTGTGTTTCCAACTTACTTTTACATTTTCCACAAATTTGCGATATAAACGAATACAATCCCTAGAAGTGGTTCATTAGGAATAACCAGACATGAAAGGGAGGGACGGACTGAAAGATGGCATTCCTAACCTGATTATAAAGTTAAGGGAAAAAGTTCTTATTTCCCTGAAAGTGTGTTTAAATGTAAAGCTTAAAACAATATGATATTTCTGCGTTTGTTGTTTTATAGTAGGTTCTTTGATGAAACCAAAGGGTTGCGCCTAGCAACAGAAAGGGATTTTAGACTGAGTAATTTTGCTTAAAGTTCAACTGTTTCCTTTTGTTTATATAATGATATATTCCATTGTCCAAAAAACTAGGTTGAGTGGAAACTTTTTAAAGTTTTCTTTCTTTTAAAACTTGTTATCACAATTTATGCATTGGAACAGTTGTCCTAAAATAAGATAAACACTTCAGAGGGCTGCGCTCAAATATCAAAAGGAAGCTAAAAGTTAGGCTATAAATATATCAAATAAAAACACCTCTTAACGAGGTAAAAAACTAGTGACGATCGCACCTTCAACGTACAAAAGTTCTGATATCAACATTTGTGACGAAAAATTATTACACTCGTCATTAAATACACTTTCTAATATTTTCTCATTCGGCCCGCCCTAGCAAACTATTCCAGCCTTTTTCCCTTCACAGGCATTTTCTATTGCAGCGTGCCGAATGAGAAAATTTTAGAAAGTGTATTTAATGACGAGTGTAATAATTTTTCGTCACAAATGTTGATATCAGAACTTTTGTACGTTGAAGGTGCGATCGTCACTAGTTTTTTACCTCGTTAAGAGGTGTTTTTATTTGATATCAGATGTTTTGTATTGTTTACTTTTGCTCTCATAGGAGCTAATATATTGGTACATTTAAATTTAATTATTTATTTAAGAATTGCATTAATGGAACGGTTTAAAACAATTTTAACGATTCCTTGACCCTAAAATACAGTTTGGATATGCATATACACATAAAAAATACTTTTTGTCATTCAGAAATTGTTAAAACACTTAAAACTTAATTTTTAATCATTAAAAATTGTTAAAGGACTAGTAAACGATGAGAAAACATGAATTCCATAAGGATCCGATAAGAGTGAGAGAGTAGCCCTACTTGCTGCGACGTGTTTTCATAGAAAAAAGCAGAGGCCTTGTTAAAAAAAATTCGATATTTTAAAAACTAAAAATGGCTCCAACTGTTTACAAAAACCGATTGTAACTAACAATATAGCGCATACATTGAAATATAAAAAAAAATTTCAATACAAAATTTTTTAGAATCTTAATTTGCTTTTATTTTTAAGAAACTAAAAACTTATTTTTTTTTTTATTTTTTTTTTAAGAAGAGATTTTAGAGGAATTAATGCAAAAGACATGAAGTCACGCGGATTCATATAACCGGAGATAAAGATTTTCAATGAGAGGGTACTTTTTCAAATTTGTCAAATTTTGGAAAACTTAAAAAAATTCTAACTAAAAAAAAAATTTTTTTTCGGACTAATCCTGATACACGTGATTGCTCATTTTCCGAATGGAACATGTAAAAAAAGTTTCAAGCAAATCAAAAATGTAAACATTTTTTTTTGGCCAAATCTGTTCGGGCTTTAAATGAACGGCCCTTGGGCAGCATTAATTGTTATGAGCTGGCAAAAGTGGCTATTTTCGTTTCTGAATAACTTTTAAACGTGAATTTTTACAGTAATGTGTTATATACCAAAATTTAAGGAATCTCAAGGGCTATACAGTTTCAAGTTTTAAAGAAAATCGTTAGAGCCGTTTTTGAGAAAAATAAAAAAAAGCTAAAAAAAAAGTTTTAAAAAATTTTCTTTTGTTCATATCTTTTTAACTATTACATTTACACAAATTGCATTTAGAAGGCGTTTATAGCATTTAAGAATACCTTTCAAACGAGATGCAGTACAAGTCTGTAGCTTTAGTAGTATAGAAGTTACGGCTTTCCGAATTTTAGCTATTTATAGCTGTTTTCCCGCTAAACTAGCGGGTTTTTCCAATAGTGGTAGAACAAAAGTTTTTTATATCGATGTGATGAACGCCATATCAAATTTTCAAAACTTAAAAAACATGTTTTGGACAAACTGACAAACTGACAAACTGACAAACAAAATTAAATTTTCATTTTGGGAAGAAGAAGAAAATCTTATTTTGGCTATAACTTTTGAACGGAGCGTCGGATTTTATCATATGACCCCTCATTCGACGGGTATTTTCAATAGGAAAACTACTAAAACATTTCGAGGGGGCATTTATCCCCACCGGCCCCAACAGATCCAAATTTCTAAATTTTCACTTTTACACTTTCACCGCTCTCTCTCCCAAACTAATTGATTTTCTTAAAGTATTGGTATGCAATCCTTTAAGTTTTTGCAATACCTTTCGATTGGTGTATTACTCATTACGATCGGACTATCACAGCAGATTTTCAATTTTGCGGCTATATAATAGTAGTCGCCTTCGCACACTCTCCTTGTGCGCTTCGTCACTACATGGACTGCCGTCCATAGTGATTCTCGAGAAGTGTTTTTGCTGCTTCCTGTTTACACCCGCATTTAGAGTAAATAATAAATTCAGGCTAGGAAAGCGTTTAAATTGTACATAGATGGTCAAAGTCTGGGCTAAACTGCCATAATATCTTCCATCTCACCTCTGCCCACGCTCAACGGAAGCATTTACATCGACTTCCCCCCTTAATACTTAACATATAATGCAGCCTAATCTTTCCGTCATTTGTAGGCAGCACACCATGTCAAAATTGTCGCGGGCCATTAAATTTATATTTGCCATTTGGCTGGCGGCCTTCCTCCTGGCCCTTCCCCAGGCCATGCAGTTCTCGGTGGTCTACCAGAACGAGGGATACTCCTGCACGGTGGGTGGACGGAGTGAAATGTAAAATCCATAGACTGTCCTATTCCCCGCCTTTTATCCCCGCAGATGGAGAACGACTTTTATGCCCATGTGTTCGCCGTCTCGGGATTTATCTTCTTCGGCGGACCCATGACGGCGATTTGTGTGCTCTACGTGCTGATCGGCGTGAAACTGAAGAGGAGTCGCCTGCTGCAGTCGCTGCCGCGAAGGACCTACGATGCCAATCGGGGCCTCAATGCCCAGGGACGAGTCATCAGAATGTTGGGTAGGTGAGTTGAGTTGGCGGCTTGATTGATTAAAGACAGCAACAAGCCCCCGCCCGTGGAAAACATCGCCTGTCAGAACTTTTTCGCCGAAAGTCTTAAATTGAAAATTACTGTCACCATATTTGCGTTGGCGACATCAAACAGGCGATTCCATTCCGCCCCCTTTTATTTGCTCTTGCGTCACGTGGGTTGAATGTGCCTCTGCTTCTGCTTCTGTTTCTGCTTTTTTTCTGCGTTGTCGTTAATTTTCCGAAAACATCGGTGTGTGTGGAAAGCTCTTAAATGGCCATCTAGCGAATGAAGCAAAGGTGAAGCCAGGTGGCACCTCAAAAGTAATCAAGTCGGGGCACTTAAATGCGCTGAAGAGTGCGGGGTGGAAAAAGCAAACCTGGAATAAATGAAGAATTTGTTGCTTGCAAAGTGGTGTTTAAAATAAGATTTTGGAAACAAATGTTTGCCTTTCTCAGCAATTATTACTTTAGCGATTTTCATTAAGTAATGACATTTAAGAACATAATGACATGAAGAAAATTATAATTTCGTGTGAATGTAAAAGTTTTTTTTTTAATTTTGATTTTAGCAATCTCAAATTAATGACGACAAATTTTTGTATAATTTTTAATTAAATAGTTTTAACTTTTGATTGTGTAAAAAATCTTTTTCCAATGAGTTTTTTAAGAGCAGGTCAAGGCAAAGAGCATTTTTCCATTAAAAATTCCCCATGAAAATGTTCCTTAATTTACTGTTGCTTTTAACTGGAAATCCACAGCCCATTGATTCTGTAGTTTACTTTACCCTTGCCCTTCGTTTACTAAATGGAAATTAATGGGCCAACTCGGATTAAGCCCTAAACCTTAATAATAAATTAATTTGGTTTGCAGCGGTACAAAAACAAAAGACAGTATTCTCAATATTCATTTATATTTCAAAAATTATTTACCGTTTTGGCAACAGGTAAAACCAGTAGTTGTATGGATTTCTAACTAACGAGTAAATATTCGATTACGGGGGATATACTGGATACAGTGGCTTCTGGTTACACACCCATTTTTTCCTGGGTATTTAATACGTTCTTCATGCGTATTTGCAGTAGCTGTAGCCGTCGCCTTCTTCCTCTGCTGGGCCCCCTTCCATGCGCAGCGCTTGATGGCCGTTTACGGACTGAACCTGATTAATATCGGCATCAGCCGGGATGCCTTCAACGATTACTTCCGGATACTTGACTACACGTCCGGTGTGCTCTACTTCCTCTCCACCTGCATCAACCCGCTGCTGTACAACATCATGAGTCACAAGTTCCGCGAGGCCTTTAAGGTGAGCCACGAATTGAATCCCCAACTGAACTGAATCCTGTTTCAATATTAATATTTAAGTAATAGGTTCTCTCGAGCAATTTCTTGAAACTATAAATCTTTGCTAAACTTTTTAGGTTGCCATTGCCTAAATGTATTTCCAAATTTAAGGGCAAAGCAATTAAAACCACGAAATCAGAAAACAATAAATATATAATAATTATAATAAATATTGCAAATATTTCCTGCCTTTTTTTTGAAATAAAAGTGCAAATGCTTCCAGTTTCCCATTGTACTTAATGTATTATAGCCTTTAAAAAACTGGTATATATTTCGATTAAACTAGAACACACTGAAAAGATTATTTTTTCTCTTTCTACAGATAACTCTTACCCGGCAGTTTGGTTTGGCCAGGACCCACCATCACCAGCAGAGTCAGCACCACCAGCACAACTACAGTGCGTTGCTGCGGCAAAACGGCTCTATGCGCCTGCAGCCCGCCAGTTGCAGTGTTAATAACAACGCCTTGGAGCCTTATGGATCCTACCGAGTGGTGCAGTTCCGCTGCCGCGATGCGAGCCACCAGTTGTCCCTGCAGGACAGCATTCGCACCACCACCACAACCACGACGATAAACAGCAACAGCTTGGCGGCCGGAAATGGAAATGGAATTTCCATCGGTGGTGCTGGCGGTGGACGGCGAATGCGCAAGCAGGAGTTCTATGGCCCAGTGGTCCCGGGAACTGCAGTTCCCCACCGAATGCTGCAGGCTCAGGTGTCGCAACTCTCATCGCTGGGCGATGCCAACTCTCTGCTGGAGGTGGAAGTGGTGGATAGGCACTACGCTTCGGGCCGGGCCAAAAGAGCACTGCTGGCCACCAAGAGTGGTGCTCTGCTCGTAACACCACCTCAGAGTGCTGACCACCCATCGGAAGTGGGTCAACAGGCCACTCGTCTCAAGCTGACGCGGGTGATAAGTCGGCGGGATGAGGTGGTGACTAGTGGATCCGCCACTCCGCCCTTTTGTGGAAGCCATAGTCTGCCGGATCCGGAGACTTGTCAAACGGCATCGGTTGCAGGTCGAAGCTCACGGAAATTTCCCTGGCGAAAGCGGAGGCAAAAAACAGAGGATCCCCATCCCAGCAGCGAGGGCGGCTTGACCTATGGCTCCCCGAAATCCCAGTGATTCCGGCTGACCGATAGCTAGAGTTATGCTTAGTTAGGCATCGCATCGGGTGTTTAGTTAGCGCAATAAACTTTTCGATCTGTAAATAAGCCAGCAAAAAGTTCAGCGATTTGCATGCAAATTCGGGCCAACTTGGCCGTAAAAAGGCGAATAGAACGAATGGCCGAGGTCCAGACGATTTATGCCAGGCATAAAGCCCAGGATAATGAGGCAGCAAAGTTTCGTGACGAAAAATGCCACGCCCCGCATCTTTTTTTTGCGATGGCAACCGCATCGCACTCATAAATTAAGTGTTAAGTGTTGAGCTACCCGAAAAATAATGTGAATAAATAAAGAATGTTGCCAACATTACAGCAAAATCCTTTTAGCTGTGTTTTTTTCTCCTATACCAGTACACAATGCATGCCAGTAACACTCACCTTCATCTGCATTCCACAAGGGAGGGGGTGTCAGGTATCAGGGGTCAAAGGGAAAGTCGGAGAAACAGGCAGCATCTCAGCTTTTCCTCATTCAGCGTTTCCAGGCAATCTGTTCGTGCTCCTTGCGACATTCTTTTTTACAGATTGGCAGACATTGTGTTGCTTTCGCACTGAAAAAGCAATGGTTAAATATTTAATGGTAAGATTTAAATATTCATGGTAGGGATTATCACCTGGCTTCCAATATTCATAAACCTTCTATCTCTGTGTCTCAGAGAGTTATAATAGGACATGCAAAACCGGATACTAAACATTCGATTCTTAGAAAACTTTGATTGAAGATGAATTGTTTTTCAAAATTCAAAATTATATTATTTTAATTTTATCTTAACTAAGTTCTCTTAAATTTAAGTATTAAGATGTCTCAAATTGCATATTACTAAAGCTTAAAATAGATTTGTCTTTAATATGTAAGCTTTTTTTGCTGAGTGTAAATCCAGCAGCTGGCTGCACTTGCACCTGCCAACAAAGCCTTTCAGTTTGCACCTGGCCAAGTGTTGCCGGAGGTCCATTAGTCAAGGGGGCTTAGTAGGCTAGGAAGTTCGGATTGAAACGAATGTGCAGGGAGTGGTGAGAATGGTCTTATCCTGCGGTGAATTGGCACGTGGAGTGAATGGAGGGTGTGGGATTCTTAGGACTAGTAACACAAAATAAATCAACTTAAAACTGGGACACAAATTTAAGAGCTCGGTCGGATATTATGGCCAAACAGAATTATTAATGGCTCTTTGAAAGCAGGCGAATAAATTCAAGAGTCAAGAAGAGTCAGGCACTGAAAAATTCAAAGTCAAATTGTCAACGCCCCTTCACCTGCCTAATGAGATGTGTGAGGGGCACTATTGGGCTGAGGGATTGAAGTTGTCATGTGGTTTCGGCTCATATATCAAATGGATATTTACCCATTGAATACCGCTTAGCCAGGGCCCATGTAATTCCATACCGCCTGTTGGCAGGAAACCGTAACAAAGGGCTTGCCTTCGGGGTTTCGCCACTATGAACCGCCCTTCTCATTCATCATCATAGCCGGAGATCGAGATTCTTTTGTGAGGAGCTCTTAGTGGCGGGATACTGGATGCTGGATGGGCGGGTCGGGTGCTCCATCAATAAATCGTGCGGCCTGCCGCCTAGTCAATCATAATCTGACACAATAAAGATATTAATCAGAGCCATAAATTTACTTACGGTCTAGACAACCAGTTTAACGGCCAACAGCTCGCACAAAGCTGCCTGACGAAGATGAAAATGAACTGAAAATGAAGATGAAGAGTTCTCCGGATTTTTAGGCAAGGCATTCCATCCTCGAACTTTAATAAGTCCGGCGGAGCAGCTCGCATATTGTCCCGGTCATTACGCGCAGACATTTCAGATTACTCTTCCAGTTTATGAGCGACAAACTTTCACTTTTCAAAGCGGCCAATTCATTTTTCGCCGTTCTCCCCCATTAGAGGGAAAGCAACAACAAATAACTCGGTCTTCTGGATTCTCGGACCCTGAGTGGCCATGTCCATCTGCAGATTTTAAAGCCAAAGCGCCCACACATGCATGCTATCCGGTCATTCTCATTCGCTGCGGGTCCTTGTCTGCACCTAACGAGCCAGCAAAGAGCCGGACAAAAGCCGAGCCGAGTCGCTTTGAACCCATCACCGGGTGAACCCCAGGATCACCAGCGGGCGGCACTGAGAAAATATAGTTTTAAAATCCAGGATATGTGCAAAGAAAAGGATAAACAAAATAGAAAAGTCATAAAATCTAAATAAAACATAAAACATTTTAACACTATTATTTCTTTAAAAAACAAAAAGGATTTGCAGCTTAACAGCATTTTATAAAATTAATAAAAAATACAAAAATTATGAAATTAATCCAATTAGTTAATCGACATTTACTTATTTATTTTTTTATTTATTTATTTATTACCGTTTACCATTACCGTATAAAGTTGTGGGCTATTAAGTATTCGCCTAGTTGTACATGGACCGGAAATCACATATAAAATGATTTGTTTTTTTTAAATGTGGAAAAATATTTAATTTAATAACTTTTACCCCACAGTGCTATCAAAAATATCCCCTTTTTTCTAATATTGAAGAGCCTGTTTCTAAAGTTACATATGCCAGCAAATTAGAATGTGCAAAGCGCTTCAGTTCCTGTTCAATTAAAAATGTTCACAAAAATGCGGTCGGGCGGCCGAACAACTATTGTGGAAAACAGCTCGAGTATACTTGTTATGGGCTTCAATTAAAGTTGTGTAAACACGCTCCAAAGGACACTCTTCATGGGCGACTTATGTGTTTATTTATTGTGCTCTGTCCTGGCCCCACAAAATCCGAGCGTACTGTTTCCATGAACCCAATTGATTCTTTTGTTGGCACTGCCATGGGGTCAACTCTGGCTCTCCTCGGATGGATGGCAAATAAATATTATTTTCTGTGTGTGCTGTGTGCTGCGGCTCAGTCGGATTGTCGTGGTGCATAACCGATTTACACTTTAAATGCAGTGCCATGTCATGGCTGAAAATTTTAATTAAATCCGAATCGTGGGCCCACAAGTGCGGTGGAAACTGGTTATCCTCGATGTGCAAAAGTGCCTATACTGCTGTAATATTCTGAGCATCTGTCCCTAGCCACAGAACAATGCAGCAAATTAAAATAATAACAAGAGGGCCAAAGGGAGGGAGCAGTTTAAATTTCAAGCGCCAGTCAACAGCTGGCACTGGCAGTTTTTGACAACGAATTAGAGGCCCCGACCTCTGTGCACAGTTCAACAAACTAAAAGTGTTTGCTTTATGGCCTCCATGTACTCGATGTACTTGAAGCCCCAGCTTTCCACCCCTTTCCCTTCTATCCATCTTTCCCCACATTTTTTCCCCGAGACAAACAAAACAAAACTCGCAATCCCCCAAAAGCAGACAACTCAAGATTAGCTGCGCCACAAGTCGAGAGCCAAAAATAACTCGAAATATTTCGCTCAATTGCAGTAGCCAAAACAATAAACCGTGTAGCCTTGACCATGGAGCGTTGGGCATGAACATGAACCCATCCGAAACCCAGACTCTGGATCTGTTCTTGATTCGACGCCCTTCCTTAGAGAATTGCACTGGATAAAATGTCTGGAACTGGAAGCTAAATAATTCTTTGGGTGAAAACAACTTAGTTCTTTATATTAATATAATACATTTTTGTTAGTTTAGAAATATTTCAAAAATATTTTAGTCATTAAATTAAATTAAAATCATTGAATCATTCACATAAATTTATAAAATTTTTTGCTATCATCTTGGTGGAAACTTTATCATCTTTCCAACATATTTTTTTAATAATATAGAATATTTTATTTAAAGTCTTCAGGAAAACACCAAAATTTCCCTCGGTGTCTTTGTATTTTGTTTGCGTTTGCCATTGGGTTCCACGCCGAATACGAATACCCGGGGTAATTGTCCTTAAAGCGGCACTAAGAGCTACAGGATTTACTTGGAACTTTCCCAGAATCAAAATCAGAGTTTAATCGCCCTGCTGGTGGATGTGTGTCTCCTGGCTTCTTGTTTGCATTTTGAAACGTGTCTGAGATAATTTGTTTGGGATTTAATGCCATCGGTGCTACCGAGTTTCTTCCTCGTTCCTCGACGTTTTTGCTGTTGTTGACGTCAGTGAAGCTGAAACTACCATGGAATCGAGCTGGTCAATTGAAATTAAGCCAATTTACATAGATCCCAGTAATTGGGGCCACTCGTGCAGGGGAACACCATCGGTGCCATCGACAAGTTTCCTATTTCTACAGTGTCAACTTCTCGCTCCGTTCCGGAATAAAGTTTATTAATTAGCATTGGCTTGGGAACCGGACAACAAAACATTTTGCTTGTTTCGAAGCCTTTCTGTTTATTTTCCATTGTCGCTCATCCGACAATTTTAGTCATTAATGATTGCATTTTTCATGAAGTGACCCGCATTTAAAAAATACTAATTGCTCTGTACTTACGTGTCGGGAAATTCGAATTTACATAATTGATTTACTTATTTATTATTTCAATTATCTCTGCTGACCAATATTCAACTTGACAGTTGTGTTTACATAGCTTTTCAATAAAGAGAAAAGCGGTTAAACAGTATTGAAAAATGTTTAATTAGCAAATTAGATGTGTTTTCTGGGGCATGATAACTATAGATTTCACGCGTCAAATAATTCAGCTGTTCTAGAAAAAACACATAATTTAAAACTGATTAAGGAAGTGGTAGATAATACAATGTTAATTATTTAAATTTCAATTAAATTTATATTAATTAGAATTGTATGTATAAATTTACCCCTTCATGTACATCATTTTAGCGAAATACCAAGCTTCAACAATAATTACTATTTAATAAGAAAACACCTACGCTAAGTTCAAACTATACCTTTGCTTGCCAAAAATGTCCATTTAACGCCTGTTAATTGTTTCTAATTCTTTAGCTTTTGCTGTCGCCCACACAAAATAATGTAATAAAATTCCTAGAAGCAAGTTGAACACACCATTAAAGCTCAGCATCCCTGAATTCCCTGAATTCAACAGTCAAAAGCAAAGCTGGTTGGGATGACAAACAACCAGGACAATTTTCCCGTCCACCAACAGACAATAGTCGTACACCAGTAAATAAGCATTTAACGGCAACAAAAGCATGTCAGTTTGGAGAAAAAACAGGTCTTGACATATATATATATAACTTAAGTGCGGTTGCTGGATACTTTAATTGCTGGAGACATAACATGTTTGTTAAAAATGTTACGGCATGCCTTTAGTACAATTTTGACAAAACATTCGACTTTTTGCTTGATGCTTTGCTTACAATTTCCGTGCAGGATATAACAAGGAAAAATTCAAAACTTTTATTCAGATAAGCACGCAAACTTTTCAATGGGGAATTTATAAAAGGTTTATAAAAAATTTCCATTCAAAAAAATTAGGAGATGTTAGAAACTTTTGAAAATATATATTTTTTTATGTCTTGGTCATTTTCAAGAGTTAAACTTTTGTCTGGCAGAGCATTACATAAAATCAAATATGGATAACGAACGTTATCTTCGTTTAGGGAGCTCATCATTTGTGCAATTCTAGAGCTGTATGCTTTTACGATCCCTTTCGATTGTAATGATTTCGAGTCACGTTCAATCGAAGCCGTGAATGAATAAATTTCACTCCCCTTTTCATGAAGAAGCATTATCTTATAATGTTTCCATTTCAGTTCCAACCCGGTTAGAGAATGCTTAAAATTCCGATATCTGCTGGCGAAATGAATTCAATTAGGGTGATATCTGGCGAATGCGAATTAAATGGCAAACAATTGTGGACGCCAAGTGGAGAAGCCATTCCAACTATTTCGAAAGGGGCTGCAAGGGACGAAAAAAAGGACAGGGAAAAATAGAAGGAGGGTCGGGGACTGTGTCCGCAGCTCGTGGGACATGTTGCCAACATCCGTTCCACAACAAATCACACAAAGAAATCGAGCAGCTGTTGGCATGCCGCCCCTGAAAGGGGGGTCGGCACATGGCAGTCGGAAATGAGTTTTGGGAGGGGCCAGGGGTTCCTTGGAGGAACGTCTGGCACGTAGCTTACGGTCTGCTGAAGCAACACGCGTACACATGGCAATCCAACGGCAATCGTTACAGGGACTCCTGCCATTCGGCCCCCAACTGCTCGACGTTGATGCGATGTCTGCGGCTTCAACCGACATTAAATTGCTGATTCCTGGCAAGTCGGCTCCTGCTCCTCCGCATGTGGTCCGCTCTGCTCCACATTTGCATTGAGTCTCCGGTTTCGGCCTAATTGAAATGGTTTACTGACACATTGATGCCAATGGATTTCGGTTCAGTTAACCCACCAAAACTTTTGCTGTCAGCAATTAAATGTTAATATTTAAGGAGATCTGGTGAGTGCAATTTGATTAAATGCTTTTCAATTGTAAATTTTTTCTTGTATTTAACATTTTTAATTTTTCAATTTACACAGGAATAATTCTGGATAATTTTGTAAAGCAGCATCAAATATATACAAAAAAAAATATATTAATAAAAAACAAATAAAATTTAATATATTTATAATATTTAATAACAACGGTATAAAAGATTTATGTTATGGATTTCCCTTTTTCGCCCATATTTTCTGGTGGGTCAAGTTAAGTTTGATTTTCCTCAGACCAATTCAGGTTCAGATTAGACAAACACCCAAATGACTGCGACGAAAGGTCTGCAGATGAAGAAGAAGCGGCGCTCATTTGTTATGTTGATGAGAAAATCAGCGGCCAAGTGCAATGCAGCACAAAGCGAGCAAACAAAGCAGCCAAACATGGCGTACAAATGAGCTGCAAAGTCTTATCAAATTTGTCACGAACTTTTCGGACACAAATCTGGATGGCTGGCAGGATGGCTGGCTGACTGGCAAGACAAGGAGCCATAATATTTGAAGTGATTTCCACTGCTGACACAGCAGCAGCAGCCAAATATGCAAACTAGCTGGGCGCCAAGAAGCTAAGGTTCCCATACATCAAGTGACCTTTCGCCAGGACACGCCTTGTCCGAGTCCAGAGTCCTGGCAGTGACTTGTAGCTCAGGCTATGGGTATGAGTCCTCGTCTGCAGGACAAGCCACAAATCAAGTGCAAGCAGCGCAAAAACGCCAGCAGACGAACGAACATCGGTCAAGGCCCATAAATAGCACGCCCACATTTAAAACACTCAATGCATAAATCAATGCTAAATAAACAAATGGGCGGTACGGCTATCAGTGTTGTCAGGTGTTCAAGATATTTTTTGTACAAAAAAAAGGTCGTAAAAACAGCTTAACTAAGAAAAGTTGGAATATCACATGAAAGAAGAAGGCTTAATAACTTCCTTACTTTTAAGAAATAAAGTTAAAAGAAGTACGAACCCTTCGTAAAGAGATTTAGAGACCATTTATAAAAGGTGTCTTAAGTATGCTGCAATGCATTGAGTCCAAGAACTATAATTTTAAGATGCAAGTTTAATATCTTTATAATAGGTTCGTTTTTCAGAAAAATCATTTCACAAAAATTGAATTTGGCGAGAATAAATCTCAAAAGCCAACTCTGGCTATAAGTAACAATAAATAAACGCGCCCCAGAGCGCTCTACACTTTTTGTTTCGTTTATCATTATGTAATATTTACCAAAGACAGTCAGGGAAATAAATGAAAAACGCCTCCAAGCAGAACAGGGCACATTAAAAATATAAATTTTGCAAGCCGAAAAGAAATGAAAACAGCAATAAGTCAACAGTAAATCAATTGTAGGAAAATTGCAACGCAATTCCCGTTTGATTTATGCGCAAACGAAATGATTCCCCGTCACTCAGGAGCAGCCGGTACATTTAATTCAAATGGCGCAGCATTTTCAGAGCATATAATTGCCAATTGATAGCGTTTTTCGAGTCAGGAAACATCCTCTGGACCAACGTCACCAGACGATTCGATTTGACCGACGACTTGTCTGTCTATTTCCGCTCAGACGGGTCAATGGGTATTAATACAACTTGCGGCAATGGGTGTTTTTATCGGAGAATCTTTTACAGCCAATAACTAAGCCAAGAGCTTTTCCTTAATCTTTCTTGACTTGCATATTGTAAAAAATATATTATATGATGTTTGATTTTTAGGAAAACATTTTAATGAAAATTAATGGTTCTCACATTTATGGTACAAATATTTTACTTTCAAAAAGCTTGTAGTTTTCATTATTTTTAAGGTACCACTGGACCAAAGACTTCAGTACTCAAAAATCTCCCTGTTTTTACAACTAAAGGTCCCATAAGTTCGACAAATATCAAAAAGTGATTTTATTTCATTAACAACTGATTCCCCTCTTTAAGCCAAGTGTGTTTTAAGTGCCGCGATGCACATCTAGTGAGCTGTTGCTGCAGGTGGCACGAAAGAAAGCCACTAACTTAATTGCAAGTTTCTCAGCGCCCCTGGTGGGAAAGGTGGACACCGCCACAACTTTAGTTGCTGCATCTTTAGGGTGCAACTTTGCGCAATTTAGTGGCAGTGGTTGTGGCATGTGGCTGCTCAGCTCAAGAAAGTGTATGGAGTTAACCGTGTAATAAAAACTCATCAACTTGAAACAATTATCTTGTTATTTTCCACGACGCAATATTTTTTTAGGTATTTAATAAAGGGATGTCTATCTCTTACCAAATTTAATTTTCTTAGATTAAATTAAATTAAAATTAAGGCAAATATTAAAAAAAAAGTCCATAATTGAAGACTAAACTACGTCTTTTTTAACAGTTTAATAAATACAAAAAAATTACAACTTACAAAAAACACTTAATATTTTATGGAGTTTAATTGGACCCCTTCTCTTACTTAAAAAGTTATATTTGATTAGTGTAGCCCATACACCTCGTTCGAACTTAAGAGTCTGGTAAACCCTGAAAAACTGTTTCAGGGGAGAAATTTACCACCCGGCCAGAAAACACACTGCAATGGCAAACAATGCATCATTTGCACCCCGCACAATGCATAAATTAAGCAGCTAAGTAAGCATAACGAGACAGCTCCTCGCCGCCATCCTTCAGCGTCCTTGTTCCTGCGGATGAGCGCCACAGCCTCATCCTCATTCTCAGAAGAGACAATGTGGACGCGAAACTCGCTCTGAATAATGTCAGAGCGCTGCAAATGCATCTGGAATTTCGACAACTTCTGACTACAGTTAAAAATAATTCTATTTCCTCTTATTTATGACAAATATTATTTAAAATGTTGCGTCTTTTAATAACTCTTAAAATATTGAAAGAAAAAGAACAACAGGTAACTTCTGCGTTTCATATTATATTTAATCAATACTAATACTCAACTTTAATTTTCTCCGTGTAGTTTCCTCCCCTCGTGAGCATCAGGTGTATCCTGGGTATGTCCTGTATATTCGTGAAATTATTGCTCCCTCGCCTTAATGAGCAGCCAACAACACGTACAAGCGCATTAACAGTCATTAGAAGCATCGCCTTTAGGGATATCTGGAGGTACAAAAGCATACTTTAAATTTCATTTAAAACAATCAACTTTTTTTAAAAGTTTATTGGATCAAAAATGAAAGTGAACAACATTAATGTTTGGAAACATAATTGGGTGTACAGGGAATTCGCTAAGATCAAATTTCATTGACACATTTATTTCTTAAATTTATTACGCCCCATGCTAACATTATTATTATTATGAGAGATTATGTTCCTTAGAGAATTCGAATAATGGTTCTCTTTCTCTGTCGCTGATTATAAAAGTCAAAGGCCTGAGATGCAAAGCTATTTAATCTGAAAACAATGCGTTTCGACAATTAGTTGGAATTAGCTCTTCGTGCAGAAGGTTTAAAATCAAAAATGTGTTTGCCTTGGAAACTGCTCGGTACAATTTGTATCTTAACTCTCGTGAATATATCAAAAGGATATATTCCAGAATGCAAATATATAGAAACCAACGATTCCTATATATATGAAGATCTTGAAATTCCCGCTAACCTAACTGGAGATTACAGTTTTCTCAAAATAGTGGATGGATCCAAAGAGTCGGCTAAGAAACATTTAAGAGCCTGTGTCTGCAAAGTGATGCCCTGCATACGGATGTGCTGTCCCCGCAAGAATATTTTGGCCAACGGAGAGTGTAATGATGGCCTGAAGAATGAGATTTCCCTAACGATGTTGAACCTAACAATTGAAGATATAATAACTAATGATCCAACTATTGCGGAGCTTAGGATGGCACCTCAATGCGATTCAACCAAATTACTCGTTTTAAGGGACCAGTTTCAGCCCTGCGATGAGGTTTTTAGCCTGAAAGCAGATGAGTACTTTATTTTAAAGGTTTGATTATAAAATGCGAAATGTTTTCCTCTTTAAAAGATAACTTTTTAGGATGGGTCCTTACTTCTCCACTCCACTTCCGAGATCTTGAACAATGAACAATACTGCCTCTATCCCGAAGTTTATTCGGATTTTCCGAAGACCTTATGGATTGTTAATAGAATGTGTATAAGGAATTTGATGCCAGCGACCCTGGAACGTAAGGGGATTGATATTTATTGATATTTATTGATATTTATTCATATTTATTCATATTATTTCCATGTGCTTATGTACTTTCAGTTACGATAATATCTCTGGCATGTTTTATCCTGACTATGGCTGTGTATCTTTTTGTTGAGAAGCTCCGTAACTTACTCGGCAAGTGTCTTATATGCTGCCTATTCGGCATGTTTATGGAGTACTTCATCTGGACCTTGGATCAATTCAGTTTCTTATATGGTATTTGCACTCCAGCAGGTTAGTTGTTAAATTTAAATTGGAATATTGGGAATATTCTTAATACAATTACCTTTCTATAAAATATTACCCTCTCTTAGGTTACACAAAATACTATTTCTCAATGGCATCCTATCTCTGGTTCGCGGTCATTAGCTATCATTTGAGGAAACTTTTCACTTCCCTGAGTCGCTATGAACCACGTTATCTGTTCTTAAAGTACAGCGCATTTGTTTGGGGTACGGCTGTTATTCCCACAGGAGTAATTTATTTAATGAATGAAATTTGGGGAGACGATCCCGAAAAAAGGAACTGGATGCCTTTGGTGGGTTTTATTGGATGCTCCGTTCAAGGTGGGTTTTATTAGATTTTAATCTAACTATTTAAAAGTAATCAGTAGTGAATTCATTTTCTTTTCTTCACAGATTGGGGCTCGTCTTCCTGGATTTACTTTCATGGTCCTATTCTGATCCTAACCACTTTTAGTGCTATCATGTTCGTTCTGACAGCTATTTATATTTGGAAAGTAGAGAGGGAAGTCAATAGGATTTCCCAACAGACGTAAGAACTGGACACCTTAGTACAGAGGAAACAAGCTTGATGTCTTTTTCGTGTCTTAGTTACCTACAGTTTCTGCGGCTTTTTATCATAATGGGCGTATCTTGGATCCTGGACCGAATTTCACGTTTGGCGGAGGACTTTCATTTCTTGCTGGGCACGATTTTCTTAAATATTACCGTTTACTTGAACGCTACTTTCGGTATTATCATATTTGTGCTGCTTATCCTTAAGGGCAGTACAATAAAGCTGCTAATGGATAGGTAAGTTCCCTTTGATTAATATCTATATGTTTAACCTCATCTTTCTTCTATCAGATTTGGCTATCGGAGAAAGCCGGCTCAAAGGACCACAGTTAAACGGCGTATCCATCATTGAAAATATATGTAAATAAATTTAGAACTATAAATAAATACTAGAAACCAATTAAAATTTAAAGCTAAGTGTCAATTTGTTCAAGAGTAATTAATTTATTTATCAATTATTTCTCTTGTAACAAAACCCCAAAGCATAAAAACTTGGTCCGTTGTGGTAGGTCATAATTCTTTTAAATTTCACTGCACAAACATCATGCCCCCAATAAATTTAATACCCAAAATCTATGCCAACGCCATTTGTCTTATCGCTATCTAAGCAACTCCTATGGCTGCGACTTTGGCAGCCACTCAATTTGCATAATTCTGTGTTAATTGAAAAAGTTTTGTTCGTGGCCAGCGAATTTATTGCCCGGCAGCTGGGGCGGCAAACTGCTTAAAATAAGACCTGCGAGTGATGTGATTAATAATGTAATTGAAACGCCCGAGGGGGTATTTTGGCCGGGATCAAGTCGAGGGGCGAAGGGCTATTTAGGCTGGAAACATGGCCAAAATGACAGCCCTGGCAGCCTAGGAGACGTGCGAGCATTCGACCAACACGCGCAGAGTTATGCTGTTGACTTTGGTTACAATTCCACTGCACTGAAAAATAGAAACAAACTTAGAGGAAAATAAAAATGAAGAAATATATGTAAGCAGTTCCATTCTTGGGAGATTTATAAAGGACACAAAATATCTCAAATATTTAAAATGATTTTTCTAATATCAACCCCAATTTCTTTTCTATGTAACTCTGGTCGTTAGTGGGTGGGCACGTGTTAGGCGGTGGAACGGGGATTCGTGGGGTTTGGGACCATGTCATACTGTGGTTTTATATTTCATGACACAGAAAGCCAAAAACAACAAACAACAACAAAGGCGGCAGCAAATTGCTTACACTTACACTTTTTGGGGCCCGCACATTTTATTTAATTTGATGATTTCATTAAACAAATTGCCCAGCGACAAGTTCTTTTCGTCCTTCTTAGTTTTAACTCGAATGGCTGAGTGTGTGTGGGTGGGCGGGTTATAACCATTACGGATAGTGTTGGCTAGGTTTAAGCATTGATAAAAGGCACGCGAAAAATTGGTAACGTTTATTTGCGAAATAAAATTAGAATAATGACAAAAAACTAAATGGTTAGCAGAATTGGAGACAATTAAATATAAATTCTATTTGAATTGGAAACAATTATTTTTTAATTTTATTTTACTAACATTTTAGCTATATTTTCTAAATGAATTTCAATCACTTTAATAAATATGTTGAACTTAAAATATTAATATACCTATATTAAAATCTATAATTAATTTTAGTTAACAAATACTTATCTAAAATAATAATAATTTAATTCCTTTTGAATTTTGTACATATTTTATTATTTCATTTACTTACATTTTTCCCTATGATCATTAAATAAAAGGTAAATAAACTAAATTATATAAATTAGTAGAGCTATAATTTTTTCAGTGAAAATAAGCACATAATGGCCAAACCGCCAGCACCGAATTGGGCCCGCTTGAATCCAGCGAGAATCAAGAGAGAACGCTACAGTCGGGTGCCCCGACTATCAGATACCTGTTACTCTGCTAAAGGGAGTGCGACGGAGATGGAGATATAAAACGTTGATCGCGCATAACCTTTTAACGAATGGTCCGATTTAACAAATTTCTTCTACATTTTGATGGGTATTGATAAACACAATAAAACTGCATTTTTACTTTTCTGATATTTTTAATGGCGTGGCCGCCAGACACCTTTTAAAATCGTTTAGGGCGATTGTGGGCGTTAAGGGGGGCGTGGCGCTGCGTAGGAAGCCAAAGAATATGTGTAGGTAAACCCAACTTTCTAGCTTATGTAGTTTCCGAGATCTCAGTGTTCATACAGACAGACAGACGGACAGACAGACATGGCTTGATCGACTCGGCTAGTGACCCTTCTAGCTGTTACATACTTTTGAACGAAAACAACATACCCTTTTACTCTACGAGTAACGGGTATAAAAAGAAATAATTAAAATTGGCCTGGGCAAGTGGCGGGACAACAAAATGGGAAGCACTATCCTGCGAAGAGGAGGCACTGATTGCAGCCATCGCCGAATGACCTTCATCTTCATCAATTCGAAGCCTTTTCGCGCATACAAAAAAGGAGTCTCGTCCTTGAATTTCACTAATTCAGACCGGCGCTGTGTCTCTTGGCATTTTGGCTTCACAAGTAATCTGCTTTAATGCTTTCCATTATCGTTCGCTGTGGTTTTCGTCCTTTTTCGTCCATCTGTGAGTGTTTGTCCTTGTTTGCCTGTGTTGTGGTGTGTGTGGCAGAGGGTATTGTTGTGCTGGTGTGTGTTTAGAAAGTCGGCTGTGTTTTGTTTGCTTTGCTGTTCCGTTTCCGTTTTGCCGACACATGAAAATTACAACACGCGACTTGCCATTTCAGACAGTACATTTTTCGCCCACCTGTGTGAGTGCCTCTGTTTTGTCTGTGTGTGTTTCCATTTATGTTTGTGTGCGTGCCTGAGGGCGTAACATTTTGCGGTATCCTCTGCTCGTGTTTGGCTTACACTTAGAAAAATGGTTATCAAAACACATTAAAATTCAATTAGCACGAAAAACAAGTGGGAAGTCAACATCAACATATTTTGGCCTTTTAGGATTTTACTCAAACTTGCATGAAATTCTTCAATTTGCTGTATGTAAAAAGATGAAAAATTCCAATGTTAAGTGATTAAAAATAGGGAATTAGTAATGAGAAATCAGAGATTACCGGAGTCGATTATTTGCTGTTAGAGGGACTTATATTTATATAGACTTCTTATCTGAAAATAAAAATATTTTAATTTTATTTTCTTTATAATTTAAAGTTAGTGTGATTTTCCTAAGACAGATTCATTTCCAAAGAAAATAATCAGTGGTGTCGAACTCCATTTAAAATATTTTACTATCAAATATAGTTTTTATTTTCATAGATATTAATAATCTCACAAGTAAGGCAGACAATATATTTAATCAAAAAGTAAACTTTTTTCCGTGTGCTGGATCTAGCTTTGGCTGTCTCTTTATCTTTGCTGTCGACGCCCTTTGTGCAAGTGTACTTTGTGCCAAATTTACTGCAACGCCAAAGTTTTCAGCAGAATTACGGCCGTAAAGTAGCAGTCAGCAGAAGGTGGCCACCACAACAACGTGCCGTAATTAAAGGTATCCTGCTGAACATAATTTCAGCAGCATTCCGCCCAGCTATTGCTTATCAAAAGCAGAACTCGCCGCTTCTTGGGTATTATATAAGTGGCTGTTTTATGGCGGCTTCTTCTGTGAACTGCTTGAGAATTCCGGGCAGGAAAGGTCAGCAGGCACGAGCCAGCGATAAGGATAAGACCCGGCATTTTTTAGGCCCACAAAGATCACATCGTAGGAATACGTGACACTGAAACCGGCGTGCTGCTGGAATTTTCGCTTCAAGGATGCCGCTTGTAAACGCCGGCTAATCTGGTTCAAAAGTCTATGCAAATTTCAATCAATACTCCCATTGTTGGGTCTCAAAATACATTTGGTGCAATCGCATTGGCCACGAGTTGCTGTCATAGATGCATAATTCCAATAGCCAGAAGGGCATTGTATCTATGGTTGTAAGTAGTTGTATTCTGGTTGTTGTTCAGCTGGACGTAAATAGCTACTCAGTAAACATAGAATAGTAAATATAGTATGTATCTTTAAAAATGGCACTTTAAATCTTTTTCAAATGTATTGTGCCTTACCATGAATTTTAAGATTTGGTTTTACATTTATCATCATGATTTTCTTCCTATCTTTAAATAATATTCTGTTACATTAAGTGTACCTTAAAGTTTTGTAGAAATACAAAAAATGGAACCCTATTGCCTTGAAATCGCCAGTGGCCAATGGCCAACGACCACTTGATCTGTGGCCCATGGTCGTGTCCAGTGTCGAGGGATCTTTATGACAGCCGGGCAAGCCATAAAAAGTATTTCAGCAAATAAAGAAAACGACTGGGAGATGGGCAGGGGATTTTTATACAATTTGTTGGTAACGAGCCATCAATATTGTATCTTTCTATGTTATCCTCGGGCGCTTTTATGGCACGGAAATGTCCATGTCTGACTGTGCATATCGAAATTGGTAATTGTTTGGCCCGGTTGATTGTCACGCAGTTTGGTTAGAGTTTTCAATTTGCGCCCTGAGGCATCCCGGCGTAGGTGCGAGCACTTAACGTGGCTTAAAGCCCCGAAAGAGAGACACACACACACACGTTCCACTCGCAAAACCCAGCCAACCGCATAATCATGGCACAGCCCACATTAGGTGGAGCTGCTCGAAATAACCACAGGGGAAAAAAAAAATAAAATAAAGAGGAAAAAGTGTCAAACAACAATATTTGAGTGGCAAAGAGCCCGAGTGCCAAATGTTGCGTATACGCAACGTAATCAATTTGAATGTTTTTTCGGCTTCGGTTTAGCAGCCACTTTTGCGGCCACGGCGGTGAAATGCGATTACTGCACCTATAAATTTGCGGCCTAATGAAAGCGCCCAGGTTTTGCGGTAGAATTCCTGCGAATTATTTAATCAGAATCCTCTCGAAATCGCGAAATTTTCGCACACCACTGCTTTCGGCGTTTCGGCAGCGTTTGAATGGAAATTATTAAATTCATTAGAGCTCATTTTCGCTAAAATGTATCTTTAATTGCTTTCCCGGAACCGTGGCAAAACGAAAGGAAGCGGAATGGCAACGAAACGGGCGAAGCCATGAAAAACTTTTTACCGGAGGGAGGGCGCTCACAAAGGACACTAAACATTTGACAATTCCGTTTTGCTGGCACACGACTCAAATGTTCATATTGAATTAGTGAAATTGCATGCATTTTCTGCTGCGTTCTGCTGAACGGTATGAAATTAAACTAAAATGTGGCCAGGCGACTGTGCAAAAATTAAATTCGGTTTGCTTAAATTAAAGCTAATACTTCAAGAATGTCTTCTAGCATTTACGTCCCATTATCATTAGAAGGAATGCATTTTCATCTGTCTAAATTATTAAGCTAACTTTGTGTAAATAAGTTTCTCACTTAAAAGACACGAAATATCTAATTTCAATTATATTGGAGTTGATATTATAATTTTAAACTACTACAGAAATTAAATAGCTTTTCCTTTAAAAGTATAATATTTAATTGTGAGCAACAAATGGACTGTCTTAACTTAAGCCACTTTGATATTTTATTTATAACCCCCGTTACTCATTCGTGTTGTCTTTGGCAACTCTTTTAAACAACTTTCCATAATCCTTCTAGAAAGGAGTGTTCGCGTTGTCAAAAGCAGCTAAAAGCATCTTCAAGTTTTGTCGTTTAAAGCCAAAGTGCGCGTGTGTGTGTGGTTGTTAAATAAATATTACACATACGCCCTGTGTGGCAGCATCAAAAATAAGATGATGGCGAGGGCATGGCTGCCGATAATTCAGCGCGCGATACAATGGCGATGAAAATCGAAAGATATGGCATCATATCAAGCCCTAAAAAATGCACCCCCCTTTTTTTTGGGGCGTTGAGAAGGGTGAATATTTTCGAGCTTTAATGGCTGGCAGGCTAGGAATGACGTAGGTGTCTGTGTTCTTTTCGTTGGTCATTGTACTCGAATCGCTGGCCGCCCAATTTTTAAGCCTGGACCGCACAAATGCGACGTTATTATCATTGATGAAAGGACAGCCCGTCGAGCCGAATTTATGTTTATGACGCTCCTATGTGAATAAATTATGGCTTGTGCAACATTTTTGTATTTTTTCCTTTTGCGTTTTGGCTGTTGTCATCAATTCGTACATAAATATATATCTTTATATACATATATCTTTATATATGTGCAGACCGCTGCATATTTGGGCAAAAAGACTCATTTCCGGCGTTGCCCAGAAGTATGCAACAAAAATCGTATATGGCGTTGTCATTAAAAGGGACAAGTTCGTAAAGGGGCGTGTCCTAAGCACTCTCGATGTAACATCCTTTCGTATTTGACGCAAGCATACGCTTCCTTTGCCCCATCATTACTTTCAGTTGCCTTTTCCCGCTGGTTGCTTTTGCTGTTCCGAAGGACAAACCGGCAACTGGATTTTCCCGGTCTCTCACCACTCATCCAGGCACTCTGAAAAAATATTTATGAAAGTATGAATAATTTATAGTTAGTACTCAATATTAAATTTTAATTGACATCTTTTTAACTTAATAAACCCTAAAAACGATTTAAAAACCATTTAAATTTATATTATACTAAATTCGCCTAAAATCTACAAACTTATCGGAATATATTCGATGTCTTTCAGTGTAGATATTGGTAAGCTTCCTTCTCGAAACGCGTTCGCTTCATTTTGCATTTTCGTATTTTGTGGAATTTTAAAGCACCTCCTGCGATTGGCTCCAATATCCTGGCGCTCCGCAACGCGATAACTTTCAATAAGCGACATTTAGCGCTCGGGTGCACAAAAAGCATTTGCGTAATTAATTAAGTCATCTGCTGGGTTTGTTTAGGGGCCATATCGTGAAGATTGTGTGCCACCGCCAAATGCAATTCCCCATTTACGCCTGGCTTGGCGCGTCGACAATTTGCGATGTGAATGCCAAATGAGCGAATACAAATTTGTGGCCCCAGCACAGGCAGTAAACACTTGCCAAAAGTGTTTAAAGAAGTACCACAAAGAATTACAGGCATTTAAATAGAATCCCCATTAATCAAGGACAAGGCATTAACTCATCATCTTGTGTACCATAAAATATCAAATTTCCTTTGGGACACTTCCATCAAAGTGTGTCATAAAGTGTGTGGGCTTTGGAAAATTTCTAGTAATTAACAAACTGAAAAGCCATTATACCGGGCGGTAAAACTCAATCCCATTCGAGGACAACAAAGATATAAATAAATCTTCCTCGGACTGGACCCCAAAAAGTCTCTGCAACCGAAGCACATTTTTGGCAGCGACTCAGTCGTAGTTAATCAACTTTTTTTGCTGTATGGTTTGGAAAATTCAATTGCCCGCTTTTATTGTCGGCGACGTCATTTAGCGTTTATGTGGGCCTACGAAACCAAACTTTTCTGGCGCTGTCTTAGGTTACCGCCTTGGCTCCTTATTGATCGTGACCAGACATAAATTCATCAATATTTCGCCTCGGAGGGTGACGTCAACAGATGCTACCAGATAAAAGACGGACAAAGGCAATTAGATTGAAAGGCGCATTGACCAGAGGATGACTAGTGGTTTAGTCCTTTAAATACACAAGATATTATTTATTAGTTCAAGAGCTATGTAAAATATAAGCTCTGATAGTTAAAAATAGTTCAATTGTAAACCGTCTATCACGAAAATAGCCAAAGATTTTTATAAAATAATAATATTTATCCCTCTATCAAATTTTGTGGAATCCCTAAACATCTTACTAAGGAGAAGAGAAAAACAAAAGTGTAATACAATTTAAAAACATTTTACTAATATGTATAATTTTTTAAAAATTTCGTAATACATTTTTAGCTTTTTGTGTTAAAATTTTATAAAATGTGACTTAAGTCCGAACAAGATTTCTTAGTGTAACTGACGCCTTAAAATTCCGCCGCAATAAGAAACCTTTGACTGGCAATTCTCAGAATATACAAAAAATGGCTTTATTAAAATTCATACAATTATTTGTGCGCGACCCGCCTCTAGACCTTCACCCCAATTTCGCCCGGTGTAAAGACCTTGACGTTGCGATCGTTGACCTTGTAGAGCACCTCCTTGCGCGTCTCCTCGCAGGCATAGTTGCCTTCGTCTAGAACGCGTTCGATGAGGAGCTTGCCGTCCACCTCGCGGAACACACCGCTCTTCAGGCGCAACACCTGGATTCGCACCTGCCCCAGCTTGGCCACATTGTTATCCGTCAGCTGGTAGATGTCGCTGTTGCTGAGCTTGGTGATCACCGTGAGATTGTCGCGCTCCTTGGCGAGGGCAGCCAGGTCCTGGCAGAACTGCTGAACCTGCAGCTTGCTGGCGCCCAAATTGAACAAAATGGACAGATTGTCAATCAGAACCGTGTACGAATTGCGACTGGCATAGTTGCTCTCCACCTGGGAGCGAATGTCCTCAACCAGCTGATCGGTTAATGTCTGACCCTCGGAATTTCGTAGCCACTTGGAGGCCAATCCCTCGCCAGCCATGTCGCTCAGAACATCGATGACCCCCAGGGTTTTTCCCTGGAAAATATTCGTATTGTAGCCCAACCTCATGCCAGCATTGAAGTAGTGTTGATAGTGGTGCTGCAGGCAGACGAGCAGGGTTCCAGCGTTGGAGATGCGTAACCTCTGACCCAAAATGCAGCTGATAAGGAAGCTGCCATCCACATTGGACTCCTCGCTAATGTGCACGAATCCTGGCAATTTCTGCTCATTGAGTCCACAGGCTAGCAGCACTGAGGTGGCCATTGTTTCTACTACGCGTGCGGATCTGAAATAGCATAAAAAAGCAGACATTAGTCAATTTGTAAATGTCATCTGCGGAGTTCAATTAATTAAGTGCGCAGTATTTAGTTCTTTTTTCGGGACGGGTCACGTGGCGACGAAGCCGATGAGGTTAAAAGCACTTGAGCGGGGCCAACAACTTGAAATTTATTGGCCAAAACTGGTGGGGGAAAATGAATAAGAAGGGAATTTCCATCTTGTCACTTCATCATTGCTGTCAGCGGCACACGTGGCCACCATTCAAGAAATTGTACTTAATGTACAACAGTGAAAGTAAATAAAGCCAGATATAATAAATTATTAGGCATTAATAAAAAAGAATACAGTTGATGTTCGTTATTTATTGGGTACGATACTCTCAGTTTTCAGGTTATAGAACAAAATATATTTGAGATCATTTTTTAAAACTGCAGTTAAAGCCAAGTAAAAACCGAATCAAAAATGTATGTAAAAGTATGACATTCAAATTCAGATTGCAAAGTTGTAGATGGTATTTAATTAATTCAAATACTTGGCTTAACATTTTAATTATACCAGCAAATTAAAAAAAAAAATTGTTGTGGCCCATGAGGGGATCGAACCCGCGACCTTCGCGTTATTAGCACGACGCTCTAACCAACTGAGCTAATGGGCCGTTGTGTGAGGCGTGAGCAAAGGCCCACTTGAGGCACAAAGCTCTTGGGATTCCCCTTGGCCGAAGGAAAAGCTTTTAGTCGAAGCTTTCGTAGGCTATTTTCAAAAACACATTTGCAGTTCTTTTCCATTGTATTTAATCAAAATTTAACACTAGGGAAAAGTTGCTAAAATAGCTGGGAGGTATTAAAAGTGTTAATGGCGGGACATGCAACAAAAACGTGTAGAAAAATATTTAAACAAGATTTAAGCATGATGTTAATAATAGTTGGAGAAAATATTTGCCCATTCATTCTCGTTATGGGTTCTTATCACGACATTATCCCTGCCAGAGATTACGGGCTAGGTAACAGATTTTCAGCTTGAAAGCGTTAACTACTTGCAGTGCAGGCAAACAAAAACATTCTAATTAAACCTTGGCTCCAAAGTGCATTACACAAACTATTTGAAAGAAATCGAGCTTTGTTTGTAATGCCACTATTTGATTAGGCATAAAATGAAAATGTTTCGCCAATTAGCTGAATGAGCGTCCCATGATTAATGTGTTTTGCCGGGCACACGCCCGGATTTTCTTGAAATTACATAAATTTTTGCGGGGTGGAAAAAATTGAGTCATTTCCACATGGCATTTTCATGATCATACCCATAATGACCGAATGGAAAATGAGATAGTAAATGGGTGTATCAGGTATTGCAAAAGCTCACGGTTACACTGTAAACCCCATGTATTATGAGTTCTTATGTGAAACGATACCATCATCGTAACACACACACTCCCAAAAAAACTTGGAGAGCCATTGCGCTGTCAATAAAAAGCTCTCACCAGTTGTTTTGATGTTGACTCTGCTCTCGCCTCGATCAGTGTGCCGCTTTCTCCTGCTCTCCCACTCTCTCGCAGTGTCGCCCTGCTGACCGCCAACCACTGACTAACTGACTAACACAAGTCGATCCCGCTCCGGCATCGAACTCGAATCCCCGGATCCAGGCGACGATGGTAATGGTGGCATACCCAGTACCAGAACACTTCCGACACGGCCGCCTTGACCGCGCGATAAAGCAGACCTGAGTCAAATCCAGAGCGCATGTGGACACTCGAAACAAAAGTTTTCCAATACCCGATTTTTAAGTTTAAAAAAAAACAATTATTATTAAAGCATATTACAAATCTTTAAATTAAGAACTCGACTTTCCATAGGAAATACCATTTGGTTTTAAAATTAAAAAATCTATAAAAAAAAATAAGTTTTCAGAAAAAATTCATTTAAATAAAAATTGCACATTTTTTGCACAATACCATAATTTTTGGTGACGAGTTGATCTTAAATTAAAAAATAAATATTCGCTCTTCTCGTATTCAATTAAAATACCCACACACGGATGATATATGAATAAGTTACTCAATAATTAATTTTTATATTTGACAACCATTTAAATAGCGTGTTGGCAATAAATATTTTCCGGACACGTGTAATTTCCGGATTTATGATGGAAAGATAAACATGAAGAAATATAATATAATCAGAATATGGATTTTAGGTATAGAAATTGTTGTTGAATTTCTAGGGTGGGTTTGGCTTCTCTGTTTCTTCGAGTGTGGGGTCGAATGCCGGCTGTTGTGTGGGATCTGGCGCGCTGTTGGCGGCGGCGATCAGTCCGCTTTCGGTGCTCAAGCGTTGCGTTTCGTTTGCCTCCAGCAGCAGCAAAAAACCCCCTGACCAACCCCATTTTCCAAAACCCAGACCAGTTCGTGTGGACAGCGATGACGTGCTGAGGTCGCTCTCTCTCTGGATCTCCCTCTCTATCGCGCGCTCCTGGTGTGCCGAAAAATTATAAACTTATTAAATAGTTTTCTTCGCGGAAAGCAGACAACCAACAACACCAGGAAAAACAGAGGCAGCGTTTCTTGTTCAAGGTAAATACGCCATCAGCTGTGGCTGCTTTTCCCCACCCAGCAGTCTTCTATTTTTTGTTTCATTAGCACTTAAGCAATTGCAATTGCAATTGCAGTGTCAGTTTATTATTCAATTTGCAAGGCAAACAAGCGGCTTCAAAATGGGCAAACACCCATGGAGATAGTGTTTCAGACGGATTACTGAACTATCACGCGATCTTTCGTGCCATGAAAGGTTACACATAGAATGATCGGAATAGTCTTCCCAAAATCAGCTGTTCCTAAGTAGTAAAATCCATTATCAACTTGATTTTTTGGGGGCTCGATTAAAAGCGAAAACAACTTTTAGTATGGCAACCGATCATGTGATATTCGTTATTAATTCGACTTTGACCAATGCCACTCATTTTTATATTCAGATAAAATTCAGCCAAAAAAACGAGAATAAAACAAAACAAGAAGAGAATGGTTTTTCTCTGCATATAATTTATGAAGCAATCGACGCACGTGTATGTTCTCAAACAAAAATAGTAATTGAATAAATAAATAAAAGCTGGCGAGCAGGAAAGAAAACACAAATTAACACATGCTGGCAATAGTGTTGCGTACCGGGATTTCGAACGATGGTAAACATGTTGTTTATCTATAAACACGACCCGGTAACGGGGTCCAATCGAAGGTTGATAAGGCAGGGACACCAAACAGGCCTCTATAAAGATTGTTACCTTACTCCCGGTCTCGGGTTTATATATGGCAGCAGAACAACCAGCACAAAGGGCAATTGGCCGATATGGATACCAAAAATACACAAATTGGTACCGAAGTAAAATGCCCTTAACTTTAGTAAAAAACAAGTAACCAGAGCAATTTTATTAGGGTTTAAACTAACAAAATATCGAATTATGAAGTGTTCAGCATTTTGTCAATTGTTATTGAACCGATTGGGTTAATTACTTTTTTTTTAATTTGTTTAAGGTGAAACCTATAAATTATTATAGAAAATAATATAGAAGAGATATTAAGACTGTTTTGAACTCTAATTCATTTATACGCTCCCAATGCTTTTCATTTGAATACCATCAGACGACTATTACCTCTACCGTTCCCATTATCGACCGTGCAAAATTGGAATACATTGTCTCGTCGATTTAAAGAACAATAGCGTCTAAATAGAAATGTGTTTCTTGAAATTGATGAAATCTGAAGATTATATTTTAGAATCGATGTGCCCTTATAAACACACATTTTTATACCCTTGCAGAGGGTATTATGATTTCAGTCAGAAGTTTGCAACGCAGTGAAGGAGACGTTTCCGACCCCATAAAGTATATATATTCTTGATCAGCATCACTAGACGAGTCGATCTAGCCATGTCCGTCTGTCCGTCTGTCCGTCTGTCCGTCCGTCTGTCCGTCTGTCCGTCTGTTTCTACGCAAACTAGTCTCTCAGTTTTAAAGCTATCGGGCTAAAACTTTCCCAAAAGTCTTATATCTATTGCAGGTAGTATATAAGTCGGAACGAGCCGGATCGGACAACTATATCATATAGCTCCCATAGAAATAGTCGGGAAAAAAATGTAAAAAAAATTATATCTTGGGTGTTTTTGAACATATCACCTCCTACTTTTGGAAATACCATTTTGTATATAATTCTGAATTTCGAATAAATTTTTATCAAAATCGGACGACTATATCATATAGCTGCCATAGGAACGATAAAATAATTAATGGGAATATAATAGGAAATCAATTATTGCTTCGTTGGTTTTTATTGTATTCTCTTCTACTCTGGGATGTGACTCTTTTCTAATGTTTTCGAATTTCGATTTTAATTTTATCAATATCGAACTACTACATCATATAGCTGCCATAGGAACGATCAAAAAATTAATGTGAAATAATAGGAAATTTAACATTTTTGCGTTTTGTAAATTAATAGAATGATCTGCAAGGGTATATAAGCTTCGGCTTGCCGAAGCTAGCTTCCTTTCTTGTTAATAATTGCTATGGTATATAAAAATCTACTTACAGTAAGTTAGTTTTAACTATAAACATATATTGTTCATATAAAACATGATCGTACACAAGAATTGAAAAAACTCTGGTTTCAAAACGTCAAAGCCAATCTCTTGAACTTTTGAATATGATCACTTCTCGAAGAAGAGTATAGACAACAGATAGCCAAACTTTTGTAGCTCTTCTTCTCCAATAGTTGTTCCCATTCTGTTGGCCTGAATACCTCGATTATTATCTCACTCCAAATATAAATTCATGACCGATCTGCTGGCAATTATCGCCAAATAGACAATGCAAAATGTAAACAACACTTGAGACGCTCAAAAACAATTGAAATTGGAAAATTCGCAGACTGAAGGATGCTGACCGGCAATGGCGACTTGTTGCGCAAGTTTGTGGGCCCCCAATCGTGGGCCAATTACTCACCCGTGAAAATGGTGGGCTGGTGTACTTCAAGAACTCTTCACTGGCGGCTAGGGATTCACTTTATCGGTTTAGTTTATGGAACAAATATACAAATTTGACATGAAAAACATGTTGTAGGTGCTGGTATGACCGTACTTCGAATCGATCAGCTGTTTCGCAGGGATGGAAACTCAGAAAACGGTGCTGTTAAGCGCATCATGAGCGCTGTTAACGATTAACAGAATGTAAACAGTGGCGCAGGTAAAATTTATAAATATATCCATGGGTGTTGCTTAAGGGGATGTACTATTTTTCATTTATTTACTCGAGATGCGATAATTTTATATTATAGATGCAGTTAAAGTGACAGGCCTATAAATCAAGTTACTTATGCTTTTAATGCTCTTACAAAATATCTTTATTTGCCAATTTTTAAATTGTAATAAGTACGATTAATGATTTTACGTAAATTTCAAATTTTTAAGGTATAATGACTTTAACCGGTAACTTTTTTAGACTGTTTTTAATACAAGTAAGTTTAATAATAACACCCAATAATAACAAACGCAGAATTAAATTAAAAATGTATTTAATACGTAGTATAGTTTGCCTATCTACCTATCTACCTAAAATGTTTGCATAAATTATTTTTAAATTTTAATATTCTATAAAAGTTTTATAAATAGGTCTTACAAATATAAATATTTAAGTGACTTTTCAAGTGCCTACTTCCATTAACTTTAAGACAGTTTAGTAACAGATTATAATTGCCCAATCTAAATGATTCCTCCCCCTTTACACTATGGTAAATAATTTTGGCTACGCCCAAGATAACAGCTACTGCTTTTTAACCACCGAAAGCTATTAAACTGAGCTTTCGCGCAACCGCCCAGCTGATTTGTTACTGGGTCCTTAGATTCCGTCAGTTCCTTAAAGGCCCACCGGCAATGACATAACGCAACCGACCCACTGAAAATGCCGCCCATCGAAAGAGATTCTATTTAGCCGCCGTTTCACCTTTTTATAGGTACAAAAATGGTCTTCAATTAATCCATTTAATTAACTGAATATTTCTTTTCACTTTCAGCTAAGGATTTTATAGTTGCGAGATGGCCAAACAAGAGAGAAAAGCGAGATGGTACTTCGGCGGATTGGCGAGCGTAGGAGCCGCTATGGTGACCCATCCACTCGACCTCATCAAGGTCACCCTGCAGACGCAACAGGGTCACCTGTCGGTGGCCCAATTGATCCCGAAACTTGCCCGCGAACAGGGGATATTGGTCTTCTACAACGGCCTCTCCGCCTCGATGCTGCGACAAATGACCTATTCGACGGCACGCTTTGGGGTCTACGAGGCCGGAAAGGATTACGTCAAGACGGACACCTTCGCCGGCAAAGTGGCTCTCGCCGGACTCTCCGGCCTCGTGGGCGGAATCGTCGGAACTCCCGCGGACATGGTCAATGTACGCATGCAGAACGATGTAAAACTGCCCCAGGAACAGCGTCGCAAGTAGGTGTTCAAAACAGTAACGATTTTAAAGTGATATAGAAAACCTCCTAATGAGTTATTTTAAAAATATTTAAATACCTATAAAGCACTGAATTAGTTTTTATCAAAATTATACGCTAAATTTCCCTATACTTAACAGCTTGGGTTACCAAATGTTTTAGTAAAAATTCTAGAAATGTATTAACTATTTCCTTTCTTAAATTCTAGCTATAAGAACGCCTTCGATGGACTGATCAAGGTGTACCGGCAAGAGGGATTCGCGCGTCTCTTCTCTGGAGCCACCACAGCGACCTCTCGCGGTATCCTAATGACCATCGGCCAGATTGCTTTTTACGACCAGACAAAGATCTATCTGCTGGCCACGCCCTATTTCCACGACAACCTGATCACTCACTTCACCGCCTCCCTGGTGGCCGGAACGATAGCCACCACCATGACCCAGCCGCTGGATGTGCTGAAAACGCGATCGATGAACGCGAAACCCGGGGAGTACGCAGGCCTTTGGGATGTGGTCAAGCACACGGCCAAATTGGGACCCCTCGGTTTCTTCAAGGGCTATGTACCGGCCTTTGTGCGCCTGGGTCCCCACACGATCATCACCTTCGTGTTCCTGGAGCAACTGCGTCTCAACTTTGGCACCGCACCGAGCTAGCCGGGATCCCGGGATCGATTCCATAAAAAGGCAATAACTCTCCCATGGCTGGCTGGCAGATTCCCTTGAGCAATGCTAACATTCCAGCTGCAATTTGTTCACTACAGTATCGAACATAACTTAGCTATAGCCAGTACCAATTGTTAACAAAGATGCTTTTATGCTAGCAATATATGTGTTATTAAGCGTTTCATGCCTGCTTTATAGTCTACAGTAAGGAGTAGCAGTTGTAGTTAATCGAATTTCACGATTCTACGAAAACTAAAATGTGGAAAATGAAATATAAGATTTAAAGTAAATAAAACGTATACTCTTTTTTTTATGTGTTGAGTATAGATTGTTAGCATAAATAAGTTTAAAGTTTAAATAAAAATTCAGTAAGACAGCGATAGATTTTCAGGACATTCAGTTTTATTAAGTGGGAATTTTAAATGTGGGCATGAAAAGTTTAAGTTAAGCTCGATTCGCATTTCTGTATCATTGCCGTGCTGTTAGCGAATAAATGTAATTCGTTATCAATGGCTGCTTGTTGTTGCTTAATGTGTTAAGACTGTCATGCATTATATAAATAAAACAAGATCGCAAATGATATCAATTATGCCATACCTGGGGACATCCTGTTCGTGACAAGCTGATATCTGTATAAATCTTCGTCAGCAGATGATCGAAAATCAGTCATCCATCTATCGAAATGAGTTCCTCTTCCAGATCGGTTCAGCATTTGATGGGGCTGGTGATCGTCCATATATTTGGTGCTGAAGGAACGCTAAAAGAGGTAGAGTATTAAAAATTGTTTATATTTATATACATTAATGTAGACATGAAAGGTTTAAGTTAAACTTGATCGGACTTCATTGTCATTGCCGTGCTATTAGCAATTAAATAAATTGTACAATTAATGGCCGATCTGATTTATGTGTTAAAACTGTCGTGTTATAAATAAATTAACTTTAACGCCAACGGATTTCAGTTAAATATCAATCACACCATATCTGGGGATATTTGGAATACCTTTGTTTCCGGTACAAGCTGTAATTTGGTATACCAGTGGTTCCCTATTCACAGCCTTATAAACCCTGGACTGCATTTGATCAATCATCAGTCATCCAATTGTCGAAATGGGCTCATCTTCTCGTTCAGCTCCGCAACTGGTGTTGCTGGGATTAATCCTCCTGTCCACCATTCTATTCGGGGTCCAAGCAAGAACACTTAAGATCCACAAGTTGGAGAAGTTGTCCCAGGATGAAGAGTACGTGCACAGCCACCTGCGCTTTGCCGAGTTTGAGGAAAATGTATTGAAAGTTAGCGGAGAACTCAATCTGCATCATCACCTTGACAACGATTGGGTGGTAAGAAATGTTTATAATGATATAGGCAGAAAATAACTTATCAGAGTATTTTCAAATAAGTTACTCAAGTTCTAATTTGTTCCCTCAACAGATTGAATTTAAGGTTTCACAAGCCGCGGAAAGCGATGGGAACTATGAGAGGTTAATGTTGCTGGAAACAAATGTTTGCGACTTTATGGAGAGCTACTACAAGGATTTCTTCTATGAACGAATCAAGGACTACTCGAATGCCCCACAACCTGGCTCCTGTCCTTTGCCAACGGAACATTACCGTCTGGAGGACTATCCACTGGACGTCCATGTGCTAAAGAAACTAATGACTCCTGGCCACTATCGTATAAAGTATAAACTGAAAAACGATGAAAAAGTCATATTAGCCTATATGGCCGAGGTGGAAATAGACTAGCGAGCGCAGCCATTTTGCTATATTTGTTAAGTTTGTTGCAAAATAAATAAACCTATTTGGAGGTATGCATGAATACAGAAATTGTCAATATTTATTGCGAAAAAAAATCTAGTTAGGATATACATATATCTTTAAGCTAATTATAAGATAATAAGGCAAAGTTAGCAACTATAGAAAGTGAGTAGTATTTACTACGGTCTTTGGGCTACCATATTTTCTCTGAATGTACTGGCTATAAGAAATCAAAATACATTAATTTAAACATCTTAACTACATTTATTTTCCTAACCAATTGAAAAGTTACGATTCTGTTAAAAAGTAAAGAGTAATGGTTGCTTTGAAATTTGATGATAAAAATGTTTTAGATTTTTTTGAAGTATTATTATTATAAAATTTCCAAGACTTTCGAAAAAGTTTAATATTTTTTAGGCGATAATAGAGTAGAGTAGGGTATTAAATATTTAATAGATTTAAGAGCTTGCCAATGACAATGAAGTTCATTTCGGATTTCATAGCCATTGACGTGCTTTAAGTAATTAAATAAATTTATTAATAAATGGCCGATCTCTTTGTTGTTGCTTTATAAGTTAAAACTGCCGTGTAATAAGTTAATAAAACAAATCCAAACAGAATTCAATTCAACTCGATATCAATTACACCATATCTGGGATATTTAGAATACGTTTGTTTCCGGTACAAGGTGTAATTTGGTTTTCCGATGGTTCCCTATTCACAGCCTTATAAACCTTCGACATCATTTGATCAAGCATCAGTCATCCAACTGTCACAATGGGCTCTTCTTCTGGTTCAGCTCAGCATCTGGTGGTGCTGGCAATCGTTCTCCTGGCCAACAAACCATTCGGGGTCCAAGCAAGAACACTTAGGATCTCCAAGTTGGAGAAATTGACCCAGGAAGAAGAATTTCTGCACAGCCGCCTGCGCATTGCCGAGTTTGAGGAAAATGTGTTGAAAGTAAGCGGAGAACTAAATCTGCATCGTCGCCTCGGGAAGGATTGGATGGTAAGGAATAGTTATAAAGCCATAGATAAAAACATAGTTCATAGAATATTTTTGATATGACTCAAGTGATTTAAATTTGTTGTATAAAATCTAAAAATGTCACGTCTTAATCCTTTCCCTAAACAGATTGAATTTAAGGTTTCACGATCTACGGATGGCGATGAAAGTTATGAGAGGATACTGTTGATCGAAGTAAACCTTTGTGACTTTATGAACACCTACTACAAGGACTTCTTCTACGAACGGATCAAGGACTATTCTAATGTCCCGCCACCTGGCACCTGTCCTCTGCCAAAGGAACATTACCGTCTGGAGGACTATCCACTGAACGTCCGTATGCTAAAGAAACTAATGACTCCTGGCAACTATCGTATAAAGTATAAACTTAAAAACGACGATTCCGTCATATTAGTCTATAGGGCCGAAGTGGAAATAGAGTAGCGAATCCAGGAATTTTGCTGCATATGTTCAATTTATTGCCGAATAAATAAACCTATTCGTAGGAACGCATCTGCTTCATGACCTCGTCGTACACGTATTTCCTGGCCTCAGTGCCCCAAATGAAATCCAGATGAGCCCACTTCTCGAAGGGCACCAGATAGTCCAGAGCCATGTTGGGTAGCTCGTCCCTCAACTTGCGGACATCGCTCACGTCGCACATCCAGTCATTGGCACCGTAGTACAGTAGAACCGGGGCCTTGGCGTTCTTTAGCTTGTAATCCGGGGGGAAGTAGCTGCCGTACTCATAGGGATTGCGAAGAGCGGTGTAGTCGAACTTTCGGAACTTGCCGGAGTTGTATTCCTGGCAGAAGTGCAGGTTTTGGTTAACGGAGGCGCCAGCTGGCGAGGTGGCCTTGATGTGTTCCAGAAGGTCCTGAATAAGTACAGAAAATGTATAACGAAACCCATTAGTTTTTAACTGTATATTATTATACTCACATAGTCCAGCTGCTCGGAATCGTAGCCTCCAATCAGGAAGATCTCGTTGGCGCACATATCGGCATAGGGCGACGTGGCCTGGCACATCTCGATGCCCATGTCCTGCTTGAACTTGTTGCTGGGCATAAACTCCATGGATCCGCAGAGCTCTACCATGGCATTGGGCTGGCCGAGAATGGGGGCGAAGGCACGGGTCATCGGGCTCTTCATGTTGCCCATGTAGGCGGCGGGGCCCAGCAGATGGGCGGACTTGATCTTGTCATTGTACTCGGGTCTCTCAGACACCATCACCAGGTAGACAGTGGTGCCCTGCGAGTGGCCCACATACTGCACCTGCTGCTGACCGGTCTTGGCCAGGACATAATCAATCATCGCCGGAACATCGTACATGCCGATCTCGTTCCAACTGAAGTTCCAGAAGAGCTGCCAGTAGGTGGGCCAGTACTTATGCGCCTTGGAGTAGGTGTTGCCGCGCGCATTGCCCATCCACACATCATAGCCGGCATCAGCCAGCATGTAGGCCAGGGATCTTTCCGGACCCATGAGCACCCAATCGGAGGAGGAGCTGAGCATGCCGTGCATGAGGAAGGCCACCGGGCGATCGGGAGTGTCGCCCGTTTTGGGGGAATAGGGGATGCGGTGCATGGTCAGGATGTAGTTGTCGCTGGTGGTCACCTCGTGACGCTCCATGGGATAGCCATCGTCCTCAATGCGCTCTCCCTGGGAAAATAAAAATAATAATGTTATTTCTCTATTTTGCGCATTCATTTAGTTATAACATCGGTTGATTTAAAAACAATCAGTAGGTAATAATATTTTCATTAAAGGAATAAATACTTTTCCTTATAATACTTACGCAATCGGAAATTGGCCGACTACCGGCTAATGCCAGGCCCAAACCGACCAGCAAAATGGTTACTTTTAACGTTCCTCCTTTCATAGCTCTACTATGGTCCCAGTGGTTTGGGATCCCAGCTTTTATAGCCTTTTGACCACTATCTTTATTTTGATAGCCTGCAATCAGATTTATTGGCAAGCGCGTTATTCGACCCCCTCGAAATCAGTGAAATATATAAGTCAGATAGATACACCCGGCTTCTTATTCTGATTGAAATCGCGGTACCTTAATTTACAATCTAAGAAGCCCCAAACCCCCCAACGAAACTGCTGATTCTGTTATCATTTTCCAATTATTTTGGTACCCACTAATCAAATAAAGTTCCAAGGCGTATTGCTCTTTTACTATTTCGATCTAAAGAGATTTATTTCATTACGATTTTTCAATTTTTAAAAGATATTATTATGACCAAATTCCTTAACATCTTCTGAAATGAAGGTGAATAAATATTTAACTTATTATTATTATTATGACGGTATCCTGAAGTTTACTCTGTTTAATTAGCCATATCATTCTTACTAATATTTTCAAATACGTAATTGGCAAGAGATAACTTTTAAAAATAGAAAGTGCGATTGCGAATGAAAACAATAAATTGGCTGAGCCCGCGTCAGCAACATGTTGCTGGTGTCTCCGGCAACATGCAACACGCGTTTAGCAGCAACTATTTTCCAGTTAGCAGGTCAGCTCCACTTTATAGTCGGGTCATCAAATCAGGACGAGTGTGATATCGATTTCTAGTGCCCACATATGATTGGTCAGCCGAGTAATCTATAATACACGTATCTCCTGAACCGGCTGCCCCTGACGACGTGGCCACAACATTACCAATTTCATACCAAACAGAATACTTATGACAGTTCAAGCCATAATTCAGCCTCGAGTGGAGTCAATCTTCAAAGGATTTCCAAAATGAAGCACCAACAAGTGACGGTGGACTACTTTACCATGTTTAAGACATCCGGGATGTGCCTGCTACTGGCCGTCTGCGGATTAATACTCCTCAAGTAAGTGCATTCTATAAAGAAGTCCAGATTTAGTAAGCAATAACAACAAAATCTAAATATATTTTTTCAGAATGGTGCAGACTATTTTCTGGCTACCCGGACATCTGAAGAAGAACCAACAGCGCCTAGAAGAACTGGCCAAACTGTATGCCAAGGATATAGGCGACGACGAGAGGGCCGAGATAGAGAAACTCTTCAATAGCAATGAACCGATGACAGAAGAGCGCATCAACCAGTTGCTCGACAGGCCAGAGACAGAGGCAGAGACAGAGAAATCAGAGCCCAAAAAGGATCAATAGATTAAATTAATAGATTTTTCAAATATTTTATATATATATATATATTTATGTATATTGAGTGTATAATCGATAATTTCTTGATACAGGTTCTAGTTCTTAATTGCATATCGTATATGTAACTCGCAACACAATCAATCGTTTAACCAATCCATCAATAATGCATGCAATGCTCAATTATTCGGGGGAGAACATACTATAGAGTAATAACTATTTACGACAGTCGCTCGTCTGTGGAGCGGTTATAACCATATTAGCTACTGATATAGGCGGACTCAGAGCCCTTTCCTGCTTCAATCGGTCGTCCGTGGCGGCTCATCGATTTTGCCAGCGACCTCAACCTCAACCTCAATCTCTCAATGTATCTAACTAACAAACTCATATCAAATATAAGCAAGTGTGCCAATTCGTATGCATACCATGGACATATACATGTAGATAGTCTATTTTAATTTTAAAAGCTCAAAGGGGCGCAAGTCTCTCTCATCAGTTTTGTTTGGTTTTTTGGTTCGGTTACTTTGGTTTGTCATTTTATTTTTTGATTTTCTTATCGTACCGTAAGTGTAAAAGGTTCGTTCTCTGCATCTGCATCCAACTTCGCCTCCGTTTGACCAGAAAATATCACGAGAGTATTTTTGCTATATTACACGTAGGCTAATCCGTTAACCAAAGTGAAAAGGTGCCAATCGATCGGGTGAACTTAGGGCCGAGTTGAATCAATGTTCCGAGAGAGCGCCTCCTTAGAGTAGCGCCGATCAGTGGATATATGCCATTTAGCTGATGCGGATTATGCGTGTTAACATATATTTATATAGGGATTTGTATTAATCTGAAAGCCCGCCAATATATCTCTATTGGCTGGGGGTATGCATTGGAAGCCTGTAAAACGGGTTGGCCAGATTAACCCGCGCCGCCGGCAGCAGTTCCGGATGCTCGGTCAGAGTGTCTGACAATGCGCTGAGCAGCACTCCTGAAATTATAAAAAAGATTGAATTAAATTTAAGGATATTCAAAGACTAGTAACATGTCATCAAAGAATTCACCTGTAAAAGGTAAGTAATAATCTTCATAAAAAATAACTCATTAGAATTGTGCGATGTATCTTTTTCTTTGGTTATTTCTTAGTTTCCCAAAATGATCTTAATGAACTTAAAGGTTAACTCACTTAAAACTTTCTTCTGCAAGTCGATGGGTATAACACCCATGTTACCCTCGCGCTCTAGAAATTCGGTGAGCTTCTGGAGCTCCATTTGGGCCTCATCAGATCCATGAGAAAGCGACTGGGCAAACATTACCTATAAAATTAAATACCAATCATTAAAAACCTATATGTTAAAAAATAATTTAAAATACCTTTGCCAGCTTGTAGAGAATCTCCTCCAGGGAGTATTCATTGTACAAGTACTCAACAATCTTAGCCCGACCCTCGTCATAGTCATTTAAATCTGGGAAATTACATACAATTTTATAATATTAAAATAGAATATATTAATGTAGCTTCGTAGTTCCCACCTTGCTGAGCTTCACTGTCCAACACTTTGATTTTGTTCCAAAAGGTAAAACTATCGAAGTTCTTCGCGGGCTGGATTCCTGCTCCGCGGGCGATTCCTGATTCGAAACCGGATTCGTGCACTTCTGGAAATGGCTTTTCTGTGGTTGTGCTTGTTGTCGTTGTTGTAGTTGTGGATGTAATTGGGGGCGTGGTAATGGGTGGGCTGTGGCGCTTTAATTGATTCTGGCGAACCTCCTCGGGGAAAATTCGATTGGCGTAGGACCTCTGCAAGAACTCTATTCCCAGGCGAATGTCCTGCAGGAATTTTAGAGCGCTCTCCCGGGTAATCTGCAAAAAAAAGGTTTTTACCCTTAAATTATTTATTAGGCTTAGTAACAAGTAAAATCAAATGTTTCGAGAGCTTAATTATTTAGGCCGCAGATTATATACAAATAGTAAACATTTTTACAAATATCATGGAAGAACTATTGGTTTGACCGATCATTATCTATAATACAAGTGCTGCTTAACTGAGCGAGAAAATCTTTTCAAGCAAACCGGTTGTCTAAAAATAAAATTTTGGTCATAGCATTTACGTCGAAGAGTAGTAGTATTTCTAAACTTAAATAAAAATATAAACACACTAAACTTAAGTACAAACAAACAAATTACACAAACAGATTATATTATTACTAACACAATTAATATTTAAACATAAATACTCAAAAATAATATTATGTTACTAACCCTATAGACAGTCAAAAAAAATGAAAATTCTAAACTTGGTATTTAGCGATTACACACTATGTAGCAATATTTGTAGTCATGAATGAAATTGTTTAAAAAAATTTTTGCACTACTTAATATACTACCTATTTATAGTACTCTTAAATATAAACAAAACCCATTACGCAAATACAATAATATGTAAAAATAAACGGCATCCAAAAATGAAGCAATAATACAAGTCAAATATGAAAGCCAAAATAATTCTACATTAATGTGAAAACTGAGAAATAACGATGACCTACACAATAATGTTGCAATATTTGTAGTCATGAATGAAATTGTTATGAACGCTATTTAATTTTAGTTATTAATGAAAGTAATTAACTTTTGTACTTTATATGAGAATTACACAAAATTATTGCAATATTTCTAGCTCTAATAAAGCTGGCTATATTTGTTGATAAGATAGTAAAATGAAAAACAAAAAAATGTTATCGCTGAATGTTTGGCCAGTGAGAATTTTGTAGCGAGCATAATATAAAAGCTTTTGCTTTAGCCGTGAGAAATCAGTTCACCTACGACAATCAAACAGAGAACTTCTCTGAATAAAAAACAAAAGTAACAAGTGATTAGTGCTAATTGAAATAAAGCAGCTAAAAATGGAAGCTCCACAACAAGAAAATCGCAAATTTGGAATGTTCCGCTGTGGTCATAATAAGAATCCCCAAGAAAACCATGGACATCATGGCCATCATGGACATAATTGCAACCATCATGGACATCATGGACACCACCACCATCGATCCCCACCATTTGGCTGCCATCATCACCACCACCACGGTCCGCCAAAATGCCATCAATATTTTGGACCACCGCTCATAAAGACCCATGGTTTCAGTCACTATTACTACGAAGCAATGAAAGACTGAATATAATGATGAAATTATACCCTGCAATCTGAACAGACGTCAACTATACCCAAGGCTCAAGACCGACCCCCACAAAATTAGTCATCTGATGTGATCTCTTCTTGAGGAGTAGTTCGTAAAACAAGAAGTACTTTAGAATATTAAAAATTAAATAAAAAATCCAGCCCAAAAAAAGTAAATTAAACTGTCTTACTATCTGTCGATTATATGTGGTCTCAAAAGGCTTAAACTTACCACCTTTCCCTCAACCAGTTCTTCCACAGCTTTTACCACAGCTGTCTCATCTCCAGTCCAAAAAATATACTGAGCCATGTCAAACGATGAGTACTGGCCATTTGGACTACGCAGCAAGTTCTTGGCGGTCTAGAAAAAAAAGATTAAAAACAAAGAGTTTTACAACTTTCCAAAGCACTAAAATAAAAGAAATGAGCGCTTTTTAAAGGAAATGGTGGGGAAATGTTAATGTTCATAGAGTTTGTTAGTTAAGATTTTTGAAAAACAGGTTGCCAATCTATAAATCAATTTTGAATATAAGTTTTCTTGAGTTTTGCCAATCAGTTTCAGATTTTTCCGAGCTTGATCATGAGGTAGCCAATATTTTTTCCGAGTGTTGAATGATTTATCTGTGATTAGTTATAAGAACCTTGGCCGTGATCTTCGGCGTGCTGGACCTTCTCTCCGTGGTTCGGGCCACCACATCGAAGACAATGTCTCCGATGGTCTCCTTGTTCGATTCGTGGTGATTCGGTTTGGCTTTTGGCGGATTCAGGGCGTCCAGTTCGGTTTCGGCCACTTCGCCGATGGGATCCTCTGCCTCAACTGGTTCTCCTGCCACATCTGGAGCTGTTTTCGCATCCGTTTCCGCTGCTTCCTTAGCTTCCGCTTCGGCTGGTGGTTGGGAATCGGCTTCTGGTTCAGTTTCAGCTGGAGGAGGAGCTGCAGTCGTTGTCGTGGTGGTGGTGGATGTAGTTGTGGTCGTGGTCGTTGGTAGCACCTCTGGATTTTGGCCAAAAGCTAGACGAGCCGCCCCGTAAAATGCCTGTTGATTTTTGGGTGGTTTCGTAGATATACACTTGGATTTGGCAAAAGAGGAGTTTGGAGTTTACCAAGCGGCCTAAAGGACGATTCTTTGCAGGGATTGGGGATGGCCACTTACCTTGGCATGGGCCGTCGGCTCCACAACGGTTTTGATTTGCGTCTTTGGCTCCTCCAGCTGTGACCTTTCGCCCTCCTCCTTAGAAGTGGCCGTGGTTGTGGTCGCCGACGTGCTGGTGGTTGTGGTGGTCGAAATTAGAGGTGTGGCCACCTCCAGCTGTCGCTCCAGGTCGGGCAGAATATTCGCATTAGGATTTGGACCAGGTTCTGGGACAGCAGCCACCTCCTCGACGCTATCCTTGGTGGTTGTGGTGGTGCGGGCGGTGCTTCCGTCGTGCTGCCGCTTTGCCACCACCGCTCCCGGCTCATTTCGCAACTGGTCCAGCTCACTCACATCGTCCTCGATTTGGGGGAAGATCGTGTCACTGCTGCTGCGCTTGGAAGGATCTGATTTGGGTAAATGGTAAGTTATCCACCCGATCGCATTAATATACAACCGATTCAAAAAGCATTGGGATATTGCCAAATCCCTGTATATTCATGATCCATAAATAACAATAAATAATAATTGGTTCCTCAATAAAGCTGATATTTAAAAAAAAATTTAATTTAAAAATAATGTTTTCTTTGAAAAGAATTAAAACATAAAGCATAATACAAAATTTTGCAGTTTTTACTCAGATCAGTTCGATTTTGCATGGATACTTCATGTTGTTTCAATAATAAGGACGAAAACAATTAAATATTATTTTAATTTAATCGTCTAATTAGATTTAATCGGTCGACAAAAACTTAGTATTTCCACGTTCGTTTTCAAGTTAATACAATATTTAAATATTCCCATTATAAAACCTCAGAATAGCTATTATAATAAATATTAAAATATTTTTAAACATTTAAGGAAGAAGGTATTTATAATAGTTTTTATATAGTGTAGTTGCAAGGGTATATAAACTTGGGTTTTCTGTGTTCAAATCTCGACCGGTTTGAATGTAAATTAGCAGTTTAGAGAGGGGAACTATAGTGCGGTACTCACTGTATATGTAGGGCAATAAAGCCGGATATGCCTGGGCCATGCAGATGCTGGCCAAAAGAAGGATGGCCAACAGATTCCTCGTCGCCATGTTGATTTGGCCCGAAAACTGAAAGTGACACAAGACGTAATTCATTTGATAAGCAGCCAAGATTCGATTACACCAAAAGAAAACCCACGCACAAACAAAAAGGAAACCGTAAAGGAAGCGCAAAAACAAGCACAAACAACACTCACACAGAGGGAAAGCGAGAGAGGGAGAAAGCACGCACATACATATGCAAATCACGCTAAAAATAACACAAGAAATCGATAAGAGAACAACAAAAGCAACAACAAATAAAAACGCCAAGAAGCAGGCAACACAAAATCACATGCCCACTTTGAAGCGAATGCGAAAAACACACACCCACACAAGCACACGTACAAGACCTCAAGTGTAAATTGAGTAAATTGGCCGCATGAGCGAATTATCGATGCATTCGGGGAGCACTTGGGCACGTTTGGGAATCCATCGAATTAAAGGGCCACCGGAGAATATCCCAAGTATCTGCACTTGCCACTTTCACACCCACACAATCACACAAAACAATGCAGTTTATCGAACTAATAAAAAAGAAAGCTGAAAAGAAAGTTCCCGACAAACTGTGCTAACTTTTCTTATACTAACTATAAGTCACGACACCAAAAATCGACAAAACTTTTGGCTAAGGAAAGTCTGTTTTACCTCTTAGATTTCTGATTATAAGAAACGAAAACGCGTCTGCTGCGTTCGAGGAAAGAAAGTATTCTAAGCCGAACACCGTTAGAAAACGGTAGCCACATAACCAAAAGCTCTCTCTGGCAAAAAGAAAGCTGCCAAAGCTGTTCTCATAGAGAAAAAAAAGGACCCAAATGGCCGTTAATATCTTTCAAATTCAAAAAAGGAACAATATTAATGACTGCAGCCCACTGAGTAACACTTCCTGGCCAAGATAAGTTACGTCATATTTAATTTTGTATATTTGTAATGTTTTAGTTATTCGCATGCAATCTAACCGATTTGTCTTCCGGACTTGAGCCAACCACTATCTCATAACCGCTTATTTGAAGCAGCCGGCTGGGGAAACCACAGTCTTCCTTCAGGAAAGACATCCAAGTGATACGAAGTGTATTGGAACGAAGGCATTCCACGATCTAACACAAATCTGTGCAGGTGGCGACGAGGTTGGAAATGTGGGTGGTGATTCCGGCGGTCCCCTGATGGCCACCATGAAGTGGAAGACGAAAAATGTCACATATTTAACCTGCATCATTTCCTATGGATTTTCACAATCCCAAATGAAAAACCAGCCTTCCTTTTACACAAGAACTAGAATGTATATTCCATGGATAAATTCATTTTTAAGTCATAGTGGCACAATAAGCCAGTAAGTTCATTTATGGCCCCCAACAAATGCCTTCGGAAGCTAAAAGGTCCATTTAATCCCCAAAAATCTGTGTTTACATATTTAGTAAATTGTGAAAATTATACGTATTAAGTAAATTTGTATGCGATTTAGATAATCCAAACCCAAAGTCAGAAAATAAAGAACTAGAGGACGAGCTACATTTGCACCATAAAGTATTGGAATTTATCCATACTAATTTCCTATTACAATTTAAATAAATTGAAATAAACGTCTTTATAGGTATCTAATTTAAATTAACATCCGACTTTATAATACCATTTTTGTATGATGTGAACCATAAAAGCAATATTTTTATTTCTTACATTTTATTACCAGAACAAAGATATTACAAGCGACTAACTGCAGCCAGGAAAGGGTTCGGTGCGGTTTTTGCGCAATACAAACTGAATTTTACGATTCATGTCCTCATTATAGATGGCCTTGCACTTCTCGAAATTGATGCGGCGACGCACCTAAAGAAAGCATTAAGTAATTTAAAATATGTAAAAATACAACATTTTTTTGGAATCCCACCTGATAAGGCTTCTCGTAGAATCGCGTGCGGCGGAACTGGTCGAGAAGTTCCTCTTTGCCCAAAACGCGATTCAACAAACGACACGCTTCCTCCACATTATTGTTTTGCACCAACACGGTGCGGGCCAGAAATTGCACGTGTCTCATTTGGGCGGTCGGGTTTTATTTCATAAAATCAATTGCAAATGTTTATTAAATAATCAAGTTTCAAAACAGTGTGACCACTTTGCAAACGCGAAACAGCTGATGGTAAATACCGGGTTTCCAGCAGTGTTGCCAATAGATTTTATAACAAAATAGCTATAAATACAATGAGGGGATTCCCTAAACTGTTGAATTGCTGAAATTTCTGAAAGTTGACTTTGTATGGAACAGCTGATTAACAGCTGACCAAAAGTGAACAATTCAGCCATTCAACGGTTTAGGGAATCCCCTCCCTGATTATTTCAAAATTACTTGGTAATTTAAAATTATTTACTACTTTTTTTCCAGAGAGTGAGCAAAATGTGACCGAAAGTGCTCTAGAGAATTCCATGCTAAACCGCTTCGTCCACACTGTAAAAATAAGCTTTACACTACACAGGTAGAAGTGTTCCCGCTTGCGTATCTAAATAAACTTAATCTTTGGGGTCTTACCAATGGCCACATGTTGCTCCCAGTTGCATGCGATTACTTCGAATTCTGGGGTGAAGCCCGGCCAAAATCAGCAGTACGCGCGGCCCTTTATTATAAGTTTTATTCTGGCCTCCTCCCCGAGTTCCCCATCTGCTAACGTCGACGAGTACGAGTACTAAGACCTTTCAGGTTAGAAATTGCGTCAGATAAATGCGCAGGAATCTATTTTTACGCTCTGCTTTGGCATTTGCAGACCCGTTCTACGCCAACCATGTCGGATGTGGACTCGGACAGCGAAGCGCCTGGCCAGGAAGCGGCTCCGGGCGACAGTGCCCTGGATGAGTTCCGGGAGAACTGGCAGCGGGAGCTTCAAGGTCACATGAACAGTGCCGCCAGGAGCCGACATTCTGAAGCTGGGGATCCGCAAGCGGTGGCTAATTCCAATCTCAGTGAAGCAGAGCTCCTTCAAGCCGAGGCCGAGAGTCTCTATCGGACCGCCGTGCTGTTGGAGCAACGTGGCAAGGTCTACGACGCAATACCCTTCTACCGAAAGGCCACCCAGATTGTTCCGGACATCGAGTTCCGGTACTACGAGCAGCAGAAGCGGCTCAGCGGCGATGCCAGCAAGAAGTACCACAATTTGTCCAGCGATCTGGCCAAGCAATTGGATTTGGGTCAGGCCGATGTTTCGCCAGGCAGTGAAGAGATCGTCGACAATCTGTATGAAAAGTTCCAGCAGGATTTGCGGCGAGACAACATCTACAATGGCAAGATGATCGCGTCCAGCCGCGATGCCAGTGTCCTGACCACTGGCCTTCACATTGCCGACCTGCCGCCCGAGATTGTGATGCGCATCCTGCGCTGGGTGGTGTCCGCCCAACTGGACATGCGATCGCTGGAACAGTGTGCCGCCGTGTCCAAGGGTTTCTATGTCTATGCCCGGGATGAGGAGCTATGGAGGCTAGCCTGTGTCAAGTAAGGAAGCCCTTCAACTTACACCAGCCAATTATAGTAGTAATAACTAACCTTACTCCTACAGAGTTTGGGGCCACAATGTTGGGACCTTGGAGGCCCAGGATTCGGACATCAGCATCGTCTACTACTCTTGGCGCGACATGTTTATACGCCGCGAGCGAGTGCTCTTCAATGGCTGCTACATCAGCAAGACCACGTATCTGCGAATGGGCGAGAACAGCTTCCAGGATCAATTCTACCGGCCTGTGCAGCTGGTGGAGTACTATCGCTACATTCGATTCATGCCCGATGGCAAGGTGCTGATGATGACAAGTGCTGATGAGCCGGCACAGGGCGTATCCAAACTGAAGCATCTACAAAATGTAAGGCCGGAAATGCTTAGGGGTCGCTATCGGCTCTTCGGCAGCACAGTCACTCTGGTGCTTCAGAAGTCACAGTCTCGGGGACCCAGTCATATACGACAAAGACGCGGCAGTATTATGCCAATGGAGGAGGACTCCGCGCAGTTCCTGATTGAGCTGCGCATCACAGCGTCTAAGCGCCGCTGCGCCCAGCTGGTGTGGTCACATTACACGCTCGTGCAGAAGCGCAACAAGGTGGACACCAGCTCCGAGTTTGACCTGACGGAGGCAAAATATCCTCCGCTGAGATTCTCAGCAGTGAAAAGCTATCACCTGGATGCCGATGCACCTTTAGCCTAAAATAAAACACTATGATTTGAAACCCTTTTAGAGGGGGAGTGGAAATAACGAGATATTATTAGCAACTATCCTTAACGGAGTGTCTAAAAGCTTACAACGTTCTTAACAACTAGAGCATAAAATCTTCCTAGGACAATCGAGAAGCTTAGCTTTTCCTCTGCAGTTTACGTTTAAAATTCGTTGCACCAGTCTGCAACCATAGCAGCTACAGCGAATGGGTCTAATGGCTTTGGGAAATGGCCGGACGCCGCTCTAAGATTCGGACTGCACCACAATATGTTCGTAGCGCATCAGGTCAGGCGTGTCCCAGCAGCTCTTGAGGCAGGTGAAGACCAGCACGTTCCCATACTCGATTGGCGCATTGCAGCCGTTCACCTGAAACCGGAGCTTGGGAATGAGTGTCGGCAGCAGTTGCACCTCGCAAATGGTCTCTCCCTTGCAATTCTGACACTTGGGCAGGGGTTCCGTCAGCGGGGCCACCAGCAGCGGGAGCGCATCCCGGGAATACCTGAGAACAGAGCTTCGTTAGAACACAGCTAAACTAAAGGGATCTATAAAAAGTTTACCTCAACAATTGGCCCGGATTCTGCTGGATGGTAGTGATAAAATTGTGAAACACTATGTCGCCATGTGCTGGTAGGGCTTTCTCGTAGGACTCGTACTCCTCGCCCGGTTCCCCAGACCCGGAGGCACCGCCTGTGGGTGAATGAGCCGCATCCCCGTCCCTCAATTTGTACTCCTGGTACAGATCACGAATATGGTCCATGCATAGAGCGCCTCCATAGTTGTCGAACTCCTCCGCCTGGGTCTTGCTCTCTACATCCACAGCAATGTAGTATGACTTCAGCGTAAGATCCTTGATCTGCGACAGCGAACTCGAGGTGTGCTTCAGCAAGGCAATGAGGTCGCGTTCCGGCTTCTTGGGCGTGTCGACCAGCACCAGATCCGTTTCGGGGCCCTCGATCTCGGCACAAATGGCCGCCGAGGCTGCACTGGCTCCGGCTCCATCCAAACTGGGAGCGGCGGCCGCTGCACAGTTGGCATTCGGATCTTCGTCGGCGTTCTGCGGCGAGATCATGTCCATTTGATGGAAGCCCGAGATCAGGTCGTTCTCCAGCGAGGTGCTTTCGTCTTCGTCGTCGTCATTCTCATCGCCCCCAACCATCACCTGCTCCAGCTTCACTGGTTCATCCAGTTGTATATCTGCCTTTGCGTACTGCAGGGCATTGGGTCGCACATTGCCATTCCTCTCGTTCTGCTCGTCGTCGGCGGTGATGTCCATGGCCTCGTCCAACGCGACAGAGTTGGTCTTGACCACCTCGATGGCTCCATCGCCCCAGTCGTCCGCTCCACTGCACCAGTTGACCGCCTGCAATCCGCTGGACTTGCTGTGCTTCTTCTTCGAGTGCTGCTTGCCAGTGGCCGTGGCCTTGGGCGACTGCTCGCTGATGACCTCGAACTGGTGATCCAGGTGCTGGGTGCGCACACAGGCCCAGCTTTTGGGATTCTGCGAGCAGGCGGGGCTCATGCATCCAAAGACATACAGACTGCGATGGAACTGGGAGCGGTCCAGCGGCGCATACATCTGCACGATCAGCGGACGCACTGCACCGCACAGCGGGCATGAGGGAATGGTCACCTCGTGTCTGGGCCAATCCTGTGGGTAAAAATCAATTTCAATTATCAGCTGTCGCTGTGGAAGGTCCATGTAATCGCCGCTCTTACGGGTGTGCCGCCGATTTTGTTGGTGCTGCTGTTCAGGAACTGCTCCTGCTTGGCCGTAACCTCCTCATCCTCGTAGCCCAGGTACACCGTTGACTTATTCTTGGCCATTTTTCATGGTTTTATACAAGTTCTCTCTACAATTCCGAGTGGTTTTTTATTAGCGCTGGGAGAGATGAGAATTCCTGGGCAGTCAATCGATACTTGCACATGGTATCGATTTTCGCAGGTATCGAATATTTCACAATCGAGTATAATAACGGTCAAAACAAGAATTTTAAAATGTGAAATAAGGGAATGTAATTTGATTAAACCTAGCTCTGTCATTATTATTTTTTTTAAATTTAGTTTTTAATAAAATCATTATTGTTGAGCAGTAAAAATGTTTTTAATAAAACTCATCATTAAAGCCGCAAAATATCACAATGAATTTTTAATGCTTTCTGTTTTGGTTGCATCTAAAAACATTTAAAAAAAAACTGGTATATTCTGAAATGGAATAGTCTTATTGTCAATGGGTCTCCAACAACAAATGTAATTATTTGTTATGCAAATAAACAGCCAAATTACCACATTGAAAAACTGTAAAATTTCTTAAAATTCGTTATATATTTCTTATAATACTCCAAATCTGTGGTTTACTAATTTACAATTGCACAATAGCTGCTTAAAATAAATAAACGCACATATACAATACACACATATAAAAACATAGACAACTAGATTACAATTACGTTTTGGAATGCCAACATTAAAATACGTATATTTAGCAACAATAGCGCGCAACAACAGTTATCAGTTATTGTCTAGGAAGACGACGCAGTCGCACAGATTTAAATCACTCCGAGGAATTCAACAAAAACGGACAAGTGGCTAACAAGAACCTGCATCTAATACTCTAAACCCTATGAGTCCGGGCGGGATTACTTCTCCAAGGCCTCCTGCTCGCGGTGCTGCCTCTTGAAGCCCCACTCGACGAAGACGAAGGCGATGGTGCCGATGGTTCCCATGACCACCAGGATGCCCAGCTGAACGTACAGTCCGAAGTGCGAGGAGTAGAAGAAACTGATGGCCGCCGCCACCGACTGGGTGAACTTGAACAGGGCAAAGGCCCCCACTGCATTGTTGACATACTCGCCGCCCAGCATCGAATAGATCTGGGTGTTGAAGCAGGCATCGCCAAGGCCCAAAAGGAAGGCACAGATCAGGGCAATGCTGGCTCTGGGCGGATCCAGGTAGGATATATCGGTGGTATCTTTAAACGGTGCACTATTCGGCAGGTTGATGAACGTCATAAAGAAGGCCGCCATGTGCATTACATAGCCGGCAATCACGATGGGATCGCGTCCATATCGCGTCGTCTTGTTGCCCAGTATGCCAAAGAGTCCTCCTCCAAAGACCTCGCCTGCTCCAATACAAATGCCCACCAGGCCAACGATCTCCTTAGGGGTTTCGGCAATTTTCGTGGTGAATCCAATCGCTGATCCAAAAACGCCACTGAAGAATGACAACTCTAGACCTGCAAAATAAAAATAAATGTATTCAGTCTCAGATTGCTAAATAAATTGGATTTTGACGATGAACTAATGATTGATACTTTTAACCAACCTGTATAAAAGAAGGCCAAACTGAGGAGCAGCATCTTTTTGGTGAAGAACAATTGTCCTGCGGACTTCAAAGCGTAGATGGCCTGTCCGCAGCCCGTGTGCTTCTGCTCCAGTTCGTTGTCGTGCTCGGCATTGTCGGCCATGAATCTCAGGGCGGCCAGGAATACGATGCCAAGAATGGCGATCACGGTGAGCACACCGATGACCAGATTCCTTGTTTCCTTGTCGATGCGGGTCTTGTCCTGGAACTGATAGTACACGAACAGATTGCCGATGAACATGCTGCACTGCAGCAGGGCCCAAAAGACGCCAGAGTTGCGGGAGATGGTCGTGGATTCACTGCAGCGTGCCAGGTAAGTTCCCTGGCCCGTCCAGGTGATCGAGGCACCCAGTCCCAGCACTGCGCTGCCCACGTACAGCAGCACCGTGGATGGGAACATGAACGTGATCATGAAGGCCCTGCGAATGGGTAAGGGGGTGGTGATATCAGTTACTTTAAACTTTATGAACCGCTTAAAAGGGCCTCTACTCACGTATAGGTCAGTGCTCCCACGACCATGGCCACTCGGGGTCCGGTAAACGAAATGAACGAGGGTGCCAGCCAGTTGGAGAGCGAGAAGAACAGGTAGATGATGGCCAGACTGGTGTAGCCCTCGCCCTTGAAGCTATCATCCTCCTGGGAAATGCTGTCCAGAATGGTTTTCTGTCGGTTAGATGAGATCGGAAAGTGAAACGATTAGCATTTTGGAAACGTGCCGGACACATTTTGAGGACTGCATGCCAATGAACCGGCAGCAACGCATTTGTTTATTGTTTTTCTTTAAATGTTATACGGTAAACGTGTTCTCGGTTCAAGTACACATTATACAGGTATTTCCTGTCCGGATACGTTTTGGAGGCAAAATACATTTCTCTAAAAAACCCCACCAAAGCTGACAAAATTATCAACTTGGTTTTTCTCTTAGAAGAAATAAAATGCAGGTTCTGCATTCTGTCATAATACTTATAAATATTTACTTTACATTTAATTCAATTTTAAATTATTTCCAAGTGTACTTAGTGGGTATAATAATTTAAAATAAATAAAATGTCTGAAATTGTTTAATAGCTTTTGAAAATATTATTTAACCACTTTTATGTTCAATCATCATTATTGATGATCGATTAATGTTGCCTAAGCACGCATATCATGATTCTTAAAAAAAAACGGAGCAGCTGAAAAAAATTAATCCGACCAGACTCTGATCTTAACTATATCTGCAACCAGATTCAAGTGCAACTTTAAAATTCTTGCGAATGTCAATGGAAAATTACAACCTGCACATGCGAAACATGTTTGTGGGTTGAGCTAAAAAATTTTCCATTCTAAAGAACGCATCTCGGTGAACGACCGATTGATATGGTTATCTCAGCGAAAAATTCTGACTCTGACACGATTTCGATTTCTATTTGCATCAATTAAGTGGCGCTGCAAATCTGGTCCGGTCCTCGTGCCCATTTTGAAGTCCAACTTGAGAGGTTATTAAAGCTGATAATGCTTTGAAAGTGCTACACAAAGAGATATGTATGGATGAATGACTAGGGAGCTAAAAACAAGTGAAAGTCGAGAACCATTTGTCTGCATTCGAGAAGCGGAACTGATTTGTCAGTTAACATTAATTGCATACGTTCAGTGCCCTTGAGAATTCAGGAACTATTTATAAATCTATCTATAGAAAGTGGTTAAAGCCACTTTTGGGATTTCACCAATGTTCTAGCTGACTATTTTATTTCTAACGTAACGTATAATATTTATGGTATAGTAGAGCATAAAAAGCAAAGTACTATAGACGACTATAAGACGGTGCTGATAAGAAATCTCGAGTTTCAAGTGCAAGTATTCCTTATCAGCACCAATGGAGCTCAATGAAAAATTGTTGATCTCTTTAGTATTGGGTTGTGGGACATAAACACCGCCTATCCAAAGAATGGGGTCAAGTTGTGTGCAAGCAAGAATCGAAAGAAAGTCGAAATGCAATAAAGAAAGTAATGTGCGTACGCAGAGTTCCAGGAGAATGTACTGAACGACTTATTAAATCGATCGACACTTTGCTTGGTTTATTTGTTACGCAAAAAAACTGGCACAACGACTCACGAAAAACTTAAAAAATGCGAAACGAGTTTGGTTTGTTTTCCTTGCAGAGGGTATAATGACTTTTACTTGAAATTGGGATGCACCAAAGAAAAAAAAAGCGCTTAAAATTCGATTCGAAGAGAGAGAAATATTATAATCCTTTCGTTTTATTTGTAGAGTTTTTTCTGTACACAAAGTAAGAAATCGATAATTTGACCAACTTCGACAGTATGCCTCCATATCTTCCACACATTGCTTTTCTAAATCATTGAAATTAAGTTTCACTCCTGAATGGGTCGGATGAATATGTCCACTTAGTTTCCGACCTCGTGTTATGGTGAACTCGGCTCTATCAAATAGTTTTCGTTGCATCTGAAAGGTTGCGTTTGATCGACCAGACCTCGACGGAATAGAAAATAATGAACCCGCTTCTTTAGTTGATCCTGAGTCGCTTTCATCATTTATAGTCAACAGTGTTGAAGAACCGATTGTCTTCTGAGCCAAAGGGTTGGGAGTATCCGATCTGAAGGTCTTCATAAATCCATAGGTGCGTCGCTCCATGGACTCCCCTTTTTGTTCAACATCGAAATCAATATCCTTCTTCAAGTATTTTGCCATTTGGTTGTAGTGGTAAGTGTGTATTTATATATTGCCAGATTAGATGTTAGTTGTTAAGTGGCACTTTGGTATTGCTAACTAGATCAATTCAATTCAAACAATGTAACAAGAAATATAACTTCATTATATCTAAGAAAACTTGAATAAAATATAAAGAAGATATACTAATCAATTGGCAAACTTTATGTGCATTCTATCTGCATATGCCTCGATTTCTTCAAGACTAGAATTTTCTGGTTCTTTAAGGGAAATAACTACCCCGGTATTTTCAGGATGAGTGTTGTCACTTAGTATCTTGCCCCGAGTTATGGTGAACTCGGCTTCGTCGAATAGCTTCCGTTTCATTTCAAAGGACGTCATTGGCCTTGACTGACCTGAGATGGACAGCACTGATGCCATAGTTGACGCAAGTTCATCTGACTCCGGCTCGCTTTCAAGATTCATCGACACCCTTCCGTGAATGGAGTGCAACCTTTCCGTCAGAGTTGTTGCACTTACTCGTTTGTGGGCTGCGGGGATCGGAGTATCCGACCTGACGACCCTCATAAATCCATAGGTGCGATGATCGACCAGCTCCCGTTCGCGTTCAATATTGAAATCAATACTCTTTCTAAGAAACTTCTCCATTTTGTCGGATTAAAATTGTTGTGCTTAGATATTTATGGTTTTTAAAGTTTTCGTTTTGTTGATATGTCTTTCTATGGCACACTAGATTTATTTATCTTTAACAAGGGGGATTAGGGCGATTTGGAGAACTTAGTTTTACACAAAAAAAAGATTTAAAAAATATATAATCTCTGGAGTTGTTAAAACTTAACAACATTTAAGAGCATTTTAAAATAAAATTTAGGATTACTTTTTATTAATTTCTTATAAACGAGGGGTAATGTATTTTTTATTTATTACAAAAATATTTAAATATTTGATCATTAGAAAACGAATACTTTCTACTTTTTGAAAATGTTACAATTATAATGGGAAAACCGAGAGTGGAAAGACCATTAGAAAATTATAGGGTGTCCCGTTCATTCGGTGTGGCATGATAGACTGGATATGCCCCTCTTTTTTGGCCAGACATTGCTGCACACGACTGCTAGTGGAGGAGGTGGTTTGTGGTGGTTCGGATTCGGACTTGGATTCGGGCAGTGAGTGGTGGGCTCGTCGGCGCACACCCACTTTTCGTTTTGTTGTTGTGCAACCGTCTGGGCGCAGGCGCTCCACCCGTCGCCACCCCCCGACTGTCAATTGCCCACCGTCTTGGCCAAATTGATGTGTGCATACAAACATACATTGGTGTTACATATGTTGGTCAACCTGGCGTAGTTTATTGCTGACGTGGCCTTGAGCCTGACGACTGTGTGGGTTTGTGCAACGAACTTGCAGTTGCAATGACATTGAAAGAGTTTAGCAGCTTGACGCGTTTTTCGTTGGCCATTTGATATCGATTGCGCAATCAGGTGGAAAGGAAAGCGGTGGCATCGGTCTCTGAAAGTGTTCTGTGCCACTCCAACGATTGCACCATATGAGCCAAGGCCTCGCTTCAAAATTGCTCTCTAATGGGCATGGAATACGGGCCAAAGACCGGCCGATCGATCGATCGATTGTTGGTCTAAGTTTGGCTAACTACACTCTAGAAAAATATATAATTTAATGAAATAGAAAATAATAAATGCTTTATTTGCATTTCTTGGCTCCATAAAATCCTTAAACAAAATACACAGATATTATGGAAAGCCATATTATTATAACCCATGTTTAATGTTTCTTGCTTTGAAATAATAAATTCTGCATAGTTTTAGTCACTAAAAACATTATGGTGGCATAAGCACTCGAGATAAAACCTAATCCCTAAAATGATATACATATTCAAATAAAAGATTTAGTAGCGTCGTAAATAAAAAAAAACTGACAAAATGATTAATAACCCCTTATGTAGATCTAAATTTTTTTCCCTGTGTGGTCTATAACTCTGGCTAACTACGTTGAAGCACGCCCTGATTGGAATTCCAAGTCACTTTTGCTTTTGTTGCTGCTGCCGTGGTAAATTGTTTATAAAGAGAAACACTAACTGGAGGGCAGGCACAAAGACAGAAAAAATGTATTGCGCATGCGCCGCTTGCCGCGTTGAAAGACCAAAAAAAAAACCTAAAGAAAACCAGCAATAAAATAAAACTAAAGGGACAAATTACAACGCTCCAAAACAATTTTTGCTGTATTTATCAGAAGGTATTCATACAGTGCATTGAACCATAAAAAAATGCTTCAAAAATGAGCTGTTTGCGAAACAATGACAAAGACCGAATTTGGTGGTCAGTTTGGGGACCCGAGTTTCGGGCATAACAAAAAAGCGTCGCATACGTAATAAGACGAGATAATCGGTGAACAAGAACGTTTTTTTTTCGCATACCCGACAATCCAGTTGGTTAATGAATCCACACTCACGAATCGGATGGTTCGCATATAGTATATAAATAGGTAAGTCTGTTTTCTGGTTTTGCTTTTGCCTGCCGTTGGCCTTGATCTTACGGCTTTTATTACTGACAATAAATAACCAACGAAATGAGCCGTTATAATGCAACCAGTCAATGAACGCGTCCCTGGAGTTATCTACGCCTATCATTACCAATAAGTGTAATCCACTGTGTTTATTTGCAAATATTAATTAGGTAATCGCTGTCACTTCAATATAGCGATAGATTTGAGTATGCCCCCAAATCTGCCTATGAATGGGATTTTTATCAGCAGGTTCCTGGAAAGAATATTGACTAAAATACAACGGAATTTGTATAAATCAATATGAGCCAAAGAACACTACACAAAATTATTTTTATACTAAAACTTGATTCCATTATCATCTGTGCTAGTTCTAGTGGCTACATTTTTGTTTCGGAATTTATCAGTAAAATGACGATTCTCTGAAATAAACTAATTTGCGTCAGAAGATTTATTAAATTTTATTTATTTCTATATTCAAAAAACTGGTTAAAATATTCCCCATGCAAAGGGGAAATAGATCTAAAAAAGCTGAGAAAGTCGTAATCCCTTCTTTGGGGTAAATTTTTACTGGTTACATATGGCTTCTACAGCTGTATTTGCATTATTAATGATAACTTGTTTAATGTTTCAATGGTTTTCCACTGCTTCCAAGGGGCAATCTTAAGTTATACAACAATTCAAGCAGCTGAAAGTGTGTGTTACGTGGAAATAATTTAAAGAAAGTTATGTGGGGCCTATTCCCTTATTGGGGTCAACTTTTCCAGCTCCGTTTGCATTACAAACGATAACTGCTCCATGACGGATGATGAGTTTACAGTGCTCCGCTCACTTCTTATCAATTGAAGCCCCCCAGATGTGTTCTACAAATACACAGCGAACAATGGACGCCGAATGAGTGGCGAACTGGTGACCTTTGGAGCAGTACATTAAATCGTAATAATAATAAGCAACTCCTCGCCACTTTACACCGCCACAATTCAGGGGGTAATTTACGAGCGAACAATTTGCTGGAATGAATGGCGGCAACGTTATAACATCCTGTGACGCGGGGACGTTGTGGGTGGTGCTGGGTAGGGGGGCTAGCAAGGGCACTACGATGTCTATTGGCAAGGACAAGGACGAAGGTCCAATGGCAAGGATATCAACAACAACTACGCCCACGCATACATACAAATACGGAGAGAGGAGAGGGTAGAGGGTAGAGGAGAGCGGGAAAAGAGCGAGGAATCGACTCACCTCGATGTTACACATGGTCTGGAAGGCCGTGAAGACGAACATAAAGCCGAAGCCCAGGATGAGAATCATCAGGAATTTGAAATCCATGCCGCTATCTGCTGTATACTATATGCTGCTATATCTTTCCTCGCCGCTAGTTGCAATCGAAACCCAATCAAAACGAATTCAATCAACTTGCCGCGCGCACTGCATTTGCATTTGACGACGTCACAAGAGAGGCGGGGGCGTGAACTGCGGCTCTCTTAATCTCAATTAGTGCTAGGAATCCCACAAAAGGCTGAATCTAGCACTTCTCGAAAGCAATATAACCCAATGCAAACGGTTAAAATACAACACAAATTAAATCACGCAAAAACTCAAAGCAAAACACTGAGCACAAATGGTAAATGCAATGTTTACGCGTTGGGGACTGAGAGTTGAATGGAAAAAGATTGGAGAGGCAACGCGCTAATAACGGGAATTCCCAAGCCAACGCCAAACGACTTTTGAATGCTCTACATCGGTTATTCGAGTTAATAGACCCTCGGATCTGAGGAAGGACAAAGCTTTGACTCTACTATTTATATTTTCGTAACCATTTTAAAAATACTAATCTTAAATTCTACTTTCATATAAAATTATTTTGTTATAAGCAGGGACCGTAACTAATGATAAAAAAAATTAAAATCAACAATAATCATTATTTTTGATCTTAGTTTTTCTGATCAGAAATAACGATTATTTTTTAGTTTTATTTTTTTTTGATCAAAAATAATGACTATTGTGTCAGTTTTAAAATAAAACTCATAATGATTACAGTCCCTGGTTATAAGCCTTAAGTATACAAGTATATAAGTATAAAATTATATTATCTGCGTAGTTTGTTTATATAGGAATTCCGTTTTATACTTTTATCTCTAAATTAATGGACTCCCACAACAGAAGAGTAGTTAAAAAGCAAATCTGAGAGGAATTGAAAGAGAGAACACCCACACACAGGAAAAGGTAAAGTCGTGAGTGTGATTTCCGACAATAATCACGCAAGTCAACTATCGATAGGTCGAAGTTAGCGCGGGTACTCGATTACTTTTATTATATTCAAAATCATTTATAAAAGTCATAATCAGACGCGCTTCGGCGCAGATTTTGTAAGTTTGACGGTTGTTCTGTTTGGATATTTAAAGACTTTACAATTTTGACTTCTCCATCGGTCGAATTTAGGTTTTCTTGGGCGATAGTAGATATGACTCCTTGGGAAATAGGTCTATTCACATTTAAAAGGCTCAAAGCATCTTTAGATGTCGATCCTTGAACATCCAAGGGAACTGGCAATAAATTTGGGGAATTGGAGCTGTTCGTTTTTAGTAAACCTAAAACATGATCGTGACTTGGCATATTTTTTGGATTTTCAGATATTGAATTTGCCACATATTGAAAAACATTCATTTGCCGAAATTCTTGGGTATTTGATTCTCCAGGCATGGAACTTGTTTCCCTTCGCGCTCCATCAAATATTGAGACACCTTGAAAAATTGGTAATCTCTCTTCTTTCTCGACGTAACTGTGCGATAAAGACTGTGCCATTCGCATGCGAAAAGGACTGCCACAGAGCCCGAGCACGGAGGCATTTGCTACATCGGATTCCTCTCCAGATGTGTGCCCTGCCGGCCTTACTCCCAAGCCAATAGGAGTGATGCAAGGGCATAACGTACTCGTTGAACTCGACGTGCTGACATAGTTCCGGGATAATATGGGAAAGGCATGGCGGCATTCTTCACAAACGACTGCTGGCAAGTCCTGAAGAGCTCGTGGTTTCCAGTTTCCAGATGACAATGACGTACCAATTTCGACCGAAGTAGCTGTAGTAGTTGATCCTGGCTTTGCATCCTTGATCTCATTATCGGTCACCGCCTGCCCGTCAAGTTGTTTGTTCTGGAAGCCTTCGGACTGCTTGGGACGTTGTCGCGGAATAGTGACTACTCTTTTCTTCTTGTAAATCCTCTTGGTGTTTGTGCGCATTCTCTTACGAGTCTTGTCCATCTCATTTCCAGAAAGAGATTCCTCACTTAACATCTTCGTGGCCGGCTTCCATGGATTCAAATTTCCGAGACTCGGTTTGCGACGCTGAGAAATAGATTTAATGATTATCCTAACTTGGTACATTATTCGTATTGCTTTTCGCTACCGAAAGTACCGCAGCCATACTTACAGCATTCTGCGCAGCGCGTCGCAATGGTGTACCAGGATTGCCCGGTACATTTGTTGTTGGATTAGGCACAGCCCTTCCCAGGCGGTCAAAGGCTGGATAGCTAAGTGCATACTTGGCCGGTCCAAGCCGTGTTAGAAGGCCCAGATTGGTCATGATGCACAGAGACTCCTTTATAGCTCCTTCTACATCGGCGACCGGTACGCAGTTGCGCATTTGGAATTTCACCTGGTTAGTTATATCAGCAACGCGAATAAAATCGGTTCGTGACGATTGGAGGGTGCTGACAGCCTTGAGAACATTACGGTTCACCTTTTTTGGTACTTTAAAGGTGTCCATGATTTAACCAATACTAAAATTTTGATGGGGTAGAAGTGCTTCTATTACGTTAGAAGTGTGTTATTCAACTGAATGTTATAAACTTTAAAAAAATATTTAGACTTCAGGTTATAGAAAAGTCTACTGGGATCGGTTTCCCAGAGGCGTTTTCGCATTTTATTTAATAACATTTAAAGAAATATCATATGTATAGGTGAAGGTGCCTTTTAGTGTTCTAACATCGATCGTTTATTATATATTTTATATATTAGTTCCTTGATAATTCTTTTTGTGTTTTTGGCTTACGCTAAATACTAAAATCTTTCATTTGCAGGTATTTCTTTTTCTTTGAAACGGAAAGTTTTCCTCCATTATTTGTATAATTTTTTATATTATTTAACTGAAAATTTCTCTCAAATTCCAAAGTGACCTCGAGATAACAGTGAATGAAAAGCTCCAATTGCCGTCTATTGTACATCAATATCCAGGTTTTAAGCAATTATATGCATGTATAAATACAAAGTTAGTTTGCGTCTCTCTTTAAAAGCAACGCCAGAGCGAAATAAAAACATTTCCAGAGCTGGTTTAACACAGACGGTATAAAGTTTTCGAGATACAACAAACAGTTATCATCAACGTTTTATCTTAGAATTAATTAAATGGGCTTCTTGCGCTCTGTTAGGAAATTTGTTCCGCGGACATGTGCAAAATGGAAAATTATGTTTCTTTGTTTTACTTGAATTTGATTGATTTCTTCTAAACCCTCCCATGATTAGCCCTTAGCTCAGCCTGTCTATTCGCTCTTTTTGTGTGTAATGACAGCATCCTCAATCTCCTCCTTGGGCTGATCCACGTCTCCCCATCCCCACGTGGCGTGCGTGCCGTCACCGGTGCGCTTGACACGCTTCTTGATGATGTCCGTGGACACGGTCTTCAGGTCGTAGGCCCAGCCGATCTTGGCAAAGAAGTCGATGAAGGCGGTGGTGAAGTTTAGCGAGTATTTGCCGAACTCGGCCGTCTTGTAGTCCCAGGGGAAGACGTGGTGGTAGTTATGCCATCCCTCGCCGAAGGCCAGGATAGCCACCGAGATGTTCTCCGAAGGGTTAATGAACCTATAAAGAGTTTAACCTAGTAAGAAGCTGATCGAAATGTTGTCCAGGTCCTAGGCACTTACTTGTCGTAGGGGCGGCCACCGAACTTGTGGGCAGCACTGTTCACCAGCCAGGTTACGTTCAGGATGAAACACCAGCGGAACATGGTGGCCACAAACCAGGCGTTCATGAACGATTCACCCCAGAAGTACATGGGCACCGTGGTCGGAATGATGAAGCAAGCGATGGGCATCAACAGCATGTAGTATCTGTGCACAGATTTAAATCAATAAGACTTTGCCACATCATAAATAGTTTCACTTAAAACCTACTTCTTCTGGAACATGAGGATGGGATCGGCGCGAAGATCGGACAGATCGACACCCTTGCCCTTGGCCTTCACCTCCGGGTGCTTCTTGCACAGCAGCCAGCCGACGTGCGAGAAGAAGAAACCACGGGTGGCGTTGTGCGGATCAGCATCAGTCTCCGAGTATTTGTGATGCACACGATGGTCACGGGCCCAATGGTAGGCGGCATCTTGGAAGGCGACCGTGTTGAAGATGACCAGAATCAGACGCAGGGGCCACTTGGCCTTGTAGGAGCGATGCGCCCAGAGACGATGGGCTCCGGCAGTAATGCCCAGACCAGAGACCACATACAGCAAATAAGCTGAAAGAACCGAAGAAATTGATAAGTTAGGATAGGAATTTATTTTAATTTTTAAAGTAATTTAATAATTTAACTGTTGGTTTCCAAGTTTAATCTCAATGATAATTATTCAAGTAACAGGTGTTTCGATTTAAAAAGAAAACAAGTGTCAGCAATTAAAGGCAATCGCATTTAAGGAAAGTCCGATCAGCAGTCTGTGCCATGTTTTTGCTGGCGACCCATAATAGCCGCTTTGTGAAGGTTATCAGTGCCGAAGCCGTAGATAACCCCTATAGATTCGAGGGTCTGCCACGCGACAGGAAGATGACAACCAAGTCTTACTAAATGAATTTAGCAAATTGCATTTAATTTCAAAATTTTCCATGAGTCAACATTCTTTAACAAATAAAAAAACAACACATACATTGAAACTATGTTATTCTAAGAAAGTGTTTTGAATATTTTATATGATGTTTGCTATTTAAAGGTTGAAGAAGTTCACTCTGAGAAGTGCGCTTCTAGTAAAGTGCTTTAATAATTGAGTAATTATTTCTTTTTATTAATTTGACCTTGACTTTGGCGTAATAGTTAAACTTAAAAACACATTTTGTGTAACGTGAAACAAAGTTCATATTAGCCCACGTTTTAGGAACCCCTATATTGTTATTATTATTATTACAGATACTAGAACTCGAAATTACAGTTTGCGTACACTTTTAGCTAAGCTATTCTTTAAAATTGTTGGTTTAGATATTTGATCTTCACTTGGAACTTGTAGGACCCAAGTTTTAAATGGATTTAGATGCTTACCTAAGACAACGGTCTGCCATTTGGCCGAAGCGACCATGAGGTAGGCGCCGTAGAGGGCCGCCAGATGGAGGTATCCGAAGGCGATGATGTTGCGCCAGACGAGCTTAAGGCGACGCTTTTCGGCCTTCTTCATCACGGTAATGTCCTTGACGAGTCCACCGTCGGTGGTCTCCACATCGCACTCGAAGAGCACTCCTGTGGAGTCCTCCTGCAGCTTGGTGGGGCTCTGTCCCGAATCGGCGGCGGCACTAGCCGCGGCGAGAATCGAGTCCGTGATGGACTGGGCACCGGCTTGGGCGTTGGGCGGCATCTTGCATCAACTGTTGGTTGAAAATAAAAAAGAGGAAAACAAACACCATGTTAGTGGCGAAATAAACAAAAGAGCAATTAGTGTGTGAGCCAACTTGGTGGCTTGGGCAATTAGCCAGCTGAACTTGACACGCTTTGGGGAGGTGATTCCGAGCAGCTCTTTATGGCCAGAGACCCCGAGGTGTTGTCAAGTTGAGTACCCTTTGATATTAAATTCTTGCCTAATGCGGATTTTGTTTTTTAATCGGCTAATGGGTAATGGATGATAAAAATCAATAAGCACTGCTGGCGCGTCCTTGTGCAAGGATTCGCACAGCACAGCATGAATAATGAAAAAGCCGGTGTGGGAGTAAAACCACCAGGTGGATGTGGAAGTGGAACATGTGTTTTGTGGGTCACTGGGAGCAGAACAGAGCAGCACAGAACCGAACGGAACCTTGGCTCAAGGTTATGAACCAAACGCGGTGGGTGACACGTCTCGTGGAAAATTCCTTGTTCAATCAGCTCTAGCAATGCTTTTGTATACACACACATACACGCAAACCATGGAATTTTGCCGAATTAACAAGAACTGCAAATACTCAGCAAACACTTGTCCACATTCGACGAACTGCACTCGAGACAACCCCCACATCGACATCCACCCGTTTGTTGTTGTACCTGGTTTGCACCCAAAAATATGTTTTATCTGCTATAGCCTATAGCTGAGCCCGCTACAAATTAACGACAAGCCGTTTTGGTTAACTTGGGTTTTAAAACTGATGTGCCAAAGTTTCGCACGATGAAGAATCGCGGCCCGTTGGCGAAAAGCTCGCTCGCAAGCTCTAGATTAGTCGCCGCAAAGCTTTTGCAGGTGTGGTGTGTGTGCTTAGATTAGATGTTGGCCATTTTTTGCCTATTGCTAAGGTCAGGGTTAGATTTGAAAAGTCTAGACGCGGGTTCGAAATCTAATCGGAATCGGTAGAATTGGCGGCCCTTAACAACCTGTCGCGTGATGGCGGCGTGCCCTTATCATTAGCTATCCCAATCTCAATCCAATCACTTGTGAATCAGCCGCCAATTGCGGTTTCATCAGACAAACGGTTATTACAGAACCGGTCAGTCGAGCATGTACTTCGAACCGTACCCAATTAAACACGTGAACTTGTGGTCAGGCAAGAGCTTAAAAATCATACGATGCTTATGGGAATAGACACCAGAAAGGTGATTAGAAGAGAGTGTCGTTCAGTGGCGCCCCCAAGGGGGATCAAGCAAAATGATCCTTTAAGATACAATACAAAGTTTCCAATAAGTTTGCTTTTAACTTAAATTTGGCTCATTACATTTGTGTAAATATTTTACAATTTTTATTTTTTAGAGGTTCTATAAAATGAACCACATACGCCTCTGCTTTTTGAGAGATATGGTGGCAAACATACATACATATGTACATTTGTAATGCAAGAACAGCAGATCACAAGCGAAAGCTTTTAACATGGCGAAAGAAAGGGCCAGAGATAGAACAGTGAGAAAGGGAGAGAGAAAAAGCTAATGCCGCCAACATGTCAACAAAACGGCCGATTGTTTTTTCTGGGCCCAACGAGAGCCCCATACCATCGACTGTGGCCGAAAACCGGTAAAAGCCACCACCAAAAAGGCAGCAAACAGATGCAAAGTCAGCAAACATTAGCCATTTATCAGAGCCACGCTTTGAACTTGAAATTTTTGCCGAGGCCCCTTGCCAATTTCTTGCCTTTGCTTAGTTTTTAAATATTTTTTTTGCGGGAGCCAAAAGCGTGGGAGCTTACATTAGAGAGAAAGAGAGCGGAAATAAAAGCAGAGAACATGTTGGAGAGAGTGGGGTACGGGAGGGGGGAATGGGGAGAGAGTAGTTTTCCTTTTGTTATTTCTGCGGCCCGTTATCACGTTGCAAAAGCGTGATGCTTGACTGAGATATTACACGCAAAAAAATAGAGGAGCGTTCTGAAAATCATAGAAAAAATGTATACATTGCATCTACGATTCTTAAAATAGTTTTGTATTTTTATTTCTGCTATTCAGCTGATTTACTCATTTACATTTGTAGATTAAAAGCGTCCAAGTTTTTTAAAAAGTGAACTGGTTTTCCTAGTTCCGACTTTAATTAATACACTTCTTAGTATTTAAAATATATATAATATTTAAAATATTAAGCCACTTTGGCTTATGAAATTGTGTGCCTGGTTACAAATACATTTGGAAGCAAAGTTGCGAAAGATCTTAAAATATTGCACTGGATCTTTTATTTAAAAACAATGAGTATCTCATGTCGTTAAGTATTTTTTTAAGTACCCTTTTTGCTCTGTTGTTTGTCGCTTGTTTAGATTTTATATCTGGTAATTGAATATTTGCACTTTAACTAATTTGACAAATAGACTTTAACTGTAAAACTTTTTTGCCGACATGCGAACTGTAGCGCAAAGAGTGGCAAATGACTTCTCGCAAATTCGAAGCGACGAATTTGCAATTTAAGCGTGTCCATGTATAATTGCAGTCAAAGTTCGTTCACCGTAAAAAAAAAAGAGAAAATACCCAGCTTAATTAAAAGGCAAACAGAAAAAATTAATTCATATGACAAATCAAATAGAGCACGGATAGAGTGAATGTGCTGGGTGCAGAACTTTCGATTGCCCTTGCAAATGTGATTGGATGTTAATTTTGGTAGCTTGGCGCTAAAGTACAAAACTTGAAGAGCATGTGAAAGCTTTCCTGTTCTTTAAATCATACGGATATCTTAGCATGCATACAATGCCCTTAATTTTGTACATATATTCCGATAGAACTCGAAGAGTTCTTAGCTTGCCTGCTTACATAGTCTGTAGGATATCAAGTGTATTCCTATTACCCGAGCTGCTAACGCACGGAATAAATTAAATCACCATATGCAAGCGTATTTAAAGAAACCAAAATCTAACCTTCCGATAGACACAGTGACCGTTCAGCTGAAGAAGCCTTGACAAACGAATTGTGAACGCTACATTAACTCGAGCCAAGATCGCAGAGCCGGAGGGCCTCAAAGCGAAATTCACAAGTGTAGAGTTGGGGGGATAAATTAAAAGCTACGAGAAACTCTTGCGTAGAGTGTCTTTTCTCGATTTTCCTCTTGTGGCTTTACGTAAACACTGGCCCCAGGAAAGTATTATGCAGATAAATCCTGTTGCAATGGCTCAACAAGTGGCCAGCTGGAAAACCAACCTGTTTGCTTCTCCAAAAACGGCAGGCAACAACTTCTTAAACGCGCGCTTTTCCACTACGCACAGTCGGTTGTCCGAAAACTGTGGTCAGGTCTCTTTGGTACTGTTTCAGTATATTTTCACTATATTTCAGTGGAGGAGTGCCAACAGCACACGTCCGCTCACTAGACGATTTCGAACTGACCAACCATTCGCACTCTTGCCAAAACGAAAACAAATCGATTAGGCAAATCGGCGGGACAACGTCAGAGCTTTTCTCCGCCGTCGTGTGCATTTTGTGGCTATCTCGCCCGAGTTCCCCCAGATTACCGGCATGCACGTAGCCCAATCGGGCGTCCTAATCTGTATGAAATTGTATGAAATAACATCTGCGAAATGAGACCCCCGACTATCTCTGTATATATGCATACCCAAAGTGAGTAATTGAAAACGATATAAAACGGTGAAGTTTTGGAGTAAATTACGATTAGGCCTGTCAACAGTACAATTACCCAAAGGTAAAAATAGGGCCAACACATCGCTAAGGTTAGCCTTCGCACTTTGGATCCCGCTGCAGGCTTGGAACTGTTTTTACCCAATCTAATCGATGTTTCCTGGCTGTTTGCCGGCTTTCCATGATAATGGGTTAGCCGTGAATACACCTGGCCTCTCATAATCTGAGGTCTGTTTTTAGATAATTTTACGGCTCTCGTACTTTGTCCGGTCCAAACCAGTTGGCAAGATCAACCTCCTCGACCAATAACTTTACATATTCGAATTAAAAACAAGGCTGCTTTGCATATTTTTTCTTGTTTCCAAAAACTCAAAAGATGAGGCTAAGTGACACGCGAATTTTTTCTAAGCCTTCCAAGCGTTTAGCTTCCATCTAATTGCATATTTATGTCATCGCGATAATGACATAATGCCCAGCCGAACTGCTTGTGCTGAAAGGAAAGGCTAAAAAAGAAGCTTTAGAAGGTTAAGTTGCGCCTACAACCTTGACTTCCTATATCAGCAAAAAAAGGACCTAAAATTATATTATAAACATTTATTACAAAAAATAAACTACGTTCTAAAAAATATATGTGCTATTTGATGTACATCCATATATTAATAGATAGCAACAAAGTGCTCATAGTGCGCAGTTAAAAGATGAGCTTTAAATCTGAAGAATAAGGGAATAAGGCATTGAAAATGTAAAATCTTTTAATGTGATTGTGATCAACAGATGCCTGACGTGGTAATTCTTTGGACGTCAATTAAAAAAGAGTAGAATCTTAAGATTCCAGATCAGAAACAGCAATACCCTTTATCAGGTATTCCAAATTTATCAGCATAATAAATAATTGATTTATCAAATGATCAAAGAATTCTTTGCACATTGTCAAATTGGATGAATAATAAAAACTGTACATTGTTTCAAGCAATGTTTTGATAATATATGAATCATAGCGTTATAAGTAAATTTGGTTGGTTTACTATAAGCAAACTTTGGAAACATGAAGTCACAAAGGCTTAAGTTTTAACTTAAAATGTGGCGGTGCAAACGTACTAAGATTAACCAGATTCTGAGAAATATTGGTACACGTAAACTCTTTTCAAGGGTATTAGTAAAACAATCTGATAATCAGATCCCGATTGGAACCCGGTATGCGTAGTTCCGAATGCCCCTCAAAAGGGTTAAATTCGCTTGGGGATTAGGAACATGAGGTGTGACGTCACCGGGGCGTGCGCGCGCCTGTTTCCCATGTAAACAAATTTCGGTGCATTGCACTGCCTACAGAACTATAATCTATTAAATAAATTTCCATTATATTATAATCGGCAATGTTCTAATCAGTTTTGTACAATGCAATAAAGTACACGCCGGCGATCAACGAGATGTGCGATAACGTGCGCGTCAACAAATGCTTTATGATAATGCCGCGGCTGCTGTAAGCTTACCCAAATTTAATCCCGGTTTTAAGAATTACTAATTTTTATAATTTTATCGCAAACACAACTAAAAAAAATTTCCTGTTTCAGTGATGACAAAACAGTCCACGTAGTATTGAGCAAGCAAATATCGATACAATGTTATATCGATAGCATCTCTTATCTCTTTTATTTAATAGATTATATTTAATTTCTCTAGCGTCCTTTTTTAAGTGGCTAATAAATTAAAACCAAAACCCATTAAAACCAGATATATTTTGCCCCCAACATGGGTTATTAATATGAAAAATTTGTAAATAGAACCCAATTTGTGTTGTTTTGGTAATTTAGCGCCACTTTGGAACTTTTTAGGAGTACATAATACACTTTTAATTAATATTAGTTATTATTTACGAAGTGCAGAACATATTCTGAGACTTTGCTGCAAACATTAATGTTTTCGTACGGAGAACAGCTTACATTTTGGCCCACTCATAGCAACCTGTTTGCGAATGCTTTTCCGCTCATAACTAACTAAAAATAATTCATCAATAGCCAAAAAACAACAAGCTTAAACATTATTTAATTTTTTCCCGCCATCGATTTGATTTGTTCTCGCAGATAGCGGACGTAACTTACATGTAAATACACTCACAAAATTACATTTACCTATTTATGTATGTATGTATATATCATTTGATCAATGGATTTAACGGAATTATACAAAATATTCTTTTAAAATAATAAAAAATAATTTTTGAAAAGCATGTAAGTCTGACTGTTTTTAAGTAAGTCAGTCAAATTTGGTGACAACCCAGTAGTCGTGGCATTCCTTTTAATATAAAAAACAGATTTTCTTGGGTAATTTTTATTGATCGCAAGAAATACTAATTAATTAGGCTAAAGCTCAAAAAGCCGATAAGGATAATGGCGATAGATCCTGTCCTCATGAACGTATACCTGAAAAGGGCGCTAAGGCGTCTGTTGGCTTGTCTGGCCAGGATCCTTATAGTGTCGAAGTTCGTGGCGGACTCATTGTGCACCTGGCGGCATTTTTACCAGGAACGGCGTACGCTGAACATGACTTGGCACTGTGGCTATTCGGCGGCTGGAGTCTATATAAGCCTTCTGGCGATGGCCCAATTAACTGCCTCCCTGCTAATCGTGGCCCTCAGGCAGAGATTTGTGGCCACGGGAATCCTGTGGCTGGCGGCCCATCTGCGAATGGCCGCCAATCCTGCGCTGTGGAGCCTGACCAGGTATATGGAGCTGTGCGGACTGATCAGCGCCCTTCTAGTGATAATGCTGGAATCACAACGCCACTCTGTTGTCACTTTCGTGCTGATCACTTACCTCAATTGCAATGACCTGGAACGTTTGCTGTGGCACTTCCTATTCAAACGTCTCCTCAGGCACCTGCAGGAACTACTAATGGTAGGCTTCCGGACGAAACTCTGCACCGGATTGGTGATCCTACTGATGGCCATCCACTGCCTGGATACAAAAATTTGGCGGCTTACGTCCGTCGAAGATAACTCATCAGCTTCCAGGGACCTACAGTGCTTTAACTTCTGGCACAAGGTATCGGTAGCCGGAGGGCTGATCCTGATTGCCGTTTCTGAACAACATCACTGCCACACATATTAAACTGTCAATCCAGCCAAACTCCAAACAAAATCAGAATAATGTCGCAAGAAACCGAACCGGAAGTAGATCCTGAATTAAAGCAACAGGCTGGGCCAAGGACTGGTAGTTTTCTTTGCCTTCACACTTCGCCGCCGCTGCACATAGCCCTCCATGGAATGTCGGCCCTGATCCACACCCGTTTATCCAAGTCGGCCTTTGACCTGTGCTTGGAGCTCTTGGAGGCGGGTGTCAATGTCCAAGCCTTGGCCGAGGTAATCCTGCACGTGCTCGATGTCAAGGAGAAAATAAAGGCAGCTACATATTTCCAGACGTCATAAAATTAAAACTTTCCTACAGACAAGCCGATTATTCTTATCACATCCGACCTGCTCAACTCAACTCTCAACCCGGGACGTCAGCACCACGGAGAAATCCCTTATTCGATAAGCAATATCAGTTGTCATGACTATTATAAACCGTTGATAAATGGGCAGTTATATTGTTTATTTTTCAGCAGGTGTTCTTTTTTTACTGGGTTATTGAACTGGTTAGTAAATAATATGTTTTACATTCCGGATGATCTTTGCTGTCTGATTCCAAATTGACCTTGAAAGAGGGTTGAGGCTTTTATTTTGTATGCTGATACTAACGACATGCGTATGCCTATCAGATATCCTAGAAATTAAACTTCATTTTAATTTTTGCAGATAATACCATAGGTACAAAGCTATCAACAACTGCCCTTATGAAAAAAGATATGGAGACTGTTAGTGGTGGTTTAAGCAAGGATCTTGGTAATCTAAACACCACCAATCTGAAGCTCAAAAAAATTGCAACAGTTAGATCGATCACGATCCATCCTTTATGTGCTGAGCTTAATCCTGGTCGTGATCCTCATCAAGAAATAAATTCTCTGATAACCCATACAACTTCTTTATGTATAACTTTTTTTAAAGAGAGAAATAGAAGCTCATTTAGTTTTATGGGTGAATATTTTTATTGACAAAAATCACGTCTTCTCTTTTCAGGTCCTTATCGCCCCAGCCCCACAGTTCGTGGGAGCCGTCTCCTGTTCGCAGTACCCGTCTCTTGATTGTTTCGGGAGCCACCGATTTAAGATCGTACGCCCAGCCGATTTTAGCAAACATGTCTATGAATCCTGTGGTTATATTTAGGGAGTAGTTACCCCATTCTGATGTCTTGTAGTCCCAAGGAAACGCATGGTGGTAGTTGTGCCAGCCCTCCCCAAAGGTAAAGGCGGAAACATAGGCATTTTGAACGGGATTCATATATCTGAAAAGGACAAAACGTATATTAATTAATTACTTAAAATAGTAAATCACTCAGTTCTTACTTGTCGTATGGCCTTCCTCCAAATTTGTGGGCCGCACTGTTGACCAACCAGGTCATATTGAGCTGAAAGCACCAGCGGAATATGGTGGCCACGAACCAGGAGCAGACCAGCGACTCATCCCAGAACACCATGGGGATTACAGTGGGTACAATGAAGCAGGCTAGTGGCATCAGGATATAGTAGTGCCTAGATCAATGAAATGTAATATTTGTAATTGGACTTTTGAAAATTGTTTAATGCCAATCAAACCAACTTACTTTCGTTGAAACATCAAAATTGGATCGGCCCGAAGGTCGGACAGGTCCAGACTTTTACCCTTTTCCTTTACATCCGGATGCTTCTTACAGAGTAGCCAGCCCACGTGGGAGAAGAAGAAGCCCCTGGTGGCGTTGTGGGGATCGGCATCGGTCTCCGAGAATTTGTGGTGAACTCGATGGTCACGGGCCCAGTGGTAGACGGCATCCTGAAAGGCGATCGTGTTGAAGATGATCAAAATCAGGCGCATGGGCCACTTGGCCTTGTAGGTGCGGTGAGCCCAGAGGCGATGAGCTCCGGCCGTAACGCCCAGCATGCCAATTATGTACAAGAAGGCAGCTTTAAAATTAAAATAAAATCAATAAGTATTGTAATTCTCCAGCAATAGAAGCTACCTTAGCTTACCGAATAATGTAGTGGCTAATTTTGCCTTTGTAATAATGAGGTTCATGCCATATAAGGCAGCCAGATGAACAAATGCGAAAAGGGTTATATTGCGCCAGACCCAGGCTAACTGCCGATCCTCAGCCCGTTTGTGTTGAAATCTATCGGTGATCAAGTCTCCGTCGACAGTTTCCACATCCTCCTCGAAAAGGACACCCGTCTGCTCCGATGATTCGTAGTTGGTGTGTATCTTTGGATTTGGAGCCATGTTGTTACAATCCTGTTCTGCGCATTTATAGTTAGCACTTTCTTATCGTATAGTTTGGAAGAAATGCAAGGACTAAACGGCCTTACTTAAGTTTTGCAGTCCGAGCTAAGCAATGGGTTTTCTCAATCTGTATAGGAAATGCAAAAGCTTAAGCATTTAAAGCAACCAAAACTATTTGAATTTGAGAAGGCCACTGCTTAAAAGCATATTTTTGCATATTGTATTAACCCTAGATCAACGACTTTATAAATAGTGTAATACGCAATCGCAGGAAGAGTACTTTATGATAAAGCGGAAGAAATTTGCTATGCACGTAAATACAAATATGAAAGCAACTTATCAAGCAGAAATCAAACCTTGTTTAAAAAACCTTAAACAGGAAGAAAATGAAAAAAATGTTAAAATGTCCTTCCCAATAGTTTTTTTTTTTTTTAACATTCACAACTGAAAACATTTACATTTTACAGGTAAAGGGTATTAATCAGTGCCTGCTGAACCTTTACTAGCCCAGGCGAATAATGAATTATAGAAACGACAAACAATTAAGACCTTATTAGCACTGTGGATTCATGACAATAAAAGATAATTGCCAGCTATTACTGCCCAGACACATTAGGCTCGACTTGAATTGTCAACAAATGTTTTTAAGATAAACCTAGTCCGCACTTCAATCTTAAAGACTGCGAAATTAAATAAATAAAAATCTTTTCGTATAGACAATTCAATTTTGTAGGCTACTGGATTAAAGTAAGTACTAGGCTTAGAACTAACAGATAAAATCAATTGAACAATTCGTTCCGATTACAGTTATGTATTTCAATAAGTTAGCAAAGTCGAATGAATCAGTTTGGAACTGCTTATGAGTGTTATTTACAAAATTAAATTAAATGATTTAGAACAGTTAATTTTGTTTCGGATAAGGCATCACTACTTTTCCTTTGGCCTATCTTTAGGATCTGTACTGTCCGCGCTCTCAGCAGGCTTTTCTTCCGCCTTCTTGGACTTTTTCTGCGACTTTTCGGCCTGCTTTTGCTTTTCGGCCTCGGCGAGGGCAGCCTCCTGTTCTTGCTTTAACTTCTCCTTTTGCGCAGCAGCCTCAGCCACTTCCTCATCGTCCCAATCGGCCATGGAGCGGTCCCGCTTTAGCCATGAGTGCGTGGTGTCCGGCTTAAAGGCTGTGGGGAATACATAAAAATAACTTAAATAAACAATTAATTAGACTGGGGCAACTTACTCTGGTTAAACCACTTGATGCCGTTCTGCATGTCCTCGATGATCTCTCGGGAGGTGAACATCACCTCGTTCTGCACCGCCTGATGGAACGTGGAGGTCTCGAAGGTGCTCGAGTAGACAGAGTTGCGATCGTGGATGAGCGCACGTTGCGGGAACTTGGCCAGGCAAGTGGCCAGCTCCAGGGCGTTGCCCAGTGCAGTTCCCGTGGGCACTATCCGGTTGACCAGGCCAATGTCGTGGGCCTCCTGGGAGCCCACCGGACGTCCGGTGAGTATCAGATCTAGGGCGCGGGACAAACCAATCATGGCCGGCAGGCGAATAGTGCCAGCATCGAGCATTGGCACGCCAAATCGGCGATTGAAGAATCCCAGTACGGCGGACTCCTCCATGACGCGCAGGTCGCACATGAGGGCCAGCTCCAGACCGTTGGCTATGCAGTAGCCATTGATGCCGCACACGACTGGCTTCTTGATCTGGCGCCGCGTGGGTCCCACAGAGCCCTCCGGTCGCATCAGGATGTCCACGCTGATCTCCTCCTTCTCGTCGGTGCTGATCTCGAGGATGTCGAAGCCGGAGCAGAAGGAACCGCCCACGCCGTAGAGCACGGCTACCGGCGAGGTGTCGTCCGCCTCGAAATTGGCGAAGGCGTCGCAAAGTTGCGAAGCTGTGAGCGAGTCGATGGCATTGCGCTGCTGCGGACGATTGATGCCGATCAGGGTGATGTTCTTGTCCTTCTCCACCAGAATATTCTTGGGCGGTGCCGCGTCCGTCTCCTGGGGCGCAGGATCTGGAATGGTCAGGGTGTCACGGTTACTATGCATATTCCCACATTATGTCACCGGCTTTTCCGGCAACTTACTTTTGTGAAGCGCTGTTGTCGAGGAGAATGTGCGGTAGGCTGTGTTGAAACGTGCTTGCTGACCCACCTGCTGGGCCACCAGTCTGCCAAACTTGCGCAACATTGTCTGTTGTAAAATAACAATCAATTATCCGCAAGAAAATATAAAGCGAGCGGAATGCTTACCGGAAAATTAAATATTCGTCAAGTTTCGTAAAAACAATTCAATGGTAATTGTGTTACAGGGTTGCCACCGAACGATTGGTAGTGTTGCCTTCTAGCTTGTTTCCATATCCAGCTATTTTAAAGCCATTTGTTTGGCACATGGAATTGTATTGGATTTTTTCAAATGAAAAATAAATAGCTTACACTAAATTATGTTTCATTCTAGTTAAACTGTATATTTTTTTAGCTTCAAAAGGAGAAAATAATTAGTATATTAAATACCTAAAACTAAACTTAAAACAATTTCTAGCCAGATTTGCCAATGGGTGGCAACACTGATTTGCTAATGGCGTTCAGGTGTTTCTAAAAGGCGTTAGTGCATTTCGCAGGCGTCTCCTTGAATTGTTGCAAAAAATTGGCTTTAAGCAACTGGAAAGATTTAAATCACTTGAAATAAATCATGGGCGTGGAAATGGACACCAACGAGACGGGCGTGGAGCTCACGGAGGCGGAGAATGAGCTGTATGACAGACAAATCCGTCTCTGGGGTCTGGAATCCCAAAAGCGGTAGGTGCCAAAAAGCCGGCTTTTGCAATGGCGCTGTAATATACTTTGTGAATTTCAGCCTGCGCACGGCCAAGATCCTTATCGCCGGGCTGTGTGGACTGGGTGCCGAGGTGACCAAGAACATCATCCTGTCCGGAGTTAGCTCCGTGAAGCTATTGGATGATAAACCCGTCACCGAGGCGGACTTTTGCTCGCAGTTCCTAGCCGCACGTGAGTCCCTGAACACCAACCGCGCCGAGGCTTCCTTGGTTCGGGCACGTGCTCTCAATCCCATGGTGGACATCTCAGCCGACAACGAACCCTTGAAGGAGAAGAACTCCGAGTTCTTCGGCCAGTTCGACGTCGTGGTGGTCAATGGCGAGACCAACGAGGAGCTGCTGCGCATCGACACCATTTGCCGGGAGCTGGGCGTCAAGTTTATAGCCACCGATGTCTGGGGCACGTTTGGATTCTACTTTGCCAGTCTCCAGAAACACAGCTATGTCGAGTATGCTTTCAGTTCTAAGTCTATTAAGAAAAGATTATTCAACGATCATTGATTAACTAATTTGATTTGATACTACATATTTCCAGGGATGTAATCAAACACAAGATCGTATCCAATCCGGACAAGAAAAAGAAGTATGAAACCGTGTCCATTCCAACACAGCGCGAAGTGGATTATCCTGGCTACTCTGCCTGGCTTGATTTCGATATTTCAGCGCCAAGTTATTTGCGCAAACTGAAGCGCAACGGACCGGGCGTTTTGCTGCTGAGTGTTCTGCAAAAGTTCCGGACCACCCACCATCGAGATCCAAGCTACAAGACCAGAGAGGCGGACCTGGCTCTGCTCCGGGGGATTCGCGACGAACTGTTGCCGAACTCGGGCTTGGGCGACGAAGCAATGGGCCTGATCTTTGCGCAGATCTCTCCAGCCGTGGCTGTAGTTGGCGGCGTCGTGGCCCAAGAAGTTATCAAGGTGGTTACCAAAATGGAAGCCCCGCACCGTAATCTCTTCGTATTCGACCCCGAGACTTGTGCAGGATACATCGAGACCATCGAAGCAAAGTAAACCGTTCCACCAAGGTCCTCTATTAAATATCTGAACTTCAAATAACACCAAGTTGTAAATTTTATTCCTCTTTAATGTCCCGTACTTATCAGAAAAGCTTAGCTTGGGTTAATCTTAGCGGGGCGTTTAACGTTTAAGGGATGCTGGCCAAATAGTCCTTGATTGAGGCGGGGTCCAGACGCTGGAATCCGTTCTGATCGCAGATTCCGATCTCAATGTTGTCGGCAGTCATTTTTCCCTCGAAACCCTCTTTCAGAGTGAGGATAGCGGTGTGGACAGCATCGTCCAGCTCCAGATCTTCGCTATAGCTGCAGTTGAAGTTTATAATTTGTAATTACGGCCTATTTAGAGAGCTTGAATCGTACTAACCGCTTCTCCAGGAAGGTTTTGCCGTTGACTGCGTTCTTGCCCATGGCGGTGGCCTTCCAGGCGAAGTAGGCACCCGAAGGATCCGATTGGTAGAGATACGGACGACCATTGTCCCAGCCGCAGATCAGTAGAGAAACCCCGAAAGGACGGACGCCACTGAAGGAACAATTGAGATCGGTTATAACTTTAACTTGGAGAGCAGATCGCATGCTTACCCAGATTGCGTGTACTCCTGCATGAGGGTGGCCACGCGCTGCACCAGCTGCGACACTGGAATCGGCTCCTTGTAGGTCAGGAAGTATGTCTGGGCGATCTTGCGGGCCTGCTTGACCAGCAGACGGTAGTCCGGACCCATTCCCGAGTAGACCATGCCGATGTGCTTGTAGATCATCTCCACGCGGTGCACGCTGTGCTCCTCATAGAGCGGCGACTTGTGTTTGTTCTCTGTGGCAATGACGACGCCGTTGGAAGCTGCATCCAAATGGGGAATGTTAACTTAATGCCCATGCCTGATTATACTGCATACTAACCCATGATGCCCACGGACGGAGCTCCGCCGGACACGGCCGCCAATGCATACTCCAGTTGGACGAGTTTTCCGGAAGGACTGCCAAAGACCGAAAGTTGTAGTTATTGCCCAGTCATGGCGGCTGGTTAAGTTCCCCGAGGGGGAAATCACCCGTTTCTTAATGGCCACCTCGTTTGTCTCACCTGAACGTGGTCAACGAAAAGCTGTAGCGTTCGGTAGCCATATTTCCTGGGCCTCAGCAGCAGTAATTTGATGTGTAAAATAAAAAAGCCGACTTACTCCGCACAGAAACAAAAATGACACAGCAATTAGTGTTGCCAGCTGAAAATTTGGCTTTCCCCCTAAAAATCTCAAACAGTCGATATTTCCCTAAAAAATCCCTCCGTCGATATTTCCATAGAGGGCGCCCGTTTCTTAAACCAGTTTCCCCCTTCCGCCAATTTGGCGCTCCTAAATGTTAGATTTCATGGTTTTTCTAACAGCAATGTTAAGATACAACGTTTTCTTACATTGGCAGAGCAGCGGCAGAGGACTAACAGTTCTGCCAATGTAAGAAAACGTTGTATCTTAACATTTATGTTAAAATTGGATGTACGTCAAAATAGCGTCGACCAGTTAGCAACGAAAGTGGAACGGTGGAATTTGGAACACTGGGGCCATTTTATATTTTTTACATTTTCTCGCTATTTGGGGGCCGAATTGAAAATGTTTGATGCAAAATTGTTTAGAATTAAAATATCTTTCGATCTATATAGGTTGGGGCCAAATCAGAGGTCTGCAAGTGTTTCAAAAATTCATTCGAAAAATCGGGTATCCACCATTTGGTTAACTGCTCCCCTCACATAGGTTATGCCAATATGCACGCTAAACCAGGCTATTAAGCGTTAATTAAAGCTTCTTGTCTGGAAGTTTCATCAAAATCAAACCCACAGATTTTGAGTAAAACGCCTAACAGTGAACCCACCTCGGATTTTTCCCATACAAAAAAGAGGGCGAAAAATTAATTTGTCTGGGGCTCCACTCATAGAGGTTGTGCCAACATGCACGGTAAATTGGCAGATTGGGGATCCTCCTAAGAACGTTTTGTGAAAACTTCATGAAAATTAAACCCACAGTTTTCGAGAAAATTGATTTACAGTGTGGGGGTTAAATGGTCAAATTTTGAAATTGGCCGTTTCCCGCTGACTGTTAATATTCATACATTTTCTATGCAAACTTTAAATAATTAATACAGCTCTCACAGAGGTTGTGCCAGCTTGCACGATACATCAACAGAAAGGGCGTGTTTTTAAGTAATTTCTGCATTAATTTCAGCGAAATTAAACCCACATATTTCGAGATTTCAAGTCATTTAAATTATGGCTTTCCCACGCGGTAATTTTGATGAAGTTTTCACAAAACGTTATGAATAATGAGCTATCACTGTAATCATATCCTTTATCCTCAATTTAAACTCGAGAATATTTTGAAAAACCTTTTAAAATTATCATTTAATACAAAATATTACAAATGGCATCAGTTTGTATATAAAAATTAAGACCATTTGGAAAGACCTCTTTGTCTTCCCGCATTGTGTCAACTTCGTCTTTTAACAGATTTTTGTATAGTAAGTATTTCAAACTTATTTATAAAATTTACAGAAACAACAAATATCAATGCGTTTATCGACTTGATTTTATAAAGTTTATTATTTCTTATGGGTTTCCAAGTGTTGTTTTAGAGGTGTAGAATGGGAAAAACTCTTTGAGCAGTGCGAACAGTTATACGGTCGTTCTCCTGTGTGAATCCTAATATGTACTTTAAGATAAGATTGGATTTTAAATGACTTTGAGCAGTGGGTGCACTTAAACGGCCGTTCTCCTGTGTGTACGCGCAGGTGTGTCTCAAGCTTTGGCTTCGTATAAAAAGATTTTGAGCACTGGGTACACTCAAACGGTCGTTTCCCCGTGTGAACCCGCATATGTGTTCGCAGAGAATCATTTCTCGTAAAAGTTTTTGGGCATTCAGTACACTGAAACGGTCGCTCCGTAGAGTGGACTGCCAAGTGAATCTTTAAGTGTGTCTTATTTCTAAAACTTTTTGGGCACTCGGTGCACTCAAACGGTCTTTTGATTGCATGTGTTTTTAGCATGTGTGTTTCAAGAGACCCATTGCTAACAAAGGTCGCTGAGCACTCAGTACAACTGAACGGTCGTTCCTCTGTGTGGACCAACGAGTGGAGCCTTAAATTTGAATTGCTTTCAAAAGTTTTAAAGCAGATGTCACATTCAAAGACTTCTCCAACATGTGATCGCAAGTGATTCTGAAGAGATCTGTTTTGTTTGAAATCCTTTGAGCAATGGAAACACTTAAACGGTCGTTCTCCAGTGTGAACACGCAAGTGATCTTGAAGATTTGACTTTTTATAATAGCTTTTTGAACACTGGGTGCACTGGAACGGTCGCTCTTTGGAGTGCGTTCGCATGTGGGCTCGAAGATTGTCATTTCTCACAAAAGTCGCTGAGCATTCAGTGCACTCAAACGGTCGTTCTCCTGTGTGGGTCGCCAAGTGAAACTTTAAGCTTGACTTCCGAGCAAAAGTTTTAGGGCAGTAGGCACATTTAAGGGCAGTAGGTAGGTTTCCTGAATGCTTTCGCATGTGACAGTGAAGTTGTGAACTACGTGTAAAATCCATTGAGCAGTGGGGACATTTGAAGGGTCTTTCCCCCGTGTGTGTACGCAAGTGCTCCTGAAGATGAAATTTACGTTTGAAGCCCTTCGAGCAGTGAGTACAGTTAAAGAATCGATCATGAGATGATAGCATGTGTGATCGAAGGGCTCCATTGGAGGCGAAATCCTTTGAGCAGACGGAGCACTTATACGGTCGATCTTTAGCGTGAGTTAGCATGTGGCGTTGAAGATTTTTTTCCAAAGTAAAAGTCTTCAGACATTGGGAACATTTATGGGGACTGGTATTTGCACCATCATTACATTCAGGCTCACAATATTCATCATAATCTTCTTCGATCTTCAGTTGGCTTTCGGACAGATTGGTGTCGCAGTCTGAAAAAGGACTGGCACTGTGTTCCTCCTCGAATGCGTCTTCATCAAGTGGTTCATTCTTTACTTGGCACTGGTCTGGTTCAGATTCCTCCTTAATTGGAACATCTTCGACTTCTTCCTTCACTTGCCCTTCGCACTGATAAGTTACAAGGTCCTCTTGATCCGTGGAATTATTTTTTAACTGACTATATAACATGGTGCTCCTTTCGTAGGTGTTCTTAATATTGAATGCATTTTGCGCATCCTGCAGGCAGGGAGTACAAATGGTTTGTGGAAGTCGATCCCCCTTCTCAAGCTTAAAGCCGGTGCACTCAGAAATCATATCCGCAATGGAGATTCCAGCTTCATGCGTTCCCTCAAAAAGATTGACCGTGTTCGGATAGCTCCCCAGGCAAACACGACATGCTGAGGAGTCCATCTCTCTGTAATTGAATAAAAATGTGTTAGGTACCCATTGCCAACTAAATGTTTCCTTCTTACGGATACCAAATGGATTATTTTATCGTCAGATATAATTATTTACAAATCAGATGGAGATTAGAGATGTGTGGACTAACACTATCGACAACGCTTTCGATATTCATAGCCCTTTCAGACAGCCGCACAGTGGCTTTCAAAGCTTATTATTTGGCCAAAATATATGGCTTTTAAAAAATATATTATACTAAGAATATTTTCAAACAATTCCGCAAAATCAAAAACTAATCTAACCGATATTTGTATAAAAAACAACAAATACTAAGAATATTTTCAAACAATTCCGCAAAAGAAAAACTAATCTAACGTATATTTGTATAAAAAACAACAAATACTAAGAATATTTTCAAACAATTCCGCAAAATCAAAAACTAATCTAACGTATATTTGTATAAAAAACAACAAATTTTCGACAGCACTGCCTATTTTATCTTCTCCAGGACCTCTAATATATAGACGATTTCAGCATTGTGCCGCAGAGAAATGCCAGAATTTTGTACCAAAAAAACCACTGTGCGGCTGCTTGAAAGGTCCATTACTATCGATAGCGGAGCCGATAGTGTAAATCCACACATCTCTAATGCAACGTCCAGGGTAAACATCTGATTTGTCAACAAAATATTTGTATCTGACAAGTAAATAATATCTTTTGTGTCAGTAAGAAATAAACTAACAGATCTTTATTTAAATGCAGAGAGATGGACTCGTCAGTATGTCGTGTTTGCCTGGGGAGTTATCCAAACATGGTCAATATTTTTGAAGGGACACATGAAGCTACAGTCTCCATTTCCGATATGATTTCTGAGTGCACCGGCTTTAAGCTTGAGAAGGGGGATCGACTTCCACAAACCATTTGTACTCCCTGCCTGCAGGATGCGCAAAATGCATTCAATATAAGGAACACCTACGAAAGGAGCACCCTGTTGTACAGCCAGCTAAGAAATAATTCCATGGAGGAGGATCTTGTTACCTATCAGTGTGAAGTGCAAGTGAAGGAAGAAGTGGACGATTTTCCGATTAAGGAGGAACCTGAACCAGACCTGTGCCAGGTGAAGAACGAACCACTTGATGAAGACGCATTCGAGGAGGAACACAGTGCTAGTGCTGTTTCAGACTGCGACTCCAATCAGTCCGAAAGCCAAGTGAAGATCGAAGAAGATGAAGATTATGAATATTGTGAGCCTGAAAGTGGGGATGGTAAAAATAACAACCCCCATAAATGCTTCCAATGCCTAAAGACTTTTACAACGAAAACTAATCTTAAGCGCCACTTGCTAATTCACGCAAAAGATCGACCGTTTAAGTGCGCCCACTGCTCAAAGGATTTCCCTACCAATGGAACTCTTCAAGCACACATGCTATCCCATGAACGACTCTTTAAGTGTTCTTACTGCTCAAAAGGCTTCAAACGTAATTTACATCTTCAGGACCACTTGCGTATACACACAGGAGAAAGACCCTTTAAATGTCCCCACTGCTCAAACGATTTTAAAAATAGTTCACAATTTTACCGACACATGCGCATGCATTCGGGAAATCATTTGAAGTGTCCCTACTGCACCAAAACTTTTGGACGGACAACATACTTGAAGTTTCACTTGGCAATCCACACAGGAGAACGACCGTTTAAGTGTACTGAATGCTCAGCGACTTTTGTGAGAAATGCCAATCTTAGAGGACACATGCGGACGCACACGGGAGAGCGACCGTTCCAGTGCACCCAGTGCTCAAAAAGCTATACTAAAAAGTCACATCTTCAAGATCACTTGCGTTTTCACACTGGAGAACGACCCTTTAAGTGTACCCATTGCTCACAGGATTTCGCACAAAACAGACATCTTCAGGATCACTTGCGATGTCATGTTGGAGAAGTCTTCGAATGTGACATCTGCCTAGAAACTTTTGAAAGCAATGCAAATTTAAGGCTACACTTGTTGCTCCACACAGAGGAACGACCGTTCAAATGTACTGAATGCTCAGCGAGTTTTGTTAGCAATGGAACTCTTGAAACACACATGCTTACACACGTTATAAAAGGACCTTTTGAGTGTACCGAGTGCCCCAAAAGTTTTGCAAATAAGGCACACTTAAAGATTCACTCGGCAGTCCACTCTACGGAGCGACCGTTTCAGTGTACTGAATGCCCAAAAACTTTTACGAGAAATGATTCTCTGCGAACACATATGCGGGTTCACACGGGTAAACGACCGTTTGAGTGTACCCAGTGTTCAAAGACTTTTTATACGAAGCCACATCTTGAGAACCACTTGCGCGTACACACAGGAGAACGGCCCTTTAAGTGCACCCACTGCTCTAAGGGCTTTAAAGACCAATCATATCTTCAGGTACACATTCGGATTCACACAGGAGAGCGACCGTATAACTGTTCCCACTGCTCAAAGAGTTTTTCCCAGGGATCGACTCTAAAGCGACACTTAGAAACCCATAAGGAATCATAATTTGTAAAGAGTTCCAAAGATTTAAAACTATAAAGAAATTAATGAAACGTATTTTGTATGAAGATTTTCACTTTTTAGCCTTTTTGGTTGAACCTAAACATTACATTCCCGGAATCTTTTGAAAATAAAACTTCCATTATTTACAGGTGAAATACAAGTACTCTCGTTAACACGATTCGATCTATTTTTTATTGTAAAGCTAAATTAATGTCATTTTATTATTATTTATTTATTATAATTACCGTCAGCACCGTCAGCAATCCCCTCAATGCTAGAAATTTCATAATATTTTTGAATTAAGGCGCCATCTAGCATTCTATAAAGACCGAATTTTCGGTATTTTTATTAGTACCGACGGTCAATCGATAGTTCAGCGGTCACACTGCTCTCATCCCTAAAAAAAAATAGAACGCTCCGGCGTCGCGAAAATAATTAAAAATTCATCCTCACAGGAATATGGTTCGTGGAGCTCTCCGAGGTGGACGCCCCATGCGTGGGGGCATTCGTCCGCCGTTCAAGAAGACCTTTGTGCCCCGCCACCCGTTCGATTTGACACTGGCCGAGGTCTTCTTCCCCAAAGTTCCACTCGCCGGCGCTGTTGACGATTCTGCTCTCACCGCGGTAAATCAATAAACGCACATGCGTTGCCCTGCCGACTATTGTACGATCTCAATTTGCTTTTCAGGCCCTGCTGAAGCGCAACCAGGACTTGAGTCCCACGCCCAGCGAGCAGACGGCCATCGGCAATCTGGTGACCAAGGTACAGGCTGTGCTGGACAATCTCGTGGTGGCTCCCGGCGATCTGACCACTTGTGTAAGTACAATATAATACTTTACCAGCTATCCAGTCTCCGTATCACATCATATTTTCAATCGACAGCAACTGGAGGAGGTGCGTCAAGTGGGCTCGTTCAAGAAGGGCACCATTCTTACCGGCAACAATGTGGCCGATGTGGTGGTCATCCTGAAGACTCTGCCCACCAAGGAGTCGGTTGACGCTCTGGCCAAGAAGGTGGAGGCTGATCTGAAGGCCAGCATGAAGACTGAGGTGCTGACCAAGGGTGACCAGCACACCGTCCAGATCCACGAGCGCGGCTTCGACATTGCCAACGTCCATGCCAAGGTGCGCATTCTGATCGCCACCTTGCCGCAGAACCTGCGCAAGCTGGAGCCGGAGATCCATTTAGATCACAAGCTGATGCAGAGTCATCTGGCCGCCATTCGGCACACGCGTTGGTTTGAGGAGAACGCCCACCACTCCTCGATCAAGGTGCTCATTCGCATTCTCAAGGATCTCACCAGGCGCTTTGACGCCTTCACGCCGTTGTCGGCCTGGATGTTGGACCTCATCGCCCACCTGGCCATCATGAACAACCCTTCGCGTCAGGCGCTGCCCATTAACTTGGCCTTCCGTCGCGTCTTTCAGCTTCTTTCCGCCGGACTCTTTTTGCCCGGCTCCGCTGGCATAACGGATCCCACTGAACCGGGTCACATCCGTGTGCACACTGCCATGACGCTGGAGCAGCAGGATGTCTGCTGCTACACATCGCAGACGCTGCTCCGCGTGCTGGCCCATGGCGGCTACAAACACATTCTGGGACTGGAGGGCAATACCAGCATTGTGCGCGAAATGTCCGTCTGGAACGGAGTGTGCGTTTCGCCCCTAACCGCTGTCTACGAGAAGCCAACGGACAAGAAGGAGGGCGACCTCGAGGAGGACATCGAGATGATCGAGAATGAGAACGAGGAAGAGGGCAGCGACGATGGAGCCGAGTAAATCAGCGCAGGCTGTTAATTTACAATTGTATTTCATATTCCACATTTCGTATTTTTTGAACAACACTGACCCTACTTATAACTTGATTAAACTACTCCCAAGTATGGGCTCATCCTCACCAATATTGTCTGCTATTTCCTTGCCCACCAAGTTCCAGTAGGCCTCCGCAGTCAGGCCGCTGGGTTCACTAACTTTAATGGCCATGTCTGTCACCTGCAGTTTGTGGCCTTTTTCTAGACCTCTAGCGGCCACAATAGATTTGCCTAGTTTGTCTCGGCAGGGCAGCTCGCAAGGCAAAATGGTTTTGTACCCAACATCCTGAAGTGCGTCCTCCAGTTCCTGACTGCCATTTAGTTTTTGCAATATTTCATTAGGTGTCGGGGCAACGGCCGAGAGTTCAAAATGATTAATTGCTGTGGTAAGAGCTCTTAACTCGTGGGGTTCCAGAGAGCATCGATGGTCGGAGCCCTTCTGACTCTTGTCCAGTGTGAAATGGCGCTCCACAATGCGTGCTCCGAGTAAAACAGCGGCTTGACTTATGACCACTCCTAGCTCATGACCCGAATAACCAATTGCCACATTGGGAAAGCGCCTCCTGAACAAGGAAATCAACTGCAAGTTACAATCTTTGGGGGCAGTTGGGTATGACGAAACACAGTGCATTAGAGCGTAGTTCTGTTTTCCAGACTCGGACATAGTTTGCACAATTCTCTCCACAGTTTCCATGGTCTGCATTCCGGTGGAAATCACCAATGGCAATTCCAAGCCGGCTGCCTTTTTAAGAAGCGGAAAGTTGTTGGCATCTCCGGAGCCAATTTTAATGAAAGGAACATTTAGATCGACCAGAAATTCTAACGAAATCTAAAATTAAAAAGATTCGGGAAGCATTATTAGTACATATTTATCGGTCTTAAAAAGGACACAAGTCAAAGAAGAGGTAATCAACTGTCTAAATTAATTTTGAAATATAAATTTAATTGAATTAAAGTATAAAATCAAAAATTTACCTAATTATAATTTCAGCTTTTAAATTGTATTAGGTATGTATGCTTTGAAGACAAAAATGTTTCAACTTTATCTTATTGGAAAACCAACAATTTTTAGGGAAAATATGGCAAAAAATATTAAGCTGTTAGCGCTCTAAAGAACAAATTGAAGTTTCTATTAAACAAGAAAGGAAGCTAGCTTCGGCCAGCCGAAGCTTATATACCCTTGCAGATCATTCCTATTAATTTACAAATCGCAAAAATGTTCAATTTCCTATTATTTCTCTTATTTCCGATCGTTCCTATGGCAGCTATATGATATAGTAGTTCGATTTTGATAAAATTAAAATCGAAATTCGGAAATATTTAAAAAGAGTCATATCCCAGAGTAGAAGAGAATACAATAAAAACCAACGAAGCAATAATTTATTTCCTATTATATTCCCATAAATTTTCCGATCGTTCCTATGTTCCTACTTCCAAAAACACCGAAGCTAGAATTTTTTTAACGTTTTTTTTTCCGATCCTTCCTATGGGAGCTATAGGATATAGTTGTCCGATCCGGTCGGTTCCGACTTATATACTACCTGCAATAGTAAGAAGACTTTTGGGAAAGTTTCATCCCGATAGCTTAAAAACTGAGAGACTAGTTTGCGTAGAAACAGACAGACGGACAGACGGACGGACAGACGGACATGGCTAGATCGACTCGTCTAGTGATGCTGATCAAGAATATATATACTTGATGGGGTCGGAAACGTCTCCTTCACTGCGTTGCAAACTTCTGACTGAAATCATAATACCCTCTGCAAGGGTATACAAACCGACCACCAATTAAGATCAATTGAATTTGTAGATACTACCTCGTCCATGGCGGAAGCCGTAAAGTCCACATTTATTTGCCTGCTGTAGGCCTGCAGTTCGAGGTACTGATCTTTGGAGAACTCCAGGTACTCCTTGTGCGCCCCGTAGGTTTTTCCCCAGGCGTGTTCGCTTTTATACTCGCGATCTAGAGCGGATCGCGTAAACTTTGCAGCCAAATCGGATTTTTGAAACTTAACACAATGGCAGCCGGCTTTCTTGGCCTCGTAAATCATCTTTTTGGCTGTCGCCAGGCAGCCCTGGTGGTTTTGACCAATTTCCGCAATAATATAAACGGCATTAGCCACTTTTCCGCTCAAAATATCGGTCAAAAGCATTTTATATAAATTCAAACCCGCCTAATTTAACAGTTAATTAAATTATAGACGGGCGTAGGCAGGAAAGCTTATCGAATGGAAAATTTATAGCAATCGATAAGAAATAAAATAAGAGTACATTTTAAAATGAATACCTTTTTGTTTAATTTGATTTTTAATTAACTAGTTAATTAATAAGGTAGATTATATCCCGCGGTTTAAAAATCGAAATTACTATTCGTTTTCTTTGTTTAAACTTTAAAGCCTACTTTTGGATGATACCGGTTATTAAAACAGAAATAAAAAATTACAATTAGGAATATGAATATATGAATATGAATAATAATATTAAATACCTTTTTAAAAACCGATAACGTTTTTTGTTCAAAAGTTCAAATAAATAGAAATGAATAATCGATTAGATAAGATGGCGTCTTTGATCTGGCCACATATTCTTTTTCCGGCGATGTGGCCACCCTGCCTTGCTGCACACTCGCCATCCCGCTCACACGCTCGCAACCGCACGACGCAGAAAAGCAGCGAGCATGCGGAAAAGGGACAACAACACGCCTGTCGGGCATGACTAACTGCCTGTTTCGTTCCTTCCTGCTGCTCGGTCAATGTAATGTGGACACACTGGAGAAATTTTCATACTAGTTAGCTGTGAAAAGTATTTAGCAGAAATAGATTTGGGAAACTACAGATTTCGAGGCTATTTCGGCGCTACCAACTAACGTTCGCGGTAACCTCGACACCCAGCAGTAGCAGCAGCAGCAGCAGCAGTGCACCAGATCCACGGATTCAAGACGCAAACGCAAACATGGGCGACGTGATGAATATCGACAGCATAATATCGCGACTTCTGGAGGTGCGTGGGGCACGGCCAGGCAAGAACGTACAGCTCTCGGAAAGCGAGATTCGGGCATTGTGCCTGAAGTCGCGCGAGATCTTCCTCTCGCAGCCGATACTCCTCGAGCTGGAGGCGCCGCTCAAGATCTGCGGCGACATCCACGGCCAGTACTACGATCTGTTGCGTTTGTTCGAGTACGGCGGCTTCCCGCCGGAGTCGAACTACCTCTTCCTGGGCGACTACGTCGACCGCGGCAAGCAGTCGCTGGAGACCATCTGCCTGCTGCTCGCCTACAAGATCAAATACTCGGAGAACTTCTTCCTGCTGCGCGGCAACCACGAGTGCGCCAGCATCAATCGCATATACGGATTCTACGACGAGTGCAAGCGTCGCTACAGCATCAAGTTGTGGAAGACGTTCACCGACTGCTTCAACTGTCTGCCGGTGGCGGCCATTGTCGACGAGAAGATCTTCTGCTGCCACGGCGGCCTCAGTCCCGATCTGACCTCCATGGAGCAAATCCGTCGCATAATGCGCCCCACCGACGTGCCCGACCAGGGACTGCTGTGCGATTTGCTCTGGTCCGATCCCGACAAGGACACCATGGGCTGGGGCGAGAACGATCGCGGCGTGAGCTTCACATTCGGCGCCGAGGTCGTGGCCAAGTTCTTGCAGAAGCACGAGTTCGATCTCATCTGCCGAGCCCATCAGGTCGTCGAGGATGGCTACGAGTTCTTCGCCAAGCGCCAGCTGGTCACCCTCTTCTCGGCGCCCAACTATTGCGGCGAGTTCGACAACGCCGGAGCCATGATGTCCGTGGACGACACGCTGATGTGCTCGTTCCAGATCCTCAAGCCCGCTGACAAGCGTAAAAAGTAATATCACACACATGCAGCACCACGAGCAGTCTTTTTCTATATAAAAAACAAAATCAATAAGAAAAACCAATCAAGAAACAACAAAACAAAACAAAACACACCCAACAACAACCAGAAATAAAATGCAAATGCTTTGAAAGAAAACATCAGATCACGGATGAAACGTAAGTGTAGGCTGCTAACGCAGAACAATCGCCCAGTGAATCACACTCTCATTCCAACCTTATCTCTGTTTTTGGTCACTTTTATCATCGGCAGCCGGGGCGAGTCAAAATCCACAAGAAAGTCCCTCAACAATTCGACAACAGCCAGCGAATGCATGGAGGAGCTGCGCCTCGATCAAAGGACATCATCCTGGGTCCCTAGCAAAAGAATGAAGTTTTCCCTTCCCCCCATTGAGATTTTATTCGCAATTACAAACACATTGACAAATACCATGATTAAAAGCCACATACATATTTATTTTTAATAGCCCCTCATATACTTATATATATATGAACGAATGTATGTATATCTATTGACCAACCATCCACCCACACACACACTTTGCCTACACCTGCGATTATAGGTTTTGTCCAAATTTTAAACACTAGGTAAACAGGTCCGTACGAGCAGAGCACCCAGCATAATATTGGATTAGATGTACGGAGAGTGACTGGACCTCTCAGTCGGTCACAAAGCATATACATAGAAAGGGGGCCCTGTAGCGCTCTTTGGCCTTAAGAGTATAAAGCAAAACAAAACGAAAAATCGAAGAAGGAGGGAAACCGTTGAACAGAGGAGGAAAACGCTTGCCAAGAAGTGAAATATAAACACTAAGTTTTCGACCTTGAATCAGTTTTTTGTTCGTCCACATTGCCGTCTGATCAAATGGACCGGACACCCCAGAGGAATACCTGCACCCAAATCAAAGAAATTTATTATTTTTTGCATCCAACAACACTCCTTTCCGTTCGTCATCAATCAATACGAATTACGACCCCCCTCGCCCGTCATTTTTAAGATGTGTTTTTTTAAAAATTAACTATTATTAATATGTATTATCAATAATCCTTTGTATTAATAAACAAATGATATAAAACGTGTATGAATTATGAAACTGATTTCAATAAACATTTGAAAAATCCATAATTCTCGGCATATTTTGTATTTCGCTTTATTTACATTTACATTTAGGAAAATACTTAACATTTGTTCTAAATGGATGCGTTCTAATGGGATGTCTTTTTGGTGTGATCTAGTGAGCGGCCGCCTTTCGAGATCTACTCCTTGGAGCTGCTGGCCTCAACTTGGACGGATGGGCTTGGCTGAGGGGCGTCCACAGTGGGAGTAGCAGCCGCCTCCACCACCACCGGATTCTCCTCAATCTGGCAGGCCTCCACGGCAGCGGTTACCTCGGCCACGGCGGGTGTACTTTCTCCAGGCTTCTCTGGGCTAGTCTCCCCGTTCTCCTGCGGCTCCACTACTTCAGCGGGCTCTGCCACGGCTCCTTCTTGCGCTTCCGGGACCACCACCACCTCACTGTGGGCCAAGGGCGTATGGCCCTGGAGCACCTCAGGATTGATGCTGTTGATGATGCCACGCAGCCGCTGGATCTCATCGTTGGCCAGCTGCAGGTCCTGCTGCAGGCGCTCGTACTTGTCGTGCTGGTGGCGCACCACGCCGATGTGGTTCCGGATGTACTCCATCGGATTCTCGGGCCGCTCCTTAATCACGCGTATGAAGATCTTGGTCAGCGAGTCCAGGACGCTGCCGCGCTCCAGGTAGCGCCGGATCTCGTCGCGCTTCGGATCGATTGGCTGTGTCATCGTGCAAGAGTAGTGGTTAGCCAGTGGCAATCAGATTTTCGGAAAAAGCTCACCTTAAAGGACATCTTTGCAAAAATGGAGACAGGTGGTGTGACCGAAAATGGAACTTCGAAAAATACCAAAGTCAAGCCCCCTCTCATTGTATTTTTCCAGGGCTGCAAGCTGCCCTTAAATCGGAACTGGTTCAGTTCCAATCTATTTGACTCGAAGTTTTAATGAATTCATAGAAGTGTTTTTAAAGCTCTGCAAACGCAAAATAGCAAAAAAAGGAATGCCAAAAAATTTGTAATTGGCATTTTTTCAGTTTATAACTTTTACTTTATTATTATAATAGTTACTTACTTTATACAAATATTTAAAAAATCAAAAAGCTTACTAATTTCGAAAAAAGGTTTGAAAAGTTGCTAGGAATAAAAGACTGTAGGTGCATAAACTATAGTTTTCTATAGTCTTTCACTAACCATTTTTAAGTTTATCCTATAAACTGCTTTTGAAATCATCCAGAAATATTCAAATTTTGGCGGATTGAGACCTCTGCGCATGTCCAAGAATTGTATACCTCACATGTACATTCACTATTTTTATTCCACTGGATACAGCAATTGGGCGAACGGTTTTTCAAGAGGAGCACGCTCAGAATATATCAATCCAATGATGAATACGTTTGAGAACACCTTCATCCGGGGACCCTCGCCGTCCTATTCCGACGATGCCAACTCGGAGAACGCGCTGTCCGTTACTCTGCCCATCGGAGCAGCGGTGCCGGATCTGGACTTTTGTCGCGACGACTCCAAGACGGATACGGGCGACTACTTCGACGAGAAGTACAACAGCGACAGCTGCTCACGTCTGCATCCCGGTCACCAGGGGCGCAACACCTTCGCCTTCTGGACCATAGTGGTTCTCCTTTTGGTTCTGACCGTTGGCAATTTGATCCTGACCCTCACTATTGTGGGTGTGCTGCGGTTGGGCAAAGGTGTCCAAGGAATGGAGGTGATTCCCGAGGTGGACGTGGTCAAGTTCTATGGCTCCACGGACCTGGAGCGGGTCCAGACCAACTCGATCGGACAGATTCACGGCTTCTCCGATGTCCCGGTGACCATCAGCAGCGATGCCGCCGACCATGGCGAAGGTGGCGTCAATGTGCGGGTGTTTCGCAATGGCAATGGTGCTACCAACGAACGCGACAGGATTGTCCTGAACAGGGAGGGCATCCTCGTCCAGGCCACGAATCTGTTTGAGGTCAAGGACCCGATCGATAAGCAACCCATTTTCACCACCCACCGTCCGCAGTATAACATTCCAGGTGGAGTGGAGGCGCTGCAGGCCAAGGTGGTGAGTGCCAGCGGCATCGCGAGTCCCATCGACGAGTCCCTCGTGCTGGAGAGCGACGGACGCATGGCCATTCGGGGCTCCGAGGGCGTCTACTTCGATGGGGCCAGCGTTGACATGCAGGCCGAGCATCACGTTTTGATAAACTCCACACAGGGCGCCACCATCCTGGAGGCTGGCACAGGCATCTTCCTGGACATGGAGCGCATCCCCATCGTCAGCTCGGAGCTGGGACTCCGCACGGGCAGCGTGCAGTACAAGATCTGTGTGTGCATGCCGCACGGAACTCTCTTCCGCATCGCTATTCCAAGAGTGCACAACGGTCCCAAGATCACGTGTGCCCACTTCAGCGGCAAGGACGATCCCTGCGAGGTCAACTAAGTGCCGTCCTGCCAGAAATAAAGAGAATCGTTACGATTATCGTATCCCTAAAACAAATGTTACGTAGCACTTTTTATTTTCCAGGAAATGTACAGGATTTGAAAGAGTATGATGCGAAAAACCGATTCTTAACTTGCATTGCAATGCACAAGATGATCCTGATTAAGTGCGGAGCAGGTTGGGGTGGGGTGAGGGGAGGTTGTGGATTGAAAACTAAATAGTTCCGATTGGCCAGATATAATACATAGATGGTATTGAATTCGCTGGATGAGAATGTACACAATGAGAGGCGAGGGACAATTTCAAATCAAGTGTGAATTTCATTCAGAAACTAATAACTTTTAAAGGATTAGCGCGCGGGTTAGCCTACTTCCAGTTGGGGTTCCCTAAACACCCGGAGGCGGTGGCGGTGGTGGAAGCGGCGGTGGATGATGCTGGTGGCGGGTCCTTGACGAGCTGGGAGTCACGCCTGCCATATTGTCCGTCGCCATTCTAAGAAGCTCAGCTTCACTTAGATGCGCCAAACGACCTTTGCTCTTCGGCTTCGCAGCTGAAAGAAAACGTTGATAATACTCCGAATTTTTGTGGGAATCCCAGCCGACTTACCCAATGAACTGGTCGTGGTGATTGCGTCCTCGGGATTGTACTCCTCATCCCCTTCGCCAGCATTGGAAGACAGGTCCGTCTTGTCCTTGATGCTGGCCAGGATCTTCGAAAGATTTGGTGGAATTGATATGCCGGCTAGAACATTCGACGAGGATGCGGATCCCTGGAGAAAAACGAGACATGAAATTAGAGCAACGCTAGACTGGGATGTACAAATCCAGCACTTACCGAGGGCTCCACTTTAAGCAAGCCGGCTATTTCCATTTGTTGCGCGGCTATTTGTTTGTTAATTTCATTTACCTGCCGCTCAAGATCGTTTGGTATTCTTGGAGCATTCGGCACCAATTCGTCGTCGGAACCGCCAGGCGAATAGGGCTCATCATCGGCATTGTTCGTCACCGTTGGCAGGGGCACCGATTTGGGTACAGCTGAAAATATCAATCATTAATGTAAGGCCCTTAAATGATCTTTTAGTTTATACTTACACTTCTGTAGCTTAGCAATTGGCGCCTTGATGATAGCATCGATGTCGAACTCATCATCCTTGGAGCTGGTCGAGTGGGTGCTCGCCTTGCGTTTGGGGCTGCTTTGGGGTGTGAACACAGTCGTGCTGCGAGATTTCTGCAACGGAAAAACAGTATCTATGTTTGTAAAGCTTAAAGGTAAGCTTGAAATGCTTACCTTTGCTACCTTGCTGCTTGCAGTGGGAACCGGAGAAGGCACTGATGGTGTCGTCGGCGGAGCTTCTGTAGGTCGCCTGCTCACGCAGCGCACGATTATTCCAAGCAACGTGTTGGGTCGTTGGGCGTCCTCGAAGAACGGAACTGACTCTGGGGTCTGCAGCGCTGGTGGCAACTCATCGTTGGTGCCCAGTGGGAATATGTAAAAGTCCCGAACTTGATCCGAGTCCACTCCCAAGACACCCAACCGCTGACGCGAATCGAGGTACTCAAAGAAGAGATCGAACTTGCGCGTCTCGCTGGGCGATGCAGGAAATATATTCACAAGGACCACCTCCTTTGTGGGACTCTTTTTCAGCTTCTTGATGTACTCCCAGACATTTACGCGGGTGATGCGACCGATTACATCCATCTGGCTTGGCATTAAGCTACCTAGTTGGTTGCAGTTACCCTGGACGGGGTACATTACCATCTCAAAGTCAGCCAGGTCTATCATCTTAAGGGTGCCGGACCACAGGGAACTCATGGTCAGGCCTTGCACATATCGGGAGTAGTTATCCTGGGGCTCTGCGGCCTTTGAACTTGGAAGAGTTGGAAGTGGCTTGGGTAAAGGCTTCGGTTTTCCCAAATTCGCTGCCTGCTCAACGGTTTTCTCAGATTCCAAAATTTGATCTATCAGATTGTAGGTATTGGGCTCTACTTTCTTTTCCGTCATCTTTTTGGGCACCGGCGACTGATCGTTTTCTTCTCTCTTCTTGGGCAAGGGCGAGGGAATGACCTCATCTCTTTCCCTGCTCTGCTTCTCGCGGGATCGATGCTCTCGTTCTCCTCCTCCAGCTGACTCCCCTTCGTTGTGGTGTCGGCGATGGCGCTTCTCAACGTTTCGACCCCGACTATTAGAACGACTGCGACTCCGTTTGCGGTGATGATGTTTGTGGCTCTTGTGGCGCTTCTCCTTAGATGACCCCGACTTCTCCCTGGAGGAGGAACGTTCCAGAATAGAGGTATCTGTCTCACTCACCAGTGACGACTGCATTTTGTCAACCGTAGATGGTTCGATGACATCCTCTTCTGGCAGCGTAACATCCACTTTCGTGGCGATCATCTCCTCCCCCTTGTGCGTCTTAACGACATAATTTTGGGCACACGAAAGCATATCCAGCTCAGATTTCTTGATCATGTCCAGCTGGTGCCGATTCTCCTCCTCTCGCCACTTGGCCAATTCTTGGCTGGCTAACTGCTCGGGCGTCATTCTCACCAGCTGCTTGGGCTCCACCTGCTTGGCACATATCTTCTCGAACAGGGTCCGGTTCTTGCGATCCTTGATGTTAAACATAAGCGACCGGTACTTGGCCTTGTACTTGGCACCCACGTCTCGTCCAAACGAATTGAACATTTCTAATTCCACGTTCTTGACAAACTGATCCACTTCAAGTACCGTCAGCCACTGGGTTGCTGTCTGGCTTGAGGTCAGCTCTGCAGCCTGGGCCTCTTTGATCCGCGCTAGCAGCTGCTCCCTGAGGGACCGTCGAATGCCGATTCGAACTGGCTCGGGCTTGCCTGTGCTTCGACTAGGTGTGGCCACTTGCGCTGGAGTTGAAGGCCTCTCTTTCTCCTTATCCTTCTTGGGCATGGGACGCACGGAAGAGATCCCCAGTGGGTTAACCTGAACTGCGATTGGTTGGCATATTTTGGTCGCAGCTTCAATCGGCTTTTTTGGGATTGCAACTCCAACTGCGGCAGCTTCAGCGACGGTGGATAATTCCGGGGCTCGTTTCAGCTGACGCTTCTATCAATAAATTTAATGAATTTCGTGAATTTCGATTTAAAAGTAAACGGGACTTACCTCTGCGTCGGTTGACTGTAGTGTTCCCGAGGGCAGTACCTCGAAGGTGGGATTCTCCTGAAGCCATTTTCGGAACTGATGTGCAGATGGTGCCAGGTGGCCGGTAATTACACGTCCCGTTCTACGTTCAAACACATTTATCTGAAAGGATCGTGTATAATTTTTTAGTTGAAGATGCTAAAATAAGATTAGGCCTATTGCTTACCCGATCCACCTTCGACACGGAGTCCGCCTGCCTCAGCACGTCCTCAAACAAATCCTTTTTCTTGTTTTTCTTGGCCTCCAGGGAGTTGTTCAATGGCGATTGGACGTTGGCAAATTGTGGCAACGGACTTTCTGGACCCTTCGCCACGGTGTGTGAGTGAAGGGCGCTTTGGGCGTACTTCCGTATACACTCTTCGCCACAGTAAACGGAATTGGAGCTCGCCGGCCGCTTGCAGACTACACAGATCGACTCCGAAATACGGTTATTAGGGGATGGACCCAATTTGATAAAGTTAAGCTGAGGCTGCTGCTGGTTAGGGATTGTACTGCTTGGGAATTTCTTCGCCGACTTGATCATGGGAATTCGCATGGGGGAACTGGCTACAGTAACCCCCACCGGCAGTGTTCTTCTGGGCGTCGAAGGAGTCGTGACCTGAACAAATTCCACCGACGACGATAGTACTTTGGTTTCATTTGGTTTTTCCTCAGCTTGTGCGGATGTTTTGGTAACCAACATGTCCGTTATTCGTGGTTGGCTCTGGAAAGTTAAACAATCAATAAATGTAAGCAGACTTAAAGAAACGGATTTCACGGTACCTTCTCCTCCTGTTTTTTAACACATTTGGGGCACTTCCAGTCGACGCCCTTGTGTTCCATCTCTGTGCCCATTGCTTTGGTCACCCCCACACATGTTCCGTGGAACCAATCCTCGCACAAGTCACAGCAGATCATGAAACGATTATTATGGGGCTGACGGCAGATACACCAGAGCCTAAAATAAAAAAATAAATGGTTGGTAATTTTTCACAAAATATTTCAGAATTATCGCATTTACGAAATGAACCATGGCGAATCTTTAGAAGCTTACTTGTTGGGATCATCGTCATCCTCCTGAGATTCTGAAGCCTCGGGATCATTGCTCTGACTCGTGTTAAGCTTCTTCGATCTTCTCGGCACCGTTGAGCGCCTGGGTAGCGATGGCTCCCTGGGATTGGGTCGTTTTGGCCCTACTCCCGATTGGCTGTCATTACTCAGGCTGCTAATATTGGCCAGCTGACTAATGCTTGTATCGAGACTCGTTTCACCAAAGGACACGTTGCCCAGATCCCCGCTACTAGTCGTGGCTATTCCCGAGGCTGCGGGAAACTGTGCCCGTCGTTTGGCACGCGTTGTGGGCGCTTCCATGGGAGGCAGGTAAATGACCCGACCGTTGCCACGCACAACCTTTGCTGAGGTAGCCAAAGGTGTCACCACGCTCCTCGAGGGTGTACTACAGGCAATGGGCAATGAGGTCATCGATTGTGCGGGCTCTACAAGAACACCATGGGATGGCAGATTCGCTTGGGTCTGAAAAAAATTATAAAGTTAAGCTTTAAAATCAGAACACAGGAGCTCTACAGTGTACACCTACCTGAACGGTTGAGGGATGCGATAAGATTACAGGCTGGACGGGCGTAGGCAATGACACAATGTCATCCAGAGTCCCTGGCTCTGTGCTGGCCAGCACTTGCTTTACCACCTCGGCCTCAAACTGTTTGTCCTCCTCTATCAGACCCACCACATGCTGAAGAAAATCTGCAGTAATCTCATCTTCGTCTGCCGTCTCCATAATGTCAATGTGATCTACCCCAGCGGGAGTTTCCGGTCCTTGCAACCCTGAAGTACCAAAGTTTTGTGGTGGCAACTGGGGAACTAGTACGGGACCCAGATCCGCCGCTGTGCTCTCCAGCATCTTAACAAGTTTTGGTATATCCTCGTCTGCATTCACTGGCGGTTGTTCCACGAGCGTCGACTTCAGCAGTTCGTCCTGCACAATCGAGTTGATTAGATCAAGCTGCTTGTCATTCTCTGCCGCCAACTCGGAGGAACTCTGGTGGGTCTCGATCACAATTTGAGCGGGCAACTTATGCGACTGAGCCGTGTCCACACCGATGGGCATGAACCCTTTTGACGGGGTTAAAGCTTGGGCAGGAGCAGGAACAGGAACCACAATAGGCGGCATCTGCTGGCTGTAGCTCGATCTTGGGGTGCTAGGCGACATGACAGCCCGATGTCGGAGAGGATCAGGCGAAGACTTGATGGTCGCATTGTTGTTCTCGCCCAGGAGGCTGTTGAGATTGGTGAACACGCCTTTGGGGCTGGCCATGTTCTTGTTAATGATAATCTCTTTAACCTCCTGCGGCGAATTCATGATCCTACCCAAGTGCACGGCTGGCATACGGCGTACATTGGAATTTGCCGGTGCCGCTGTTGGCAGTGGTGGTTTTTTGACGGGCAGCGTCTGATGTGTGGGTCGGATCTTGAGGAACGAGGTGCTGGGAAGTCCTCTGCCGAGGGCAAACACTGTGGGCGCCGCTTTCGTGGGCAACTGAATGATTTGGCCAATCTGCGGAGCCTTCTGTTCCACGACGACTTCCTTGCGTTTCTTTAGTTCGGGGAAGTGCTGGGGTGTGGATGGCGACGGGTGCAGAGGCTTCGTTGGTTTGCTTTGAGCTGGCCTCACCACCTTCCTCACTCGCTTCCTCTTGTTCGAATTGCGGCCGCCGCTGCGCCTCATATCAAAGTCCATGTCGCTGTCCCGGTCGTTGTCCGAGTCCTGGAAGTCATCGCTCTCCTCGCTCATTTCCTCCGTATCATAGGACTTGTCGGCGTTCTCCTCGTCCGCAGGGTCCGAGCTTTGGGCATCGTCATCGTCTTCAATGTAGTCCTGCACTGGAGCCATCACCTTAACGGGAGAGCGCGTTGGCCTCGGCCGGACACTCACCATGCTGCTCGCGATAATCTCTGTCTTTTGTCTTGGCGGTGGCAGTGGCGGCTGGATAGGCTTGCGGATCACCTGCACCTTGGATTGCAGCTGCGGAACTTGTTGCGGCTTGACGGCCACTCTTTGGACCTTCACCTGCAGCGGACTGAAGGGAATTGCCTGGATCCGCTTTTTGGCATTGATTAGCTTGACACTGCCCGGTGCTTGCATAATAATCTTGCGGCTTTGGGCCTGCACTTCCATGGCCATCTTCTCGGCTCGCTTGTGATTCTTAAGCTGCTCAGGCGATGTGAAGGGTGTGTAGTTGTGGTCGTTACGGATAACTTCCAGCTGAGCGTCTGTTTCCGCAGTCCTCTTGTAGACAGAAACTCCTGCGAGCTCTGTAAATAGAATATAAATAATTAAGAGGCTGAGGGGGTTTATTTTTAGTTGTGGTCTAAACGAGGCGGTTCTATCATTTGGACCACATCTAGGTATGCTATTTACTCAGTGCATTTTTCACAACCATATCAGCCGTGCTGTCCGCATAGAACTGCTCCACCCGCAGGCCCACAATTTGGGGTCGCTCCCTGGGCCTGCGTCGTTTCCGCTTTTTGATGGTCTTGGGCTTTCGGCCGGCACGCCTGCGGGTGCGAGGGGCATCGGTTTCCGTCTCCGTGGAGTCACCATTGTTCTCCTCGCCGGTGTTTTGGTTATCCTCGTCCTGGGCTTCCACATCGCTGGAATCGTCGCCACCGCCACTTTGGCTGCCGTTGTCGCTGTCCAGCTCAGAGTCCGTGGCCGCGTCCATGAAGCTGGCCAGCTCCTCCAGCCGTTCGGCTTCCTCCTGGTCCACCATGCTGGGCGTGGGCGATGTGAGACGCACCACGCTGATGGTGGAAATCGATTTTTCCTCTGCATGAAACAAGTGTCAGTAGAGGAGAGATGGAGGGATGCCGGCGTAAGACTCACCCATGATGTTCCCGATGGCGCGCTCGTCGAAGGAGACGCCATTCTTGCTGTAGACCACCACCAGATTGGAGTCACCATCGGCTGCCGCCGGCCGGGCGCTGGGCGCCTCCGTAAACACCGAACTGGACATGGCGCCAACTGCTCCTGATCTCCCCTAGCGGCGCATTGGAGTCGGCGGACCTCACAGCGAGCACTTTATCGGCTCAGAACAAAACGACTCATTTGTTGTTGCATCCGCCGCGTTGTGACGCCGACATTGAGTATCGGGATGGAAACGGGTCACTGGGATTCGGTGGTCGATACGTAATACTGGTATTGCTCCACAATCTGCTCCCACAAGTTGGCTGATCGGTAGGTTGTGATTCGGGCGCAGAATTGGCTTATTTTCCGCTATAAAATGCAAATTCTTCTGAATTATGAAAATAAAATTTGCAATAAAAGCCAGCTAGAGTGTGACCAGACCTGGGAATGCTGCCGATGCCGTAAGTTATCGATAGTTCTCGAGCGCCAAACTAAATTTTGCTCGCTCTTTATTAGGGGGAGTCCCCTCTTTTCAATTTATGTTATTATATATAATATCACTGATTTTTTTTAACGTCAAGATTGTGTTAATTTATATAATATAATTAATTTTATAACAAATATATTGCAAATACATTTTATAAATATGAACTCAAGCCCACGATCACCAAACAATTTCGGTTTATTTTGGCGTTCGGCAGTCGGTCATACTTTTGCAGAAAACAACAAGAAAAGAAACACTGATAAAAACACATAATTTACTGCCTTTGTTTGCCTTTGCCCCGTACTATCAGCTAATCTTACTGGGCTGAGCACTCGTCGTCGTCCAGTGGGCCAGTTAAACTTTGGCCTCCCTCGTTACACCATGTCAGCTTTCCAAATGGGATCGGGCCATGCCGTGCCCATGACTCTCTTCCGGGACAACAGGGATCGCGCCGTAAAGGCAATCCTGAAGGAGCTTCTCCCAGGCCTCAAGTTCGATGCGGGCAACCTACTAGTGCTCCTCGAGGGCGGCAAGGACAAGAGCCTGTACAACACCGACGTGGACTATGTTTTCCGGCAGGAGTCATACTTCCAGTACTTGTTCGGCGTCAAGGAGCCAGCCTGCTATGGAATCCTCACCATCGATGTGAAAACTGGCGCCCAGAAGAGCGTTCTGTTCGTTCCCCGCTTTCCCGATGAGTACGGCACCTGGATGGGCGAACTGCTCGGTCTGGAGGCGTTCAAGGACATGTACGAGGTGGACGAGGTACTCTACGCCGACGAACTGAACACCTATTTGGAGAGGGCGTTGCCCAAGCTGATACTCACGCTGAGCGGCACCAACAGCGATAGCGGCCTCACCCTCCAGCCGCCGGAGTTTGAGGGCAAGGAGAAGTACGTGACCGACTGCGATCTTCTGTATCCCATTCTCTCCGAATGCCGGGTGATCAAGTCACCCGAGGAGATCGAGGTGCTGCGGTATGTCGCCAAGGTTTCCTCGGACGCCCACATCAAGGTGATGAAGTTTATGCGACCCGGTCGCATGGAGTTCGAGGGCGAGTCCCTGTTCCTGCACCACGCCTACTCTGTGGGCGGATGCCGGCACGCCTCGTACACCTGCATCTGCGGCAGCGGGACGAACTCCTCGATCTTGCACTATGGTCACGCAGGAGCACCCAACAGCCGGCCCGTCCAGGACGGCGATCTCTGCCTGTTCGACATGGGAGCCAACTATTGCGGCTACGCGGCAGACATCACCTGCACGTTCCCGGCCAACGGCAAGTTCACCGAGGACCAGAAGTTTATCTACAACGCCGTGTTGGCTGCCCGCAATGCGGTAACGGAGGCGGCCAGAGATGGAGTATCCTGGGTGGACATGCACAAGTTGGCGGGCAGGGTTCTGCTGCAGCGCCTTAAGGAGGGCGGCTTGCTAACGGGCGATGTGGAGGAAATGCTCGAGGCAGGTGTTTCCGGAGTGTTCCAGCCGCATGGCCTGGGCCATTTGATCGGTCTGGATGTGCACGATGTGGGCGGATATCTTCCCTCTGAACCGAGTCGCCCCAGTGAGCCGTGGCTGAGCAAGTTGCGCTTTGCCCGCATCCTTAGGGCCGGCATGTATGTGACAATCGAACCGGGCTGCTACTTCATCGATTGGCTGATGGACAAAGCCCTGGCCGATCCAAACATTGTCAAATACATCAACGTGGAGATGTTCAAGCGCTTCCGCGGATTTGGAGGCGTGCGCATCGAGGACGATGTGTTAATTACTAAAACTGGCGTCGAGAACTTTGCTATTGTGCCACGCACAGTTGAGGAAATCGAGGCAGCTATGAGCTCGTCCTAAATATGAAGATCAGGCTTACAGCTTGTGAAAATAATCATACACTTATGCATATGTTATATACTGGTATCATAATCAAATTATGGAATATACAATAAATAAATATCTTTAAAACTATGTACCTATACATATGTGTTACTGTGCAAATGTGTTCAAAGAGAATACTGAAGATTTGATTAACTCTTAAAGGAGTAGCATTGGCTATTTCAAATTATATACATTTATTTCATTATATCGGCAAAAGAATTAATCTGCAATGACTATCTGAAAACGGCAAGCGATAAAGCTGACCACATGCTGATACACAACTTGATTAACTTCGATTCACATCAAGAACTGATATCAACTTACGCGTTTTTTTTATTGGTCGACAGTGTTAACAGAGTAAACGAGACGGCGGCCTGGCTAAGCGTGAGAGATTCAAGTCTCCAAGCGGTATCTATATCTATTTACAAGCCGTAAGTGGCATGGAGTGCCATGAGTTGCTCTTTGCCCGATTCGGGCTACATGTACTTTTTGGCGTGTCCGTTTCTTTGCTGCTGCTTCAAGTGGGCGTTTCCATTCTGGGTCGGAGGTGAAGGGCCGTCACTGTTGCTGTCGCCGCTGCACTCCTGGACCGCTTCTATGACTTCGACGGCGCTGCGGCGTGGGAACCAGCCGCGGATGTGACCTTTACGCTGGCGCTTTTTGTCGCCAATCAGCTCCTTTTCGGAGGGCACTCGCTCGCCAAACAGCCAGTGGTTGCGGAAGCGGGTGACCCTAATGACGTCGTCGGGTCGCAGACGGATGCGCGGCTCATCGGAACAGGGAGCGGCCACGCAGACTCGCCATCCCTGCGAGAATATCGGCAGCCAGCGACCAGTGACGGGTCTGATGCATCTGAAGGTGCGGGTTCTAGCCCGCTTCTCCTCCTTCTGTGCCAGTTGTTCCCGCTGTAAAGAGGACGGTTTGGTTTATGATGTTAAAAACATATTTCACATGCTAACCGTTAATGTATACTGATCGCAGCCCTCTACCACAGGCCATTCGATGCCATCGCCTCGCTTTTGGCACTCATCATTAAACACCAGTCGCAAATTTTGGCGCCAGCCCAGGTCGTAGGGATATAGAAACTCGTCGTCGCTGTCGGCATTCCTATAGCGGCGGTATATGGCCTTCTCCACTATCCAAATCTCTATGCCCGTCTGGTTGGTGACGATCGTCTTCAGCTGGATGAAGAGCAGCATGCTAAGACCAATGACGACTCCGATCGCCAGACCCATGCCCAGGATGCACATGATGATGCTTGCCAGCGTGAACTGGACGCTGGCCAGGTGCGCCAGTCCGTGGGTGAGATAGTAGTAGCGGTATATGCCGCGCCAAAAGGAGCAACAGAGCACCACGGTGCCCTGCAAGCTGCCCAGGATGGAGAAGAGCAGGAAGTAGGTGAAGTATGCATGGTTGGCCCAGCCAACACAGTGATTAATCCACGGGCAGTGGTGGTCCATCTTCTTTACGCAGCGGTCACCTGATTTTGCGAAGCATATGTATAGTAAATCGTCACTAAAACCATTATTTTATTTAGGTTTAGCTAAATAATATTCATCAGCTAATTTTGAACTATCACAAGTATATGGGGTTTATTGCTTTAAGGTCACCTACATTTTGTTATATTTTTGTTATTTCTTAAACGTTATTTTAAATTAAGGTTTTAATGTGCAGTGGATAAATATTCAATTATATAAATGTTGGTAAGAACTAAAATAGTTTGATATTGCAATGTAAAACATATTTTTAAAGTTCAAAGCTGTTGCTAAAATTGTATGTCATTAGGCATGCTTTTATGATTTCAAGTAGATTCAATTTTTTTAATTCTCATGCAAATTATTATTTTATGGCGGACTTACACTTGCGACAATGATGGGAGCGTGGGGCCTTGTAACCCTCGCACTTTTTGCAATACTGCAGGAACTCGGCGTCCTTGGGATCCTGCCAAAAATGTAAATTCATTAAAATACAGAGAACGAGCATATTATTCGTGATTTATGCGCGTTTCCCGAAACCGCCAGGTACAACAAAACCTAACGACGCACAGCTCATTAAGTGACCACCTCCCATTGCCCCAACTATCCCAACTAATCCGCCCCTCTTGCGTCTGGGCTCGCCTACAAAACATTTATGCAAATTCGGGTAATTGCATTACGGACTTTGGGCCACGTAGAATGCGTTCGCGTGCAGGGCCCGGCCTGTGCGGCCGTAATGTGAGGAGTCGCCACTAATAAATTATATTTGGGTCGCGCCACGGCCGGACAAAATGAATGGGAGTAGAAAAACGTTACAGCCGGTGGTGGCACGACCCTTGCACGACATCTTTGGATCCTCCGTTGGGCCCGGATTCTTTAAAATAAATTGCAGCGTTTAATTGGCGCGGATTATGCGATAAGCAGTCACACACGCCAAAGGGCTGGGTTGGCCCATTTGTCTGGGCCGAAACTCGGACAAGGAAACCCCGCAGGGACCGAGAGACCCAACTCGGCACCTACTCTTCAGACGCTAAACAATTGCTTCCGCTTTGGAATGACGATGCACAAAGGAACTGAGAAAACACCCCCGGGACAAAGTGCTTTGGTTCGTGACGCGGCGGCGGGTCAACCGTTTTTCGGGCCAATGGAAGGCATTATCAATGGTAACAGGTGTTTCGAACGAGAAGGCTGGGGCGGTTGACAAGTCATCGGGTCACAACAAATGCTTCTCCCCCATTCCGTTTCCGTTTCCCATGGGGTTCGCGTTCTCCGGTTACCTTCGGCTGCCACTGTTTTGGCATCAGTCCGGGACCTGTCAACGTGGCCATGACGTAATTGAATGTGGCCAGCGTGGAGAGGAGCAGGAACAGAGCCTGGTGGGCGAATCCGGGGAATGATTCATTCGGCGGCCACCACATCGAGTTCATGTAGAGCGTCGTTAGCGTTATGCACTTGATGATGCCTGAAATAAAAGAGGTAGATAAGCATTAGAGTGAATCAAGTCCGAAAATTTGATATTTATATAGTTGGAGGGTCGGCCTAGCCCTCTTTTCGCTCGGATGGGGGTGGCTTTGGTGGCCATGCTTGGCTTGGCAATTGCGTGCGCAGGAAATAAGGCTCATTTATTTAGTTTATTGTCGCTTTTCGAGTTGATTAGCCGGCACCACGGTCCAGTAATGAGTAATTTCGGCCTTTCTCCGACTGATTCCGATCCCAAAATCCTTTTCATAGGCCAGCAACAAGCGGCCGGCATCCAATAAAGCCATTATGCCGGGAACAATTGTATATCAGTTCGTTGAGGTCCGGAAGTCCTATGGCGTCTGCCCCGCCGGCGGCCAAACGGGCAATTTGCACGCCATGTTCGGGGGCTCCGTGAAATTCCAGATAGGCTCCAAGGACCCAAGTACCCCGGGCAATAAAAGGGCAAGCGACACACAACTAAAACGCAATTAGCGCGGCACATTAAGCAAATTAAAAGTCCCTGGTGGGTTGACAGCCGATTGGAACTCCGAACTCCGCCGTGTTTGGTGTGGGTTGGCATATGAAACACGATATGGCGCAGACATAAAGCGGCAGGGGTGTGGCTGGTGCAAGAGCCGCCCACGTCGCGGGCAGTTCATTCACTCCAAGTCCACTTTCACCCGTTTTGCAAATTGGAGCCCATCCCTTCCGACTGATAGCCACTTTTGTGCTTTGACTGGGACCGCTGATTAGGATTAGCCCGGTCAGTACTTACTCAGGGCCGTAATTGGTCCCCAGTGCAGGAACCGTCGGAAGCCGGACACTTTTGCGTCGTTTTCTGTCGTCGTCGACTGCTGCTGCTCAAGATTGGCATCCAGCTTGTCCATCTCAATGGCCGCCGTGAGGGTATGCACTAAGGGGGGACAGACGGGAAACAAGAGTTAATTTAGCAAGAAGCGAAACGGGATTGTGTGGATGTGGATATTCCCAGGCAGCACTCGGGCTTTCGCTGGCCGACGGCGACACTCACAATGGTAAAAAGGCCGAGGAGATCAAAGAGAAGGAGGCCCAGGCCGCCCGTCGCAATGGTAAAAAGGTAAACAACAAAGGTACCCGATGACGAATCCGATAAACAGGAATAAATCGTTATCGGTAGGACCGTGCTGGGAAATACCTTAAAAACCATGAACGGAACTAGTTGAACCACTAAATTCGAAAAGGGCGGTGTTAAGAAAACTTCATAAAAACATTACATTTTTTCAAGGAACATATCTCATAAATACTTTTATTTTTATCAATTAATTGAATTAAATAGGCAATTTAACACACGTTCACTTGTTGGCCACAATCTCGAACTTAATGCCGTGCTCGTGCTTCTCCAGTTCGCTGATGAGGCCGGTTTTACGGAAGGCGGCTCCTGGGGACAGGACTCCGCCAGTGCCGGGCATCTTGTCGCTTTCGTTGAGGATGGTCTTCGCCGTGGACAGCAGGGCAACACAGGTGGATCCATAGCCGGGATTGGGACCGGTAATCCTCACAGTCAGGGTCTTCGTTGGCGGAGAGCTGTACTGATCCGAGCTCTCGGCCAGTTGCTCGGACTTGGGCCAGCCGGTGGCCTTCATGGTCATCCTGAAGAAGGAGCGCTCCATCCTGGCCTCGCTGGGACCTTCGCGGGACGCCATGCCGCCGGAGAAGACGCCGGGGTACTTGAGCAGCAGCTGGCGGCCAAAGGAGAACTTGGCCAGAATTCCAATGACGGAGGCGAAGAGCACAACAACACTGGCCGCGAACCACGAGGGATAGGTCATGTAGGCCTGCATTTGGACGGGACGCTTCTTCTCCTGCTTGTAGAGGAAGCGCTGCGAGCGCATCACCACCGAGCGATCTGTTTCGGGGAACGGCAGGATAACCTTGTTGTCCACCTCGACGGCACGGGAAAGCGGCGATCGTGCCTTCAGATCCGGCTGGAACTTGGGCAGGCGTTCGGGAAACAGCTTCCGGCGGATGGCCACTGACTCGCTGCGGTTGGCGATGGCGTGAATGGCGCTCTCCCAGGTGCCGGTGTTCAGGGCCGCGCTGCCCGTACCCTTGGTGCCGCCCTTGACGCCCATGTGAACAAAGTTCTCCACCGAGTTGACCACTCCGTCGAAGTTCTTCTCCACAAAGGTGACGCCCATGTCGGCGGGAATAGAATCAAAGCCACAGGCGCTGATCACGTATACGCCACGCTCCTTGGCGAGATCGTGGTAGCGCAGCTGCATGGTCTCCATGTACTGGGGCTCTCCGCTGACATCCACATGGTGGGTGCCCGCCTCGATGCAGGCCTTCACCACTTTCTCGCCAAAGAATCGATACGGTCCGGCCGTATTGACTACGATCCGGCAGCGTTTGGCCATCTCCAGCAGCGACGCCTCGTTGTTCACGTCCGCAATGACAATGGGTGTTTTCGACAGGTCTGTCTTGGACTTTGCACCCATCTCCTGGAGCACGGACTGGAGCTTCTCCTGGTTGCGACCGGCGATTCCCCATTGCAGGCCCTTCAACACACTGACCGCCTCGAGGACCGTGTATTTTCCGGTGAAGCCGGAGGCTCCGAAGATGATGGCATCCAGTTTCTTGGCCGCCATTCCAGAGGTCACAAATATGCTCTTATAATGATTTGATGACTAGAACCGTCTTATCAGTTCCACACCCCAGAGGTATTTCGGCTGCTCCGAGCGACTGGCTAAATGTTAATAATGCTAATCGCGCCGACTAACAGCTGTATTTATTGCAGATAGTCGCGTCGTGACTCCACAGAACTGAATCGTACAGGTGAAGATCGATTGCAGATAGCAACCAGTGGTACGTTCATACGGTTACCTTTATTGTAAAAGTATATTACCCGAAAAGTATTAATTTACATGTTTTTATACCCTTGCAGAGGGTATTATGATTTCAGTCAGAAGTTTGCAACGCAGTGAAGGAGACGTTTCCGACCCCATAAAGTATATATATTCTTGATCAGCATCACTAGACGAGTCGATCTAGCCATGTCCGTCTGTCCGTCTGTCCGTCTGTCCGTCTGTCCGTCTGTCCGTCCGTCTGTCCGTCTGTTTCTACGCAAACTAGTCTCTCAGTTTTAAAGCTATCGGGCTAAAACTTTCCCAAAAGTCTTATATCTATTGCAGGTAGTATATAAGTCGGAACGAGCCGGATCGGACAACTATATCATATAGCTCCCATAGAAATAGTCGGGAAAAAAATGTAAAAAAAATTATATCTTGGGTGTTTTTGAACATATCACCTCCTACTTTTGGAAATACCATTTTGTATCTAATTCTGAATTTCGAATAAATTTTTATCAAAATCAGACGACTATATCATATAGCTGCCATAGGAACGATAAAATAATTAATGGGAATATAATAGGAAATCAATTATTGCTTCGTTGGTTTTTATTGTATTCTCTTCTACTCTGGGATGTGACTCTTTTCTAATGTTTTCGAATTTCGATTTTAATTTTATCAATATCGAACTACTACATCATATAGCTGCCATAGGAACGATCAAAAAATTAATGTGAAATAATAGGAAATTTAACATTTTTGCGTTTTGTAAATTAATAGAATGATCTGCAAGGGTATATAAGCTTCGGCTTGCCGAAGCTAGCTTCCTTTCTTGTTATATTTCATACAAACCAAAATTGATTTCTGAAAGTGCAAAAATCATTTCCAAATATGCATATTTTTACCATTTTTCGTAACGCGTATTACATAATTCATGATCTAAATAACACAGTATAAACTTTAATATCGATGAATATTTTTTTCGCGCCAATTATGATATTTGAATTAGTAAATGAAGTTGGTTTTATGTTGAGAGATTTTCGCCGACCAATTAATGAATATTCATATTTAGAACCAATTTGTCAACATAAAAGTGTTTTTTTTTTAACGGATTTAGTCAAAATAAGTATACTAACCTTCTTCGTGACACTTATTCTATAAGTTATTATTCATGTGGGTGTCTTTTAACTATTTTATTGGTATATTTTATAAATGCATATGATATAAAATATTAAATTGGTTAGGTCGACAACCGAATGAGTTGAAGCTGTCGAAACGAAGCTCTGCATGGAGGCATTGTCTCGCAGATCGGAGTTATTCTCCGGAATGGTTTCAAAAGTGTATAGGGCGCGAAATCCAATGGCCACAAAGCGATCATTTGAATGCAAGGTGACTCGAAAGAAGCGCCCATCCGACCGCATTTCAAAATCGGGGAGTTTTCCGCAGTATCTGCTATACTTTCGATCTGTGCTCATGAAATTGGAAAACTCAATATAGTCGCTGGCAGTCTGGTGGTCACAGCTGGTTAATAAATAGAATATTAAACAATTTCAGAAAATTAAATATGACAAAGGGTCTTACGTTCCAATGCCTTCAACATCGAAATATGTGAAATGCAGCACAACTCTCTCGTCACTAGCTCCGTAGAAGTAATAATTGCACACAACATTTTCCAGATAATAGCCAGGAAAATTGGGTGAGTGGAATAGACCACTTATTCGCTCACTGCTGTTGTAAACGAAGGAACAATCCTCCAGTTGAACGCCGGACATAATGCCATAGTCTTGGAAGAAAACGTTTTTTAGGTGGTAAATAAATTGATTCGAAATCATGCATTTGTTCTGGGATATAATTTCAATATTTGGTATATTGTGTCTCAAAATAAAATCAAACCAAACGGATAAGTGATAAATTAGAAAAAAGTTTTTTTTTCAAAAAACGATTTTTTAAAAATAATTTCTAGAGCAATGTGAAAATCAGTGGAATCGGGCTATAAGTCAATCAGTGGAAACACTTACTGGTTAAGAAGTGGTACTCTGCCCGAAATCCGTAGTACTGCACCTTGTTGGTCATGGTGGGTGGATATTTGCCGACGAATTGGAGATGCATCTGCGACCCGCTGGACATCAGGGGCTTGGGCAAAAAGGCGCCGCACAGGAGTTCCTGCGTCTCGTACCGTCCGCGCACCTCAGTGACCACATGGAGCGCGTCCCCCGGCTGGCACCCGGTAGAATTCTCGTTCTCTGTGGGCACGTTGAAGTCATGGAATCGGATCTGCACCCTTTCTGGCGGCTGGGCTTCAAATTCGTAACGGCACTGGAGGACTCTCGAGCCGCCAATTATAACGCCGCCGAGTGCGTGCCTTGCCATCAACAGCTGATTCGCTTCGAACTTTCCGCTTTTGTTTACCCGTGAGTCGAAGGTCTGCTTGCACAGTTCTACGAAATACATAGTTAGAAGCGGAAATCATTTTCAATTCGTATTGCAAGTGCGCATGTTGTGCCACTTAACGAGGCAGGCCAGATTTCTAACTCGACTCGTCAGCATAAATATGTCCAGCAAACGGATGCACAATGAAGACAACAAGTTGGACACCTTCCGTCGGATCTGTGATGAAATAGCCGGCGAGCCGAGTTACCTGAAGAAGGTGGAGAAACTGCAGCGGTTTTTCGACAAGGGCACCAGTGGCCAGGGCTTCGAGGGCGACACCCTGCTCTGGGTGCAGTTCCTCATCCCGGCGGCCGACCAGCGAGTCTACAATCTGCAGAACAAGGCGCTAATCAAGCTCTTCTCGCGCATTTTCAACGCTAACCAGCAGCAAATGCATCTGGATTTGGAACAGGGTTAGATATAGTATATATATGTATTCACAATATTGTGAAATACGGAGATCGTATGGGGTTAAGGTTACTTAACAACTTATGAGACCTTATGCCTAGAACTTATGCTGTCTACATTCTCAATTAACCTATGGTTTCTCATAGATGGAGACGTTTCGGAAACGCTGAGCAAGCACTTCGCTGCCTCCAGGAAGCTGAAGCCCCAGGCGCAAAGCAAACTTTACCTGCAGGAGGTAGATCAGTTGCTCCAAAAGCTGGTGGAGCGCACCAAGGAGGATGAGCAGACCGAACTGCTGCAGGAGCTGTGCACGAAAGCCACCGACCTGGATCTGCGCACCTTCATCCGACTTGTGAAACACGACTTGCGGATCAATGCCCGGGCCAGGCACATCCTGGATGCCTTTGGCCCTGAGGCCTATTCCGCTTATCAGTCTTCACGGGATTTGGTGGCAATTGTGCAACAGTTCGGTGGCAAGGAAAATAAAAAGGCTGTCAATAGTCCGGTCAAGAAGGCTCAGAAAGCGAATGCAAGTGGAATTCAGGTGATGACGCCCATATCACCTATGTTGGCCAGTCCCTGCAAGTCGGTGGAAGAAGCCTTCAAGAAGAGCCCCTCTGGTCTGTACAGTGAAATTAAATACGATGGCGAGCGAGTTCAAATCCACAAGCAGGGCGAGGACTTCAAATTCTTCAGCCGAAATTTAAAACCCGTTGTGGATCACAAGATACGAGGTCTGAAGGAACACATACCTCGTGCTTTTCCGGGAGCTGGGGAAATGATTCTGGACTCGGAGATCATTCTGGTGGACACTGACACGGGTGCACTGCTGCCCTTTGGATCTTTGGGGGCCCATAAGAAACAGACTTTTGCCAATGCTGCCGTTTGCTTGTTCGTCTTTGATTGCATACTGTACGATGGCGAGGATTTGACTCAGTTGTAAGTGATATTATCTAGATACGGCCTAAAGCGTAATATCTTGTAACAATCATCCTCAATCTTCTAGGCCATTCCGCAAGCGACGAGAGATCCTCGAACAGAACATCCAACCCATTAAATCCCACGTACAACTTTCGGAGTCGGAATTCCTAAAGAATTCGAGGGAACTGGCCATAATGACGGCTAAGGTTTTGCATGCTAATCTGGAGGGAGTGGTGCTGAAAAGTCCAACGAGCCCCTATCAGCCCGGTAAACGAAACTGGCTAAAGGTCAAGAAGGATTACCTCTTTGATGGCAAGATGGCTGACACTGCGGATTTGGTTGTCCTGGGTGCATGGTATGGATCAGGGAAGAAAGGTGGTGTGCTGAGCATTTTTCTCATGGGCTGCTATGACACATTTGGTCGTTTGTGGAAGACGGTGACCAAAGTGCACTCTGGCCTGGACGATGCCACCAACGCGGAAGTACACGAATCACTTATCAAGCTAACCGAACGTGCTAACGCCAACGAAACGCCCGGCTGGCTGCTATGCAGTAAGTCCTTGGTGCCCGATGTTCTGGCCAAGGATCCGATGAAAATGCCAGTTTGGGAGATTACGGGCGCCGAGTTCACCAAGTCCGAAGCCCATACGGCGTCTGGCATATCGATTCGATTCCCTAGGATTACCCGAAGGCGCAGCGACAAATCGCCAAAAGAGGCAAATGATCTTGCCCATTTGGAAGATCTGTATGAAGCCTCAAAGAAGAATGTGAACGTGGATCTGCTCTTGGCCAATTGTGGAAAGGAGGAGGAAGCGCAGAATATCGAAAAGACGCCACAAAAAGATAAGAAGTTGGGAGGCAGTCAGACAAGTAGCACGAAAATACTGAAGAGGTCCAACACAGGCTCGGATGATGAGGAAGAAGCTGCACCGTTAAGCAAACGTAAGGAGCCGAAAGTGGAACGAAGCTTGTCGCCATCGCAAAAGGGAATGAAGGATTTTTTTAAGCCTAGTAAGGAGACCAAAACACAAGTTAAAACAGAACCAAAGGAAGAGAAAAAATCGTCAGCTGCAAAAAGCAAGTTATTTGCAGGTTTGGTGGCTCACTTTGCAATGGGAATAGATTCCAGTAAGCTGAGAGAACAATTTTCGCTGCATGGAGGATCTTGTACCACGGAACACCGAAAAGCTAATCTGGTATTCTATAATACAAACGAGGCAATGGAGCTGGAAAAGCTTAGGTAAAGTCTGGAGATTCATTTAATCAAAAATTTGATTTCATTAAATTGTTTTCGCTTTTTCAAGACCTCTCTATCGACGCAGCTGCCGGCACTTGAATGTTAGCTGGCTCCAAGCCTCTCTCGATTCCCAGAGTCGTCAGCCTTTCCCTCTCTATGCGGTGATGTTAAAACACTGAGTGCCTGTTTAAATCGTTTTTACTCGTACTTTTTACTTTACTCGTACATGCTTGATTAAACCGAATATATGTATATTATAGACAACAAGTAAATACTTTGGTAAAATTATGAAATGCGGCGTACATATGCGTGCACTTGGATCCAGAACGCAAAGCTTTAATCAAAAGCTCTGGTCAGCGAAAACAAAACGCTCCCAATTGTTTGTGGCGCAGTTAGTTATCTTCTGGACGTTTGGATCGCTGAACGAAACGATCATCCAGCATGTTGTGGGAATTCCTTGCCCTCTTTATAATCGCCTTGGCCTTGTTCTATCGCTGGGCTGCCGCCAACAATGATTTCTTCAAGGATCGGGGCATCCCTTTCGAAAAGCCAACACTGTATTTTGGCAACATGGGCGACATGTTCTTAAAGAGGAAGGCCATGTTTGACATAGTCTGCGATCTATACTCAAAAGGCGGAAGTAGCAAGTGAGTATACATACGTCCTTGATTTTAATAAAATAAGGTAATTGTAATTATCAGTTTGTACTTTAAACTCGTTCAGTGCATTTGTGTATCTATGTTTGTTGAACGTTGCGATGACAAACGTTGTTAGTCAAGGTCAACCAATCAGTGATCTATCTTTATATATGTACCTACTAATATCGCATATGTGATATGATGGGTGCGGCTGCGTTTAAGTAATTATTGAATTCTGAAATACTCTCACACAATTGTTTAATATCTGTGCTATAGTTTTAGTTATGATAGTTATATACATCACAAACTCGAAATGTTTAATTGAGGAGATCATTTTGTTAGGCTTGTTTAACGCTTTGTTATGTTTATCAGTTGAATTTTGTTTAATCTTATCGATTATACGACAGCTTTAAATGTGGTTTGTTACGGAGCGGACTCACTGGGTACTTATTCAGATAATAAAAACAATTGATAAAGTTCTTGCTTGATTGTTTAGTGATAACGCAATTCTCTAAATTGTTTATCAATTTCAAAATGTTTAGTAAAATTGCATATAAACTTTCTGTTGAAATTAAAACAACTTTTATTTAATCGTTATCTTTACTAAACCAGTAATTTTTAGTACCGTCAAGTACAAACAGAGATTAGCTTGGTTAATTTAAAATAGGTAAGGATAGGTAATGAACAATATGTACCCATCCATAAAACACCAATTTGTGTTATCGTTTTCTAATCTTTTTTATTGCACCCAAGAATAATACCTTTTAATTTATCAGCAAATGAGTCACAAATGGCTTATCGGTTATTAACATTGATTTCTTTATTTTAGATTTTTCGGTATCTTTGAGCAGCGACAACCTCTACTGATGGTACGGGACCCAGATATTATAAAGCAGATAACCATAAAGGACTTCGATCACTTTGTTAATCATCGTAACGTGTTCGCCACCAGTAGCGACGATGATCCGCATGATATGAGCAACCTTTTTGGTAGCTCTTTGTTCTCCATGCGAGATGCCCGGTGGAAGGATATGCGAAGCACTCTGAGTCCGGCCTTTACTGGCAGCAAAATGCGTCAGATGTTCCAGCTGATGAACCAGGTGGCCAAGGAGGCCGTGGACTGTCTGAAGCAGGATGAGTCATCTGTTCAGGAATCAGAGCTGGACATGAAGGACTACTGTACACGATTCACGAATGACGTAATCGCCTCGACAGCCTTTGGGTTGCAGGTGAATTCGTTTAAGGATCGAAAGAACACCTTTTATCAGATGGGCAAAAAGTTAACAACATTTTCTTTCTTGCAAAACATAAAGTTTATGTTGTTCTTCGCATTGAAGAGTCTCAATAAGGTTGGTAGAATATTTAGGGATAGCAAATATTCACATATTTAATTTTTTTCAAGGTCCTGAAAGTAGAGCTTTTTGACAAGAAAAGTACTCAGTATTTCGTGCGTCTGGTGCTTGATGCCATGAAGTACCGACAGGAGCACAACATTATCCGTCCCGACATGATCAACATGCTGATGGAGGCGCGTGGTGTGATCCAGACGGAGAAGACCAAGTCGGCTGCCGTTCGCGAGTGGAGCGATCGGGACATTGTGGCCCAGTGTTTCGTCTTCTTCTTTGCCGGCTTCGAGACTTCAGCTGTGCTGATGTGCTTCACGGCTCACGAGTTGATGGAGAACGAGGACGTGCAGCAGAAGCTGTTCGAAGAGGTGCAACAAGTTGACCAAGAGCTGGAAGGCAAGGAGCTGACCTATGAGGCGATCATGGGCATGAAGTATCTCGATCAGGTTGTTTCGGAGGTGCTGCGAAAGTGGCCAGCAGCCATTGCCGTTGATCGGGAGTGCAACAAGGATATCACCTATGAAGTGGATGGCAAGAAAGTGGAGATTAAGAAGGGCGATGTCATCTGGCTGCCCACATGTGGCTTCCATCGTGATCCTCAGTACTTTGAGAATCCTCAAAAGTTTGATCCTGAACGTTTCAGCGATGAAAACAAGGATGCCATTCAACCATTCACATACTATCCCTTCGGCTTGGGTCCACGAAACTGCATTGGTAAGATGATTGACTTTTACTTTTTCGAACCTTCTCCTTACTTATATACATTCGTTATAGGTTCCCGATTCGCCCTTCTTGAGGCAAAGGCCGTCATCTACTATCTTTTGAAGGAATACCGTTTCGCCCCTGCCAAGAAATCCTGCATCCCACTTGAGCTGGCCAGTTCCGGGTTTCAGTTGGCACCCAAAAATGGATTTTGGATCAAACTGATTCAGAGAAACTAATCTTTATCATAGATACAAATTAATTAATTATTTTGTAACCTGTGTTGTATTAAAAATATTGACATTATTAATTAAAGTGTTATTATTACCTAAGCAGTGTTTTGATGATTTCTCTAAAACAATAAGTTAAAATTGATAAATTTAACATCGACTTTGATTTTGTTCTTTTGCAATCGAGGAATGTATTTGAAGTCCTATCTACTTATAACTCTGTTGTTTTGTTATTTTTTATAATGGCGAACATTTATTATTAAAAAAGAGTCACATAAGATCAGTGAAAATATGAATTTTAACAAAGGTTGTATAGAATTTATAACTACACAAAAAAAAAAACGATTGGTAAAATTGACCAATATAATTGTCAAACAGTCCCCAACCACAAAAAATGTCAATTCTACCAATCAAATAGTTACTTTCACAACAGCAAATACACACAATTAGCAAAAACACACTCCCAAAGCAAAAACAAAATACACGTAACTATTTTTTATAGTTACGTAACTATCCGTATAGGACAATTTTACCAATCAAATTTTTTTGTGTGTATAAAAAGTTTTTAAGGTAGTTAAGTATAAAATCTAATTATAAATCAACTAATTTCTTAAAAAAGAAAACAGAACTTTTCTAAGAATCAGATTTTAAAACTACAAATATTGTTAGCGATAAAACAGTACAGTATATATATATATATATATATATAGTACATATGTATATCCGTATGTTTATCGTAACACTTTCAAATTTATTCACAAACTATTGAAATATTCAAATTTTCTGGTCGCCGTGCATATCGTTGCAAGGTTACATAATATTGGGTTCGCTTGAAATGGTATAAATAAATGTAAGTAAAGAAGAGTTATTCATTTGATAAAGTGAATCCACCAAGTGAATTTAGTTTTCATAGAACAAAATGACGAGTGAAATTTTAAGTTTTTATAAGGACAAAACGGTTTTTATAACTGGAGGCACAGGATTGCTGGGCAAAGGTGCGCAACGTGTTAAAAGCAAGGAGCATTATTATCATTGATCTGCCCTCAAATCTTTTAGTGATTATTGAAAAGCTATTGCGGTCGACGGAAGTGAAACGTATATATTTCCTGGTCAGACCCAAGCGGGGTGAGAAAGTGGAAGGACGGTTTGAGGCATGGAAAAGTGATCAGGCGAGTGAAAGTGAAGGCGAGCCTATTACGGTGTCCTGTGAAAAATCTCTTCTCTGCAGGTCTTTGAAGTTCTCCTTAAGAACAAGCCGCACGCACTGCAGAATGTGACTCCAATTTCGGGAGACTGCAGTTCGTCGGACTTGGCCATCAGCGAGGCGAATCGAAGGATACTGACCGCAGAGGTGCAGGTGGTTCTGCATGGAGCCGCATCAGTTAGATTCATGGAGCCACTGCAGCAGGCGTTGCACATCAACACGAGGGCGGTGCGCCTTATGGTTCAGTTGGCCAAGGAAATGCGGCGCCTCGAGGCTTTCGTCCACATCTCGACGGCATTCTCCAACTGTGTGGTGTATGAAATCCACGAGCGTTTCTACCCCGAGCACCTCACTTGTTCCGTTGATAAGGTTCTTGACCTGAACGATTCACTCAGCGTCGAGGTGTTGGAGAAGATGGCACCAGCCTTGCTCGGAAAATACCCAAACACATATACCTACACAAAGGCTCTGGGTGAACAGGTGATTCAGGAGGAAGCGAAGGACCTGCCAGTCGGCATTTACCGACCGGCCATCGGTACGTAAATTTTCTTTGCTTATTATAAAATCTAAAGTCCATAAAATTAGCCTACTAGCCTCTTTATAGGATTTGTAAAGTAATTCCATTTAGTAATACCTAACAAGAGCGCGCAAGCAGTGGTTTTGCCACTCGGTATTAATTATTAATTATATTAATTGTTATTAATTTTTCAAAAATGCTTATGTAAACCTTTGTGGAATTTCAGTTTTATCCACTTATAAAGAGCCCGTGCGGGGTTGGATTGATGGCCTGCAAGGAATGATGGGGCTGATTTATGGCACTGCTTACGGGATGACTCACTTAGTGCTTTTCAATCGTAAAGTCCAATGCAACCTAGTTCCAGCCGACTATTGCGTCAACGTGGCCATCGCTTCAGCTGTCCAGATAGCCAAGATCTCTAAGCAGGATAAAGATAAGAGCCCGCCGCCTATTTACGCTTTCACAGCTAGCCAAACCAATACAGTGACCTATGGGGAGGCACAGGATCGGTGCTTCCACATTGGCCTTACAGAGCCGAATAAGAAGATGATTTGGTACCCATTTAACCATAACACCACTTGTCCGTGGGTGTACAATTTCGGGGCCATGTTCTACCACACGCTGCCGGGATTTCTGCTGGATGTCCTCTTGCGGCTGAAGGGTCAAAAGCCGATGATGGCCAAGGCCTACCGCAAGATCGACGATGGCATGAGAATGTTAATACCCTTTACCCAGAGAAACTTTATCATGCACACAACAAATACCGACCAGCTGTGGCAGTCGATGTCGCCGGAGGATAAGAAAATATTCAACTTTGATATGAACACTGTTATCTGGAAAGATTATTTCAAGGGCGTCATGGACGGAATCCGATTGTATTTTTTTAAGGACGCCCCGACACCACAATCCATTGCCGAGGGCCAGAAGATTTTATTCAAGTGAGTGGTAATTCATTTCATTCAGAATGATTTTAACGGTGCACATTGGCTTTCACAGGTTTCGCATATTGGATAGACTGCTTACATCAGTCATTGTACTTATAGTTTGTGCCTTTATTTGGTTCCTATTCAAACTTGCATTTAATTAAGGGCCTTACTATGAGTTACTATGCTGGAGTGCAGCTTTAAATAAAAAGGTAAAAGGCAAAAAAAGATGTGTTTCATTTCACTATCAAAAATAAGTAGTTTCTCGATTGACCTCTACATATATTTACTGGTTCATTGTCTTGGGAAAGGTTTTCAATTGATTACAATATATGTACGTAAGGCCCACCTAAAGAAATATCAAATATTCAAATGAGCCACAGTAATCGAAGCGTGGGTCTACTATATAATTACGCAATAGCAAATAGAATTAACGCGTCTGCATTTCGATTTTCCATATAAATTAGGCAGTCACAAGCCACTCATTAACGGAACACATTCAATGGGCCGGAGCTACACTCACTGTCCAAACACTCAGCACATGGGTGCGGACCCTCGAATTTAATTATCCATTCCGTTCCATTCTGTCTGTCCAACTACCGGGTTTCCCTTCCCTTCCCTGAGTTGCACTTCATCTCCGGCTTTGGGGCGAAGGGGCCAAAGCAACAGCGTTTTCCAATTAGCCAAATGGAGGGTTCACAGGGCGCCACGCTACTTGACACCTGAGCGGAGACGATCCTCTGGACCACAAAGTGACAAAGCCTCAGGTTCCAATTTCATTGTAAGATCGGCAAACCTAATTGTTTACTTGGCAGGTCAGCCGCAATGCTCAGGCTTTAATGGGCCATGTTCGAATGGGCGTATACGTAACGATCTCCGGGGGGATCTTCTCCATCTCTGGCAGGTAAGTAGATTTTTACGACCCGATACTTACGATCCCCTCTGCCTGGTAAGACAGTTGGGTATAAATAACGGCTAGAAGCACTGAGCACCTCTCATTCAAGCATCAGTCGCGTCTACGGATAAGTGATTACGGATTTCCTGTGTATGCTCGCGATCGGGGTTACTTTTTAAGTTAACCGAAAATGGCAACGGAAATGCAAACATATTACAAAGACAAAGTCGTCTTTTTAACAGGCGGCAGTGGATTCCTGGGAAAAGGTACTCCGCGTTTTAATTACAGCTAAATCGAGTTATAAAAGTGTTTTATAAAATTAAAAAAAACCTTTCTTTATGGGTAAAGAGTTTGATTTTACAAGTTATCTGTCGGTTAAGAATGTGGTACCCAAAACAACCGATTCGCGGTTCCAAATCATTTTACGCTCAAGATCAAATAATAGTTTGTTTGCTTTTTTAGTGACCATTGAGAAGCTGCTCCGCACCACCCAGGTGAAACGGATCTATGTGCTGCTCCGATCCAAGCGTGGCCAGGAAATGCAGGAGCGATGTGCCGCCTGGGATAAGGATCCGGTAAGCGATCCTTCTTTGAGCAAACGAAAATGGTTGCTTTAGAATAACATTACACGAAGAAGTATATATATTTTTTTACATTTTGAGAATTTAAAATAATTTAGGTATATTTTAGAAAATTCGTAAAACTTTTTATAGTCATCTATAAAAAAAATTAAAATTTCTTGATAAACATTATTTGCAGGTCTTTGAAAATCTTATGAAAGTGGATTCCGGGGTGTTGCAGCGAGTGGTGCCCCTGGCCGGCGATTGCCAGGAGCCGGATCTTGGCCTGAGCACCACGGATCGCCAGGTGTTAGTCGATGAGGTGCAGATCGTGCTCCACGGCGCAGCCACAGTGCGTTTTGTGGAGCCATTGCACATCGCCCTGGCGGTGAACACACGAGCCACCCGGCTAATGATTCAACTGGCCAAGGAGATGCCCCGCCTGGAGGCCTTTGTCCATGTGTCCACCGCCTACTCCAACTGCGTGGTAGAAAACGTCAGTGAGCGCTTCTATCCAGAGCACTTGACCTGCCCTGTCTCAAAGATCCTGGAGCTGCACGAGAGCCTCAGTCCCGAGCTGTTGGACAGCATGACACCAGCGCTGCTGGGCAGGTATCCCAATACGTATACCTACACCAAGGCTCTGGCGGAGCAACTGCTCCAGCAGGAGTCGGGGGATCTGCCGATCTGCATCTTTCGTCCTGGCGTTAGTAGGTGGATGTCGTTTGAATTGCAGGGACTCTAATAATCCGTATTCCTGTTTTCCCCAGTAATTGCCAGCTACAAGGAGCCCATGGCCGGCTGGATAGACAACACCTACGGACCCATTGCTGTCCTATATGGAGCAGCTTTCGGAGTGCTACGCATCACACGGCTGAACACGAAGGCCCAGGCTGGCATTGTGCCGGTGGACTACTGCGTCAATGTGGTGCTGACCTGTGCCTGGAACACGGCACGGGAAAGTGGCATTAAGTTACCACCCGAGCCGCCCATCTTCAACTTGACGCCCACCGATGATAACCTGATCACCTGGGGCGGATTTCGGGACAAGGCGGCGCTACTGAGGTACAACTATCCGCTGTCCAAAATGATGTGGATGCCGTTCCTGCACTGCACTACCATCCCCTGGTTGTTCCGATTCCTGGCCTTCTTCTACCACCTGCTCCCCGGCTATGCCATCGATTTGGTGCTACGTCTGCGGGGTCGCAAGCCGCGGATGATCAAGCTGTACGACAAGATACACAAGAATATCGACATCCTGGCCCCCTTTGTGGACACCTCCTGGCACTTTGATACCTCCAACACCCTCAAGCTGTGGCAACGAATGTCCGCCGAGGATCGAAAGCTCTACGACTTTGACATGGGCAGTGTCGACTGGGACGATTACTTCCTACAGGCCCTGGCCGGAGTTCGCATTTATCTCGCCAAGGAGGAACCAGGACCGGAGGCCTTGGAGAGGGGTCAAAAGATCTTCAGAAGGTGAGGGGGAATTTCAATATAAATATATATGTAACTTCATTACTAAGAATAAGAATATACTTATATTTCGAAGGCTAAATACTCTCATAGCTATAAGTTTTCTATAAAAATGAAATAGAAATAAGTTAGTTTAAACCGATTTAGGGAGAAGTGATTTGATTTTCATCTTCAGATTATTGATATAACGTTGTCTTTCTAAATATCTCTCTTTATCTTTCACAGATTCAAATTTCTCCATCGACTCTTGCAGTTCACTTTATGTAGCGGTGCTGCCGCCATTTTGTGGTCCATATTGAAACGCCTATTCAGCCTTTTTATATAAATCAACAAAAAACACACACACTGGCACACACACACACATTAAGGAAGTATGTTTGTAGCTTTTAGTTTAATAAATGTTTTGGACAAATGTGTAAAGTGCTGAACTCACTGGTGGGCAAAGGTAAACAGGATGCCATCGATTGGGGAACGAAGAGACACCAGAGAATTAATACCGACGCGAAACCCGCCATTTCAACGGGACAACAGTTGGCAATAGACTGAGCCAGGCCGAAAGCCCAAGGCCCAAAGCCATTTACATGGCCAACCACTTAGACCCAGGCCCTGTGAATTGGCCACATCCGTTTCCGCCTCGGAATCCGGACCAAGTACCAAGCAGACGGAAGCTGTCGAACGTCGGCGGGCGTGGGTAGACTAGTTTTGCCGCCATTTCCATCGATTAAATTAATTCGATTGGGTCTTGGGTCTACAGAAGGGGTAGGATTACGGGCACTACAAAAAAATGGTGTTACATTAAACATTCTAAAGTCTAACGAGTGGGAACTTTGATGTAAGCTCTTCAGATGTATCGATTATTCAGGATATTTTTATATATCCAGATATCTAAGAATCTTTTAAGTTTTTTTTTGCAAATTATTTAATAATATTATTGAGGAACCACAATGACTTAGGAGATCTGATGTCTTTGTAACTGGGGTCGCTTATTTGGGCTTTATTGGAATAAATTTCATTTTATCCTTGTGCAAAAAGTCAAATGTTATCTCCCTGAGTCCCAATTTTGTCTCAGTGTGGGGGGCAGCGAATGAGGCTATTGATTCGCTTAATCTAAGGCTAATTTATGGGGCGCCAACTCACCAAATGAGCGTCCGGGCTTCGACAGTTCCAAATCCGTCGGCAGACTGTTGGCCTTGGCGGCGAAGGGCTGCTCCTGCTGGAGCTTTTCCTGCTTAACCGCCACACTGGCTGCCTCCAAAACCGCCGGTGGTGGGGGCGAAAACTCCGGCACTCCCAGATCATTCGGCACGAACCTGTACTTCCCACGAAATCCCTTCGCCGTGCGATTGGAGCTGGCATTGAATTCGAGGAGCAGGTCTGGACCACTGCTAACCAGCCGGCGAGTGGGTCGGCTCGAGCAGAGCACATCGATGACCGAGCTCATGTGGGCGGACTCGGCGTCGAACAGAGTAAGTGCATCCAACTGGCATCCACCGCTGGCCACCGGCGGCAGTTGCAGCTCCTCGAACAGGATCTCCACGTGGGTGTCCGGACGACCAATAAACTTGTAGGCGCACTTGATGTGCGCGGGATAGTGGGCGGGAAACTGGGGGGAGTGGAAGTAGCCCTGACCCAGATTGCCCTCCTCGCCGGCCAAACTGGCGAAGAAGTAAAAGTCGCAGAAGCTGTGCGGCACCAAGCGACCATCCGTCCGGAAGTTTTCTACGGTGAGTTTAGAAAATTTATTGGAATATTAAATTAATCTTTAATTTCTATACTAAACAAGAGAGAACGCTATAGTCGGGTGCCCCGACAATCAGATACCCGTTACTCAGGTAAAGGGAGTGCGAGGGAAATCGAGATAGAAACTTTGAACACGCATAACTTTTTAACGAATGGTCCGATTTGAAAAATGTCTTCTACATTTCGATAGGTATTGATAAACACAATAAAACTGCATTTTTACTTTTCCGAAATATTGAAATTTTTAAAATCGTATATAAGCGATTGTGGGCGTTAGAGGGGGCGTGGCACCTTTTTGAAACAAACTTGCGCTGCGTAGGAACTCCTAGAATCTGTATGCAAAATGCCAATCCTCTAGCTTTTATAGTTTCCGAGATCTCAGCGTTCATACGGACAGACGGACAGACAGACAGACGGACAGACGGACAGACGGACATGGCTAGATCGACTCGGCTAGTGATCCTGATCAAGAATATATATACTTTATGGGGTCGGAAACGCTTCCTTCTAGCTGTTACATACTTTTGCACGAATACAATATACCCTTTTACTCTACGAGTAACGGGTATAAAAATAACAAAACACATCTAATAAAAATGAAAATTGGTAAAATGAAATAGAATATTGGAAATAGTGTCCTTAAGTTAATCTTAATATCTTAAGAATATCAATAATTGTTAATATTAAAGACCATGAAAAAATAATTTAATAAAATTCTAAAATGTTGCTATAGTGTCATGATATATCTGTGTCATTGGAGTGAACTCACCTCGCTTCAGAAATCGATAGCTGGCGGTGAGGGTCAAGTTCCAGAGGGCCAAGTCCGTCGGCGGCTGCTGGAACCGGAGGCGCAGGCCTAGCAATCGACCCGCGCTATAAATAGGCGTGGCACTGCGATTCCGGCTGTGCTGGCAAAAGGTGTCCGCCGCCAGTGTCGCGTTCTCGATGACGGGCTCCCGCAAATAGGGAAAGACGTCCATGCTGTCCAAGCAGCTGTCACGAAATTGCATTTGAAGAGGTAAGGTAAAGCAGGGAAAAGAACGGAAAAGCCCGAGCAGAGAGAGGAATTCCGCTGGCCGCTTGCATTGGCCAGAGCAGATGCGTAATGATGTCTAAAATTTATTGGCCGATACTTTTGGGGCTGGCTCGTTGGTCAGCCAGCCTCCCTATAAATATACTTTGCAACCAGCAAATGGCCATTAAGAAATAATTCCCAACGCTCTGCTGGTTCTTCACGATTTATTTTGATAAAAAGTCGAACAAAAGTTGGCGTTAAGGCTAATACGATTGTCACATCGGCACAGCTGCTTTGGGACTTCAAGTAATTTTGAACAGAACAACAAATAAGAGCTTATCCAGTTAAAAAGTTTAGGAACAAAAAAGGATTGACATAAAAACAATATTTTAATCTGTAATTATCAATAAATAAGAGAAATTTCGGAAAGTGGATTTTGGACCAATTCCTAAAGATAAAATATATTCAATACATTTATTTGATATCTCGATTGGAGGTTAAAGGTTTTAAAATTTTGTATTGATTCAATTAGATATACATATAAATAAAGATGAATAATGTCTATGAGTCTAGCGGTAATAATTTTATTTTAGAAAAATATGTTGCCTGTAAACAAAATAAGCTCTCAAATAAGTTTTTCTGAAAATTTATTATAAACTTTAAGAAGAATTGGTTATGATCTCCCATCTAATTGGCTATTCCCCTTTTCGCTTGCGCATTCCACTGAGCATGCGACAAAAGGCCGGATAATCAATCATGGGCGGCTCCTCCAAGGATTTGGGCTTAGCCATCGGCGCGTGGCTAAGAGCCTCCTTGGCCTCGTTGAGGCTCATTTTGTCGCCATAGTTGGTCAGCTCCTCGTAGATTCTGGGGAGTGTTTAAATGGTGAGTTGGTAAGCCATTTCTAATTTCGCAGCACCCACTTGCGTTCATCGATCTTGCCCGTGCCGTGGTCATCCCATTTGCTCCAGGCCTCGAGCAGCACATCCTCGGGATCCAGCTCCTGGGTGCGACGACTCATTAGCCGCACGAAGGCCTCGTAGTCGAGTGGCTCCTTGGCCTCCTGCATCATCTGTTCCAGCAGCTGCTCGTTCGGCTCGTTTCCCAGGGCCGTGTAGGTGAAGCGCAGATCCTCCTTCGAGATCAATCCATCGCAGTCCGTATCGAAGAGTGAGAAGACCTTGGAACAGCGACACGGAGAATAAGCCAGTCTGCCACTCAACGCACTCCAAAACTTACTTCCTTCAGCTCCGCCAGCTTGGCAATGTCCAGTTCATGGGGCGCCACATTGTCCTCGGCACTCATCTCCTCGGGCAGCGTGTAGTGGCCACTGGACTCGGGTATTTTCAGCGTGGGATTGAATATCTCATTGATCACGGCCATGGCCTCCGAATCCGCCAGGTGGGCGGGCACCTGAGGAGTTTGTGACTGCTTTCGGGCGGAACTGGCGCGACGTCGACGCTGTATTGAAAATTTGATTACTGTCATTTATGGACAGTTTTTCACTTCGTTCACTCACTCGCTCCAGATCCTCTAAGGAAACTGTTGGATCCATCGACATTTTGATCGCTTTGTTACACTACACACTGTTTGGATTTTTCACTAAATGATTTTCAAGTCGTTTTAAAAACTGTGGTTTAAAATAATAAAAACGTTTTGTAGTCACTTTAACTCAGAGAAAATAGAAAATGCATATCACTTCAAGACAGATTAGAAAATGAAGTAAAGAGAATATAGGATCCTTAACAGAAAGATCAAATATATCTTATTATATTTTTCCCAATATTTAATTACATATTTGTAACAAACTTTCGTGGAATAAATTTAAAGGACGTTCATTTATTTCAGGTATTTCTGAAAATGTCCTGAGTTTCACTTTAAAAACTAAAATAATCTTAGCTTTTTAAATATAAAATGTGTATAAAAATGTACACATTTTAGTGATATTTTCTCTGAGTTCAAAACACTTCGATTTCTAGCAAATTTAGAGCACAATCACTTCCAACCACCGACTAGGACACTCGATGCGCGATTTGCCAGCCTACTGACTTTCCGACTGATGCACCTCAAATATTACTCATACGTTCGACGGAGCACTCGGTCCAAGTTCCACTGAAATGTGCTTGGCTAGTGCTCTCCAATTTTATTGACAAATCGATTCCGAAATATTGTGTGCGTTATTTTTATGGCGCAAATGTGGATGCATACAATTTTGCATAAATTGACACAAATTTGCGAGATTTTTATATAAATAACCAGGCGTGCCGGCGGCCACGGCTCCTCCACCAAACCCGAAACGGACCGCCCACATGGCCTTCGCAAGGTATTTTAATTACATTGCCGATGCGGTGGGGATTTGGATTTGCATTTGGCTTCTGCTTCTGCTGCTGCTTCTGCTTCTGCCCCATTCCACATTTGGCCACGGGCATTTCCTCGATGGACGCCAGCCTTATCCATCGACGGATTCGATTTTGATGGCTGTCGCTGGCAGCTGTCCGCCGATTTGAGATCCAATCGGCTACTATTCCCCACTGAATCGATCCCGGATTTGGCCGGAAGCATTGCCACTCACCCGGGGCGCAGCTGCAACTGCTCGAGCTGAAAGGCCACCAGCTCGTCGTCCATTCCGCCGATGAAGATCATCAGGCAGTTGTTCTTGGCGCCCAGCGCCTGGCTGGCATTAATCGCCAACCTGCCCCATTGGGTGGCATTCCGCTCGGTCAAGTGAAGGCAGTAGCAATCTGTTGATTAATATTGTATTAATATTGTTTTAATAAAAAATTCCAAAACTAACTAGCAACATAAATTAAAACAAAATTGTAAAAAAAAAATCGCATAAATTTACATTTTTTAGGTAGGTATTTAAAAAATTTATTTTTTATGTTATCAAATGTTTTTGAAGAATAACTTCAACTTGTTAGTTTTAACCCACCAAGCCAGAGATGCGACTGCTTGCTGTTGGCCACTTGCTGCTGCTGCTGTTGACCATTTCCAATGGCCATAAGAGCCATGGCTAAGCCCAATCCCAGAGCCAAAGTTGCGGCCGCCATTGTCAGCGGCCAAAGTGAGACTGTGAAGCCGGATTCCATTATCCTGCCGTCTAGCTGCGGGCTGCCGATGACCGGTATAAAAATAGCCCGCTCCTCTCGTTAAACTGTGCTCCTCTGCCCTTCTGTGCTGTCGCGCCATAAAATTTGAGTTGAGGTTCATCAGCATCCGCTAGTTTGATGCCCGTCCTCGTGGCCACCTCCCTTGGATTTGACCACCAAACACACGTTAATACTGTACCATTTGCCTGAAGCCATTCGGAACAGCATCCTTTGTTTTTGGGTGGCGGTATTTTTAAAATGTGTGTCATGTCGTCTTTTTGTGAGCGACTGGGCGCCAGTTAACAGCTCATTTCTGCCCCCTTGGAACCAGTCAATTCATCTAGATTGTCACACTTCGGAGACTGAAACTCAATTAAGTTAACTGCCAATTCAGATGAAAATTACATTTGAAATATCGTTTCGGCCCGGCCGAAGAATACTTATTAGTTTTATACTTCAAGCTAAAAAGGGAAGAGATTTGGATTACAAAGGGACACTGTGCACAAAAAATGGGTACAACTGGTTTTAAAGAAAAATCTAAAATAAAAAAATGTTAACTAATTAAAAGAGCTAGGCCACACACATGGCAAAACCGTTAGCGTGGTAAATGGGTGCCGGTTTCGCCAATTTAATGTTTTGCGCTATTATATTATATTTATTTTAATAAACTATGAAGCTAATTCAAGGAACAACACGTTTATTTAATACAACACTTACACAACTGATACTTTATATTTTATATTTTTCTATTGGTATAACACTGCTCCTAAAAATCCTATGACCCTGCTGATTGGTTCATCTTGGCCTTGAACATATCGGCCAGCAAATTGGCCTTGCTGACATTCAACTCCTCGTAGTCGAACGGTGCCATGTGATCCTTGCAGCGATCGAGCCACTGACGAATATGTTTATATGGTCGCAGTTCGAATTCGAAGGCCTCCAGCTGGGAAACGGTCACCAGCAGCGTAAGATCGGCGATGGTAAAGTGCTCGGCGGCGGCAAATTGTCTGCCCTCCATCATCGAGTTGAACCAGCCCACAGCTTCCGAAAGTTTGGCGCGCTTTCCCTCGTCCAAGGGAGCTCCAATAAACATTGTGGGGAACTAGAAATGGTTAGTATTATGCTAAATATACGTTGAAATTTTATAAATGGGATCTTAAGTTAAAACTTTACTATATCTGTGCTTACTATATCTGTGTTAGTAATTAAAATTGTTTTTGAAATAATTTTGAACCGGATAAAATAAATAACTATATAGAGGAACAATCAAATGTTGGTTAACCAAAACTGTTAGAACTTACGTAGTAGTCCGTGAGACGCATATAGAGGGTGCCCAGATCGAAGTGGAGTCGTTGGTCCACCAGAGCCCTCACCCTAATGTCCGTGGGATATAGTTCGTCACTCTTTCCGTAGGCTGCCACTAGGTACGATAGAATGGCTCGACTGCAAGGTAAGAATATTAGATTTGGGCCAAGAAGGGGCTGACCTGGCTGACTGACTCACCTCTCCCACAACACCAGTCCCTCGTCGTTCATGGTCGGCACACAGTGCTGTGGGTTCATGGCCACAAAGTCCGGCTTCAGCTGCTCCCCCTCCAGGATGTTGACGATCTTCAGCTCGAAGTCAAGGTCGAGCATCTTGGCCAGCAGCAGGATGCTGCGGCAGGGCGGACTGGGCGGCAGGTAGTACAGCACGGGCGGCGACATCTTGCCACCTCTGAGGAGCAGGCAGTAAACGAATTCGGTTACAATACGCTTCGTGTCGCCCATTGGCCAGAACTGGAATGCCAAGTTGGCCTACACTAGACGGCCACTTTGGAACACGCAGCCCCAAAAAACTTAGTGGTCAACGCAAAATAATCAATGCATCGATTTTATTCGTCTACATTTGGTTAATTAATGCCAATTGTTCTTTGCGTGGGTTCTGAGACTTTGCAAAACGAGGGGCAACGAAGTTGTATAGGGCATCAAAATCCTGTGGGATTCTTATACGTTTTAAAATAATAATTTTTTGATACTTTTTTCTAACAGTAAATGCAGTAAAATTTTTAGAAATATCTTAATATTTGGTAACAAGAAATACCATCTTGATTTTTCTGGTTTTCTGATTGGAAAATTTGAAATTTGTAAATGCCTGAGAGTATGCATTGTTTTTTTTATATTAAAAATGTAAGTAAAATTGATCGTGTAAAATTTAAATTGTTAAAAATTCAATAACAGTATTATTATAACTCTTGAAGATAAAACGAATTAATAATAAATCTTTGGAAAATCACAGAGGTAATGCGAGACTTCGAAACACATTCCCTGGGGCCTTCCTATCCGGAAATGGTAATCGCTGTGCTGTGGCCCGCACTTAATTGCACTCACTTAAATATTCATTATGGAATATGCACAGAAGGCGTTGGACCTTACTTGACCGTAAACCGTAAACTGTAACCAAAACCGAACCGAACCGGTGGGCTACTCCACCTACTCACACTATTCTGTGCACCAGCTTGTGCTGCACCACGGCCACCGAGTCGATGTCTATGCAGTTCCCCAGTATGCCGTCGAGTGTCGCCGAGTCCGAGTGTCAGTCGAGGACTAACAAGGACTCCCGTGGCAGGACTAACGCAGATGCTGGGCCCTCGGAGCAGACGGAAATGCGTGGGATCCTATCCGGCGATGGAATCTGCCTCGGCTGTCCCAACTTGCCGACGACGTCGCTGTCCACGGATGTATCCGCTGTCTGACTTTTCCAATTTTCAGAGCATGTTGTCTCGCCAGCGCTCTGTTGTCGCTGTCTTTTGGGGGCATTTGTTTTCGTTTAGTTTTCATAACGAACGTTGCCAGGGACGACAGACCGCCCGAGTGTTCACCTGTTCGTCCAGGAGGAGGTGGAGGAGTAGGCGGGCGGTCCCGAAAACTCGGCCAAAAAGGCTCCCATTCGTGTCTAAAATTATACGTCTACATAATAACCCTAGCTATGCTTTCCCTTGCCTATTTATTGATTGCCAACAGATTTTCCAATTCAGAGCACCTGATAAAGTAGTTGGTTGGGGGCTTTGTTGATTGGCATCACTTGAAACTCGACGTGTTTGCATCAAACATTTTTCGACAGTCACGACTTCATCGCGTGCTTGACATTTCTTAGGGCCCCTAACTCAAGGACATGGCCGGTACAGTGGTAATTAGCCAGGACATAAATGTTCCAGGTGGCGAGGTCCCACGGCGGCGGCATCTTCTACCTGTATCGGTAATTTCCCCGGCAGGTAAGATCAGGAAAAATGCTTTGTGTGAAGGATTAGGAAAAAAGGACCTTCGGGATTCCAAGGAACTGTCACCTTAATTGCAAAACAAGGTAGCAAAATGGCTGATCTAAGCGAGGCTATAAAAGAAACGATCGTGCCATAGTTAGGATCAGTTTTAATTTTAAATTCAAGCAAAGATGTTGTTCCTGAAAGAGTGCAGATCCTGTTTGCTGTTAGTCCTGGTCCTGACGATTCGGGGATCGCTCTGCGTGCCCGCCCTGGATGCAGCACCTCCTGCGGCCACGCCCAACACCGTCGATGAGTCGGATAATCTGGTCGAGGGAAGTGGCGAGACGGTTACTGCCCCCCAGGATGCAGTCCCCACAATAAGCAATGAAACGGTGGCCGCATCTACAGAGAATTCGGAGGTAGCGGTGGTAAGTAATACCGACAATTGTGAACCACATTGTAAAACAAAAAGTTGTCTTAGAAAACTCATATGGCCGCTTTCTCGACTGGCTGTTAAATTTAAAGTACGCTTTAAACCTTGAAAAAGTATGGGGATTCAGTGTACATTAGATTAAACATGACGACGAGAATAATGTATCGATTAAATTGTAAGAATTATTTATACAAATGATCATATTTTGTAAAATCTTAGAAATAGTAAAGTTCGTGGGTTCTTGGTTTATATTTAAAGATTAAAGTTATTAAATTATTAAAACTTTTAATTTTACAGCCTGACAATGTGGCCAGCGGAAGCAGTATTGATCCCAGCACCATTTACTCAATCACTCCCGAGGCCTTCCAGCAGTACGTGAACCAGTACGGCGCCTATGCTCCCTACTCGTATCCCACTCCCGTTGGAGGAGCAGCACCTGGCATTTATCCTTATCCCGGTCCCATTGTGGTGCAGACGGGCTACGAGGGCTTCCTGATGCCCGCAAATGCCGTTGGGCAGTCGGACAGCACCACTGTGGTGGCCGCTGCTCCCCAGCCGACCTCCTCGAACCCACTGCTGGCCTTCGCCTCCAACCTGCTTCCCACCATCCTGATGTCCACACTCTTTCGCATCGCCGCCGTGGTCCTGTCCGCCGTGGGGATCATCCTCTTTGGCGGCGCCATCACAAGTGCCCTGTGCAGGATCACCCCGATCTGCGATATACCCGCCCGAGCTGTGAATATCCTGCGCACAGGCGGAGCCCAGGATGTGGGTCGCATGCTGGCCGAAGAGATGACCCCGGAGCGGGTGCGTCGGGCAACGGAATTCGTGCGCAACGCTATACGGAAGTACAAGCAGCTGCAAAAGATAGTGGATGCCTCGGAGGTGGTGACCGAGTTGACCAATGGATATTAGGTTTAGTGCTGGCTCGTAAATTAGGTGGAATGCAAAATATACTTTTAATGACGCTGTAAAAACGATTTTTCTTTTGACTGCGAAAGTTTTAAAAAGGGAATTTACATGGGATCAAATGGTAATTGCTATACCTATATTTCAAGAATCATTTTTTTTTAAATAAACTCTTAAAAGTGATCTTAGATACCGCTATATATCTATCTAAACATTTATAGCTTTTAATAATATTTATACCCGTTACTCGTAGAGTAAAAGGGTATATTGTATTCGTGCAAAAGTATGTAACAGGGAGAAGGAAGCGTTTCCGACCCCATAAAGTATATATATTCTTGATCAGGATCACTAGCCGAGTCGATCTAGCCATGTCCGTCTGTCCGTCTGTCCGTCTGTCTGTCTGTCTGTCTGTCTGTCTGTCTGTCTGTCTGTCTGTCCGTCTGTCCGTATGAACGCTGAGATCTCGGAAACTATAAAAGCTAGAAGATTGGTATTTGGCATGAAGATTCTTGGAGTTCCTACGCAGCGCAAGTTTGTTTCAAAAGGGTGCCACGCCTCCTCTAACGCCCACAATCGCTTATATACGATTTTAAAAATTTCAATATTTCGGAAAAGTAAAAATGCAGTTTTATTGTGTTTATCAATACCTATCGAAATGTAGAAGAAATTTTTCAAATCGGACCATTCGTTAAAAAGTTATGCGTGTTCAAAGTTTCTATCTCCATCTCCCTCGCACTCCCTTTACCTGAGTAACGGGTATCTGATTGTCGGGGCACCCGACTATAGCGTTCTCTCTTGTTTTTTTATTATTTTGAGTACTTTTCTGCCAGCCCTCTTTGGGTTTCTATAGCCCACACTGAGCAATGTAAAATATGTGGGCAATTGCATATGTAATTTGTACCCGTTCAATGCCCCAAGAAGCACGTTTGCTAGCTAACTAAACTCGCGATTGTTCTAACAGTCGACCGGTCAACGGCCCAGTCCCCTTGTAATTCTCTGAGGGGAAAAGGGGCCCAAGTGAATTTATATGTGAGTACTATAAGTGAAATCAAAACATGCTTTTAACTGCAGTGGTGGCATTGCAATTGTCGTGAAGCATTCGCGGAATTTACTAAGCTAACATTAGCTCTGAGATTGTGTATCGCACTTTTATGAACCATGTCAGAGACTGGAATTTTAAACAAATATGGAGGCTGATTAATGTGATCCATACATCATTCTACAGCTTGGCAATACAAAGTGATCGCTTTTATTTCTCAAGTTGACTGTTTGATATATTCAACACAAAGCTATAAAGTAATTTTTTAACATTTAACAAAGACGATGCAGTACAGACTGAAATAAAATGATGTTGATAATGTTTTAAAAAAGGAAATAATAAAATTAAGCTTTCTTTAAATGCCAAAACATGATAACCGGGGATTCCTACGCCCATCTTTCATGCTAAATTTAGAATTATCAAGTTCCAAAGTGAAAAGGCAGAAAGGTTTGATAACTGATTAAACACAACCATAAAAGGCAATTAATGAAAAATAAATTTAACTTGGACATTTTGAATTTGTTCAACAACTTTGCAGTATGCCAAAGTTCTAATTATCTTTAAAAGTATATCTCGGTGATTATAATAATGAATTTTATTTGTGTTCATACAATATAACCGTATAAGGCAACAATGTGCTGAGGTATAATAATATCCATTTAAAGTTTACAGTCAAATCAATCCTTCTGGCAGTTGTCTTGGACGAACTTCTTGATCATCTGGACACCCTCCCAGTTCTCTTCCCACCCGGGAGTCACTTCCTTGGCATTCTCGTACCATCTGGCCACGTTCGGATATTGGGCAATGTCGTAGTCCACCACCTCGAAGGTCGAAACTGAAGCCAGAAGAGCAATGTCAGCCACGGTGAGGCAATCGCCAGCCACATAGTCCTGGCCCTCCAGGAAGGTGTCCAGGTGCCCGAAGGCGCTGTCCACTTTCTGCATGGCCTCCGGATCCGCTGGCTGTTTTTTCATGATCTGAGGATAGATGGCCGTGATGAAACTCTGGAACAGGGTGCCCATATCGAAGTAGAGCCGCTGGTTGACCACGGCCTTCTTCTCGGGATCACTTGGGTATAGTGCGTCATCCTGGCCGTACTTCTCCACCAGATAAATCAAAATTGCTCGGGACTCCCAGATGGAGAACCCATTGTCCACCAGGGTGGGAATGGTGTGCTGGGGATTGAGCTCCACGAACTCCGGCGTTAGTTGCTCGCCCTCCATGACCTTCAATAGCTTCATATTCAGCTCGAGTCCAAGAGCTTTGGCTGTCATTATAACGGAGCGGCAAGGAGCCGAGCCAGGATGGTAGTAAAAGTCCATGATGAAAAGTCCTGCGATTGTTACCCTCAACTGACCGCAGCGGAATAATTCCAACGGCTTTTATAGTCAGAGCAAACGGCGCACGAAATCAAATCGATTTCCATATATAGTCATCCAGTGCCGTGCGACTTTCCCGAGTGGCAGCTTTATCGGTGATAGCGCTTCAGTGTAATTAGAACTGTTTAGCTAATGGCCAGGCAATAAACACATATATACTTGTAGGCGTACACGCGTGCAAAAGTTACGGCCACCAATTTGAATTTACTTAAAAATGTAATTTCTTTTGAATGTATGAAATAACGAATTGATGGTAGGTCGTTAGGGCAAATGGAATGTCATGAGAACGAAAGGTCAATGCTATAGCGGTCAAACAGATTAGTGATCTAGGATAAAAAATGATACAAAATTCTTGGAAAGTGGAGAGAGTGGCATTCTCGTATTGTGGATTACCTGTCCTTGAACAGAAGGTATTGATTCATTCTTATCTAGATTTATATTACTTTGATTTGCCGCTATCAATACTAATCAAAATTATCAAAACATACAATACCCAAAAAGAAATAATTGACTTTTCGAATCATCATGTGGAAGCTTTGTCGCTTTGTTGCATGCATATCTCCATCTCCCTCGCACTTCATTTAGCTGAGTAATGGGAATCTGGTAGTCGAGGTACTTGACAATAGCGTTCTCTCTTGTTTCAACATACGATTTTTTAGTAATGTGAAAAAAGTTTGGAAGCTTGGAAGATTTGGAAGCACATATGTACAAGTGTTCAAGTATATCATATCGGGATGTACCTTAATATATGAACTAAAATTGTCTTCTCTTGAATAGTGAAACTTCTAACCTATAACAATCATAGATAGTCACAGTTAATGGTAAAAACTGCTTTGATTAAATATCGCGATTAGAATAGTGTTCAGTGATGGAATAATATAAGGAGCATTCACTGCCTTTATCAAATGCTTAAGATTTATATTTGTTTCTGGTAGCCAAGCTGTTTTCAATTTGAAGTGAGTGAAAAAGAAAAAGCTTAGCACTTAATTGATAACTATTAGTTAATTTCTTCCACACCTCATACTTAGTACCGATAATGTTTTCATAATGTTGCCACCGAGTAAACAACAGGAATTTAATAGGCAATTAGATTTATTTTATTAATATTTTATAACATTATAGTTAACCGTTTACTTCTTTTCAGCGATCTTGTCCTCCAGGAACTTCTTCGCCTGCTTCAGGGTCTCCAGGTTCTCCTCCCATCCAGGAGTGACCTTTGCGGCACTCTTGTACCACCTATCCACATTCGGGAACTTCTGCAAGTCAAACGTGAACATTGTGACGGTGGAGACGGTGGCCAGAATGACGATGTCAGCCACGGTCAGTTGGCTGCCGGCCACGAAGTCCTGGCCCTCCAGGAAGGTGTTAAGGAACCCGAAGGCGGCGTTAACCTTGTCCAGGGCCTCCTGATCGCCCAGTTGCCCGGTGCGGAAGAGGGGGAAGAAGTATTTGGCCACGGCGTCGTAGAGGGTGCCCATGTCAAAGTAGAGCCTCTGGTTGATCAGAGCCCGCTTCTGGGGATCCTTGGGGTACAGTGGCGAATCGGTCTTGCCATATTTCTCCACTAGATAGACGGCGATGGCACGGGACTCCCAGATAGCGAATCCATTGTCCACCAGCGTGGGAATAGTGTGCTGGGGGTTGATCTTCACGAACTCCGGCTTCAGCTGGTCTCCCTCCATCGTGTTTATTAACTTGGAGTTCAGTTCTAGGCCCAAGGCCTTGGCAATCATCTGAATGGCTCGGCTGGGCGGAGCCATGGGCATGTTGTAGAGATCCATGTTGGGCATTGCGTTTATAGCGTGCGAGCTGCTCGAGTGGAAATAGTAAACTGATTTCCCCTATCTGGGGTCCCCGTTTTATAGCGAAATAGCAAGTGCGTTATCGGCCAAACACAAGATAATATGAATAGTGTTTGTCATTGTTAGAACTCACTTTTTAGGCATTTCGAAAAGTTAGCAGTAATTAGCTGAACACCAATTTTAACTAATTTATATTTAGTGACTCACGGACTTAATAACTGCTTAAACAAAAATTAAGAAGTTGTGCAATCCAGGAAATATATACAAATTGAACACTGCAAAGTTAATAAAGACAGAAATTAAAAAAAATTAAAGTATACCATTTGTCATGGCATTAGTCTTTAAATAAAATAAAAGTTATTGATAACGATTATGCCCATATCATAGTGCCGATTTTTCCAGAAACATCTATTTTACTTTTCGAATGTCTTGTTGTTGGCAAATACACTTATCAGTCCATATTTAACTGTTTTGAATAAACTTTTAGTGATGATTGTATATTTTATCAATTTAAATGATTTAGGTGATAATAAGGTGGTAAGGTGGGAGATAAGGAGGCCCTGGATAAGGTTAATTCTGGCTTCGAGTTCCTCAACACCTTCCTGGAGGGACAGGACTACCTGGCCAGTGCCAGTGTGTCCACCATCGAAATGGCACCGTTTAACTTGAAGAAATTCCCCAACTTGGATAGGTGGTACAAGAATTCCCAGAAAGTTACTCCTGGATGTAAAGAAAACCTGCAGAGTATTAAGCAGCTCCCGAAGTTCGCGGAACAAAAGTTTAATGTGTAAAAAACGTTTTTGACACTTTTTTAATTTCTAACTCCAGTTGTGATAAACCGATTTCGGCCATCAAATACACATTTTACAGGTAAAAGAATGCCCTCTAACTTTCTTATACACAGCATTGCGATCCATTCATTAGTTTAGAAGATACACTTAGTCAAAGTGGAAAAAGGTGGAAAAAATTCAAAAATGCTGTCATAAATGGCTTTGTTAAAAATATACGCCTAGTTTTATATCTCATAATTACCGAAAAACAAAGGTGCGTATTTCATCGATTTTTTTTTGTAAACTGGTGTAATGTCGACATGAGCAGATATGTACCTACGCAATTAATCCTTATAATGGTTAACCTAAAAAAAAAATTAGATTAAGTATAAACATTTATTTCGCATTTAGCCGTTACTAAATTTGATTGCTTTTCTGTATTTAACAGAATTCTTTATTTATCTAATAAAAATTGTGTTTAAAAAGTTCATTAAGAATATGTCTAAATACAATTTTTTAGTAACTTAAAACATTTATAACTTTTCTATTAAGTTTTCGGCCAAGAACTTTTTGGCATGTTGAATTCTTTCTAAGTTTTCGTCCCAGCCGGGTGTTACTTTTTGGGCATTCTTGTACCATCTGTCCACGTTTGGGAATTCCTCTAAGTCAAAGTCAACCAATTCCGTTGTTGAAACGGTGGCCAAAATAACGATGTCAGCCACGGACAACTGACTTCCGGCCACGTAATCCTGTCCCTCCAGAAATGTGTTGAGCAGATTAAATGCAGCAACGAGTTTTTCATAACTCTCCTGAGTTCCCGGCTTGCCAGTGCGGAGCAGTGGAAAGAAGTACTTGGCGATGCCTTCGTACAGGGTGCCCATATCAAAGTACAATAGCTGGTTGATCAGAGCCTGCTTCTGGGGATCCTTGGGGTATAGGGAATCGTTCTTCCCGTATTGCTCCACCAGGTAAACAACAATTGCTCGGGTCTCCCAGATAACAAGTCCGTTGTCCACCAGAGTGGGAATGGTGTGCTGGGGGTTTATCTTCACAAACTCCGGTTTTAGTTGCTCCCCCACGAAGGTATTGACTTGTATCGAGTTGAGTTCGACTCCCACAGCTTTGGCGGTCATCATAACAGCACGCGTGCTCGGAGAACCAGACATATTGTAAAGATCCATTGTGAGAAGAGGTATAAATCCGTCTGAGCCGTTGAAATGGAGAAAACAAACTAATTTGGCAGTAGCCAAAATTCCCGCTTATATAGCAAACCTATCTACCTGTTGATTATAATTATCTGTGTATGTATATATGACGATCTTTTGTATTTCGTTTGTTTGGGAAATAAATAAATTAATGCGATTCTTGTTCTTTTATTTACATTTATTATACCCGTTACTCGTAGAGTAAAAGGGTATATTGTATTCGTGCAAAAGTATGTAACAGCTAGAAGGAAGCGTTTCCGACCCCATAAAGTATATATATTCTTGATCAGGATCACTAGCCGAGTCGATCTGGCCATGTCCGTCTGTCCGTCTGTCCGTCTGTCTGTCTGTCCGTCTGTCCGTATGAACGCTGAGATCTCGGAAACTATAAAAGCTAGAAGATTGGCATTTTGCATACAGATTCTAGGAGTTCCTACGCAGCGCAAGTTTGTTTCAAAAAGGTGCCACGCCCCCTCTAACGCCCACAATCGCTTATATACGATTTTAAAAATTTCAATATTTCGGAAAAGTAAAAATGCAGTTTTATTGTGTTTATCAATACCTATCGAAATGTAGAAGAAATTTTTCAAATCGGACCATTCGTTAAAAAGTTATGCGTGTTCAAAGTTTCTATCTCGATCTCCCTCGCACTCCCTTTACCTGAGTAACGGGTATCTGATTGTCGGGGCACCCGACTATAGCGTTCTCTCTTGTTTTTTTATTATTTATATACCTATTTAATTAATGCTTATTTTATAGAATTGTTACTCCGATAATGTATAAAATACCGAAATTTTACATTACCACTTGAACTACTTAAGATAGTAAACGAAGGCATCTGACGTATTTAAACTGCCATTTAACTTCCAAACTACGAAGCCATTATCCACAAGAGTTGGATATATGCTGGGGACAAAGCTTTACAAACTCCGGCATTAAATGCTCACCCTTCGAGAGTAATAATCCATTTTGGGAACAAAGATCGTGTGGTATTAACCGCTGGATAGAAGAACGAGAACTAAACGAAAAAAGCAATGAATCTAAATACCTTAAAGAGAGTTATTATTGATACTCTCCATATTCTTATCTCTGATTTTAGCTGTGTCGCTGAAAAGATAATGTAATACCTATTTGTAAGTGTATATGAAAGAACCACTAAAATAGTTTGCAATTATTGAATAACAAAACTATTAAAGGGGTTGTTATTGAGATAATATATTAAAACCAAACTATAAACGAGTCTTCTTCTAATGCAAAAGTTTCGGTCGTGTTCCGTTTCCATTTATTAATTTCCATTCCCTTTATATTGGGCTGTTTTGGTTTTCAACTTCCAACCGTTTCACATTGGATTTCCGCGCAGTGCGCATGACTACTCCCACTTATTGTTCCATATTAACCGATTCAATCTGCCGAGATTGTTACCAGTTTTTAGAACATCTAAGATTTAAATTATAATGAGGAAAAAGTTGGGTAAAAGTACTAAGATAACTGTCTCTCGATCTCGATTCTTATTTCAAATTTATTAAATCAACTTCACATACAAATAAATTAAGTCTTTATGAGTACATATCTTTCACTTGGCTGCCGCCTGTCGGGCCTCGAAGACTGCCTTCAATTCCAAAAGGCCACTCCAGTTCTCGTCCCATCCGGGAGTCACCTTCTTGGCATTGGCGTACCACCTCTCTACATTCGGGTACTTGCTCAAGTCGAAATCAAGAATTTCGAAGGTTGAGACTGTGGCCAGGATGGCGATGTCGGCCACGGTGAACTGCTCTCCGGCCACATAGTCCTGGCCCTCGAGGAAGATATTCAGGTACTCGAAGGAGGTCGCAATCTTCTTGAAGTCCTCGTCGGATCCTGGCTTGCCAGTGCGGAAGAGCGGGTAGTAGTACCTAGCGAAGCTATCGCTCAAAGTTCCCATGTCGAAGTTAAGTCGCTGGTTGACAAGAGCCTGCTTCTTGGGATCCTTGGGGAAAAGCGAGTCGTCCTTGCCATATTGCTCAATCAAATACACGGCGATGGCGCGGGACTCCCAAACGGAGAATCCATTATCCACCAGGGTAGGAATGGTGTGCTGGGGATTCAGCTTCACGAACTCCGGCTTTAATTGGTCCCCATCCATTGTGTTCACTAGCTTCTTGTTTAGCTCTAGGCCCAAGGCCTTGGCCACCATGATCACCGTACGGCATCCACTTCCACGGGGCGAGTAATAGAAATCCATTTTGGTTAATTTTGTGTTGTTCGCTGGAGAGCAAGACCAGAACTGATTGCGACGATAGCGGGACTTCGCTTTATATATAGCAACACGGTTGTGAAATAACATATTTCGCTCTTACTGATTATAATTGTTTGCTCGACGCTTCTTCAGTGGGTTCGAAACCTTAAACATTCAGGTGATTGAATTTTGTTGTGAAATTATCTCTCTTTACCAGCTTACCAGTTTGCACACTGGTAAAAAAATTACAATATTGCAATTTGTAAAATTCAATTATAATGATCACTATGTATAAAAACTTCTACCTACAAAAGTTTTAAAAAAATGTATACAAAACGGGTTTTGATATGAAAATAAAAGATTCAAAGCATTAAAAGGTTTAAAAATTATATATTTTTGAATATACATATGTAAATGTACAACGTACTTTGTACATTCATAATATCACTTATGTAATTTAATTGAATTCACTATATCGCTGCATTCTTTTTTTCCTCGATTACCTTCTTTAATTTAAGGGCTCCTTTCCAGTTTTCTTCAAAACCAGGAGTTATTTTCTTGGCATTCGCGTACCACTTGAATACATTTGGAAATTTGCCTATGTCGAATTCTAGAGCATCGAACGTAGAAACACTGGCAAGAATGGCAATATCCGCAATAGTGAGGCTGTTACCAGCTAAATAGTCCTGATCCACTAGAAAAGTATTTAACAGATCGAAGCTCTGTTCCACCTTCTTGAATTCCTCTGCAGTGCCATAGTGACCAGTGGCAAAAACGTTGTAATAGTAGTTGGCCAAGGAGACGTACAGGGTTCCCATATCGAAATAAAGAAGCTGATTGATTAACGCTTGAATCTTTGGATCCTTGGGGTAAAGCGAGTCGTCTTTTCCATATTGCTTCACCAAATAGACAGCAATAGCTCGTGATTCCCAAACGGCAAGTCCATTATCAACCAGGGTAGGAATGGTGTGTTGGGGGTTCAGTCTAAGAAACTCCGGTTTGAGGTGCTCGCCCTTTGAGGTATCCAAGTGCTTTTTATTCAGCTCAATTCCCGCAGCCTCTGCCACCATGAGAACTGTGCGGCAACCACTGCCGAGAGGCGTATAATAAAGATCCATAACTTTGACGTATTATCCGCTAGAGGTCAGAACCAGAACTAAACGATAATGGTAGAAAAACCCACTAATAAGTCTTATCATTTGCCATTTGATTGTGTTTATTTTTGTGATTGTGAGCAGATTGTGCCGGTAGTAGTATTATGTACGTAAATATTTATTGTTGTTTATGAAGTGCTTTCAGTTTTAAGAAAGAAATAAAATATAATTTTTGTTTAATTCTCACGAATACGTTTATTTAGATTCAAGTTACAAATAAAATAAGTTATGATAGTATTGTTACTTTGCAGAGGACTTTTGAGCCTCATACATCGTTTTCATCTGCAGCAGGCCTTCCCAGTTCTCTTCCCATCCGGGAGTGACCTTCTTGGCATTGGCGTACCACCTGGCCACATTTGAATATTTGCTGATGTCGAACTCAACCACTTCGAAGGTGGAAACGCTGGCGAGGATGGCAATATCGGCCACCGTGAACTGATTACCTGCCACGTAGTCCTGACCCTGCAGAAAAATGTCCAGGAACTCGAAAGCAGCTTCGACTTTCTTGAAATTCTCGGCAGCTCCAAGCTGGCCAGTGCGGATGAAGGGGTAATAGTATTTGATGAAGGAATCGTGCAGTGTTCCCATGTCGAAGTAAAGGCGCTGATTGATCAGGGCACGTTTCTGGGGATCCTTGGGGAACAGGGAGTCGTCCTTGCCGTACTTCTCCACCAGATACACGGCGATGGCACGGGACTCCCAAATGGCGAATCCATTATCCACCAATGTGGGAATGGTGTGCTGGGGATTGATCTTGAGGAACTCTGGCTTCAGGTGCTCCCCCTCCGTAAGACGCAGCTGCTTCTTGTTCAGTTCCAAATCCAGGGCCTTGGCCACCATGATAATGGTGCGACATCCACTGCCACGGGGTGAGTAGTAAAAATCCATGTTGCAAGTGCGATTACTGTGAGCTATTCGCTGAAGAGAAAAAGCTGAACTGATTGGGACCAGCAGGGGCTCTCTCTTATATAGCGAAATGGTTGTGAAATTTCATATCTCTCTCGAAGAGATTATTTTTAATTGATTTGGCCGATGTTCTCCAACGTGTTTTTTGGCAATTGCTCGTCATTGTATTTAATTAATCATATGCACAGTGCTCCAAATTTCAAAACAATAAGTGGGTTCTAACACTAAGCAACAGAAGAACAATAACCGCTTATCATTCAATTCAGATAGCGAGTATTGGCTTATGGACAAACAAATTACCCTTTTTGTTCATGTTCTTATTCATATGTAAATAAACTAAACTCACAACTTATAAGCATCTAACAATTAATTTTATTATAAATGTGAAAATTTACAGATCACAAGGAAGATTATTTGGCTGCGTTCTTTTTCTCTGCGACCCCTTTCTTCACATCCTGAGCTCCCTGCCAGTTCTCCTCCCAGCCAGGAGTGATCTTCTTGACATTTTCGTACCACTTGGCCACATTGGGATATTTGCTAATGTCGAATTCGAGGACATCGAAGGTGGACACACTGGCTAGGATGGCAATGTCGGCAACGGTGTACTGGTCACCTGCCACATACTCCTGGCCCTCCAGGAAGGTGTTCAGGAAGCCAAAGGTGTCCTGGACCTTCTTGAAGTCCTCTTCACTGCCGTACTGGCCGGTGACATACACTTTGTAATAGTAGTTGGCCAGCGAGGGATACATAGAGCCCATGTCGAAGTAAAGGCGTTGGTTGATCACTGCCTGCTTCTTAGGATCCTTGGGATATAGAGAATCGTCCTTTCCGTACTGTTCAATCAGGTAAATGGCCACGGCACGCGACTCCCAGATGGTAAATCCATTGTCTACCAAAGTGGGGATCGTGTGCTGGGGGTTGATCTTGATGAAATCCGGGTTCAGCTGCTCTCCCTTCTGAGTGTTGAGTACCTTCTTGTTCAGGTCAAGATCTAGGGCCTTGGCCACCATGAGAACGGAGCGGCAGGCGCTGACAAAAGGCAGGTAGTATAGATCCATGCTGGGAACTGCGATCGTTTTGTGCTGCCCGTTCAAGAGGAAAACGAGAACTGTCTGGGAGACCAACGGGTTTGTGCCTATAAAGCTTTTTTTTCTATTCTTGATAGGGAATGTTACACTTGTGTTTGTGCTCTCTGTAAAATGAGCTTCTAGAATTTCTGGATGTTATGTGTGTATACATAATACCACTTAAAAACGAATTTGCTTCCACTGAAGCTTGCAATTTAAGAAGGAAAAAACTAATTCTCTTTAAAATACCCACTTGCTAATTCAGTTGCTTTGGTTTTTTGTGGAAGTGATGGGTAATATAAATAATTTAAATTTTATTTCAATTTAAACATGATATCAGTGATTATATTTAAAGAAACGTTTTTCTTTCACGGTTACATAACTGTTATGCGTATTTTACCAAGAATATTATTAAAGTGGTTAACTTATTGTCTAAGAAAAAGGAAAGGGTAGAGTTCAGACGATATTTTAGAGTATTAACCACGAAAAAGATAAAGCAGGTTTGTTTACAGAATCAAAATATGTGGTGTTTACATGCAAAATAAAACGAAGTAAGTTAGAAACTATTATTCTTTTTCTTATTCTTCAATCAATGAAGACTTTTAAAAACCCGTTCAGTTTCCACCATCGTAATAAATTTTCAAATACTTAACACACAATAAATACTCTTTTATTCAATTCAAATGTAACATAAATTATAATAAATTATCTGAGTGGGAATTACTTTCCAGCAGCCTGGCGGTCCTCAAGGAATGCCTTCATGGCCAGCAGGCCCTCCCAGTTCTCGTCCCATCCGGGAGTCACCTTCTTGGCATTCTCGTACCACCTGGTGACATTAGCGTACTTGCTGAAGTCGAACTTAACAATTTCGAAAGTGGAGACGGTGGCCAGGATGGCGATGTCGGCCACAGTGAGCTGGTCTCCGGCCACATAGTCCTGGCCCTCCAGGAAAGTGTCGAGGAAACCGAAGGAGGTTTCGATTTTCTTCAGATCTTCCTCAGTTCCGGGCTTTCCAGTGCGGAACACGGGGTAGTAGTACTTGGCGAAGGCATCGTACAGAGTTCCCATGTCGAAGTACAGGCGCTGGTTGACCACGGCCTGCTTCTTGGGATCCTTGGGGAAGAGGGAGTCGTCCTTGCCGTACTTTTCCACCAGATACACGGCGATGGCACGAGATTCCCAAACGGAGAATCCATTGTCCACCAGAGTGGGGATGGTGTGCTGGGGATTGAGCTTCACGAACTCCGGCTTCAACTGCTCGCCTTCCATGGTGTTCAGAAGCTTCTTGTTCAGCTCGAGTCCAAGAGCCTTGGCCACCATGATGACCGTACGGCATCCACCGCTTCCTGGCATGTAGTAGAAATCCATGTTGAAATATGATATGGTACTGCTTTCCGCTGGAATCGAGAACGACAACTGGCGACCTCCCGCAAAACCTGTGGCTTTTATAGCCGAACGCTTGGGGAATTATCTCTCCCCATTTGTTTATGCTTGCTTGGTTCGGTGTTGGTCTTGCGTTTGAATATGCCAGTCATGGTTAGAACAAACTTTTCACATTTCGGGCACTTGTTATTTTCGGTTAAGGGACACGTATGTACAACTAATGACTAACGCAGGCGGTTTCTAAGAAGCTCTAATGATAATTTCAGGTGGATAATATATAATTCAGCTAGAGCTAGTATTCAAATGTATGATTAGTTGGCTGACGTGAAGGAAGTGGATCGATTTTAAGTGGAGAAATATTATGATTCATAAAAATGTGACTGATTTATGGCAGTAGGATAACATGAATTGATTCCAAGATGGTTATGGTAAATTAATGATACCTTATAAATAAAATCCTTCTCGTCCCATCCGTCCCAACAACATAATATTAATACATATATTTCACAAAACTCATAACTTAAAAGCAACATTTACATATCACAGGGAATATTATTTGGCTGCATTCTTTTTCTCATCGACCACTTTCTTCACATCCTGAGCTCCCTGCCAGTTCTCCTCCCAGCCAGGAGTGATCTTCTTGACATTTTCGTACCACTTGGCCACATTGGGATATTTGCTAATGTCGAATTCGAGGACATCGAAGGTGGACACACTGGCTAGGATGGCAATGTCGGCAACGGTGTACTGGTCACCTGCCACATAATCCTGGCCCTCCAGGAAGGTGTTCAGGAAACCAAAGGTGTCCTGGACCTTCTTGAATTCCTCTTCACTGCCGTACTGGCCGGTGACAAACACTTTGTAATAGTAGTTGGCCAGCGAGGGATACATGGAGCCCATGTCGAAGTAAAGGCGTTGGTTGATCACTGCCTGCTTCTTAGGATCCTTGGGATAGAGAGAATCGTCCTTTCCGTACTGTTCAATCAGATAAACGGCGACGGCACGCGACTCCCAGATGGTAAATCCATTGTCCACCAAAGTGGGGATCGTGTGCTGGGGGTTGATCTTGATGAAATCCGGATTCAGCTGCTCTCCGTTCAGGGTGTTCAGTAGCTTCTTGTTAAGGTCAAGGTCTAGGGCCTTGGCCACCATGAGAACGGAGCGGCAGGCGCTGACCAGAGGCAGGTAGTATAGATCCATGCTGGGGAACTGCGATCGTTTCGTGCTACCCGTTCGAGAGGAAAAAGAGAACTGTCTGGAACCCCCACGGGTTTATGCCCATAAAGCTTTTTTAATACTTATGTATAGCATAGCGAAAAAAGAGCTCTCTCTGAATCTGTATTTTTGTAGGTTTTCCATGTTATTCTATGCCGTGTTAATTGATTGTATTCTTGATAGGCAATGTTACACTTGTGTGGCTATGCGCAAAATTCCCAGGGTATACAACTCATATACTTGCATTTGCATTTTGATATAAAGTTTTTTTAAAACAATACTCCATAAGTCTGTAGATAGACACCCTTATGTACTGCAATAGTTTAAGAAATAGTAACCCACATTATTCGATTCTATTAAACTTTGAATTTTTATATTTTATTTTATTGAAAATTGTAAATAAGCATCACATTTAAGGTATAAAGTTATATAAGGGTAAATTACTTCTTGGCAGCGGCAACTTTGGACTCGAAGAAAGACTTCATCATCTCCAGACCCTTAACGTTCTCGTCCCATCCGGGAGTCACCTTCTTGGCGTTGGCATACCACCTGACCACATTTGAGTACTTGCTGAAGTCGAACTCGGTGACCTCAAAAGTGGAGACGTTGGCGAGAATTGCAATATCGGCCACAGTGAGTTGGTCGCCAGCGACGTACTCCTGGCCCTCCAGGAAGGTGTCGAGGAATCCGAAAGCGGTTTCGATTCTCTTCAAGTCCTCTTCGGATCCCAGCTGTCCGGTACGGAAGAAAGGATAGTAGTATTTGGCGAAGGCGTCGGATAGAGTTCCCATGTCGAAGTACAGGCGCTGGTTGACCACGGCCTGCTTCTTGGGATCCTTGGGGAAGAGGGAGTCGTCCTTGCCGTACTTTTCCACCAGATACACGGCGATGGCACGGGACTCCCAAATGGCGAATCCATTGTCCACCAGAGTGGGAATGGTGTGCTGGGGATTGATCTTCACGAACTCCGGCTTCAGCTGATCGCCCTCCATTGTGTTCACCAGCTTCTTGTTCAGCTCAAGTCCAAGAGCCTTGGCCACCATCATAACCGTGCGGCATCCACCGCTACCTGACATATAGTAGAAATCCATGCTGAACAAATCTGATGAAGTGCTAACCTCTGGAGTTGAGAACGAAGACTGACTACAACCGGGAATGGCAGGTACTTATATAGCAAAATGAGTAAATCGATGTTTGTGTTTGTTTTTCGCTTTTCATATTTTTGGTGCTTATTATCTGGCTGGTTCCAGTTTTAGCTTTCGAGACATATTTAAGTTTAATTCATTTTTTTGGCTTGGAAAATTCTTTTTCACAAGATATCACCATCCGCAAGGGTAAGGAAATTCACTATTATTTTCTGATTTTTCTAAAAGAAAAGTACATTTAATTTCGAAAAAGAAAACCGGAACAGGTTCCGTATGTTTGGTTTTCATATACATATAATCACGTTCAGGTGCATATTTGTTGAGCTTTTATTAGTACGGTTGATAAGTACATACATATGTTATCATAAAGGAAATGTTTTGATTTTCAGTGGTGAACTATTATGACTCATTAATAGGTGAGCTTAGTAGGGTGGAAGTGGAAGGCATTGTCAAATTGATCAGATAATTGGGTGCAGCTAACATATACAATTTCACCATGAGTAAAACAATTACCGATCCCTATTCTGATTTATTACTTGAGGGACAGGGATTTTATAATTATTATCGTTATATTAAAGTTCCCAAATTTTGCCTAGAAGAGCAAACAATGTATCAGAATGCATACCTACATATCTACATATCTATTTTGATAGAGTATTGGATAGTTCGGTCGTTATATTTTTACATTTATAGGGAATGGAGTTCTAATTTACTTCGGGTTATCTATAGCGTCAATTGAAAAGATAATGTGAGTAATGGAAGGGTGGACACACTGATGTTTAGATTCCTAGGTAGTTCGTTTATATTCAAATTTTTTAAGCAGTTAGGTAAAACCATTCTGGGTTATAAATTAAAAGAGATTCACATTGGGGACTTTCTATCTTAGTGTGGCACATCTTTTGGTTTTATCTTCCAGCACCAAAATATTGAATTCAAACAGTTAGTTTTTCTTTTCAAAGCCGAGATCAGAGCTTGACTGAAGCGAAGCCCAACGCAGCTGTACACAAAATAAGAGTCGCCGGCAAACGGAATCGAGAAAATATATATCGACTATGAGTGTGTTTATATGGCGGACCGGCAGAATAACCCGATGAAGTGAAAATAAGAGATCTGAAGCCTGAATCTCTTAGCCGCTACTCTTCATCTCGTTTGGTTTGCTGCTTTTTTGCTTGTGACGCATACTTGGCCAATGCCGTCTAACTGGTTCTCTTGATCTGCAGCGGCAAACACTGTGACCTTTCTCTACATTTTACGCTACATTTTGGGCCGGCTTTTTTAGTGAATTAACCCAACCAGTTATTGGCGAACTTATTGTGTTTACGATCTCATGTTTCCCATGATTCAGTGGATTTCGGCATTATGTTCAAATGAGTAACTCTCGTAGGTCTGGGGTTTGGGGCTTTCTGATTTCACAAGCGATTTATGGATTGTTCTGGACGTTAAGAGAGCACTTTGTTTGACGTGTCGCCCACGAAATGCTCTTTCCATTTTTCAGCTACTTGTTATTGAAATTTTTTGCCTGGTCATGCTGATAGTTGGTATTGCGAATTGTGAAACTGATAAAAAGGAACTGTTTTTTTGGGGAAAATAGACACCCCCAGCGAATTAAAGCAGGAATTTTCGAGTGTGTATTGCAACGATTTCATCGAATACTTCCAAGAAGCAAAAGTACATTTTTCTTGTCATGCAATGCCACCATAACCATTATTTCTAACTGACCAAGGCCGTCGAATCACATGCAATCCAATTCGATCGATATATTTCTGCGGTCATCAAAATAATTACATCAAAAATGTATACCAGTAATTTGGAATTTGCATGTCCCTTTGGCTCCATTCGACCTCAAATGGGTTTCCCATTTCCATTTTTTTCTTTCAGAAATGACTAAACAAGGTTGTATTTTTGTGGACTTATTAGTTAGCAAAGTACAGTATGGGTCTCTTGCGATTTGTTTATATGTGTGCTTTCATTTCACTTGGGAATTCTCACCAACTGTTGCTGTGTGTTTGCCTGATACCAATGTTTGCCGGCCGGCTTGGGTTGTTATCTGGTTTCTGTTTGCCTTTTATTTATTATTTTATTTTTCCACTTTGAAAGAAGAATTTATTTTTAAGCGCACAGATGTTCATTAGAAATGCAAAAATGTGTATCCAAGCAAATTGAGTGCAATAAGTGTGCTTTAGTAAGTCGAAATTTGTACACACTAGGAGTTTTGGGAAAGGTCAATAAACCTTTTTTGTTTGGATCAAAGTAAAAGGAACTAATACAATCTCGTTAAAATTGTGTGAATATAATCCCTAAAAACAAGAAATAATAACAATGATAGTTGTATAAGGAATCTTTGGTGGTATTGTTGATGAATAAAATTTATAATTACAAGAAAGAAGATCTCTCTTTATTTATAAAAATTAGAATACCCTCTACAGAAGTATAGAAATAAGAAAATATGAGATAATAATCAGCAAAAAAATCTGTTCTAAAGAGAGGAAAACACTCGGCGTTCCAATGGAGGACCATTAGAAAGTTGCAGCTTTCTTTTTGGCGAGGGGTGGTGCGAGGGGAGCTAAATGCAACATCCACCGAATCACACACACTTGCACACGGCTCCACACACTCGTATTAATCACGCTGCTAACGTCACATTTTTGCCTTATATTAGTGGGTATGTGTAGGCAAGGCAGAAAATAAAAGACAAAAAACCCAGACACGAAAACAACTAGCGACTGTCTCTCTTCATGGTGACTCCCCAGCCCCCGCCACACCCCCTGCCCCCTGCCGCCCCTCGGAGCGTCAAACAACAACTCTTGTTTGCCGGCATTATGGCGACCGCCGCCGATTGCTATAAAAGTCGACCGCTCTCCGGATTCCGTTCAGTACTACTTCTCATTTGGTACAGTGTACATCGCGAGATTTGCAACAAACAAAACTGTAAGTCCGACCCTCTACAACTATTGTGATGGTGTTGTGTCCGTGTCCAGGCAGAAAAGAAAAAAATTAGAAACAATGTGTACAAGGAATATGCATGGAAATTTACCAAAAGCTCAAGTGGTTAAGAGCTATGACCTCATGCCCTGGGAATCTGTTTGCCAAGTGAATTTGTGTAATGACGGCCCAATTAAAGTCCGCTTTTGTCTGAACCCGTAATTATAGAGCGCGTCTAATTACCGCATATCTTTTCTGATCTATTCTGTGCGCCTTTTTGCACGCCATATAGGAAATGTGTATAATAGAGAAACAAAATCTTGCCTTATAAAACGAAAACCAATTATAATATTTATGTGAAATGATTTCTTTATTTTATTTCTAATGTAAAAAAGAATTGTTTACGCTTTCAAGTCTTTTTTTTCACTCCCAAACAAAATGGCGGACCCTATTTCTTGTTAAATTTTCCATTCCAATGAGTGTTTTGGCTTTTAAATATCTTAAAGAAGACACTAATATAGTATTAGCTAGTCGATTAGTCAAGCATATTATATGCATTTTGGAAATATATTTTTAAACAACTGGGAATACTTTACTAACCTCCAACTTTTCTTGCTTTTTCTAGAAAATGGCTGACTTCTACTACCTGCCCGGCTCCTCCCCCTGCCGCTCCGTGATCATGACCGCCAAGGCCGTCGGCGTCGAGCTGAACAAGAAGCTGCTCAACCTGCAGGCCGGTGAGCACCTGAAGCCCGAGTTCGTCAAGATCAATCCCCAGCACACCATTCCCACCCTGGTGGACAATGGCTTCGCGCTGTGGGAGTCGCGTGCCATCCAGGTTTACCTGGTGGAGAAGTACGGCAAGACCGACTCTCTGTACCCCAAGTGCCCCAAGAAGCGTGCCGTGATCAACCAGCGCCTGTACTTCGATATGGGAACCCTGTACCAGAGCTTCGCCAACTACTACTACCCCCAGGTGTTCGCCAAGGCACCCGCCGATCCCGAGGCCTTCAAGAAGATCGAGGCCGCCTTCGAGTTCCTGAACACCTTCCTCGAGGGACAGGAGTACGCCGCCGGTGACTCGCTCACCGTGGCCGACATCGCCCTGGTGGCCTCCGTCTCCACCTTCGAGGTGGCCGGATTCGAGATCAGCAAGTACGCCAACGTGAACAAGTGGTACGAGAACGCCAAGAAGGTCACCCCCGGATGGGAGGAGAACTGGGCCGGGTGCCTGGAGTTCAAGAAGTACTTCGAATAAGCCTGATATTCACCTCTTTTATACCCCCGTACATTTGATGTAGTATTTATATTCACGTTCACAAACAACAATTCCAAATTCGCCTGTCTCCAAAGACAATAAATGAGTGTTCGCTTTTTTGAATGCACAAAATACAAAAGTGTTTTTAGATGTCTATACTATATGGTGGATGGGATACTATATGTGGGATGGAGCAACCATTGGATAAGTGTGCTCTTCTGGCGCGTTTCTCTCTCTTTCGATGCAAAAAGGGTGATTCGGAAAGAGTATGCCAAACTGAAATTCTCTGAATCTGTCTTTCGTAAAATAAAGCAATAAAAGCTTTGCTATTTGCCGGCTTTTCGTCAGTGTGAATTGGTGCAGGGAGACAGCCGCCGGAAGTCACAAATAAAAGGCATAGAAATCACTAGAGAAAAGGTGGAAAATTACCCAAGTTTAATTTATAAGTGAGACATTTTGGGAACCTAATAAATAAACACTCTATATTATGTGTCCATGAGAAATGTCGGCAGCATAAGGATTTTGAATATATTCTACATATATGTTTTCGGTTTTTTATTGCACCTTGAGGATTTATTCAACAAGCTTTACTTAAATGCTCGGATAATTACGTCAATGCTTAAACAGTACAATGTAGGGGAGTGTAGGGTAAGGTGACGAACGATTCGACTTTTGAATGTAACTTTTCGAAAAATCAATATTTTTCAAAAATGTAAATGCAGAAAGTTGCTTACATCTTTAGAGCATATCTCTGTAAAATTTGGATTCGAAATTCTAACGGAGCTAAGTCCTACAGCGTTTAAAGTGAACCATCCTTTTTTTGCACTTTTAAAAATTGTAGGGTAATGTGACGAACGATTTTCTTTTTAATGTAACTTCCCCAAAAATCTATATTTTTTAAAAGTGTAAATGCAGAAAGTTGCTTACATCTGCTGAGCATATTTCTGTAAAAGTACGATTCGAAAATCTAACGGAGCCAAATCCTACAGCGTTTGGCGTGAATCATCCTTTTTTTGCACTTTCAAAAGTTGCCAGATAAGGCGACGAACTAATAAATACACACTAAAACTGTATGTACATATGTGCGAATTATTTTTTTTTCAAGAATGGATGAAAAATGACAATAATATAATAAAAAGGTAATCTGAGAATGATTGTTTAAAAAGTTCAATACCACGTCGTCGGATTCCTTTGAAACATCAACACTGGCTTCGTTTACTTTTTTAATGTAACCTCTAAAAGTGGGTTCCGAAATTCCTTGTTCATTTGCAACCGAATTAGTCGATCTACCATGGAGCTTTACTAATTTTATTGCCTGCAACACTTTTTCGAGTTCATTTTTTTTAACAAACTTTGATTTAACTGACGACATACCTAAAACAATACGAAAAAGCAATAAAACTGCAGCAGTTAATGTTATTCGGTATTATAATAGTTTTTTTTACACATAATCAACGATAACAATTCAAATTCTTGAATAAAAAAAGTTCGTCACCATACCCTACAAAAAGTTCGTCACGATACCCTACAAGGTAGACTTGGAGCAAAAACGGTGTCACTCTTAAACGGTGCAAACAAAACAAACGCCAAGTACCAAAAACTGTTGACAAAGATCTCATTTATACGTGCATATACTTACCTGATTTTATTTTTCACTCCTCTTCGCTCTGGCCCTGCTGAAACACAAGTAAATTGAATAGATTTGCTAGTTTGCGCACCACCTTTTTAGAAAAAATTACCTCACGAACAAATTATGGGACTTCTTATTAATATTACTGTAAATACATTGTCGACACGATAAGGGGAGACGACTACATTTATTTGGAATTTTTGTCGTGACGTCATATGTGAGATTCGACGAGTTCGTCACATTACCCTACTCGTCACATTACCCTACACTCCCCTAATAATAATCTTATCACGTTTATATGGAGAATAAAACGTGTAAATATTGTCTATTCATTTTTGATATACACAATACTGATAACAAGCTTAGAATTTCTAAACAAAAATTGGTCGGCAACAAACCCATGAGTACAGTAAAAATAATTAGATATATATCTACTCCAGAAATTTAGTTTTCTCTGAAAAAGCTTGTAAGAATACTTTTTGTAAACTTGTAAGTTCTTGATATCATAATTTCTTAGAATTAAATGTAAAAGATCTAGTAATCGCTGAAGGGACCTTCAAGTATTTAAGACCCATTTAAGAAAACATTAATTCAGTTCGATTATACAGTTGCAGAATCATGTTGGACTTTTACTACATGCTCTACTCGGCACCCTGCCGTTCCATCCTGATGACTGCCCATGCCCTGGGATTGGAGCTGAACAAGAAGAAGGTCGATCTAGATGCCGGTGATCATCTGAAGCCCGAGTTTGTCAAGCTCAACCCGCAACATACCATTCCCACCCTGGTGGATGGTGAATTTGCAGTTTGGGAGTCGAGGGCCATTCTGATTTATCTGGCAGAGAAATACGACAAGGATGGCTCTATCTATCCTAAGGATCCCCAGCAGAGGGCCGTAGTCAATCAACGTTTGTTCTTCGATCTGGGCACTCTCTACCAGAGCTATGTCTACTACTATTATCCCCAGTTGTTCGAGGACGTGAAGAAGCCGGCTGATCCGGAGAACTTCAAGAAGATCGATGCCGCTTTCGCAATGTTCAACACTCTTCTGGAAGGTCAACAATATGCCGCCCTCAATAAGTTGACCCTGGCCGATTTTGCCCTCCTGGCAACCGTTTCCACCTTTGAAATATCTGAGTATGACTTTGGAAAATATCCGAATGTTGTCAGGTGGTACGATAATGCCAAGAAGGTGATTTCCGGCTGGGAGGAGAACTGGGAGGGCTGCGAGTACTATAAGAAATTGTATCTGGGTGGCATTTTGAACAAACAATGACTTGCCTCTAATTAGGAATTTACTACGTACATATGTACATTACTGCGAATTTAACGCGCTGTTTGAATAAAGAGTGTCCATATTTGGTATTATTTTAAGAGTATTATTGTGGAAGAGTCGTTGACTTTTGGAATGCGATAAGACTTGGGGGTCTGTGCTCTTGTGAAATTCGTTGAGGCATGAAACCTCAAACATTTTCAGTGCGATAAGATAATGCTACGTGCTGTTTTGCTATAATACAGGTTGCTGAGATTTTGCCGATAGCAAAAGCAATTAAAGTCAAAGGTAATTTAAAGAAAACACCTGAACTTATTATAAATTTACGTAAAGTTAAGTCTACCTGTAATAAAATGAAATAACCATTGAAGTAAAGTACCCCATTTCGATTACTCGTTGCTCTTATACTGCTAGAATTCTCTTTTTCTGGAACCCTCTCTTTTGACCAGTGGTTCGTATCAGCCAAAAAAAATATTTGTCAATTATCACTTGTACTTAATTGATCCATCAGCCCACATTGTGTATGTACATATATATGTGGTTATCTTCAGGCTGTTTGTTTATGTGTATAAAACACGGCTAAACCGCAGAGAATTTTTCAGTTGTTTGTTGTGCTTTGACTATAGCAGAGCCCCCAGAAATTCTTTCTTATCTCGTAAGTTCAGGTACCGAATAAAAACCCCCCATTTCCAAGGGAGATTGCGTCACCAAATTCACTGGTGCCATCAAAGAAAGTGATTAGCCATTCGGTTTTATATTCATCTACTGTGACACCTTCTGATCTTGATGAATTGCTGTTTTTTGCAGAGATACCTCAACCGTGACATGGACCTCTACTACAGACCCGGATCTGCTCCCTGCCGTTCTGTTCTGATGACAGCCAAGGCTCTGGGTGTGGAGTTCGATAAGAAGACGATCATTAACACCCGTGCTGGGGAGCAATTCAAGCCGGAATATCTGAAGATTAATCCTCAGCACACGATCCCCACGCTGCATGACAATGGATTTGCTCTGTGGGAATCGCGTGCAATCATGGTTTATCTGGTGGAGAAGTACGGCAAGGACGACAAGCTCTTTCCCAAGGACGTGCAGAAGCAGGCATTGATTAACCAGCGCTTGTACTTCGATATGGGAACCCTGTACAAGAGCTTCTCCGAGTACTATTATCCCCAGATTTTCCTGAAGAAGCCAGCCAATGAGGAGAGCTACAAGAAGATCGAGGTTGCCTTTGAGTTCCTGAACACCTTCCTCGAAGGACAGACCTACACCGCGGGAGAGGATTACAGTCTGGCTGATATCGCCTTCATGGCCACCGTGTCCACCTTTGATGTCGCCGGTTTCGATTACAAGCGGTATGCCAATGTAGCTCGCTGGTATGAGCAGGCCAAGAAACTTACACCCGGTTGGGAAGACAACTGGGCGGGTTGCCAGGAGTTCCGAAAATACTTCGACAACTGATCTGTTAAATCTCACAAATAATTTTCCTTAGTTCACATTAATAAATTATAGTTTATAAGCTTTGCTGACTAAACTAATGAATGCCTTGTATAACCCTTTGGATTATTTTTGCTGTTTCTGGCGTTAGGATCAGTCAGATTCCATTTCATTTTCATCTAACGTCACAAGCAAACACCTCCGCATTTTAAATATACACTCAAATTAGAAGCCAATAGAAGCAGGAATAAAAAGACCAAGTTTTACATATAGACACGAAGTCTTGCGATCACGGAATCAGTGCGTCTAAAAGCGCTATCATGGAGTACAACCGCCAGCCGTGTCCCATCAGGATTGTGGAGGACTGCGGATGCGCCTTTATGATGGGCACAATAGGAGGCTCGCTGTTCGAGTTCCTCAAGGGTTTCCGTAATGCCCCTTCTGGTCTGCGACGAGGCCTTTACGGCGGCTTTGATTCGGTGAAGATGAGGACGCCAGTAATCGCCGGCAGCTTTGCCATATGGGGAGCTACCTTCAGCACGGTGGACTGTGTTCTGGTCTCCTACCGTCAGAGGGAGGATGCCTGGAATTCGATTGTCAGTGGTGCGGCCACCGGTGGAATTTTGGCAGCACGTAATGGCATTCGGGCCATGGCCAACAGTGCTCTAGTGGGCTGCCTGGTTTTGGCCATGATTGAAGGAGCCGGTGCAGCAGTGGCCACCATCAATGCAGCCGATGAAGAGACGAATCTACCCATCAATCCTCAGCGGCCCCACTGGGAGGCCTTCGTAGAGGACTCCGTAATTGCCGATTTGCAGCAAGATTTTGCCGCGGCGGAGTTTGAGCAGGTGCTGAAAAAATGTAGGGCGTATAGGTCCTGCAAAGATGGAGCTCTCCCTGTAGGATCCACGTCTATGGAGGAGAAGCCTTTTCACTCGCTGTTGGATCTCGTCAAACTGGCCGAGATTCTCTGATTTTGCATAGACAAAAAACTTTTTGGGTTTCTTCAATCTTTCGGTTTCGTGGTCGCTCATCCAAATTATTTGAATGTGCTAATTTTCTCAGTTGATTTGTTAATCGTACATATAGTCCGCTGTCCAATATTAATATCATTACATACTTATTGGCGCAACCCAACAATTTGTAGCATACAAACAGGCATTTATAAAAAAATTGTTTGTGCTTGGGATTACGTATTGTACCTTGGAGGTAAGTTATTTTCTGTCTGGGTCTGGCACAGCCTTTTGGATATCTTGAAGGAAGTGTCAAAGATTCTCAGGGAGACGCATCGCATGGGGGGTGAGTTTTCGACATTACATTGTGATAGAAGTCCACCCAATCGACTTGGCCTTAAGCGACGAAGAGCAAGCGCGAGCTAGAAGCTGCTACTGCTAAACAACTTTTCTACCGCCAAAATTGTAAGAGAGCGTATCTTGCTGCCATAAGGCGGACCTGACATGAGCTTATTTGCGAAGTGTGCCAAATTGGCATTTCAACGATGCCATCCCTTAGAGTCTATTTAAAAAAATGCAGAAAAATGTTTCAAAATAATATGGAACTGCTACTCAGTCTACCAATAGTCCTAGAGGCCCTGAAGATAGCGAAGAAACAGCTTCTAAAAGAGCTGTCCAATGAAAGTGAGGAGGACGAGGATTTAAATCGTTTGTGGGCGATAGAGGACGTTAGAGGGGGCGTGGCGCTCGGCTGAAATAAACTTGCGCTTCGTAGGAAGCCAAAGAATATGTGTGAGTAATCCCAACCCTCTAGCTTTTGTAGTTTCCGAGATCTCTGCGTTCATACAGAGAGACAGACAGACATGGCTATATTGACTCGGCTAGTGACCCTGATCAAGAATGTATATACTTTATAGGGTCAAAAACGCTTCCTTCTCCCTGTTACATACTTTTGCACGAATACAATATACCCTTTTACTCTACGAGTAACGGGTATAACTAGTCAATAATGTTTAAATTTTTCGCAGCCACGTTTTGGGCTTCGCCATTCTGTTATGTAAGTCATGTTCTTTGTTCTTCTTTATACCCAACGTAATATGGCCATTAAGTTGGTTGATCGACGTTAATAAATTTATGAATTACTCTTATTTCTTATCAGCACCAAATCGGGGCAAACCCACGTTAGGATAAGCTGCTTCTTTTAACCTTACCACGTCATTAGCGCTTAATCGGCGGGATCACGCATAAAACATTGACAAGTCAGATCAAAAAATTTGTTTTCAGAGAAAGACATTTTCGAATGTTATACATAGCCCAATCTTCATGTTGCTAAAAAAGATACTCAACTCTTCCACTAAAAAGTATTCAGGAAAACTGTAGAACATAGGCTAACTTATTACGCCCAAGGAATACGACTCAGTCCACTTTAAAAATCGTTTCGAATGTTTTATTATAATTAAAGAAAATCATAAATTAATACAAAATTAAAAATTAAACTAGTTGATGAGACAGAATAGAGAATTGGAAGGTTGTTACCAGGAAAAGGATCAGATATCATGCAGCAATTTGGACAGAAAACTTTTTGCCTTTTAAGACAATCCAAGAGAAGGTATTGGCCATTCATAATCGTTCACCGCTGCCATTGAAGAGAATATCATTTTTGGTTTTACTTGGAGAGACGCTCCTCCTTGTCCTTAGCCCTCATCCACTTAGATGCGCAGATTGGGATTCGTGTAGCGCACATACTTCAGCAGGGCGTCATTTTCCTCGCAAACAAACGATTTCTTGTGGTGACAGGCAACATCATGCCAATTGACGCCGTCATTGTAAAACTGATTCAGAAGGGCAACACAACTTTCAAAAGAACCGTTCTGTTTATATTCGCGGTTGTCAGGCTGGGGCAGGCCGATTCCGCCGGTGGGAGACCAATCGCCCTGGGAACGCTCAGTTGTGGGTGCCAGTTTCTGCAGCGTGGCGGTCCAGAACCAGCCGTTGATGCTCGTGGGCTGCAGGTCAGGGCGGTCGCAGCCCTTGAAGTCGCACAAGCGGCCACTAGTCCAGATGTATTTCACCTGAAAAATTTACGACCGTTGTTAGTTAATGAATAAATTCTTCCCGATCTATACTAAAATTTTGTTTTTTGTTTCAGCACCTAACCTAGAAATTGAGTCCTCTAAAATAGACTGACCAAACATCAAAAAGATATCGCTGCATTATGTGATTTCGATAGGTGCGCCTAACAGCACAGCACAATGTTAATGTGTACAGCGCAAGTGTGGGGTATTCCCCTATTTAATTGCAAAGTTTGAATTTCTGTAAGCTGTTAATCATTCTAAATAAGTTTTCAGAAATTTCAGCAAATTCAACAACCTTACCTTATGGCAAATTTTCTTCTGAAATTTTTAAAAGTGGTGTTGCAGTGTAAATCAGGCAGTTTATTTGTATAGCGTTGAAATTCTCATCTCTGAATCTCTAAGGTTTTCCTATAGTTCATTGCCCCGTTCGGATACGTAAAAAGAAATAGATTTCCCCAATCTGTCGCGCCTACGCAAGAAAATGCAGCGTTGGCATCGAAAAAAGTGGTAGAAATTCCAGCTAGTAACTCTTATGGGCCTGTCACGCCCAAACAACTATTATTATCGCTGAAAGCGAACCGATTCCCATTCCCGTTCCAAGTCCGCGCCCTTTTTGGAGCTGGCGCACCCGATACTGTCAACATTTCGAGTGAGCAGAAGCAAAAGCAAAAGCCGCGCAGCCGCAGCTTAGCGCTCATCAGTCACTTTCACCTGATGGGCCATAAAAATTGTTTTGTAAAGGGGGCACACAAAGACCCAGACGACTCGGATGGGCTGTCTGCCCTTTTGGAAAACTCCAATGAGCGTAAAGTTGAAACAAATTTATGGACATTGATTTCGGTTTGTCGGTGGCGGTTTTAATCGCTTCAATTGGGAGGGGTGAGAGGGCTTTGTAATTGTTAAAAACTCGGACAATAAATGCATTTGCCCCATGGCGGAAGCCCAAATGAATTGCACCTGTCGGTTTAAGCCGAATGTACGGTCAAGTAAAAGTGAACTTAGCCTGTTAGTAGGGCAGTAGGAGGTAAAACTTATGAGAATAAATAGGTTATAAGTAGGTGGACAGCACTGAAAATGAGAAAGTTCTTTATAATATTTAAAGATAATACACAAACAACTCAAATTATCATCACCGATGATTCATCAGAAGAAAAATAAACGCAATTAATCCAAAATATATTCAAGAGTTTCTTTCCATCTTCAAATTTTTTCCTGCAGCCTTTGTTTTGCATTCAATTTCCCCTTGGATTAGGCTCAAAATGAACTACAAATAAATGTGTTTGCGTGTTCGAAGCTTGCTAATTTGTTAAGTAATTTTGTTGAGTAGCTTTTCCGGCCAGGCTTTCCCATCGCACACATGAACTTTCGATTTCAATTTGGCCACCACTGCTTTCTCATGCCTCAGGAAAAAAAAAACAAAAAAAGACGAGAGGTGAGCAATGAGTCGGAAGATGGCAGGTGAGATGAGCCTGCCTGACCACAACTCTAAACTTGACACTTGTCCATCTCAAGAGTGTTGCGTAATAATATCCGACGACTCCGTTCGTGTGCGAAATTACAGATGCAACCACTGGAAAGTTTTTTTTTTGTATATTTATGTTTCGTATTTTGCCTTTTTGTTCAGTTTTTCAGTTTTTATGTGTAATTTCACATTGAACTTTGTAGAGATCAGAGATTTCGCCATTAAATTTGTGTGCCTCAGCATCCTCAAAATTAAGGTCAGTTGTTTGTTAAGCGCTGTCTGGGATGCCAAATAAAACGCGCTAAACAGTTCACACGCGGCTAAACGGACGTTATTTAACTTACCAAACAAATTAAAAAGGGTGACATAATGTCATGCAAAACAGGTGAAAAAACAGGGAAGAGATAAAACTGATAAATGCAGAGACAATAAATTATTGGCAAGCTTTTGTGACGGTCTCCCACTTCAGCTTTAAGGTGGTCTATTTGTGTTTATAAATACAGGTGTTTGGTTATGCGATTATGATACCTTTCGCCGAAAAAAAGACTTATTAATGGTAAATGAGTTGCACATTTCCGTGCTATATCGATCATTTGTTTGATCTACCAAAAATCAAACAGGTGCAGTGAAGGTGAGGCCAATTTGGGGCTTACATAAGATCTATTTTGGGGTGGGGTCAATTAATATGAAATATTGATAACATTTTCTAAAGAGTGTACATTTTGGTGATACTATTGTAAAAGTCTAGATTTAAGTTTGTTGCTTAAGTCTTTCGTTTTGTGTATTAGGTTCTTGCCTAAAACTTTATTTACATATCAAGGAAGTAATTAGTTGTTTTCTTTCGGAGAGTCATCTTCATTAACTCTTCAATACAATTTAATTTTTTTTTATATTTAAATAATTTTTTGAAATTTTGCACTTACATTCTCGCGCACAACGTACTGCTTGATCCACTCGTTCTCGAGACTGGTTTCCAGAGAAACGGAGTCCATGCAGCGCCTGCGGCAATAGTTCCTGGCCGTCAGCCAATCCTCCTCCACGCCCTTCAGCTGAGGGTCGCGCCACGAGAAGAAGTAACTGCGGGGCAACAAACAAAAAAACAAAACCTATAGTGATACCGATTTTTTTGGAGACCTCATCCTGCCGACTCACCCCTTGCCGTCGGGAGTCCTCTCGTGAATGATTCGCTGGGCACAGAGCTGGGGATTCGGGGGCTCCAGGCGTCCGTTCTGGAACTGAGCGGATCCCAGGCTCAGCACGCTCAACACACACACTCCGGCGATAATGAAAGCTTTCATTTTTGTTAAATATTTAACAGTCTATGCACTGACACTGGCTCTTTCTCCGTAATCGATTTTCTTTTTGGGCTCGCGACGCGCTTCTTTCTACCGACCGATCGGCTGGCACTGATCAACTGGAATGTCAAAAACATTGGGAACCCCGCCTTATATACCAGGCGAGAGCCGCTTCGATCCACTCAATACGAGGAGAGAGACAGACCTGAAAGAGCGACTGAATGATGAGTTTTTTTTTTGGTTTATTTGCAGTTCTACACTCGAAAAAGGTTTATTCACTTTATAGGCCTGTTTTTAGGAAATTTAACCATTTTTATAGAACAAAATCAATATTATAATATTTTAAAAATATTTCTTTGTCTAGAAGTTTTTTTAATTTTACTCAAAATAATAAATTTAATTGTTATTACATTTATTAATTTTGAAAGCCGAAATTTGTATACTCTTTATTTTAGAAATATGTATTATTTTACTTGTTTTCGAAATATACGCTTTTCGGGGCCTTTGGATATATTGAATTTTATAAAAAACAAGAAAAAGGTTTTTAAAAAATATCCCTGCTTATTTGAAAGCCCTGAATAATCTTTTAAAACTGTATGACACCCATGTGCGAGTTTAGAGCAAGCGATAGTCTCAAGAAAATTAGGAGAAGGCACTTTGATATTTTTAAGTATTTGCTCGATAAGATTTGCCTGTAATTTTTAAGAGGGATTTCGAGCTTGTATTTTTAGGGCACCTGGAAAATAGACTCTTCGAATGCGCCTGCTTAACATGCAATCATGAATGCTAAGTGGTTCAAGTGGTGCATGAAGCGGGAGGTCGCTGGGCGATGGGTGGTGTCTCTTTAGCTTGCGCATCATTTTGCACCACTTTTGCTTTGAATGGTCGTTGAATGGATTGGCCTAACTCCCATCTAATTAGCTACACAAACACGCCACGACTTGAGCCAAAATCTTTTTTGGCACGGAAATTTCGTTTTTTTCTTTTTTTGTGGTGCGTCTCCTGTCTCTTTGCATAAATAAATGCATTTTGTGCTATTGTTTGCTTTGTTTCAGAAATATGTATTTGCCAGTGCTTTTGTCGTTTCGTTCATTGCATAATCTAAGCTGATTTGTTGACCAACGTTTAATGTCGATTGAATTCCGCAAGTGACATATATATTTGTTAGGGCAACTTTTGAAGAAATAAGTTCTACAAACTAACTGAAATGCTCAGTATTTATTTTAAACTTTGTAATAGTTTAGGGATTTATGATTTAACATGCCGCCCAAAACATTACGTAATGCAGTCATAAATAGCCAGAAGAAATATCCAAACACACTTGTTATTGCATAACCATAAGAAATGATGCGAGCCCATCTGCATTATTTTCTCCACAGCTTGGGACCCAGATCAAGGTCAGCCGCGATGAGTACGAAAATTTCACCAGTTGAAAGTGAAGAGTAAGCCCGAAAACCCCGACAGCCCAAAACCCATACCCAAACCCAATTCACGCATTTCAACATGATCGCCTCGGTAAGTTTTGTCTCCTCTTCTCCTTACTTTTTTTGTTTTTACATCTCCACCTCACGTGCAGCACAGCATGTCGACCCTACGAAACCCAAAAATCAGTTGGAAAAAATAAAGGTTTTCGCCGCCGTTAAATCGTACTTTATGGCAATCGGTAAAACGGCAAAGTTACACGAAGGCAGGTGCCGCTCATTACCTGACACATGTATCTCGTGGGACACTTTGTGCGGATTATGCTAAGAGCAAAGTCAAGCCGCACCCATTTTTGAGGAATTTCAATTTTTTGCAAAGGGTTTAGAGAAATGAAATGTGGGTGAAATTATCATTACAATAATCCATTGATTGTGTTAAAAAATGTTCAAAACCTAAATTTATGTTTACATTTTTCCATATTTTAACGAAGACGACAGGCTGTAAAGCAATTCACAATTTTTGCAATTACAACCTATTTGGGAAACCCCAAATGCCTTACATTGAGAAATTCCAGATATTACATTTGAAATTTATAGTTTCCAACGCGCAATGTTCAACAATAAAAATTATAAAAAATTAGGCAATCCATTTGCATGGTCAACACGTATTTATTTAAGTCATCTTTGGGCCAGCATAATTTATTTAATTTGTATGAGCTCTCCGAGTTGCCTGATTTCCCGTGGGCACTCTCTTCAAAAAATTATCATCATAATTTAACGACAAGTTTTTGGGTAATATTTATGTGATAAGGAACCGGGAACTGGGCCCAACTGTCAAGAGTGGCGGGCCTATTCGAATATTACCGCATCGCATACCCACATATTTACGCAATGAGTTCCCAGACGGGATCGGGATCGGAGAAGGGGTTAACTTATGGTACTGGGACCGAGATGAGACTGGGGAATGGGCCTGGCCAATTTGTCGATGAGTTGGGTAAATATTAAAGGAGAAAGTGCCGCCGTCAGTTGGGCCAAAACTTTTTTTGTGCTGGCGTTGTTTTTCTTTTTCGGAAATATTTTTGCACAAGTTACATATTGTTTAATTATTTGCTCAAAAAGAGAGTGAGTTCAGGTGCAGTCGTCCCAATTCCATCAAGTGTCGATAATTTATGCAAATATGTTCACTAATAGTTATGCAAACGGACATTTATCCGTATTTACCCATTTGGATTTCCCTTCGAGTGGCCCCTCTCAATGTCAGTTTTGGACTGCCCAAAATAAAAATCGAAATTGTTCGGCCTAGCAACGCCAATTATCCAAGTTATTTAATATTTATGTCAGCTGCATATGACAATAAAAACATCTTATAATTAAAACTTGCTTTATGCTCTAACCGTGATTCGATTTTAAATATTGACATTCCATTGGATCAAAGTCAACACTATTTGATATTGGCTCCGTGTTAATTTCGCAAACAGTCTCAAGATCTAGGTGAACATTTTGACCCACAGACCTTGTTCATAGGAGAGTTACTTGAAAAACAAGGAAGTATCTGATCGTCAAGTGTCCATACTATGAGATTCCTGGTATTTCTGATTCCAAATATTTTTAAAATATAAATATACACCTTCATCTTTCTCTGGTGTATGCTTTGGTTGTATTAACAATGTATTAAAAACCCTTTAAGTTTAAAGTTGGAATTTAATCATTAAAATCTATTATGACCAGAATATTAAGAACAAAGCCATATTTTTTACATATTTTAACTCGAAGGCCAAGGCTATATTTTTCGTTTTTTTTTTTGGCGGATGACCAAGCAGCTGGCGCCACAAGTCAATATTTTATGTTGTTGCTTGCATGCTAATGACCAGGGTAAATATTTTAATTACAAGCTGCAGCAAACGTTTATTTCAGCAACACGCATAAAATGCTCCTCCTCAAACTTTGGAAATAAGTGTTGAAACGCATAATTCCAGAAGCATTTTCGTATTTCGTTTTCGGTTAACTTTTTGCAAGGTGTCTGTCTTTTGGCGAACGTGGTGATGGTGACATGTAAGCCCATAGGTGTACATTAATGGCATTTCAAATAGGTTTTCGATGGCGATGGCCTTGGGAACCGTGGTGAACCGGCACGTGATCCTTATTCACCGAACTGGGCGAAATTTATGGGGCGCTCACTTCGCTGAGATGAATAAACGGATCTATTAATTTCAAAACTGCACCGGATATTTGTAAAAACCGACACGGATTAATTATTTAATTTATTTTTTGTGTTACTTCCTGAAAGCTCTAAAAATGTAAAAACACTGTAAACTAATTTAATAAATATTTCAAATAAAATTTAAAACTAACCGGCAAATAATTTTAAAATTTTAATGAGTGTGGCAACCTTGTGTGTTGCCACTTCAAGTGATAGTCCAATTGGAAATATCGATACCATGTTTTGCATTTTTATGCGTTGTTTCCGTACCCCCGTTTGGTCACACTATTTCTTCGGTTTTTTTCTAGCTGGGCAAATTTCGCGTCGGATTTTTTTATTATTTCGTCATAAACAAAGTGTGCGTTTTCCAAACCACAGAAAAAACAATAGAATTAAGTAGTTCGCCCGACGAAGGCCGTAAAGTATCTCCATGGGTCGCCGCTGCTGCGTGGCCAACTGCCCGTCGACGTCGCGTCTGCTGGAGCACCACGGCGTGACATACCACTCCTTCCCCCTGGACCCTATCATTCGAGCCATTTGGATCAAGAACTCCCGCATCAGCCTGGAGCGTCAGATCACCAAGAGCGTTTTGGTCTGCTCACGTCACTTCCGCCGGCTGGACTTCAACACGATCCGCAATGGCAAGTATCTGCTCAAGCCGCGCGTCTTTCCCACCGTCTTTCCGTGGGGCAAGATGGACTCGGCGGAGATCGAGGCGGATCACCGGGCGCTGCAGCATGCCAGCGTGGAGGGAACGACTGGAGCACCGGGAACGGCTCAGTCCTCGGCCAACGAGGATGTGATCAAGGCCACGGTGGACCAAATAGTGGCGCAAATCTTGGCAGAAACAGCAGAACGCAAGGCCATAGAGGAGGCCAAGGCTAAAAAGGCCGAGGAGGAGGCAAAGAAGGCTGCTGAAGTCGGTGAAGATGCCACCAAGACGGCTACAGAGGAGGCCCCAGCTGCTCCTGGACCCTCAGCCATTGAAGCGGCCGTGCCGGCTGCAGGAACCGCCTCCAATTCCAACTCTCCCCTTCCCGGCACTCCACCCAAGTACAGCAACCCACACAACCTGACCATTGGCGCCCGCTTGGAGGCCCTCAGTGTAGAGGGCAACTGGTTGCCTGCCCGCATTGTAGAAGTCAACGAGACAGAGCAGACGCTCCTGGTGCGCTTCGAGCGCAACCACAAACTGAAGGTGTCGCCCTCGACGAGCGGCAGCTTCCAGGAGTGGATGGCCATCAAGTCGGAGCGGCTGAGGCAGCGCCTCAGCACCCGAGTGCTGCCCGTCTTCGAGCTGGAGGAGAAGTGCATGGCCCGCTGGTCGGGGCCGCGCAAGTTCCCGGGCACCATCCGCAAGCTGCTGGGCAATGACACCTACGAGGTTCTCTTCGACGATGGCTATATCAAGAACGTGCGCGCTGTGCATATGAACAAGATGCCTAAGCAGCTGCCCGCTGCTGTCCAGCCAACGGATGATGTGGCGTCCAAGGTGCCCACTCCTGTTGGTACCCCAGTTGTCGCTTCACCTCAGGCTCACAAGCGAGCCAGCACCGGCAGCGTGGGTGCAGCCAGCGGATCGTCAAGCAGCAAGAAGAGCAAGAGCACCCCACAGCGCAGGGACTGGCCCCTGTTGGACATGGCCAGTTTGGATATAGGTAAGTTTGGACAAGAATGTTGTCTTAGATCTGTGACAAAGAGTGAATTGTTTTTCAATTACAATATTACAAGTATTTTAATTAATGCATTTATAATTAATTAATTGCTTTATATGTTCAACAGCTTCCCTGGGCCTCCCAGAGATACCACACGACGGAGAGTGGACTTGCCATTGGGTAAATGACCAACCTATCGGAACAGAGGGCTTTTTGATTGTGGGCGAACACCAGAAGCCCACAGTTATTGTGCAGGACTGGCGCCTGCCACCTGGCTGGATAAAGCACATGTACCAGCGATCCAACGTGCTAGGCAAGTGGGATGTCATTTTGGTCTCGCCCAGCGGCAAACGGTTTCGCTCCAAGTCAGATTTAAAGCTTTTCCTGGAGTCACAGGACCTGGTATACAACCCAGATGTGTACGACTTCAGCATTCACCGGCGACGGGCCAAGGACATCAACGCTTATGTCTACACCCACGACTACAATCCGCAGCCAACGCCGAAGCCCAGGCACATGGATGTGTCAATGGACTCCACTCTGGACCAGAGTAACACAACGCAACCCTCATTACCTTCAACGCCGATGCCGGTGAAGGAAAGCCAGTACATGGAAGCGCCAGTGGCCTCGCTAATGCCACCGGCAGAGCTTATGTCTCCACAGGCCCAACTAACCGATGAGGCAAAGCCCAAGACAACCCCAGAACTACTGGAAGCCATTGAGGGAGTTCCTGCTCAACAATTGCCAGGAGATCCTCCGCTGGTGGAGAACGGCTTTGGTAAGTTAACAATCAATTTTAAACAACACATTAGTCATTAAATATTATCAAATTTGCCTCTAGCTTTTATTGGCGGTTTAAAGGTCCAAATCCAGGATAATCTGTACGTATGTCCGCGCGAAGATTGCGGCAAGACCTATCGCAAAGAAGATTTTCTGCTCATCCATATTCGACATTATCACAAGGAGTTCGCCGAGTAAGTACCTTATATACAAGGCAATTAAGAAAAAAAAACTTACATTGGCTTTGCAGATACGTGAGCCACTGCCCAAAGATGCAGGAACTGGCGGTGAAGCGCACACATCCCTCATCCATTGAGCAGGGCGATGCGCAGCCCAAGAACCAAATACCAAACCAGCAATTCTTTGCCAAGATGCACCAGCAGGATTTGCAGCAGTCGCGGTCATTTAAACGACAGACGCTCTCAACTTCGGTTACATCTCCTGGAGCGCCGGGAACCCCATCTGGCATATCGCCTTCAAAGGCTCTGTTATCTCCCAAGATGGAGCCACCAGGCACTCCAACTGTTGAGGGTAGCATTAAACCGGAAGACGTTTCTCTGGACGCTGGTGCTGCCCTTACGCTAAACCCGGCCTTGAATCGATCTTGCAAGCGAGCTCGTTACTCGCCGACCAAGCGGCCATCTGGCTCGAGGAAGAGCAATCGTCAGCGATCTCAGCGTCGCGGCAATTTGACGGACAGCTCGGCTGGTCATTCCTTGAACGAACCAGACCACGAGGAGACGCGGCAATCCTTTAACACCCCGACTCCCGATACACGCAGCGACTCAAAGAAACGACGCGTTGGTGCGGCTGCAACTCCTATTAGCTCCGTTGACTCACCAGCCACGGCAGATTCGGTATCGACGCCGTCATCTAATGACCAGGCGGACATTAATGCTGCTCTAGCTCCGCCACCTACTGAAAATAAAGCACCGCAGTATATCAAAGAGAACGGTGAACTAATACGAATTGTGCGAATGCGGCAGGAGGAGATAATCAATTGCATCTGCGAGTATGGAGAAGAGGACGGTCTAATGATCCAGTGCGAGTTGTGTTTGTGCTGGCAGCACGGCGCCTGCAACGGGATAGTAAAAGAGTCGGATGTGCCGGACAAGTATGTGTGCTACATCTGTCGTAATCCGCAAAGGGGAAGGGATTCCATGAGATTTAAGCATGACCAGGACTGGCTGTTCGAGGGCAAGTTGCCAGTGGCCGCATACCACACCGCTAATCCACAGGCCGCCAAGCAATTTGAGCTCTTAAAGCGCTCTCACACGCTGACCGGCAATTTGCTGGACGCCAAGCGATCGATGCATTCGTTGCTGGTAAAGATCAATATCGCACGCAACCGATGTCACCCAAAGCTGTATCTGTGGGCCAAGAAGTGGGACGAAGACAACGTGGACGCCACTGCTGCGACGCCGGTGAAGCGTCCGAAGACGGAGCATCCTGACCTTCCAAACGTCCCGCAACCAGAGGCCGCCATCGACCCAGAGGAGTGCCAGTACCGGCTGATCGAGCATGTGAAGGTGCAGCAATCATTGGTCGTTAATCGACTTAATGACATCGAGGCAGAAATGGATGGTTAGTACTGCAATGCTTACTTATGTATATTCAATAATAATTATTATATTTTTATTCCTCTTAGAACTTGAAAAAGAGGACAGCTTTGATGACTTAAAGGAAGGGGATATCTCCATAACCAAAGAAGCGCTTGCCACGTTCATCAAGGAGCTGGAGACTATGAAGCGCCTTGCCAAGCTTAACCAGGTGGCAAATATGAAGCAGAGCCTGAAAGACTCTGCCACTAACCAATAACTTAAAAGTTAATCGATTTCCATTTATTAGGAGCTGAGAAATTAAAATGAATGAAATGTAGACTTTTCCAGGTTTTATATTGCTATTCTGTGTTATCTTAGTTGCAGAATATTTCTGGCTCTTCTCAAAAATGTTACTTTACTCTATAAAGTTTCAAAATAATATACCATAATTATTTCGAGTGAAAACCGCTTATACGTTATCAATTTAAGATCACAGAAAATTTTAATTTCATGCCTTATTAGTACACAAAGTTGTTGTGAGAAGCTGCACTCCGAGATTTAAGCATGGCATTCATACCGGGACGTGGTCGTTGACAGACATGTGTCTGCGGAGATCTCTTTGCGTAACATCCTTGTTCATAATGCTGTCCGCCGGCCAGGAGACGGGTACCATCTTCCAACAGATAAGCACACCTTCGGCAACCACAAAGGCAATGACGTTCAGCAAACCCAAAGTCAATGATTCACCACGATATCCTTATGTCGTTTCCATCGGTACAAACGTCAAAGGATCCTACAAACATCTCTGTGTGGGCGTGATCCTATCGAATCAGTTCGTACTCACTGCGGCGCACTGCGTAAAACCAAGCAAGGCTCTGAACAGGAATACGAAAATGTTTATAGCCGGTGGCGACGATTTTGTCGGAAGTCGGAAGCAGACCCGGTTCTTCGTTGTCCGACTGGTGTGGCATCCTCAGTTTAAGCCGCTCGGCGGCTACGACATTGCCTTGGTGAGGGTCCACCCTAAATTGCCTTTGGATGGTATCCGATTCAGAAGTATTAACTTCAATGGCAAACCACAAAAAGATAGTGGCGTGAAGGTTTCAATGGTTGGCTGGGGACGAGTGAGCATTGGCAGGGTGAAAAAGCTGAAGGAGTTGCCCTTTGAGACGATATATAATGGTGTGTGTAAGCAGAAGCATCGATTCGTATTCCTCACCAAAGTTGAGATGTGTGCGGTGCACTTGAAAGGATCTATAGGCGCCTGCGACGTAAGTGGATTGTAATCATTTGATTTCGAAAACATAATTAACGAAAAACAATCTGACGGTATTAACCTGCAATCTTGATTAGGCCAATTTAATGTATATGTACATTATTTTTACAATATCAAAAATTTTTGAAACTAGGATCCTCAATTTTAAAACTAACAGAAATGGCTTCTGACGTTTCTAACGTTTTTAATAACATTAGGACTTATCAGCTTTTGTTGCTCAGATATCTTTTTTTCGGATAATTATTGTTTAAAGATTTAGTTGACCTAGAAAATTTGTGTTTCAGGGAGATTCGGGAGCCCCTTTAATTGATGTGGCCAAAGAGAAGCTCTACGGCTTACTTTCCTATGGCAAAAAGGCTTGCAAACCATTAAAGCCCTATGCTTTTACTCGAGTCAGCGAGTATTCTAAATGGATTCAGAGAACTATGGACCAAATGGCCAAATAATAAAACAGATATGTACTTTTTTAAAGCAGGCAATAGTTTTTAAAAATATTCTTATTCTTTTTAAAATTTGTAAGTGAGAAACATTAAAGTCGTTGTTGATGCTGATAGTGTGAATTCAGTGTTAATCGGTACCACATTTGTGCCGATAGTTATCGTCGTAAAGCTTTTGGCCTGTAGATGGCGCGTTAGACTGCTTTTATCAATAAAAATCAGGTGGTCCAAAACAAAACGCGAGCAACAATTGTGTATAAATAAATCCATTTTACAGCGCAAATCTCATTCCGTAAGTGCCCGCTGTGGTAGAAACCATCCCGATTGAAATGTGGTCAAAGTTTATGAAAATATTTCGCCCTTCCAGAAGCTTTGAAATGCCAGACTCCCCGGCACCGGCAAGCACTTGTGAGCAGGCTCTCATCCGGCTGAAGACCTTTGGATACGCCTTTGATGGAGGTAAGTAAGATGATAGTACCTAGTGATAGAAACAACATCCTAATAATCTCCACAATCGTCCTTTGGCAGCTGGAGTCCTGCGCAAAATCGATCCCGCCACAGGAGAGCCTGGCAAGGAGCCCTTTTCCTATAACGTCAGCGACGATGCCGCCGAAAACGAGAAACACTACCAAAATCTGGCCAACGTAAGTACCGAACTTCTATCTAAGCTAGCTTCTTTTGAGAATGAATATTTAGTCCTTGATAAAACAAATTCTACCTGCCTAGAAAAATTTATTTTTAAATTCCTAAAGTTAGGGCTTTAAAAAAAAATTCAAAACTATATTCTTAAGAAAGCTTTTTTATATTTTGACTAGATTTGAGGATAGTATATGTAGTTTTTAAATCCATATAAATTAATACAAGTATAAATTTGTCGTATCGTCAATAGCAAATCCCGGAAATAGTCTATGCTCTGTTGGAGAAAAACGGCCTTAGCCGCACCTATATTCCCTTTGACACGTCTCCAGATCGTTCGTCGTTCATCTTCTCCCAACCGGCCAAGCTGTCGCAGTCTAAGAAGCTTCTAGTCCTTATCCATGGCAGTGGATACGTTAAGGCGGGACAATGGGCCAGAAGGTATGTAGGATCCCTAATTATATTTCATATTATTTGTCACGTTTTTAAGGGATTCCTTTAACCCTTTTTAAGATTCTGATATTATTATTAATATTTTTACAACTATGTTTTAAATTAGTTATTGCTCAATTTTGCAAAAGCTCATAAGACTGAACAATTTTTCAGCTCCAAACGAGTTTTAATCACTTGCACACTCAGAATTAACTCATTTCGGTATAACTTGAGCTTAGACTGTTATCAGAATTGGTTTAGGTCCTTAGGGAAAAATTAAATACTAAATTAAGCCCTGGAGGATTGAGGGGCACATTAACATTAATCAGTTTTATATTTGAACATATACATAAATGTTCGTTTTTAGTTTAATTATTAACAACTCGCTGGACCACGGCTCTCAACTACCCTATGTGCGACAAGCGCAGAAGCTCGGGTACGATCTGCTTATTACCAATGCCAATGATTGTACACGATTTTACAATGGAAGAGATAATCCAATAAAGGGCGTGGAAAGGTCCGTAGAACACATGAAATATGTTTGGAAAAATATTGTATTGCCATCAAACCCGGAGAGTGTCGCAATTGTGGCCCACAGTTATGGTGGCTGTCTCACTCTAGATCTGGTAAGAACAAAATATAAAAATTTAACTTAATTGATAATATCATGTTCATTTAAAAAAACCATTAGGTGGAGCGTTTCACGGATTTCTTTAAAGAATCTGTTTTTGCGATTGCTTTTACCGATGCGGCTATGGGAAGTCCCCAGGCGAAGAGCAGGGATTACCTGTGCGAAGTCACCTGCGATTGGGTCGCCAGCGACACACCCTTGGACACTCCCGTCTCACAGTCAAAGAACAGCATCCGAAAGGTTTCCGCTGGTCATACCAAACATGAGTGGACCTCTTACTCGGCCATCGATTCTGTATTTAAGTTCATCGAGGAAAAGTATGAGCAGCGGACGAATAGGAAGTGACAGCCGCCCACATGAACTTGTTAAAGAATTTTTGTACTCCCCGTTTTTAGAACATATCTTGGAGATGTGAATATAAATTATATTTTTACCGCCTGCACACATCTGACACTGATCCCTTTTCTCAAAGGACAAACACAAACTATCGATTTGCAATGCATAAATCAAGCGAGTGGACGCTGTCCGAATATGTCACTAACACTTATATCAGGGCAATTTAATTTGATTTTCGGCACTTTGGCACATTCCGTGTGAGTTAATCATATTGATGGCTGATGTATTGCCAGCGATAAAACAAAAGTCTCCCGCTTGGCCCATCAGGTCGGTAAAAAACCAGCGCCCGGGACCAAAACAAATTCCCTCAACGACGTCCGGATAAGGAAGGGCTGTCAACTTGGCAGCTGGCTGCATCAAATTCCTTGGGGTTGCCTCTCAGACCACTTTCCATGGACTGTTTACCCCTGCCTGGGGTTTCTGTGGTCTGTATCGTTTAACTAAGTGCGTCATAAAAAGTGACTGGACTAGCTTTTTCCTCGGCTCAATGGGGAAAAATTGTATAGTTGCAGAATTTTTTTTGGATAACCTAAAAATTTATAAATAAATGAAAGTTATTTTTTAATAGTTCTCTATTTATTTGAGTTCTAAATTATCTAAAAACTTTTATTTCAGAGCTAAAAGTTAATGCAGTAATGGAAGGCGGCCATCTGATTAATTATGTGGGAACAAACTTAATCCCCTTTGTGCAACTTTAAAGACTTTGCCTCACCTCACCCGTACACTTTTCATTTGGCAGCCGCACAAAAAGTGCAACCAGGATATAAGTGAAAGAGATGGAGAAAGGCACGGAGAAAGAGATGGAGACGTTTGTCTTTAGCCTTAAAACGAACTTAATACCCACAAAGTGAACTAGGAGCCAAACTCAAATACCGAGAAAGCCCGAGAACGATGAGAGTGGGTGGACAGAAGGTGGGATTGGGATGCGACTGAGTCCTGGCAACCCTACAACTTCGGCAGGACCCACCTCCACCTCGCCCCCAGGATGTGGATGTGGAAGAGGATCCCTCCCCACTCCCGTATACATTATCGCTGTCATGGCCGCAGTCATGGCTTCTGCTCCACCTTAGACATTTTTATATGTATTCAACATCCTTGTTGCCTCGTCCTATGGCAGCTTGCTATCTACACTTTGACTCCACGGGCACCCTACACACACAGCCGACAAGGATGGCATCATGTGGCTTAGAGCGAGAAGGCAGAGGTTCGTGGCGCCGTCGCCAGCAAAAAGCTTTGCACGAGTTCAGGAATGGGTCATGCGCCTGGAGCCCGTATCTAACATATATAACTCGGAGATATACCCACAGATAATACATATATATACATTCGACAGGGCAGTAAATAAGCCGAAGTTGCCTATGTAATCGCATTGGTTAAGTAAATAAAAACAAATGTCTCAGCTCTGATGATATTTCACTTTAAAGTCGAACCCAATTTGCACATAAAATAACCCATACCGCAGGGTCCTCGTGTCCTTAACATCCCACTAAACAATGTCTAGCAATTACTTAAAATAATCCTTTCCTCGTCGTCATTTGATCAAATCTTAAACGGCCACGCATCCCTTGCATGTTTCAAATGGCCAAGGACATGAACCCCGTAATCCCAAACCCTTTAACTGTTGGGTTTCTTGCGCATCAATTGCCTGAAATAAAGTTGCTTAAGATTTTCATTTTAGATTGCATCGGAATTTATTTTGCAATTCCTTTTTTCGGGATTTTCTGAAGACTGTGAGATATGGCATGCCTTTTTCTTTGTTTTTAAAAAATAAAATTCCTGTGCGAAAGTTAAAAAATCTTTAAACTGAAATATGTTGAGTTTCCAAAAAACTTAGTACAAGAAAAGCAGTAAGGCTTAGGACGCACTCTAAAAATGTATTATATCACTTTGAGCCGACAATCAAACCACTCTTCATTGTTTCCCAAGATAAAGACAAGTAAACCGACATTTATATTAATCCCCTCGGTTGTAAATCAAGATACTTATTTTACACATCTGCGATCAACCAAACTAATGAATATCTTCATAAATCAAAACTCAAAATTTCGTTGCCTTTTTTTTATTTTTTTATAGAAAAATTGTGCGTTTGCCATTTCCGTTATAAGGAAATATTATTGTACGTTACTTTATTGCTTGAAAAGTTCAAGCGATGTCATTCAAAAAGCCATAAATAATAATGTTTTCCAATAAATGTTCACATGTGAGTGGGCACACCAGGCGAATGAGTTGCTGGGTGTGGGCTAAAGCATTCACAGGACGAGGACGCACACATGCCAGGATCCCAATCCTACTCAATGCTTCACAGGAATGACCGTCCATCGTTAAACCTTGGGCTCACTTCCCGCAGGACTTTTCCAGACCTACTGTTAAGTCCGACCCCCCCATAGGTCTCATAACTTACAAGGTCATTTCATCGCACGCAACCATTAAGAATTTTTTGCGTTTTTTCAGCAAAAATATTCTGCGCTTTTTCGTTGTACAATTTAATACTCGTGTGTGACGAATTTTTATGGCTGACAAATGATTGATGCGATTCTGCCACATCCTGTAAATATCATTAAAAGTGCCCTTCAAGGCAAAGGGTCCCGCACAGCTTACTCGGCGGAAGTTTAAAGTTGTCTCCTTGTTAAGGACAAGGACAATTGCCGGGCCATTGTCAAATGGCAAAGTGCTGAAATGCAGGTTTAACGCAGAAATAATTTCAAATAAGATTAGATAGCATTGTGTCTTCAAGCAATGTCCTTTTCGTGGTGAGGTATTGGCGGGGGTGGCCCAAAAAGAAAAACAAATAATGTTACAAATTGCAGCATTTGCACCCCTTTAGCTGGGCAAGCTCACAAGAGCCGTGGTACTATTTATATTTTCTCGCTTACCAACGTTCACAAATTAAAAATATTTTTTTTATATTTTACAAACTATTTAATTAAAAAAAAAAACATTTAAAAATGTTGTTTTACGGATAAACTTATTTATTAAGTAAAGGACTAGAAATCAATAACAAGATCTACAAGATCTACTACCGATAATTGGGATTAATTGCTAAGTAAACTAAACTCAAGAAAAACAAAGTAGTTTACAGATTTTACCTGTTCTCTAATCATTGGTAAAAAAAGATATAAGGAATAGAGGCAGATGTAAAATTTGGTAATATATTTGTACATCTTCATTATGTTTCGCTTCAGTGTGCGTTGGAGGCGGCGAAAAAAATGTAAAATTCAAACTCTTCCGCCGCCCCGAGAAAACACAAATCACGGGGAAATGCAATAACAAAGGGAACCCTCTGGCCGCAGAGTGTTCAAGTTATTTGCGGTTTATGTCCTTGTTGCTGCTCCTTTATTCATGTCGCTGAGGCGACAAAAAGGACCTTAAAGCCAATAAAACGATTTTTTCGTCTCTATCTATGAATTGTAAATGCCTTGCCGAAAAAGGACAATTGAAGTGGCCGCGTCCGCTGACAGCTTCGCATGGGTCTCAGCTCCTTTCCCTTCGCGATTTAAGATAATAGTATCATCAACACCACTTCAGTACACCCCAAAACCTCACACCCGATTTTCCAATGCGGACACAGAGGGCAGGATTTGTCTGGGTCCGGGGTCTAAGGACTTACTTCGGCGTAGGCGTTGCTTGGGTCCTGTCCAATGGCTTCGGGATTTGGGTTCGGGCTTCGATGATAACAACTTTGGCGGCTAATTTGCATCAGCCCTTGAGAGGGAGTCGCCAAGGAAACTTTAAGCGTGTTTAAGATCTTCTCCATCGAGTGACAGATTTTTCACGCACATTTAAAAAACATTTAAAAAACCATTAAATGTTTTTCCACTTTTTCCTACCTTTTTTTTTGTTTTGTCTCCATCACACCCCTCATATTTTGGGGAATTCCTCCTTTTTATTTTTTATTTGTTTTCTGGGCCTTTCACAATGTTTCATTGTTATTGTTGTGGTTCCAGTTGCTGCCTTGGCGGTGCTCTCTAATCTTTGCGCCATTTATTTACACTTGATTAACACGCGACTGACATTTGTTTGACTTTCGCTTCTCTCTGTGAAAATTAAAATGCGAAACCCGCGTCGCACAAAAAAATATGGAAACAAACGTGGAAGTAGTGAACTTCAAAATACCCTTTTTTTATCGATTTTAAAAAGATATTAAGAGTATTATGCAATTGTTATCCCGTTACAGCTTAGAATAACTGAAATTTCCTGCAAATTGTCAACTATTACCTAAGAAATCTGCCCTTATATTTAAGCAAAGTTACTTTATGAATTTTTTTTATTATTATTTTATTACATTTAAGGTAATATCATTTTAAGATAACATAATCCCAAATTTTGGGTGTTAAATATGCACTATAGGTATAATTAATAAAATTCGCACATAAGATATCTTTGAAATAAATTGTATATTATCCCAAAAATGCATTGCAAATCTGCCGACAAAGGTCTTATGAAAATAATAATACCCTAGCTAGATAAAGGTATATAAAACGTTAGTCCCCTTGTGTGACACATTTTCTGTGGGCTTGCCTTTTTGGCTTCTGCTTCATATTTTCTGTGGTACAAAAATTATTCATTTGTGGAAAATTGTGACGTTGGTCGGTCCATGGCCGCAGGCCAAACTGATTAATAAACCAAACGTCAAATGCGCACAATGGCCACGCATCACCGGAGTCAAAGTTTGAGCCGGGGCAAGAGCCACCACTCCGTGGCATCCGGACCAGAATCAGGATGAGGGCGAGGACTGTTTGCCAGGACCACGGCGACCGCAGCTGTCAACTGTGTGTCACACACAAATGTGGCCGAAAAGGGGACTCAGATATTCATAAAACGAGGCGGAACTTCCTTACAAGTGCAAGTAGGCCTCGAGTCGCATTGTTCTCGACTTGACTTCTTACGGATCCCGGCGACTCTTACTCCTTCTGGGATCCGTTCGAGGGCGTTGGCAGTGTCATTGTCATCTGCCGGGTCACAGTTGTTTGCTATTTGGCCAGCAAATTATTTGCATATTAAAAAAATCTCGAACAATGAAAATATGATTTTTCATTTTTTAAAGGGAAATGGAAAAATATGGCTAGCAGTTAAAGGTCAATGTTTTTTAAAGACCACTTTCTCGACCACGGGAAACATATGGAGTTTGGCCTTTTAAGCCTATTTAAATAAATATATCCCTAGACTTTAGCTACCAGAAAGTTTTATTAATTTCTTAGCTATATGATATCGTAGCCCCTCGATTTCCGTAATGGTCCCTGAGGGGCACCGAGTCGAGTTCTGATTAATAAACATGAAGATTTATACCATTACGCCCACACACTCAAGGCGAACATAAAAATGATAAAAAACTGTATATAGGCTTTTGTTTTGATTTTGACTTGGGAAATACCCTCCACTAATGGGGGCACATTTAATGGTTTTGTTTATGGAGTGTTTAGTGATTTTTTATGCCGAAACAATAAAGAAAAAACGAGCTTAGTTGGCTTTGCTTCAAGGGGCGTTGTAGTCCAATGTCCTGCGGGCTAGTTTACTGGTCAAACAATTCGAAGCCATGACGAATTACCAACTTCCGTGCGAAATGATGAGGCAGAACGATTGAAGGATCATTTATCATTTTTATGGCTACATTTTTTGCGAGGGTTAGAATAGTTCTTAAAGAGTGCCAGAGCAAATTTTACTCAATATTCTCTGGCCCTGTTTACCCCGAATGGCAAACAATATTATTCAAAAATGTTGCTCAATTTTCAAATTCAATTTGTCAATCATAAATTTCACGCTCTCTTAAAATAAATTTGCAGGCAATTGAAAAATTTCAAGTGCCTGTGTCAAACAAGGTTTTCCTTTCAATGTGTTGAAACATTTTGGTTTTTTGCCAGAATTTATGGGCAAACTTTTCGGGGTTTGGTCTGTCAGAGTTAAGCATCGGCCTCTGCTCTGACACATGACTTGAATGTCAATGGGCAAAGGACACACACCCCCAATGAACTAAAAAAAATATGGGGGAGGGTCCCAGTCGAGAGTCCTGCCTCCCAGACAATGTCGCGTTAAATTTGCACAGCTCGACGGAAATTTTGCTACTTTGTCCGCTGCAAATTCTAAACTTCTGTTTCGTTTATTTTAGTTTGCCAGGAGGGGGTTTCCCAACATCATTTCCCACCCTCACACCCTATTCAACACATAAATAACAAAATTTAAGGACAAAATATCAATATCCACTTTGCGGGACGCCAACTGCATGCGAATGAGTTTATTTTTGGCTGTGGAAAAGTGTCTAGATCTGAATTGGACACCGCCTGAGCCAACATTTCGCAATGCAAATGGAATTCTGTTTCTATTTCTTACTTTTGTTCTTCATTTTTTCCTCTTTGTTATTTTTGCATAATTTCGATTCACTCCTGGCGACAACATATTGCAAAGAAGTTGGCATGTTGCAAAATTCGACGCGTTTAAGTTGGCTGAATGCAAAAATGTGGCAGCTGAATTTAAATTAATTCTCAGAGAAAGTTTTGAAGCTCAAAAACGTTCTGCAAGGATAACTTGGATCTTTTGGATCTCGGAGGATATTTTTTAAGGATTCCAATAGTGTTTTTAAATTTAATTCCAGTACTTACTTGAACTTTCGTTCTTCTTTTTAACAACTGCAATAACCTTGCTGACGTACATATACATAAAAGCTTAGAGCCATAAAATTTGTAAGTCTTTTATTTTTGAAGCTGCTTGCTGGCCGGTCCATAAGCCAAATTTAATTTGTTCTCATATGACATTTACGGTCATATTCAAATAACCTCGGTTGTCATACTTCACTGGCTTTGATGTCCTTTTGAACGGGGGTTGAAGCTCGGCAGCAAAATGGAAGAGGTTTCGCTAGATTAATTTGGGGTCATGCATATAATATAATTTTTTATGGTGGGAGTGTGGATGTGGTATGGGGGTTCTTTCAAACCTCAATCAAGTGGTATAAAGAAGGTTTTTCATATGAGGAAATTATTTACGGCTGAAAATCTCTTCAATGTGTCTCGAAGCTTAAAGACCCCAGCGATACAGTGGAAAATGATTTAATTTATTGCCATCTTTTTGGGAACATGTGTTTGAACAAAGTTTTCCTAATTAGGGGTAATAGATCTTAATAACTATGTGAGCTGCAGTGATGAGGGAGTCGGAAAAATGTAAATGATAAATGTGTGATAACTAATTTAATAAGCTCTATGGTATTTCTGTTATTCACATGAAATTATATTGCAAAGGTTCTCGTTTTACTATGCGGTGGTCTTCTGTATGAGGACTTTTCTTTAATATGAAAAGGATTTTTGGTTCATTTTTATGTTTATGTAATGGCTCCCCCATTTTACTGCTCGTCCTTAGGATATTAAGAAGACGTTTTAAAAATCCATCCATATGTTTATTTTCGTCAGTTCCTGTGACTTCATGACTTTGGCTCACGGGTTTTATATGGAAAATTCGCAACAGCCAGTTCTCAGACCTTAATTCGTTTTTATTAGAGTTAAGTTGCTGTCTTCCGGCTATACCGTGGACGTTGTAAAAGTTTCTCTGTTGATTATTCAAATGTGGTTCCTCGAATAAAATATCCTTATTTCGCGCTGGACATGTTTTAGGATCTTCGTGGTTTTCTATGAGCCTGTAGTTATAGCTCAAGCCCATACTACATAGGAGCAAGACAATCCCGAAATGACGTCGCGTTGACATTTTCACTGTCGAAACTGAACTGTTTTTAAATGCGATCGAAATATTTATATAAAATTATGAAACCTTGAACTTGGAACCGGCTAAGTAAACTTGAAGATAACAGCTGGCCACGCTTAAATGAGTTTATAGAAATATTTACTTTATTTGCAATATTTACAACTGTAGATATATGAAGAAATATTCTTGTCTGAGTTTGTTTTCCCACTTTTTTTTGGAACCAGCTTGGGCTCAGAACACGTAGATGCCATTTGCGGTGGATAGATTGTCTCCCCTCTCCCAACCTTTCCCCCGGGGGCATCCCCTTTCCAGTCCCATTTCCATTCCCAGTGAATCACTGTAAGTGACACGCGTGCCCCTCCACACAATCACCCACCGCGAATTTGTGAATTTCGTTACCTCATGAAACCGAAACTGACACGAATTCGAAAAGCGTTTCGGGGCGAACATTAACACATTTATTTTTCCATTCCGGAGGTTGTCCCCTGTCGCCTTCCCGTCAAGTGTGGGCTGAATAATTTTTTAAGTGACTTCTTTTATTTGCATTTAGAAGCGTTTAAAAAAAGTCACCTGGGACTTGTGGGTGCGATTATGTGAATACATTAACCAATTTTTGAAGGTTTTTCGGGGAGCTCTCATGATGTTGGGATGTATGGGATTGAAGACCCCATTTCACTCGTCGAGGATACACCATATTCCTTCCTTGTTTCTATCTTCAGAGTTTTCGAGGCCTATATTTCAAAAGACTTCCGTTTCGCACTTCATTTAATCAGAAGCTCCATAAAAACTATTCAGTTCTGCCATTTCAGGAACAAGGAAACGGTAGAACAGTAAGTCTTTTCCATTACCCACTTAGTTGGAATTGTTTCGTGTGCATTGAACATGATTTATTGTGACACATAAACAAGAGCTTAACTTCCGGGTAACTTACACATATGTCGGTGGTGCTAAAAAAATGAAGAAAAATTGCAGAATGCCTGAGATATTGACTAAAAGCCCCGGGCAATGGAAGCAACAGCAGTCACATCAACGGCACTTACCTTTTCCGCTTAAACACCCTCAACCTGGGCATAATGGTGACCTCACCCACGGTCACATTTTTGGGATCCCCTCCAATGCATTTGAAACAGGTTTGTCCCTTGGTTTCCCCTTCCTGCTCTTTTTATTAGCCAGCAACTTGTTCCTTGGCCGTAACGCTGTTTTTTATGCAATAGAATGATGGCAATAGCAACGGCAATGGACCTGGGTGAATGTGAATGTGAATGCTCACCCGTGCGTCCAGTGGTCATCATTTTTCTTGTCCCACTCCCTGTGGTCGCCGCCCCTCGTTGTCCTTACAATGAGTAGTTCCATGTACGAGTCCTCCTTTCTGCTGGCCCCTTGCCTGCAAAAAAGGGAAATTTATTGTCTTCGCCAGCAGTTTGAGTCAAATGTCCCGAGTGCCTCAGCCTTCAGGTGCACCGGACAAAGGCCAAAAAGCGGGGGTGTCACTTTTGACATTTAAGATGCCGCACAATGGCCTCTCGATGGCGGCTCTAATTTATACGCATCGCCTGCATGTGACACCGCCAACAAGTTTGAGGGCGCATTTGTCGTTCCCAAAAGTTTTTTGCCACTTTTTCGCCCTCCCAGAGCCATCCATTTGCAATTCCAATGATTTTTACGGCCATGTGAATGGTCCGCCACCCGAAAAAATAGAAGAAAAAACTGTTGCATTGACAAATCTAATAAACAAATGGCAGCCAGACAACCGGACAACCTATGTGCAATTGATCGGCAGAGGCTAAATTGCAAGCACATGTTGTGGTGACGAGGGAGTAGTAGTTACTTCTTTGATTTCATTAAATGGATGGAAATGGAGAGCATCTGGAATTGGTTAGTAAAAGTGAAGTAACACGTTGAATAAACACGTTGGAACTTTTTTCTAATCATAAAAGGTTTTATCTAACTGATAACTTTAAATACATTTTGAATTGATTTCTATCTTCATAAAGTAAAAATATAGTTATCTACAGTGTTTAATTTCCCCCCGAATATAAGGAATACGAGCTGTATCAATTTCATATATCTCACCTGTTTCTCATTAAATAAACGTTTATGATATCAATTAAGCAGTCAAGCGCCCGCTTTAAACGCTTTATTCCTTCGTATAAGGAAGTATACTTCCCTTGCCTCGTCTTGGTATCATCTTTATATGGTCTTTTATGATGCCTGGTTGGTGCGACGGGTTTCTTGGTTAATTGCTCGCTGCACATTGTTCAATTGTTCTGTGGTTCATATGCATCTCACTCACCGACACTCACTTTGCCTAATTGGGTCGCTCATTATATAAAGGGTTTTGGGGAAGGGACTGGGCTTGGCTGTCAGCCGAGTTCAGTCTTTGGCAGCATCGTGCAACGCTCCAGTTTCCAGTTTCCCCTTTTTCTGGATGGGTTACGTAGACTTTCTTATGGGGGTTATAACTCAAAAACGATAACTACTTGGTCTTCTATTAAAATTAAATGAAGATACATTAAATACAAACCAATAAAGACGAGTATCAGGATATCAAAAAAGTATCATAAGAATCTGTGCTCTGTAAGGGTATTTCCCACTTCGTACTTCAAATACATAATTTTCCACTTGTTCGTTGTCAAGAAAAGACAACCATTTGACAGCTCCTTCTGTGACGCTTAACTGCTTGAGGTTTTTTGGTTAAATGCACCACCCTTCCACTTTCACCATAAGCCATTAGGGCTAAGTGATTTGTTGTTGTTCCCAGGCTGCGCTTAGCACCTTGCAAATTGCCATCGGAAAAGCTGAGGGGAATGGGTTGGGTCGGCTTGCCAGGGAACAAACTAATTGTGCGGAAGCGCAGGACATTTTCCTTCGCTTGAAAAGTGGAAGAAGAGGTCTGCTCCAGTTTTGGTCCTTTGGGTGTTTTATGATTATGTATATGTATGTTCGTACTCTACCCACGTTGTTGGATGTGTTTTTGCCCAAGTTTGAGGCTCGAGAAGCCAAAGTGTCAAAGTTTATGAAAATTCTGTGCATTCTGCATTGTACTCGTGGTCGAAAGTTTGCACAAAGTAAGCAAACTTTGCCCACTCAGATACCAAGTTTGCAATGAAAAGTTTCATGTCTGCCAAAAGGGAGTGTGTCACATGGATATTAAACATTGCGTATGAGTAAGTATGGACATATCTGGTCATTGTTGGCCGTCTGACACGCGTGACATTCGTCTGATGAGAGGGAAATCAGAACCCCGGTGTCAGGGAAGTGTAACTCTGATCCGAACACGAACTTGGTTGTTGATGGTTGATAACCGAAGGGTTGTCATGGTCAGGATACTTATAGAGTTTGGCTCGGTTATGGTGAAACCTTTAAAGTATATGCTTTTTTAGATAGAATTATGGTTTTAATAAGCGGTTATTTTATTCAATCCCTTTCGAACTGTGAAATAAATGTGATTATACCATAATTTCCATTTCCCTTTCGGTCACGTTATTAACCTATCCTTAGCCTCAAATTGCTATGAGGTCGCTTCACCCACCATATAACTAATTGCCAGTTGTGACCTCAACTAGCGGTTCATGTTCAGTCCATCCACCACCACCAAAAAGTCAAAATGCAAATTCAAAATCTTTTCCGGTTATCCCCTCGACAACTTTCCCTAATCATATGCAAACGTAGGAATTAATCAATGATTTACAAGAACAATACGTGTGCACATGTCGCCGAGTGGGCAGAAGGCCGCGGGGCAGGGCGTTCCGGAGTCACTCCCAATGGAAGAGCAGGACCCAGAAACCGAACCCAATCTGGGTCTGAATCGGAATCGGAATCGGAATCACAACACCCGCTTGTTAGAGGTTGCCCAAGCTGGGCCACCCACTGCCCAAGGGCCTGGGTTTCGGTTTTTTGGCACAGAGACAGGTCAATGGGAGGGCAGGGAAGGGCAGGGACTCGGTACTCAGGGGTCCGGTGCAATGAGCAAGAACACAAATAAGGCGTCGGCACTGATCCTTGTCAACCGCAACCACCGAACAACAATAATTTCAGAGAACGAGCCAGGCATCCAGACACACAGACATCCCAACATCCCAATATCCCAGCCTGCTAACCCCGCTAATAATTCAATTAGTTGCAAACTCTGGTGGTTGCAGCAGCCACAATCCGCACAGAAGTTTCTCTGCAGCTTGCAGTGGAATCGGGCCTGCGATTCGGGTTCGGTTCAATAATCAAAATGCCGCCGGCCAAAAATCGCAGCAGTGCATAAATTTGCCAGGCTGCAGAAAGTGTAAATGTGCTCGAACTGAAACTGGTCAACGGAGTGGGTATTTCTGGACCTCAAATGGAAATCGACCTGGTGGTGCCGAGGTGGTTGAGCCTGGCATGGGGTCCTCCGATTTGGGACAATGTGTTGTGTGTGCTTTATATAATTGCTCTCGGCTTATTGTGCCATAAATACAATTGAAATGGACCACAGAGGGCCGACCAAATGTGTGAATTAAACCAATCCATAAACAGATCGGCAAGAGTTTCTTTTAAAAATTTATTAGGCTTTCTTCAGGTGAAACCGATTTCCAATACCTTTGTCCCATAATCCACGGCACAAACATCTTCTAAGATAAATTCCTGCAGCTCAAGTCAACCTTTTGGTAAACAGTTTACCCGCCACTAAACAACATGGCAAATCCCCAAGTTAAAGGCGAGTAATTGTGATATAAATAAAAGTGGGGATGCGGAGCAAGGGGCAGAATCAACATATCAAGATACAAGGCGAAGGATGTTGCCGCTTGTACGACATCGCAGGGGGCGTACCAGGGAGGGGCGGGCAGTCACAGAAAGTTGGCACATGTAAATTGTGAAATTGTAAATAATCGTAAATAACGCAAATATCGCCCCAGACCAGAGTTTTCGGCGACCAAGGCGGCGACAAAAGGTAAGCCAAGATTCGTCGAGGAAGATTGGTAGAAGGTGGATCTCTACAGAGTACGGGGTGTGAGTTATTTATCCACTCACACTTGGTGTAATCCCATAAGCCGGCGATGGATTCACTCGCAGGCAGCAAATCAGTAGCTGGGAAATGACTGAGCTGCCGCGGGCTGTACTACCAAGAGCTGGCATTCTTCACCCAGCCAGAAGCTTGTAGTCGTTAGACTCTAACAGATTTATAGGGCACAACACAGCACACCACACCGTTGAATCCGCAGCCACTCGACTCTCCAGCATGCAAAGTGAATTTATTGAGTTAAAATGCAAATTTTCCAACCATCAGTGGGTGAAATGGGGCGGAGTGGGCGCCGGGGAAAATAAAAAACGATTTAGCAAAAGATTTCCAGCACAACACGATGCGTATTTCAGTTTCTTCCAGCTCTGACAGATTGCCCTCTGAAATTATGTAAAGGTGGGGAGGAGAAGTCGCTGTCGACTGACGAAGGCGTACTATTTATTTAAGCTGTCTGTACAAGTGTCTCGGCAATTTGTTGAAGATTAAATGCCATCTTATGTGCTGACAATTTGTTATTCTTGGGTGTGATGGTGGGATTTTATAATTTGCAGAGCAGTTCCTTGAATGGAAAGTGGATGAAGGATAATAATAAGTTCTTGAGGAAGAAGTCTAAGCTTTGTATTAACATTTGGTAAAGAAGTATGAATATACCAGCGATCTTATAAGATCATTACTATATGGTACTTACAAATGCTTTAAGTCGATTGTTTTAGAAGAGAGATAGATTGAGTAATGCTTAATAAGTCTGCATCAGTTTAAAGCAGTCAAAGCAGGAAGCCCTACTTCACCTTCATCTGACCCCAAAGCTTGGGCAAAACTGTAGACTTTCCAGGCGGACAGGAAAACCAACGAAATAATTCATAGCGAGGCGCGCTTATCTCACGCTTTATCCTCGAACAACTGGGAAAACTTTACACTTTCGTGGGGCAAACACGAACAAAATAAACAGCAACCGAAAGAGCAGCATGCGAGTTGTTTAGTGGCAAAGTAACCTTTATTTGTTTTGTGGCAAGCAACCTTCCAAGGATATCCGCCGCTGATAAGCCAAGCACCAAAAAAGCCATTAAAAATCCCTTTTGTCTTTGGATGGTGATGGGATGTGGCTAAAACGATGTAAACAAGTGCTATGAATGTGGCCAAGAAATTAAGCGTGTCAACATCGTGGTCGCGGCTTGCCAAAAATGCCAAACTTTGTTTGGCCGCATAATGTATTGTACAATGTGTGTGTGTGTGTGGCGGGTAATAAAGCAGAAGCCGCAAATTATAATTTTAACCTTTTTGGCGCCCGCGCAGGGACCTTGGGATCAGAAGTGGGTGGGTTACACACTGCTACGTGGGTGTGTAACCACGATAAGCGGCCTTGTCCCACGTCCTCGTCCTTCTAATAGAAATAAAATCCGAGAACGGAAGTGCTCCCAGCCAAAGGTCGTGCTGGCTTTTTAATGGTTACCCTCGTCCTCAACCCTCGTCCTTTGGCCCCTTTTCTGGCACCCCCCATATGAGTGAAAATAATAATAACAGTAATTTGAATGCTCAACTAGAGGCGTAAAGGTTGAAAATTCATATGCAAATGATTCGGAAACATTTCCGAATGGGTTTTTTTGGGGTAAGAGCAAAACCTAAGAGCCCTTTTAATTGTTCGCATGGCGAGCTGTTGGCCGTAAATTGAAAATAAACCATTAAGCATCTTTACTACTGCCAAAAATAATATTTCAGGATTAGTCGCAACCCGTTCACCCCCTTTCTCGTTTTCACACATTGCGCCAAGGTTAATTACGACACTCGAGGTCGTAATGGCCAGGTCGCTGTAGCTAGGAGATAACGTAATCGGTTCTGCAACTGTTTTTGGAGTTTGGTGGAATGAACGAATTGTTTTGACCAACAAAAAAACATTTTCCGAAAACTTATGGAAATAGTTAAGCAAGGTTGTTAGCTGCTCAAATTTATTTTTGGCAGTATTTCGTACCTCGTTGAGCTCGTAAAAAAATTAGCAGCTGATTGGCCTTCAAATCTGGTTAATTTTGGGTGCCTATCCGCTGTCGTTGCAATAAGACAAACAGTTAAAGTAATACTACTAGCAACACCAACGACGCCCACAAAACCTCGTCACTTTGTTGTTCACTCATTAGCACCTCCTTTGACTTGTAAACATTTTGGAGCAAGCTCAATCAAATTAAATGCAAATTTCGAAACTTTCGAATTGTACGCAATCAGTTGCGACACCCACGCAAAAAAAACAAAGCCAGCTGCAACAGCAACATCGGTTGCAACTACAGCAGCAACATTTGGCTTAGCTGTTTTAGTTTCAGGCGCTTTTTGAGACCCAGGCCAATAACAGAATGGCTGTGTGCCGGCTAACCGAGATCTATCCACTGTCTAAACTTTTCCTCCCAACCACTTTCTGTTAGCACTTCAAATGGTTTTCGCTAGCACCGCAAATTATGGTCAGAAGCATTCTTTGAATGAAACCAACAATCCAGCCAACCAACAAATAAAGAGACAAACTATGAGGACAGACAAGCGCTACCACAAACGCAAATAAAAAAGTTAGAGGACAGAATCAGGAAAAATAAATCTGAAATGGTCACACGATATGGGTAAAAAAAAGTGTTTGCAGTTATGCGGTTGCTACTGTTGTCGTAACTGCTAATGAAATGTGGCGCCAAAGTAATTGAAAAGGAATTTCTTTTTATATGAAAAGAGCTTTGACTTTATTGGCAAACAGAAGAGATATATATAGTAACATTAATGGCTTTATCCCATACCCATAACACGAATAAAATGTTCACTAATTAATACGAAAGCGTCTCCCTTGGAACACAAAATTTAAATAATATCAATGACTCGTGAACAGAAACCGCACAAAGAGCAAAAATTATTCACGCTACATAATTAAGACAAGACGCTGCCAAAAGCGAGCCGAGGGTAAAGGGTTGTGTCCTGGCAACCTCAAAGTAACCGCAGACCATCCTCCATCCACCGCCCACACCATAACTCCTTCTCCAGCTGTCTGTCTACAAAGTGTTGTCATTTGTTTTACAGAGTTGGATTTAATTACACACAATTACCGGGTTTCACAGGACGATCCATTTACCCAGCAGCGCGGCTTGCAATCGATGGTGAAAAGTCCCGGGCAACAGGTAAGCCTCCCCCATTTCCCAGTCCACCCACTAAAATTGGACTCCCGCTTATTAACACCATCATCTGTGCGGACTGTTCCAACAAATTTTATGCAAATTGTAAGCGGAAACTCTTTCAAAGAGAGAGCTAAGCCCAGGGTACAAGGAAAATGGCAGGCAGTGCTGCCATCGTAAAACAAAACCGTTCCCCTGGGTGTGGGTCCTTCTATTTGGCAACTCTTTCCTGATGTTTCCCCTTAGTTGAGTTATTATTATTATAAATTAATTCCTGTTCATTAGATTTTATATTGTCACAACTTTTGCAGTCGCGCAGCTGCCGCGAAGTGCTTTCTTTAGGAGAGAGGTTGTGGAAATATTCAATGCTTGGAAAAAAGTATGGCAAAAGTTCAAAGGCCTCTAAGAAAATTATTGGGTTTTTTTAAAAAACATTTTAAGATTGAATAATACCTTTTGCTTTTCGTATTTATTTTTAGAAGAAATCAAAACGCACTAAAAGAAATTATTTCAGTAAAATAGTAAGTCCTAACACATGTGACAGCTCACTTAGGGAAGCAGCCCCAGATCCATTACATCCCTACACAAACGCACAGGATAGCGGCAAATAATCCTTTTTGAAATGACGCACAAAACCAAATTAATTAATGTGCCACACAGCCGGAATTTATGGCTTGAATAGACACCGACCCAGCGGCACGGGGCACACAGATGTTGCAGGTGATTGTGTCGGTGGAGGGGGAGGGGATGGGCCACATAGAGGGGGATGCTGACTCGTTGAGCTCATAATTACAGCCACACAGAGCCACAGGACACAGGACTACTACGTATCGATGAGATTGAAACTTTCAGCATGGGCACAATGTTTTTGCATATTTTAGTTGGTAAGTTATGGCCCGGAGTTGGCTTCTAATTGAAAGTACACACAGATCTATAGTGGAGGGAAAACGAGTGGGGAGCTGGGCCATTATGAACTCGAACTCATTGATTCCGCAGCGATAAAAGTGTGGAAATTTTGAAAATGAAAATGTTTATTATTATCATTTGCGCACACGGGCTCCTGTCGACCGAGATGACAAAGCATAATAAATTGCCCGATTTGGCTCCGGTCTGGCCTGTCTTTTGCTCCCTTTTCAGTTTCATGGCCACAGTGCAGTGTTTTAATGAATTTTTAATTAGTAGCAATTAATATGGTAATTTGTTCAAGTTCCAATCGCTGAGTGCCATGAATTCGACTGGGCCATTTCGTTTTTTGTGATTTCATTTGGTGGTCTAGCTAGTTTATGTTTATATCATAGAATGTCAGATTTAAAGTATAATAAAAAGATCCTAGAAATTGCCTCAGTCAGAGTAGAATTTATAGGAATTTTATAGACGTTACGTCAACACCGACTTATCATCAGATTTTGACTAAAAACTTGCATACATTTATACTAATTTTGCAATCACCATGAAGCGCGTCCATGTGGATAACTACGCCCCAAAGTACTACAGTGGCAAGTGGTCGTGGGACTCGGAAAAGGACTGCCTGCACTTCCAGGCCCACAACGATCTGGAGCACGCTCGGGAGCGTTACATAACCACCAACGGCTACAAGTTCCTGCGCACCATGGACCAGGAGGAGGAGCTCATCTTCCGGCAGGAGTACGTGCGTCCGAAGAGCAACAACAGTGACGTGATCGTGATATCGGATATAAGGAACTTGGTGCTCTACCTGATGCCCCAGGAGTTTCTGTCGTACAAATTCGTTGCGTTTATGCACGAACAGGAGGTTCTCTACGTGATCCACGCCCTGATCATATACTTCGAGTACTACTTGCGCCTGGTTGAGTTCGTCCTGATTCGGCGAGATGAACTTTCGGGCCAGAAAGGCCAAGTGCAAAGCGAGCAGACCAATGATATGAAGCGAACCCTCTCGGTTTACCTCAGCCAGTACCGAATGCTCGTGGCCCGCAACTATTGTCTGATTATCGGGGGCGAGGGCAATATGGCCAAGTTCTATCACATGAAGCCAATTTCGAATATTTCAGCCACGATCCACGACAAGTATTTCCACGAACAGTTCTTGGCTGTGGCCATCCAAATAGTCTGGATCTGCATGCATCGCAGGGCGTACTATGTCATTGAAATGGAGATGAACCGACTCTTCCGCTCGGAATACTTTGTTTCCGCCCATCCCGAGTACCTCACCTTCACGGAAGCCGAGCGCAGTCTTCTCTACGGCCGAAACAAGAAGAACAGCAACTATCGTATTCAGGAATCGCCACTAATTCAGGAGCTGAAACTAGTTCCGGTAGAGGATCTACCCATTCTGTGGATAGGAAAGCGCAAGTACCGGGGCTCTGATATCCGCATTGCCACCATGGAGCTGGAGTACATTGCGCCTGGTTCACAGCTGCTCCTGGTTGACATATCCCACGGCATCCTCGGTCATCCGAAGGGGCTCTACAACACTCTTCTAAGCCTCGATTGGCCCGCCGTACGTTTCATGAACTTTTCGGAGCAGTACGATCCATTCCATATTGTTAGGCGTCCCCACCTGGAAATTCCCAAGCTCGGTGAACTTCAATTGCGAAAGATGAGCGAGACTTATGAGCACTTCTATGAGCTTAGTGGTATTTTCGAACCATACACCCATCAAGAGATTTGCAAGTGGGTCAAACGGGACCTCAACATTAAGTTTTTTCGCTCAGGAGGTTTGCTCACAAATGTGGTATCGCGATGTGAAAAGGAGCTGGAGAGCACAACTCCGGGGCCAAGGGTCGACCTGATCATCGCTAATTACTTTAAGATTATGTCAAAAATACGTAAGGACGATAAGGACAAAGACAAGGATAATAATAGCTTTTCCACTCAAAGTGCGGCATCACGCTTTAGTTTGCGTAAGTCGCAAAGAAAAAATTCATAAGATTAGAGTTTATTAATTTCTTTCCTTAAAGGAAATAACATTTTTATAGATATGTACTTTTTTCAAAACAAAATTTAAAAAAGTTTTAAAAATATTTTACCGAAAGCACGAAATAATAAAAAAATTGAATAATACTCAGGGGTATTTTTTGCTAGTGATATACATAAATCAATTACTTTGTACACATATACGAGGATACTTGATGTCTACATGTCTTTGTTTATAGGCTTAATGAATTTCTTGATTAGCAATAATCTCAACTTAATCTTAACCATTTATTTACACTCATTCCCCGAACGGGGAATACAAGTGCGCCCCCAAACAAGTCCATCAACTGCTGCCAAAGGAGTACCGAGTCTTGTATTCGCCAGCAGATTAATTGCATTAATTAATCGCCTAAAAAGGAACACAAAAAAATGGATGGCAAGTACTAAAGTAAACAGATCTGCAGACGGGCTCGCAATGATTCTTGGACCAGGGGCTGGATAGCAGATGATGATGATGGGAAGCAAGTGGATTTCCGGTTTTCATTAAGCTCAGAACTGTCGAAATCGCTCTGTCCGCAATGCAAAACATTCTTTGATATAGCTGCAGAATTATTTGTTTACCCAGCTACCCAGAGTCCAGCCGGCAGTGCGGAGAACCGAAGCGCAATTTCATAATTAACATTGGGCTTCTCAGTGATTGTAATGGAACTGGAAAACTGACCGTGCTCAGTCAGTCAGAAATGGCATGAAAACTCGTCGTTTTCCCTGCGACTTGATTGATCATTCCCAGCGGGCGAGCCGGTGCCGGTGCCGTGCCACCCGTCGAACTTGTAATGTATCCTGTAATCGAGTGTAATCCTGTAAGACCTGCACAAAAGTTGCCCAGCTGGAGGTCGTTCCTTTGTTCGCTTATCCTGGCTTTCCCCTCCAAAAACGGACTCATAATCATCATCAACGTCTCGGTGAGTGTTCACATTGTGCAGATGGTATTAGCTTTTGACGGTTTTATTGGTCAATTGAAGCAGTTTCGGTTACTCGCATTGACTTTAACTGAAGTAATTATTTTGCCTTTGTAATGCTCTTTGTTTGACCTTTTAATTGCAATTGAAATTATATTCAGGTAGATATTAAATACTCTTTTACATTTTTAAAGTCTTAACCAGTATCACCCACTGATTTGTTGGAGAAGACTTTTTTAAATGCTGGATCTATTAATATTTAAAATACTTTTTTTTTTATACAAAATTTTATTGGCAAAAGTCACTCGCCATTACATATTTTTTATTTTTTAAGATTAAAAAAGTTTTAAATATAAAGTTCTTAATTTTGAGTACCAGGTTTTACCTACTTATCCGTTGACATCAAAAGTCATCAAGTCGTGTTCCATTCACCGCTATCTGCCTGTCCTCGAACACTGTCCCTTGCCATCGAGAGTCGTCTGTCCCATGAGTCGAAAAAAATCAAAATCAAATGCCATAGCAAAGTGGATTTTCCACCCTTTTTATTAGCAACTCCTCACCGACCAGGCGCATACGCGTCGGTGGTGCGGCCTCCGTGTTGGGTGGTGGGGGTGGGTTTTACGAGGTTTGGGTTCGGGTTCTGCGGTAATCCCACAATGAGCTACCATAATAGATGGCAAGCAAATTGAAGAGCTTTGTGGCCTGGTTGCGGTTGTCACCGTGGGTTCGCTTTGGCTTTTGGGTGGGTTGCGGAATTGACTTGTGTGTTGCGTTTAACATTTGCGGTTTCGCACTTTTGCAACAATCCGAACGCGACGACGGTCGGCCGACAACATCGGCGGGGGAGATCCAGAGCCATCCGTCCGGGTTTTCGGGTGTCCTGGCCATTGATTGTACGCAACAGGGTGGAAAGTTGAAGTGCATCCGGGAGTGGTCAGCTGCGTCTGTTGTTTGCTCTTCACCAAAGTCGGCTGGCCAAATTACCGGGTTGGTGCGGCGGAGGGAGTAGATGTTCTGTCATTATGCGAATTATGAGTGGGATAAAAGGCATTAAACAGTTCATTTTTTCATCACTTTTAGTGACTGGATTTTAGGCTAATTTAGGCTATAGTTGAGTAAAGTATGCCACATGAATTTGATGATTTTTTAGAACCTTCCGCTCCATCCTATCCGAAACCCATTTCTAGCTTATCAGTTCTTCATGCTTGACATATTTCAACATGCATACGTATATGAATTATCGGGAGTTCTTTTTTGTACATGTCAAATTTTGTGACATTTTTTGAATTTCAATTTTGACAGTTGATGGCGCTGTAACACGGGGAGTATGGGAGAAAAGGGTGATGAGCTCTGGGGAGTCACCTGAATGTATGGGCAGCTTTAAGCTCCGGAACATACGATCTGTACATGTGATGTAATTAAATTTGTGCCTGTGACAATTTCATTGGCCCCACCTCCGCTCCCTTAAGTCAGGACCAACCCCTTTGCTGTTTGAAAAACCCCCACTGCCTTTTATGTATTCCACTTTTTTTTTGCCTTTGCCAAGAGGTTGAGTGTTGTTACATTATCATCGACATGGGAAAGGGCGGGCCCAGCTTTCGAGTGCGTGTCCTGCGAATTTCCCGACTCCTGCACATCTCCGCGGCAACTGTTCTGTAGTCGTATTATGTGTCATTTGCTCTGCAAGTGGTTTCAAATGTGCTCCTCTCCTGCTCTTAAGTGATTTAATGGATTTTGCATACATGAGCAGCCCGGCAAGTTGTTAATTGCTGGAGGCGACTTCAATTAGTGCCATAGCAATGATACCGCAAATGTCGCATGTCGAGGGTCCTGCAAAATGCAATCAGCCGGAAGTGACTTTCTGGCGAGCTTAAAACTTGAAAAATACATTTTAATGGCAAGATGAATACGGAATATGAATAGGTTTTTTAATCATCGATAGGTACATTTCATGATTCGCAATATATAAAGACTTTATTGGAAAATCTGGCGAAGCTCATCATTCATGACAAAATTAATCCCTTCCAGTTGTGCATTTTGTTTTTTCTCTTTCGGGCAAATCGTTTAATTAAAGAATAACAACAGTCTGGCAAATCGACAATTGGCAGCCAGGGAATCATTCCATCAAACTGTCAATAAGCAATTCATTTGCAAATGCGATTCTCCTCAGGGGGAGACCCACAAAAGCGAGTTGAGACAAGGAAAAAAAGGTAAGCGAAGAAATGTCTCCGCAATTGTAGGCGAGTCGGCCGGTGTCATTGTTTGTCAAAAAGCCATTTGCAAGTGTATCGAGATTCGAGTGGAAAAGTTTTTCGAAAAGGACTGCAAACGGAATGAAATCACGAGCTGAAAATACTCTGTTGTTTCAACAAAATATTTATATAGAGTTTTATAATAAAGGTATTAGACAATTAAATCCAAAAAATCAATATGAATTTTATTTGTTTTGAATGTTTTGGCTCTAAAGAACTCGATTAAAATAAAGATTTCTTTCTGTAATAAGAGTACCAATAAAAGTAGTTGTTTTACAAATGAAAAATCTATGAAAAAGGGTCTAAATTATTTTAGGTTTTTAATTTTCTATAAAATAGTTGGGTCTTAATATAGGTTAACCAATTAGAATTTAGAAGTACAGGCATATTTCTAGTTTTATTTGCTTTGTATATTTTCAGCTTGGATGAAAATGCCACCCAATGAAGAGCATTCAACTTCCGGGGACTCTTTTTTTTAACCATCTCCCGTGGGATGCTGGGTTGTCGATGCGATTTACCGGGGTGAAGGTGGCGCTCCGTATTCCTCGACAGTGGCAACCTATCGAAGTATCGTAGCGCCCCCATCTAACCGAAGAGCCTGACATTTGCGCCTCCTCACTTCATGCACAATCAGCGACTCGATTTAATGGAAAAAATGAATTTCACTCTTCTGCGCCGGCTCTCTCTGCGGTTCCGCCATTGTCATTGTTCCAGGGACAAAGGACCGAACGAGTGAAACGAATGTGTTTGAATGCTAACCAAAATAGAGGAAAAAAGATTGCTCGGTTTGGCTGTAAGGAGAGCGTTTAATGAACACTTCCCTCCGGTTTCATTGGCAATGGGAATCCTCTTTTTGGCCCAACAAATCGAAAAATCGTAATTGAAGCTTTGCCACTGCCAATGTAAAACTTTTCACGGAACGACTAGAAAAACGAGTGTCAATGAATTTTTTGCCTTGATTAATTGTGGTTTGAGGTTTTGTGTACAACATATGCGGTGAGAGAAAACAGTTTAGATATCCGCTGGGCCAACACTTGATTTAAATTTAAAATGCTGCCAAGAGCAGGGCGAAAAAATTGCCAACATTTCGCTTTGTGTCGAATTTGGAGCACAATGCAGCCGCGATAAGCAGAGTGAAGCGTATAGGAAATTAAATTTTTTCCAATCAAAAACATTTCAATGGCAGTTCACACTCTCAGTTCGCTGGGGGTAGGAGGTGGGAAATCGGGTAAAAAGTGGGAGTTGGGAGGGGAAACAGAGATGTGCAATCAGTTGGAGTTTGGGATTTATTTGTCGGCAATTGTGTCAATAAACTGGCAAAAATGTATAGCCACATATATAGCTCGATGGCCAAAAATGATAGGCGAATTTAAATTTTAATAAAACCTCTCAATTGGAATTACTTCAATTTCTTATAATATAGTATTAAATTTCTTATAATATAGTAATTTTCCATCGTTTATGTATATTTCATTCTCCCGTTCAAGGGTGCGTTCATGGGAAAAACAATAACATTAAATCACTTAAAGTGTCAACATAGCCCTGGTCAATGTACCAAGTGCAAGTCCAGATGGCATCATTCATTATCATAATCTGCAACATCATAAAGCAATTTGGCCCCTCTGGAATGAGTTTGTTTTGCGTCTCGCCACGGATGTGTGCTGGTCGCTCTTGGAAATCTTAATTACCGGCCCCCTCTATTTGGACCAGAACTTGACCTCGACCAGGACGACGAGTGTGGAGTGTTAAGAGTGCTGTCCCTCAGCTGACCATAATGGGGGTTAATTGGTCTGTGGTGCGCGACACGCATACATCTTGGTAATTAACAAGTGGAGCGAGTGAAAGAGCGCTCAGGTCCGGCCATATGGACAGGCTTTCTAGGGGGACTCTAACTTTCACTCTCCTCCACAAGATATCTTTTGGCCGGGAGATCTGTTAGAGCCCAGCCTTCGAGTGCATTTCAAAATTAATTTATGGGGCGTCGCCTTAATATTAATTTCGCATGCTTTCTCCATAGAAATATTTTTCCCCCTGGTACTTGTAGAGCAATGTCATTGGACTTTCTTCAACTAGCGCAATTTATGGTTTCATTATGTTAATTATTGGCAATTGCTGGCTATTGCGCCCTTAAATGAGAAATGCGATAACCTCTGTGCACTTTCTTAATTTAGAGAAAGGTTACCGGGGAGGGGCATTACTGTGTAATAGATCCAGAACCATCCACAAAAGCCTGCCCAACAATGGGGCCCAGACCATTAGTCCCTTCTATCCACCTGCCAGCGAATTATTTTGTATCCCAAACTGAAACTCATTGTTGTGCCAGCCAAAAATTCGAGAAAAAACAGCTGAAACCCACTTTGAACAATGCAACAAAGTGCATGTAGGATAATGGACAGCGAATGCATACATAATGAATGGATTTTTGTTGCTGACGGCCAGAACCCAACACTGCCGAATTAAAGAGAAATTTAAACTGGCAAAAGGGAAATTTTAGAAATCTTTGCAATCATTAATCAAGTTGCGTCACCGTCACATTCCTGGACACTTTCACTCCCCCGGATTTTCATTAGCCAACTGTCAGCCGTCAAATGCTGTTAACGATTCCCCTGATCCTGATCCTGATCCCGAACCTGATTGCTGAATCCTGATTCCTCCTCCTGCTGGGTGGGCGTGGGAGTGTCCTTTCCTGAGGGTGCTTCGCTTATTGCTTGTTGTTGGCCTGGCCCTAATTGTTATTTGGACAAATTGTTTTTCGTTAACCAGCCAACGATTAATAATGTGGTCAGTCCTTCCGAAAAGGGGGAGGCAAACCATAAACCGCATCGGTTGTCTACAAAATTTATAAGGGTTTCCGCAATTAAATCTGTACTAATTACCAACAATAAGACAATTAAGAAAATATGCCGTGAATCTTCTGACTGCTTGAGTTAAGGAACTTGTAAAAATAGGAAGAGAAAATCCCCTGAAGGGAAAGGGTAAATGTAAATTAGGGGAAACATTTTCTGGGGTACGACGGAATAATTGGATAATGTAGGAAATTAATGTAGGAAAATGTAGTCCTACACACTATGAAAATATTTAATTTTATTATTTTTTTTTATATTTATTTTAGTAATTTTGTGAAATAAAATATGGCAATTTTATTGAAACCGTGCATTTATAAAGCATCTTTCACAATATCGAGTTAAAGCCTAATAAAACTGTCCTTCTATCCCGCAAGCTTTGTTACTTGCTCCTGCCTGGCATAGAAATCCTCGTCGGCCTCGTAGATAAGGTAGCTGAGACGCGGATGAAGGGATTTGATGGGCGGCGGCATCTTCTCCAGAGCGGCGGCCAGGTGCTCATTGGCGTTCAGTTCACCCATCAGGTCCACCATCATGGCGTAGGAGATGCGAAGCACGCGGGTACCTTCATCGAGCCACGTTGCGGTGATATCCTCGTTTTCGATCAGATCTTGATCATCTCCTGAGAACAGATACTTCAGGCGGCAGCCCCGAAAGCCACGCAACTGTATATATTGCACGGATTTCTGGGGAGCTGCAGCTTTTGGCTTTGGAAGTGTGGAATCAAGTGGATCCATGGAGTCGTCGCCTGTTGGTGGATTAATGCTACTGCTGCTTGTATCACTCAGGCGCATCTCGAAGTCGCTCTCGCTGCTGGTGTCGGCCTCCATGGGCAGAGCATCCAAGCCATCCGACTTCCGGTCCAGGTCGGAAGTGTCCAGTTCGGAGCGCAGGATGTGCACCTGTTTGGTGTCCACCTGCAAGTGCAGGTACTGCAACTGACCATCCGGACGCACGGCCTTGAGGAAGAGTCGAGTCTTTTCCGGACCGATGGGCTCGGCGTCGTGCAGCAGGCGCATCATCAATTGGGTGGGTGTGACGTGGCCAAAGATCTCCTCGAACTCGAAGGCCGAGTCCCCGGACACCAGTCGCAGGGCATCCGCGTAGAGCTGCACAGCCACATCCCTGCCCAAATGTTCGCCGACGCACTGCTTGCAGCGGGAGCACTGAATGCTACGATCACCGCTGGTGGTGGTGACCCCGATGCCCAGCAAATCGGGGCTGATCACCAGGTAGTTGAGGCCGAAGAAGAGTTCCTCTTCCGTGGGATACACGGGCACACGGTTGCGGGCGCAGAAGTAGTTCTCCGGCTGCACGGTCGTCATGGCAACCTCCTGGATGCGGTGGAACTGCCTCTGTTCAATAACCAGGTTCGCACAGTTGCTGCAGTGAAGGCAGCACGGGGTGAATGGCTTAATACGCAGTAGCAGGTCACCCTGTTCCACGTCGAAGGTGCGCTGGTCCAGAACCCGGTGCTTAATCCTCCGGAGGGCGAGGCCGAAGACCATATTGTTGCCTTGCATTTCCACAAAGCTATAGGGCACCTCGCCGTCGTCCGTCTTGGTGACAATCTCGAAGAACTCGTTCACCAAGATGCGGTACTCCAAGTTCTGTTCGCTCCAGCAGATCCCATTGGCACTGACCTCAATCTTGTCGCTGGGACTCTCCACAAGGACGGGCTGGAACAGATTCATCGACCTGAGCAGCAGGACATTGATCCAATTGCGGTTGCGCATGTAGGAGATGATAACTTGGTCCACTGGCATTGTCTCGAATTATTTTCAGTGCAGTTTTAGTTTTAAATCTTTGTGAATTTTTCGCATGAAAAAATTACCTTTCTGAATTGTCAAGTAAAAGTCGATAGCTGCAAGGGTTGCATTTATCGATTGTTCTATCGATGGCAATAGGGTTGTAAATTGAAATCTAAGGACACACCTTTCTCCCATCCCCTTTCTCCTAAAATTACATTTAAATAAAGGGCTGAGGCTGACCTTCTTTCGATTAAAAGTTAATCGGCGCTTTTATTCTTTTTAAAGAATTATCCCGTAAAATTGTCCATTTTATTCGATTTTGCCACATGGGCAGATTTTGTGTCCTTTGAAGTTGCGCTAACTGAACATTCAGATTACCCAAATTGTCCTGCTCCCGGTGCTGCCCACCTTTTAAAGCTCTTTATCGAGGCTTAACTGGGAAAAGTTCCAGTTTTGTTTTTTGATTTCCCGTCGAGTGGATTGGGGTTGGTGGAGTATCGCTTTTGGCGGATGCACGTCGAGACCCTTTGGCTCTTTTGGACAGCAGATAAAACGAACGCGTCGCTCTGCGGCCGGAAAAAAGTTTTGCGTCATAATAAATAATTTCAGCGCATTCGTCTGGAAGGATTAAGCGATGCAAAACCTGTTTTGGTTTGCCTAACCATTTTTTCACCGCTTTAAGTTGGAGTTCGCGGTTGAATAGAGATAAGAATTGTTTCTTAAAGGCGTTACAAATTTGACAATTAATAAATAAATGGAAAATATAAAGGATAAAAGAGCCATTTATTTTAATAAATTTTATTTTAGGTAAGTTAAAGAAAAAGTAAAACTAAATTTAACAAATAATTTGAAAAATCGTATTGCAATTAGGTGATTAAACATTAAGTAGTAAACATTTTAGTGAACAAAACTTGATAAGGTTCGAATAGATTGTATCTAAACATTAGAGCATGCTATGATAAGATGAAAAGATATTTTCTAACTTTACGAACGAGACCAATATTTCAGTTATTTTTCAACCCGTTTATGTGAGCCTCTTTAGCTCAGTGGCAGAGCATTGGTCTTGTAAACCAGGGGTCGTGAGTTCAATCCTCACAGGAGGCAGGTGTATCTACATTTTTTTTTTTACTAACAAAAGATATTTAAATTCTCCATGAGCTTGTTTAATTAAGAAAACCAAGACCTCGTTAACCCTATTAAAGCACGAAGGCCAAAAGGAAATTGTCACCCACAAATGTGTATTCAATTTAGATACAGCCGAACCGTTGACAAAAGTAAATGTTTTACATTTTTAATTAGAAACTCACACATACGCATACAATCCCAAACCCAGGAGCAATCATGTGTGACATTATCGCTGACAGGACATCGGGCATGTTCCTTCACCACCACCACTTGTACCAAAAAAGCCTGGCGGTTAGGGTAAACACTGGAAGCAAGCGAGTCGCGCGATATGCTCGAGTCCTCGTCAAGGAAGCGCCAGCTTAGACTATCAGTTGACATCCTTGTGTCGCGGGGGCAAATATTGACACAAATGTTTTTGAATAAAAATCGACCCTCCAGTGACTTCACAACTTTGCCTGCTCTTAATTATTTGTTTATGCTAGCTGCGGCTGCAGTGCCCTCTTATTTGTTTATAATTAAAGCACTGGCATTTTTCCTTACGCATTTATCTTTGGCATAAATCACTTTAATTTTGATTTTCATTCAACTCCTTAATTAAAAACCAACAATGCGATCCGCCGCTGCAAAGGACAAAGCGGCTGCCTTGTTGTTAATTAATTTGGCCTTAACTTGTGGGCGAAGTATTACACATAATCTGCATTCATTGAATGCAGCTTTCAGTCTTTCATGATTGATGAGTTGCATTGTTTGGCTGAATGTAAATTTATAAAGCGAGATTTTCACATTCCCAAAGTTGTAGCGAAATAAATAGACAATTTGAAATATATGACAAGGCTATTAAGGATGAGAAGAAGTAAATATTATAAGGTAGGTATATTAAGAGAAGATAATATATGGGAAAAGAATTCTTACTTTTAGTTTCTTTGAAGCAAGCTAAGAGGTTTGTAGGTGCTATTTTATTTTTAAAGATTTTCGTTTAGACAATTCCTTCAATCCAGTTAAGCTTTATAAGGATGCTGTGTGCGTATCAAATATATACGTATATATATATATAATATAATATAAATACGTAAATAAAAAAAAAATTCCAGCGGCGCCCGAAAGTATGCAACACTTTGCTGACTCAGTCAGAAATTTCGCTAAAAGCCAGGGGATGGCAATTTATCATTTTAGACTGTTGAGCAAGTGTTGACTGATGAGACCCCAGGGTGGAGTGGGTGTAGTGGGTGGTGGGTGGCGAATTGTGGGGTGGCCAGAGCGACTTCGCCCCCTTTTAACTTTTGAGCTCAGCACAACAACTGACAATTGGCCTTGCTGCTCGACTGCCTCTCGCTCCTTTGGTAATTAATTTTGATGGAGGACACACTGCGCTTAGTTGGCTCAGTTCACCGGCAGATGCGACCAGGTAAGGACAACTTTTTTGGCAGACTTTTTTGGGCGCCGGGAATTAATCTGCATCTGGCCAGCAGCTGCGGCGGAGGAGGACGGCATTTTTGGTGTCTTAATTTCTGCCGGTCTGTGCCTGCTGGTCCATCAATGTCTGGCTATACAGAAGCCAAAAGCTATTAGGGGAATTAAAAATGCATGAAGCTAAAAATGGGTTTTTGCTCTCAGCTTTTCAGCTGAGACTTCAAGGTGCGTGGCACTTAGTTAATTAGCCGCAGATGGAAAAGGGGAAGGGGGGAGGCTTGACTGCCCCACTTGACTGTGGCATTTTGCTTGACTTAAAATATTTCATAATTCATAGATTCAATTGTTTCCTGAGCTGAGCTGAGTTAAATTGCATGTTTCTTTGACTGCAATTACGCGGGGCAGACGATCGCATTTAACTGTTTGTGCACTTTGCCTGCCACGGAGGTGGGCGTGGCGGGTCGGACCACGCCCCCAGTTCAATCTCGCCTCCGCGATCTTGTGCCTTGGTGAGCGGTGCAAAGCCACCCGCACCCTTTTCTAATTTCTTGGGAATTAGAGTCGAGAAATTATGAACTGGCAGCCCATGCATTCACCCATTCATTCATTCACTTATTTATTCATCTGGCTTAATTGCCAAAGACAATAATGATCACGGAGATTATTATGCTGATGACGGAGACGCAGAACAAAACTCTTTTATATAGCTTCTCTGAAAGTCAGTTCCGCAGTTCCGAGGGATGCCCTCTAAAAGAATGTATGTAACATTTATAAATAATTTGGAAATTTGTTAGCAAAAAATATATTCAAAAAAATATTCATAAATGAATTTTCAATTAGTGTTAAAATAAATCTTGAATTTATTTTTTATGTCAATATGATCATTGCCTAATGAAACTCAACTATTGAAACATTTTATTAACTAAGGAGACATACAAATGTAAATGTGCCATCCGATGCCAAATATTTATTGTTATTTTCATTATAACAAATATTCATTCATTTTAAACTGTGGATTTTTTCATAAGAGGGCATTCCGAATTCGACTTTCTCCAAAATTGTCATATTCATCTTCGACATCTTTTTGTTGTCTCCTTCTAAGTTCTCGCTTTGTGGTTGCACTTTGCGGTTTGTGTTTGTTGTGTTCATTAATTGTTCTATTAGTTTTAATTGATGGTGGCACTTGCAAATGTACAAAGTTGAATTGCTGTGGGACAGATACGAGATACTGGGCCAAGTTGAGGGAATTGCAGAGGAGGCAGAAGAAGGCAGACCTTTTCTGATAACACTTTGGGCTGCTTTTGTTGGCTCCTTGAGGTTTACTTTTCTTTTTTTCTGCCCAACCTCAGCATACTGGTCATCTATAGGTACGACTTATTGATGATGCAGATCAGATAAGTGTGGCACAGTTGCCGTCGCCGGCTGTTTCGGCTCGTGATTATCTCCTTTGCATGTTGGGTCAGCTGCCGATGCCTCCGATGCCGAGATGCATCTCGGATGGCTCGCGACAACGATGACGTTGCATGTTGCTGCCTGTGTGACACTTTTCGCCTCGACGACAAGACATCGTCCCCAGGCTCAAAAGTGCTTCCTCATCCTTGGAATTCCTTGAACTTTCCTGAGTGCTGAGTGGGAATTATGGCGATAAGCGATAAACGATATGCGATAAGCCACCCGCTGGCAGTTCCATGGAGCTGCTTGTATCTCGAACGGCACGAGAAGAAGTTGTCGCCGCAGTTTTTGCATACTCGCAACTTTCGGCAGCTGGATTGGCCTAAAAACCCACAAATTACGTTTTGACCGGCCAACGCCGGCCAGGACAATCCGATTATCCGCTCAGTTGGCTGTCCATTTGTAGGAATACAGAAGGCATAGAATCCACCCTCATGGTGCCGCAAAACTGTCTGCTAATGTCACACGCCTCTCAGTTTCTCAGTTTCAGGTCTTTTGTCCCGAAACCGGGGGTCATTGTTTCTCTAACAAATTGATTCGGCAAAAACTGGACAAAACGGAACATCTTGCAGCATCTTACAGGCCACAGCCTGCGATCTTGGCTCATAGATTAGTCCGGAGTCCAGGGTATTGTCATGGAAAATGGTATTGGCATTGGCATTGGGATACGTATTGGTAGCAATAGTAGCCATATCGGAGGCTAATTCGGGGACAGGGGGGCTCAAAACAAACCCAAACGCATTGTCTCGAATTTGTATCGCCTTTTTGAAATCTGTTTAGCACACAATGGCGTTGAAATAGTCTTATTGCTTTTTGAGTGCTATTTGCGTAAGATTTATGGTTTGATTCGGGTGCTGAGCGCACATATTTCCAGAATCCAACATTCATAATTCATCGGAGGAGCTACGAGCTCATTATGCGAAACTTTTCACCGTTGCACCGGGCTCAATTACCAACTGCCTGACAGATGGGTTCAACTTCGTGATTTTGCAGATTTTTCGAAACTCAATTTAGGCAACAAAACGATATTCAAATGTTGTCAAAGTCAAATTCAGAGTCTTCGATTATTCCTGGCAGAGCTTTAACTACCGTTCCGAGAATGCAGACAGCCGAACAAACAAACACCCACCTGGTGGAGGGAACCTGGAGGGAACAGCTCGACACCTTGGCATCCACATCCACATCCATCGCACCCACTCCCAACTGGCCCGATAAATTTCACAAATCTCTCAAATCGCCAGTTGGAGTCGCGACTCTTCAAAGCCCCCGAACGATGTTTCGCTGGAAAAGCAGAAAGCTGAAAGCGGGAAAACTGCGATCCCAGACAGAAAAGCAGAGAAAAGAAAACTGCTCGGCTCAGAAGGCGAAGATGCAACCGCTGCCTGTATTTATGGCATTTGCATATATTTTGCATAACGCAATCGATGGCATCGACATGGAAAATATGTTGGCCTGGGCTTGGGTTTTGCTTTTGGTTTTGGGTTTGAGTTTGGGCTTCGTACTAAGTATTCTCCTATTCTTAATTCGGCTCGGCTACAAAAACACACATTTGCATAGAGATGCGCATAGATTTGCTGGAAAATGATTGTGTGTGCAGGCAGTTACAGTCTAAGTTTAAGTCCAAGTATAAGTATAAGATTCGGTGGCATACTATGGTTGGCCCGCCTGCCATTTCCCACCGGCGAAAGTTGGCCAAAATGAGCGGCAGCGAGCCGCCCTCAATAAGCTCGAACCCGAGCTAATGTATTTATGTATTCGCGAAAAATGATAATTAAGTCTACTTGTCGTCTATCTGCAAAATAAAATCTAAACAAGATATTTTTCATGTTCAAAGTAAAACTTTTCCGCTACAACCAAAACGTGCGCGCCCTCAAAACCGAAAAACCAAAAAAAAATAGAAAAACTGAATAACCAAAACCTAAAGTAAGGCCCAAAGCAAAGAGTCAAGAGGGGCGGGGCTCTGTCGCCAAGTATCTGGCTGAGATATTAATATTTAAAATTCAGTAGCAAACTTTTGGCACGTTATTGTTCGACTCTAGAGCATTTTTGCCTCGAGATTGTTATCAAAACAATTTCTGTTCGCTGGCTAAGCCGGGGCTGCAGATGCAGATAGCGATCCCCGAAAAGTCAAGTAAAAGATTTTGTTTGCCCTCGAATGGGGGTTTGTGCGATTTTCGGTTAAATTCAGTAGCCGGCAGTGGCTTGACCCGGCAACTGAACTCAAATTTATTTTTTTTGGCTTCTCTCCCGGCAAATTGCAGTTGATTGTCTTCAGCAGATTTGCCAGTCGTTCAGCCAGCAGCCAGCAGCCAGCCAAAGGCAATAATCAACGACAGGCTGCCACCGAGAGCAAATAAAATAAAGTCATGTTGCGGCCGCAAGTTTGTTCAATTTGTTAGCCAAACAAAGTAGACATTAATTGAACCCGGAATCGTTGGCCACCAACTAAATGAAGTAATAAATGCGGCCAGTTTTAAATGGAGCTTGCAGCTCGATTTTCCCGCCCGAAAGTTCTGAATGTCTTACCTCACGTTGCACGCTGCAAATGCAATAATTTGCAGCACGTTCAGCTGGCCATCATCGGCGGCAGTCTCATCATCTTCTCGGATATCTTGGATGTCTCGGTTGTAGCCATTGGCCATTGCCCAGCGGCAAAATGCAAAGGAGGCTGGCTGAGAGGGGCGGCAATCAACACCTGTCCGCGGTGTGAGCAGCCCTTTTGGCCAGGCCAACACCACTCGAACGCATAATTTAAGCCGGCTCTATTACACGTTGGTTCTCGTAATCCGTGACGATCGATTGCCTGGTGATATCCCCGGCCATGCAATTAAGTAATGCCTGCTCCTCTGCCTTATACATGGAGGCACCGACATGGCCAGTGCGGCAAATTCAAATTACATTTATTACGATCTGCTTTAATCTGGTTATTTAGTTCACTTATCGAAATCTCCTGTGTGAGCAGTCGGGCAAATTTGTTAAAAAGATATTGGCATTTATGTTGTTATTAGGTTTTATTAATGGTTGCGGTTGTGGCGCGGCCAGTTCGGGCTTTTGATAAGCCCTGACACCGCAACAATCCCCCATCCAGCATCCTGAATCCAGAATCGAGAATCCAGCCAGGGTCATTTTCACGTCGCGCAATCCCAGAATCCCATTTCCAGCTAACAGATACCGCCAGACCCAGAGCATTTCTGACTGCAATCAGAGTTAGTGATGATCTCGTGCGATTTCTAGACATCAGTTTGAAGAGTTAAATAATTTTTTAACTTTATTTTGAACACAAAATCGTACAATGTAACAGTAAGATAAAGTTTTAGTTTAAAATAAAATTTGGTAATAACAAAAAGGATATAAAATTATATAAATAACTTCTTTTTAAATACTTATACTTGAAAAATCCAACATCTTGTTATTTTCTTCAACTGTTTTGAAATGGAAATTAATCCTTTGGTCTCGTGTCACGACACGCGAACATATTCGATCGAACTTTCGGTGGATATCGCTGCGCAGATTTTCTGAGTTCTCGGCTTTCAGCTTTTCAGCATTTTCCTTCGGTCTCACACAGCGCGCACAATTGACGCGTGTTGGCGATTGCCATTGCTCGTACCTTTCCATTTAATGGTGTCCATATGATTCACGGCCCTCCGTTCCGGACTCCAGAAAGCCAGCAACAACAATAACAACAACAGCAGCAGAGAGAGCCACGAAAAATTCGTTAAATACAATTAAATTTTTTTTTGCAGCTTTTCTGCTGCACTGACGACGTGGCTGGGACGTTGATGATGTGCCTCTGCCACCACCTCCTCGGGATCCCTCCGTGGGCCAGGGAATCGTGCAATCGCTGGCACAGGCACTTGGCTTTAGCTGGCACTCCCCCGCGGTGTGGCCTCCTCCCCCCGGGAGTGCCCCTCCCTAGCCTTTACAAAAACAATTGCAATTTTCAACTAATGCTTATTGCTGGAAATCAGTTTAGGAAAAGCCAAAGGAGTCTGCCTCACCGAATATGTGTGTGCACTCAAAAGATATTATTATTAAGTCGGTATTTAATTTCCAGTACTAGCAACTCCAATAAATAAGTATGTAAGTAAGTAAAAATTAAATAACTAATAGTTGCTACTTATTTTAAAAATCTTTTAGTAAAAATACAATTGTCTTGAATAAAAATAATAATAATTTTATATTTTAAACAATTTTAAATTTAAAGTACATATATTTGGTAAAATGTGAAATTATTTAAAGTGATCCAAACAATTATATCATTTGAAAATGTTGTTACTAATAATTTTTAGACAACTACATTTTTTAATAGAATTTAATATGTCATTAAACAGGTAAATAAATTTAGCAAAACCAATTGAAGAGCGGTATTAAATTAAAGATACATTTCATTTTAGAATACATTTTTCCAAGTGTGGCGCTGGATTAGGAGTTGGAGCTGGGGTTCGAAGTCATCGACAGAGTCACCGTCACAGTCACCTGGGCTGAACTCTGGCCGAACTCTGTGGCTGCTCGCAGAGCAGAGCACTGTGAAAAGCCGAGTCCAGTCCACTAACAGTCGCCCCTTTGATGAAAACTGTAAATTTACGAACTTTACTTTAATCACCAAACATGAATCGCGCACAGCATGAAGCTGCCGAGGCCCGATTCTGATACCAATCCTGTGGCCCTCTGGCCCCCCAACATCCCCATCCCCCATATCCCATACCATACCATCCCATACTATATCCCCAGCTCTGGGCCACTCTCTTCTGCTTCATAATCATCTGCATCGTCTTGGTCTTCTGCCTCCGCGATGTGGTTGCTGTTTTTGCTGTTTTGCGGCTCTTTCTGTTTCTGGTTACTTGGGTTTTGGGTGTCGAAATCTCTCGTCAGTCTGTGTGTAAGTTATTTAACTTTTGTTGCTTTATGAAATTTAATAATTTATATTGTGGATTAATTGGGTTTAATTAAGTGGTAACGATGCGAAATCATGGAGTGGTTATCGGCTCAGAGAAACGTAAGAGGTTTTGCTTAATAATAGCAAGACGAAAGCATCTTAAAGATTTTCTCTTTGCCCATGGATATTTTCAATATTCACTATCTTCTTAAATACTCCCCCCTAAAAAACTCGTTCACCAAACACAAGCAGCTCCATAAACTAAGTTGAACAACTTTAGCTGTTTGCATGTTTCAGCTGGCTGAGTGAAAATATTTCTTAGCATTTCGACGCATGTTCAGAGTTTTGTTTGCTGTCGTTGTTTCCATGTTTTGATTTGCAACACACCGGGATCCTTTTGTCCTCTGGTCAGCAGGAGTAGCCAGGGCCAAGGGCCAGGGGAAGGGGAAGGGGAAGGGGAGGGGGAAGGGAGCAGCAGGCGATAACAGGGAGCAGGAAGGCGCTCATTGACTTTGCCCTCGAAGTTGTCATTTGGTGCGTCTGCTGCTGCTGCTTCCGATAACCAAGGGCAGTCGCAAACTCTACACATAAAATAAATATTTCCCTAAAAATAACATAAATTAGTTACAGAATGTATACACTTTTTTTTAGGTGTCTAACAATTTAGATAGCCATGCTGAGATGGCTTTGTAATATGTCATATATTTATTTTTGATGTAAGAAAAATCTTAAAAATATAAAATAAAAATGTAAAATATATAAAAATGTAAAAAATACTAATAAATATGATTTAATTTTTTAAGAATATTTTTTTTTATGTATATATAATTGAGATGAAAATCAAAATAGAAAAACTCATCTTTTCAAGCTAGAATGCTACCACATACCCTAATATTTGTATACCAGTCTATGTCTATACCAGAAGTGACTAAGATTTTCTTTGGGTGTAGACCACAAACCCATGGATATGGGGCTTCTCCGAGCCATTCCGTGTCGCAGCATGTTGTCAGTGCGTATGTCCATGCTTTTCGGGCATTCTTCTGTTCATTCTGCATTCTGTGCAGCCTCTCGATTTGTTTTGTTTTGCTTCTGATTCTGTTACTCTGCCCGACTCCAATACTGATTCCAATTCTGATTCCGATTCTGCTTTTTGTTTTGGTCTTTTGTGTCGTCAATTGGTCGAGTGCGTGCTTTGTTGCCATCTCTGTTCGTCGAGTGTTTATGCCTTTGTTTTGACTTTGGCTTGGACTCGATTTTGTATCTGATAATTTATTGCCGGGCTTGTGCCACAAAAAAAAAAGAAGAACAGACACAGCCAAACCAAAAGGGAAAAGGATATGTCGTGTGCCCAGTGAGATGCTCTCGAACCCGAAGATATGCGGGACTCCCGATTGCGGGTCCTCAGAGGCCAATGGCAACACCTTCGCATCGAGCATCTGTTACTACTTTGGAAGCCTCTGATTTTGGTCACTTTTGCAGCCCATGCTGCTGCTGTTGTTGTAACAACTTTGTTGTGTCCTCTGTTTATGGGCAGCTCCTCGGTCAAACAAAAAACCCCGACCCCCGAATACCGAATACCGAATCCCGAATCCCGAATCCCGATACCCGTGAGGGCCCAACAATGGCCACAAATGAAAAATCCACTTCGACTCATTGTGTCGCCTGTCACCTGGAATTAGTAACTACAAGTATGTTAAAAGGTTCATTCATGTTGTGCTTGTTTTGACTTTTGTTTCGCGCCATCCTCTCCAGCCATCCTCCTCCTTCCGGAAGACATTTGTAGTTCTCGGCTTGGTCTGCGATTCGTTCTGGGGTCCCGGTCCCCGACATCTCGGGGCATCCATAGTATCAGTTTCGCTCAGCAGCTTCACGGTGTCCCCTTGTCTGTAAATTGATAGCCGGCCAAAATAGTCCGCATATTTGCCATGCACAATTTGTGTTCCAGTATTGCACTTTAAACTGTTTTTTATTTGAGTCGAAGAGAGGGGTTGAAATTGATACATTGCTCCCATTCTTAAGACTAGTATTTCTAGAACATTATATAGATACGGTGTAACTTTGATACATTATTTTCAAATAAACTTTAATTTATTCAAGGTCCTTTCAGTTTCTATATATTGTTTTCCTTTTCAAGTAGCTTCAGTTATGCCGAGGCAACAACACTCCACGAGGGGTCCAATGTTTCATCTTCACCACTCGAGATCTCGGGGTTTCTAGTTATCCTCCTGTGGCTAGGGTCTTCTGAGCCTTTGCTTACAAGCTGAGGGTTATAGCTTTCGAAATGCGAGGGATATCCTTTAATATTATACTCGGAGGATCCGCAAATGGCAATTGCCAAATCAGTGCGTTTTTGGGAAATGCTTATGGTCTGAAATAGATCGTTTATCGCGTTGAGGTTAGTGGGGGCCCAGGCTTCAACAGCAGCCTTCAGGGAGTCAAAACTTTTCTCCTGCGTCTGGTTAAGTACAGCTAATTGGTTGTTTAAGGCTGATAGCTTAATAATTGAACTTCCAGTTTGATTTCTAACTAAAGGTAAATTCTCCAGTTCAAATTTCGAATTGATTTGGGACGTATTTAGATTGGCAAGGGATTCCTTTAGACTATTTACTTTTGGCTCGACAAATCGCTGAAGTAATTGGCTAACAAAGTTCAGTTTGCTGTCCAATCCTTTAGAGCTTCGCAGGATTTGTCCTTCGGTGATGTTAAGCCTATCGCCAAAGTCCCTTACGCGATCCTGGTTCTGTTTCTGTGAGTTAAGCAAATGAGAGAGGGTATCAATCGATCGGTTGGCAAATAAGTCAATCTTTTGAATGGAAGTGACGACACCTCGAAGAAGCTCGACTTCCCAAGAGAAAAGTTCATTTGTCTTGTTTTGAAGGAGTCTTTCGGTGTCATCAATTAGGTCAAGGGAATTGGATTGACTGTCTAGGTCAGCGATTATATTCAAGTTAAGTGTGCTGATAGCATTAAGCAAAGAATTTGACTGAGTTAGAGACGCTGAGTTTTCAGCCAGAAGGGCCAAAATAATTTCCTCTTCTGTGTGCTGTTCAGTGGTTGCACTAGGAACAGTTGTGGTGGAAACAGTTGTGGTGGGGACAGTTGTGTCGGAAACAGTTGTCGTGGGAACAGATGTGATGGAAACCGTTGTCGTGGGGACACTTGTTGTGGAAACAGTTGTGGGGGATTCGCTCGTTGTGATATCAGTTGCAGTTGTTGAATCCGTGGTAGATGTAGATGTTGTTGATTCTGTTGTTGTTGAATCACTTGTTGTGGAATCAGCTGAAGTTGTAGAATCCGTGGTAGATGTGGATGTTGTTGATTCTGTTGTTGTTGAATCACTTGTTGTGGAATCAGTTGCAGTTGTAGAATCCGTGGTAGATGTGGATGTTGTTGATTCTGTTGTTGTTGAATCACTTGTTGTGGAATCAGTTGCAGTTGTAGAATCCGTGGTAGATGTAGATGTTGTTGATTCTGTTGTTGTTGAATCACTTGTTGTGGAATCAGTTGCAGTTGCAGAATCCGTGGTAGATGTTGTTGATTCTGTTGTTGTTGAATCACTTGTTGTGAAATCAGTGGCTGTTGTAGAATCTGTAGTAGAAGTAGAAGTTTCTGATTCTGTTGTTGTGGTGGATTCAACTGTTGCTAAAGAAGCTGTTGTGGAATCACTTGTGGCTGAAGAGGTTGTGGTGGAATCAGTTGAGATTTGAGTAGCTTTGGAAGTCTGAGTTTTTTCTGAGGAATCTGTAGTTGCTGTAGAAACAGTTGTACTAGAACCACTTGATGTAGAATCTTTTGTGGTAAGCACAGTTGCAGCTGCGCTGATTGAGATCGGGGTGGCTGTGATAATTGGAACCTCGGTTATTCCTTTAGATCCTATTGAAGCCACCTCGTCGGCATCCGAGTTATCCTCAAAGTCCAGGAAGTCATCGACGACTGTCGTCTGATTTAAAGGCGGATCTGCGGCGAAAACAGCCGCCATGAAGATCAACAGAAGAGTTGCAATTGGAAGGTTCATTCTAAGACCACACTCTATGCTGGTTGTTATAAAAGAACTAAGAGTTCAACTGTCATTTGGTGGCCTTCACCCCAGCTTAAATACGTTTTACATCGCCGCCCACATTCACGTTTTGGTCTCAGCTGCAGGTGTGCTATCGGCTAGCGCTTTCTGATTCTCACCACTTCTTTCTTCCACCGTGCACTTTTTCTTTTTATCGGTTTTATGTTGTGCTTTATGGGTCAGCTTGTTCAGCACGAGTTTGATGTTTGAAGAAGCCACCGATTCTGGTTCATTGTACTTGCAAATGCAGACAAAGAAATTCACTGTACAACAAAGAGACCCAAGACACATGGCTAGATTTCCACCAGCGACAATTGCGGAATAGCTGTCAATAGGAAGGCTAACTATTAACCACATAAAAGTCAACGCCAGCCACATGGGGGTCACACTCAAAGTCAAATTTTAATGAAAAAGTGATTCATCATTTAAGCGGCTGCATCAATTAATGGCCAACGGGGTGAGTGGGCCGCAGAAGGGCGGGCCTCTCAATAAGCGGGTCAAATTAGAATAAATAGTTACACAAACAAGCAGACCCCTTTGCTCTCTCTCGCTCGGGGTAGTGGGGTGGGAAATTATTGCAACAAATCAAAAAATTAAAAATAAATAAAAATGAATTGAATAATTTAGGTCACCAATATCTGGTTCTCTCCCTGAAATGCACAAGGTCTATGAATGAGTCGAGTCAAGATGATGGTGGTCGCAGCTAGTGGTTGTATGGGGATGGGGTTAGTTCGACTCGGTTTCGATATTCCTCATTAATTAATTGCCGCATAATTCATCTATTGCATGCTGCAGAGATATACTTAGAGAAAAGTGAGGATAAATCCAGGAACAGTTTAAAATATTGTATATTTTTCTGAAGATAACAGAACTATCATACTAATTGTTTGGCTAACATTATCGTTATTAATATCTTTAGAAATAATTCTACATGGCTTAGGAACATAAGGAAGTAAGATAGTTATATTTATTAATATCTTTAGAAGTAACTCTTCACAACTTTTCCCTGAGTGTATAGGGAAAGCCTTCGATTCGTGTTCCTTTTGTCTATTGAAAAACATGAAAATATTTAGAAAATTGGGCTTTATTTTCGGGTCCGTTCCTATGCTGGTTGACACTTAAACCCATTTCGATCGGAACACAATGCGCCACTTGGGATCGGTGGATGGGAAGCTAGGAAGAGGCGTGCTTGGGAGCATGGCATGCAATTATGCATTCATCAAGATTATGACACGACATGCAAGTTCCTCTTGTGTCTTTAGCAGCAAATGAATTTGTACTTTGGCTGTGGGTGCTGTTCTTGTCGCTGGGCCATTCGCTCTGTCTCCTCGGCTTGCTCTGTTTTGATAGAACAATTTTGCCGCGGGCTGCAGGCTGTGGTGGCAGCACACGCGATTTGGAAGCGGCGCGTAATTAATCGTCAAATGAGTTTAATTGTTTATGTCTCTCGCCCGCGTCTGTGAACCGAACGCGGTGTCTTTAGATGACTTCCAGATAGCAGGGCAGCAAAGAACACAGCAGCACATCAAAATTTGGCTCACAAGCACTTAACTAAGAGTTTAACTAATGGCCTGAACTAGAAACAAACTGTGCAGCAAATAAACTTTAATATTTATTTTATTTATTTATGGATGCCAGGCATTTTGATATTTCTTGGTATTCGCTAATGATTAGTATATTTTTTTGCTTACCAGAACAAAATATTCTCATTACAAGCTCTATTAGTAAAGGGAAATTAAAAAGAGGGAAAAAGAAAAATTAGAAAAGCATTTAGAAAAAACAATTTGCGCTTTGGGGTGCAAAGTCATGGGATCGACCATAGATTCCTGGTTCCCGGTTCCTGACATACGCCGGGGTTCAACATTCATCACCATCCAAGTGCGACCGCAGTGGAGGTGGGAAATGGCTCGGTGGCTTCCCGCTGATTAAAACAAAAACAACAAAATTAACAAAAAATTTGCATTTTAATACAAAAATTTTGGGCACGAGCTAAGGGAAAAAAGAACTGTTTCTCCTACCCGTCTTCCGGTTTTGTCGCGGGGGCTGAAACAAAAGCAGAGCTAATAATTTTATCAGCGACAAACAGTTGACAAAATCAGCAAAATTCTTTTTCCAGCCAGGTCCTGCATCCGTTTCGCCTGGAAACTTAAATTAACTGTGAAAGAGACCACGCAGCCAAGACATTTGTCTTTTCCCACTCCTGACCAGGATTGTTCCGCGCTTGCTGGGGACTAAAACTTGAGAGTCAGAGTCTGTCTCGGAGATTATTAATCATCTTTTGTGTGCTGAGCATCTTTTGGCTTTGCTTATGCCTCATTGCAGGTCTCTTCCTCCTTTTGAACTTTCTGTCTAAGTCTGAGCTCTCACCGTTCCCATTCCTTTTTTTTTGCCGGGGGAAATCCTTTTCTCAGGAAATTATTTTGGTTTTTTTCGCTCTTCAGCAATACTTTGTTTAGTGTCTTAGATTCTGGCTAATGAATTTCGCTTGATAAAGAACTTCATAAATTTTCAACTTAATTAAGCTGCCCCGCTTGTCAGCTGGCAGCTTAGAACGTGAGAGAGACTTCTGCGTGTACTTCTGTGAAAAACGGGGGAGCAAGTTGGTCATGATGATATGAGAATGCTCCAGTGGATTGATTTACAGGTGTAGTAGCCAATTAAGATTGTGGTGATGGTGCTAGAATGGCAGTTTTCACTAGCCATAAATCATATAATTTTATGGGTTGCTTGGATTAGAAATCATTTACTGTATTTTTAATAAGAGTAAATAAAAGCTATGGAGTTTTCCGATTAAATAATGTAGACTTTTCCTCTGGGCTGCCATTTTCGATTTCCTAAGCTCTAGGAAGTGTGCCAGGACAGCAAATTGATCAAAGGAAATCCCAGTCCCTTCAGCTATCCCCCCGAAGCTTGATCATCTCTTGTTTGGGCTTAAAGCGTTAATTCGTAATTTATGTGTCACACAAGGCGAAATTGAATGCCAGGCGAAATTATGGAATATTTATCATTTCAGTTGAGCCAAAAGTTGGCCACCAGGTATAAGGCCGAGGAGAAAAGGCCGAGACCGGGGCCAAGAAACGTTTGTCAATTCGAATTACGAATTACGACAAAGTGCGCTTAAGTTATGTGCGTGCTTCGCTGTCGGCGGAGGAGAAAGGAGTCTGCCCGAGTCCCTCGGATTGGCCATAAAGTTGGGGTCCCTTTGGGCCGTTTCGTCTCTCAGGGTGTTGTTGTGGCTGCTAACCGTAAACCGGGCACAAAGAGTGAAATATTTATAACGTTTGCATACACACAGCACGGCCGAGAAGAGATGAGAGGAAATGAATGCATTCGCCGGCGGCCGTTGGCCAATGTCCATTTGCCTCCAAGTCCCTGCAGCGGTGGCAAGTGTTAATTGGAATCAATTTGATAATCTCCTCACCCGATCCGGGGATATTCGGAGTATGGGTATTCGAATGGTCATGGCTCCGGAGTCCGGACTGCTCTGCTGAGTTCATGATAATTTCGCGGATGTGCGATTTTGATTGAAAATTACGCTGTGGGGGGCTGCTGGGTCTGGCCGAGTGTTTCCCTTTTATCGCACAAAGAACATAATTCAAGGTGAATTAATTTAAATGCCAATTTATGGCCAAAACAGTGCGAGTGTGTGTGTTAAATGGAGCAGGCAAGAACGGGTCAAGAATAACTGTATATGGGTGCGACAGATTGATCATAAATATGGCTTTACTGTTCGCGAATCGGTTGCGAAATTGCTCCCTTGATAAATTTGTACTAAAGGTGAGTGGTTCGCCCCGAAGGTATTCTAAATAATTTTTTTAATGAACAGAACTTTTCTGTTTACTGTTTCTTTTATTTCGTAATTCTGTAAATATTATTTTTTTTTGTAAGAAAAGTTTTTTGGTTTAAATGATAATCGATTGGCATTTTTACTCAACTCAACACATCACATTTTGATAATTGGTTACTTTGTTTTGAACAAAATATTTTGTAAATAAGGATTTGTGGCAAAAACAGGGATTTTGGTTGCGCTTTTCAGAAAATGAAGCCATAAATTTATAAGCATTTTATTTAGCAAAGGAAAAATAGAAAAAAGAACAGCGATTTCCCTCTCCTCGCTGAACTTCTAATTAAGCCCGAGGTGGGGTTCGACACATTCACAACCCAACCAGAAATGCCACCCACATCGTGGGCCGAAAACCCACCCGCAAGGCTGACATGTGGCTGATTAACATATTATGCGACAAAGTGCCACTGGACACACCACACGGATAGAGGCAACTGTGGCAAAGGCAATTCAACGCCTGTCACTGGCTGTTTGCGCAGATAATTCACGCCAACGCCAAAACACAGAGCCAACGGAAAAAGGGGTTGGGGGCGTCGAATCCAGATTCGGATTTGGACTCAGATCCAGATTCAGAGACAGATTCAGATCCAGATCGGTGAGACCACAGCGTTGGTTTTTGGGGTAATTGAAAAAGTTAGCTCGTTCTGTCTGCCAACGGCGAACTGCGATGGCTATCGATGTCAGCTATGTGTAAGTGAGAGACAGTCGGTCCGCCTTATGGGCCAATTAAGGGTTAAACATTTTGCATATGCAGTCTCCGTGTCTCTTTGTCCGTGATTTGCATAATTTCGGGTTGGTGTATCTGTACCTCCGGCGTATCTCTGGCGTATCTCCTGTGGCCCGGCGATGTTGGTGTCCAATTTCATTAGCAACGTCCAGTCCCCAACGAACCTTTCAATTTAGCTGCGTGTTTTGAAATGGAACTTTCAGCCTATCTGTCAACGAAATGTGTGTGTGCCACAGATCCCAGCCTTTTTGTCACATTTACGAGCATTTACATAAAATGAAATTGAATACGTTGAATACAGCGTTTTTGGACATGTGGCCGAGGACACAGGACAGGCAACAACCCTCTCGCAGTCTCCCTTTTGTCGTAATTTAATTAGTAAAGGTAACAAATGAATCGTAACCCCAACCATTCGGGACATTGTTTGACCCCCGGCTCCTTGAGGGACATAATAAATTTCTGGCCATTTCGCACAAGTCATAAATTAGGCAATTGGAATTTGTTTTCCAATTACACATATTTCACACCGCATGCCAAATAATTTAGCTTCACTGTCAGACACTCACGAAATGGCTAAAAAAAATGGGCAGAGGCAGAGGGAGAATCGAAAGCTATTTCTATTTGATAATTTATAACGCACGGCAGCCGGGCCAACAAGTACAAATTGTCAAAAGTATTTTGCATCTCGAGGGGCGACCAAGGACCACCCATGGAGCCCGGAGCCTCCCCCTCCTAGCCCGCTTTCCTGACCCCAAAGACCGCCACGCGACTCGTAACGAGTCACAAATTCGCATTGCAATTGACCAGACTCGGCGCAGTCTCCCATCATAATTTCTCAGCCAACAACACCTTCCTGGCCCAAAGTCAAGTCCGGTTTTTCTGCAATCTTCAGAGATTCGAATGCGGAGATTCAGAGTGGTGGGGAGGGGTTTCTGCCACCCGCTTCGCCGGGCCTTGGCATTTTGTGCCACCCAACTGGCCGCTTATTTTTGCGTATTAACGCGCGAAATAATATTTTATTTTGACCATCGTCAAAGGATTGAAAAATGCCCGCTAATATCTTAGGGTCTTTGTGACGGCTTTGTATGTCCAGCGAATCGAGGAGCATGGACTATGGACCAGTCCATGCATATAAGCATTCTCCGGCCTGCAGGCTTATATAATTATTCTTTCTTTTCACTGGACGCTTTTCGCATGTGAATGGTGGAGAAAAACTGAGTGTAACTGGTCAACTAAGAAAAGGAATGGCAAGGAATTCGGTTATTACTATGTCACAATTTAAAATACATTTTTACAAAATAAATATTATTAATTTGGTTTTCAAAGAACATCACTACCTACTTCTACAATTTTTTGTATGATGACTTTTCGAGTTTAAAGCACTATAAAATCTCGAATGACTATTGACCTTTAAGCCATATAGACACAAAATATGGTCAACACAAATGGTTGATTACAAAAACTAAGAGACATTATGGAAAAACGTTTATTTTGATTTTAGCCAAGAATAAATTTGATTTGCCCATGCAACATTTCAACTAAAATGAAAAGCTTGCGCAAGTCACTTTGAACGCCGTTAAGATATATTAAAATAATCTCAGTTTTGCAACAGCTTGTCTAAATAATTTAATAGCTATTTTCCACAATTTTCCGCATAATTTTGCATAGCTCATTTACGGCGTCCTAAAGACAACAATTTGTGGTACGAAATATAGTTCACGGACACACCTCCTCGCGCGGAAAATTGCGATTCTTCAAGCCAAATTCCCACGTTCCACCACCGCAAGACATGACCAAAAACAAAAACAAGCCCAGTGCGAATCCGAATGCAAATGCAACTGCAGTGGATCAATCATGTGCCTAGAGCCAAGTACTCAGCCGCGATCAGCACCACTCAAGAGCAAATAAGTGCCGTATGGTGGATGAGGATGAGGAGCAGGAGGAGGAAATACTAGTGGTAGAGACGACCGTTACCTTCTCGGCCAATTGGTCACAAAATCTTAACACCTCCTCCAAGGTTGGGGATGATCGGATGATGATGATCGGATCGCAGTTCGCAGTCCGCTGATCACTCAGTGGCGGCCATTAAAGTCAAATCATTTTTCACATTTAGATGCCGGCCGTTGGGTAGCCGATCGAGTGGGGATCGTACAGTGAAGCCTAGTGCGGCACGGCGGCTTCAATTGATGCCGAGGCCCAAATCCGAATCCATCCATCTGAAATTGCCCCGATCACGATTCGTGGGAGGGGGGTGAGTGAAATATATTCGATGGCAATTGCGATGACTTCGGTTTTCGACTTCGACTGGAACTGAGACTTCAACTGGGACTTCGAGACGGGGCTTACATAAAAGTAATCAAATCAACACCTCCATCAACTCCTTTGGCTACGCTCCAACCGCAAAGTGCCTTCCTTATTTCGGATCTTGGGCCAATTTGGGTTTGGTAATTTTTCTCTCTCGCAACTTCGGAGCCCCGGCAGTGGAGCAGTGGCGATCGGCTGTCGATCAAATTGTTATTTTCGATATCTAATTTGTCATTTGGCAGCGGCAATTTGGCCATTGCCTGGGTCCCTTGCTTTGGACTGGCCTTAACTTGACTCGGCTTAACTCGAGTTGGCTACACGCTGTCTGCAATGCACGATCCTTGAGATGGGGGCTTGGAGTTAGCCCGGGGCAAACTAGGGAATCCCGGCGATTATCTTGTCGGCGCGTGAAATTCCCCTGCCCCGAGTTCCGAGCCCCGAGCTACGAGCTGCGGAGGAATTGACCCGCAATTGATACCAATCCACGGCAATCCATTACAGAGGCTAAGCGCACAAGTTGCATGTCTCATTATTGGCAATTTCAGAGCAGTTCGGGTAATTGCCCCCTCCGCGAATGCGGTTTTCTGCACCGAGGTGGGTGCTTCGGCATGACTTGGGCATTTATTCCGGGCAACACATGGTATTTGGTTGCATCACGTACCGCTTAATGCCCAGATATACATATGCTCGCTTTGAGGAAGTTGTCCCGGAAAGTTATGAAAGTTTCGCTAGTTCAGCGGTCATCAGATGAGTGCCTTGGGTTAAAGATCACTTTTGGGGTGTGTAAATGTTTTCGGATCGGAATTTCAATGGGAAATTGCAGCACATGTTATAGCTGTAAGCCCTTATTTAAATGTTGCTTAGTAATTACTGACAGCTATTTTGTAAGCTGGAAAAATCTATGCAATTTATTTTTAATTTATAAAATTTGTTGGTTATTTGTGTAATAAATGAGTTTTTATTTAATATACACAACATTTAAATATTGAAATAATCAAAAAAGTGAAATCAAACATTCGTAGGCTACTTAAATGCATTTCATTGAACGCCGTAATCACTTCGTGTGCTGCTGATATTGAAGTCTGTCTACTGTGATGGGTCTACAATCAGTGATAAGGACACATATTGAAACACTCCCGATTACTCACACTCTTGCCGACACTTGCGTTTTAATTACAACTGCATTCATTATTTGTTATCAGATTACTTTATTAAAAACATTGAAATCACTCTTAAAACTGTATTTACACGCGTTTACGTGATGGATTCAATAAGCAATCGAATTGTTTTTATATTTATTTAGACTTAATTTGTATTTACATACGATTTATTTCGATTCATTCTTTGTTTACCGGTAATGATTATTTAACACGCATATTTTTCCCGACAAAAGGGAAAACTTTTTGAGTATTTTTCTTATTTACAGTTTGGCTGCAGTTGCTTGGAAATAGAGCTCTTACCTAAGGAAAAAAGAGATACCGAACTGAAAAATCAAACACAATAGGGGGTTCATTATAAACGCAAATTTTTATTATTACAAAATATAGAAAACTTTTCATACTCTATACACATAAATAAGATAATGCTTAGGCTTACGAAAAAATCGTTTAAGAACTGAAACTTGCACTGAACATTTTGTGTTTTTACTCGTAATGATTACTAAATAAAAAATTCGCTAAATTTTGGATTCAAATTCCAACGAATCGGACTCCCCACCGTGGGACATCTTTGAGATGCACCCCAGAGAGGAAAACCAGTCGGGAATCGAATTTAATTTTAAATTTTACTTAAAGTAAAAATAAAATTGCTAAAGCACACATAAAAAATTGCCACACATCAAGTAAACATATTTTAACTATCTTTATGTTTTGTCTTTTGAAAGGGTTAAGGAGATTTCTCTTTCCACGTTGTTTTCTTTCATTCCTAAATTTTCGTACATTTTTGTGGTTTAAAAATTAAGTAGAACTCAGTGCCATTTAATTATTATACACATTCATATATAAAGACGTTATGGGACGTCCTATTTATTTTTGGGTTTAACTTTTGAAGTTCTCTGGGATATGTCAGCTGAGATTCGTTGCACACAGCTGGGGCGGCCTAGAGAAAAATTTGAATTTTTCTGAGAATTATGTACAAAGTTACAACAAAAGCTACAAATGGAAAATTATTCAATTAAGCTACGCGGCTCTTCCCTCTTTTTTTTACATTTTTTCAATGAACATTTTTTTTTGGGTTTTTCGGTTTTTTTTTGGGGCGGGTGCGGGGTATCTACAAGGTTGTTTTAAAGCCCCATTTCTAGATGCATAAATAATTACACTACTTGACATCCACAATGAGAGGAACTTCGCTGATATCGATTAAATTTGGCGGCGATTGTTGCTGTTGCTGCTGCTGCTGTTGATGTTGCTGCGGGGCTGTTGCTGTTGCAGTTGCTGTTGGCGTCGATGAGGCAGACGACAGTGAGCCAGCCGAGGACGAGGAGGGTATTGCTGCAGTGCCATTGCTGTTGCTGCTGCTGCTGCCCGCCAGCAACATGCGCTGGTGATGTTGCTGCAGGCATTGATTTGCATTGACTGCAGCAGCGGCCATCATCATGGTCGCGGCATCGCAGTAATTAGACAGCATCGTCGTAGTGTTCACTGTGGATGTTGCTGCTGTCGCTGGTGTCGCATAAGCGGTAGTCGGCGTGGCCATATAATCGGTATTGCTGTTGCTGTTGCTATTGCTGGTATGGTTGCTGCTGCTGCTGTTGCCGCCGAAGAAACTGGCTGCACTCATATGATTGCTGTTGCTGCCGCCGTTGTTATTGCTGTAGTTGTTGATCTGCTGATTGCAAATGTTGCCGCCGCCGCTGCCGTTGTTGTTACCGTTGTGGCAACCGCCGATGCTACCGCTGCCGCTGATGGCGCTGCCACTGCCGTATGTTGGCTGCATGACAGCAACATTGGCGAGCTGGTCATGACTGGCAGCAACCACGTTGTGGCTGCCACAGCCGGAGACACCGACGCCACCGCCACCGACACCGCCGCCTCCTCCGCCGGGATTGATGTTGAGCGTTGCAGCCGCCACAGCTGCGGCCGATGATCAAGTTGTTGTCAATTGGCGCCACATCGTGTGTCACATCGAAGGCAGATAGGGCCAGGAGAAACTGTTGCCGCTCAGCAGCATGTCGCGTATCAGCGTTTCAATTGGCGTTTTTCCGACTAGACGCACAAAAAACAATTGCTCAATGACCTAGCCGGAGAAAATTAGAAGGAAGAAAAGGGAACATGTTTAAATTAGGGGATGTTTTGATGAATACACTAATACAATAATTAAAAAAAAATATTTTAAACTTGCTAATATTAGCAGATGGTTTATCTGCTTTTATTTAAAATAGAAGTTACATTTATGGACTGCTAAAAAATCTGAAGTTCGTGGATAGGTTCGTAAAAAGTTAAAATAAATACAGTCGAGCTTCCATAACTTGACCCATCACCGGTCACTTACAAAAGTTCAAGTTCTGTACACTTTGAGTTATAGAATACATTTTATGAGCTTTTATAACCATAAAACTAGCTCGACTTTGAGATATGTCTTGTAAACAACTAACATATTAATATAAAATTTAAAAAACAAAATTATCTGTGAACAATTTTTAGTGTAATTAGTTAATTTGAATATATTTTATGACTACATTTGGTTACTTAGATGGAAATTAGAATTTTTTTCCATACAATTAGATTTAGATCCTGTATTGGGGTCGCCTTATATTTAATGTTTTTTCCGATAAACTTACTTGTGAGGAGACAGTTCGCAGCGATGGTAGTCTGAGCAGCAGCTTGCCGAATCTCGTGGGCTGGTTGGGATACTGGGTCCGGCAGTATTCCTCTAAAGCGCACTGCGACTTTTCTTGCAGGGATTCAATGTGCGTCACATCGGACAGGCCGCAGGCATCTGAAAGACGGGCAGAGAAGAGAAAAGAAATCAGTTCCCTGCGGATTCACAGTTGTGGATGCAAATGCAGTACATGGTCGATACTCTTGGGGGGCAGTTCACCTGGCGCCGGCAGAAAATTTCCAACTCCCGAGTGCCTGTCACGTCAAACCAATAACCGAACATGAGCCGCTGCCACGCCCACAACGGCTCAGTTCAATTGGGTTTTGTGTTGAGTTTTAAGCACACTGAACACAAGACAAAAACAACAACAAAGTCGACACAGCGGATCGATGACGAAACTGCAAGATTACGTCATGTCTATTTGATTTATGTTCAATTGAAGTCGCTCTACTGAGAACCGAACAAGCGAACGACAGCGAGTACAACACTTGGGTTAATTAAATTGGGGAAAATTAAGCCGCTGCGGAGAGACAACGCCCTGTCCCCGCGAAAACCATACGATACGAAGCCAATGAGTTTTCCACCAAAACGCCAGCTAGCCATGGCATTTAATTACAATTACAGCGATGCCGGATTGCGCATACGCAGCGTGTGCCGTCGAGTGTTAATTGCCAGGCACCAAAAGTTTGCTTATCAATTGCCGCTGTTAAAACATCAACAAAACACAACTGTGAGGCAGCGAGCGGCTCTTCTATTTTTTTAATACTCATATATATATTTAGTTTTTGTGTGTTTGACTGTTTGAAATTCAAATTAGACATCAGCACTTGTAAATTTGCATAGCTTTAAAGCATTTTAAATGGTTGTTGCTGTTCAGAATGGCGTTTCGAAATTGCATATGAAATTTTGTTTGCTTAATTAGTCACTGCACACACGAGGACTCTATTACGCAAGGCGAAGCTGAAGAAGCAGAAAAATAGCTACGAACTGCAGCTGATATATCATTTTGCCGGCGAGCAAGCTGAGCTAATGATTGGGCCATTTGCCATTTGGCCACCGATATCATCATGATTTGGGCTCATATATCCGATTGCCTGGCCAGCAGTTCCCAACTGCATGTCGTTAATGGCTCTCTGAATCTCTCGAATCTCTCGGCACGCAACTCCGAATCTGAGCTGGCCATAAAAGACGAGTGTCAGTTGAAAGGCAAAACCATGGCTTGTTGCTCTCAGCCAAGATCTGTTTGATGATTGGCTTTTGGGGCTCACAGATAAACTGTTAAAATGTGAAAACGTTGGCCCGTTCGGTTATCATATAAATTTCCTGGGCCTTGCCCCCCACAAAGCGCGTAAATCAGGCTAAATGATTTGTCGCCGGCGGCAACAGAAATTCAATTAGCCATTATTAACCATTCGGTTTCATAAACAACAGCCAAACAACGAGCCATGAACGACGAACAAGAGGTAATGGTAATAATCGTGAAGCTCCGGCGATACAAATTAGACATGGTCAGTCCGGCAGGCTCGACGAATCACTTCATTGGCCATGGCCATAATTGTCAATTGACTTTCCATTAGCTCAGAGGATCCCGGGCACAAAGGCCTCGGAGGAGGAGTTGGAAATTGTGCCAGGCCAGGCACAGCATTTTGGTTTCATTGAAATGCGGGATACACAGATCTCTTGGCCGGCGGAGGAGTTGCATGCTCAAAGTGAAAGACATTCCACTTCCAGGTCGATCGGAGAAGCACTGGAGAAATGCACTACCCAGAGATCGGAGCTTTCTCGTCGTCACTGGGCTTTGATTTTTGGCTCTTTGCTAACTGTTTTCGGCTTGTAGTTATGCAGTACCCTACGACTTGGCTTGTCTTCGATTCGTATTTGGTTTTCGGTTTTGGGTTTTCAGTTTTCAGTTTTCGGTTTTGGGTCGTCGCAGTTACTAACTCAGCGAGGGAGAGAGATCGTGACCGCGTGTTTTAAATGCATAATGACCGTAAAGTAGTTGCTTGCCCCAACCGGCGCAGACATATCGAAAAAGGAGTAGAAAGAGTTGGGTAGGGGGAGGGGGTCTAAACTGTTTAACGAAATTATGAATTGCTGCATTATATTTTATTAGATTTGTGTTCTTTATGGCTCCAGTTCTGGCCGAGCAGTTCGTGCCGGCGACCGCCAGAAACAGTTATAACTTTATTTAGTTTTAATAAGGATCTCGGATCGGGTCGTGTGGGGTCAACTGTGGAGTTTAAGCCTTAAGCAGGAGTTCCGCTCTATCGACTGCATCAAAAATCTTGGGCAAACATAGACGCTCTCTCTGTCTCATTTTAAAAGTCTGGCAGACAAACCTATAGCAAAACCTAATATCGAAACGCGCCCTTAATGATTCTAATCAACGACGTCTGCCCCGGCCCAAAAGTTACTGTTAATTGCCAGAGTTGCAGAGTCCCGGAGTCCCAGGCCCCGAGGCACGTCGTTGGCAATTTTCAGGGGAAAAGTAGCGCAGGCGATCAATGAGCGCCACAAAACGATTTAAGCAGCATCGGTGGCTTCGAGACTCCGTTTCGAGCTGCCAGCTACGAGCTTCGATCTTCGGGCCAAGCGAAAAACACACACAGAATGTTGGTCAAAAAGTGTGGCCAAGACATGAAAGCTACAACTCCTAACAACTGCAACAAACGACAGCAATCAGACGGGGGGCGAAGATGCACTGCGGCAAGGTGAGGTGCTCTCAGCCTCAGTTTCAGCCAGGTAACATGGGCAATGGGCAATGGCAGCCAGAGGAGCAGACATGTCGTCAATGCGCTGCAGAAGATCTAGTAAGTCTATACCCGGTATTTTACTACCGCGATCGTGTCTCGTCTCCCACAATCTTCCAGCTGAAGACCATGGGTATTTGTGGATTGTGCATCGCGGTTTGGGGATTGCGGATCGGGGATGGGGTATGGGGGATCGGGGTCCGCGCAGCGATTGATCGGCTGCAGTTTATGGACTCATGCAGCCAATTCAAATGCAATTGCAGCTTGCCAGTCGGTCCAGGGTCTCAGCCAGCGAGACCACGAACTCCGCGCCACACACGCCCCCTCAAGAGTCGGGCTAAGCTGCTCTTGACTTACACAGAGAAAAACTAAGCAAGTAATGAGAAAAGTTGATGGTTCCAAAATGCTAGAGACAGGAAGTATTAAGCCAGAAACATATATTTTGAGAAGAGATCCTCAATCAAACAATAAAATATAACCATAGATTACATTAAGAAAGATGTATAATATTTTTAAAAAATATTTTTACACGAGCCTTAAACATATAAATCAAGGAAAAGGCGAAAACGTAGAACTTTCTTTTTCCGACAGTAAAATGGTCAAAAAAGCTTTAGTTTTTAAAATATTTAAATTGACCAATAGATCAATTTTATTTGTTCAGTGCAGCTTGGCCAAGCGACACACACGGCGATTTGGAAATGGTAAAATTATTTTCATTGCAAGTTTGGCCAAGGCCTGGACTTGGTCCATTGGTCCATTGGTGGACTGGACTGGAGTTGGAGACGGGCTTGTAAGTAAGCGACATAAACGAGTGTTGTATTAATGTTCATAATGTGGTATCTCGACGTCAATAAACGTCGCCACAAAGAGCGGGAGTGGGGTTTTGCGATATCTCTGGGCCGGGCTCAGTTCAGATCAGTGGAGAAACAATTGCGACGTGAATTTGGACAGCTGGTTGACACGACACGAGAAAAGGGGGGAGTACTAAATCAAAATTTCAACTTTTCCCCCACCCTACCCTCACCCCAATCGAAACTTAGCATAGCTAACTTACACTTAATTGCAAACTTAGCTTAGGCTAAAGTCAAAGAAAACCTCGGTTCACTCTATTTGCATACAAAACTTCAGTGATTTATTTCGCGTGGAACCCAATTGTCTAAAAATAGGCATGTATAAGGTATAAGGCTTTAAAAATATTTAAATTATTCGCATATAAGCTGTGGTGTGATTTATTTGTGTGCTTGTGTATGTGCATGTGTTTCAGTGTGTGAGAAATCCCAAAGTCCAGAGTTTTGTTGCCACGTGCGGATGAGATTAAATTTTGTTTGTTTTTGTGTGAATAGCTTTTGTTAAAAAATGAAATAAAAATGTGAAAAGATTAGTGTTAAATATATGGGTTTTTTATGAAACGGAAAACTGTTAAGTTTGCTGAAATTATGAAGGAGAAAGTTCAACAAAATTAAAAGTTTTCCAATGTGCTGAAAAAATAAAGAGTTTCCAATACCTTGGGTTAAAAAAGTGCCTTGATTTCCTAATCAGAACTGGTTCATCATTTTAAGAATTTAAGGCCATGGGTTATTTAGTATATTTTATTATCAGTTTAATTTATATTTTAATTTTTTTTATTTACTTTTATTCAAAAGTTTAAAGGAAATAGATTTCATTTAAAGGGCTAAGAATTTATTAAAAACGTTAAATAAATGATTAAATATTTATTTGGCAATAAGATGATAAAGTGGATTTCATTTCGCTTTAATGTTAAGAAATGAAAACTATTCTATCATATTTTACTAACATTACTTTTCTGTTTTAAATAACAGTGATGAAGTTGTTTTAAATTCCCTAAAGAAATAAAAACAAATTCATCATTGTATTTATCTCGTGAAGATAAACAATTTTCAATGAAAAACACTACTCTAAATCGAGTTAAAATATTTTAAAATGTTGTATACTTATTTCTTTTGATCAACGATAGTTGACGATAGTTCAAATTTGATTTTTTACAAACGCTAGAAGGATCTCACTTGGAAAGTTCATGGCTAAGAGACCGGGTTAGTTCGGGTTAGTATGGATTAGTTAGTAACCAAAATAAACAAATAAATAATAAACTAAAATTAGTCAACGAGCGGTGTAAAGCATTAGTAAGCGATAACAAGTAAAAACACAAGCCAGGATTAGATTTTTGTTTAACAGCAACAGCTTTATATATATTCTTAAGACTTCTTTCTTTCTCTCCTTCCTCATCGATTCTTTGTTTTATCAAATTTTTTGGCAAAGTTCACTAAACTAGTCTATGAGATTACGGCTAGAATAATTTATACTTAGTGTAAGGCAATAAATAGGTAGAAACTAAAGCAGTAGGCACTAAAGTAAGTACATATACAGAGGTTCTCTAGGGTTGATCTTTCCTAACTCTATAGATACAAGTAAATTTACAGTACAGGGGTTCGATATTCTGTGAGATCCTACAACTGCCATCTACTACCGGCGAGGCTATAGGGCGAATACCTGTAGCTGGGACTGCCGCCCGAGTGGGCGAGGGCGTGGGCATGGGCCTGGGCATGGGCATGGGCGTGGCCCACCCCCACTCCGAAGGGCGTGCTGTGGTGGAACATATCGAAGGCCGAGCCGAAAGCGGCGCGCGGTGGCGTTTGATAGTGGAACATGGCTGCCGCCGCCGCCGCCGCCGAGGGCGTCTGATAGGCTCCACCACCCACCAGCGAGGAGGAGGAGGCGGAGGAGGTGGAGGTGGAGGTTACAGGGAGGTGGCTCGCTGAGGAGGTGGAAACGGAAACGGGAACGGGAGCAGGAACGGTAGCGGTAGCAGGAGCGGCTGCCAGCGAAGTACTCAGCGGCGAGGCGGTTAGGTTGCGGGAGGACGAACCGCTTTGCGATTGAGTAGGAAGCGAAGCACCCAGCCCGCTGCTGTTGTTGTGTCCAGAGGCGTCGCTGCTAGGGGGGGTGGCCTGCGCCTGGGCATACAAACTGGCCAGCAGATCCATCTCGGACCCAACGGTCTTGCCCTGGCAGCTGCTGAAGGCACTGCCGGCGGAGGGTAGCAGAGGAGCAGAGACGGAAACCGGGGTAGAAACTGAGGAAGTGGGCGCCTGAGCCTGCTCCGCCTGCTGCACTGCAGCCTCAACGCCGGCCACGCTCTTCATGAAGGCGGCCAGGTGGTGGGGAGCCTGCGAAGACGGCGCCTGGGACTCCATCTCCAAACGATTCAGTTCGTCCAGGTGCTCGCGCACCACGGCCAAAACATCATCGTTGGACATCGCCATGGAGCCCTTGCCCAGCTGTGCTGAAACCTTGGTGAGCAGCGCCGGAACATCCTTGTACAGGATGTCCAGCAACTTACCGGTGGTGAAGAGCACGATCGCCTTGAGGCAGGAGTACTCCGCGGAGTCGACATGCAGGGCCTTCAGCTTCTCCACCTGCTCCTGGAAGATGCGGATGTGGTCCATGAAGGCCACCACACGATCGGCGGCCATGGGGGAGGCATGAAGTCCGGCTGCTGCCAGCAGTGGCGCCACATGGAGCGGCATGGAGCACTGGCTGGCGTTCAGGACGAACAGCTCCGACCAGACGAGCCGAAGCAGGGCCACCTGGTCGGTGACCTGCAGCTCCGGGAAGAAGGGTATGTTCTTGGCCCACTCAACCGCCGAGAAGAGGAGACGGGCGGCCAGTTCGCAGATGTTGTCGATGCCCATGATGTTGTTGGGCTGCATGCACTGGCCGTATCGGGATGTGGGATACGGTTCCGCCCGCAGCAGCAGCGAGATGTAGGAACTGAGGTACGAGTGCCCGTTGAAGCCGGCAATGCCCATGGGATCCCCGTTGGCGATCTGGTACTGCCCATGCATGCCGGCCAGACCAGGCTGGGTGGGTGGAACGCGGCCACGTTGGACAGCTGGAAGGAGAAGAGAAAAGGAGATCATAATTAGATTGGTTGAATAAGTCAGGGAATTTCAAAAAGAAAAAGAAACAGATGTTACATTTTAGTAGGTCAAACTAGTGTAGTTTTTCTATCTAGTGTTTTCTTCTAGTATTTTATTTTAAATCTAATATTAAATCAACGGTTCTCTGAAAACACATCCTTGGAAGGAAAGGAGAGGTACAGACGACACTCTGCAAAGAAAACTCTTGCTTTTGTTGCGCTTATTTTGACCGCCACATCACACTCGGCACAATGCGGGGCATTCAGCTCTGTTGGCAAAGCTGCCACAACTCACAATGCTCGCTATCTGGATATATCTGAATATCTGGAGAGATCTCTAGGCAGAACAGAACCCTCTGTGGCGGGCCAAGACATCGTCATAAGATACTTTCCTGCCACCCCATCGAGGACCTTTCATCCCCTTTCTGTGTTGTCTCGACTGCTTAGATATGCAAATTTCAACTAAATACTTTCAACGCATCCTTCGGATACACACACACATCTATCTTGCAGATACAGCTGCAGATGTGGGGAGAGTCTTGGCTTGGATTTTAAGCAATGAAAGAAAATAATGGACAGGTTTTATTTTTTGCAACCGACGGGGCTATGTATATAAACATTATAATTAACAATGTAAATGCTTAACAACTGAGCGGCTAAATGGAAAGTGAAAGGCCTTTTGAACTCTGGCCGGAAACGACATTTCGCCGAGACATTGACGTGGATTCGGATTCGGACAGGGACATGACTATGGTGGAGAGGCTACATGTGTGGATATGGATACTTAATATCTGCTGAAAGTTAATTCAGCCGAGGCCACTTGGACACGCTCTCGAGTGTGGAGTGTTGGCCGCAGCGAGTGACATGTGAGCGGGAACTCAAAGCTTGAGCACGTGCTGGCTGGCGGAAGATGCATTCATTAAGCAATCAGCCAAAAGGGCAGAGCATTCCCAAGCCGAAAGGCAATTGCTTTCTTGGCTGCTGTAATCTGGGCCTGATCTCGGAACCAAAAAACCGAAAACCAAAACCACAGGCTTAGGCAGATTCTCCTTACTCCTTTTGGGTTTTGCGGCCAGCAGCTTTTAGCTTCTTCGCTGTTCCTGCGGTCAGGCAATATTTTCCCAGGCGCATAAATAAGACGCTGGACACTGGCCAACCAACCGGTCAACCGGTTTGCCGTCATAGATCACCAAGTGCATCTTCTGCGAAGGTCCTACGGACTCCTATCCTCATCCCCCCTTAACACAATTACGCAAATGTATTGTGTAAATAAGTGTCCCTATCTCTCTCTTTCCCATGGAGAAGTGGATGGATGGACAGTGGTCAACTGGTTCGGGTGGTGCAACCCCCGGCTTAATTGCCACGGCAAAGGCAATAAACAAACACCTTCGGATTCCCGGGACACACAGAAAGGGATTTCAGGATATGTCCATTGTGCGGACTGACCAAAAACGCTTTCGCTTTCGCTTCCTTCGAAAATAAAAAAATGTAAAATTCAAAATCCAAAAGACGTTACGTTTCTGCCTTCGGCCTGTTCCAGGTAGAGATCGGCGAATCCAGTTCTTCCAGCTGCACCACCACTGAGCTTCGATCAATAATAATGCTTTGTGCATTTTTGCCATTGCTTTGTCTTAGTTCGGATTTTGAATTGGCCTGGCCCAAGGCTCCGATTGCGTTGGCCAGATTGCGACGGAGCTCTAGGTGTGCCTAGGACAGGATAGGATGTGTGTCTCTCGTCTGGCTGCCAAGGTGTGGAGTTTCCATCTGGCCATGGAGGTGGTGGAGAAACCTTTTGCTGACCCACTTTCCTAACCAACTAACCAACTCGGACTAGCTCCGGCTATTGTCTGCCCAGAAATGCGTTCGACCAAGCCCCTTGGAATCGGGCGAATGCAGGTGTTGATTGCATTTGCCAAACGGTGGAATTTCGGTGGTCAAAGTTCACGAGCAAGAGTTCACAGTTTTCGAATGGCCAGTCAGCCACAGTTCACAATCCCTTTAAAAATTCATAAAATAATTCCCAAATTATTTTACATAATTTAGCCACCCCTAAAAAACCAGTTTTTGTGCAGGAAAGAAGACTTTAGCTACCAGTTTCGGAACCCATCCCACTTCCCTTGACCAATTGACACTGCAATTTAATTAGAGCGACCCGGAACACTGATTTCATGTTGTTTTTTCAGATTTTTTCAGGTTTTGTGAGGCTTTTTGTGCGCCAAACCCGTACAATTTCTTGACCCAGGGTCGTTCCAGGCGCAACCTTTGTCCCGCTTCGCAGCTAAGTACTCCGCCCTTCGCATAAAGAGGGTAAAGCCGAAGGAAACCTCCTATGCAGAATTGAGATTTTCTCACGATTTCTCAGCTTTGATAGCGCGGGGACTAGTTTTACGCAGAACTTGTCATTAAAGAAATGTGACTCAACTGGCATTAAAAACATCTGAAAACTGAAAAGCTGAAGAAAAAAACCCAGCTCCAGAATGTGGCAAAAGGTGTTGAACTCTTTTGCGTTTTACGAGTTCTGGGGCAAGTACAGAGTACAGGGTGAGGAAATAGCCGAGTTAATGGGCCCAACAGGTAGATCGCTAGACCTGGGCTCGGACTGTGTCATTAGCCAAAAACTTGTCTTGGCTTAGGTAAATTTGAAATGCTTTTTTCACAATCCGTCGGCGACTAAATAAATGTTTATATTCATTTAATTACAAGTGCATTGAGAGGAGGCTGCTGTGGCTGTGGCTATAGCTGCATTTTAATTGCCCATAGTCGCCATAAATTAACGTTTTCGTTCTTAACCCAAATCGATGTGTACACTGTTCAGACATCTGTAGCCGTTGCCGTTGCCTTTTTGCTATTGCCTTTGCTATTGCTGCTGGCTATTAGCATTTTGCGAAAAACCTGTCAATATTAGTGCAAATAATAACAGCTTAGCGTCCGCTAACTGCAGTCAGTCTCTATCTTTTGTATCTGCGACTCCCTGACAGACGCTAATTGTTAATGCTGACAAGTGTAACTGGCCATTGGCGGACCGACAATATGTCAGTCAGACAGTCACACAGTCACCCAGTCAGTCAATCAGTCAATCATTGCAGCAGGAAAACGAGTCTCTCACCCAGGTATGCCAAATATTTGGCTTGGCCGTGCTTACAAATTAGTTACACACATTGTGCTGCATTTGATTAGCTGATCAATTGCATTCTGGCATTTTGCTCAGTGTACTCGGATCGGCTTCATTGTAATTATGAGTTTGCATTCGATCTGCGGGGTCAATAGGCTGCAGTCGCCTGCCTAATTGTCTTCTCTAATGGGGTCTCGCTAGACCAACTAAACTAAACTGAAATGTGAATTTGAATTTGAATTTGAAAACACTTGGCCTGATCCGCAGCGATCTGATCTGATCCGATCCGATCTGGCATACATAGTTCCTGGCACCCAAATAACTCAACTGATCCGAACCGAACTGAAAACCCGAACCCAATTGTTCAAATTCGCCGCTGTTGAAATTCCTAGCATGTGACATTTAGTCATCGCGATGCTCTACTTCCGTTCTTCTGCCGTTGATTTAATTTATTCTGTTTGCCTCTGGGTTTGACTTTTAATTGACCCACAACACAGCAGCAATGCCTGCTGAATTTCTTTGTTCTGAATAACACACTTGTTTTTCTGTTTCTGTTTCTGTTTTCTATATATTAGTTGAGAGGAGGGTGATGAGTCTTACCTTCGCGTCGCATGCCCATTTTGAGGCACTTCTTCAATCGGCAATATTGACATTGATTGCGATGATGCTGATCTATGGGACAGTTTCTGCTGCCGCGGCACGAGTAGGTGAGATTGCGTCGCACCGAGCGCTTGAAGAAGGATTTGCAGCCTGAAAGAAAGAGATGAAATCGGGAATTAAATATATGAACGAAAAAAGGAGTTTAAACTGAAATCCTACAAATTCCTTGGCACCCTACTCCTCCCAAAAAAAAAGAATTGTTACCACTTGTACTCGGCAAAGTGGCAAAGTTCCTTGACAAACTGCGCGGCACCAGACCGCGTCCAAGTCGCTCTCCCGATGCCCATGTCAATGGTCATGTTACACGTTTCATGGCTTAACGCCTCCCATAAAATTACCTTTAATGGCTTTCAATTAACAAAGTGTATCTTGGCCTGCCAAGCCATCCCTTTACCCTCTCCCTTCTCCCAAAAAAAAGGGGGAAATAAAGGTAGAAAACTGGCAGCAAGTTCAAGTTCGGCTCGAATGCCACGAATTTACTGTTAAGCTAGACGGCCAGATCAGCCATGGCTCGTTGGGCTTCGGCTCTCGGTTTTGGCCACAACAGCAGCTTTGGTGGCTAAGTGCTTTGGGCCACAGTTGGGTGTTGTTGTAGGACAAGCCAGCGACACGGCAAGTTAATGTCGCCGACGCGTATCTAAACATGTGTATCACTTGGCTCTGCATCAGCGTTTTCTGCATAAAGAGTTTTCGCCATGTGGTAGGGGGATATACGTATATATATATAGAGGAGCCATTGTCTGGAGTTTCCTCTTTTTCTCTTTTTTCCACAGACCCAAAAGATTTCTCACAATAACTCAAAACAATGGCATATGCTCATAAAATTCGTTTTAAGCTGTAAAATCATCATCAAACAAAATATGTAAGCGCTGAGCGTTTATGCAGACTCGATCCTATCCTAACCCATTCCAGGCTATCCACTCCACTCCACCGCCTATATAGCATGCGATCACAGGCTATAAAAGATCTTTCAATGCTTTTTGCCAATGCGATCGTGTGGCTTCAGCCTCCCACCGAAATGGAAACAAAACGTGGTCGGCAAATTGAAATTGATTGAAAGTCGATGGCTTAATGCACTAAGAAGAAGTGATGAAAGCTGGGGGATTTGATGAAGATCAAATGGAATGGCATTAGCTTAGGACTTTTTGGCCAAATCTTTAAGTAAACCATTTAAGACCCAATAACGATCACAGATCAGGGATTAAGTAATCAGGCAGACTAGCTTCATTTCCTCTACCGAAGGGCATTCAGTATTCCTCACTTTTTGGCTCCTTTCATGCAGACCAACCCGAGAGACAACTACGAACACATCTAGAAATACCCACTCACACACTGCCGGCTTTTACACCATATGATCTACGAATAACGATATTGTACCAAGTCACGATTTCTGCCAAAACGTACCGTTGCCTTTTGGCCCCCTGCTCTCCTTCTCCTGGTTTTTCCTCCAGTTGAGTTTGGCCAGTTTGTGTGAGGGAGGGGGGCGGACGAATGGCCAGGAAAGCCACAAAGCCAGCAAGCCAGAATGGCAGAGGTAAATAAAAGAACTTGCAACAGAGGCAAACTGCCCATATGCGCCTATCGCAACTCTATCTAGAGCTGCAGCTCCATCCCGAGTATCTCTGGGATATCTTGACTTTGGAGCGGGAGGAGCAGCGATCCCCAGCGGACTTTGCGATGCGAAAGATGCGCGTCGTTATTGATGAAGATACGAGTACGAGTACGAGTACACAGATACCGTAAACAAAATCTGAGACGGGGCGGAGTGGATATCGTGTTATATCAATAACCGAAAAAGGGTGGATCGCTCTAGCGCTGAGATACGAGTGTGGGAAGTCCGGGCGAAGCCCTAGAATCCTTGGCTCTTCTTCTATATGGCTTCGGCTTAAACGGTTGGCTTTTTGGCTTAACCAAGTTTAAGCCAACTCTACGTTTTGCGGTAGTTTCAATTACCGCTTCACCTAATTGCCAGCAGGCGGGTGGCTGAGGAACTAAGAGGAAGCTGAGGACGGTAGTTGGTAATCGCGTGTGCTACGCGCCATAAAGCGTTCAATACAGTTAGTTTAGCTGGGGTTCCAGGTTCCAAGTTCCGAGAACTAAGCAAAGCTAAGCTAAGCTAAGCGTTTTAATAATTGAACTTCCTGAAAGTGAGGCGAAGAAGCACCGTCTATCTGCACCGCACGAGATCCCCTTGCCGCTTGGCTGGGCAATTTAAAGCGTTAAATTAGTTGGCCATCTCGCTGCCCGCGAGAGTATCTGTATCTGTATCTTTTGGCACATGCACTCGGGTGGCAGATGGCCCAATCAATTGCCTTGGACTTGGCCTGCACTTTTCCCATTTTCCATTTTCCAACTCCGGTCAATGATCGCTTGGCCCAGAGGAAGCGGAACGGAGAACGAAGAACGGAGTACGGAGAGTGGAAGAACCAGGCGATGCAAAGTCAAAGTCGCCTTGACTTTGGCTCATTTTCTAATTACTAATGCACACAGAGGAGGGGGAGGGCCGCCGGGGAACGGGGGGCCATCATTAAGGTGCAATAATTAAATGTTAAGCTTACACGGAGCAGCCAGCTAGTCAAAGTAATTAGCACAAGCGGCAGCGCCAAGTCCAGACAAAATATCTGGAGTACAACCGAAACATAATTACAGCCCCCGCCGTTCAGACACGAAGCTCCAAGTACTGGTAACTGGTAACTCGTAGCTAGTAACTCGTAACTCGGCTCATGCACTTGGGGTATCTACAAAATGCACTGATTATGAACGGGGCCTCGGGCGGAGTGAAGAAAAATCACAAAATAAAAGGGGAACCTGGAACGGAACAGGTTGAAGTCAGTGGATATCCCACCGGGCTACCACCACCAGACTTTATGGCCCAATATGGGTCAACTGTAAATCAAATGCCAATCTGGGAAGCTCCCCGTATCCGTATAGTACAACTTTCGCAATTGTTTCGTCTCGCCCTGGAATCGGAGCAGTCTTAACTGGCTTTTCATTTGCATCTTCCATATGTCACGTGGCCCGAGGGAAAATCTCTTTGCAAAAGAGCGCAAAGGAAATGCCGCCTTAGATAAGCGATTTGGCTTTGATTTAACTGATGCTATGCGAAGTTATGCGGCCCAAGTCGGCGTCTCTAAGCCGTGCCAACGATCTGGTCATGTACTTCTGAGCCTGGCCAAGAGCGGGGTTATGGTTAAAGGTAGGACGCTGGACTTAAGTTCTAGCCAAGTTGCAAGTGCAAGTCTTTTTTGCTGAGCCCTCGAAGATGCACAGAAAACGTGCCAGCTAGGGAAGGCAGCATTTCGCTGGGCCTGATCGATTAGCCGAACTTGGCTTAAAAAACGAAAATTGCGCATGAAGTGGCAACAGTGGAAAATGCAACAGAAAATACAAAGCAGCCACAAAGCTCTGTGGCTCTTTGGCCCAAAGCCCAGTGCTCGAGGAGCCGGTCTTAACATAATTAATTAAACCGTTACATTATAAAGCGGATCAAGTCGGTAGTTCACGATTTCCCTACCCCAAGTCCCAAGACTCTCTTTTATTTCGGGGGCCTTTTTCGAAATCGCATCGTGTCAGGATGAATTTTTTGCGCCTCATTTTGGGGATTGGAATTGGGATCGGTAGACTGGTAGACGGGTAGACTGGTTGGCTGGTCTTCGAGACGGGGCTAGCTGCTTTATTGGCTCGAACATTTCTTCTAAGTACAACGATTTGTAGTACAAGCCAGCTTTTAATGATTACAATGTCTGCCTGCCTGCAGTTTGCAGTTTTCAGTTGTTTTTCCCTCACTGCCGCCAGTTAGTTTGTTTGTTTCTTCTGTCTCGGCAATATCTTTACAATTAACTTTTGTTTCTGGTGATTTTCCTTTGGCTGCCCTTAATGAAGGGTTCAGCTGTGGGCTCATTAATGTTGACACAACGTTGGGCAATGCTCGCCTATAAGCATGATTATATTGTGACAGCGTCGTTAACCCGATAAATGGCCGGGAATATTTGCCAGTGCAAACATAAAAATTTGTCAAAACAAATATCGAGGCCATAAGTTATTCCACTCACATTGGGGGGAGAAAGAGCTACCGAGTTGTAAATCATGAGGCCGCAGACTGCAAATCGCACGGAAGTTATAAATGTTTATCAAAAGGCGATTTATTTGATATATGTTATGGCCAAGAAATTGACTTGGGCCCCCTGCTAAATGCAAATTTTTAATACAAGCCTCGAATTTATTTTCGCCTCTTGCTAATTAATAAATAAGAAATCCGCTGCCGCGGGCGTTATGACCACGCCCATTCCCCAAAAAATCCTAAAAAAAATACAGAAAAATGCCCAAAAGTGCAGCGTCATAAATTGCAATGTTCGGTGGGCGTTGTTAATTTTCTGCATTCGTATTTACTTTGTTGCTTTTACTTTGCTCTGCGAGGGGCGGTGGGGGAGGAGGTGGGTCGTATCACAGACAGCAAATTGATTTATGTTTGGCTTTTGTTAAATGTTCAAAGTGGAATGAATTTCCACAGCGCAGCGAGCATTTCAGAAGAGCGCCATTTAACAGATTGTCAAGAGGTGCAAAGTGAAAAGGAAAAATATTTTTAATATTGCTATTCGCAAAGAAAATAAATGCGAAATAAGCCCAGATATTATTGGTTATTAACCCATAAAACGTAAGTATTTTTTAGAAATCTCTTCTGCATTTTCCCCTTTTGTATTCTTAATCTTTTTCCTCAAGATACTTGCCCACATCATAATGAAGTTAATTAAAAAGCCACACATGTTGAATACAATTCTGCACAAAGGAAGAAGATTCTCCCTCCGAGGAGATACAAAGATACAATGGCTACTGACTACTGTCCAAGCATTTGGCGACATCAAAAATTTCGGACATTTCCCCAAGTCAACAAAAAAAACCCTGGGATTTGGGAGCCTGAGCTTGAGCTTGGGATTTCGGGGCTCTGAGCCTTAATTGCCCAACGTGGGAATCTATTTAAATGAGTTTGATGTAAGCTCGTTCGCGGAAAACGTACATACATATTCGTAAATGGAACAACCCAGGCCGGGATTATTTATGCTGCTCAGAGTTGACAATCTGTGGCCGGCGGCTGCACTTCACACACATTATTTGTGGCGGCTAATGGGCTCGGCTGGCGCTTAACAATTAGTTGTGATGGCAATTTCTTACAGCTCTTTATGGTCTCGCAGCGGAGGCTGCTCTTAGCTTAATAATTCGGTCCTGCTCTGCTTAGTTGATGTTTGTTTTAATTAATTGCATGCCAGGTACTTAGTAGTGGCGGTAATTTTTTGCAAAATTTATTTGTCATTGTCATGAGTGCGCCGCGCGACTCTAAGTTATGCTAATTCACTTTTGACATGGGTGCTGAGATAGTTTTCTTGTCAGAATTGGAAATTCAATTGGGTTCCTAGAAACACCGTGGCTGGAATATATTTTGTGCAAGCTTTTGATTGATGGTGCAGCCGGCAGATACGAGGAATCTCAGCTTTTTGGCCACTAATAGCCATGACAAATAGCCAAATTAATAGGCACGGTGGGTAGGATCGAGCTCTTGCCACATTAGAGTTGCCAGGCACTCATCATTAATATTATCGAGGCACTTTTATCAGCGCACATTTTTCAGCCGCCACTAAACCGTGACTTTTCGAGTCGGCTAAAGGTTACTACGCTCGCTGCTGATGAGTGCAAGACTTTTGGCCGCTCGTCCTCCCAATTTCACCAGCAGCTGGGCGCGAAATCAAACAAGTTGCCACCACAATGGGTAGGATGGTCTGAAGGAACGGCAAGGGGGAAGCGAACAACACGCATAAGCTACAATTAATCTTGCAGCTACGAGTACGACGACTGGCGGGGTGTCTCGGCATAAGTTCACATACCCGAAACCCAGCTAGCCGTGTGCCCTGAAACCTGGAAACTGGACATTCGGATAGGCATGTGGACACAAAGACGGACCGAAGGACAGAAGGGACCTCGAGACAGACGGACAAGTGAGCTTACACACACAGAAAACACACGAGTTCTGAGCGCAGACAGACTAAAAAACCAAAACGAGTTGCCGCGAAGTATCTTTCTTTTCTAAGAGCCACGAAAAGTATCTGCACCTCAAAGTGAATCAGCTGAAAGGACCCGACCCGGGCACATTCTCGCTGTTCTGGGGTTCAGCGAAATAAACAAGAAACAAAATATAAAAAAAAGGAGAACTAAAACCCTGAAAACGCCGGCAATGATATGGGCTCTATGCGCTTTATTATGATTTTTCCTACGTTTTATTTCGCCAGCATTTGAGTGAAGCCGAAGCTGAAGCTACAGCTTCGTCTGGCGATTGCATAGAACAAAATAGATTGCTATCGTGGCAACATCATCAGGCCAACAGGCAAGCGAGAGATACTCGCGTACCCATGCACTACATACTACACAACATATGGGGGGAATCGGGGAAACACCTTCAGAATGCAACGAGGCGGTCACAGAGCCGCATATCTTCTGATTGTTGCTGTTGTGGGTTGCGCATGCGTACAAAATGCTCGGTGATTAATAATAATAGCAGCGCCCGCGACCGAACAGTGGGATCTGAGCCATCGGAGTGCCAAGTATCTGGGAGTCTCTGGGTCTGAGGAGTATCTGGCTACAGGCCCACTGTGCCTGCCCAGTCATAGTCACTTCTTTTCTGTGGCTGTGGCTCTGCTCCAGTGCCAGAACATTTGAAGAGATACGAGTATGACAAGTTCAACTTGAAGCTGCACTAAATGCCAGAGCCTATCTCCCTCTATCTCTGAATGCAGTTACCCATCTTCTCCGCCCCTCCTTTTCCATCCGGAACTCCAGGTGAGGTTCCCCTGCTGCCAACATCCAACTCACAGAGAGACAATATGAAGGTGGGCGCTTCATTTAGCGGCCGCCGCACAATTTGCATGTTTGCACAACAATTGTTTGGCTTAGGACAAAGCACGGCCCGTATTTTATTTAGATAATAATTTTTATCTGACGATAAGACTGAGTGCGTGCCCGGATCGCTACATGTATAAGTATTTTCAAGAGCTCTCGTGCTCGGGGAATCTAGTGTAACGGAGTGCTGACCAGAGATACACAAGTATCTGGGAAAGTAACTTCTTTTAGCTGAATGTGGCTCTAAACTTTAGTTATATTTTAACAACAGGCGACAGTGGGCTATTCTCTCTCGATCATAAATGTATTTTTTGCTCGTAAAAATATCTTTACATGATTTGAGGCCCCCGATAAACAAACTAGCTTTGGGTACATGGGTTTATCGCCATTCCAGGTGCATCTCGACTCCCGCCAAGATTTGCATGGCCCTGGGAAGATAATTCCCATTCCCATTCCGGCGCACCCACACCTGGCCGGGGGTTTATTGCCAACTCATCAAACTGCCATAATTCACCGAAACTGTCAAAAATCAGCGGCTGGCAGGCACGCTTTTGTGCTCGCTTTCTATTACGTCGAGTTGGCCATTTATGTTTGGTCATCCCCAGTTCGAACGCGAACCCAAGTACGAAATCAATTGACCCCCAATTGCACCTTGGCGGCAAGATCGCTACTCAGCATTAAAAGTGGTTATGCTACGATGGTCTGCAAGATGATGCCAAATCTGTACTTTGACATTTAACATAGGCAAATAAAAAAAAAAATTCTAAGGTACTGGTGAATTTGAACTTGGTCATTAGATAACTTTATAGTGTTTTTACTATGATCAACTGTAGAATTCCATTTGCCAAACTAAGTTTGAACATTTTGTAAAGCCTTTCTAGAACTTAAAATGTTTCCTTTCACTGGAATTTTTTCTGAATTTCAATGATCCCCTTTTTGATTTCTCTCAGTGTACTCACCTTCGCAGGTAAACTGTCCGTAGTGCTTGCCGGAGCTCTTGTCCCCGCAGACGACGCACTCGATGTTCTGCTTGCTGTCGATCTGGGATCCGCTGTTGCTGCTCTGCGAGTGGGAGCTGTTGGCCTGGGAGCTGGGGGTGGTGCTGCCGCATCCGGTGGGCTGTCCCTTGATGCTGGTCAGCATGTCCTGGCCATGGCCCTTGATCAGGGGCAGCATGTCGGAGCCATGTCCGGAGTTAACCCCCGAACTGGAACCGGAGCCGGAGTGATGGCCACCGGCGGATCCTCCGTTGGCGCTGGGCAGGCTGGAGAGGTCCTCCTTGATGCCTTGTGGATGGCCACCCGACTGGTTGAGGCTCGGGCAGGAGAGGTCCTGCTTGATCACCGCCGACTGTTGGCTGGCCACGCTGCTGGGGGTGGTGCCGCCGCCGCCCGTCGCCACGCTGCCGGTGGTGGTGCCCGGTCCCGCCGACGCGGCGTGCAGGTGACCGCCCAGCGAGGTGGGCGGCTCGTGCCAGGCGCTGTGCGGCGGAACACCAACCCCGAGCCCCATCGAGCGGGACAGGCCGAGGTCGAAGGCCGACAGCTCCGCGCCGGACTGCGGGCGCGGATTGAAGAAGCCGGGAGCCGTGGACGGGGAGGCGCACATGACGCCGCCGCCGTACACGCTCAGCGAATTGTGCGTAATAATTTTGGCGGCCGGGTCGGAACACGTGGGATAATTGCTGGAATACACTTTGTACGGTTCACACTTTTTGGCAGAGTTCTAGCTCTTATCCTTAGAAGCTTGTCAGCCGCGTTTCAAATATTTCTCTTTTTTAATGAATTTAATTATTTATTTTTTAAGCTGCCTATGCTATTAGCATTTCAGCAGTAGTATAGAATTCACTAACAAAACACTTGGTTTTTCTTTTCTTTTTTTTTTTTGCTTAATAATTTCCCGCTCGGCGCACACACGAGATATAATATCTTAAAGACTTGAAAATTTTTCAATTTTTGTATCTTTGTATCTTTGCGTCATGCGGAGCAGCGAAAATCTCAGCTGTTCTCGTAAGGCCTTTTAGAGCCTGACTGGCACAACATTCGTGGCAAAAGGTACACGACCCGACCCGACTCGACTCGACCGATACGACCTAACGACACATCACACAAATCTCTCTCCGCTCCCCATTCTCAGCTCAGTTGATCAGTGGTGCTGTTTCATTCGCTCTAGCGGGTTTTCCCATATCCTCTGCAGTTGAGTGAAATCGCCGCTCTCGCTCGCTCTCGGTGGTGGGGCAAGACCTTCGACGCGTTTGGCTGGTTTGCCACCACCACTTGGGATCGCACACCACCACCACCACCACCACTCTCTCTCTCTCTGAGCGCTTTCCTCACTCAACGAAACCCACTCCAATCCAATACCACTCGTCCAACTATGTAGAACCCGTTTGCTCTTATTAGCTCGCTGTTGGGCGCATCTGTTAGATACTTTTTACCGTTAAGGCTCTTTATCGCCGGACTTTTTTTGGGTTGCGGTCCCAACTTTTTGGCAATTTGTTTAAAATCAGTCCCCACCCCGAAATAAGTTTTAGCCCACTGTTTATCTTTGCCGGCGATGCGAGTGGTTCCTCTCTGGTTGGCTGGCCGCCTTAAAGTGCGTTCTACATTCGGCGTTTTCCACCAATTTGCGTGGGGCTTAAAGTCCGCTTTCTTATCTGGGGGAAGAGTTTGGCGGCCATAATGCCCGTTCGCGGCTAAATGTTTGCTTTAAAGCTTCTTTGCCATTGGTTGCTAGCCAAAGGAAAGCGAGATAAGCGGGCAGTTTATAAGATAGAACGGTGATGGATGGCAGGATGAAGTGGGATATCACCACACTCATAGAAATTTTTACCTAAATACTAGAAAAGTCGCCCTAAAACCGAGATCGCCCTAAAACTACGAAAAATTTTCTTATTATACGGGTGGCTAGCCCTAAATATATGAAAAATCGCCATGGAAAATAATTTTTAGGGTTAGTTTTTTCAAAAAGGCAAATTTGCCCTATTTTTTAGGGCGAATTTTTATGAGTGGACTCCAAAAGTAAATTCTTATTTTTAGGGCGAAATCGCCCTAAAACGTAGAACAAAATTGCACCAAAAATTGCCCTAAAAACTACCAAAATTCAAACGAAAATTTTAAGACGCAATAAACGGATACATACATGTAAAACATGTTATGTACATGTGTGTGTAGTTGACAGGTCAAAACAAGTGAGTTAGAATGGGTAGCCCAGCGGTCTAAGCACTCGCACTTTCAGCTTTGCTGTTTGAAAATAAAGGTCGTGGGTTCGATTCCTGTGTGAGTCAACACTTTTTTTTTTTTTTATTAGAGTTTTTATTACTAATTATGTTTTTTCGTCCACATGTTAAATTTAAAGTAGTCTTAAAACCTTATTTACATATGGAAATTATGAGTTTAAAGACTAATTTATGTTAAGCATGCGAAGAAACGGCCCTAAGTATCACAGCCATTAGCAAAAAATACAAGTTTTTGTATGTTTAACTTAGACCGCAAGAAAATAAGATGTGTACAGTGTTTGTACGTTGCTTAGCGCGATGGGACTGTGGTGCAGCGCTAGAGCGTTAGACTCCAACTCGAGAGGCCGTGGGTTCGATCCCTCGTAGTGACCTAATGTTTTTCTCAAGTAAGTTGTTTTTTCTCCTTATATATATCTCCTTAATTCGATTACAAAGATGATTTTTCAGTTATAACCGGCGGTTATACGAGTCTGCTGCCTCCTGCCTGCCCCCCAACGGCATCGTCCGATAAAGCGACAATTCCACAAATAAATTATCTGAAACGATGTCCGTGTGTGTGTGTATGTGTTGAGTCCAGTTCCCAGGAAATATCAACCCCCCCCCACCACCGAAAAATTAATTGATTTTTTTGCTTTTATTTGGTTTAATTTTTAGGGCGATTCGCCTTTAAAAATAGAAAAAAAACCCTAAATATAAGAAAAAACACCCTAGATTTACGAAAAACTGCCTTTAGTTTAAAGGTCTCATTTCTTATTTTCAGGGCAATTACCTTTAAAAATAGAAAAACCGCCCTAGATCTACGAAAAATCGCCCTAAATGTATGACTAATTCACCCGTATTTTTAGGGTAATTTGCCCTTATTTTGTTGCCTAGTCGCCATTGACCCCCGTTTTAGGGCGATTTTCCTTGTTTTTAGGGCGATTTTACCGGAAAATTTCTATGAGTGCAGTACTATACAGTATAGTGTGATAAAAGAAGTACAAAGTGTTCAGATCTGTAAAAAATAATTTCCTATTAAATGTTATGTACATTATGAATTTCGGTGGAATAATTGCTTTAAAAAAATGTTTGAAATTTTCGCCACCTTGATTAAAATAACTTGTTCCTCAAAGGCAACAGTGCGTATGAGTAATAAACCTTGAACCTAGGCTGGTCAGATAGGACCTTACAATTAGATATTAGTAAAGTCTACAGCTGCAGAAGTGGGACTGTATTTTATTTTATTAATTTTTATTAGATTGTTATTCAAGAATAAATAATCCAACTTTTTTAGTGGCTCTTTATGGCCCATAGACTGGTTTTAATTAAAATTTTATGTCGTTAAATGGGATTTACATGCCTGTTGATGACTTTCCATGAAATTAATATTAAAAGCACGTTTGTATGGACTTAAAGATACCGATTTATGTAACATTGCTGACCCCAATGTCGCATAACGAAAGCCCATCGTATTATTAACGCTCAATATACTCGGACTGCCCCTAAATAAAACTCTACCGGCCGTGGCCAACTGAAGCCCACTGACTGTCGTAATATAATTATAATAATTTCCCTGGGCTAATTGGATCAGGGCCTGGCTCCTCGACTGCCAGCGACTTTTAGTTTACTTTGTTGACTTTGTTTACGTGCGCGGGGGAAATGACTGGGGAAGTGCCAAAACATGAAATCATAACGATAATTGAATTCATTCTTAACGAGGACACCTCGCGCAACTTGATATGTCCATTTGCCGACTGTTATTCCTTGGTTTCATTTAGAATTAGCATTTAACGACCGCCTATTTGCACGCAACTAAGTTGGAGGAGAGTGAAAATCGCTGGATGCCATGCAACACTGTCGGCACTTCATTTTTCAACCGCAGAATAAGAGGTGCGAGAGTGGGAGAGTGGGAAAGTGGGAAAATGGGAAATGGAAAATATTGGAAAAGTGTCGTCGCCGGCAAAGCCAAGAGTTGCAGGCCAGTCAGTCCAAAGGGCCAAATTGTGGCCACCGCACTTTGCACTCTCCCCCGCCTCCGCCCAAAAGGGGGGCGTAACGGGCCACGGAGTCTGGCGCCCTCTGGTGTCGGGATGCCGGGAAGTTGGGATGTCTCGGGGTTTTCCGAGGGGTGGGAAGGCCATGGGAAGGCCAGAGCGAAGTGCAAACGTACAATTGGATGATGAACGATATGCCACCCCAACTTTGCACTCGAATTGGAGAGAGAGAGAGAGAGAGAGCGAGCCACCTCCAATTGGACTCGGTTTCACTCAGTCGCCGAGTTTCGTCAAGTTTTCCGCGGCTCTCGTGGAGGCCACGCCCCCATCTACCACCATATAGCAATCTCGCTCTCTCGTAGCTCCATCTCTTTCGGCTCCATGCCTTATCATTAACTGTATCGGAATTTCGCTCGTTTGTATTTTTTCCTTTTGCCCCACAAAAGCGGCCAAAAGAGAACAAAAAGCGTTGGCTGGCTTTTTATCAACACACCGCTAGATGTCTCTCTCTGGCAGCCCCGTTTAGGGTCTAATTCAATTGGCAGCGTCTCTCTTTCTGGCCATATGACTTATGTGTGTGGGGTCCCTGCGAAGCGATGATCTCCCGATCCCCCGAACATCCTGTCGACTCCTCTTCTTCCTTGAACCTAATCCTGTGCTCCGCGGCACCTCTTGTTAGTATGTAACCCGCCCACCCACATTGACTCACCGCCACCGCCGACCCCCCAGCAACTTCTGCGGAGTTCGCGCAGTCGGGCGGCACCTCCAACCCCTGTGGGTTAAATACTGACAACCCCATTTGAGCGCCTTTTTGCACTCGCTGCCACAGAGGCCCCAGTTTCCCGTTCTCCCTCCCACCCCTTTGCCACCTCCTTGTTGGCCATTTTTTGTGCTCTTCTTCTGCTTTGGACAGTTCATTGAAAGTGGGTGGTCCTCGGGGGGCTGGGTGGAAATTGTGGGCCCAGCTGGGCGAAAAAAGCTGTATGCTGAACTACCGCTAGCGAGATTTGAATATATTCAGGGTTTGTGGTGAAAATAGAAAATATCCATCAACAGACAGTCACAATTTTATAGACATAAATATATTAATGTTTGAACTAAATAACATAATCTTACGCTTTCTAAAGAAAATCATTTTTTTTAAATCAATGTTATTATTTGAGCAATATTTGAGAAAAAATATTATAATAATTATTCAATTATTTAATTATGTGATTTAATGTTAAAGATTCTAAAGGCTTTTATGCTAAACAATTTTAAATATTCTTTTGCAAGTTGAAATACCAAAAGTAAAATATATTCAATATTTATTTATTTGTTTTGACTATATTTCGGTCATATTGTTTGCAGTTAAATATCTCTTAGTTATGTGACAATCTCACAAGAACTGCCAGCATTACATAATTTCCCCAGCTATAATTCCAACATTGTGGTTTGCAGCTTGGCTTGCCACATGTGGATGCACTACTGCACTCGAATGCATCCTGTGTTCCAAGGACTTTGGCTTTCTCTTAAGCATATGCACGAGCAGAGATATATATTTTCGTTCCCACATGGATCTGCTCCCATTCCGGAACAAAGAAAAAGCTGTGGTGCAGCCACTCGCAGTCTGCTACCCACCGACCCCCTTTTTGAGGGACCCCCTCTAAAATAGCAAACCAACTGGCATATAATTTACATTGTTGCTTGTTTCCTCTTTCTAGCCACCCCTCCCCCTCCCCCCGACAACCGGCCAACTTTTACATTGATAAATTTTTAGTAATTCCTCTTCTCCCTGGCGTTTTTTTCTTGCCCTTTTTTTGCTTTGCCTTTTGTCTTCCGTTGCTGGCAAGGACTTTATGAATAAGTGCTAAAATGCCAGAGACCAGGACCGCAATGGACCGGGCCATGTCATGCTGGTTAAACTGACGAACACGCGCCCGCCTTGCCTGCCCCACCCCCTTCCCTTATCCCACCCTATTGCCCCACCCCCTAAACCGTCTATGCGCCATCCTTTCGGTGGGTCGGTGGATCTGCAGGAAAAGTTCCCTCTACAGCCAGCAGTTGTTTTTAGCCCGATGATTCATTGTGAAAGTGGAGCTGGTCGTGGCTGGAAAATGCTGAAATTGTATTCTGTTGCTCCGAGTCGCGTACGCAAATGTGAAATTTACCAGCCACAAAAAGAGAAAAACTCTCGTTGTTAACAACTTTGTCAACTCAATACGCTTGATGATGATTCGTCATCGGATGATGGATACATTTCACAATGAAATCCAATGAAGGAGAGTGTCCTACTCTGTGTTTACTCACATGGCAATAAGGATTAAAATGTCATGATATTTAAATTTTAAATTCAAGAAAATAAGTTCCAAGGAAATCTATTAAATATTAAAAAACCAAATATGTTCTGTGTTCGCTTATCTCAGCATTTATTTATTTCTTAAATATATTTTTTTGCGTGTGCCGTCTTTTATATTCCATTGAATCAATTAAAAATAACTGCAATTATTTAGTCTTGTGTTTGTCCATTCGGAATTGCATTTGGTCGGAAGCCCATCCATGGTATCCCCTTTGACATGCGAGCCACAAAGCTGTTAAGGGTTCGTTTTCGTTTTATACACATAGAGCCAAAGTAGGGGTACAATCGAATGGAGGCCGGGGCCCATGTGTACGTGCTCCACTCGAAATGTATTTCGAGAGCGCATGTCAAAGGTCAGCCACTGCTCACATATGTCAGCCGCTGTCGATGTATCTGTATCCGTATGTCTTTCGGTGTGTGTACGTAATTACATGCGGGCCTCCCCCCTGTGCGTTTTTTAGTATGAGCTACTATAATGTACGCTCCGCCTTGTTTATGTGTCGCCGTCCCAGCCGGAGCCATGAATTAAACATTCGCCATAAAAGCCTTTAGCTGGCCTGCCCATGCTGAAGCATGTCACAAATCATTAGCACTTATTCAAATTCGACGATGGGAGGGCGTCCCTGGCAAACACAGAAAATAACACAAGAAAGCGGCCAACTGTATGCAAAAGATTAATGCAAAATATTCAAATGGAATATGTACATATTTTTGACCCCCGGCAAGTTTGCCTAATTGCGTGAGACAGCCAAAGGTCAGAGGCGGCAGCGTTAACAATGAAAGATCACTGGACCAGATGCCCAGAATTCTTGGCGATGCAGCATCCCAGGTAGCCGAGATCGAACTCGAGTTCGAGTGTCCAGCGAGATGGACTTAACCTTTGCCAAAGGTAAAGGTAAAGGCAAAGGGAGCAGCAGACGAAGCAAGCTCGGATCCCTGCAAAAGCAACCCCCGAAAGATCCCTGGACATTGTCCACAGTCCCTATGAATTTTCCGGTCGATTTTCTTCAAAAATTTTACAGCATATTATGGCAGCGCCAAAAGGGTTCCGCTTGTCCACTCCGATTACCTGGGTTTTCGCCCAAGATTCCGCAGACTTTTTGGGGTTGATTTTGGGTCGAATTTATACGCATTTCCATTTTAATTCCATCTTCGGCGTCTGGCGTTTTTGCATACGGCCCAAGACGCTCGGGGACTTATATTTATAGCCATCGTGGCTGCATCGTGGGAATCGGGCAGTGGTCAGCCATCCCGGGGACATTGGTCAGATCAGCTGTGCGTCCTTCGGCAGGACTTCTTATAGCCGGACAATAATCCGATTTTAATGAAGCGCAACGCTTGCGGTCGTGATCGCATTTCCTCGGTTTCGGTCAGGCGAAAGAAAAACGCAATTTTGGCTTAGGTCAGTCGGGCACAAAGGGAATTTAAGACAGTCGAGATTGTTAAGAGGGAAAAAGCTGAATCAGAAATGTAATACAAAAGTATACTTTGCTAAAAACCGTTTTTTTTCAATTCTACAATAATGTTTTTGTGCTGAACATAATAAATAAAAATGCAATATTTTATCTGAATAACTATTAGTTATTTTCTTAGAATAATCCTTATGGCAATTAATTTTCCTATTACTAAATTCTTTATTTATTTAATTATAAGATGTTACTGATATGGTACTTGTTATAAAAAGAAAGTATTTAAAATCACTTTGTAATAGCTTGTGAGATAAATAGGGTGGGTATTTTTGATGACCCTTATTCCTTTTATAACTCTGTTTGGCAATATTTCGGAAGTGGCATTCAATTTCACCTCTCCACTCCATTTAGCAACCTTATCCCGAATCCAACACTTTCTCGTGGCTCCATGCGGGTCCCCACGATCTGTCTGCCGCTGCAGACCCATCAAAGTGATAATTGAGCAGTCAAACCGAAATGAACCCATGCCAAAAAAAAAGACCGCAGGAAAAAGAAGACTCTCCTCCAGGTCCGAAAATCTTTCTGTGTCCGAGCTGCAGCCCGCAACAATGGCAACTCATTTCACTCAGGTTACTCAGGCGGTGATGAATGATCTCATCAGCGAGGTGTCGACCAGAGCCACAATGATTGGCCCCGGCTTTTTACCGCGGAACAGCTCCCAGAATGGCCCCCGATGAAATGGGCATCGTTTGCGGCCAAGTGTAAAATTTAAAATTTAATAATTAACAATTGTTTTTTAATTTCCCAGCGGCAAATCGTCCATCTAAGCTGGCTGCCCAAATTACTTTCCCCCTTTTCCTCTGCCGGCTGTCAATCTTAGATCGCTCTGGACGAGATCTCTTTGTTAGGGACATGATTAATGATGCAAAATTATGAACTCGCTTGTTCTGTGGCGACGGACTGACTGGCCCCGCCAGTTGTACGTGTAAGTAGTTTTGTAAATCGGTTAAAGAAAAATGACTTCATTAAATTCATTAGCGCCCATGTGTGAAATTCGTTCAATTGCTTTCCGATGGATGGTTTCCCTTGTGTGGAGCCCTAAATGGGGGGCACTATTCTTATGATAGCTCCATTTAAAGAGGGCGATTTGAGCCCGCCTAATGACACCTTACACGGATCTCGGCAGACTTTTCCTCGATGCCCAGAGCTATTTGTTCGGCCTGGGAAAATCAATAGCCAATAGTCAGGAGTGAGTCGGAAAAGCCAAGATAATCAAGGAGAGCTGCAGTCAAATGTGCCACATAGATGGATGGATTTGCCAGGTCCGCTGGCTCGACGAGTCTGCGACTTGCCGGCCATAAGTCATCGGCATTGATAGCCATCAATCGCGGACCGCTTTCCACGTTGCCACGACCACAAAGCTCTCCAAAGTGGCGCGAAATCTAAGCACAATTAGTGGGGGGCTCAAGTTGAGGCCGAAGCTGAAGCTGAATCTGAATCCGAACCCAAAGACTTGCCTCTGGGACTGGGCTATGGAAATCCATCCACATGTGCCTGCCGTTCGGTTCGTTACCGACTATTACTCCAACGCATTTTCCAAACTTGGCCATTTTTCTTGGCGGCGGCTGCCCCGGCAACCGCAGACCCCCCCAATGCCCCCCCAAATCCCTAAGTCCAATTTGGCTTGTGGTCAGTCACTTTGTCAGTTGCCAGAGCCAAATGTCTTGGGCCTGTTCCCTCGGCCGCTGAGTCGCTCAGTTGCTTAGTTGGCTCGTTGAACCTTTTTAACCGTTGCTTGGTCAAGAGTTGTTAACCATATTAAAGTGTTCAATGATTAATTACACGCGTCTAAGATTAATTGAAATCAATCAAAGCTGAAGTTAACTAATGGCAACACGTTTGTAATCCCCCAGCGCAAGTCCGTTCTCATCTCTGGCTCCGTCTGTCTCTGCTTCTTTTCCATTTTCTGGTAACTGGTATCTGGAATGTGGGCACCCTGGACTCGTACTCCTACTCCTACTTAATGGTCGTCTATCTCTTACTCCTCCACAGCCGAAGAAGAAACCCTAGACCCATGGCTGTTTTATTGGCCACATTATTCGGTTACTCCGATTCGGTTTCCCAAGTTCTACTGTTGCGCATCTTCCGTGGATTCCCATGCTTAATTACAATTAGGGAATTTGTGGGCCATACGCATTACTTGATGGATGCGTGGATTCGGAAAAAGTAAGAGTCAAATTGTGATGAGATATTGTACGATTTTTCCCAAGCTCGACACCGAAATAACAAACCGCTCTAAAGCATTCAGTGATCATTTATTGGTGGCAAAAGTCTGGCCACAGGATCAGAACCTTAAGTAGGCGGAGTAGGGACGCCTAGAGTCTCCGAAGAAGTTGCGTCCATAGTTATAGGGACGACCTGAATAGGGACTTCCATATGAATAGCCCCGTTCGAAGGGACCGCTGGAATCGCCAAAGGATATATACCGTTTAGGTCGCACTTGAGGCTTCACAGTGGAGCGAATATTCCTCTTCAAGGTATGTATATTATTCCTAGACTCTCCGCTGGCCAAAACCAAGCTGAGAGCAAGGATCGATATTAGGCCAAATAGAACCGCAGAACGCATTTTTAGTTCCTTTACGATATACGATACTGTCAATAGCTTAGAACTTTTGCTTTAACTGATACACAGCGAACTATCGAAAGGGCTTTTATACTTGGTGTTCGAAATAATGAGATTCATATGATTTATTTAATGAGAATACTATGACTAATTTGGTAAACTGTTATCTAAGAACGACCTACCTATAATAACTAACTTAATATTATTCAGAAAATCAAAGAGTATTGGAAAATACGTTTTATATTTAAAAGAATATTTTTGACTCATTTCATAGGTAACCATTTATTATGTTTAATCATCTTTAAATCTTCCAACTTTATTTGACATCCCCAATATCGGTCCTTTGATACCCCAAACCCAAAAGGTATGCAGCTCTAATTAAAATGAAAATATTCCCTTTTTTAATTACGAGGTGACTCGGCTTGGAAGTGCAATCAATTGCCTGACAGTCTGCTAAGTTATGGATTATGCCCCAGGGGTTGGGGGTGGAAGACTTCCCTCAGATCGCTTACCGAGTTGCACACGTGACACTAACGGGAGGAAGTAACTTTAACCGACGAGCGGAAGCAGTCAAAGGACATGCTAAACCGCTTCCCCCGTCACACACACACACACATGTGGTTAATTATAATTACGCAATTTTAATATCAAAACAAGCCAGCCAAAGCAAAAAGGGAGAACGGGAAGCATGTCCAAGTCCTGCTCGGATTCGGATTCGGTTCCGTGGAGGGTTGGTTGGTCGCGTTGAAAAGGCGAAAAGTGATGAATGAAATGCGATGATTTCCAGCTAGCGAGCAACCCCCAACAGACAGGTTGAGGTTGCCCACCTCACACCTCCCCAGCAAGCCCACCTCCGCCCACTTTGAGCTTTGATTGAGCATATCCGGTGGGATTAGAGAGAAGAGACCGAGGGGTTGTTGGTTGGCCCAGGTTGGTTGTCAGTTGCCGGCTCGTCCAGCCAACCGAGAGTTATTAGCTTTTATGATATTGATAGAAGCCGATGTCTATTGACAATTAAACAATGACAGCACCACCCAGACCCACCCCACTCCACTTCTTCACTCCTCAATCGAGGGCGTTCTGTGTTTTGGAGTAAGTCAGCGAGCTGGGCGTTTTGTTTGCGCGAACCCCTCGAACCCTCGATAAGAATCTATTGGTGGTTTTGGTCGCAAATTAATATGCACAGTCGAACTGAGGATAATTTCCGTGGCTTTCATGTTGATTAGAAGGGGATTAGTACATCATTGCGGTGAGCCAATAAAACTCTATGGCATATTTAGCGCATATGCTGCAAATTTGATTAGCCGACTGGCCAAATGCCTAATTGTTAACTTGATTAATGGTTGCAGTAACTTTTTGGCAGAAAGTCAGCAAAAAAGCGTCAGCTCATTTATGCCTACTTTAGTCGTATGCCTCAAATATTTACACATTTCTCTTCCTTTGCACAACTCGCGATTGCTTCTGCAGAAGCAGCAGCAGAACAAAGAGCCATCCAGACAGACAGAGATTGGCCCAGAGGTCCAGCTAATAAAATCCAAATGATAATTATGACAATCGTACGTGATAATTGCTGCAAGGCGAACGACAAACTCCCACACAAGCCGCGTAATCTGGAGGAGGAGCTGCAAAGTGCCCGAAAAGAAGGCAAACAGATCGTGACAGCCCGTGGAACATAAACAAACACACCCTCCTGGACTTATAATTAGCATGGCTCAGGAGCAAGACCCCGCCGACGAACTAATAAATAAATGGAGATTTTCGGTTATTTATTTTTAAAATATTCCCCAGCCGCCAGGTTGCCGGTTTCGATCACGTCGTCGCTTTGGGTCACACACATTCATATGAACGAGGTCAAGTTGCGAGATAATTTGGGACTCTGCGGATCCCTGGAACAAGGGAAAATACACACACAATCTAATACTTCAGTCTTCGTTTATTGGTGGAAAAAGTGTAGTCGTAGATTTAACCATAGAAACCATAACGTCCATAGCCTCCATAGCCTCCATATCCTCCATAGTAGGGACGTCTGTAGCCAAATCCTCCTCCGTAGCCACCGTATCTGCCGTATCCGCCATATGGTCCACCAAATCCGCCAAATGGTCCACCAAATCCACCGCCAAAGGGACCTCCAAAGCCAAACTGACGTTTGGCTCGCACCTCGGACTCCACAGCCTGGCCAATGTCCCTTTCCACCGACGACAGATCGTTGGATTGATTGACGGACTCCGACTCCTCGAGGGCCACAACCAGGCTAAAAGCCAGGCAGGCAACCAGGCCAAACAAAATCGCGCAACGCATTTTCACTTTCGATACGAGAACTTCCAATGACAATGAAATTTCGGGTTTAACTGATCAAAGCCGGCACTTGAGGAGAGCTTTTATACTCGACTTGGCACGCAGAATCGAGCATTTATCGTCTCGATATTAATGAGATTCAAGAACAATCTAAACAAAATGCGATGCCCAAATGGGGAACCTGTTCTACCCAGGTGACTAAATACAAATATCAGCTAAGAATCCCCACCAACTTTTGCGGTTTTCTTTTGAGCATTTCACAAAAAATATTCCCAAATTCGATGACGAAATAAATAAATCTAAAAACCGGTTCCCGCCGACATCTCGTGCAGGTCTGCTTAAATCCAATTAATGCAAATTGATATTCCCCAATATTTGTTTAAAATCTTTACATGTTCCAAAAGGGGATTCCTTTCATTTGAAAGAAAAATTTCAATGCATTTTAAATTCTAAAGGCTAATAAAGCTTGTATCTAGCACAATGTGATGCCAAATTTAAGTCTTGCTTTTACTAGTCACTTAAGAAACTAGTTTTTGGGCAAGATAGGAGGTGTGAAGAGTTCGTCATTCAGCCGCTTGTAAACAAATATTGTTTTCTTGGGCAAAACCTCCCGGAAGCCGGGAGGTGTGGAGGCTGTTAGGCTGATATGCTGATAGAATCATCTCGATTCTGAATTCTTAAGTAGGTAAACAACAACAAGTCGGTTTTTTGTTTTTATTGACTGGAAATACCCCAGTGTGGTCACACGATCAGTGATCGGTGATCGATGATAAGTGCCCAGCACAAGCATATGAAATTACCAGGGCATAAAGCTCTGCAGACTGTCTGATTTGCTTTGATCTCGAACTGTTCAGACAGTCTGATCTGTCTCCCGTTTGCATTGCCATAAATCAGTTGGGCTGCCAAGGGGAAGCGTCAATCGATCGGCTCGGTATCAGTATCATTGTCATTGTCCGCCTCCCAGTTCCATTCTGATTCAGATTCGGCATCCCATTCCCCAGATCCATATCCACATCCACGTCTAGATCCACTTGCACATGTGCTGCCCAGACATTGTCATCGCATTTGCTCTTCGATTCTCGCTCGATCTGTGCCGATCTGAGTGTTGTTGTCGTGTGATTTAAGGGTTCCGTAAATCACGCTTCTTGTCTAATTTTGTCTCGCTCGAGATTCCCGGCATAGTTGCCAACTCAATGGAATTATTTCTTCGTGTCAAGTGCTCCCATGAGGCCACCACAAAAAAAGCGAGGAAGAACACGAAAAAAGGCATTTTGCACATGATCGCGCCACTTCGATCGCTGGCAGCTGCACATTTGCAACTGTATCTGCAACTGCATCTTCATCTGAACCTCCATCTCCATTTCCATCTCAGACCGAATCTGCATCCGTAGTCGAATCTGCCATTTCATGTTAACTCACTTACAATGTCTTCTGTTGGGGATCCTCAATCGAGCATAACATTTACAGACCCCATTGAGTTGTCTCCGCCACTTACGAAAAAGGCTTTGCCTTGCCACATGGTATCTGGATTTGTCGGTTGTCAATTTGCATGCCAGAACTAGTTTGCCAAAAGCCAAAAGTGAGTTGCAGTTTGGAGAGGTATCTCTTTCGCTTGCTGCCCCACCAAAGCCCCCTAATTAATTTACATATAATTGCCGCAATCGGAAGGCCACATCAAATGACATAACGCTGTCTGTCCCCCACGACGAGCTGTAAATTTGTGATTATTACTGGAAAGCACCGGAAAGTATATGGAACACATAGCTGGCCAAATGGCGAGCGCCACCTGACACACCCCCGTCATTTGGCCGATAATTGTGTGTTCAGTTCGCTGTCCATTTGGCTGACAGGTGGAATGGTCCCCGAAACAGAAACCATTTGGCGTGTCATCAAAACAATGGCCGCAGCAATCAACACGCAATGAAGTCGCCGCCCCACGACTTTTGTTTGCGGCTCCTTCTAATTTGGGAATGTCACCGATTTGACTGACGTCCAATATGATTTAACTAACTTTTATGACACCAATTATCGTGTTGGACTTTTTGGGCCACCCGATTTGGACAGGTGATGTCAGCGAAAGTTAGTTGGATATTGTGCGGAAAGACTTCTCATCCTCTTCCGCCGGACAATGTCGAGAATTTAAATGCAGCAAGAGATTTATGAATATTCAAGGTACAGAAAATGGGAAAAATTTGCACATTTCGATACGCAAATAAACATTCGAATTTCCCCCCACACCCTTCCTTCCACTTTTCCTTTGTCCGGCCAAGTTTAATTTCGGGTTTTTCCCTGGGATTATGGGGTAGATTTTCGCACTCGCATTTGTTCGCTCCAGTTTGCACAAAAGATCTGTCCCAATCGTGATCGTGATGTGGGTCTCCCAAGCAGCTGGATATCTCCCAAGTCCCGAGATCGGTGGTTGCATTCTGGATAGTTTCTCGGCTTTGTCTCGGGTGCGTTGTTCTGGGTGAAAATGTACCTAAGATTTCCGTTGATTGCATGTGAATATTTGATGATCGGTTTTGCTGTATGCAAAACATGTTTGCAAATTTTTTAAGTGTTATTTTTTCCCGACCGTCCCGCTGGAGTGGTAAAATTTGCTCTGTTTTTTATTATTCTTTGTTCGCATGGTCATAATAAGGCGGAACGTGTTGTAAGGCTGTTTGTTCGGGAAAAAATGGATGGTCTAGGGAGCTGGGATGAAAGTGACCTTAATTAGGAGATGTTGACCTCGTTTCTTGGGAGACTCTTCAGATGGATTCTTCTGGAATCGGGAGTCGGCCCTGTAAGATTTATGTACTTAAAACATTTAATTTCTAAATTTAAATAAATATACTTTAATTTCCTGAATTTCTAATTAAAGCTATTAATTAATTGGAAACTGCATATTAAATTTATTAATAGTTTTTGTAGTTCTTGTGTGAGGAGTATTTATTTACACCCCTTGCACAGAATTAAAATAAAAATGTAATTTACTTCAGAACTTCTCACCATTTTATTTTCCTAATTTATACCTTTTTTTCCCGCCAAAAGTAAGTAATCTAAACAATCTGGCACCCAATGTAAAACTCTTATTCAAATCCCAGACTTCACGCCTAATCAGCGAACTGGACAATGGACAAATGCAAATGCTGCAAACATTTTTCAAAAACGAAATCAGAGCATTAGCACAGGAAAAGTAGGGAATTTCTTAAGAAAAACTTCCCTCCCTTCCCCTCTTCGTTCGCCCCTTCCTCAAAACCGTTGATCTTTTGACCTTTACGCTTGAGTTCCTTAACTCGCCAGACATGCAAAATAATGCATATGAGATTGCATATATCGTACGTATGGTTGGGACTCTTGGGCGACAATTTTTAGGGGTGGTAACCGTCTGAAAGGGCGCGTACAGCGGAGAATGAAAAATAGCATAATACTGACCTCTACTTTTCAGTACAGTCCTATTGAAAGAAATTTTACTTTAATCTCGAAATTCAATTTAAAAGTTTCTGGCTACATCTTGCAAGTATATCACCAGCTGTTTGAGCCATAAATGTCATATTAATTACGAATTTCCATCAAAACGATCATAAAACTTGAGATATCAAGTTTGGTAATTTGAAAAACCATTCGAAATGAATTTTCCCTACCCCGATATAGCCAACTCAGGTGCCAGATCCTCCCACTTGAGCACTATCAGATTTACGAGCCTGAGGCATGAACCCTTTTAGGGCAATTTCACTTGAACAATTCATTCGGGGAGGTGATAGAGCAGAGAACCTCCTTTAGGGGGCGGAATCGGAACTGAAATTGGGATTGTCAGCACCAGACTCAAGTGGCGATCGGCGGAGGATCTATCCCTATCCGCTGTGTTGACAGAATACTTTCGAAGATGTGGGTGCAGTCGGTCCGCGAAGCACGCGCCAACTTCAGACTGCAGGCCGGGCCATAACTTCTCCGGTTGTCAGGCGTTTAGCTACTTAAACACTTAAGACATCATGCGGGATGGGATGGTAGGAGGCCCTTCGGCTCGGTTCTCTAGATGATTTGGCTGCCTTAATTGCATTTCTTCGATTCCACGCATGCCACTCAGTCAACTACTTGGCGCTCCATTTCATTTTTCGGAGACATGCGCCCGGACCCCACTCTTCGTGGCGTATTAGTAAATTTATTTGGTTTTTGGCAGAGATTCCGTCTTTGGGAAATTTATTAGCACATTAAGATAAAATGAAGTCGTTTGTGCCTCCACGCTCCACTCGATCTCGCGGCTCCCTCGTCTGGCATTAAATTTTATTGCCTTTTTTGCCCATCGTCGTCGTATTATCGCCCTGTCCAACTGCTCGCTCCAGCTCGATGCAGCTCCCCCTCCTGCGGGCAGGCATTTCGGGAATTCTGTAGTTTTGGTATTTTGAATAATGTCAAGCATCTTTATGGTAGATTTATTCCGGCTAAGCATCGCTCAGCGATTCTCTGTGGTGGGACTGGGGCCGCAGAGTGGTGTGGCAGCAGGTGCGGTTGGTTTTGGGGCATTAACAATGATTAACAAATAACGAGGGTGTCCAAAAGAGCATATAAAACAGATGGATTACTAGGCATCCGAGTGCCAGTAACGAAGTGGGTGTTTCAAATTGATTGATCCCAATTCATACAAACATTACTACAACTATTTAGCTTTTAGCCTTAAGGAAAATGCTTTAGATGTAAAGGGAACCTCTTTCCTTTCTAGTATTTACAATATAAGATTCAAATATCCTAACTTTGCTTTTACAACTTCGAGTGATAAATCCTAAAAGATGATTTTATAAAACTATTTCTCCCTAACCAGCATGAACTGCATTTAACTAGTTCCCACTAAACTACACTCCACACAAAGTTGCTATCACTGCTGTACCAATCAATTCCCAACTGAAGTATCAATTAAAGGGTTCCAGTCACAGCACGCAACTAACTGCATCAATTAGGAGCTGCCAGCATAAACCACAAAGAACTGCTGACTGCAAACTTTGGTCCTTTGGCTGCAGTTGCCACCCCGCGAGTCCTGGCATTCCCATGGAAGGATAATGCGGCAAGTTCCGCTTAGGAAGTCGGACTTCCTGGGCGCGCAAGGGGGAACTAAAAACTGCACTTCATCGAGGGGGTGGACTAGTGGACTTGTGGACCCTGTCCTGGTCGGCAGTGTCCTGCCACTGATTGAGTGCATGACTGACCAAGTTGACGGACTCTTGTTGACTGACTGACAATTAAGTGACACACAGCGGAAAATGCGCTGCATGCAACATCAAAGCGGCTGCAGTTGTCAGACGGCGTGTGAAACGCTGACTAGGAGATTTCCATGCCACAACAGGAAGTTGATGTTGCCACAGGAAATGTGATTTGTAGTTTTTCCTCTACTTTGCTCTCCTTTTTTTTCAGTTTTTATTTTGATTAAAATTTGTGTTTGTCCTGCGACAGGTGAGGCAAAAAGGCAAAGCACCCGGGCCGCAGCTGACTTTTCCACATCGATTTCCGACCAGCTTTTTAAAGTCCTCGCCGGGCCAGACGCCATTTTGATGGCAGCCAGCCAAGTCAACGATCCAGCTCCTCCTTTCCCACCGGCTGCCGCTTTTATTTGACAACTCGTTCCAAATAGCACAAAAGCCAAGCTGACATGGATACACATGAAAGTTGCGAGTCGCGGATGGATTTTTATTTCATTTTTTCCCGCTTCTCTCATTTCCTCGGCGACTTTCATTTCGTTTTTATCTTCTTTTTTTGTAGTATTTTTTGGCGCATGTCCTTTGGCGGCTGCGGCTCAAAGGCGGAAGCAGCGGTCTCATATGTCCCACTGTACCGTTGTTGTTGCTGCACTTAGAAACAAATACTACCAAAAATATGTCATAAATGATTGAAAAATAAATATACCGATATTTCCTACAAAGATAGATAGTCCAATTTTTTTACAAAAAAATTTACAGAGATATTTAATCAAATTTATACACCAAGTAGAAAAGAACATGATGAAAATCAACGATCCTCTACATTTTCTGTAAGTATTTAAAAATAAATTAAACAATTTTTTTATAAAAGTGGAAAAATATGATACACATTAAAAAAGTTATTTAATTTTAAAGATTTTCTTACTTCATAACTAGATTTTAATTAACTAAATAATAAAATAAATCTATTTAAAAAACAAGAGAGAACGCTATAGTCGGGTTGGTGTCCCGACTATCTAATACCCGTCACTCAGCTAAAGGGAGTGCGAACGCTGTACTCGGTTTGGTGTCCCGACTATCTATTGGGGCTAAAGGGAGTGCGAGGGAGATAGATATATAAACAATTTTGATTGCGTATAACTTTTTAATGAATGGTCCGATTTGAAAAATGTCTACTACATTTCGATAGGTATTAATAAACACTATAAAATTGCGTTTATATATTTTTAAAATCTTAAAAGATGTGGCCTCCAGACACATTTGGAAATCGTTTATGGCGATTGTGGGCGTTAGGGGGGGCGTGACACCTCGATGAAACAAACTTGCGCTGCGTAGGAAGCCCAAGAATATGTGTGTGAAATCTCAACCTTCTAGCTTTTATAGTTTCCGAGATCTCAGCGTTCATACAGACAGACAGACAGACAGACAGACAGACAGACAGACGGACGGACGGACAGACGGACATGGCTAGATCGACTCGGCTAGTGACCCTGATCAAGAATATATATACTTTATGGGGTCGGAAACGCTTCCATCTAGCTGTTACATACTTTTGCACGAATACAATATACCCTTTTACTCTACGAGTAACGGGTATTAAAATAATATTAGGGTTTTTAGAAATTTTTTTTTTTTTCAGTGTGCTATTGCTACTGATTTGGTGGCTGGTTTTCCTTCGCTGGCTGTAATCAACATTTTCGCAATGCTTCTGTCTGCTGTCTGTTTGTTTATCAAAAGAGTCAACTGTGGCAACCTGGTGGCAGCCATCCAGTCCCTGCCCCTCCCACCCCCCACCACCTACCTCTGATTCTGTGGAAATTTTCAATTTAATTTTCCCCGCTGCCATTTCACTCTGTTTGCTTTGACTTCGTTCCTTTCTGGCTTTCAACTTCCTTTCATTTCCCCTGTTCTGTTTTTTTTTGATGCATGACAAGACGCATTTGACAGACGACGGCTGCACCTACGCAAACCAATCTTCAGCACAGATATACTCGTACGTATATCCTGCTGCCAGGATATTCGCATGTAACGCAATGAGGAAACACACGCGCTGCTCATTTGTCTCGTGTTTTTCAGCGAGCACAAGAAATTGAAGTGTCAAAAATTTTGACACCTCCGATTGTGCCCTATGACGGATCGGGGCTAAGAAGGAGCGCATATGGCAGGGATTAGCTCATGCCATTCATTGGAGCCCAGATCAATTGGTATGCCACCGTAAGCCGAGAATAAAGGAATAACTCTAGACCCATTAAATATAAGTCAATGGCATTAAATACTGGATTTTACAAATTTAAGCAAATATAAATTTAATAAATAAAAGTAAATGATTAATCGAAGAATCTTAGAGTTTCTGAGGTTCTCGATTAAAGCATTGTTAAGTGATAGATAAATAAATTATTACCATGGATGTGGCATATTACATTCGGAACTACTGTTTCTTGTATCTACAATCCAACTCTTTCCTTCGATTCGCTGGCATTTAAGGGAAAGTCGAAAGTCTATATCCCTAAACCGGGCAAGGGTTTCCGTTTCCCTCGGGTTGGTGCGAAGAAAAATTATGATTTTATGCAAATACTGGGTGTGCGAGTGTTATGTTGTGTAAGGGAGCGACAAAGATTCATTCCGTGTCATCAGTCAACTTGATGGTGTAATTATATAGCATTACCGAAAACACAATAAGAGGAACAACCCGAGCCGCAGCCGAGTGAAGTTCAAGTGGCGAGTCCGCAGCCGTGGAAAGTGTTAATAATAATGATGATGATGCCGATCCGATGCTGCTGCCGATGTGGAAACTGGATGCTGGAAACAGGATATTTTCGGCCGAATAATTGACTGCAGTTACGCGCCTGTTACGGCCCAAACTCTCTGGCAGTTTATTAATTTAAATGTCACCGTTCACTGGGAAGCACATCCAGTACGTCCCGCACCGATGTCAAAAGGTGAAATTTCAAACCCAAACAGTTTCCCATTCGCAGAGCCCACCAAGATCGTTTCTTGCCTTTGGTTAATGAAAACCAACTACGATTTATCTTCATTAAATTGGGGATTTTAACGAGCTCGGACTCACCTTCCGGAAGTGCGCTACCTGTAAATAGTTCTAGAGAGAGAGTTAACGTCGGTCTAGTTCAAAGTTTAAAACTATCCAGCAAGAAGTGACAACCTTAGATTTTTCTTATGATCCAGATCCACAATAGTACAACGACGAAATTGAGCTGCAGGTGTCAACAAACCAACTAAGGTGGCCTGGTCAAGTGGAGGCCATTAAAAGAGCGTTGGGCCAGCAGTTAAAAGACAATTAAAAACTGGGAAAAACTTCATATGTTATGGCGATTTTGTCGCAAAGCACAATACCGTTTAAAAAAATTAATAAAAACTTTTTAATGGTCCACACGAGTCAACGGACAAAGTTCGTTCGAAGAGTTTATTTCTTCGGAGAGAAAATACCTGCACACCGGATATCATAATTACCTTTTTTTAAACTTCCTCTAAGAGTAATAGAAAAATCATTTTTCATGAGATCTGTTTTTCTGTTATTTTACCATGTTATATTTTCTTTTCTCTCTGCTGGAATTGAACTATTACTTCTACTATCACTATTGGGAAAAACTTTTAATGAAAACCGTTTGTCTTCATTTAGATACATTTAATTCGGTTGGTCCTGGCTACAAAATGGCCACCCATTCCAGGACGCAACACATGCGCCCTGAACATCAACTGTTGCCCTTTCGAATTGACCCCTTTGTCGAGGCCAGCGAACAAAGAGTTTGGTAGTAATAAAAAGCGAAGAGCGAACATGGGACATTGGCCATTTTGGATGGGATTCGCACACAGCTTGACCGATGGGCGATGGGCCAATCCTGCCGTCAGCAGGATACGAGGTCCTGCCACTCAGCGGACACTCCCTTGGGTGCTGGTGCTGGGAGGAAGTGGCCAAACTGGTTGGAGCAATCCGCATTTGAATACAAAAATCATTAAAATTCATCGTGAAAACGTCTTAAGTTTCCTGCTGCTCGGACTGTGAGAAGAAACGGGCAAAAGTACGGTGGTGACCTCTGAACTCTGCCTATCCCGTTGCGAGTGGCCGTCCCGAAGGGGTAATGCCAAAATTACGTGCGTGACTGACCAATGCGCTGACCACTGTCCAGTTTTCGAGGCCCCGCGACCGCATCCTTAAAGGATATCCCAGCCCAACCCCGTTCGGCAGTCGCACCCGTTGTCCTTCAACTGTCCTGGGCTGTAGCGTCTCGAAAGCTGTCTCCTTAGTCATTAATAAAGTCTAATTTATGAAAATAATCTGTTTGCTCTGTACGCAGTCTTCGGTCCAGAGGCCCAGAAGTCCAGGTGTAATCCGAATCCATTCTGGCTGCTCCGAAGCAACTGACAAACACGAACAAAGCGCCCATCAATCAACAGATTTTCGAGTTCACCGAGAGGTTTGCCTTTCAATCTTTTGGATAAGCAAATTCACAAATGTTTGCGTAATTAGCCTAATGGACAATTTGCGTAGCAGCGAAAGCTGAAATTTTGTTTTTAGATTAGCAGGCTTTCAAAGCGATGAATAAATAGTGTTTAAAATATGCCAAAAATAGTCTGATGAGCAATATCAATACTGATAAAATTAAAATATTAAATAAATTAGCTTAGACAAAAAAGGGTTGTTATTAAGAGAATTCAACCAAGTCGAAAACGGGAAAATATTTTCTTTACTTACATTAGGTGAATCTATTAAAAGGCTAAGAATATATGTTCTTTTTCATTTAGTAAATTTTTACATTTACCTGGTCCAGATCCTGCCAATCTCTCGGCACGTGCAGCAGCCCAATGATGAGAGTGCAAAAGTCAAGCCAAATAAAGGGCAGTCCTTAAACAGCATTCGACTGTCCCAGATCAAGATAGCCCTGCTTGCAGATATACAAATAAATAAATCATATCGGAGGCAAAGGGATCCTCGCCATAAAAAAGGAGAAACGAGATCAACAAGATCAACCCTTCGACGCAAACATTTTGATCTTCGGCATTAAGAACGAAACGAAAGGAAGGGCAAACAAAGCATCCGAAAAAAGGATAAAAGGCGAACAAAGGCCAGTGGAAGCTGAGTGGCCTAATTTGTCGAGTTTTCGGTAGTGAGTTGCGATTGCGAATGGCAAACCCCGTCACAAATGGGCCAAACACCCGACGAACCGCACTCACTAAATGGTCCACAAAGGAGGTTCTGCGGAGGCTGCACGTTCCAAAGGTTCCAAAGGTCGGATCCTGAAAATGCGGCAAGGGTTTCCTTATGATCGGCTTAAGTGGCGCATTGAAAGGATTATGGGTTCGCGATCTCCGTATCCCAGTATCTCAGTGTATGTTTGTTTTTTAGTAGCTTCCTTCGCTCCTTAGCTCCTTTTGGGCCTTTGTCAGGACCCTTGGCACTTGAATGTTCATTGAGTTTTACGCATCTGACGATTAGCATGCACAATCCGCTTTCTGGCGATGAGAGGATCTCGTCCAGATCCGCAACAATTGTGATTGTGTGTCTGGGCTCATTGTGTTTTAACACTTTTATTTTGTGTGTGTGGGAAACGAGGGTTGTTCGAGGTGGGCGTGCACTGACAAGTGACGACGATTTTCCCACATTAAGTGCGACCAAAGAGCGGCTCAGCGGGATTCCCCTTTTGGCACTATCTGTGATTTTCCCTGTTTTGTGGCTGAGTAGCTGAGTATTTGAGTGCCATTGAAAAGGCGTTCATGCGCGCAATTTCGCATGTTATTTTCGCTAAATTGCGCTAATCGCTTAAACTTTTCAGCGTGGGCAAAATGGCCTTAAAACCGCATTGTTTGCGGCTTAAGTCCCATTTAATATGTTGTCATGGCGCAAAAGGTTTATGCCGCATTTGAATTAGGCTCTTCGTCGTCGTCAAAGGCTTCGACACAAGTCACTGATGAGCTGGGAAACTTTCCACTTAATTTTGATTCTTTTCACATTCCACCCACACCCCAGAGCGAGCTCTTCAATGGCCACTTGAGGCTTTCTGCCTCACATCCTTCTATTCAAATCTGGTCGAAATTACATATTCATGTGCGGGGAGAGGCTCTCTCGTAGAAAAAGAGTCTCAAGTGCTCGTTTCAATTATCCTTTCAGGGCTTTCAGCGGAATATGTGAAAAGCTGACGACATCAATTCATACCCTGGCCAATCGCTAGTTTCCCATAGAAATGCAGTGCCACGAAATCCTTTTTAGACAGTTGACGCTGCACATTTGGGGCCCTAAACCCTTGGTTTTTAGGGCCTGACATGAATTGCGGAAGGAAGCAGTTAGGCAGCGGGTAATTCAATCGATTATCGGGAATAGCGACTTGGTCAGCCACACTTTGTGGTCAAATCAAACAAAGCCGGGTGCATAAAGTACGAAGAGTTATGGGCCTCGGAAACCCGAAAAAGGCAGAAAGAATAGAATGGATTTCAATGAGAATAGGCAGACGGCAGCCAATATCCTTGGAGTGACTCCCTACGGATAAGAGATCTAAGAAATAGTCAAGCTGTGTGCGAGCGAGCGCCTCATTAAACGGTATTTTTGTGGCCATTCGTATCTCACAGATGCATCTTGTTATCTTGTCAAGAGATTTCAGTTTGAGTGTGCGTGGGTAAACCCTCTGCTTGGCGACAATTTTGCGTCATTTGCGGTTGGCCAAGAGGAGCGGGGGAAGAGGGACCCTGAACCCATCCATCCATCCAACCATCCAGCCATCCAGTCGAGCCCACAAAAGGCGCCTTTGTTTGGATCCTAAGTAGTCGTATCTTGAAGAACGTGTATCTGTGTCTTGGGCCTGTTCAACTGCAGCTTGCATGTGTCGCTGCTCCTGTGAGTGGGCACCCTAATGTGCTTCTAATGGCTGCGACAGACCGCATGAGTATCCACCTATTGTCCCATCGCCAATAAACAGCCTTTGTCTTGCGATTCGAAGAGCGTGGGACTCAACTAACCGTTTTCCATATTCCATTTTCCGCATTTCCATCTCCAGCAGCGGGGAATACGCAAATACACACAACAATTGCATTATCAGAAACTATGTACTTGCAGTAATCTCGATCGCGGTTCAACGTAAACCTAATTGAAATTGTTCACCCCAAAAATTGATGTCGCCAAAGATCAGGGAATGCGGCTGCTGTCGCAGGACAAAAGTTCAGTGTTCAGTGTAGAGAAACTGAATTAATCTCAGCACTCTCGCCTGATGTGGCCATCACTTTGGATCCTCGGCGGACTGATAAGACGTGACATCTGTACATCACACATACTGATACTTAGAGCTCCTTATTTGTTCATTAAAAGCGTGTGGAAGTTTTTTAATATTTTTTCTATGCTCGGTTTGTTTACATTTTCGGTTTGAAAATTGACAGTCCGGCAAACGACGGACACTCTACTCATAGATTAGCGGGTTTGTTTTTTGGGTTGGCAGAGGGTTGGGGCTGGGGGATGGGGGATGACAATCTAGAAAGCGCTTTTTGATGAACGGACGTGCACAAGTCTCTGCTTAAAAGCAGGTCAATTGACCTCAGACTCAGAAGCTCTCTTAAATGGCGCTTATCAGGCACTCGTAGAAACAAAATGCTTCTTATCAACAACTGTCTGCGACGACACTGAGTCTTTGAGTGGAAACATCAAGAAGAAAACAGCTTGTAGAGCGAAAATAAAAGCAGAAGATTCTTCTCCTCAATTTACTGGAATTGATATGTATTTCTTTTGCTGAAAACATTTCTTTGTTTTGTATATGGGAAAAAACCATATTGCGAAGAGTTCCCCGCATTAATTTGATTTCTTTCAAGTTTTATTTATGAGATTAATGTAGATTGTTCAATTTTACAACAAATATTAATATTTTTTCTAGTTTTGGAGTTTGTAATCCTCAAGCAAACCAGTTCAGTTTGTATCAAAGGTCCTGTCCCCTTAATAGCCATCGATTAGATGGTCAAAAACCAGATACAGTTACCGTTGAATCGGATACATCATTAATTATTTCCCTAATCCATCAGCATCCGTCAACAGCTTGGGCCTCTCACCTCGCCCAGTCTCACCTTTGCCTCCAACTTTCTCACACTCGGCCCGAGCTGGATATTAATTAACCATGCCAAAATAGCGAAACTGACCATTAACACAGAAAAGGTTGAGCAGCCGAGAGAACTATTATCTCTCTAATGGGCGAAAACACACGCGTTGTGTATCCTGTAAGGGGATACTTTCCCGGCTCGTCAGAGATTCCGGCACGGACATTTCCGAACTTCCACTGACCGCTGTCCAGTTTCGGAAACAGCAGGAGCAAGAGCAACCCCTTCGCCCAGCTTGAGACCTCCTTGGAATCCTTTCTTCTCTTTGCTTAAGCCTTTGTTTTTCCCGGCATTGTCCTGGGCACCGGGCACTTTGCATAATCAATAATCCTTGTCGCTGGCCCGCCATTGTCGCGCTGACCAACACGTCTGAAAAGATAAATTATGGTTTGTAGTCAAATTGAAGGCAAACAATCCCGGACAAAGACCAGTCCGAGGGAATGCAATGGGTTGGAAGAGGTGGGATGGGGTGGTCATCCGATCGCCCCGAAGACAGCTGCCGTGTGCTTCAAACCGGACAACGTCCATAGGGATTTGTGAGCTATAAAAGTTTGTTTTAGTATTTTTGAATTTATGATTTCATTTGATTATTTTTTAGGGACACAAAGCTTTTTTGTAGGATGAGGCAAGGTGACTAAAACGTCTTCTAAATTATAAAAAAATTGAATTAAATAAATACTTTTACCATTTTTAATATATCTTAATTTTAAACAAAGTGCTTTTCTGCTTAATTACTATAAATAAATTAATTAATTAATAGGTGTCAAATTTGTTCTAATAATAATCCATATAAGCGTAGTTTTGACACCGCCTCTTTTGCAATAAATCAATTGTCCTATGTAAAATATAGTCAAATATTTACAGTCCTATGCTATCATAAAAATACCTTTTTATTTTCAAATTATATTTAGCATCGATTTCAACCGAATCCCTACCTTGGGCAAACATAATCACAAGTTTATTTAAATTGCAGACTCTTACAGATTGGATGGACGAAAAGAAAGCGGATGGTTGACCTTTTCCACTCGCTGAAATGGCCAAAAGTCCTTAGACAAACGGCCAGCTGTGCAAATGTCAAGACGTAAGTGTCAAAATGCTCATTAATAACGTCATCCTTAACGGACGATGGCCACAGGATCGGAAGGAAGCGAGGACAAACACACACATGGCCAGCTCTGGCGAAAGATGGTATCGATGAGAATGCAAAAAGCAAAGGTACGGCTAAGCCATCGTCAAAGCGAAGTCTGGACAATGGGCAAAGTTCGTCAAAGGATGTTTGCGCAAGTAAACATTGGAAACTATATGCCAGGATACGACGGTGTTGTCTTCCTCCCGGGATGTGTGTGCGTCCCGAGCGTATGGCAGTGTTAAATTGAAAAATTATGATAAATAGCACAATGGGAGGGGGGGTTATGAGTTGCACAACGGCAAACCCAGCGAAACCCACATCCCACTGAGAGGAGAACGTCTTCGTCTTCGGTGTGAGTGATATGCAAAGGGATATTAATATCAAAAGGGGTTGGGTGTTGCCAAAGTGTGCACTGGTCTATAAAGGAAAGCCATTCGCCACGGGATATCATTTACGATGCCGTGTCGTTTGACCGCCCAACGGGACTCTGGACTCAGGACTCTGGACCGTCTTAACCCCTTCTGCTTCCTTCGCCAGCTTCCGGATCCTTTGTTTATCTACCCGGCAATAGTTCACATGAGCTTATCATCCGCAGCGCGAGTGTTTGCGAAAAAAGTTTGCCAATTCGCGGGGGGTGTGCGAAGGGGTTAGCCTTTTCTAGTCCTTCTGTTGACAATTGTCGTAACTTTGACTTTGGTCTGGTGGGATATTCTCGGCTTAGTCGTGTAATGCCCCGTTTGTCTTTATGGTCCGCCTTGGACGTTGGCTGGTGATTACAGGGGACAGGGGATTTGGTGGCTCTTATCACAGGGCACATAACTTTGGATACTTTATTAGTCGGGGGGGTAAAACCTTCAATCGATGTAAATGTTCCGCTCTACGAAGGCGGTTTCCGGCTTGTAGCCGCACTTCTGGCGCCACTCCTCCACCTCCGTTTCCCGGATCACGCGCCTCGTGGTCACCGAATCGATGGTGCAGACGACATCGGCCTCCAGCTCCTCGCCCACCTGGTCCAGTTGGTCCAGTCGATCGTAAATGAGGCCCAGCACACCGTGTCGCCTTAGTCGGTTGCGAATCTCCAGGCTAGTGGTGCCATCGCCATAGGTGAAGGCCTCTAAATCGAACTGATGCAGGAAGGCCATCGTGGAGGGTTTGTTCAGCAGCGAGTTGGCGTGCAGGGTCAGACCCAGGAACTCCAGGGAGTGGCAAAGCTCCACGGCCCTCTCCAGCACACTCACCCTCTGGTCTGCGTACTGAATAGGGGCACTCGGATCCTCCACGAGCAGGGTCACCGGATAGAGATTCTGCTTGTACCGAACCATGACACAAATATCCGCATCGAAGCTGCAAAAGACGATGCGCCGCTTTCCGACATTCTTTAGGACCATCTCCAGGATGGTGTCCACATAGAAGTTGCGATCGAAGGTGGGCTTGAAGCTGCCGCTCTCCCAGCGCCGCGACCTGGTCAGCTGGGGCCATTTGATCTCGATGAGGAAGCCCATACCCACGGGAAGGTTCTCCTCGTTCAGAAGGTCGAGGAGCAGGGGAAATGGTCGCTGCTCCTGCAGCATCCTATCGCAGGACATCTCGCAGCCTTTGCTACCAGCGAATCGCAGAACCTTCACTTCCTTCAACTGCTCACAGGTGAATGCCTCCAGCGGCACGGCAATGACGTCCTTTCGCTTGGTCCCACCCATGGCCAGAAGCATCAGTTTGTTCAGTTTCTCGTAGGCGAAGATCAGCAGGTCCACATTGGCCAGCAGATCCTCGTAGCTGGGCATTCGTTGCAGCAGGAACCGCAGCACAAAGTCATGGTACACCACCACCTGGGCATCCTGCGTGAGTTGCACATCCATCTCCACCATGTCCGCATTGGCCAGGGCAGCCTGCTTGAAGCCGTAAAGGGTGTTCTCCCTTACCAAGTCGCTGCGTATTCGATACGAATTTCCCGATCCCTTGTGGCCGATGTTCATGCACAGGCGACTCTTCCGCCAGTAGCGCTCGTAGCTGCGACTTAAGTCGCAGTGGAAATCGGGCAAAGGTCGGATCAGGAGGTAGCGCACGCACATCTCCATCAGCGGTCGGTGGGTGGAGGCGCAGGTGATCTTCACCCGGGCACAGCCCTCGGTGTCCAGCAGTTGCTCGGGCATCAGGAACCCATAGCCATAGTGGTAGGCTGGCTCATCGCGGGCCGCCTTATGGGCGTAGGTGTAGAGATCCAGGCGGTAGAGCGTGTCCGCCGGAAAGGCGATGGAACAATGAAACAACTGCATGTCCTCCGGACCGCAGCGCACTCCGAACTCGGTCTGAAAGGCCAGCGGTTTTTGGGAGCACAGGTTAACCACCTCGATCTGGGCCAGTCGCAGATGAAGGTCATCGGGGTTACTTTTCCGGGTGTTCAAGTAGTGCGACTGGCGCGTGATCGAAGAACCCACTTTGATGGGTTCTTGCTTCTCGGAGCAAGGGCTTTCGGGCACCTCGTACATGGGTTGCACATGAACGTACAAAAGCCTCTGTTTCTGATGCTGCCAGATGAAGGGAGCATTGAAGATCTTCAGGTGGACAATCGTCTCCGTAGTGGCCCAGCCCCTGTCCACCTTGTTGTCCTCTTCGTTATCGTGCGGTGTTCCAAAGGTGTCGCACCGCTTCAGCATATTCTGGCAAGTGCGGATAACCCGCGGCTTCAGCTGCGACTCCCAGTTGCGGATATACACCTCATCCGACTGGGGATCGTGGATCACCACGCAGTACCGGTAGTGGATGTCGATATTACGGGGAATCTCCAGGGTCGCCTCGAACTGGTGGCACTTGCAAATGCAATCGATGCACTCGTTTTTCGCCAGGAGGTACACCTTCTTGGGATCCCAGTTGCCCAGAGACTGGCAGTTGCCACTGATGGCCACGTACTCATTCCCGCCGAGCTGACGGTGGAATTTCACGCAGAAGGGCCACTCGGTGGTCGGAATCGGTTCTGGAGTCGTTGGCTCCTCGGCATCCTGGGTGGTCCTCAGTCCATCGTCTTTCGCCTTCGGCTCACACTCCTCCCGCTCGGTGGCAAAAAACCAGCGATGCATGGCTGGGTGTCCACATTCAACAATAATTTCTCAGAATGTTTTAAGCTGGAGAAATGTAATTTTGATAAAATTATTTCAACTAATTTCAGTGTGTGTTTGACAGATGGGAGGTATTATTTGTTTATCATACTCGAATTTAAAAATCAACAAATTTTCCTAAAGCCAAATTAAATCTAGAAATTCCCAGAGTACATCGAACCCCCAGTAAAAATGTAAAGTTGTGTCTATCACATGACAAAACATATCATTAGCCAACCACAGAAAACCACACAGGACTACACTTGGGGAATTTTCTGAAACGTAATGAAACTTTCCCACCAAAGTCAACTAAGCATCCTGTCATATTTCCCGCAGGAAGTGATCTTTTGATCCGGAAACTATAAAATTGGTACACCAAGCCCGGGGAAATCTCTGTGTCGCGGAAAAGGCACGCAAGTCTTCGCTCCCCTTGAAAACGGAAAAAACTGAAACGAGCCACCTGCGACAGGATCAGGGGAACAAAAACAAGGATCGCTGCAGGAACACGAAGGAACTAAAACAGGGGGTTGTACTCCTGCACTCCTGCTCGAATAGGAAAATTAGGCGGAGTTATAGTCAGGGGAAAAATGAACATAATTAGTGTGGGCTTTAAAATTAAATTTTAATTGTAGCCTCGCCCAAAACTGTTTGGTAAACTGTGGGAAATTTTGAGTCACCGAAATGAATCCAAATATAGAAATGTCAGTCTGAGTGCTGTGCGTCCGCAGCGGTGACAGTTGTCAATGAAACCATTTCGGGCACTTCCCAATTTGAGTATCTCACCTTACCCAAATCGGGGCAACACTTCGCTGGCTTCCAACTTGGGGCGTTCTCGAATTTCTCTGGTGCCTAATCCGCTTGTTTACTAAACAAATCAGCCGAAAAGGGGTGTCACCGAATGGCAGGGATGGGGTGGTTGAGAGGGGTCTCCAAGGACGGATCGAAATTTATGCCCGTCAACAGCGATTAAACAGCAAACGAGGCAATCAAGACGATCCGAACACATGCCAGAAGACTCAACCCCAACCGCAGATGCTGCAACTCGTTAACATTTCGTCTTCCCACTCCGCTTCATGATGCATCATTAAAAATATGTCCTAAGACATTTAAAAATTTAATATTTGGAATTTTACAAAGAAAATATGAAATTTATCCATTGATTAATAAAATTACAGAGAACCAGAGGACAGCTAAAGCAATTTATAAAAATAACAAAATAACAAAATAATTGAAAAAAAAACTAGGAAAAATATTTTTTTTTGTATTTATTCGTTTTTTTATTTTTCTAGTGTAAGTATAATATAATGCAAAATGTATGTTTATATATATTAGTATTTTGTTTAACCCCCCCAACCCTTTGAGTGGGCACATCGACCTCAAGTCTGTCGCAAGCGAGCTCTCGATTTCGTTCTATCCTCCTGCAGTGAGACAGCACAAAATTTGGACACATGTCCGCTAGACCGCAGAACGAGTGCCAAAAGTGCTGTCCACCAGCCATGTCCGTTTTCCACTCCTCGTCCTTTTGCCCGACCTCGTCCTGTGTCCACACAACGGCAGCTGGAATGAAATCGAGACCGAAACCGCCGCGCCTGCGCCCTCGACGGCAGGTAGAATAGAAGTCCTTCGGATCTATCCGTTTGCGTGCAGAAACACTTGACTCAGATTGTTTTGGACCCTGCGGTTGAGATTTCCATGGGTGTGTGTGGTGCAGTTGCAAGTGCAATTAAAGGGCAAACAAAGCAAATCCGCAGCTTGTGCCCAGGTAGATCAGGGATCAACTGTCAACTGGCTGCCGCAATTTGCTTGGAGCACTTCCTGGAAACCCAATACACGATCCTAATTAAGCATAAAGAGACTAATTTCTCCGGTGCCCATGTTCCCCTATGCTCCATTGTGTGGGAAAATCTAATTGGAAATCTGTGAGCTAAGTCGCCTTTCTCGCGGTCTTCAAATTACGCTCATTGCACCGAGGCCTGTGCGCAGGCGCTCTAAGACACACGGGGATCGGGAATGGGGGGATTACTGTGGAAAATTCGGATTTTCCGCTTTGTTTTCGTGTAGTTGAATATCCTTGGGAAAGCCGGCGATCAGGACTTCCTCAGTGTGAGAGAGCGGTAAGTAAATAATATTTTGTACAATATTTACGTGATTTTGGAGCAGTCCGATTTCCTGGTAGAAGTCCTGAGGCAAACACGGATACAGGATGTTCTTACAGGTTGGACAGGATATCCCCAGGATATTCATTGGATAAACAGGTGTATGGTGGCATTTTCCCAGGATAGAACGGGGATCAATCCGAAATGAAATGGTAATATTTTCCCCCTTTTGAAGCGGTAAACATGTCTATAAATCATCGCAGCACTTTTATGTCATCCATCCACTCGATGGAAATCAATAGCCGGAAAATAGTTTTCCAAGGCAAGCGTAAAACAAATCCAACACCGAAAACACCAGAAATCACAAATTAGCTACACGAAAACTATAGTGTGAGAAAAACCCACAGGCGACAGCATTTAAATACGGGAGAAATCATTGACACATGGGACTCCGTCGGTTTCTTAACCTTATAGCGACATCTGGACAAGTAATGAAAAAACAATAACAGACCCTTAAGTCACATCCACTGCGCCAGGATCTTTAACGGCAACTCGCCCGTGGAAGATTACAATTTACGACTGAGGCTGATTCTCCAAATATTTAACCAGAAGTTGGGGGCACAACGTGCATATCTGAGACCCGTTGGAATTTGTTACACTGCAGTGGAGACGGAAAAAAAAGAGCAGGAAAAAATGGGAAAATTCTGAAAGATTTCCGTGAGAAACGAAAAAACGATACAGGATGTGGGCACATGTAAATGAGAGGCGGGCGAAGCTAAACTATTTTAATTGGACTGGGGGGAAATCTTGGCAGAGAAACTTAAAAAATCCTTTTTCTATCGCTGCTGCTGATTTATTTACGATTTTTACGAGCTGTGATCTGAAACTTGAAGCTGGACTATCTCTTCGCCCTGCTCCAGTTATAATTTCTTCCCCGCGATAAGCCTTTATCGCCGAACAGAATAACACTGAAAATTGAGCAGTTCGAATGTTATTTACGAGCCGAACTGGCGTCCAAGATAAGCCAGCTGAGATTACATGGGATCAGAAGGGCCACAACCAACTCAAATTTCACATCTAACCAAAGGGCGAAGGAGTCCATATTATGACTCAATAATACTTTCAATATTTATATCAATTGTTATTAAATATTATTGGGCAGCAGAACAACCCTTACCCTCACCCTCACCCTCAACCCCTTCGTTCGATCCCTCCTGGAAATGGGAAACCGCAAGGAGCAATCAAAGTCAGCGGCGAATGTGAGAATTATTGGGTTTCGGCAATTTAGTTTATCGCAAAACGAGGGTGAATATGCCCAAGTGTTGGGTGTCAGGGTTCCGGTGAAGTTGAGCTTCTGTTTCTGTCGCAGATCGGCCCAAGTGGTCACTCGAAGGTAATTAACCGGCTGAGCTGGAAGAAATCGTATATCACGGAACGTAAGCGATGCCGGATGTGTCGCTTGGAATTAGCATAGGGCATGGAGGTGGGATATGCAAAGCGAAGCCACAGATGTTTCCACATCGGAACCACTCTTATCGGACTTGCAGACTTCCGCTCTGCCCACCCGCCGAAACTAAGAGATCTCTAGGCCAGCGGTTCTTGGTTCCCCCAGATCTGCAGGTGTGGGAACCAAGAAAACTATCTCGAGATCGACCCGACCCAGATGCAATGTACTCATCACTATTATCGCTTGGCAAATATTTACCCCCAGATAAACCACGTTCAAACTCCGGTCCCCGAGAGCCGTTCTATTCATTAGTTTCGTTAGTTCAGTTGCCTTGTTGACTTGTTACTGCATTACGCATACTCGCACTTCCTTCGGCCCTCGACTAAGTTGGTTCATTCATAAAATTAGATTCGGCCGGGGCGTCTGCTGCAATCCGAATGGCATCCCACAGATCTTGCACTATCTCTGAGACTCGGATATTCGGAATGCCAAACAAATGTTGCCGCTAAGTGTAAATAAGTTTCGGGCAAATTCGTTCTGTTTGCCCCGCCGTGTTATCTCAGCGTTCTTTTGATAAAAGTCTTTCTGAAATGCGGTAAGCAGCTGGCTAAATTCGAGAGTCTTTCCCACAGAGCGATATTCGTGTACAGACGGAACTATTCTAGCAAAGACTGGAAATATTGGCCCGTTCTGGATTTTTGGGCTAAGTTCAAAGGTCATGCTCGGAGAAAAACCGAGCAGAAATTGGTAGTTAAACTCGTTTTTCCCTGTCCGAAATCGAGTTGGTTCCTGATTTATTTTTAAGCCCCGAACTGACCCATGAGAAGTTTTCGTCCATTTTGACCTTTGACACCGAGCGACCCGAAAGCACTCACCCCTAAGCGAAGCCCGCCAAACGGGATAGTTGAGAACTAGCCGCTTTTGGGACGGAAAGTAAGTAGTTCCGTTCCGTTCGCCATCATTTGATTATGAATTAAAGACACAGACTCCGATGCCTGGCGATCAGAGTTCAATTGCTCAATTAGCCGATCGAAACTCCTGTGCTGGAAGTTGTGAATGAATGGGATCGCTCATAATTTGCCCACTCAATGGGCCCTTTCCACGCAATCACAATGCGGGGACATCATGCGGAGTGGAGTGGCTCCCAGTGGAGCTGGCTCTTAATCATGTTAATGTTAATGGCATTAAGCAGCTTAATCGACGGCAAAGATCTAAGCCCTCGCGTCGATAATCAGCCACGGAGCAGAGCGGAGGAGAGACCACCCAGCCGGCCAGAGTTCGACTCCTACTCCGAATGCGACTTCGTCTAATTAAAAACAAAAGTCCGCCGCCTTGTAAATGTCAAGCGATTGCCACAGATCACGAACTTCTGGCTCTGCTGTTTTGCAGTTGCAAAATCAAAATGCATTAAGCAGAAAGCAAAAAGCAGCCGCAATTAGCCGGCAGACTCGAAGTCGGCAAATGACAAACAAATGAGCAGTTGTGCTGGCGAATTTGGGGAAACAAAAAAGCACAGAGGAGAATCATAATAAAATAATTGACGGAACTGGGGAACTGGACCCCTTGTATTGACATTTGCCACCGGGGGCTGACACGTTTGTCCGCCTGACATTTTAATACGACTGCTTGCGAAAGCAGAGTTTCTTCTCGTGTTTTTGTCAAGCGATTTCATAAAAGAATGCCCAGGCAATTGAAAGGGGTCAAGCTGGGGGACTGGGGGCAGGGTTGGGTTGTTGGGGTCCTGGGTTGAGGCGAAGGTTCGGCTCATGTAAATATTTATGTAAAATAGTGCCGAAATAGTTGGACTACCCCGGCATCGTAAATCTTCCCCAAATTTTTGTGCCCGGCTTCCCACCACTCGGAGCATCTGCTGGGAATGAAGACAATGGACGGCCAAGTGAGAACGCCCACAGAATGACCATGAAATTGCTTACGGAAGGAAGTTCGGTTGCCACAAAAACACCGCCTAAAACAATTGCTTAGACATTTAGCACGCGGCACGGGAGGCGAGAGTGGAAAAACTGGACTAAAATAGTTGTCCCCGAATGGGAAAATGGGAAAATGGGCATCCAATGAATGGGCCCAAAGGGAAGTGTGCCTGCCGACCGATGAAGACATAAAAGGCTAAAATGTCCATAAATATGGTCAATTATTTTGGTAGCCGGACAAACACTGGACCTGCGTAGGAGGCGGCCGCCTTTCGTCAGCCCGTAAATCAAGGATAAGACAGAGACAGGGAAGCCAGAGACAATGGCTTTAAGGTAGGTGTGTCACCTTGCACAACAATGGCCAACACCTTCTGGCCGAGACAAAGACATCATCGCTGACTGACTGACCGACCAGGGTTCTAAACTATTTCCTATTCGGTCCACACCCACGGCAGATGTCCTTGCCACCAGAAGTCGATGCTGATGCGGCTAATGCGGTAATTAGATAATACCTGAGATGAGGCCTGCCAGAAAAAGGCACGCGGCACTTCCCCTTTTTTCGCCGACTTTGATTTTGATTGCCCGGAGGCTGACAAATACGGGTTAACAGATTGCAATCGGCTGGGTAATGCGATACTCGGGCTCGGATCCGATACAAAAAGAAACAAACAGAGAAACTCGACAATTGTCGCGACTCAAGCTCAACTCGTTGCCACAGTTGCAACCCCTTGAGGGCAGGAGATCTGCAGCCCGGGATCTGTATCAATTTCGGTGACTTCGGGGCATCCCTTTAGCGAGCATCCTTTGAAATCAAAACCGCAAGCATTAGTAAGCCCATTTTTTGCGACCTCTTGTTCGCCAGCCGCAATTGTAATTTTATAACCCAATTTAAGCTGATTTTACCCAGCCAGAGGCAATTAAAAACGGCTATGTTGAGCAATCCAACTCAATTGAAACGGCGAAAAGATATTTGATACTTTGCGCTAGATGTTTTGATTAGGCTTTAATTTAGTGAGAGCGGGACCAGCCAGTCTTCATTACATTTTCCAGCATCCCCGAAAGCATCATTAGGTCTAACCCTTTCCCATAGACCGAACTCCGAACCCTGAGCTGGTCAACCCTTTGGCAACCCAGCTGACCAATGGTCAAATGTCAGTTATTCTTGATCTCCCAGCGACAAGGGCAGCTGCCGATGATCTTTTCTCAAGATGCTGCTGCTGCATCCCTGCCTCCAATCTTCAATCTTCAGTCAACCCCCGGGGTTAACATCTTGTTTCGCAACTTTGTCAAACACAATTAAAAAACACACACGAAATAATAATGGAATTTTGATTGAAATGCCAGCAAAGTGTCAATCACAACAAAAATGAGGATGTTTTCCAAGGATCAGAATTCGCAAAATGGTATTGTAATATTAATTAAGTCGAGCAGGGCAGGGGAAAAATAAGAATCAAACGGTTCACTAAGCACTAACGGTGGCTTGTTCTTGTATCGGGGAAAAAACCCCTGAGAGTGCTAGAGATTTCATTAAAAATTCCCTCGATTTATCCCAAAAAATTCGAGTTTTTCTTTTGTGGAAAATAACACAAATCATGCACCCAAAAACGGAACAGAACTCCTCGAAATGATGTATGCAAATGCAGAAGCCGTTGCGGGGTCATCGGGGTCAGTCTTGTCTTGTCCAAACCGAAGGGTTGCTCGACTATTTGTCCAGGTGTGTCCCAAGGAAGATCGCTCGCTGATGTGATTTTTCATTAGAAATCCATAAAACTGAAATCGCAAATTGCGCTGCCGGACAGCTTATTATGCGTGACAGCATTTACGGCCATGACAATCGTATCTACATTGGCATATAATATCTTCAGGGACTTGAGATAGTCGTATGTTCCGCATTCGAGGCAGCTGCCTTTTCATCAGATACTTGCCCGGATTCAATTAGCTGCAGATTGAAGGAGTTTTAGAGGGAGGAAGACATTTCTTGGGTCCCAGACTTTTATATAGTTTTATGATGCTGATCAAATGGAACCTTCGACTGGGCACTCCTCAATTAGTTTGGTATTTCAGACTTTATTATAGTGCGATAAATTTATTCTTCTTGATTAGTGAGTTTCGACGATGTGAAGTGAAGTAAATTCGAGAGTTTTTGGCGGGATTTCTCAATCTATTTCACCCAGATTCAAAATTCGATCAACAATAAATTCAATTTCTTCTATTCATACATTTCACTATATCAGAACCTTTTCAAAGGTGCCAAAAATGTAGCGTAATCTTAATGAAAATTTGCCGAAAATCTCCTTGGCCGGCAATCGAACAAAACAAATCCAAAACAGTCCATTGTATTCGGCGGATTCCGATCTGAGCTGTCAATAAATATTTATGAATATAATAAAGTCAACTCCGGGATAAGAACACGCGGCTTTTCTTTTTCTTCCCTCCGCGAGGGAAAACAAATTTGTTTGCTTTCAATGCTGCTGAAATGTTCAAAGGAATCAAGACGCCGGCTCATGAATATGCAAAAGGTAAGCAAAAATATTTGCAGAGCCCAAGGAACTGGGTCAAAGGTTACTGCACACGCACACACACCCAACTTTTCAGCCAGCAGATTTTCTCCGGGGTGTGATTTTCTATGAAAAGGCATATGCAAAAACCGCGCTACCTCCCCTTGCATTTTTCCCCCTCTCGATACTGCGCCTCCTCTCACCACGTTCCGCTTGACAATTATTTTTGGCACATTTTCAATGGATTTTTCGTTAATTTCCGTTTGATTTTTGAATTGTATGCGCCGCTTTTTTCACCCATTTTTTCGGTGTCCGGGGGAATGGAAAAGCGAAATGCGAAAATTTCATAGTTACAGTTACTGTTCCGTGGCCAGTATCATTAATAATGATTTTCAATTTGATGTGTCGCCGGCACTAATTCGATTTTTATGTTCTGCTTGTGAATTGGCGAAAAAGTCGGTTGGTGATGCAGAGCTTGTTTTCAATCTATAGGATGACCACATAAAATTAAAAAAGAGCTGTTGAAAATTTCCGCTGGAATTTAATTTTATTTCAGACAAGTCAAGGTGCCCTGGTTTTTCCTGTGAATTAAAGTTTCCCATGGAAATCTCCGCTTTGGTCCAGTTCTAACGGTCAAATGTCCATCAGATGCCAGAAGTTCAGTTGTTTAACTGGACCAAACCGCTTGTCACCTCTGATCCCCGCCCCATGTCAGCATCAATTAATAAAGAAAGTTCAACATTTTACCCTAAAAAAAGAAGAGAAGTGAACACACTTCTTGATTTACCTCCTTTCAAAGGAGTCAGCGCTAAAGGGCCGAGCATCTTTGATCTTCCGCAGATCGCCCTATGAACCCCTCCTCAGCATCATCCCTTTACCCACTTTTTACCCTCTCCTTTCAACTTTGTTTGCCTTTGAAAAACTCTTTAAAAGAAATTAATTTTTTTCGGGTATTTTGCAGCCAAAAATTGTTGACGAAAAAAAGGGGAACTAAGCATCTTTTGATGAGGCAGCATCTTGGTGGTTCGAGTTCAAGGATCTCGGGTCTAAAGGGTGAGAAGGGTGAGAGGTTCGTTACTTTATTGGCAAAACAGCCATTTATTAATTGCGCCGATTAGAGGTTTTCGAGGGCAAGCTAAATATAATGCGATTTGAATTTCTGAATCGAAATCCGTCCCTGTTTGGAGTTATCTCATTCTCGTTCTCGATTAGGTCACTCTCCACATTTGTTCTCAACTATACTTTATAGTCAATTTTAATACGCTCTGCTGATAAGGATTCCCGGAAAATAAATAAGTTTTGTAGCAACCAAACCGAATCAAGCAGCACTAAAAAATTAACAATCCAAACAGTGATAAGCGACCAAGAAATCGGCCAGATAAGCCGCACTATATTCGAGAGGAGCGTTTAAAAGTGGAAAATTCAGCCGTATCCGTAAGAGGCCATCGATGCTTTTTGGATGCCGCGTGCGCTCCACTTTACTGCTGTCTTTGTGGTCGCCAACTGGGAAATTCTCTTGTTTCGCCGGTTTCCTTTACAAATTTTCCAATTTTCAACCCCCCAACCCCCACCCCAAGAAACGTTATCTGCCATCTCGCTCGAGCGGTGGCAAATTGGAAGGGGGAGTTCGGGGGCTCAGTATTTGATTAACAAATAAAAAAGAGCTCTGCTCCGCTCTCTAAAAATATAAACACCCAGAGTTGCTCAAAGGGGGCGTGGCCATGCATTGAGTGAATCCGCTTTGAGTGGAAGCGAGTTTCGTTAAGAACGCTTCTTATTGCGACCCGTCATTTCAGTTGGTAGTTTTCCAGTTGGCTTATCTAACAGAAAGAACTGTCTGTTACTTTACAGTCTGTTACTTGCATTTATACTGTACTTTTTATAGGAACGACGGGTAGAATTTATGGTAAATGATCAAAAAGGGATTTTTGAGTTATTAAAGATTCCTGTTTTCAACAGACCTACTGGAATTTGAATTTATTTTTTTCTGAGTTGGAGTATGTAGTACTTTTAAAATAAAGCCATCAAATAATGCATTTTTAAGATCCATTTAATTTTATTATAGCATTGTAAATGACTGCTTTTCAAATTTTTATTTAGAAATTTTGACTTACTCTTTTTGGAAACAGTAGCCAAGGAATAACCAGGTATCCACTGCCTTTCAATTATTAATTAGGTTTAATTTATATTAATTTTAGTTTTTTAATTATTTTTTGGTTTATATAGAGCGCAGTTTGTCGACGCCTTAGCCGTTTGCTTCACAACATTTGTTGGCCAATTTGCACAGCCTCGTTTCCTCATCAATCAATAAGAACTGGTATCGATCAGCATTCCCGTTAAACTAATATAGAAATCGGCGGCCGGTGAAAAATGTAAAATTGCGAAATTCCACAGCGAGAATTTCTATTAATTATCAACCTTTCGGAGGCACTCGGCTGGCAGGCCAATCCGAGCTTCATCCACTCCCAAGAAACCTCGCAGCTTGTGCCTGAAATAATTAATGATGTGGCGCACTGTGTCTCAACTTTGCGCCGTTGCTGTGCAAATATTAGCAAATTATTTTAGTTTTAGAAAATCTCGCTTCCCCCGGCTGTTTGCACTGCGCCAGCCGTTTGGGTTTCCGTTTGCCAGAAATGTCAATTTTCTTAAATACCAGGCCCAAGAGCGAATCTTCGTCTTCGAGTTTATCTTTGAAGGACGAAAAGTCGGGCACAGCAGCCCAACCCCTGCCTGCCTTTTTCGTGGGGGCACTAATGATGTTCTGCTCCTGGTCCTGTGTGGGTTACATTCACTCTATCACACTCACCCTTCTGCTTCCAAAGATTCGTCCTGAAGACTCTGACAATATTTGCACTTTTCCGTTTGGCTAAATGCTGTCCTGAGCTCCCCGAGCCGTCCCAGTTGAACCTTAATTGTTCCTTTGTCAACTACTCGGAGTAATTAAAAACACCTTTCAACTGTCGAACGGCAGAGAGTCCAAGTGAAAGATGTCCTGCCAGCATTCTGTTTGATTAGCAAAATTTGTCAAATTTGCGGCGAAAATCCATTTATCATTCTCCTAATGATTTTCTCTGCTGAGAGAAATCTACAGCTGTAATCGAGGACTGACTTGCCAAGATTTCCATAATTTACATATGTGCGTAATTTCGGCAAACAAAAAAATTAATTAAAACCGCAGAAGGAGCCGGCGGAAAACCAGCAATTAATTTTCAATTTGAGCCGCATAAACATTTTAATTGTTTGTCTGCAATTTAGCTGCCACAACACGAGTGAACAAGCAAACATATGTTAGATTTTCGGGAGGGGGTTTCGGCTTGGCCAAAACCATCTAAGCCCATATGTACTCTGATTCAGATTAACGCTTCGGGCACGCTCCAGGCTCCGAGATTGGGGGCCTGCTCCATGAATTTCAATTCGCCTTGCCTCCTTTCCCTTACTGCTATATGGATATTCCACTGGGCTCATTTATGCCACAAAGCGTAAGCAAACTTTCGAGGCGGCAATAAAATCGCAAGACGCCATGTTTAACTGCCGCACAGCTTCCGTAAGCACTAAATTCACATGGCGCACATCCTTCTCCCACATTTAGCATGCCATTTGCATATATGCCTGCCTGGAGGATGGAGCGCGGCTTCCTTGTCATATTTCCATTAGCATTTGCCATTTAACTCATCGTGTGGGTGCGTGTGGCGGCGGATAAGTGTATCATCTTGCCTTGGCGCGTTTATTACCCATATTCGAGCATCCGGCTTTTATCCTTTCGTCCCGACGCGCTCCGTAATTGCTGCCTTTTGGCGCTTCCTCGTCCATTGTCATGGATGGGCTGCCTCCCAAACTTTATTATTGCCATTGTTTGGCGGAGTAGCTGACTAGCAGGGCGTATGGGTAATAGCTGCCAAGTGACAAACTTCGATTTAAAATCCCTCATCCTCTGCAGCATTTAAAATCAACCCATCTAAAAAGGAGAATCTAAGTAGGTACTATTTATTCGTAGGTACTTACATTTAAATTAAACATCAAATATGTTTTAGAACTGTATTGTACACTATTTACAATACATATTTGCAGAAAGTGAAACAAAATGTACCTTTAAAATATTTAAATAATTTAAAAATGAGTGGATTTGTTTTTAAAATTAATATTTTTCAGCTATTTATTTAATTTTTAAACATTAATTAAAGCCAATTGAATTGAATATAACATTAAAACACATAATATATATACTTAGGAGACCCAGAACCTTCGTGCACTTTATGATAGAACTAACTTAACCTCCAAACCTAGCGAAATAAACGCAGCCAACAGAGCGGCTTCTGATTGTTGAACTCTTGAACTGTATCGGGACTTAATAGAAACGCAATCAAATAATTGCGCAAAGTGTGCCACAATCAAATATAGCTACAAATTAACCAAACGCCAACACCACCGACAATTTTCAAACTGCAAATCGATAAAGGCCAGCGATGCGCGAGGAGGAAACCGCAGAGAAAATATTACAGAATTATCCAGTTGGTGGATGGATCGGCAGACCGAAAAGCGATAAGTTTACAATTGCTTATGACTTCAATTAATCTGTGAAAGCGCCTACGCAGGCAGGTCTTCTGGGATCGCCGGTGGGGAGGGTTGGGGGCACTGGATGTCTTAGATGGTGCGGATTCTCCGCTCGCAAGCACGAAAATGCGAAAAGCAGAAAACAACAGAGCGACGAGAAGAAAAAACCAATTGAACTGGGCAAGAACTGGCTGCGGTCTATGTCTGGTTCTGGTTCTGGGTCCCAGGTTCGGGTTTGGGTTTGGAGCTCGGATCCCAGACCGCAAGACACAAAAACACCCAAACGCAGCGGCCGCAAGACAATTGACCTGAAATTTCATTGAAGATGTGCCCGGGGTCTGGCCTCAGAAATCTATACCCGGCTTAGAAACGGTAAATTGCTTAGTCATCTCCCATCGGCGATTGTGATCACGATCATTATAATTATTTGGCTGTGCCATTATTATCAAAATGAAATCGCATGCATGTCCATGTCCACGTCGCCCGGTGGGTGGGTAAATGGGGATGGGTATGGGTATGGGGATGTCGGAAGTTAAGGCCTGAACCCGCACGCATCTGAGATGGTAGGAGCCTAGCCCTATTTCACACACCCACAAAAATCCATGGGAGCGGACTAACCATACATGATTTAAATTTCAAAATAATTCCCTGCCATCGTTTTGGTAGTCCAACTTGTTCTCCTATAATTTTGCAGGTGTTTGAATCCTTTTTCCGCTTCATTTTCAATTTACGCAAATGCACTTCGATTCGCGGCGCTGTGGAAAACGGAAAAAGATATCTGAAAGTGCACACATGAGGCCCGCCAGGTGCTCAAATTGCCGCAGGTCCAATCCAAAAATCCAGCATTCAATGGCAGAGGGGTTAGGCGAGCAAAGTTCATGGCCAGCGGACGTGTGTGCTCACCAGATGCATCTTCATCTCGATTGCAGAGGCAGTTGCAGAGGCAGTTGCAGCTGTGCAGTAGCCACAGTCGCAGTGGAGATCCAGTGGAGAAGCGGCATTATTTTGGCCAGCCACTGGCGATGTACGGATGTCATTTGGGCCACCTTTGAACTCCTCACGCGCCTCCTGAAAATGATGAAAGCGCCGCAGCTAATAGGAAAAATGGTAAGACACTTTTTGCTTTTCATTTGTTTGCTCAAGGAAAATTGAAAAGTTGATTGAGTTCGGGGATGCGAGTGGAAAGTGCATTGAAAGTTATCTCTTACTATTTGATCGTAAACTATGACCTAAGGAATACTAAAAAAAAATTAAATAATCTCAGAAATTATCTGAGAAACACCAACGGAGT